>CM036617.1:129751997-130985113 GCA_020746105.1 Trogon surrucura | reverse complement strand
TGGTGCAGGACTGACTGTTGCAGAGCCTGAAGTTCAAGCCCAATGCCAGTTTTGTCTCTGCTGCTAGTGGAAAACATCCTGTGGCTCCTGTTGGCAGCTACCTACTTGTGCCCTGCAAGGGCAAGCGGCAGGGCTGGAGAGGCCAGACCAGTGCTCACGTCTCTCTGCTCCTCTCTCAGGAGTCCCCGCTGTACACTAGGCTGAAACACTCTGCTGTGGATCGTGCCTCTATGAAACGTGGCCTTTCCTACCTGTATGCATTGTCTTGCGACCCAGACACCTCAAAAACTTCCTTCAGTCTTGCTGGCCTATTGTGCCAAGCTGGACATGGGTGCCACGTTTCTGTGAGCTCAGCATGTGCAGAGCTGTACATCCAATGAGCCTCCTGCCCAAAGCCTTCAGGAGGCAAAAAGAGGGAGGGGTTGTCAGTAAGTGGGAGTGTGCCCTGAATACCCTTTCTGTGTTAAGTCCCTCATGGCAAGGCGGTGGGGTCTGAGGTCCCAGGTGGAGGGAACATATCTTTATTGTCTCTGCCTGTGACTGCAGGCAGGCCACCCAAAGGAACTCAAAGCGTGCACATGTGAGGGACAGTGATGAGGCCCCAAGGACTGGCGAACATACTCCTACGGACATAATCTGGCCAGAAACCAGAGGCTGTTCTAAACACGCATGGTTAGACCACAATTTGACACAAGGGGGAGATGCTCTGCCACGGATGGTCATCTTGCAGACAACAGCTCCCTGAAGTAGAGGCTGCAAATCCTATCTCTGTCACGTTCCTTGGCCAAGGAGATATTTATTTTTCCGTGCAGGTCTAAGAAAGAGGAAAAAAGAAGAAGAAAAAAAAAAGCTCACTTTGGTTTAGTTTCAGTGATTTAATAACAATAAACCCAACATTCTTTATACTTATTCTAGAACTCTGGTCTTTGGAAACACTAAAACTGATTTTCTTTTTAAACATCCATAATATTAAAAGCACTGGGGATTTTGGAGCTAACAGCCTTTGAAAAATATTCTCCTTCTGTACTCCACTCAAAAATACATGAGTGCTAACAACTACAGAAAGACCTGATCCTTCTCCAGCCTGCTGGATGGAGCCAGGGGTGGGAGTGAAATCTGCTCTGGCAAAGCCCCCTGGTTGTATGGCACTAACACAACTGGCAAAGGCAAACACGGAGAAAACATATTTGAAGCAACTGGAAGTAAAATGGAAGTGGAGGAGGTGGCAAAAACCACCATTTCTCCTCTTCCTTCCCTTGAGCTATTCCACACTAGCAGTATGGTTATCTTCATACTGGAGCAGGATTCCATTTGATTCAAGATGGAGGCATCGAAGCGCCTCTGAGAAAGCTTCCAGCTTCAGTAGTATTCAGAAACGTTTCACTGCTCTCCTGCACAGCTGGCCTGTGAGGTAAGCAGGGAATTAAACCCACTGTCCTTGTGAGGAAGGGAGAGGCAGCAACAATACATGCACTAGGTTACGCAGCCGGTCGTCAGCAGAGTGACACTTCTTTGCACCGTCCTTCTGCTTAGGTGCCACAAGACTCGAGACAGGGAACAAGGCAGTTGCCTGCTCTGACTGACACGGAAAGTTGGGTTTCACTGGCTGTAGCTCACAGGCAGGCTGTCACTGTTGAAAGCAAATTAGATCAGCTGGGCATCAAGCGATAACTCCCATCAGTTTTCACCGCCCACCGCTGCCAGCTTGACACCTTCTCTTTCACGCTGCATGTGCCAACACTCTTACAAAGCCAGCTGCAACATCTACTGGAAGGACATGAAGAACAACCACGGGTGGGGAAAAGAAGGCAGGGGGGACCAACTCGGGGTTGGGGTGAAGAGACCTTTCCCTGCCTTAGTCCAGGCAGAAGACGGGGTTCTCCAAGAAGACAGCGAGCTTGCTGGCCACCAGGTCCAGGTCACTGGTGTTGGCATATTTGAGCAGATTGGTGTTCTTGACAAAGTAATGCTTGAGGAAGTGCTGGCTTACACACTTGTGCAGCTTCTGTACCAGCCTCAGAAAGGCTTCGGGGAAGCAGCGCCAATCCTTGGTGCGTGGGTATTTTTCACACGTCCAGAATAGCACTGTCTGCAAGAAGCAGATGGGAGAGAAGAAGTGTTAGAGGTTCTGTCGAGGGCTCACACAGCTTACTAAGGCAGTCCCAGTGCTGGTACATGGCTGACAGCCTTGGAAATCAGAGAGACTCACGCTGCTGCCTCCCTGTGTTAAACATTTCTGCGACAGAGGGATCAGCCTCCGCTGGGGATCAGGCAGAGCAACTCCGACGTGCCTGGTCAGGATCTCTCCCCAGAGGAGCTTCACTCCATTGACTGCAGCAGGAGCCCAAGGAAAATGGTCTTGCTAAAATCACAGAATGATCTTAGCCTATTTGCCACCTTCCAGCAGGAGCCCTCTGTAGAAACACCAGGCATTTTAGGCTTGTAGAAAATGGCCTGTTATACAAGTGCAGAAGCTAGTAGGTGCAGGGAGGAGGAGAAGAACAATCAGAATAACTTAATTATTTGTTAGCTTCAGCTGTATTTGTGCTGAAGGTTCACGCAGATTTGCATCCCAAACAGACTGAGATTCTAAGCAACTATTGCAGGTACACGCTTCCTGGTCAAGTGCAGCCTGTTTTTTTTCTGACATGTAATACAGCACATGCTACGCTCTATTCTCTCAAGTTTATTTTTTGCGATTTTACATTTGAGAAATTCATAGTTAAAATAGCAAAATACATATGATTATTGTTCTTATAGTATTATTTTCACGTTGCCAATGTTGCATTTTTCAGATTTTCCTATGACTGAGAAGAATTTTCTCCAGGTACTTACACTTACTGTACCAAAAAAGCCATACTGACTGCCTTGGTCAACCTGAAATCAATTTTTAAAGTACAGTCACCCATCTTGGGTTCAATAATTCTGCTAAGTTCCTTACTGTCCTCTGAATCCCAATTTTATTTTCAGATTCAGCGACCTGAAAGGAGACCCACAGACATTGTGAGAAGTGGTCAAACTACAGCCGCCTTCTCTGTATCTTCTAAGGCAGAATTTCATCAAAATAAGCCATGTTCTTCTGTTTTGCCTGGTTTCTATTTTTCTTCCAGTAGACCTTGCAGTAGTTGTATTGCTGACCAATTTCTTCTCAGATAGTTTTTCAAATGAGAACAATTTTTTGTTCACTGCTGCAATAACCACAAAAACTTTTTTTTCTAAATATTGTTGTGGAACAAAAGACATAGCAAGGAATTCAAGCTGGAACATAGGAGGTTCCATAAAAATATGAGAAAAAACTTTTTCAGTGTGAGGGTGACAGAGCCCTGGCACAGGCTGCCCAGGGAGGTTGTGGAATCTCCTTCTCTGGAGACATTCAAAACCCGCCTGGACACATTCCTGTGTAACCTACTGTAGGTGATCCTGCTCTGGCAGGGGGCTGGACTAGATGATCTTTGAGGTCCCTTCCAACCTCTAACATTCTGTGATTCTGTGATAGGAGAATTTTGTATGGTGTACATCCACAAAGGCAAATGTGTGACTTTCCTCCAGACAGATAGATGGATATGGATGGCTGGGGTAGTCAAGAAGCAGGAGGTAATGATGAGGTTAAAGATAATATTACAATGCCTATGTGAAGTCAAAACAGGGGAGAGGCCTCAACTCCAACATTACTTACGTTGGTGCATTCGTTTCTATGGGCTTTAGTTTCTTGTTGAAGTTTAGACTATATTATTTACTGAACTTCTTGCCACTATAAAACAATGAAATAGTATGGCAGTTGCGCCATTTACCTTGGAAGTTACAGAGATGCTCCAGTGGCTTATGCCGTGATATTTTACATTACTGGATAGAAGCCACTGCAACAGATACCGAGACTGCAGCTTGGTATCAGCGCGATGCCCACCTGAAGATGATAAGCTGTGATGACAGGCTTATTTCCAGCACACCAGACATCTTCCTTCATCTGCCTCATAACCCTGAAGCACTTCATGCGACAGCCACCGTCTTCATCAAGTCCTTCCATGAGTATACGCTCGGCGCGGGAGAAGCACAGCTGCCAGTGGTAGTTGGAGCGGGCCAAAAGGTCGAAACCAAGTGACTGTGAAGGAAAGGGGAAGCGTGACACCAGATCAGAGGCAAAGTTCTCTGAGCAACACAGAGAGATGTTGCAGAAAGGATGCGTGATATCTCTCAAGGTGTGTTCTAAACAGTGTTAGCAGAGGCAGCAAACATAAGTCATGAGCCCATCCTAACTCTTAGGTGAACAAACATGTAGTTTGGTTTGCTCCCTTGTGTGCTGATATCAGTTACCCCCAGGGAGATCCAGCCCCAGAGCCACTGTACAGTACCAGCAGTGCTACTGAAGCAGAGATGCAGCTCTGCAGGCACTTTGCCCTGGAGGAGCAAGTCGTGCATGAGAAGGAAGTAGGACTGGAAGGCGGAATGGGACCCACAGAAACGTGGCAACTGGGGCTGAGCTGAAGTGCCAGAATCCAGCCATGAGCCTTGCAATGAAAGACGGGATTAGGCTGGAGAGAAAACTGCAGGATAGTGGCTCATTTGCCAAAGGCTTACATGAGACAGAGCAGAACAGCAAGAACAATGCGTGTCAGCACTGAGCTACACAGAGTTGTGTGCGAGAGATTGATGCAACAAACAGTTAACTCAGTCTTTCTTCCATAGAATTCACTACCATAAAGGGAGGGTGGGAAACCCCTACAAAATCTGACAGAATACTTTGAAATGTCGCTTCTGAAGAGAATACACTTTCCAACCATGCTGTTGCCTGCCATCACCATGCAGTCCTTCATTTGGGAAACCACTGTCAGATTCCTGTGAGGTAAATTCCGGCAGTGTTAATAGCGCTTTTTACACTGTTCACCTTGATGCACTGCACTTTTTCCTGGGAAGGCCAACGCTTAAGGCAACGAGGCCAACGAGCTTTCTGGGGCCAGCAAGTTGGAATCTCCACAGCAGGGACCAGCTCCACCTCGACCTGGGATTCTGACGTCTCCACAGCCACACGGACCACAGAGCTGAAGCTCTCAAGCATTGTCACTTTATCTGTGAAGGAACAACCAGAGAAGGTAATAGAGATGAAAAGGTTGTTTTCTCCAAGCCAAGCAAGAGACTTTCTAGGACCTTGCAGTTCTATTGGTCCATCTTAACACCACCTCTTCAATGCCATAAGCAGAATACAAGAAAAAACCTAGCTAAATCTACCCATGAGAATGAGAACAGGAAGAAGATGAAGGAACACCTAGGATCTCAATTTAACAATTACCTTGCTTTTATTTTCCTCTTAAATCCTAGGGCCAGCTTCTTAAAAATACAGATAGATAACTGGTGCAACCCACAGCTTCTAATGGTCCAGTACAATAAGGAGATCACTGTGGCTTAGAGGGGACTGGATAGATGAACACTTCATATCTAAAGATCTCCTTGTTCCTCCAGAGAACCCATGATCACACCAAATGACCACCCT
Organism: Trogon surrucura; assembly: GCA_020746105.1. Taxonomy (NCBI): domain Eukaryota; kingdom Metazoa; phylum Chordata; class Aves; order Trogoniformes; family Trogonidae; genus Trogon; species Trogon surrucura. The sequence continues at coordinate 130,979,628 of CM036617.1, read as the reverse complement.
TACCAGTCATTCAGAATGCTTTGTGGGGTATCTGTGAGATTTTTTTTTTCTGGAGATGTACTTGCACAGGAGACAATGCCAGAATGTGAAACACTGGAACAGGTTGCCCAGAGAGGTGGTGGAGGCTCCATCCCTGGAGACATTCAAGGTCAGGCTTGATGGGGCTCTGAGTAACCTGATCTAGTTAGAGATGTCCCTGCTCACTGCAGGGGGGTTGGACTAGGCGACCTTTAAAGGTGCCTTTCAGTCCAACACATTCTATGATATGATTCTATGTATGGCCTGTTGTGGTGAGTGGGCATACAGAAAGGGCTGGCTGCTTCCCTCACTGGAACTGTGGAGTGTCAAAAAAGAGTTAGCCCTGTGGTAATTTGGAGGAAATAAATTTCCTCAGCGGAAGAAGAGTGGCTTATCTCCAGGATCAACTGCTCTAAGACAGTAGAAAGGAATGAAAGCTGCAATTAGTGGACTTCGTGAGATCTTTCCTGTTGGCCCAGCTGTGCTCATGGAAGAAAGTTTCTGTCCTCGGCTTTCCCTGTCACTCTGGCAGGATCACCGTCCCTTCAACTGTGCCAGCTGAGCCAATTGTGTGGTCATGCTTTAACCCACTACAGCAAAAGACAGAGCAGATTACCACAAGCAGGTTAAAAAGCAGTGTGTTAAGCCACCTCATTTTGAACGGCGTGTGCTAAGGAACAAGTCCACAAGAAGCCCACTCAAGGGACTTGAAGGGACGGTGATGAACAACTACCCTCACAGAGGAACTATCTGCCTACTCCCAAAGATAATTTACATCTCCTCCAGGAAGCACGTGGGTAACTTACTTTGCAAATATTGGAGTCCATCCCAACCATGACTTTATCACCCTTAGTAAAATCTGCCTATTATTTCCCTGCTGAGCCAAGCCTTACACCGAAACAGGAATTGTGCTGCTTTCATGCCCTCAGCAGGGATCCCTAGCAGCTGAAAAGCATGAGAGCAACTGCTGTGTCACCATGTAAATACATTCACAGCATTTTCAAAAGCATCACAGTTGTGCTACCTATTTTCCCACCAATGACGAGTGAGATGCCTCAAAAACTCTCATTTTGCTGGTGCTCAAAGAATTAAAAAACAGGGATGCAATGAAATCAGGGAAATTTTTCTGCAACTTTAGTTTTACTGTGGAGTGGAAAAAGTTCATTCTTCACAGAAATGAACAAAACCATTAATTATTACTTCTCCTGATTTCATCTTAGCACACCTCCTCTGTGTCAATCTCCTCCCAGCTGGGCTTAGAAAAAAGGCATCAGAATCATAAGTGCAAACATCCCTCCCTGGGTCCCTTGGAAGTACCTCTCCCAGCTCAAAAACTTGATACACTATTTTTCACAATGGCAGGCTTTCACTTCAACACTTACTTTCACATAAGTAAACACTCAGATGTAAATTCATTCCATCTAGTATTTTTGTCAGCCGCAATGGTGAAATTTCATTCCCATCAGCCCTTCCATCTCTATGGTAACAAATATTTTCCGGAAGAACACAATGATTTAGTTAAGCTTGACTTTAGCATGTTTTCTCCTGTGACTAAAATTCAGAGTGCAATCAGATTAGTGCAAATAGCTCCTATTTTTCTTGAATATGGAAAACCCGTATCAGGCTGCTGATGAGTACAGTCATCCTGGAAACACGCTAGGAGAAGTGGCACCACAGTCTGGATTTGATCATGTCACAGTATCTTAATGTGAAAAGATGGACACAGACTATTTAGTTTGGACCAAGTCTAGGATGCTAAAAATTAAGCATTAGGATCACTGTTCAGGCAGCATCTTGCTACAGATGTTGCAGCTATGAAGGCGTGTTGCACGCACCACTGATTGTGTTATGTCAGTGATCATCAGCACTTCCAGTATAAATAGCCACAGGAAATAAACAGGCACTTTGGATTGCTCACAGAAGGATCAGCGCCACTACTGAAAACAAAATTCCGTTCTCCTGAACAGGACTGGAGTAGCCTGGACACTGCGAAATGAGCACTTGTCTAACAGACTTTGCTAAAAGTAGAAGTCCTTCTACTTACTTCCCACCACTCCATGCTGGAAAGCTATGGGCAGCTAAGGTTTCCTCAGACTGTTATCTGCCCTGTACAAATCCTCAAGCACTTTCTTCTCAGACTTATGCAACTTCCCTGTACCAAATTTTCCTATACTATCTTCCTTCATAGTCTAGAAATATTGCAGGTGCTGTAATAGAAAAAGATATTTCCCAAATTCCTACATGTTCTGAAAATCTGGGTTGCATCTTGGTTGAAATGTGAAGGTGACAATGCTGGAGACTCTACCCAAATTCCTAAGAAAGAAGCAACATCTTGGGTGTGAAGAGCCCAAGAACTACTTAATTCTATCTTCAGTGCAGGTCCAAATGCAGAACTGCAATGGTCTAAAGGCTGCCTGATCTTGGAGGGGCTTGTTTTTTTTATCTTCTGATCACGTGAGCCAAATGCACACTTTTTGTGTGTGATGGTTTCCTTCTATCAGCAGCGGAAGACGGCCGGTTCCCCTTATACCTGTCCCCACTAAACTCACTGGAGAGGTTACAGGAGATAATCGACTTCTCCACCAGCTCCCGGAAGACGATAAGGACTTTGGCCGGAACCAGATCTCCTTCGACGTTCACATCCGTTTCATGCCACTGCTGAAGGCTTTTTGAGAACTGCTCCACCTCTAGCCATTGATGCAATTCCTCAGGGTCCCGCACGGAGGAGAGGAGCTTGGCTCCATGCACGGTGTAATAACGCCAGTGCCGTACCTGGCATTCCCTGTACCCGGTCAGGCCACGCAGAGGGACTGTGATGAGGAATTGGCTGGGTGCTAAGACCTAGGAGAGTTCAGAGAGATTGAGAGAGGAGACGAGGGCAGATCCATGAGCCTGGAGTAAGGAAAAGAAGTTTAAGGAAGTAATAGGTAAAACTGTGGGCTCTGGAGAGAAGGAAAAGCTGTGGTATGATGGAACCAGTTGAATACAGCTGGGACCTGTTCCATGTCTGAGGGTTACTTTGGAGGCACACAGACTAAAAGGAATTCTCTTAGGAGAAGTTTGATGTGACAGCCATGGCCTGTAGAAGACAAAAGCGCACTCACTGATTTGCCACCACATCTGCTATGGTTTCCCTCATTCCTTCTTATTTCTAGTCTGCAATTGCATGAGATGTAATAACTAGCAGCTTCCAAGGAGCAGGAAAGCATGAGAGAACATGTTTCGAGATCCAGCAAAGGGAAGCAAAACAGTGCAAGTTATTACCTCAAAATAGTTTACTAGAGAAAAGCCTAGAGCTCAATAGTAGTAATAACTATGGCAAAAAGTGCACTTTTCTGATCTCTTTCAAAGTCGACTAGAGACATTAGTAAAATAAGGCCATGGCCCGTTCATTTTAAACATGTTTCGTTCTGCATGACTGTCCTTTAAGAGATAGAGACATGAGGCAAGTGACATGTCTGAGCCCACACAGGCCGTGGCACTTATAGAGATAAATCCAGGTCTTGGCCAGCTGTACCGTATGAAACTGCATCTCCTGTTGAGCAGAAGCCAGAAACAGGATGGAAACAGCAACCAACGGATAACAAACCCACAAGCAGGCTTGTTCGCAAGACAGTGATTTGCCTCACTGTAGGAAGGACCATTTTCCAATAAAACCAGTGCTGAACCAGTATTTGCAGAGCAAATAAGGTGACACAAATACCATGAAACAACCTACTGACCCAGGGCATACCCAGGCACACTAGTTTGGAAGCATCTGGCGATCGTGGCTCCAGGTATTCAGAGAGGGTGTTCAAACTCCTTCAGACTTTTACCATGTTGACTCAGAAGCTTTTCAACTCCACTTGCTAGCAAGCCTAACTTACATTGGCATTAATAAGGTGAAGCTGTCGGACGAGCAGGATGTGAAGTGACAGCTGTTGCTCCAAGGTGGATACACCCAAGGTGAATGAAACATGGTTGTCACTCTCCCGTAACGATCCAAAACATTCCGGTGGCCTTCCTGTTAGCTCGGCTGATTTAAAATAGTCCTGCAGAGGGTCCTGAGGGCAGTAACAGGTTTTAGTGACCATGAGCAGCCTTTCTGGGGCTTCTGCCCATGGGTCTGGGACCCCTATTTCAGCTCAGCAAGAGGCTATGTCATAGGAGCGCTGGTCTCCAGCCATGGGCCAGCTATTGCCTGTGCCTGGCCATAGACCTCGTTGTCCTACCTGCAGACTGCCTTCCCAGCCTGATCTGAGACCTATCGGGCCACTATGGACTTGCCTGGCAATGAGTATACTGCCTCTGACCCTGGTCACTGTTTTGGGCCTGATCCTGGCCCCGATGAGTGCTCCAGGCTTGGCCTCAGACCTGTCTTATCAGTACAGACTTGCCTGACGATCCTGACTGTCAGCTGAGCCCAGCCACTCTCCCTAGGCCTGCCTCACTTGGGTACACTGGGGCAGGTGCTGCCATGTCCTGCTTACCTCCTGTCTCCTTCTCCCACAGGGAGAAGCTAGTCTCTGCTCCCTGGCAAGAGCTTTGAAACAAAAAAATGGCCAGCAAAAAGCACAGGAACAGCAAACGAAACACCAGAAAGCCCTTCTTTTTTCAAATATAAACCACCTAAAGGCAGGACGACACTGGAAGGTGACACTGAAGACCAAGGTGACTTGCACAAGTCAGGTTTGGTGGGGCTGAGAAATCCTGTGAGCAGGATTTAATCCTGTGATCAGGAATTAACTGCTAAGCTCTGTCAGTAAAAAATACAATGGCTGTCATGCAGTTACTACTCAACTCACTGCCTTGGTCACATTTGCAGATAAACAACCATTCCTTCCCATACCAAGATGCTGGCTTATACACACTGGCACCCAACAGGTTTTAAAGGGAAGACCTGGAGGTGTTATGAAAGTGCCTTCAAATAAAAGTCACAAGGCGCCTCCACCTGAGGCTTACCAGAAAACACCAAAATTCACAAGTCTGAGGATGGAACTGTAAAGCTGGACGGCTGGTGTCCTCCTGGCTTAAAAAGAAGTCCCAGCCCCACACCTACACTCTGTCACACAATGCTCTTGCGTGCCATATGCAGACCATGGGCCCCAGTAAGTCACAGGTTTGAACAAGAGCCTCAGATTTTGGGGGGGTGTAACTTAGGGTCAGTTCTGCTGTATTAAAAATCTGCCTGCGGTATATCCTGAGCAAATTAAATACAGTCTCATTCTTGCAAACCTGGCCAGGGTATCCCAGGGAGGCAGAAGCATTAGGTTAGACATAAAATATCTATGCTTTGACAAAAAAAAAGTTTCTTGCAGGGAGGATGAAATAATCATGGGAGGGTCAGTTAAATAGGTGAAGTTTTCTGGAGAAGAGGGTGGATGAGGAGGAAACAGGCACGTGAACAGGCAGGCACCAGGAAGGCTTTGTACCTGGATGGATGGGTGGAATGGGCGCTTCCCCCGAAGCATAGCTGACCACTTGGCCAGTAAAGCTGGCTGATCCTGAGAGAAGCAGAAAGGAAAACAAGAAGTACACAGAACAGAGAGAAAGCATGTGCCAGGTCAGTCACTCACAGAGAAAAGCTGCAAGCTTCCTTTGAGCCTGTTTGTTAAAAGAAAATCTCTCCTCCTCCGCCATGATTACAGAGTTAAACATTTGGCAGTGCCGTTGGGCAGTGCTATAATAGTAATTACTCTGGACACTAACCTGCTTGTTACACCTTACAGAAGCCTCCACAGCTTTTGCATCAGCCCTGTACAGTTGACAGCTGCAAAAATGGTGGATGACAACTAAAACAAACGCTTTCAAGTTTTAAAAAGAAAATATTCCATTTTATCCCTCGGAATTTTATTTCTTTTTTTTTATTAAAGATTTTGACTTTTCCTCCCTTGCAGAAAAACACTGAATATCTAAGGAATTTTCTTTCCCCACCCAGCCCTGTGTATTTAGAAGGAGGCTTGTAGCTTCTCAACAAATCTATATAATTCACCATGTTAAATTAATTCATTTTAACCAGAAACTTAAAGTTCTGACAAGTCACTGTAAATTTAATTGACAGAAAAAAGATGTTGCAAAATGAAATGCAAGGTAGTTAACACAGTGGCTTTCCCTTGACACGAGTCTCCCTGAGGTTAAACTATGTCAGCAATAATATTAAAGATCCTGTTTTTCTGGAAGCAGAACAGCCCAGGCCAAAAAAATTTTCTTAGTATCTCATTCTTTGCTGCCCCATACCTAGGAGACGAAGTTAGTCAGGCCCTCCTTGTGTGACTTCCACAGATTTCTAGCAGTTAGTTCAGTTAAGTATGAGTAACAAATCTGCCACTTCTTAAGAAAACATATTTTGAGCATTTCTTTTAAGCAGAAGTTGTTCAGATCAGTCTACCATAATACCAAATTACTGCTCCTAATAGATTGCCCTGGTTTTGTTCTGCTTTGTTTTCCAGAACAGCAATTTAACCCTGGCCCTGGTCCTGTCAGACCTCATTAGCCAAGCAGGTTTGTCCCAGTATGAGAGGTGGATGGCAGACTGTGGCACCAAGGAACACGATGACCAGGATGTGGCACTGTTTTACATCACTGTTGTCACTCCTAGTGGCAAGACCTCTTGCCCTATGATGTGCAAAATTCCAAAAAAAAGATAATTCTGAATGTGTTTGTTCCCAGAGCAATAGCTACATTTCAGACCGAATGATTATATTCTGCCTCCGCCTCCATACCCTTCCAACAGCTTGGTACACACGGAGTTCTTCCCTTTCAATCCTAGAGAGCTGCAAAAGTTGCCTCATGCTTTTACATATTTGCTGTGTTTCGATCTGTACCTGAATGCATTTTAGCATAAGAGTTGACACGGCTAGAGTTTGTAAACTAGTTCAGATGAAAAAGATAATTTTCATCTGAAGTTGCTATTGCTATGATTGTTTCTTCTACCCTTACACTAGTGTTTCTTGTATTAAGTAGTCAGAGGAAATAAACAGTCTTCTGTCACAGCTGGGACAGAACATGATTATTTTGGTATTTGATGGTCTAAAACGAGGAGGCATTTAACTTCTCCCACTAACAAGCATATTTCTACCCAGTAAAAAAGAAGTTCCAATATACAACCAAGAAAAAATGTATTTTTCAGAAGAAGCTTTCTAATGTTCATAGTAGAAGAAAGATTTTTGATAATTTTTTTTTCTTTAGTGAGTTGACACGTTTTCCACCTGTGAAAAATATGAGTCATAGCTCACGAACGCATGAAGGCTTTTTTTTCTTCTTATGTTAGCACTGTTTTTCTTTCTGTCTCCCAAAGAGCTTTGGCTTCTGCTTGCAGATTGACAGCTCTGGCAATAGAACCTCTTTGTAAAAGCAGCAGCTGTAAGAAAAGGGCCTGCCTGATAAATCCATCCCTCTCTGATGCTCCTCTAGTTGTAAGATATCCACGAGTAAGTACCTGTGACCCAGTCAGTCACCAGAACTTTCATGAAGTGTCAATGCATCACCTGTGGTGTTTTGGGTGAGGTACCTGTCCACGCAAACACTTAGGCAATGGACAAATCGCTTATTGATTGCCTACAAGCTGCCAGAGAGGGCATAAGAACTCTGGTTCGTACCTTAATATTCTCATTGTGAATGCCAGAGTTGGAGATAGCCTGGAATCGTGTGGCCTTATAGCTGATTTCTGCGGTCAGTTGCTGGATGATTTTCTGGACCTCCTCCACTGCTTTAGAAACCAGATAATGTCGCTGTTCCACCTGTCAGTTCCAAGAAAGACAGGTCACATTACAGGTAACTGCAGTTTGTGACTCCGTTGGGAAACAGACAATCAGCTTAAAGCATCCTAAAACATTTGTGCCTGTGCTGCACTGGGAATAAAACTTAGCACTCCCTGTGTGTTACAACCAACGCACCACATGACTGAGCTAGTAAATAAAGAAGGGCCAATAACTCAAGACTAGTTGATATTTCCATGCCAATACCATTGGATGGAAGGGAAAGAGTTCATTACATGGATAAATTTGCTATCACAGCATCACAGAATGTTAGGGGTTGGAATGGACCTCTGGAGATCAACTAGTCCGATCCACCTGCCAGAGCAGGTTCACCTAGAGCAGGTTGCACAGGATGACGTCCAGACAGGTTTTGAATGTCTCCAGAGATGAAGATTCCACTACCTCTCTGTGTAGCCTGTTGCAGTGCTCTGTCACCCTCCAAGTAAAGAGGTTTCTCCTCACGTTTAGGTGGAACTTCCTATGTTCAAATTTGTGCCCATTACCTCTTGTCCTGTCATTGGGCATCACTGAAAAAAAGCTGGCCCTATCCTCCTGACATCCACCCTTTAAGTATTTACAAGCATTAATAAGATCCTCCCCTCAGTCTTCTCTTCTCCAGACTAAAAAGACCCAAGTCCCTCTGCCTTTCCTCATAAGAGAGATGTCCTTGTCCCCTAATCATCTTTGTAGTCCTTTGCTGCACCCTCTCCAGTAGTTCCCTGTCCTTACTGAACCGGGAGGCCCAGAACTGGACACAGTACTCCAGATGAGGCTTGGACCAGATGACCTTTAAAGGTCCTTTCCAGCCCAATGCGTTCTATGATTCTATGAGGCCTCACTAGGGCAGAGTAGAGGGGGAGGATGACCTTCCTCGGCCTGCTGAGTACACTCTTCTTGATGCATCCCAGGATACCGTTGGCCTTCTTGGCCACAAGGGCACACTGCTGGCTCATGGCTAGCCTGTCGCTGACCAGGACTTTCAAGCTGTTTTTCCAGGAGCTGCTTCCCAGCAGGTCAGCCCCCAACATGGGGTTGTTCTTCCCCAGACCCTACACTTGCCCTTGTCAAATTTCTGCCCAACTCTCCAGCCTGTTCAGGTCATGTTGGATGGCAGCACAGCCTCTTGGCATGTCAGCCACCACTCCCAGTTCTGTGTCATCAGCAAATATGTTGAGGGTACGCTCTGTTCCTTCATCCAGGTCATTGGTGAATACACTGAACAGGACTGGACCCAGTACTGAACCCTGGCGAACACCACTTTTTACAGACCTCCAAGGAGACTCTGTGCCACTAATTACAACCCTCTGAGCTCTACCTTTCAGCTGGTTTTTAATCCACTGTCCATTCATCTAACCCACACTTCCTAAGCTTGCCTATGAAGATGCTGTGGGAGACAGTGTCAAAAGCCTTGCTGAAGTCAAGGTAGACAACATCCACTGCCCTCCCCTCATCTATCCATCAATCCATTCAGTCATGCCATCGTAGAAGGCTAGACTAGTCAGATATGACTTCTCTTTGGTGAATCCATGCTGATAACCTTCTCCTCCACATGCTTTGAGATGATGTCCAGAACGAGCTGTTCCATCATCTTTCCGGGGATGGAGGTGAGGCTGACTGGCCTGTAGTTTCCTGGGTCTTCCTCCTCGCCCTTTTTGAAGACTGGAGTGACACTGGATTTCCTCCAGTCCTCAGGCACGTCGCCTGTTCTTCAGGACCTTCTGTCAGCTCCCTCAGCACTCGCATCCCATCAGGACCCATGGACTTGTGGATAGGCAGTTTACTTAACTGATCTCTGACTTGATCCTCCTCAACCAGCTACAGTCTCATCCTTCATCCATTTGATGCAAAATACCCAGTTATTGCCCTGCATATAATAGCCATTCTCAGAGCCAGGATATGTTTCATCCCAAGAGCTGACAAGATTTCAAGAGTTACAGATACTCTGTGATTAGTCAGGTTGCAAGTGTATGTGGCAGCATTTAAATGCCTGCGTATCCATACTGTCTTCATATCTGAAGTACAGATGAGAGTCTACTCCTAGATGGGGAGGAAGTATCTTTCCAACCTGGTCCCAATGAGGACTAGGTGTTTGATGGATAGTTCTTCAAGCAGTAGTAGCATAATTATTGAAAAATATTTCAGTGGAAGGTCTGAGTCTTGGAAGGACTGAAGGATGGACAACTCAGAAAAATATAAGATGAAGCTGAACCTTCACATACAACTGAAAATGAATGGAGCATAAGGGAATGGTCAAAATCCAAACAAGGAGATTCAACAGGAGGAACATGAATGAACCGTGTTAGTAAAGGACACTAAAATAATTCCCGAAGATCCTTACACATTTTCCAAACTGAGAAGGAGATTTGGCTACTGTTAACAAAGTTCACAAACATATTACTTATCATCCAGAATTACCTATGCAGAGTGCACAGCACTGCATTGCTGAAAATGAAAGTTCTAGCAGAAATACACCTACTGTCGCCAAAGCATTTCCAGAGAGAAAACAAAACTTTTTTTTATTAGCCCTTTCTCAATACTAGAATATTTTATCCTTTACAGAAAAGAAAGCCTTAAATTTTTCTATTTTGAAATTAGCTTTCACTTTAGCGTCTTGCATTTTGTTGGGGAAAGCAAACTACAAAATAGGATCTAGCTAAGTACTGTGATCAAACATGTCAGCTCTTAAAAATGTTAGTGCTCAGTTAGAGTTACTTTTATTAACCAGTATTGTTTCATTGATGACTTTATTCTGGTTTACTTCATTTCATAATGGGGAAAAAAAATTGAGAGCTGGAATATCTCATAAAATAGAAAATGTGGTTCCAGCCTGCATGTGCTAATGAGATGTTATTTTAATCATGGCATATAGAGAAGTATCCTTAGCTGAGGTGACAGACTGATGGGTGAATTCTAACAGTATCTGTCTCTCTCTCTAGTTACTACACACATCTTTCTTAGAGGCAACTCTGGTGTGATTTCAGTCTCATTTCTGTCAAGTCAAGACAACTGGACAGGGAGGGAGGGAGGGAGGGAAGGACCTTCCCTCAGATTAAATGCTGGCAATTACAGCTAGTCTCACATCTGGAATTCCAGACCAGATGCAAAAATTTGGGATGTGTCAAGAAGACAAGCACCTTCAAAAATTAGGCTACCAGCTGAGATATCCAACAACATTCTGAAACAGAAACCTAGAAATCTCATTAGAAATACAGTTCTAGCAGAATTTCACCCAATCTTGTCTCAGAAACGAAGACAGCAGGCAAGTAACTAACTGTCAAGTTTGGCACCCTTCAGAATCAACACCTAGTGTGGGAGACAGAAAATCTGGACAGATAAAGCCTTACCTTGCTCTGGATGTAGATCTCTACATCTTCATCTGTGAATGGTTTCATGGCAAGATGGTCTTTGCTGCTCTCTCAAGTGTGAATTCACTCTTCACTCGTTCACCTGCCTCTGGAAGTAGAAGCACACTCAGAGTGAGCTGCTCAGAGCCTTCTTGCTCTGCTTCAGCTAATTTCTCTGTGGATGAAGAAGAGGAGAGAGGAGCAAGGAAGTATGCCTATTTTTTTTTTTTTCCTAGTCTGAGTTACAATGGTGACATCCAGCAGCTTTGGGAAACTAGCTAAGTTCAGTCATTATTATTCATCTTATTGCTTTTAAATGGTAGGTCTTGCATGCAGGCACACACAAAAGTATCCCAGCTAGTGCTCTGTCTCAGGGTAGATCTGGAAGTGCCTTTCAGATTGCGCTGCAGATTCAGTATGCTCGTGCACAGCATTATTATTCTGTGTGCCACAAGTACTTCCTTGCCTCACTAGCCCTTCACTAAACCATTTCTTAAACACTCAGAGCTATCCCTCATTGACTTCAATCCACCCACTTTCTGTCTGAAACTGCATGGGTGTTTGTACAGTCAGATCATTTATTTAAGTTGCAGTCTGCAGCCTCTGCTCCCCTCTCCTTATATCTCTTCTCTCTCTCTGGCTGTATTGACAGTAAATATCCCACAGCCTGTCCCCTCCTGTAGTTTGCTTTCCTTTCTTTACAGTAAACAGACAGAAAGCTGTCTGTTGTTTTCTGCCAGCAGCTCAACTAACAACCCCATACGGATAATTCAGAGGGAAAAACAATTGATCAGCCCTCATTGATCCAGCGAGGGTTGGTGGCTTTTAGAAAAAAAAGGGTACATCAGCACATGGAAGGGAGTGACAGTATAAAGATGAGATCTCATCCTGCTAAGTGTGCCTGATTTAAGGAAGGTACATTCCACTTTGGAGTAAAATCATTATTTCTCCCTGGAAACTGAACTTTGACATTGCTTGACTGATTTATTACCTCTACAGCAGCTGGTAAAAGGCAGCACTTGTGTAGGCACTGGGTGCTACCTCAGCAGGCACTGTTGTTGTTAGTTATCTTTCGTCTTTATAAACAATTAAATACTAAGTACATTAATGGAGTACCCATACCTGTAGGACATCTGATTCCCCAGAATCTACAGATTAAACCTTTCTCTGTGTCTCCCAAGCACGTGCCTTCATCTTTTGGCTGGGGGAGTTGAGGACTCCTTCACAAAGACATGTGAGTGTTTACTTCCTATACTAGCTTCCACAGGAGCTGGGCACCGGAAAAGACGAGACCTCAATTTTTACGGAGCCATACCTCTTGTTCACTTCAAGACTTGACGGCTATATTTCACCTGAAGGGCTAGCAGTGTATGCAGGCTCTGCTAGCAAAGCCAGACAAAAGGCAAGTTCTGAAAGAGAGTGAGCGGAACAATAGGTTAGGAAGGACAGGTAGGGGCAGGTTTTATGGAATTAAGTCCAAGCAGTGTGTGCAAGGGAGGAGAACGAGCCTTTCAAATGTAAGGATTTGCTGCTTCATAATTTCTGTGGATTTCAGTGACTCTGAAGAAAGTCATGAAGAAGGTCAGCAGATCAAGAGAGGTGATTCTGATCTTCTACTCTGCTCTAGTGAGACCTCACCTGGAGTATTGTGTCCAGCTCTGGAGTCCCCAACACAAGAAGGACACAGACCTGTTGGAGCGGGTCCAGAAAAGAGCCACAAAGATGATCAGGGGGCTGGAGCACCTCTAAGGACCTGGGCGTTCTAATCGACAGCCAGCTGAATATGAGCCAGCAGTGTGCCCAGGTGGCCAAGAAGGCCAACAGCATCCTGGCTTGTATTAGAAATTTTGTGACCAGCAGAAGTAGGGAGGTGATTGTCCCCCTGTACTCAGCACTGGTGAGGCCGCACCTTGAGTATTGTGTTCAGGTTTGGGCACCTCAGTTTAAGAGAGATATTGAGGTGTTGGAGCGAGTGCACAAAAGGGCAACAATGCTGGTGAAGGAACTGGAGAATAGATCTTACAAGGAGCGATTGAGGGAGATGGGACTGTTCAGTTTGAGGAAGAGGAGGCTGAAGGGGGACCTCATCATGCGCTACAATTACTTGAAAGGACATTGTAGAGAGGTTGGTGCTGGTCTCTTCTCACAGGTCATTAGGGACAGAACCAGGGGGAATGGTTTCAAGTTGCAACAGGGTAGGTTTAGGCTGGACATTAGGAAGAAATTCTTCATGGAAAGAGTGGTCAGACACTGGCACAGACTGCCTAGGGAGGTGGTTGAGTCGCCATCCCTGGATGTGTTTAAGTGTCGCTTAGATGTGGTGTTGGGTGATACGGTTTAGGGGTGAACTTGTAGTGTAGGGTTAATGGTTGGACTCGATGATCCCAAGGGTCTTTTCCAACCTGAACTGTTCTACGATTCTACGATTCCTGCAAGGACAGGCTGAGAGAGTTGGGGCTGTTCAGCCTGGAGAAGAGAAGGCTCCGGAGAGACCTTATAGCAGCCTTCCAGTACCTGAAGATGGATGCAACCATTTTAGGAAGGCTTGTTGCAACAAGACAAGAGGAAATAGTTTTACACTAAAAGAGGGTAGATTTAGACTGGATATAAGGAAGAAATTTTTTTAAAATGAGGGTGGTGAAAACCTGGGAACAGGTTTCCCACAGAGGTGGTGGAGGCCTCATCCCTGGAGACATACAAGGTCAGGCTTCACGCAGCTCTGAGCAACCTGATCTAGTTAAAGATGTCCCTGCTCATTGCAGGAGTGGTTGGACTAGGTGACCTTTAAAAGTCTCTTCCAACCCATTGTATGATTCTAAGAACAGTTACAAGAACTGGGTGAAGGGGATGATTGCAGATCGACAACTTGCACCAAGTGCCTGTGGATTTTCTTATGCTACTTACAGGATGACAACAGTACTATCTGACTGACAAAACACAATGCAACCGATAAAGGCCCTTAGATCGACAGCAAAATACAGCACAAGGTAGAGTGGTAACAGGCCCTTCTGTAAAGTGAATAGTAGCATGGTGGTTTGGGAGACAGCAGCCAATCTTCACCTCACTGTGGAAAATAAACATCACAAGGACTCTCGTTTGTTACATGAGGACCAGATAGCAAAGAACATAGGAAAAAAGTGAGGCAAATGGCCAGGTATGGGGAGGACACATTACTGTGGGAAAAAACAAAGATGAAAGAGGACATAGACCCAAAGTTGGAAGAATCCAGTCTCCTCCAGTGAGGAGGATGAACAACATCAGCAGGTGTTGTTGCAGGGAAAACTTTAACCAACTTCACCCAATAGTCATGCTTTTTGCAGCTCACCCCATTCAAAGCTCAGGATTTCTAGATTGGCTTTTTTATTATTTTTTTTTGCTCATATAGGAAAGTAGAATTACAAATGCAGGAAACCTGAGATGGACCTAAGCTCCAAAGGCTAATAAACACAATTTATCGAGAAAACACTACCTCTGAGCCTACAACAACTTAATGCCCCAGATGCACCTGCAAGATAGAGTGAAGAAAGACTATTTCTTGTTCTCTGCTATTCCAGAAGCACAGAAGCAGAGAACACTCCTCTTACTATTTAGATTCTCCTTGTTTCTCCAGGCCCAGGCATATTTTGTTCCCTGAAGGAGAACGCTTGCTAGCTGTTGCATCTTGAGCAGTTTATGCGTGGCTAGCACGCTCTGAGTGGGGATGGCCATGGCCTGACACAGAAATGTGTCTTCACAGAGCATCAAGCCAGGACCATGAGTTCCTATCCAGCTCTTCTAAGTGTAAGCCTGATGGCCAAGCCAGCCATGGACTGAATGGGCAAGAGAAGCTCACAACTCCTTCGTGGAGATATAAAGCACCTTGCTGAAGCCAGGCGGTGGTGTGAAGACAGAAACAAAAAAGGCATCTTCAATTCTAGTCAGCTCACAATCCATCAGGTATCGTGGATCTGAGCCCTGTACAGAACTTTTGAGCTTTGTTAATTTAACAAATCACATTTCCCAAGTATACTTGCTTCTAAGGAGATTTCCATCCACACTGAGAATGGTTACCTTTCTGACACCTCTGTATTACCTTCTTTTCTCTTGACTTAAGGCTTAAGCCCCCGTTGGGGACTGGGTGTATTTCTGAGAGGGAGGATCACCCTCAGACAGTTCTTGCTGAGAGCAAGACACCTCTTTGATGTCCCTTGGGAAGCTATCAGCATCACTTACATAGCTAGCTGATCACAGACAGTCTGCCAAATTCAGTTTGATGAGCACCCATTGATCTATCCATCTGTCCTCAAGCATTTTCAAGCCATGCTTCAATACCCTAGTCTTCTCAAGTCATAGTTCCCTGGTGCTGATCTGCACAAATTCATCTGAAATTATTCAGATATATTTAGTTTATTTCAGTGCCTACCTCATAGCACCTTGCAATGGTGCTCAGTTTGTGACTAATTTCCTTTCTACCCACATCTTCATTTGCTTGTCAGTATTCTTTCCAAGAGGGTTTAGGGATTTCCTAGTATCTGCAAAAATACCGAATCTGATACATCATCTTCATTCATGCCTTTGGCAATATCCAGAACTGAGTATGATTGTGGATCTGTGAAATCCACATAAATGTATTCTGTGAATACATACCTTGAACGGTATTAGATTGGCTCTTCTATCTTCTGAAGCTGCAGATTACTGATGCTTTCCATGCTTGCCTGGCTGTCCTTTCTTCACTCTTCAGTTCCATAGATATGATAAATAAATATTTCAAACCTATGATCAAAAATAATCTGAATTGTGAACAGTACAACAACAAAAAAAATACCAACAGCATGTAAATGAAAGCAGTAATATTAACTGTATGGAGAAGTCCAATATTGTGGCTTTTTCTGTTTGGCAGCTATTTAGAAAAACTACTCATATGGAACGGTAAGCACGTATTAAAAAGCCTCCACTAAATCACACAAATGAGTCAGCCCAATGTACCACTTGTGACTCACAGATGATCTGCAGTGGCAACAAATATGCCCTGTTGAAGATGCTGCCTTCCAGATGAAATACAACCCTTAATTTGCAGTTGCTAATGATGACCCATCACTTCTTGCTCTAATTACCAGAGGCATTAAGTCTGTTGCATTAGCTGAAGCATGTACTTGGGTCAAGAGAGACTACCAAAACAAATCATCCCAGCAGATTTAACAAACTCTGACAGTTCTCTTGCCTTCTTAAACTGTTGCCCCATTTCTCCCCATTAGTGGATTAAGTGACTGTACAAAATGAGTAATTGTAGCTTGAATCCGCTATAACATTCACGCTGTAACAGTCTTTAGCAGTGATGGTTCAGTAGTGTTCAGTGTCCAGTCAGAGGCAACTGGCATAACATAATCAGGCTTTTTCAGGGCACAAGTTCTGTGCATTTACTTGGTTTTTTTTACTTCATCTTTTAACAGGTAGATACCGGTGGAGGGGATGCTTCAATGACAAAAGCCTGGGATGGACTACAGGGAAAAGAAAGTGTTGCTAATTCACTGTGACAGCATCAGAATCACATATGGATGCGAAATTGAAATGCTTCTCCACTCATTCCCACCCCTCACCGATCAATACTTGGCAGGCTCAAACATGCTCCAAATGCCTATGCTGCTTGCTCTCACTGCCACACGTTCTCACATTAGCCTTGGGCCTGCACTTCATATCAAGCGAGTTAAAGGTTTACATCCTTTCCAAACTAAGCATAGCATTGGATCAAGTCCAGTAGTTTATCAAGCCTGATAGACTTTTTTTTTTTTCCATTAGTGGCCTGACCAGATGTATCAGAAAAAAAAGCAGATAGCTTTTGCTAGAAATGAGTTCTCCCAACGTGCAAAGAGTTTTGAAACCCAAAATTATTTACAACCTGAATCTTTTCAGGTTGCATCATACCATTTCCAACGGAAGCAGTCACTCGAGGATCACTAGCCGAAGATGCAGGAAATTCTGAAAAATACTCAGGTCGTGATGCTGCTATTCACCACTGACCAGTTTCAGCTAGTAAAATCCACAGAATCCAGTCAGTTTTGCAGCTGTTTTTAAGCAAGCCAGTCATCGGGCAGCAAGCATTAAATCATGTAGCAGGGCTTCTTGTTTTGCCAAGATCACTGGCATCTCAGCACAGTGAGCTGGTCAGAGAGTCTGGAAATTTCCAAGATCATAATGATCAGCTCAGAGGGTGGGAGGGAGGGGGGTAGGAAGCTGCATCAGCTCTGAGGCTCCCAGGAAAGCTGACTGAGATGTTGGGCCAGAAGACCAGCATTTTGAGTTCTAAATCCATATATTGTCTCCTGGAAGTTCACTGACGGCACAAGTTCAGTGCATCACGATTTAAACATACCATACTCCACTAGATCATTTGCAAGTATCTGCAAAGGATATTTTCCCTCTATCACTATCTTTGATTCATCATTGAACTACAACTACTGATTTGTTGTTCCAATCGAGATGTCCCACCGTCTTGAAAAAGTACCTGTGGCCAACATTCACAAAACCAGAAGCCTTCCAGCACTTTTGTTCATATGCCTTGGTAAAGGGCCTGAATGCCAAAAAGGAAACACTCAGTCCCAAGAAGGTCTGACTGATTTAAATACGCAGTTACAACAGCATCTGGAGAAAACATGACGTTTGGCAGAGCACAGTGCAACTGGAAAAACATTTAGCGCTGGAAGTCTGAGCAGGTGAGAAAAAAGCTGTCTCATATTTGATCTCAGCAGAGGTTTGCTCAGCTTGTGGTAGACCGATTGTTTTCAGCTGTCAAGAAAAGGACTTTACATCTGGAGGCACAATAATTGTGGGACAGACAGACCACAGCCAAGATTTACAAGAGCCAATACAAGAAGCACGCTTGCAATGATGTTCTGTCTATATGAGGGGGCTGAATCAGACTGGCCCACAGCAGCTCCAGGAGCCGGAATTTTTCCCGTGGCTGCCGTCCAGAGCACAAACAACATTAGCATGTATTATTGTTACACTTTGCTGTTGTGTCCAAATCGATCCGATTCAGAACTTATTGCCCGAGTCTATGGCAGTATGAAGAAAATTGAACAAATCACCAGTGCCCAGTGAGAACAGTCACTCGAAGACAAACACACCCGGGAGAGAGAAGACTCAGACTGACATCCCCTGTTTATGTGCTTCTTCCAGTGATTGGCTAGTTAAAAAATGTGTAAGTGTTCACTGGAGTTAGAACTAGAAACTAGGTCTCATATCTCACAGGTCAATGACAGCTAGGTATTGGTAAGATCGACTGCCTTCTCTTGATGAAAATATAATTATTGCAGAACAAACAAATCAATTTCAGCAAGCAGCTGAGAGGGGTTTCAAGGCCCAAAAAGCCTGGTCCTTGGTAGCTACTTCTGAGCGCTGGGAGATATGTCCGTATGGGAAGGTAGCAAGATTAAAAAAAACCCCAACAAACCAAAACAGAGTGAAGACGGCTGGACAACCACATTCTGCAAGAGTTTGAATCACGTTAAAGCACCTGTGGTTCTGCATGATCTTCCTTAGCAGTACGGCCAATCTACTATAAAGGTTGTGTGATCAAACTTCTCAGCTTGCGTCATCTCATGCACACAGGTAACGGATATCAAACTTACAACTAACAGGTGATCTGTGTTGTGTTCCAAGGCTAACATGGCACTGAGGAGAGGGCAGGAAGAAGCTGAAGAAGCAATCAGGATAAAGGAAGATTTTGTCACTGTACCTGTGGAAGTGTCTCAAGCAAAGCACTGGGAAAGGGCCAGACAGCTGCATGCTTTGGGTGGGAAGAAAGGAGGGGAGGAGAGAACGATTGAAACTCCATAGTGCCAGGCACGAACAATTACCGTACAGAAAAGAATGAGAGCACCAGCAGAAGTGAGAAAAGAGATGCTATTTGTTAGAAGTATGATATATATGCCACAAAGAAGATCAAGAGATCCAGCAGACAAAAACCAGTGAGAACCAGCCTCGTCTGAGAGAGAATCGCAACAGAGGCTTCAGTCAAGTCTTTTCAGAGAATTTCTACACGGATCAGATCATGACCTGCATTGCTGCACACTCTAGTTTCAGTCACTGGAAAACGAGCTAACAGCCTCCAGTCCAAGCTGTGTCTGGCAAACACTCATGCTATTCTTCTAGTCGGCAGCTTCTAAAAACTTGTCATCAGGCAGCAGGAGAAAGGAGGAATGCAATTGTGTTCTTTGAGTAAACAGTTCCTCCTCTTAGACCATAAAACTATAAAGCTTCAAGCTAATCCACGCAACCAGCTGCCCAGCCCTTCCCACTTTATTGGCTGTTTTGTGCAGTCAAAGCCAAATTGCCAAAGGGAGAGGGTCAATCGTTTGCACTGTATCTGCTCCAGGCAGCTATAGGACACAGGGTAGATAATTAGGGCTACAACTAGTTAAATGCAGATTCTGGGCATTGAAAGCAGGAGTCAGGGAGGAGAAACAGTCCTGGAAGGAAAGCATTAGAATAATCAGAACAAGCTCTTGGCCAGGCTAGCACATGAAGGAGCACGTCATCCCCTTGCTCCTTGGGCTTTTTTGTTGGGCAGCAGATGCATACGTGTGTGTGTGTGTGTCCGCGCGCGTGTATGTTTTGGAGGGGAAACAAGGCAAATAATAAAGCTACCGGCTATCTGACAGGAGAGGGCAGGACTGATTTTTCACCATGTTGAGTTTGAGTGAGAAGAGAAAAGAAGCAGAACAGCACTTATATGAGCAGAGGGTCATTCAGCCCAATTCCTGCTATCAGGGACAACAAAGACCTCACCTGAATGAACTTCTACTCCATTCACCGCTCTCTAACAAACCAAACATCAGCAGAGAAAAAAGACCAAATGGCCACAGCTGTTAATTCAGAATTTTAGAGAAGACGATGGACCATCAATTCAAACAAGCCAATATCCCTAAGAAAAGGCCACTGTGTAAGCACTTTCTTCTACCCTTGAGTACACTGTTTCTGAAAGCCACATCATCCCAAAAGCTCACTCTCCCTGTATGCGATGCAAGGATCAAAGCATTAAAAACGTATTTCCTAAGAATTTTCAGTTTCTCTGTGATATCTTCATGCCAACTTTAATGGAGAGGCACCCTGCCCAGCATCATTATTATAAACACTAACTGAACATAACCCGTGATGTGACAAACTCATATTGGCTCCATCTTCTAGATGGAAGTGGGGACAAAGAGTTCAAGAAAAAAAACAAATTTCAGTGAGAAAAAGTGGCTTACCCGGGGCCAGTGCCAATTTCAGCTGTAGTATTCAAAGGTTCTGTCCTAATCACTGCACTAGTACCGTATCCACTGACAAGGCTTGCAGTGGCTTGAGAGGATTTTTCTCCACTTCCTTTAACAAGGTGTTAATCAAACATTTCAAAGTGAATCTCAAACAAAGCAGAAAGAGAGCTTGACCCAAACAAAATAGGGCCTGTGTGAGCGCTATTTAAGAACCAATACACAGCAGGGTGGGTATTTGGTACCCACCACAAATGTATCCATGGGTCAGGCTATGCAACACAGCTGGTGCAGTGCGCCTCGACGCAGGTTCAGTATCAGAGGAAAAAAAACACAGTATGTGAAGTACAAGTAGCCACTTACGCTATTACAGAAAAACTCAGGTGACTGCAGAGTAGGAAACCAGCAACATAAAAAAACCCAAGAAACCACACAACAGAAAACCAGCATTGCAAGCTCAAGCTGACAGGGCAGATCTTCACTAAGGGCAGTACAGGCATGCTGAAGGATGGAGCCCCACTGTCCTTCTGTCACACAAGGGAGCTCTGTGCTGACCTGCATTTGGCTCTTCGACTAACTCCCAACAGAATACTTCTGCTAACCATTCCAAATTTTACATGAGCCTAGAGTTTGGAAGGCAGCACCTCATATTTGGGGAAGAAGTGCAATCTGTCCATCAACTGCTAGGACATGCACAGAGGTGGTCTCTTCTCTTAAGTGCACCTGCTATCCAAAATGAGGCAGAGGATTTCTACCAAACACAAGCACTACTAGTAGCTCTGGAAGGTGACAAAGCCTCAAGAGGTTCTTGGAAGAGGTAGCAGCTGATCAGAAGAGGAATTATCCTTTATCAGCAGTTTTTATTTGCACAAAGTGCCTGCGTGCTGCTCGTGCTTGTTTTTCTGCTTATGTCAAACACAGCCAGCAGACAGCTCCGCCACGATGTTAGCACAGACAGCACCTTGTCCTGGTATGGCTGGTAAGCAGAGTGGCTGGAAGATCAGGAGTCTCAAACCACAAGATGAAGCATCTGCAACCTAATAACAATCCTAAAAAAATTATAAAAAATAATTAAGAAAAATATATATTAGAGCACTCCAGCTTTGGGAGCTGGTCCACACCTCAAACCACAGCTGAATCAAAATAAGGCTGAGCTAGATTTTAAATTGTTTATGAATTTGTAAACTTCCAAGTAATTCCATCTGCATGGATCAGTCAGCCTTCCGTTCAATGAGTCCTCAGGATACCCCCCATTGTAGTCTTGCCAAGCTACTGCATGGATTATACAAAGTAGAGAGAAAGGAACAAAACCGCTTGCTTTTAGCTGCAGAACAGATTGCAGGATTGTCATATCCCAGCTACCTTTCAGAAGCAGAAGCGTGGAAGGGAAAGTGAGATGAAAAGGAATGCTACAATATTTCTGCTGCAAAAAGGAGGTAAAGCTGATCAGTTGCATCTTTGTCATTTTAACTAGAAGAGGCAGCAAGGATAAGTCACCCAGGAACTACTTTTCCAAGTATGATGTTATATTACCTGTTTTTACCAAGTTTGATTGACAAGTTGAGGTTGTTCCTCCTCTCTGCAGCAAGGACTGTTCATTGAAGGTGCTCTTAAATAAATAATAGATAAGGATTACAGATGTTTATTCACCAAGACAGAATTTCACCACAAGTATCACAGAATCGTTAGAGATTGGAAGGGACCTTAAAGATCATCTAGTCCAACCCCCCTGCCAGAGCAGGATCACCTACAGTAGAGCGCACAGGAACGCGTCCAGGCGGGTTTTGAATGTCTCCAAAGAAGGAGATTCCACAACCTCCCTGGGCAGCCTGTTCCAGTGCTCTGTCACCCTCACAGTAAAAAAGCTTTTCCTCATATTTTTATGGAACCTCCTGTGTTCCAGCTTACATCCATTGCCCCTTGTCTTGTCAGTGGACGCCGCTCAAAAGAGCATGGCTCCATCTTCCTGACATTCCCCCTTGACATATTTATAAACATTAATGAGGTATTTTGTCTTGTCTCTGTAAAACCAACAAGTCAAATTCTCTCTATAGGCAATACTTACTACTGCCATCCCGGCACCAGTATTGGCTGGTTTTGGCAAGGGACAAACACATTTCTCAAAATGTCCCGGCTTTCAGGAAATGGCACTTTAGATCCACATCTCTCATTTGATGACTTCCAGAAGCTCTTGTCAGTGTGAAAAATTACTGACAGCAGAAGCATCACAACAAGGCCAAAATTAAGGCTACACTGAGCAAAAATAAAATAAAAAATAATCATAGAATCATAGAATGTTAGGGATTGGAAGGGACCTCAAAAGATCATCAAGTCCAATCCCCCTGCCAGAGCAGGAACGCCTAGATTATGCTACACAGGAACGTATCCAGGCAGATCTTGAATGTCTCCAGAGAAGGAGACTCCACAACCTCCCTGGGCAGCCTGTTCCAGTGCTCCGTCACCCTCACTGAGAAGAAGTTTCTTCTCGAGTTTAAGCGGAACCTCTTATGTTCCAGTTTCAGCCCATTACCCCTTGTCCTATCAGTGGTTGTCACCGAGAAGAGCCTGGCTCCATCCTCGTGACACTCACCCTTGACATATTTGTAAACATTAATGAGGTCACCCCTCAGCCTCCTCTTCTCCAAACTAAAGAGCCCCAGCTCCCTCAGTCTTTTCTCATAAGGGAGATGCTCCACTCCCTTCATCATCCTAGTTGCCCTGTGCTGGACTCTCTCCAGCAGTTCCCTGTCATAATAATCTCACAGCCACGTGAACCATAGTCCTTCCCACATGTAATTTGTGGCCCCTTCCCCCAGTTTTGGTCTCTCACTCTGTGCCTTCCTTATCTTGGCCCAACAACAACGCAATTGGTCAAACGGGCTCGTTACAGCAAGATACAGCCAGCTCCCAGCGCTTTAGCATCTGCCCAGTGGAATAGCTGGAGAATTATTTATCTCTTTCTTTCTTTAAGCATACAGAGATATGAATGCTCTGGTACCCAGCAGTTTAAAACAGAGCACTGATCCCTACTTCCCACAGTCACTTTTTTTTCAGATTCAGACAATGTTTTCTTTGTCGCTGGGCAAGGGACAGGAAATGCAGTCAAGCTATTTATCATCTCATTTCCAGGTAATGAAAACAAGTGTTCAAATTCTGCCATTAGCTGCCAAGATTTTTTGGGGGGCCAGAAGCCCCGAGGACAGGGACTGGGTTTTTGTGCGTTTGCACAGCACTTTAAAGAAGGGGTGTGAAGTGCCAACCAGTGTTTGTGGGAACTCCCCCAGTACAAATGTTAGTAACACCACCACGGACATTTTGCTATTCTAAACCCCCCAAAGTGTTTCCAGTCTTTCAACATCAATCAGCACAACTGAAGCCAGTAGTAAATTGATTCTCACATTCCACTGGTGCCGGTTTTTGTTAGAAATGATTTGTGATAGATATGGTGGAATATATTGATTAGTACTGACAGCCCCAGTTTCCCAGGCGCTTTGTAGCACTGCCATTCCAAAATGACCTGCTTTCCACCTTGTCAATTTTCCTCTGCAGAGTCCGTCATAAATATCTATTCTATTATGAGAGCTTCAGCCCCCTCCAGAAAACAAAACAAAAGGGTCAGGCAAGCAAAAAAAAATAATAATCAGTACAATAAAATAGGTTTGCAGTGTTGCAAAAGAGCTTGTTTTTATTGAGAGATATTTGTGTCGGGAAAGAAAAGGCCCCAAATAAGTTACAAAGACATCATATGAACAGTATGAGTCAGAGGCAGTATCAGAGCTGTTACAAATGATCTAAGAGTTGCTTACCAATGTAAGTGAGCCTCTACAGAAATCTCAAAAGAAAAAAACCCCACATATTTCAAACGACCAGAATCATTCAGAAATTAAGTGAGAATGTAAAGACCACCGATACTAACTTTTGACTAAACTCACCCAGGCTTACCACCATCACCCTCTCTTAGAAGACAGATATCACTTGAAAATACGTAGTATTACAGAATTATTTTTAAGACTCATTTACATTATACAAATTAAGAACCTGGTATTTACCTTTTGTACCTCCAGTGAGGCACAGTACATACAGGTAAGGCAGTATGTGTAGGACACACGTTAAGAAAACAGAATAAGTAAGTGCAATTATTCCAAATATTTCAGCATTTGTTATGGCCCCTCTCACATATGGGAAATAACGTCTTAAAAAGACAAAACCAACAGCTGTTCACAGAACATATACCACCATAAAAGGTCTGTTGTGGAAAATCTTATGCTGTCTTCAGTTGTGACTTCTCAGATCAAGCATTCTAAAAACCACTTTTCAGCAGTACAACTCTTGAGTTAACAACAACACAGTAATACACTTAAAGAAGAGAAAGTACTTCTGAAATATCAGTCCTCGTTTTAATATGGGATGGCTCCTAACACTCAGTATTCAAGTAATCCAAATTAAATATTTAAAAATACACACCAACTACATACAACTTGACGTTTGTTTGAAGCAGATAATCTATTCCCCCTTATTCCCATTTTCCCGTTACCCAACTCTCAACTGACAAGGACTTTCGACTGTTAATTTTGACTGTTAAATTAAATTGGCATGAGGAAACAAAACAAAGGCTACAGGATATAGAGACTGTACAAAGATTTGTCTTCATCGTGATGAAGGGCTGAGCAGAAAGAGAGTAGTTTGCCCCTTTGGCTGCTCCTCTGGTCAAGCGCTGATCTAAGTTCTGTCTTCTGAAATCAGCAGGGATGCAAATGTAACCAGGCACAGAACTTGGCTATAAATGTCTGACTGTATCCTTAAGGAGTTTCATTTACTTGACCTAAGACAACAGTAACACAGAAAGGGAAGGCAGTACCAGCTACCACTCAACAACTGTCAGCCCAAGCTGTAAGGACTCGATTTGCAAGAAAACCCTGTACAGTCGTGTACTGAGCACAACTGTCGGGGATTTTGTAGCGAGGGGGCTGCAGGGTGTCTCGTGTGGGAAGAGGCCGGGGGTTGCTCTGTGCTGGGCTCCACCAGCCCAGCAACAAGCAGCACAGAAATGACAGGATGGCTCAGGTTGGAAGGGATCTCAGGAGGTCAACCCCCTGCTCAAGCTGAGCCACCTACTAAAGCAGGCTGCCCAGGACTACGTCCAGATGGCTTTGGACTATCTCCACACACAGAGACTCCACAACCTGTGTCTGTTCCTTATGTTCTGATGGATCCTCCTGTGCTTCAGTCAGTGCCCATCGCCTCCTGGTCACAGTGGGCACTGCCTCGCTGCACTCCACCACTCTCAGAGGAGTTTCTGGCAGTTCTGCAAAAAGCATGTTTAAGGAAGGGCAGTAAATGCCAAGAAAATGAGATTACAGTGCTACAGCAGCAGGAGGAAAAAAAGATAAGACCATGCCAGCGGAAAGGAGAGACAGCTGAGCAGGAGAAATGCCAAAGGAAAATCATAGCCTGAGCACGGGCTGAGAGTAGACCCAGAAAGAGCTACAACTCTAAAAGGCTGCGGCTAGTGAAGAAACCCACAGGGAAACAGCTGAGTAAGAACCAAGGAGTGGTGAAAAACAGCAAAAGCACAACAGGCTGATCCCGATCTCCCACGCTGCCTGTTGCCTTGCTGAGGGCACTGAGCGGAACACCCAGCCAAGGGACTGGAGACCACCACGGGGTGGAGGGTGGCATTAGGGGGAAGACAGGGAAAAGTGGTTTTTAGAAGAAAGTAGCAGTGCTATTCCTAAGTGTTTTAACTAAATTTAAAAGGCCTTTAAGAAAAACTTTAAATGGAAAGAGGACTTGTGGTCCTTAACTCATGAATTCCCACATAAATAAAGAAATATTTTGTGGTTTCCTAAAAATCAATTAAATATAACATTGACAATAAATCTCAACACAAAGAGGTAGCTCAAAAAAAATCCAAGTATTATTAGACTCTGGAAGGAAAGGCAGTGCAATAAAAGTATTCACATGAAATACATACTTCCAATTTCTACATGACCAACTTTAACACGAACAAAATAAAATATTGGGCTAGACTCTGAGGAATGACAGGGGTCAAATACTTGAAACAAGTATTTTAGAGACATACGTGAAATCACAGCAACCACAATAAATTATTTTACCACAAATTACCCAGCACTTGTTTGCTCTGTTGCAATTTCCATCAGTGTCTGCAACACTTAATTTTTTTTTTTTTCCTAGAAACTAACACCAGAAATGCCTGCCTCCCAACCAAGTTCCATCATTTAAAATCATTTTGTTTGAACACAGATGTGCCAGATAGCTTTCATGGGACATCTGTAAGGAAGTGTAGCTTCCAAGATTGGCAAAGGTTTTCTTATTGCTGTACTTTTTGCTTGCCTTCTGATAAAGTAGGTATAATAGCAGCACCTCAGATGTGTTGGTGGGAAGCAGTAACACACGTGCAAACCTTTTATGAACAATGATGGGCAAATACTTACATAAATGTACATCATTCTGTAAGCTTGCTGTATATACGAGGGGACCCACAGTCCTGCTTCATTCTACATACACACAGGAGAAAGCAGACTATTTCTTTTGGACCATTCTTCCAGGGGCAGCCAGCTCGTGCTGCAAAAACTTTTAGCACCTGCCTATTTACTGGTAAACAAGCAACCATGATAGGGCTGACTTCAAGTGAGTTTTAGGCGCAATAGGGATTTAAACTCTAGACATTATTATTTAGCAATGCTCAAAACAAGCTTTGCATTTTATAGAAATCTGCTAGATTCTATGAAGCTCTGGGCAACACTAATTTGTAAGGCTGATGAATGAACTAACAAACTCCAATGTGAAATTTTTAACTAGGTTTTTTCGGTCTTGGAGTAAGCTGTGACATTTGCAAATCAGAAGCAAACAGGCTCTGCAGATTTTTCTGTAATGGTATATATACTGCATGTTCTACAAAGCCAAAACTTTATCTTAAATCCTTAATTTAATTTCTTTGGTTTCTCAGAAACAAAAAAGCTACTTAAGTGAACTGAGCAATGAAAGACAAAGCAAACAAAGATAACTGTCCCCTAATGCTCTGGAGATGCTTGCAGATACCAGTTTTAGCAAGATGCATGGAAGAATTCCAAATGAATGCAGCTAGAACTAGTTTTGGACCATTGCTTTCCAGCAAAAACTGTCTTTGGTACATGTACAATTCAATTCTAGGATGTTACTTTACACACAGTCCCTTATCAAGTTGACTGAGGAAATTAAAAACAACTTTTATAGAGCAGGCACTTCAAATTAGAACAGAAAAATCTGCTCCCCATTAGGCAACACAGGAGCTTTTTTCAAAACGACAGAAACCACAAATAGTACCAAAAATGAGAGAGTTCAGTAAATTCATACTGTCAGGATGAAACTTTTACCCAGCTCTATCAGACTTAAATAACAGTAGCACTGAGAAAAATCCAAAGGCTACAATAAACTGGACAAGGCATTGAAAATACACAGCATGGAAAAATCCTGCATAAATTTGATCATCCACCAATTCCACATTTAAATCTGTCAGAGAGGCTTTCTTATGTAGGTATCTTTCTTCCGCTTAATACGTCTTGTAGCAAGATACAAGCAGCGAGACTTAAAATACAGCTACACCCTCAGTTTTCTGTGTAGTAAACAGCTGAATTTCTGACACAGGCATTAAATGTGTCAGGCCAGACTATCTCCCACCATCAAACCACAGCACCGCTTTTGGGCTTTTCTGACATGTTTACTGCAAGGCTTACAACTTGCATGCACAGATGCCTGAATTCAGCAAGGCTTACAACTTGCATGCACAGATGCCTGAATTCAGCTGTGTCAAAGAGCATGATCAAAGCTCTGACAGGGTGGGAGAAGACATACATAGCACAGCATCCTTCAGCTAAAACACCACCACCCAAATCCACATTCAGTGATTACACAAAAGACTCGGGAACAAGAGTTTTAGCCCTAACATTTCCACTAACAGAAGAAAATTAAGTTTGTTCCTCGTTTTCCCCTTCTCCTCAGTAAGACAAAACATTCTCTTCTGAACTTCTTTTATACGTTTAGGTGAACCAGGCAGCAAAATGTATGGCTCAACCACATTGCCCATGGCAACCCGAACACCGAGTCACCTCTGGGTCTCCTTTAGCACAGAGCTTCCAAGTTCCCGGTGCTTCAGGAAGTTTCTGAAGAGTACTTTCCCTATCCCTAAATGGAGAGCACTAACTTTGTTTTCAGGGAAGCAGTTAAAAAAAATAAACTTTTCAACTCACTTCCTTAATCTATTCTCTTCAGCCTATCAGAAATAGCCAGGTAGTAAAATCCCTTTAGAAGGCTGAACTGTCACTTCATAAGAAGCTGGGTGACAAAAATGCATCAAATAATTCTAATCTTCCTTCTTCTTTCAAAAGGGAAGCTGGAAAAGTAGGCAATGACCAGTTATACAGCATTCTTCAAAAGAGAGCTTTGCAGATTTTAATCTTTTAGTGACACGCCATTTCACAGAAAAGCTGAGTCCAAACGGAAACCGAAGCGTGACACATTTTGTACTGATCCAAAGAAACACTTCATCCTAATATAGTAGTGCTGAACAGAGATGACACTAAAACGGAAATTATGAAACTGGCATCCCAAAAGGACATCCTGGAACCAACGCTAGCTCTGAAAGGAGAAGCTTCAAGCCAACACAAGCAGCAAGAAGCATGTTTCTACCCAAAGGCTACTATCTTGTGTTTTCACTTGCACTTGCCCTGAGGTGTTTCTGCTGAATCCACTGTTCTTTTGACTCCCTCCAGAAAACTGCCCTCCACGCTGTCTCACATAACCTCTCTCTCTCCTTCACGCCCAGCTGTATTCAAGTACCACTTGCACAGTCCCCAGAGAGCAGAACCCCAAACACACCTCACCTGAGACAGTATTAGGATCAGTACCATGGGGAAGCCTCTCTCTGGCATAATCCCCCTGGCTGGGAAAAAATGTAGGTATCCTAGTCCCTGCACAACACAAAAAACAGTTAACAACATAGATTGCTCAGTACACAAAGCTACTCTAGCAAAAAAATCTGGGATAAGCTTGTCATACTTCACTCAAGGAAGGCTACTGAATCTCAGACTCTTTGCATTAGAGTATGTCATAAACTGTGATATATCTAATGCTGTATCAGCCTCTGCTCTCCAGAAGCTCCTCAGGGCAAACTTACTGCCCAAACACTGAGATTTATTAATTGGCCCTACGCAGACTGCTTACGTACAGCTTCAAAGTCACAAGTTCTCTCTGACCTGCTTGGGCTTTCAAGTAATATGGTTTGTCAGACCCATCACAGCAGGCACTGTTCAGCTGAAGAACTCCTGCTTAGCAGTAACGCTCCATCTAGACAGAGAAAATGCTGACCATGTAAGGCTACAAAGCACTGTGTGGCATCCCTCCGCAGTGAATGCTACCTATATCACAAGTATCTCTATTGCAAAGCATTACGGTCTACGAGTAAGAAAAAAAAAGTGATTCTACAGGATCAGAAGGACAGTACTTCCAAAAGAAACCTCTCTGAAATGAAACTTAATGCATCTAATGGATTTGGGCTTCAGAACACGAAGCGGGAGAGCAAGTAATTGTAAAAAGCCTGATACGGGACAAGGGAACTCCTCCCGGAGAGGTTCACTCCTATAAAGCCTCTGAATTAACTGGCCAGGGAAAGTAACAATAGAGAGTTCTTATAGCTGACATACCAGAAAAAGAGATGCTGCCTTTTAAATTTCCAAGGGTGCAAACACAGGAGAGATTAAAGGTTAAAAAAGTTAAAAAGTGAATTTTATGGGGAGAAAATATTTGCTGATATATTCTTCACTCTTGTGTCTGCAATTGTACACACATATACTTATGATACAAAAACGCATTAAGTGGAGAGGTGAGTTTAACTATAAGTTGAGGACTAACATGAAATCCATCTCAAGTCCTGCAAAGAGTGATCTCCTTGACAGCACTTTATCGTTCTACCGAAAATTACGTTGAGGTATCCTGTGGCATGATCAGCACTGCCAGTAGCAGATGACACAGTAAAACTGTGCAAGGAGGAACAGTTCCAGTCTGCCTCTCAGATGACTTACTCCACCTACCGACCGAAGAGGGATGGTGGCAGCAAACACCTAAAAAACCTGTTGGGTCTTGGCAGCATGTTAATATCGCCAGGATTATCACTCTTTGCTTCTAAGAAAAATGGTTTCATTTATTTTGAAGCCACCAGCAGCAAAGAG
Organism: Trogon surrucura; assembly: GCA_020746105.1. Lineage (NCBI taxonomy): Eukaryota > Metazoa > Chordata > Aves > Trogoniformes > Trogonidae > Trogon > Trogon surrucura. The sequence goes on along the minus strand of CM036617.1, from coordinate 130,949,074 downwards.
TCATTATTCCAGCTATCCATAATTTAAAATATGAATGCAAGCTAAAAAACTTCTCTGATCAAATACACTGACCTTTCCAAGTATTTTTAAGTACCTTACCTGGAGCAATTTCACTCATACAAAATGGCCAAATACAACAGAAAAAGTATCCAGCTGGGTTTCAAAGTGCCCTGCCACATCTACAACTATTCAACAGTCTAGAAAAAAATGCAAAGTGAAGATTGCAGCCTGGAATTCTTCTAGTGAAGCTCATAACACAGGTAAAAAAATCACAACACTGACACATTGTCCACAGGGACTGAAGTTCCCAATTTTGCTCACAGTCAATGCCTCGACTGAGTTCAGGCCAAGGGGCCGCACTGCCCTCGGCACCGGCCGGGGGAGCTGCACTTTGCTCAGTGTCTCAGTTCCCACTGAAGAAAATCCAAGCAGCTAGCTGCAAAATTCAGATGCTGTTTACTTTCATTTATTTTCAGTGAAAGACTTTCCCAGATTAACTAGATAATATTCATCAGTCAGCTTTTTTTGCCTTTTTTTTTCCTTAGTCTAACACCCACAAAAATGGCTAGTGCGTCTGACAGTACACTTGGTGCCATTTTGTGGCACTTGGGTGGGAACTCCAAGTATAAAGACTGCAAACATTTTATAGAAATCAATCTTTATAAATAGCCACAAGTTGGAGTGAAGACAACAATGCAATCAAGAAAACGAAATCCTTTTAAAGCCTCATCTTTGTAGTTGGAACATTTGCTATGTTTATGATTCAAAATTCCACAACCCTCTACTGAAGCACTTACAGAAAGCTCAGCGTAAACAGAAGGGGGAAGTTATCCTCCTCAACAAGGAGAAATAACAAAGTGCTTGAGTAAGCACCTGGCTAAGAAACATCATCAAGTAACCAAACACTGTCTCAAAAAGGTTTTCCCGCTCCCCCTTTCTTTTCTTTTTTTTAATAAGAACTTCACCCTACAAATAAAATTGTTAAATAAATACTAGCAGCTTCCTGGCAATAACACCCAAAATGTAACAGCATCCCACAGTTCCTCTTACCATGTGCAAACTATCTCTTCCAGAAATGACAGGTCCACAAAAATGAGCTATATATTCCAACGCTCACCTCACACACGTCGTATTTGATAAACACCTCAACTATGTTCCACCCATGAAATTATATCCTTCTCGGAATTGTTTCACTGCACAAAGAAGTTGCTGAGCTTCATTATTTATGGCAAAGTGAAGACAAGGTGAAACTAGGCAAAGTTACAGACAGCAGTGCTGAGATGTGGGCAACATGTGGCAAATATACGCATAAGACAGCCCAAGGAAATGGTCGGTGGAAGGGGAAAAAATAAATAATCAATAATATCCTTATGTCTGCAGGCTTCATGGTTGCTTTTTTGTAGTCCTTCTTTCCAGCTTTCCATTAAGGTAATGCACAGCTCACGACTAACCAGCTGCACCCTGTAACTCCACACAGGTGTCTGTGTGCACAGAAACTGCCTCTCCCCGCTTTGATGTGCAGAAGTCATTTCAACATATGGTTTCAGGAATTTGTTCCCATTGGAGTAGCACAAAACAATTTTCTGACCACTTTCAGTCTACAGACAAGAAACAGTGGATGTTTTCAAGTTTATCAATTTATACTGAATCAAATTCAACCACTTTGAGAATAAAATACAAATATGTGCATTGATGAGCTGGCCAAATCTGTCTGAGCCCAGGTAATTTCCCAGGCTTCAGAAATAGATGATTCCACTCTTGCTGCCTCACTTGGTTTCAAAAGCAGTCTGCGCACTGTCATCCTTAACCACAAGAATTGGAACAGGTGTCTCTTACAGAGTGCATCAGTGGTGCAGTAAGTCTGAACATTACTCAAACCCCTCCCATAGTCAGGAAAAAACACAGCTGCTTGCCCGATCACGCATTCCCTGGCGGGCGAGGTCCCCAGTACTCATCTTACAGCTGGACTGACTGGACAAGTAAGAAAAGGCAGAAAATAGGCCAGAGTTTCTTCTTCTCTTTACTTGATCATGTGAGTCTCTTCATCAGCATCATAAAACTCCTCATCTTCACTTCCACTCCCTGCAGAACTGTCTTTGTCTCCAGACTAGAAACAAAAATGAAGTCACTGGTTAGCACAGAAGCCACTAAATCTCAAAATACACAGGCATGAACGATTACATCTCTGTGTAGAAGGGAAAAAAAAGTAAGAAAAGACAGGTCAAATCACTGTACTACAACTTTGTAAAAGATACTATGTGAATTAAGATTTCTTTTTGTCCTTGGTTCTTCAAAATCTCTCTTAAAGAGACAGGCTTTTAGTGGATGGATTTTCTCTGTTCCATCAGCACACTAGAGAATATCTGCAGGAGAGAGACTGGCTAGAATGGTTCTGAAATGACAATCTACTCTGTTTTCTTAATTTAAGCCTAAGGTCCCTAATCCGTGGCGGGCTACTGGAAACAGAGGCTCAGAACACGGAGATTACTTGATTAGGTAAGAGCTTCTCCATCCTGAATTATTACTTCTCAATGTGGAGCACTGCCTAAGCACGTTCAATTAAAAAGATGCCCTTGCAATACTAACTAAAGATATTATGAAAAGGGAAATAACATCGCCACTTCGTATGTTCAGAAAGTAAACTCCCTGTTACAGACACACATATTGCAGCCAGAGTCCTTTTTACAATATAATTTATACCATATGCCCAAAGTAAGGTCAGCTATTAAAGCCAATTGATTTTTATTTGGTCAGTGCAGCATTTTTCCATGGAACTGACACAAATTATTCCAGTTAAAAAGATTCTCTTGCTAGTGTAAACTTCATCTAGTCTGAGTATTTAGGATTTTTTCCACTATGCTTGCACCCACCCTAAGACTTCTGCCTGCCTAGTCATATGCAAAGAAGGATGAGAGAGAGGGTGAAAAAGTGAAATGGAAATCATGTTCCTGACTGACAGTACCATGCAAGCAAAATCTGTAGCTTTAGATCTGTCTTCAGAGGAGTTTTGCTACAGCAATGTGCGTTAACTGCAAAAGAATTTCAAACAGTTTCAGCACTAAGACCTGTCAGAAGATATAAAGGGAATCGTGTTACGCTTTTTTTTCTGGGTGTCTAAAATTATTTGAGGAGAGTCAGGCTATCGCTGGAAGCTGTCCAACTTGAACATCACATTCATGTATGTTAACAGAGACAAAACCTCCATTCTGTGCAACCAGAACACATGTTATCTTGAAAGTGGTCCAGAAGGACAATGGATTCCACAGGGGGAATTCAGGGCATGCCAAATAAATTCTACATCTTTCTTACAGCAGCTTAGTAAGACCTCTCCATGGTCTTGTCAAATAGGGTTAATATTTAAGAGCTTTCCATCTTATCAGTGCTTTCCTTGTGGGCTTTAAAATAAACCCCTAATGTGTCACACACTTTGCAGACATAACTTCAGTGAAGTTATAGGATTCCTTCAGGCCCAAACCAATGACTTCTTTTCCATTTGGATTCAATAATTTTAACCCATCTGAGGAAAAGTGATCCTGAAGAATGTTCTCACGGTTTTATGTATATATTTTTTTAGTGGATCCTGTTAAGGTTGGAATTTTTAAGAAACCTGCAGAGGTGCAAACAGGGAAGATTTAAACCCGAGAAGTCTGCTTGACCTAAGTGAACCAAGTTGTGCAAACACTGATAGACACTACTTGTCACCCCAAAGGGTGATACTGGCCTTACTTGGTTTGAAAGGATAATAAAAACGTGTCTTTCCCCTCTCTAAGCTGGACTGCTAGCTAGAATTCTTTTTTGTTAGTAAGCCATCTGCACAGTTGAGATATAATAATAATAATGATGTAATTAGCAAAATAACAGCTGGTGTAAACTTGATGTAAATGTATATGACGGATTTGTGTAGCCAGCAAGAATGTAATGTCGTTACACATTACCCAGTATGGTTAAAAATTTTCGTAAAATGTGCATGTAAAGTAGCTAAAGTATAAAATTAATTCTTACAGGGCTGCCTCTTTCAAGGTTTTTTCAAGGGTGCTTTTGTCACTAAACCGTGCTGTCCTGTCAAGAATTATTACAGCTAAAATTGGTAAACAAGACAATATGTTGAAGCCTTTGAAAGGAAGCAACTGTTCTCATTCCAGGAATAAATGCTACTCTGCCTTCTGATTTATCTGAAAATAAGTTTATAGCTATGTGTGAACCTCAGACGGCTTGACCAAAAATTAATCAAATGAAAGCAAAATGTGTTGCAACAATCCTGTCTCATCTCAACCTAACGGGACAACTCACACTTTTTGTTATGAGTTGTCCTTATTCCATTTTTATTAGCCCATCAATACTTAAAATCTTGGGACCAAGATTTAAACCTTACCCAAATTCAAACACCCACATCCAGCTCTCCCGATACTTCTCTCTAATCCCAACTCCATTCACAGAGGAGTAGCCATGTAAAAAATACTCCATACGACTCAAAAGATGTACACACCTCAAGAGGTGTCCAGGAGTTTGACAACATGAAGTATAAAGCGTCATGAAAAGAACAACATTCAAGGAAATCTCACTGAAAACCATCCTGCTGCCACATTTATACATGTTTATACCTGGGAGTTTTGCAGTTCTAATGTTTTCACCGAATCCCATTTCCCAGATTTAGCAGTGGGACAGATCTTGGAGGTTAGTCTAGTTTTAACCCATCTCAAAACTCTCTAGGACAGACCTAACAACCGACACCACAGAAGAGCCAGGGCAAATCAGGGCAGAAGTACAGTGTGCTGCTTCTGAGAATAGACCTTCACAAACAGGCTTGTTTGGGGGGTTTTTTGGTGCCTTTTTTTTTTTTTTAAACATCTAAGGCTTCTCAAACTTCAGCGGTCAGCTTTACATGAAATATGCTGCAGCAATCCATCTTAGAGATTAGAGATGCACAGACACCACCAAGACCTTTATTCCAAAGGAAAAGATTGTAAGCTTTTGGCCTTGAAGGGACGAATTAACCCAGCAGCACTTCAGTCTGCATTTCTAGACAACATTTCAGATGTGATGGTAAGGCTACTAAACCATCTTCTATATCTCCTTGGGGCCTATCCTCCACAGGCCAAGAATCACCATACCAATCTATTTAGAGTGGCATATTTAAGCTGATAGCTGAAATAAACCCAACAGAAAAGTACTAGGAAAAAAAAATTAAAATTACATACCTGTGAGCCATCTAGGGCTCGCAGTGACATGGCTTCATCACCCAGCCTCCAGTATGAGCATACCTGCAGGTCTGAAATAGTTTCTAGCAAAGGACTGTTTAAGGTCTCCGGCAACAATAAACTTAAGAGCCCAGACAAAAGACCAGTCGCTCCAAACACGATGTAAGGCAGAGACCACTGCACAGATTTCTGGAAAAAAAGAGCATAGAGAGCTAGTTTAGATTGATTCCCTCTAGTTCATACTGCATATTAACGAACTTTACTTTTACAACTATTCCACCTGGTAGGTGTTTGTATTCATATTTAGCATAAAAGTCACCAATCTTAGTGTTGTGTGGTGCATTTTTTTAACCCGTACTGTCAACTCTTATCTTACCAATATTATTAGATCCACACAGATTCTGGGATGGACCTTAAAAGAAATGCCTGATGAATTTACACTCAATTCTTGTCCATAACATATGTACTTTACAACAAATGCAACACCACTTCATAGTAGGGAAGAGATATCACAGAATCAGAGATACGTTGGTTGAAAGTGGTCTCTTGAGGCCATCTAGGCCAACCACCTACTCTAAGTACAGCTATAGTCAACATTAGACCAGACCAATCATAGCTTTGTGTAACCACCCCAAAAAATGTTCGAGGGTGTAGATTCCTCCTCTGAGTAGACTGTTCCAGGGCTGCATTAAGCCCCGCAAAAAGAGAGTTTTCCAAATTTCCTATCTAACCCAAGTCAAAATCTGTGGCCCTTGAACCCTGCTGAAACGTTTTCAACTGCTTGGAAGATCAAAGGTGCAGTATTGCCTCAAGCTTTCATCTGAAGCCATGTACTCTAGACCCTTGTCTATCTTCATTACCCTCCACTGGATCCTTCCCATTAATTTTTTTAGCATCCCTCTGGAACTGTGAGGGAACTTAATCTGTGGGCCACACACTTAATTATGCTTGATGCAGCTCAGGGTGAAGTTTGCCTGTTTGTGATGAGAGGACACTGCCAGCTTCCATGTAACTTGTCATCCACTGCTGTACCCGGGCACCTTCCAGCAAAGCTGCTACTCAACCAGCTGGTTCCCAGTCTGTGCTGACTGTGTAATTAGTCCACACCAGAAACGGAATTTTGTTTTTCTTGTTGGCCTTCGCGAGATTTCTGTTGGCCCCAGAGGTCCCACTGGACTCAATCACCCCTCCTCCTTATTTCACATCCTCTAAAAATAAGAGGATGGTAATTCATCTTCCACTTGTCACCAACCACCAAATCCGAGTCTGCCACTACCCCTTTGAGCCTGACAGTCCATGCAATATTCAAATTTAACATTCCTTTCATCCAGGACACAATTCCTCAGCTTCCAAACAAGAATGCTGTGGGACAGTGTCAAAAGCCTTTCCTGCTCTCCTCCCTTTCCTCATCCATGTTACCTTCTGTGAGGAAATGACTATCAAATCAAACAGTCTGAGAATGAACTGTCCTTAGTAACTCTGTGTTCACTGATCCCCATCATCTCACGGCCTTCATACGTTCAGAAGCAGACTCTGAGAAGTCATATCCCATGATCTTCCCAGAGACTGGGATTGAGCTGCTCAGCCTGTAACTCCCTTAGGTCCACTTTCTGATCTTAAAGACACACGTGCCATTAACATTTTTCCCACAGTTACCAGTGACCTTTCTCTGCAGCAATGGTTTATCACAGACGATGGACACTTGCCTCACTATCACAGCCAGCTCTTTGGCCACCTCTTAGGGAATCCTATCCCATGGAATGGAAAGCTTTCAGCTTTAAGTGATCTTGAACCTATTGCTCCTCCACTGTTTGCTGGCCCTCTGCTTCCTCAAGTGTGCTGACATGCACAGAGTCTTGGGATCAGGCTTTGCCTATGAAGACTAAAGCAAAAGCGTTAAGTATTTTAGCTCATTCCATCTCACCCACCAACAGGATGTTCATCCCACTCAACAACAGGCTAAACATTTTCTCTAAATTTCCTGTAGCTGATGGAATCCCTATTTATGCTCCTTGCTAGTTTTAGCTTCAGCTGAGCTTTGGCCTTCCTGTCATCATCGTCCCTGACAGCCTAAGTAATGTTCATACTCCTCCTTTGATGCCTGTCCTTGTTTTCACGTGGCTTCCTACAAGCAAAACTACACTGGGGGAAGGTGTGTGCAAAAACATGAGTCATCTACAATACAGTTCCAAAATGCATATATTCACTTTCAGATGACCCATAAAGCAGGCTATTTTTTAAAAAGGCAAGAGTTCAGCTGTTTGTTTCAAAAACTCACTTTGGATAGTAAAGAGCAATTCTAGATTGAGAAAATAGCAGGCTGGGATCAAATACAAGAGTAACATTTCATCTCTTACTTTTACAATTAACTTTTAACTGTTAAAATTAACTTAAATTACAATTAACTTTTCCCATTCCCACCCTTTTTATAAGATCCCCAGACAAAAGATAGTGAAAATGCAATAAACTAGTTTAAGAAATTCCAAAACACAAAACTAGTTAATTCTTTCCTCAAATCACTGTTATTTAAACAGAGATATTTTCACTTTCCCAGGATCCCTTCTAACATGACAACCCAAGATTTGTGTCTCCTGCAGCACCAAATCTCTGCTAGCTAAAATAACGGGTGCCCCAAGTGCTACACAAAAGCTGTCTATTAAATCTGCCTGGGTGACCTGCACCAGTCTTGGCCTTGGCTGCTGTACCCTGGAGGTGCTCATGCTCTTCACCTACCCAGTGCTTCATGCTGCAAATTAAAAGGCTCACTGTGCTCACCTGCCCTTCTGCTACCCCTCTGCCTGACATACCAAGATGACAAATTGCAGAGAGGAAAGTTATTCCTGATGAAATTTGTCACATTAAAAGGAATTGTCACTTGAACTCAGCAAGCAGTTTGCAAGAAAAGCTGGTACGCTCTTTTACCTGCATACAAGTAACAGAACAAGCATACAGGACAATACCAGTCTCATCCCCATGTTTCATTCTTCAGAATATTTCTGTGCCTTGACAGATGGCTGTGAAGCTTGTGCTCAAAAGCACAAGTCTCCACATCAGCACCTGCATTCATTGTAAGATAAACAACTGCTGATAATTTTAATCCATGGATACTCAATGAAGTTACAGTGACAGTAAAACTATTTTTTTTTCTCAGAAATATGAGTTATTGAGCCCATATGCTTTATCTTGGAACAGTGTATCTTCTAACTATGCAGGTTTTTTTCTTATTGTTCATTAAGGTTTAAAATTGGGTATCACCACCTTGGTATTTTGAAATAACTCTATTGCTAAAGTCTGCTAGCTAAGTTCCACAATTCTTACAAGGCTAAACACCTTCTGCACTAAGTAATGCCGAGTTTTTGTCTAATGACACATTATATTTCAATGCCTTTGGCCTACAACAATACTTAAGACATGCATTTTACACATCTTAATTATATACAAAATTTATCCAAAATACTCCCACCTCTAAGCCTCTGATACATCACAACCACAAAACAAAAATATACATAACAGTGAGAAGTTCAGACAAACCAACGAAGGGACGAAAGGAGCAATGATTCCACCAACACGGGAAAACATGGAGCAGGCACCCATTCCAACATTCCTAGGATGAAAAAAATCATTAATCAGTGATGTTTGCATAGGAGAAATCATGTCTTTTCAAAAGTGCCACTGAGCAAGGAAAAAAATCCACCTTGGTTGTGACCATGACCACATTAACTGGCAAATAAAAGTCAAATATAACTGAAAGCATCCCAAAACAAGAATTAAGATATATGCTTTGTGCTTAAAAAGAAGCAAAACCCCCATGCACGTGCAGAATTTTAACATACATACACATACAGAGGCAAAAAAGTGCAATTTCAGTTAATGCATCTTGTCTCTGGCTGAAACTTTGGCTAAATTCCTTTATCCAAATCCTGTTTAAACACCTACAAAAAACACCACAGCATAATTTCGCTGGTGGCTGATCACCTGGCTAAAATATCTATTAAAAACTGCACTCATACCATAAGATAGATGCTTTTGTCTGCTGTCAGCACAAGCATGGGGTTACTTCTGCCTCTGGTGAGTGAAACCTTAACTGTTGCTTACATACAGCCTAGGAAGCATCAAGCTGCTTTTATAAAGCTTAATGACCAGTCATTTTTCTGTGTCGCTGGTTAAGCAAGTGTGAATGTTTAATAGACTTGTCTTTGTGCTTTACAAAGCACTGAAAAAGTTACAGATGTCACTCGCTAAAGAAATATCAGCAATACTACTGTTATCCTTAGTGAAAAGAGCACTGTGAGCATACTAAGCACGTAAAGAAGTATTTTACTGTTATACAAAAAGTAGAGTTAGTCTGAAGAAAAGACTTCAAATCTGAGGGAAGAGGAAGGGAGAAGGAAGAAATTTTGCATATAAAACTACAGATAACCATTATATGTGACTGAAAATCTCCAACGAAAAGATATAGTTACTAGAAAAAAAGTAAATAGCAGAGTAAAAGGTGATCAAGTAAGAGAACCAGAGAAATGAAGACTTCAAAATTAACTTGTGTTACCTGATCACTGTGGGATAAAGTTCTGATGTGTAGATGTAGACAATGTTAAACGCAGCACTGATTGTCAGCTTCCCCAGCAAAGACAGTGAGCGACTATTGACCACTGCAAACACTCCAGTATCTGATAAGAGAAAATACGACAATTTTAAGGCTTTTAAACACTCAAATACATCTTTCTAATCTATTCAATCATACAACAGCACGGAGTGAAAAGGAAACCAGTATGACAGCCAAGCACTGTCTGTTAAAGGACTGTATTTGTCAGAGGTGATCTGTACCTTCAGGGGAACTCTCAAACGTCTAGAGAATCCAAGGAGCTTCTTTTCAGGCAGTAATGGCAGAAATCATGCCACATAATTTATATTCTTTGTCTACATTTATTTGTGCAATCAAATTTGTACAAAGATAAGAACTCTCCATGTAACACACTGTGAAAAAATAACTGAAGAAATGCATTTTAAATGCATGGCACACTTGCTACTAGCCCCAAGCTGTTTCCATTCTATTAAATACAATCCAATAGAAAACAATGGGGTTAAATGACTGAACAGTCCCAGAGACTACAGAATAGAACTACTGCTAAATAACAGAAAAAAAAGAGAAACTGAGTTTTCCTTTCCTTGTCCTCAATGTTACAATAAGTGACATCTTTAAAACACTGAAATCCTGCATTAAAGCTCTACTAGTACATCAAATTTTAGAAATATAAGATAAAAACCCTATAAACATAATAAAACCTGAAACTAAACCTCAACATTTCCTGAGAACTAAACTAGTTCTGTCGGTAAGTTGAAGAAAATAATAATGGATACGTTCTTCAAAAGCGACTACATCTTTTTTAGTAACAAGAGCCCTATTCAGGGTCAATTGCATTGTATGATACATGCTCCTAACATTATTACTTTAGAACAAAAAAAAAATGACAGGAAGATGCTGTAAAGACCCACACCAAATATCCCATCCAGCTCAGTTCTGTCAGAGCAGTCAGTGCTTATTCAACTTATACCAGGCACACTGGAACACACAGTAAATGACTACCAAGGCAGGCTACAGCATAAGCCACTGTTGCTTTGAACAAATCACAGAATGTTATGGGTTGGAGGGGACCTCAAAAGGTCATTTAGTCCAAAACCCTGCCAGAGCAGGATCACCTACAGTAGGTCACACAGGAAAGCGTCCAGGCGGGTTTTGAACGGCTCCAGAGAAGGAGACTCCACAACCTCCCTGGGCAGCCTGTGCCAGTGCTCTGTCACCGTCACAATGAAAAAGTTTTTCCTAATGTTGCTGTGGAACCTCCTATGCTCCAGCTTTAACCCATTGCCCCTTGTCCTATCATTAGGCATCCCTGAGAAGAGTCTGGTTCTGTCCTCCTGACACCCAGTACATATTTATAAACATTTATGAGGTCACTCCTCAGACTCCTCCAGGCTAAAGAGCCCCAGCTCCTTCAGCCTTTCCTCATAAGGGAGATGTTCCACTCCCTTCATCATCTTTGTGGCTCTGTGCTGGACTCTCTCAAGCAGCTCCCTGTCTCTCTTGAGCTGAGGGGCCCAGAAATGGACACAACACAAGGGCACACTGCTGGCTCAAGGTCATCCTGCTGTCCACAAGGACCCCAGGTCCCTTTCTCCTACACTGCTCTCCAGCAGGTCAGTCCCCAACCTATACTGGCACATGGGGTTGTTCTTTCTCAGGTGTAAGACTCTACACTTGTCCTTGTTGAATTTCATAAAATTTCTCCTCGCCCAACTCTCCAGCCTGTCCAGGTCTCTCTGAATGGCAGCACAGCCTTCTGGTGTGTCAGCCACTCCTCCCAGTTTCGTGTCATCAGCAAACTTGCTGACAGTGCACTCTATTCCCTCATCCAGGTCATTGATGAATATATTTAGTAGTACTGGCCCCAGTACCGATCCCTGAGGGACTCCACTAGATACAGGCCTCTAACTAGACTCTGTCCCATTGACCACAACTCTCTGACTTCTTTCCTCAATCAGTTCACAATCCACCTCACTACCCGATCATCCAGACCACACTTCCTCAGTTTAGCTGCGAGAATGTTGTAGGAGACAGTGTGAAATGCTTTACTGAAATCCAGATAAACTGCATCCACTGCACGGCCGTGATCTATCCATCTGGTTACATCCTCATAAAAGGCTATCAGGTTGGTCAAACATGACTTCCTCTTGGTAAAACCATGTTGACTGCTCCTAATGACCCTCTTATCCTTGATGTGCCCAGAGACAACCAAGGATAAGTTGTTCCATCACCTTTCCAGGGATGGAGGTGAGTCTGACCAGTCTGTAGTTAGTTGGGTCCTCCTTCCTGCCTTTTTCGAAGACTGGAGTGACATTCGCTTTCCTCCAGTCCTCAGGCACCTCTCCCGTTGCCCACGACTTACCAAAGATGATGGAGAGTGGTCTAGCAATGACTTCCACCACCTCCCTCAGCACCCCTGGGTGCATCCCATCAGGGTCCATGGATTTATGGATGTTCAGATTGCTTAACTGATCCCTAACCCAGTCCTCATCAACCAAGGCAAACTCCTTTATCCTGACTTCCTCTGGGGCCTCAGGGGTCTGGGGCTCCTGAGGACAGTCGCCAGCAGTAGAGACAGAGGCAAAGAAGGCATTCAGCAACTCTGCCTTCTCTGTATGCTGTCACCAGGGCACCCACCTCATACAGTAGTGGGTCTACACTGCCTCTAGTGTTAGTTTTATCTGCAATATAGTTAAAGAAGCCCTTTCTGTTGTCCTTGACCTCCATTGTAAGGTTTAATTCCAAGGAGGCCTTAGCTTTCCTAATTGCCTCCCTATATCCTCTGACCACAGTCTTGCATTCCACCCAAGTGGCCAGCCCCTCCTTCCATGACCTATAGACTCTCTTCTTCCACTTGAGCTTGCCCAGCAGTTCCCTCGTTGACCATGTGGGTCTCCTGGCTCTCTTGATTTTCTACCCATTGGGATGCATTGATCTTGAGCTTGGAAGAAGTAGCCCTTGAATATTAACCAACTGTCTTGGGCCTCTTTACCTTCTAGTACCCTGTCTCATGGGATTTTCCCTAGCAATTGCTTGAAAAGGCTGAGTTTGGCCCTGCTGAAGTTTAGGGTTGTGATGTGGCTTGGTATTCTGTTTCTACTGCACAAGATCCTGAACTTCACCATCTCATGGTTGCTGCAGCCAAGGCTGCCTTCGATCTTCATCTCTTCAACCAGACCTTCCTTGTTGGTGAACACAAGGTCCAACAGTGCTCCTCTCCTAGTTGGCTCATCCACCACTTGATTCAAGAATGCACTGGAGGAACCTCCTGGACTGAGGATGTCTGGCTGTGTAGGCCTTCCAGCAAATATCTGGGTAGTTAAAATCCCCCATGAGAACCAGGGCCTGTGATTGAGAGCCTGCTATCAGCTGCCTGTAGAAGGCTTCGTCAACTTCCTCATCCTCATCAGGTGGTCTGTAATAGACACCCACCTCAGTATCACCCATGCTAGCCTGCCCCTTCATTCTCACCCACAAACTCTCAACTTGCTCCTCATTCTCCCCTGGACAGAACTCAATACATTCCAGTTGCTCTCTCACATAAAGAGCAACTCCACCACCTAGCCTTGCTGGCCTATCTTTCCTAAAAAGGACAGAGCCATCCATGAGAGCACATTCCAGTCACGTGAGCTGTCCCACCATATCTCTGTAGTTGCCACCCCTTGACTGCACACAGATTTCTAACTCCACCTGTTTGTTGCCCATGCTGTGTGTGTTCATGCATAGGCACTTCAGCTGGGCTGCTGGCCATGCCATCTTCTTGGTGGAACACCCCTTAATTCTCTTGAGGTGTTCTGTGGATGTTTCCCTGTTGGCTCCTACTACCTCAGGAGCCCCTGGTTCATCTCTGTGAGACTTTAACTATGCTGCCGCTCCCCCAGCTCACCAAAGAGTAAGTGGTTGAAGGTGTTTAGTAGCACCCTGTCCCCCTAACCCTGGTGTACACACAGCTTGTCACAGACAAGCCTGATGTTGTTATCCCTCTCCCACTTTGCAACTAGTTTAAAGCTCTGTTGATCAGCCCCGAAATCTCTTGGGCAAAGACTCCCTCGCCCCTTTGAGAAAGGTGACTCCCATTTGAGGCTAGCAAGCCTGGTGCTGCGTAGGCTAACCCATTGTCAAAGAACCCGAAGTTGTGGCAGTGACACCACCCACAGAGACACGTATTACTAGATGGATTCACCTGAACCTCCCAATTGTCACTGCCCACAACCTGTGCCTCAGATTCCCTCACTGACCATCCCAGGGCCCTGAAGTCCCTTTTAATGGCTCTCGGACTACAAGTTGCAGCTTCATCTCCACCTACGTGGAAAATCACTAACGAGTAATAGCCTGAGCACCTTACCAAACTAGGAACTTTGATAGTGATGTCCCTAACCTGTGCTCCAGAGAGACAGCATAATTCCCTATGCTGAGGGTCTACTTGGCATATTGGACTCTTAGTTCACCTTAGAAGGGAGTCACCTACTACTAAAACTGTTCTTTTGTTCCTTATGGATGTGGTTGTGATGCAAGCAGTGGGCTTAACTGACTGGTGAGACACCTCTGGCGCAGACTGCCCATCGCCCACATCCTCATTTGGCTGCCCCTCCTCAGCCAGAGCCTGCTACCTGTTGTACAGAGGCACGCGGGGGACAAGCTGGACAAGGAGGGAATTCGCCTGCCATCCCAAGCATGAACTTGCCTCCATTCTTTTCATTTTTAGTATTTAGGCTTTTGCCTTTAGCCTGATGGGGATACCGGGGCCCCTTGATCCTGGGTACTTTCGAGTGGGTGCTCCCACTCCTGCTTCAAAGAAGGCAGAGCCTGGCTCCACCAATCTGTCTCTTGTTCCGCTTCCCTGCTGCTCCCCAGCCGCCCAACTTCTCTCAGCTCTGTCACCACACTGAGCAGGTCATCCACCTCTTCGCACCGCACGCTGCTGTTCTTGGAGCTGCTACCTGCTGCCAGCAAAAGGCCCTGGCACTCTCTGCAGCCCATGCCCTGGACAGCTGTATGTTTCCATGGGAGCTCCATCTGTGTTCTCACATCCATTTGGGTGAGTTTGGGCAGGATGGGTGCTTGCTTCTGGCTAGTTATGCATTTTGCTTCCTAAGGCGCTTTCCTCCTGTCTGACTTTGGCCATTCAGCACATACCTGACTTCTCAGTGTTCTGCAGTTCTATCCTCTGAAAAATCTCTTTCTTCTCACATGCTATACTTGGACCGATTGGCAAAAATTACTTGATGACCGCTGCCAGTCTAATCAGAATATTTCTGAGAGTCCAGGCTCCAGCATTTGGAATACTTCTGGAAACCTGAGTTGCACTCCTCCAAAGAAAGTTTTACCTATTGGATTCATTGCCGTCTAGAGCAACTTATGCACTCTCTCATCAAGTTCAATCTTTCTGAATCACTCTTCAAATGTCTGAAGTGGTTTCCCTCCTTATGACAGGTGTTACACATGCACAAATCTTGCAAGCCGAGATGAATTTATGTAGCTAGTTTTAAAAGGAAAAAATGCTTACTGTGCAGTTTTGTTCCTCCAATTTTGAAAAATTTCCAAAAATAAAGAAATCAATGTTAGTGTGTCTTTACAAAAAAATTTCACATTTCTTAAAGACCCCTTACTTCAGAAGATTTTTCAGAATGCTCTCTGAACTATAAGTTATGTGGCCACATTACTAATACCACAACCGCATCAGTCTTGAGCATTACAGAGCAGTGAGGAAAAGATGGAAACTTGCCCCAAAACCCAATTCTTTGGATCTTTTGCAATTGGTCTTTCACTTAGAGATACATACAAACTGCACGGGTACTACTTACACTGACACATAATTTGGCTAATGGAGATATGCCAAAAAACATCATTCCTTGGGATGAAGTCAGAAACACTGGAAAGGAGTGATGTTATCAGAAGTAAAGGGCAGAATCCAGCAACAAAAGTTCAAATCCAGAGATTTCTAACAAGCTTCCCTCAAGGCCTTAAGAAGGCTGCTGCTTATCCTTTTTGCAAGTTAGCTCTTCTGGCTTCAAAAACTGAGACTCGTATGTGGTATGAGCTTAATCTACTGGCAACCAACAAATTCTTAGGCTGTAAGATGCTGTGTTTAACAATTCTTATCATATACTCCAGAAACAAAAGGAAATATTTACCTTTCTTTTTAGGAAGAAACATGACGATAAGACAAGCCAATCCTCCCAGGAAGAGAAATGCACTCAGTGTTCGCTTCCGACCAAACCTGATGTGCAAGGATAACAAAGCTTTATTCTACATGAGATCTGTAGTTTTCAGAGTCCTCTAAATTCATGTTGTCTCTCAATTTGCAGTTGGAATTTCTCAATGCCATCTCCCACAAACACTTCCTCTCGCACTGTTTTTAAACAAGCTTCTACTGCACTCTTAACAAAACGAGCAGCAAGAAGTCTTTGTGCAGTGGCTGACAATTTCTAGGATTTTGATTTGCTTTCCCACCATGTGAGCACATTTGTAAAGCTCCTCAGGAGACATGCTGAGAAGAGACTGGGAGATGAATTCTACAAAAATGGAAAGATGTTGTCCAGAGTATCACGGCTGAGGAAAAGGGTAAATATCTGAATCAACAGCTCTGCTTACACACTAGCGCACACGGCAACTATCACACGGAAGCACAGGGTAGTTTCAGTTGAGCCGCAAAAGAACAGCGAGAACGCGGATTGCGAGACAGAGGTGGGCAGACTGCCACCGTGTGCTAGCGAGAGGTCAGAACAGCCAGGCTCGACTGAGGGAGGGCATCAGCCTCATCTCGGAGCCAAACGGAGGTCACTCATTAACGAAGCAAGCTACTGAGAACAAGTTAAACTGTTACTTGAAGTAAAGATATATCAGTGGCACTTTCAAACTAGAAGCAAGAAGCCCCCACAACAGATAGAAGCTAGGAGATGCAATATGCAGGAAATCTACCTTTGAGGAAAAATTGTAACAAAAAAAAACCTGAACACGTTGAAATCACTTCATACTTACCATTTCTGGTTAATCAGGTAAATACAGATTGGGTATGCTGGGATTTCTATCAACCCTGAAAGGGCTAAATTGGCATAAATATTTCCACCTAGGTCACCCACATTAAGGGTAAGACCATAGTAAACCAAGCTGCACACAAACCTGCAAAAGAAAGTAAAAGAGTAAAATCAGAGCTGCCATTTTGCCTGCCAAGTCAAAGCACTGGTCTGACATAATATCCTATAAACTGTATTTAGTGTCTCAGAAGAATGTTTCTCTATAAGTGCTAAAATGTTTCTTTATAACTGCATGATGTTTTCTAGGTAAAGAAACCATTTTGCCTTTGCACATACCCAATCCCTAACTTACTTCTCTGCTAAAGCTGAGACTACGCTTAAGAAGAATGTGCATAAATCAGAATAAAGTTAAAATATGTTCATATTATTTAGCTTGAGAAATAATCTCTTGGTCCTTTTTTATCAAGTTTCACTTTCACCCATACTTTTCCAACTGTGTGTAAACCCTTTCTCCAACAGTTCAGATGACTCTTCTACCTTTTAATTTCTACATCTGGTCCAGTTCCATTCATTCATTCTGATTTTTTACTCTTGTTTTTTAATCCTGACTGGCTGTCACCTTCACAAAGAGGAAAGGAACAGGTCACTAACTCATTCTGCAGAAAATCAGCAATTCAAATACTTAAGGAACACAAGAACCAACTATTCTGCAGTAAGCATTTGGAAAAGCACAGGAAAACAGCTATGTTTCGCCTTCCGTCAAAATACCACCATTTGTGGGGTTTTTTCTTAATCAAATCTTCCCCAAATATGCGCATTATAAGAACAGACACCTCCAAAGTTAAATTTTTGTCAGTGAGTAGAGCTAGCACTGCGAGTTCCTGCTCCTTACTACACCAACTGCTAGCACTGGCAGCACTTCCTCTCACAAAAATAAATACACTCATCAGACAATGTGGGCCACTCACCTGCTCCTTACACACAAAACAAAGAATAATCCATGTGACTCCAAGTACTGACACAGCAAAGAGGAGGACAGCATGGCATGACTAACCTCAGCAGCCTCTGAGGTTCAGAAGAGGTAGTTCTCCACTACTTTGAGACTCAAAAATTATGACAGAAATGCAAAGATAAACCACCTCAGAACTAGACTAAAAATGGCTTCATGTTAGAAATGCACTAAGGAAATGAACTGGTCAGAACTGGTTTGTACCGGTATGAACTGGTTTGTACTGTAGGTGATCCTGCGCTGGCAGGGGGGCTGGACTAGATGATCTTGTGAGGTCCCTTCCAATCCCTGACATTCTGTGATTCTGTACTGGTATCTACAGTCTTATGAGGAGAGGCTGAGGGAGCTGGGGGTGTTTAGCCTGGAGAAGAGGAGACTCAGGGGGGACCTTATCACTCTCTACAACTGCCTGAAGGGAGGTTGCAGTCAGGTGGGGGTCGGGCTCTTCTCCTGGGCAACCAGTGACAGGATGAGAGGGCACGGCCTGAAACTGCATCAGGGGAGGTTTAGGTTGGATCTCAGGAAGCACTTCCTCACGGAGAGGGTGATCAGGCACTGGGATGCACTGCCCAGGGAAGTGGTGGAGTCACCACCTCTGGAGGTGTTTAAGGAGAGGCTGGATGTGGCACTCAGTGCCATGGTCTGGCCCATGTGGTGGTGTTGGGTCATAGGCTGGACTTGATTATCTCAGAGGTCTTTTCCAGCCTCAAAAATTCTGTGATTCTGTGAATGTTGTATGTAACACAAGGACCCTTTCTAGGTTCAGTGCTGAGACTAAGTGCAATCTGCAGGACATGACAACTCTCAGCAAAACCTTCTCTCAAAGAGGCAACAGTAGCACAGCTCAGCCTACAAAGTATTTCAAGTACCAGGTAAACATCATGATCAAGGTGCGCCCCAAGAGAATCTTGTATCGGAACAGATCCAAGAAGCTGCCAGCCTCTCTGGAGCTTCTCTCTGCTGGGAGTTTTAACGAAAAAGTGCACTTCTGCTTGCGGTTCCTCTTCGCAATGAGGTAGAGGGCATCTTCTGCTTCATTCAGCCGGCCTTGTGAGTAGAGCCAGCGAGGGGATTCTGGAATGAATCTGAAACACATACACAGACACCTTTAGGGCTTTGTTTTTCTACAAGGCTGGACTTGTCTATGTAAATACATTCCAGTATATCCTTAAGGTATGAAATTCACTTATTGAAATGGAGAAAAAGCAAGTTGAAAGGAAAGGGAATGTAAGTATATGTAATCTAGATACCAAGAAATTACAAGAAATTACATGGAGTATAGACTTACAAACACACACACACAATGCTACAAGCTGCAGTATTGTTAGGATCCTGTCTTCGAAGAACTCGGAGTTAGGAAGGCACCACATTACTCCAAGCCACACAGTATGTTTTCAAAACACCAGCTAGTCTTCCATCCCTCATTTTCCAACTTTTTCCCAAATTCTCTCCTGGGGAAGCCATGTAAAGGTCATGCTCTTGCTCCCCATGTGCACTGTTCATTTGATAGCACTAACACAGCCTACAAAACAAATCTTCTTCTATTACTTTAAGATACCCAGCACTAATTCAAGCTTTAGCCTTTTGCCAGAAGCTTTTTAAGATTTTTACCTCTGACCAGAAATAACATTCTTCTTTTAAAGGAAAGCAATTCTGTGCTTTTATAAAAGAAAAGAGCTTAGAAAGGAACATGCTTTCTTCCCCATGATAAAATGAAATCTGGTAGTATTTTCTGCATAGTGTATTTTTTAAGCAACATGGGAAGGAGGCAGGGTGAAATATAGTATTAAAAAAATCCTTTCTTACAGCAAGATAGGCCTTTGGGCACAGCTTTGAAGTCCCAAGCATAAACCACTTCAAAAAAAAATGTACATATCAATCTGAAAGCTAAAGATTTTTTTTTTTTCCAAAGGCCTCAAACACCATTAAATTTTGGAATACCAGAAGTGTCATCTCTGCATTTCACCTCATGAAGAGCCTCTAAGACCAGTCCCCAACTTCTGATACCTCTCCTGAAAGGGTGCATTGGCCCTTTAACAAATACCTTTATTTTAAAAGTTAGTTACTGAATTTAAACAAATGGAAGGAAAAAAAGCCTTAAGTTTAAACAGCAGTTAAAGTTATTGCTGTCTTTCAGCTACTGCACTTTTGCTGTCAGGAAGCGTATAAGAGCAGAGCAGTACGTTGCACCATACACTGTGGTGAACGAAGCTAAATTCAGTCGTTGGCTGGTCAAAAGCAGAGTTCCCCAGGGCTCAGTACTGGGGCCAGTGTTGTTAAAAATATCCTTAAATCAACGATCTGCATGAGTGGATTGAGTGCACCCTCAGCAAGTTTGCAGACAACACAAAGTTGAGCAGGAGTATTCATCTGCTGGGAGGGAAGAAAGGCTCTACAGAGGCACCTGGACAGGTTGGATCAATGGGATGAGGACAACTGTGTGAGGTTCAACAAGGCCAAGTGCCAGGTCCTACACCTGGGTCACAACAACCCCAGGCAACGCTAGAGGCTTGTCCAAGAGTGGCTGGAAAGCTGTCTGGCAGAAAAGGACCTGGGGGTGCTGACTGACAGCCTGGCTGAACGTGAGCCACCAGTGTGCCCAGGTAGCCAAGAAGGCCAAGGGCATCCTGGCCTGTATCAGTAGTAGTATGGCCAGCAGAAGTAGGGAGATGATTGTCCCCCTGTACTCAGCAGTGGTGACACTGCATCTCAAATCTTGCATTCAGTTTTGGGCCCTTCACTACAGGAAAGACATTAAGGTACTAGAACGTGTCCAGAGAAGGGCAATGAAGCTGGTGAAGGGCCTAGAGCACAAGTCTTGGAAGGAGCAGCTGATGGAACTGAGGTGGTTTAGCCTGAAGAAAAGGAGACTGAGGTTGCAGCAAAGTGGGGTTCGGTCTCTTCTCCCAAGTAAGGACAAGAAGAAATGGCATCAAGATGCACCAGGGAAGGTTTAGATCAGATATTACAAATATTTTCTTCACCAAAAGGTTTATCAAGCACTGGAACAAGCTGCCCAGGGAAGTGGTTGAGCCACCATCTCTGGAAACGTTTAAAAGACATGTAGATGTGGTGCTTAGGGACATAGTTTAGTGGTGGACTTGGCAGTGCTAGGTTGGACTCAATGACCTTAAAAAGTTTTCCAAACTAAACAATTCCATGATTCTATATACATTCCAGTGCTGAAGTACACAAACACAAACCCCCTGCTATCTAAATAAAGCAGCCTTTGTCCAATTCTTTTCTAATCACATTGGGCGGGGGGGGGGGGGGGGGGGGGGGGGGGGGGGGGGGGGGGGGGGGGGGGGGGGAGGAAGCTGCCCAATTTTTATTTTGCATGTCACCTTTAAGACTGTACATGCAAGTTTTTTAATGCCATTCCTTCTGCATAAGCACAACTATAAGAGAAACATGAGTTTACCACATAACCACAGACAGTTCTGTATCTTTTAGCATATATATATATATTAGCGTCTTGTAGCATACCAGATCACAGTTTAGATAATCTACATATACCAGTTAAAAAATAAGATGTGCTTTCCCACTACTCCAGAGACTATTCCCATCTACAGCTATAAGACATATACAATACAATGGACACGTTTTCAAATACTGCAGCACTGCTATTTAAAGCGAGCACAGAGCAGTAGAGGTTGAGAGAAATACCTTAGTTACACCATGTCATGCCACCTGAGAAAGGCACCTTTACTTAGTTGTTTAGTTTGTTCATTGGTTTTGTGTAGGTTTTTTGTTCGGTTGGGGTTCTGTTTTGCTTTTATTTTTTTCTGTTAATTTTTGACATCTTTCTTGATGAAAGTCGGTTTGAAAAATAACTTACAGAGAGAGAAGAAAGACGATTGTTCCTTCCAGGTTAACCACAACAGCCAGAGTCCTCCAGGAACGAATGAAGTACCCTAATAAAGCATACTGGGCAATTCCCACAGCAAAGAACAAGCCACCAATAGACCCTAATACACAATTAAAAACAAAACATTATGACTCCTTCAAGGAACATTACTAACTCTCGACACATGAGATCAGACAGAAACAAACATTTAAGAAAAATTCACTCAGCAATACAGGCAAAACCACAGCCATTTGACAAAAGAATATTCTGTCCTTCAACCATGCAAGGTAGAGTATTACTTTATAGTGCCAAGATCAATACAATTCTAAAAAGCGCTCTTCTACATCCTCCTCACCCAAAGCACCATAAACAACTATGTCTTGCAATTCCAAGTATGTTTCAGCTTTCTATGTGTAAAATTAAATATTACAAACCAATGGAAAACTGGTATTTTTAGGAATATATAGTATTCATTTGTAGCTCTCACTATTTGTTTTAAACCAGTCCCAGTTTAGCACTTTTAGCACTTGTCACAGAGTGGGTAAGTCAGGTCCTAGAGCAGTAACGGTACAATTTATACACATCGTATGTGAAGGACAGCTTCAGCACTAGCAACCAAGACAGCTAAGGGTGTCTGTATCTTCTGTTCTAAATTCTTAGGCTGATTACAACATAAGATTTTATTTTTTTATTTTTTTACATATAAACAATTAGCTTATATTTCCAAGAAATAAAACCATTTTTTATTTCTTTTTAAGAACTGCCAGAAATTATTTAATTGATATTTAGCATACAAACAGTAAGCTCTGTTTAGCAGAGCCCAAAATTCTGATGGATAGAGCTTAGCTATCGTGAACCTTGGATGAATATTTAGCTGTGTGACATTCACAGGGGATTTTTCAACTGGACCTTTGTAAACTTGAGCAATGCAGAAACATGAATGGCCCCAAGTCATTTACTGTGCTTGTCTAAGGTTCATATTAAACAAAGCAGGGCTCAGAGACTGTGGTCACCATAGATGCTCAAGTGAAGTTAAATTCACAGCTGCTCTGATGTAAGCTCCAGTGTCTCTCAAGCAGTGTGTGAGACTGAAATCTTTACATTTTGACAGTAAAGACGCTCGTACTTTACCTGCTAACGCCCAGTAGGCGGTACCCACACACTCATTCAGTAGAACAAAGGCCACCAGTGACATCCCACCGTTCATCACGCCTACCAAGAAGCGAGAGACGGCAAAGAATTCATATGAGGGTGAGAATCCATTTGCAATGGCAAACAAGATGTCAAGAGCAAAACCTGGAAAACAAGGCAAAAAGGTTTCATTTCAGAAGAGTAACTAAAGCAAGAACACAAGCATTTATCAGTATCTATACTTGATGTTCGGTGACATCTGTCCTAAGTAATCACAGTCAACAACTACAATGCAGCTTTGGGCAGAAATTTAAGTACCTAAAGTAAATATCACAAAAAGGGGGACATAAAAGGAGTGGCTTTTGATACATAATTTGCAGTACTAACCTTAAAATTCAGTTCATGGCATTTTTTCCATGTGTTCGAAACTACTGTCTGGCTTCAGTTAAGATGGCTTGATATTTATCCCCATAGAGAAGCCACAGATAAAACATATGATCAAATATTTCCCCTCATTATTGGAAAGCAGTCTGGTACAAGCTACAGAAGAGAAATGTTACCAGAGGACAGTACATGGGGAGTTTGCATGGCATAGCAGGCCCACCTTTACGTGCTCTAAAAGAAGCTGTTGGTTTAAAAAAAAAAATAAAATCTATTTTTTAATTCTACAGG
Source organism: Trogon surrucura (assembly GCA_020746105.1). Classification (NCBI taxonomy): domain Eukaryota; kingdom Metazoa; phylum Chordata; class Aves; order Trogoniformes; family Trogonidae; genus Trogon; species Trogon surrucura. Next base: position 130,925,658 of record CM036617.1, on the reverse strand, counting down.
CTCATCCAGTGACACACTACTTTACATACATATATACAACACATGAAGTTCCAAAATGTTGTTTGAAGCAGGGACAGTAAAAGCAGTTAAATGAGCTTTAAAACACAAGGAGGATCACAGATACACAAAAATTACATCATGCAGATGGGTGATAAGAGATGTAAGAAATTCCTAGCAGGTTATACATGTAAGAATATTGCTAACAAAGTACTTGACATATCCATTGCAACCTGTGGAGATCCAAAAGCATGACATGCATGAGTGTAAGCTCTTATGGTATGATTCCTAAATCCAGAACACCTCCCAGACATTGAGATGGTGATTGAATAGTCAAACATTTGTTCCTCACCCCTATTTATATTTCTGAAGTATACTGGAAGGACAAAACAAAACAAATTACAGCACACGATTCATTCCTGTGTATCAAGCTCTCCACAGAAACGAGGCTTTTGCCACTGATCTTCAGTCACGCAACACTTCCACCCTACAAAACAAAGTGGCAGTGGTTACCTGTGAGATAGACTTTCTTCCTCCCAAAACGATCCGAGAACTGGCCAAAGGAGATTGCTCCAACAAACACACCACTGAAGTAGAAAGAACTGGCAGCACTGACTTTGTACGATGTGTTGCCAATTAAAAACCACTGAATGGAGGAAGGAAAAAAAAAAAGCAAATTAACCAGAATCCAAGCAGTTCAGCTCACCAACAGCTAATGGTTGGAGGAGGGTGACACATACTTTAAGGAAGATCAAACTTTGCACACATATCCTAAGCACCACGTTCAGTCAGTGAGCGGACAGTCACCAGAACACAACTGCCATCTCCCGGACTCACCAGGTGGTACTAACCAACTGTGCAGGTCCCCCGTATCACATGCAGTCTTTGATTCTCAAATCAAGGACAGATCCCTCACAGAATATTGTAATTTTTGCAGCCTTCTCCCACTCTCCCTTTTATCGCCTTTTCTCACACAAATCTATTAGCTTAAATTGACCAAGTCTTGCTTCTTGACATACGTCACTGCAGTGCGTAGGCGCACTAGGCAAAAATAAGAATTGTTGTTTAAGTCCAAAGATAATTCTACATATGCTACTCTTTACGAATGGTCTTGTCACGAAGAAACACTTTAGTAGTGTTAGACAGGTTTTCTGGTATTGCAAATATTATTTTAATCTTTTTTACAGTGTACTTTGTGTCACTTCCAGTTTTTCTCAATTCCAAATACAAACCTGATCTTTGTATGTTTGATTTTTAGACTTCACACTCAGGTTGAACCTGACAGGAAATCCTTTCCCCCACAAAACTGCAGAATGAAAATATGCCATGTTTTCACTGTTCAAAAGTTATTTCCTTTCTTATCGTAAACACCTTCCATCTTTTAATTCTCTACTCCTCTTGTATCAAGATAATGTTTCCTTTTAGTGACACTTTTTTTTTTTAGTGACAACTTTTCTTCTTGTGGTTGTAAGCTGGTGATTATGTCATTATCCCTGCAATAACACTCTGATCTTCTTCACATAATCGTCTCCTCTACCAAAACCCTATTAGATATCTTTTCTAGCAAACCTTGTATTACTTCAGAGCTCAGTTATAAACTACCTCACCATGAGAACAGAGCCATGCAATTAAACCTCACCAAGATTAGGGAGCTAACAAAACAAAATCATTCAGAAGCTCCAAGAAAATAACTTGCTTACTCTCAGTATATGCTTCTTTTTGAATTGTCACTTTTATGGTGAGGTGCTTACTGATACGGTAGGTAATGTGCCCATAAAGCGTCAAGACTGACAAAAATCCAATTCTGAAACTAACCACGTGACCACAAATCAGCTTTTGAAGCTTCTCTAGATTTTAAAAACAATTCCCAGAAAAATACAGTTGTATAATAATAGCATACAAGATTAATTTTATCTTGAACTAACATGGTCAGTGTGTTTTATATAAGAGCTACAAGAATCATGCCCTAAGCTTTAGTATAAAAATCAAAACAGCTGCCAACATTGAAACTCAGTGACATTAGATGCTTTCTGAATCATTCAGGGATTAAGGGATAATTTGGTCGCAAAGCAAAATTTGTTCTGCAAATTAATCCCAACAGCTACAAATCTCTTTAAAGTACTCAAGGCTTTTCACTTCTACATAAAGCTTGTTAAATATATATGCTTGATAACTGTAAATGAAGCTTTCTACATCAGAATACTTTTCAGTGTAAATTTCCAATGGTCATATTCTTAAGCGACACGATAATCATTAAAAATATTCCCCTCAGATGTTGCAAAAGCTTCTTTATACTTCAGTAATCAAATTAGATAGTGATGAGATATCCCCCAATAAGTGCAATCTCAATAAAATCTTTTCCAAACATACCACACACACAGCTAACAAATTCTGGAAATACTGTATTTTAACAGTGTGAAACAGAAGAGGGAACAAGATTTTATACACAGAAGCCTTTACTGAGGCATAAGTTAAAAAAAATACAAAGTAGAACCTTGTGGCGGGTTAGGGCTGGGCTGGCCACTAACACAGACAGACGCTCTCTAACCCCATCCTCCCCCCCCGCAAAATGGAAAGAGAAAAGGGAATGAGGCAGAGAGACTTAACGGGTTAGGGAAGAAAAACTAGAACAGCTTTAATGAAAATAATGGAAATAATGGTGAGAAGATAAAAGTAGAGAACTATATAAAACTATAGATAGTAGCTCGATACCAAACCCAACTCCCTCCCCCGATAGCAATCTCCACCGGTGCTGCAGAGCAGGCGGCACTGGGGAAACCCCAGGGTCAGCAGCGGCGGGAGCTGGATACAGGGAGCTGGATTTGGGAACTCAGGATCCGGATCAAAAGTAGGAGGTCAGATGGAGTCCTCTCAGGACACCGGCCGTTGCAGAAAACGCAAAACGAAGGGAGAAAAGGACGAAAAGGGATTAAACTCTCGTGATCCCTCAATTTATACTAGATATGATGTATATGGGATGGAATACTCTCGTTGGTCACCTGTCCCATCTACTACCCCCCGGAGGTGCAACTTCCTTGTGCCCCCCTCTTACTACCCAGCACCCCCAGCGTGGCACACAAGAGCAGTGGCCTTGGTCACTATAGGAATAAGTATAAGCAAGAGCCTTTCCGTATCCCAGTCCCAGGTAGTAACTGTAAACATCAGGTGTTATCACTGCCAGTAGCACACACTGTCTGCAAAAACATGCTGCTCACTTCAGAACGTGCAGCCTTTTAGAAGAGACTAAACTGGAAAGTAAAAATCACTAAACAGGACTGGGTTTTTAGCTAAATCCAGGACAAACCTACACAAGTTGTGCCTTGTGATTTACTCTTTTTAAGTTTTGTACTTTTCAAGTAAACTTAATTCATTACCTGAAATTCCTATTTATGCAACTAAAATACATAGGAATATTTATAATATTTATGTCTTACACACTGCTGGGCTTCACAGACATGTCTGACTTGTCAAGTTTAAGAGAATAAAAGATTGTTGGACAAATTCAAAAGCAGAGAAAGCTTGAAAATGTTACTGAGCTTTAATTAATCTTTAAGAAACCCACTGTTCATTAGGACTTAAATTCAGATAGCAACATAAGTATTCATATCCTCTTTACTACCAGAATAAGTAGCAATGTGTATTGTACATGACTGCCTGGCACTACTCCACAGCTGGCATTTCTTATTAATGTGCTGATAACCAATAAAGTCCTTTACAGGACTATTTCAGAGAACATGAATACCTCTGGACAATAGCCATGAATTACCAAGTGGTGCCACGCCTGACTCAACTGTAGGACTCTAAATTCAGGTCTTGTAACAGATGTGCTCAGATGGGGCTTTGGCACACAGCAATTTGCCATTAACAGCTACTGAAGGCCCCAGGAAGGGCAGGTGTTGCACACACCAGTGCAGAGTCTGGAATCATTTCTGCAGGGACTGCAGCTAGATCATGAAAGAAGACACTTAGAAAACACAGAAGTGACACCAATAAAGCTAAAGGTTGTTCTGGAAGGAGCTGCTTTCTCTGCCTGACTCCCCACTGCCCATGTCTTCCCTCACAGTTCTTCACTATGAGGGTGGTGAGGTACTGGCACAGGTTGCCCAGACAAGCTGTGGATGCCCCATCCCTGGCAGTGTCCAAGGCCAGGTTGGATGGGGCTTTGAGCAACTGGGGCTAGTGGGAGGTGTCCCTGCCCATGGCAGGGGGGCTGGACCTAGGTGATTTTTAATTTCCCCTCCAATCCAACATATTCTAAGATTCTACGATATCTCAAGTTGCAAAGATTACAGAAACCACTTCCTCTTCCATTCCTTCACCACTTGCTAACTTCATTATGAACACATTACATGTATTTAACTTCAGCAAGGAAATCACAAGAGGATCACCTAGTCCAACACCCCTGCCAGAGGCAGGATCACCTAGAGTAGGTCACACAGGAACACATCCAGACACGTTTTGAATGTCTCCAAAGTAGGAGACTCCACAACCTCCCTGGGCAGCCTGTGCCAGTGCTCTGTCACCTTCACAGTGAAAAAGTTTTTCTTAATGTTTCTGTGGAACCTTCTATGCTCCAACTTGCATCCATTGCCCCTTGTCCTATCATTGGAAGAGCCTGACTCCATACTCCTGACACTCGCCCTTTACATATCTATAAACATTAATTAAGTCACTTCTCAGTCTCCTCCAAGCTAAAGAGACCCAGCCCCTTCAGCCTTTCCTCATCATTGAGATGTTCCACTCCCTTAAATCATCTTCGTGGCTCTGCATTGGACTCTTTCAAGCAGTTTCCTGCCTCTCTTGAGGCGAGGGGCCCAGAACTGGACACAATATTCCAGATGCAGCCTCACCAGGGCAGAGTAGAGGGGGAGAAGAACCTCTCTTGACCTACTAGCCACACCCCTTCTAACACACCCCTGGATGCCATTGGCCTTCTTGGCTATGAGCACACATTTCTGCCTCATGGGCACCCTGCTGCCCATCAGGACACCCAGACCCTTTCCCCTACGCTGCTCAATCCAATATGTAACTTCCATATGGAAAAAGTGTGAAGTTCTGGAGCTTACATTGGTCAAGATCTGCATAGCTAAAGAAAGCCAGTTTTTGTTGCCAATAAAGATATGAGCAGATTACCTGTTCTCTACCTGGAGACAGCACCTGTTTCACTTGCTAATCAAAACATGCATTAGTATGGAAGAAAGGAACAGTACAACCAGCCCCCTTCCAATCAACCCAATATGATTTACTCCTCACACAAGAGGCAGCATTTCAGACTGCCTGTCATGGATTGACCCTGGCCAGCAGCCAGGTGCCCACACAGCCACTCTCTCACCCCACCTTCTCCACTAGACAGAGGGAGAAAATATATCAAAGGCCTCAAGGTTTGAGATAAGGACAGGGAGATCACTTGCATTTATTGTCCTGGGCAAAACAGACTCGATTTTGTGGAAATTAGTTAGATTTATTAAAAGAAAAATCAGAGAAGAGTAGTGAGAAATAAAAACCCAAACAGATCTTAAAAGAAAATCCCTCATTCCTCCTTCTTCCCGGGCTCAACATCAGTCCTGGTTTATCCACCTCCTCCCCTCAAGCAGCAAAGGGGGACAGGGAATGGGGGTTATGGTCAGTTCATCCGATGTTGGTTCCACCGCTTCTTCACTCTGGGGGAGGACTCTTCACTCTTCCCCAGGCCATTGTGGGGTCCCTCTCATGGGAGACAAGCTTCACGCACTCTTCTCTGACGTGAGTCGTCCCACGAAGGGCAATTCATCACAAACTGCCCAACGTGAGACACTTCACGAGGGGCAGCCCACCCTTCGTGAGTCTGAGGTTGCAGTCCTTCAGGGGAAACTGCTCCAGTGTGAGCCACCCGCAGCGTCACAAAAGTCCTACCAGCCAACCTGCTCCAGTGTGGGCATTCCTCTCTTCCACGGGCTACAGGTTCTGGCAGCAGCTTGCTCCAGTGCCGGCTTCCCACGAGTTACAGCCCCCTTCAGGCATCCACCCACTCGGCGTGGGGTCCTCTGCCCCACGGTGGACATCTACACCCCGCTCATGGGCTGCAGGGGGACAACCCACTTCACCATAGTCCTCATCATGACCTGGTGGATTCTCTGCTCCAGCACCTGGAGCACAGCCTCCCCGCTCTCCTTCACTGACCTTGGTTTCTTCACAGATTCTCACTCCTCCATCTCTGTGCCAGCTGCTGTGGTGCAGTTCTTTTTCGCCATTTCTTAAGTATGTTTTCACAGAGGTGTTCCTCTCCTATCATTTTACTGATAGGCTCAGCCTTCATGAGCAGGGGGTCCCTCTTTGGAGCCGGCTGGCATTGGCTCTATCAGACTCGGGAAGCTTCTAGCAGCTTCCTGCAGAAGTCACCCTAGAACCCCCGCGCCATCGAAATCCGGCCAGGCAAACCCAATACACTTACCTCGGAGACTATCGATGTGAAGCTGGTGTTGAAGTGTACGTGCTCATGCACCTCGCTGCCATTGGCAGTGAGAAGCCATTCCCCAAAAGCCCTCTGCGGGCTCGCTGACTGGTTGCTATGGCTCTGATTAGTTGAGAGCTCTTGGAGATCCCAGTGGTAGGGAGGAGTTGCGCCAACCAATGCGGTGAGGATGGCTTCAGTGGCCACATAGAGCTGGCATTAAAGACAAAAAACATCAAAGATGCTAAACATACATCCAAGCAATGTTTCCTCTGCAGCTAGACCAAATGAATATTAAAAAATATTCCTATTTTACATTCTTCTTCTACCACTACAAGATGCCATGTATAGCCTCCAAGAACACACACTAAAGAACAATGATTTCAACACTGTGGTTCTTGTACTTCTTATCTGTTAATCATTTGAGAGAAAAGAACTTCCTCTCCTGACATCTTTCCCCAAGTCAGAGACCCCCTCAAATCCCACACACAGCAAGTACATCTCCTGGGTGCATGAAACATTGTTAGTAGTACTAAGGGGACAAAATCAAACTATTCTTTAAAGCAAGTATATTACTCTGTCACATCCTCTCCTTCCATCTGTATTGTTTATTCCCCTAATTTCGTATTTGGAATAGATCTCCTCTTCACTGTTTCATATCTAATCTTTCCCAGCTTTACCAAAACTAATAATTTCCTATTTTTTAATCTTCTTTGAACCTATTTTACTCTTTTTTAAAAAAGAGACACACACATGCGAACACACATATGCATTTTTAACATATCTACACATTTATACAGACACACAAGGTCTAAATACAATGACTAACAACTGGCTTTGTTTAGAAAAGAATAAATAAAACTGCTAGAAACCCAGACATTTCAACTCTGGTCTAGAGCTGGGTCACTACTGCCTGTTCAGAACATTCACAGGCCATTACAGGCTACATTACAACTCCATCTTAAAATCCAGTGCTTTCACATCTGTTTGAACATAGAACTGCCACAAGTTCTGCAACAGAAGACAGAGATGAAATCTTCTGAGAGACAGAAAGTGTTGCTGGTAACAACACAAAGACACACTCCCCCAACTCTCCAAATAAAACTGTCTCTTGTCTCAAGTCCTCACTGAGGAACAGTAACTTGGCACAGTATCTCCTAACAAAAAAAAAAAAAAAAAAAGTCCTGTTTATCCTCCTGCCTACTACTACCTCCATAAAAAAACCCCTCACTCATGCCACTCCATTCCTCATATGCCACTTCAGTCACCTCCTGAATATAGTCCTTATTCTGTTCCCAGCATCTCCTCTATATGTTCTTGGGAAGAATCTGTCAGCAGGAAGTGTGTTCTCTCGGAAGGCTACTACACAAATAAGTCTCAAAACTGGCAAGACCAAAGATAGTCTTAAAAAAAAAAAAAAAAAAAAGATGACTGAGGACCTCTGAATTCTAATGCAATCAACACCAGGAAATCCTATTCTGCTCTGTACAACAGCTGAGCAGTCCGAGTTACAGCCTGATCTAAATGAGAATTACTACTAAATTAACAGAGACCTGAAAGCATTCCATCAGCTCCTTTATTGCATTCTGGAAGATAAACTGCTACTGTAGTGGCAGGAAGCAATTTTTTTTTAAAAAAAACAAATCATTCTCTTTCCATTTTTTAATATAAAAGTATTGAAATCAAAAGAAATTTGGAAGAAAACACATAATCTGTTAAATAAGTTATTATTTAAGCTAAAGAACAAATTCTAGATAGACAATGATGAAAAGAAAAATACCTCACCTGGGAAAGGAGGCAACAACTGAGATTACATGGGTAAAGAGGTGTTAAAAAGCTCAGTGGTCATGTTGCTAGGGATATGAGGATACAGGTACTCTCAAGAACAGTTTGAAATTACTGAGAAATGAGAATACAGGTCATGATCTGTGGTGCATCCCTGTACCCTAACTCGCCCAGATAACTTCGTGTCAGGACTAAGTGATAACATCCCTGCTTTTGTCTTGTGAAACAATAAACATATTTTTGAAGTAGTTCAGGAAATGAAATCCTCAAGGCATTTGGTTTAGAGAAAGAAAGCATAATGCTTTTCATTTTTGCTCTGGGTGAAACCCACTCCAGTTACAGAAAACTCAATCGAAAAAAAATAAGTGATTGCAGGCACACAAAAACACTACAAATATTTTCTTCAATTAAAAAAAAAAAAAAAATCAACCTTAAGCATCCTAGAAGGCGCAGCAAACAATAACATAAATACAGAAACACTTTCAAATTGACCTGTTGAACCAGAAAAACATATGAAGATGGAGACGTGTTTTGATGTTATCAAATAGTATTGTTCTATACTGAAGTTGACTGGAGTCACTGCTGACACAAGATTTTTTCCTAGTGACAATCTGCCTTGTACTTTGGGTAACAGGCATGGTAAACCACCTTCCTTTCACTGCAAAAATAAAACAACAACAGCAACACCACCCCCCCCCCCCAATTAATTTGCAATTCTGAAGACCCTGAATATTTTCTAGCAGTGGTCTTTAAAGTTTACTTCAAAATACATTTTTTTTTATCATTCAAAAGGCAGGAATGTGTGTTAATCAATCTGGAGATCTCCCCCTTGGGAATGAGACACGTTGGCACTTAGTGGTAATATAGTTGTGTAGATGATGATCAATATAAAACATTATCAAATCAAATAGAAATATATAACAATTTTATAAGGTATTAAATGGCTACATTATAAGCACTGTTGCAAAGGCCCTCATTTTTCATTCAAGCTACATGAAAATCCAAATTTAACTTTGTTCTATAAGCCAAGTTAAGCCAAATTTATGTCATTCAATGTATATCTTCTATTTATAAAACATCTTAATTGGCTGTATATGGATGTTAACAGTTCCCTATAGAATTCTCTACACTGATCTGTATTAATCAAGATGAATATCAAGCACAGCAGGAAGAGGCAGCAGCTCATAGTCACCGAGCACAAAATGCTGAGAGGTTTGTTAGTCTGGTTTAGAGTTTCTCCTGTTTTTTTATATTCTCTGTAGGTTGAAATTTTATAGTCTGTCTAGATCAGATGCCTATTGTGTAAGGAGATTTAATAAAAGGCAACACCTTAACATGTAAACTCTCTCTACTAAGTAGAAGCAATTTTAGTTTGTCATTTATAGCTATTTCAATAACAGGTTTTGAAATGAACTTAACATTTTGAAATTAATATTAAAAGAAAAGCTTGGAATATCTTTAACAGCTTTCTTGGTGTTTATTTTCATAATGAATTTATTCAAGAAAAAGGCAGAATCTCTAGTAATAAAGGAGGGTAAGGAATAACTAAAATAGTTTCATTTGGGTATAATAGAAACACACACACACACAAGTAATTTAAGAAACTTCTACACCTCATAATTTACCCATTATGTACCACAAATGAAAAAAAAAAGCAAGACTTAAATTCTACTAAGAAGTGCTTTCAACTCTGTCAATCAGGTCATTGGCAATTCACAACCAGCCCGTAGTTCTAGACAAGTATCAGCTGAGCATTCACTGATGAACAAAATAATGAGTAAACCACTAACTTCTGACCTTTCAAATACAGAAACATTAAAACTGCACTTTGAGGAAAGACATAAATTAAATAACAACAAATGACTTTGCTCTGGTAGAAGTCTATGATGAAGAGATGGTTAAATTTTAGGATTAGAGCAATTTCTCCCAAACCCATGTACAAGCAGCTGAAAAGCTGGAGGGTCACCTTATTTTTCAATATCATAGAATCCTCCGCCAAGTCCACCACTAAACCATGTCCCTAAGCAGCACATCTTTTCATTACCTCCAGGAATAGTGACTCAACCACTCCCCTGGGCAGCCTGTTCCAGTGCTTGATAAATCTTTGGGTGAAAAAAATTCTCAGAATATCTGATTTAAACCTCCTCTGGCACAACTTGAGGTCATCTCCCCTTGTCCTATCACTTGTTATTTGGGAGAAGAGATCAACCCCCACCTCACTACAGCCTCCTTTCAGGTAGTTGTGGAGAGCAATAAGGTTTCCCCTGAGCCTCCTTTTCTCCAGGCTAAACAACCCTGGTTCCCTCAGTTGCTCCTCATAACACTTGTCCTCGAAACCATTCACTCACCAGATTCATTACCCTTCTCTGGGCATGCTGCAGCACCTCAGTATTACACAGTATTCAAGGTGCAGCCTCACCAGTGCCAAGTACAGGGGGACCGTCACTTCCCTAGTCCTGCTGGTCACATGGAGGCTAGGGAAGTGATTGTCTCGTTATCTCATCTACTCAGTTATTTCAAAAGGGTGATCTTCCTTTACATTCACATGATTTTTTTGCCCTCACTAACTCTTTTATGTAGAAATGCCCTAAAATGTCTTCCTGCTGCAAAATTATCTGCTGCTGACAATACGTTTTTCTATGCAAGTAAAAAGTGTGCTACCCTCTTGGTAGCACAATAAGAGAGAGAACACCAGGAGACAGAAGGAAAGACTGTTGTAGTTAGAAAGCAAAGAATCACCATGTGCAGAAGACACTTAACCACAATCCAACTCACACAAAATATTCCTCACGAAGAATGTAACCACTGTTGATTACTACACCTGTGCCAACTACAGAGTTGGAACTTTTTTCAAAGAACTTAGGGTTTCTACAACAAAACTGAGAAAACCTACTCAATTTGGAGTGTTGCAGCCTTAAAAAGTAGCCCTCCAGAATCCACAGAAACATGTTCAATGTTTGTCCAAACCATTATACATATAACTTTATTCTAGAAATGCTTTAACACCTACATTGAAATCTAATCCTGTACAGCAAACAACTCAGAATCTCATTTCCTACAGGTTTGTGGAAAACACCCCCTTAGCTTCCCCTTCTTCTCAATTCCAAACATCCACTTCTCAGCTCTCTGTCATGCTCGATATCATTCTGATGGGCAACAGCAGCAGTAGCGGTTTGACACTCCTTCTGTGCAGGCTGGCCAGCTCTCAGGAGCAAAAAACACCAGTGCAGAAGTTTTCTGCAGCGACAATCCCAACTGGCAGCTAATTCCCGTGTACACACCTTCACCTGACAGGGCAGTGGGAACTCTGCACAGACCTTGCACCTGTACTCCTGCCCACCTAATGATGACACAACTGCTTATGGCGTTGGTGACAGGACTGCAGGACATGTACCTAGGCTCTCACCTCCCCAGCTCAAGTTGCTTTAATAACTACTTTGTAGTCTATCACAAGAAAACAAATGTACCCTTCTTCTGCCAACATGCAGAAGTGATCTTTACCAGTACTTTTAGCTCTGCACTTCTGTCACTAGTGGCATCCTAGAGATCCAGTATTTCTAGGCAAACTGATACCATTTGAGATTTCTCAGTCACTGCTAATGAACCTAAGACAGAAGGCATCTCAGTCTGCTTATAACAAAGCAGAGGGTGGGATGCAGACACTGACAAAGGAATGTTAAAACAAAGTTCCACAAAGGCTTCTCAACAAACAAAACAACATTCTTCACACATCAAGATCATAGAAGTGAATTTGACTCTGAATATGTGTATTTCATTAAATTGTGCCAATAGCATTTGATTCTTCTACCTCTTCCACAACCTCATTCCCCCAAACACCAGAATAAACAAATAAGAAACTTAAGAGACAAGCTGTTACTACCTCCTGCGAGCTGGATTTCTCTATAGTGCTATATATATGGATTATGAACTTGCTGTTAAGAAGTCAGCTGTCAGTTTTTTACTGAAGCAAAATCTTGCAAGATAATTATCTATACTGTTTTCTCTGGGACAGATCAAGCAACTTAACACTACTGAAAAGAGCTCAATAGAATTTTTTGACTCTGGTATACTAGTCTCTTGAACAAATTAACACCTAGAGTGCTACCTACCACAGAAACATTAAAAATGACAATACATTTTTTTCTTTAAAATAAGAGGTTCGGGCAATGCCCATAACACTCTAACGAGACCTAGAATGGAGAAGCCTGTGCTATGATGCTTCTGGCATGTTACAAGGTATACCACCCTGAAACAAAAACTAACAGCCTTCCACTACAATGCATCCAGTTCAGTGACAGAAATGAAATTAAGTTTTAGTCTATGTTTGAACAGTTAGCACAGCAGTTGACTGTGTGAGGCAGAAAGAAAACTTAAGCACCTTATTAAAATACCTACATGTAAATTTTCAGTTCCTCTCTGCCAGAAACACTCAAACATCGCTAAGTCAGAGAACTAAGCCAATAAACAAGAACCAAAAATTATGGAAAGCATCATGAGACACATACAGGACAACCAAAGGCTCAGACCCAGTCAGCATGGGTTTATGAAAGGCAGGATGTGCTTGACTAACCTGATAGCTTTGATGACAAAGGGACATGCTTAGTGGATGAAGGAAAGGCTGTGGATGTCATCTAGCTGGACTTGAGTAAAGCCTTTGCCACTGTTCCCCACAGTATTCCCCTAGAGAATCTAGCTGCTTGTGTCTTGGACAGGCGTACTCTTTGCTGGGTGAAAAACGGGCTGGATGGCCAGACCCAAAGAGTGGTGGTCAATGGAGTGAAATCCAGATGGCAGCTGGTCACAAGTGGTGCTCCTCAGGGCTCATTAGTGGGGTCAGTTCTGTTAAAAAAATCCTTATTAATGGTCTGGATGAGCAGATTGAGTGTATTCTCAGCAAGTTTGCAGACAACACAAAGCTGGGCAGGAGTGTTCATCTGCCGGGAGGGAAAAAAGGCTCTGCAGAGAGACCTAGATAGGTTGGATCAATGAGCCAAGGACAATTGCATGACGTTCAAAAGGCCAAGTACTGGGTCCTACACTTGGGTCACAACAATCCCGGGCAATGCTAGTGGCTGCAAAGCTGCCCAGCAGAAAAGGACCCGGGGGTGCTGACTGACAGCCTGGCTGAACGTGAGCCACCAGTGTGCCCAGGTAGCCAAGAAGGCCAAGGGCATCCTGGCCTGTATCAGTAGTAGTATGGCCAGCAGAAGTAGGAAGATGATTGTCCCCCTGTACTCAGCAGTGGTGACACTGCATCTCAAATCTTGCATTCAGTTTTGGGCCCTTCACTACAGGAAAGACACTGAGGTGCTGGAGTGTGTCCAAAGGACACCAAAGGTGGAGAAGGGTCTCAAGAATAAGTCTTATGAGGAGCAGCTGAAGGAACTGGGATTATTTAACCAGGAGAAGAGGATTAGTGGAGACCTTATCACTCTCTACAACTACCCGAAAGGAGGTTGCAGTGAAGTGAGGGTTGGTCTCCTCTCCCAAGGACAAGAGAAAATGGCCTCAAGTTGCACCAGGGGACATTTAAATTGGATATTGGGAAAAACTTCTTCACCAAATGGTTTATCAAGCATTGGAACAGACTGCCCAGGGAAGTGGTGGTGGAGTCACCACTCCTGGAGGTATTTAAAAGATTAATAGACGAGGTGCTGAGTGAGATGGTTTAGTGGTGGGCTTTGCAGTGTTAGGTTAATGGTCAGACTTGATGATCTTAAAGGCCTTTCCCAACCAAAACAATCCTGCAAGTCTATGAAATACTACCTCTGCTCGAACAGAAATATTCAAGAAAGTCAAATTACGTTAAAGTGCAATCAAATGCCAAGACCACTCAGCTGAACACCAACTATACAGTTTCATCAATATTACATCAGAAGTGCCACTCTACTCTTCTTATGTAAAGACAGTCTTATTGGAGAACAAAACAAAAAAGTTCCAGAAGTTCCTATTTCAGTTTATGAGTATACTAAAAATCAGTCCTGGTTTGAACCGTCTCAATGGCATTACAGGATAACGTGAAGAAAAAGTCAGCAACTGCTGGTAAAAAAAAAAAAAAAAACACACAACAAAAAAAAAGGAGGAACTGTGAGTTGTCAAGTATCAGGCAAGAGTTTAGTCCTGCTTCCACAAGCATGATTATTCTTGTCTGCATTTCATCTCTGTCCCTCTTTCTTTCTGTATCTTCCAGCCTGCTTTGGCTATCAACTTCTCTGAGTCACAGCCAGTATTATAAGAGATCAAAGTCCTCACCCTAGGGCTCTGGTTTGGGACACTGCCAAAGAATATTGTGTGAGTGTCTCCGTTTCACAGAGGGAGTTCTGCTATAAGAGCACATTCTCAGCTGCATCTGCACTTCCTTACTACCAAATGACTAAAGCATTTAACTCGGTAAGAAGATGCAAAAAAAGCATACACTGATTACTGCAGAAGTTTCTGCTATTCAAGTATCCAAACTAGAAGACACTGCTGACATTGGTATCAGCTGCTTTCATTCATTTATTCATTTTATAGACTTGCCTGAGGATAAGCAATTGGATCTACACCAAACAACAAAACACAAGTATTTTTTTGTTAATTAAAAGTTTTGTGTTTACTGCTATTTCATAGCAACATGATGCTCCAGAAGAGTTTTTTCCAATTTTGTGGTAAAAGCTGGTAAACCAGTGATTTTCAACTTAGAGCCTACAGGCCTCAGAAGTCCCAGAATTATTAAAGTTCTGGGAAAGACAATTAAGAAATGCAAAGCTGTGAGCAGCTTTGAAAGAGACTGAAGAGCTCTGGTCTTTCTTATATTTTCAAGATGCCAGTAATCGAACAGCATTCCATAATCAAAGCTGGAACGAGCTATACTTACAACTCTCTTCAGCTTTTCTTACCTGAGGATCTCAAAAGCTTCACTGTGTCTTCCAAGGCAAACTCTTAACACCCTTTACCCCCAAGGCCAAGAGGATTAGGAAAACAACCAGGAGAACACATACACAATGTTTAACCTGGTTAAGACCCAAACTTAGAGATCGTACTGTAAACAGACAAGACCTAGAAAACAGATTGCTCCAGAGGGACTCCAATACTGGTAAAAAGCAAGCAGAGGTTTTACCTAATGTAAACAACGCACCTGAAGCACTACATTACTCATAAACAAAAGTAGTTCTATTAAATACTCAAGCTTAAAAAAAAAAAAAAAGGGCATTTGAGAGCACAAAACTTTATTTGGGTCAGAAATAAAGAGCAACGCTTGTGTGCAAGTTGGGAACAATTATCGAGTTCAATTACACATCTATCAGTTCTACAGAGTCTCTATAATATAAGTGTCGGTGAGGAGAGCCTTGATGATGTGGCTTACTAGTGGAAAAATACAGGTAAGTTATTGCCCACAAAACATAGGAAGTTAGACGCTGTGTACAAATGGGTAGGGAAGAAGTAAAGGGAGATAATGTATCATAATACAAATATTTTTAATCCATAGCCTTTGCTATCCAGTAGAATTACACCTGTTAACTGCCAGGTTCTTTTGCTGAGGGTGCGGTGCCTGGAGGGCATACTGGCTTGATGGATCGTTTAAACAATTTGCCAGGCTGAAAGCCACCTTGATTAACAGCAGATGGGATTGCTTCAGCTCCCACTGCATCCAAATACCATCCAATTGCACTAGATATTCTATGTAATAACAACTTTACTGTTAATAATCTGAAAACATCTCCCTATATGTTTTACCCACACTCCATATAAAGATGCCAACCACCATTGCCACAGTGCCTCCCAGGCACATTCCATTCCCAGTTGTTAAAAAGACATTGCAAAAGCAAGGCATTCAGCCACAGCTACAGTGAAGAGCCCCAGAGCACCTTCCTTCTGACAGCTTCACTCTTTACACAGCATGTTGCTTTCACTTTTCTTTTTTTTTAAAGTTTCATTTGATTTTTTTTTTTTAAAAATAGGCAGAACAATCCGCTTCCTTCCCTCTGTCACTAGGCCTTCAGAATGTCTACTGCTCTGCGCTTATCCCAAAACCTGTTAAGGTCTTCACAATAGCACACTGAACAGGCATCTTCTATGAACGAACTGCACAGAAACTGAAGTCAGCCTTGTAAGCCGAGTTGCAAAAGCTGACTAGGCGTGTTTACAGGGACACATACACACAGAACGTGGTTTCAGTGTCAGAGTGAATGTAATAATCATTAGAAGAGCCAGCAATTACGGATGACACTTGGAACCACCTAAACATGAGTTTGATTACATGTGCTTTGCAGTTCAGATGCAGTTAAAGAAGGGAAGGTCTCAAAGCTACAGCCTTTGTTTCTTCTACACTCAAGCTTGCTCTGACCATAATTCTTCCCTGCATACAAGCATAAATTTAAAGCTCAGCTGTATGGATGATGCACTGGTTTGGACAAAGACACAATATAATTCTGAGGGAGATGTAGGCAGCTGATAAAAAGATGTTCATAACTCTCCTCCACTTAGGATTATTTTTGCAAAACAACAGCAAGTTAGCTATTTAAAATTGAAAGGGAAGCAGTTATCAGAATTCAGACTTCTGTGTTATATCTGAGACTTAAGGACCTCACTGCTAGTGAATCATGTCACAACTCAACGCTGTTACTTCAGGTCTTCTGCAGAATATAGCGGAATGTTTGCATCAGCTGCATTTATGTTTTCAAGGTTATGACTACAATATCAGACAAGATCAGTAAGTGTTTCTTCTAAGGAACAGTTAAGGATCTGAAAGAAGCAATTACAGAAAGACATACCACACTGGGTCTTGACTGTATTTCTGATTCTTCTGGCAGCTATTTTTTATTTACAGAAGGCCACTACAGAACCCAGGAGTCTTGGTTAACATCTAAATCACCAAAGTGAAATGCAAGATATGACCAAAGAACTATCTTTTTTTTTTTTCCTGAAAAGATCTCCCCCTCCCAACTGAAGTAAATGCTAAGATTGGTCTTCACTTATAAGTTCGGGCAGCTTTCAGGTAGAAATATTCTTAGCTAAATGAGTAGCAGCACATCTTTTTGTGTGATTAGTTTACATACCTACATCTACCTAGCTTATTTTAATTCCCAAGCAGGAATACGGTATACCAGAACAAGGAATTATAATCAGTGATGCACCTCCTGTAATGGCCTTCATCACTTTTACAACAAAAGCAACACCACCTTTTAGCATAAGTACGTTCTGAGTAAGATACAATGCACAAAAAGATGTGGGAAAGCTTACCTCACGAAATAAAAAATTGATCCCCTACTTTTGTGTTTGTATTCATGCCACATTTGAAACCACTCTTCCACATAAGTGGCTTCACATGTTTGACACGCATGCTGCAACTGCTTTCTTGAGCAGAGGCACTTCAAACTGTTACTTCTCCCATACACATAAAGAAAAAAGCCAAACTGAGGTAATCAAAGTGAAGAAAGGTTACACTACACAGTTATTCTATAAATCCTTTTTGTATCTGCCACCTTGCTTACATACCTTACAGCTACTTACAGGTGAACTATGTGTAAGTTACAGTGCAAGTAACTTAGAGCAAACAGCATACCTGTCATGAAGACCCTGGAACACCTCCAGCACCCTATACTAGCAATTGTAATGTAATTTGGGTAATACTCACCTCTTTCCTTCGGTTTAAGTAGTTTGTTACAGATTTGTTTTGCACCTTCTATTGAGATAAGATTCCTAACAGTATACCTCATCAAAGACTGGGAGCAAGGCTGTCCAATCAATTCTGTTTAGTTCAAAGAATGGCTTAAACTCAAGTAAACAGTGTTAAAAGAAGATTCACTGGCAAAGTACTTCAGTACTGTCATTACAACAGCAGTGATGCTTCATGCCATTAAAGAGGCAGGATTTGTATGGCGGGTAGATAAGAAATGTCAAGAAATAGAGTTCAACAAGGCTATGTATAGCATCACATCTGTATCCTATCTGAAGACAGACACTACTTGCTTTGAATTATTTCTAAAGATTTGGCATGAGCCTCCCTTACTTAAGCCACATGTCCCAGAATCTGTTTGCCTTCAAAACATTTGTGCAGATGGGCTGATTAAAGAGCAGCTTTCTACATTGGGATATTCTAATGACAGAAGTCATACACAACCTTGCTGCCAAGAGCAAAGAGATGTGAGCAGCACTGCTCCTTACAGCTGCAGTGCATCAAGAATGCCTTTACATTAAAACCAACTATTACTCAAGGAACTTGATGCTACTCTCTCAACTGTTTTTTCCATCCTCCCTTCATTTAGTAATAAGCCCTGAAGATGGAGGGAAGCATCACCCTTGGCAATTACACATACTGCTGTGCAATGCACATTACCCAGCTCTAGGCAAAGTCTTTTTCAGCTGTGCAAATCTCCCTTTTTAACTCTCAAGGCATTTAAAAAGTTTTTTGAGAGAGAGATAGTAGGAACACATTTCCATTCTCAGATTTCTGCAGGTTCAGTTTGGCCTTGAGCAATTCCACAGTTCAGATTCACTGGCAAAGGCAAACTTCTTTCAACCATGTATGTTGAGTCACAAGAGACCAGGAAACTTCCTTGTTTTTTAAACACACTTATACACTCTCAAGCATCTGATTGAGATGTGAGATTTTGCTTAATGTTGCTACGCACACTAAACAAACAATAAGACACCAGTCTTTAATAAGGTTTCAGTATAATTTCTTCAAAAAGTTAATAAGCACCTTTCCAGTAATCAATAGGTGTCAAGCAATTACTTTTAGTTCAAAGTAAAGTCCTAATTATTTCAAGAGTTATCAGCTCTCTTTGTTCCTCACTCACTCTCTCAAAGATACACTACAAACGCAAGAGTAATCCTGTCTCAAATTTGTATCATTAGTCTATCCCCACATTCCTCCAACAAGTTCGGTCTTTGTTAATTCCACTGGGTTTGGAAAAAAATGTTATAATGGAGTGACAACAGCTAAAGTTTGCAACCACTGCTACAGAACATTCCTAAAAATTTTCCTAAGTCTCGTTAAGCTTGTAGTGAATAAGCTAGACATGCCTTAATACAGTAACAGTCCGACAAGCTAATGAATAACAGCAGCAGGTAGCAGAGGAAAAATACAAATCAGAGAAGAAGGGAAGAAGATGAAAGCAGTCCACAAGACTTACACTTAATCTAGTTTTACAGTGATGACATACAAAAACATTTTTCTGACCACAAGCAACCTGAAGGGTTTTCTGCTGGGGTGTCAGTAAGCTCACTCCACAGGTCGAGTACCACCAGTTCACCAAAAACCATGTGAAAACTATCATACAGAAAGTCTCACCCATATGGACGTGTTTGGTACAACTTGCCTCAAAGAAGTTCTGTGAGCTCAACCATGTTTGTAATTCGAATTCAGAGAGCAGATACACTGCCATATCAGTAAGGTTATGTGTCAGAAGTAATTTACTACAGAAATTTATATGAGAAGTAAAACACAAAGACGAGGGAAAATGCATATCAAGTATGAAAGTATCAAGCAACCAAGAGTTTTGAAACATGCAGAGATGAAAGAGCACAAAAGTCTATATGGAAAACAAGAACATCTGCTGGGAATCTTACATAGCAGGAAAAGCAGAGAGTTTAAGCTTGGTATATTAGCATCAGAGATGAAGAGACTTGACACAGTAAAGATAAAAATAGTTTTCACCCATGTGGTACTTTTATCTTTACCAATGTAGAAATATTTTTTATACCAAAAGGCAAATGTGAAAATGCAAGCCAACTGAGGAAGCACATGGAAAGGGAGAGGGAAATAAGCAATAAGATGGAATAATCAGTCCATGGTAGAGACAGTGACATAGTCTAACAGAAGTTCTCACTCTGCAGCCAGATGCTGCATCTAATCCAATAAAGAAATCCACGACTACCTAAATCTACATCACACCAGATATATTACTTACCTTTGTGTCAATCCTCCAAAGACTGATGATAAACTGGGCAAAAGACTAACATCAGTCACAGAACCTGCCTTCAGTCTTGCTCTTGCACATCCCAGTGACACATTATGTAACTTGGCACCAATAAAGGAACACAGAAAGCAATCAACCACTCAAGCAGGAACCAGTTGTCTAAGTCCAAATCTATTCACAGACTGAAAGACAACAAGCTTCACATCTATATCCCTTACAAACTCTTGCACCTGTGTGATCTGAAGCAAAACAAAACAGTCAGGGGATGATCCCCACTGATAAAGTTCAAGACGTAAAGATAATATGAGAAGGAAAAAAAAACCTGCAAACCTACTACCTTTTTTCTTTAGTTATTCTGAATTAGTTCCAGGATTTATAAAGACCTTCCTGTTTACTTCTGCTGTGAGAAATATGCAAGTTAATCCATTAAAAAGAAGAAAAAACCAAACAACAAAACAAACAACAGCATTACAGAACTATTGACCCATATTACTTAAAACTCTGGAAATCCAAAGCAATTGGCATGGTTGCAGTTCATTCTGAAACATGACCAACGTTGGAAGAAAAAAGAACTATGCTTCCTTAATCCTTAATCTTCAGTGAGCATATGAATTTTTTTATCCAGTTGGACAGTAGAAAGACCAGTAAGCAATGTCTAATTTAAAAGGATCAACCAGCTAAATCAGTTTAAAAAGAGAGAGAGAAAGGAAACAGAAATCTACAAAACTTTTGCAGGTCACCATCATAGCTCTGCAACCAAGTACAGAGTTCTCAGCTGACATAACTGGGCATCTGAATTTTCTTTGATCATCTTGTGAAGCTTCTTAATACTTTTGTCAGTCCCCTAACTGCCAGGAGAAGACGTTCAGTCTCATGGCTCATGACTGGAAGTTCTTGATTACTATTAAATACTGGTCAGTAAAGTCAGGAGGACACTCAAAAACTCTCCCCTTCCCTCCTGCAGCTGATTAATTTCCACAGTGGCAGGAATCCAGCATTCATCAGTCCAGCTCAATTCACTACAATTAAGTTTCTGAAAAGTCAACATGGAATAAACCAAATTTCTGTCAGATTCAAACTATACTTTAGGTCTAGGCCTGACTGTGAAGGTCCACATATTATCCTCATTCCTTCCCCACTCCCACAGGAATAGGCAAAAAGATAAAGCAAAGCTGTAAGTAAAGACAACAAAACTCCTTGCAGAGGACATCTCTTGGTCACACAGTCTCTGACTGATAATATAACACTTTGGAGTTCCAGTTTTGTATCTCACAGAAGGCAAATCTGACTACCCAAAATGCAGTGCCATGTCTAAATATCTAGCGCACAGACACTGTCCCTACATTCTAAGGGTTAAGTCAAGGCAAATCAAAGTACCATAAGCAGTCACAGCCTATCAGCTGATTAAATAGAGCTTCAGCACACAGAGGTGCCAGTAACCACCTGCAGCTTTTCAAACATTTCCACCACAAGCAAACCACAGGCAACCTAGAAATCACAACCCCGGTCCATTAACTCTATGTTGTCTAAGATTTTCACCAGAGCCTCTATCAGAAGTCACTGAAATCTCTGTTTAATATCTACCTCACTGAAATCTCCATTTCATTTCACCTCAGCCAGCCCATCACCTGACAAACTGCAGTCTCAACTTGCTCGTCGAGGGATACAAGGCCTAACTTCCCAGGCAGCGTGACAGCATTGGCCCTTTGGCCAAAATTCACTCTGCAGAAGTTCAACCCCCGCCTTTTGGGCAGGGGCCACCTTCGCCCCAAAGAGCACAGCAATCCACCACAGCCTAAACCCTGAGCAGGAGGCTGGTTACTTCTACGAGCAACCCTCAGCTGACTTCCAACTTTCACACCAGGCAGCACTTACCACCAGCACATCTACCCAACCACTTGAGAGGGCAACTGCCCACACTATGAGGGCGGGGGAGTGCGTTGCGGGGCATCCCCCTCCCGGCGCTGCCTCCCCTACGGGCGCTCCCACCCTCGGGAAAAGGGCGGGAGGGCTTGGCAGCCTCTCTCACCTGGAGGAGCACAGCCAGCAGGACGCACAGGTACACTTGGTAGGGCCCCATCTGCCCCACCAGCGGGAACGCCTCCTCCACCTCCATCCCGCTCCCCGACCGGCCGCGTAGCTCCTACGAGCGGCTGCCAACCAGTGCATCCCCGGCCCGGGGCGGGGCGCGGAGCAGCGGCCGGACCTTCGCCGAGGAGGAGGAGGAGGGAGAGCGGGAGGGAGGAGGAAAGGGCGGGAGGCGCGAGGTGACGCTCCCGCGCAGGCGCCGAGCACCACGCTCCACCCCGGGGCGCGCGCGCAGGTTCCCTGCGTTTTCCCGGCGCCCGCCAGGGAAGCGGAAGCGCAGCGGACGGAGCGTTGCTGTTACGGGCGTTAGCGCACGCGCACCTGCCTGATTTAAAGGCGGGAGGGGGGGAGGGGACCTGCGGGAGGGGGTTTGTGTCTTCCTGTGGTTGCGGGTGGCCGCCAGCGTGGATAAAGGGGGGGATGGGGATGGGTCTCGGTCTCTTAAGGGTGGCGTGTGGTCTGTGAGAGGTGGGGTATGAGGGGAGTGTGTGAGAGGGCCGAGGGGGTCTGTGGGGGGCGTCAGGGGGGCAGCTCGGAGGTGCCGTGGGCGGTTGGGTGGCTTACAGGGAGCCGGCGAAAGAGCGGGGAGACGGGCGCCAGGAGGAGGGTGGTGGTTGTCCGCATGAGGTGCGGCGTTTGCGGTCATAGTTGTGTGAAAGGAGGGGAGAGGCATTACCCTGGACCCTCGGTTAGACCGAGGCAGCGCACTGGGCCCCTGGCCTTGGCGAGAAGACTACTCTGGGTCCGTGTTAGCAAGATAGTTGTGGAGTTTGTGGTGTTCTCCATACAGCAGCTTAACTCAGACCCAGTTTTGTCATAGGAGCACAGCTGAGTTACAGTCTGCTCTCACTGGGCTTGCACCATCATTGAGCAGTGTTAGTCCTGTGTCTGGGAAGCACATAGTACATGCTGCTTAAGGTCTGTAAATGCATGCAGGACCCCTGAATGGTGACATACCTCAACGGTGAAGTATTCTGTAATTATACTTCATAGCATACCTCCTGGTAGTGGAAGAAAACAAATTTGGTGTGAGGCTATTGCATAGATGCTGCTAGAGTTCAGTTCTGGATCCGCATAAATCTTGTGGTTCTTGATTTAATGCCTAGCAAGGGCATGTCTCTCAAAGCAGTCTTCATAAAATTGTATTATAACGTGTTTTGTGAAGCGTATTTGCGGTTTATTTGGAGAGCCTTCATTGTCAACATGTGGTAAAAGTTCTCACTTGGAAGCAATGGGCCCGGTTACGGAGTGGGAAGGGAAAGGAGATAAATACGTCTGTGAAATATTAATATCCATGTGCAGTTGCAGTGAGCTTTTCACAGTCCATTTTCATTCCATCTTTACAATAAAGCTCCAAGAATATGAAACAGTTTAAGATTGTTGAGACTTTTTTTACCTGGTAGTGCCAAAAAGCACAAGCAACATCTTTATGTTTGTGACTTTTATTGTACAAGCAACAGCTGGAGAGAAAGGAAGAGAGTTGTGCTGTGAGATGTGACCTTTAGGACCATGCCAGGAGCCTGGGAAATAATACTATTTCCTTTCTGTAAAAGATCTCAGCAAATTGACAAGCATCAAAGCAATTTACTCTTAATATGAAATTCACCTTTGCCCTAAGCACTTCTTTTCACATTTGAGGCTTAGTACAGATTGATTAAAGGCAAAACAGCAAAGGATTTCTGAAATGTCAGGACCTTTCTGGTGTTCACCCAACTGCACTTGTCTCATTTTATTACTTGGATAACATGCAGAAGAGGTGTCCTGCTGCTCAGGACACTCTATGTCGCTCTCCCCTGCACCCTTCCCGCCCTCCTAGTCGGTTCAGCTGCACTCTGTGGCAATGGCAGCTTTCTTCTACCTTGCCCAGCACCAGGGAGGGCCAGTGCTTTTGCCGACTCTCAGCCCCTCCTCAACTCTGGAGTCAAGGTGAGCAGAGTCAGGGGAAAGTGATGGTGCTTACTTCCCTGTCAGGAGGCTACTACCTCCCAAATTGCTGTGCTTCCTTCAGCCTTCAAGCACTTCTCTCCCCTCTCTTGCTCAGGACCTCCAGCACCCCTACCTCAGAGTTTTCCTTCCTATGTTCTCTACTTTCTCAGAGCCACCCAAGCTACAGCTCTCCCTGCTGCATGGGCAGCAATGAGAACTGGTGGCTCTCTGCTGTATTTACCTCCATGTGGTGCTCCCTTCTGAGACGATGCCTTTGCTCTGCTCCTGCCACAACTCCCTGAGATAACTCCTCTGACTCCTGCAGCCTCCAGTCCTCACTGTACCGAAGTTACTCATGTGGCTTTAGGCATGGCCATACCTACCTGGGCGCATTGCCTGGGGAAAAGAGCTGTTAGGGAGCTGCCTCCTCTTACACGGATGCTTCCCAGACAGAGTCCAGCAGAGGACCGTGAAGAAAATGATAGGACTGGAGCATCTGTCTTTGAGGAGAGGCTGAGAGCCAGGACTGTTCAGCCTGCAGCTGAGAAGGCTCAGGGAAGAACCTCCCAACATGTAGAAATTCCTGATGGGAGGGGATGAAAAGGATAAGCCCAGGCTCTTCCCAATGCTGCCTACCAACACAACAAGAGGCAATGGGCACAAATGAAAAAAACATTAAGCTCAACCTGAAGACAATGATTTTGTTTATTTACTTACTGTGAGGGTGATCAAACATTGGAACAGGTTGCCTTGACAGGTTATGGAGTGTCCATCTGTGGAGATATTCAACACCCACCTGAACACAGTCCTGGATAACTTGCTTTAGCTGAGGCTGCCTGAGTTGAGGGAGTGGACTAGATGGTCTCCAGGGGTAACTTCCAACCTCAGCCATTCTATGATTCTGTAGTTTGCATGTCCCAGCTTCATATGACTGAGCCTCTTGTATTCCCACTTCATTCCGAACCTTACAGATTTTGGTCTTGCTACCAAAAATGCATTATTTTAGAGGGGATTTGGGGTTTCATTTTTTGCATTTTTGGCAGAAAGGGTGTTGTTTCAGGATCAGCCTGCAGGGTGTGACTTGGCAGGAATGTATCTATGGGACACTGACTAGAGATATGAAGCAAGGAACCCGGGTGGAGTGTAGAGGTAGGAGAAGAACAACTGCCTGG
The DNA here is from genome assembly GCA_020746105.1 of Trogon surrucura. Taxonomy (NCBI): domain Eukaryota; kingdom Metazoa; phylum Chordata; class Aves; order Trogoniformes; family Trogonidae; genus Trogon; species Trogon surrucura. The sequence goes on along the minus strand of CM036617.1, from coordinate 130,900,357 downwards.
GTGGAGTAAAACACCCATTAACCATCACCCTAAACCCCAAGTATACAGGTCATCTCATGTCACCTTCTGCAATGACCATACGGTGAATTTAGAGAAAACCAGGATTTTTTGTCTTCCTGTTTCTCACTGACAATCAAAGGTATCTTCCCTGTGAGGCGAGTGGTTTTGGAAAGGATTTAATGCAATATTCAGAGGTTTCAGCATTTTGTCAATTTTGCTTGGCCAATGATTTGTCCTCACTGGAGCCCTTGGAGTGTTATTGTCTGTGAAGTTCAGTAATGTGCAATTTGCTCCCTCCTCGTTAATAATTATGTCAAATAAGAATAGTCTTAACAATCCTGTCTGTGGGGAATTTTTCTTTTAATGAGAGTGGTTTGGGCTTTTTACTCAGACATAAATATGTCATCCCCTAGGTTTTTGCACATCGCTTCCAACCCATGCTCATGGTTTCGTTACTCTTTAGAGAATTACATGTCAAATTCACGTGGGCATCCCAAAACAGAACGCTGCACTGCTTTTTCAGCCTTTCTGAAATAATAGCCCTGTGTATGTTTAGCCTCTTTCTCTCTGTATGTAATGATGACCCAGAGCAGTCAAAGCTCTAGATATACGTAAATGCAAAGAGATAACCCTAAGCTAAGTTCCTTTCTTCAAAAAAAAAAAAAAAGTTAAATCAGATATCTTAGAACTAAAAACTCCTTCTGGTTCATTGGCATTGTGTTTCTGGATTTGTTGTATTTATTTGTAGTAGGTTCTGACATAGCTGTTAATTTTGCCTTGGAAACACAACCAATAATAGTTTGAAAAAAGACCTTAAAAGAACTATTGATGTTCTTACCGTCTAGGTGGGGATTTCTCACCCATTCAAAGAGTAGCCATAAAAATCGTTGATTCAGCACTTGGCATAGCTGAGATCTAAAGAAGATGCGTTTCTGATGGGGGAAGTTTCAGCTTGTCCATCAATGGATGTTGTGATTGAGCTGTGAAACTCAGCCTGGGCTGCTGTGGATGCCAGAAGATCAAGTGAGTTCAAGTGAAAGCTTGACAAGTACACAGAAGAAAAGTCCACTGAGATTTTTCTAGTGCAAAGAAGAAATACCTCTGGCTCCAGAAGGTCCCCGAGAGACAAATCATTCAAAGCTGGTATCTGAAGGAAATACTTACCCTCACTTCTTATATTCTTGCCTAGGCATCAACCTTTGTCCACAGCAGGAGATGGGATTTGGGGCAAAAATAACATTTGCTCTGTTGCTGCACAGCCACTTTTGTGATCACGCACTTCATCAGGTTCCCATCCCCTCCTGACCTTCAGCCCCTTAACTCACAGGAGGTTTCCACCACATCATCTGAGCTGAATGACTAAGCTATGAGGCAATGAGAACAGCAGTTGTGGGAAGACGTGGTGGAAACCTCTTCTGTAAGAATATAAAAGGGTTATGGTTCATAAAAACAGTTGCTATTAAACAAGCCTAGGGCTAAAGCAGAGTCCCTCCTTTAGGACAAAAGTAGAGCAGAGGTTCTCTTGCTCTCCTAGCTTCATCCACAGCAAGATGACAGGAGCAGTCAGAGGAGTTGATGGTACCTGCCAGAATGCTTCCCTTTGCTGGCCTCCTGTTATCAGAAATGAAGATTTTTCCAACCAAACTAATCAGCTGTGTGTTGCAGCTGGCTTACCCCATAATAGTATGCAAAGCTAGCATATGGCTCATTACAATCTACCCTAAGTGTTCAGCCAAACAATCCACCAAGGCATTTTTGCTTCTCTGATGTGCCGTTTGCACTTTTTGCAGACAAAGCAACAAACAATTCCTTTGGAGGCACTTTTCAATTTTAGATGAGGCTTGAGGATGCTGAATTTCTGGCTGTGCTGTGAATGATGTTACTGATTCCCTATCTCTTGCTAGATGGACAGTTTTCTGTTGCAAACTAGCTCCAGTTCAGGTTCCAGAGACATCTGAGTTTCCTTGAACATCACACATCTCCGACTGAAGTTAGTTGCTATCAGAATTTCTCTGCTGGTCACATCTCAAAGTGCACATCTGCATCCAACACCCTTCTTGGCCAGCAGCATACTGTCCTTATCCTGCTCAGTGGCCCATCCCTTAGACTTTACCTGGAATGTCCACCCTGAGGTAGGAGCTCTGGTTTCACCACAGACACCTTCAGGGGTTTCAAGCTGAGCAAAGGAGCTTATGAACCACACTGTTGTGCTTAAACATACAGAAAATGTAAACAAGGAAAAAAAAAACCAAACAACAAAACCAATGTAGTCCTAAGAGGCAGGACTGGCCACTGTGGTCTCCCAGTAGTGACCGAGACAGAAATAACAATGTTCAATATAAAGGTGAGTGCTTCTGTCTCAAAAATGGTCTTCTTGAACAGTTGTGCCACACTGCCTTCAAGAGGACCATGTGTTCTTCATAGGCTCTTTTCTTTCCAAGCAGTCATCATTTGGCTAGAGGACTGCTGATAATCGATATTTATACCCTTTTGTCACAAGTTAGGGCTGGGCCAGCCACTAAACACGGACAGATGCTCTCTAACCCCTTCTTCCCCCCTGCCAAACAGGAAGGAAAAGGGAATGAGGGAGAGACACACACGGGTTAGGGAAGAAAAACTAGAACAGCTTTAATGAAATAATGGAAATAATAGTGAAATAATAAAAATTGAGAACTATACAACTATATGTAAGCCCGATATTGAACCCCCTCCACACACACCCCCCCCAATAACAAATCCCACCGGTGCTGCAGAGCAGGTGGCACTGCAGAAGCCCCAGGCTCAGCAGCAGTGGGGAGCTAGATACAGGGAGCTGGATTTGGGAACTCAGGATCCGGATCAAAAGCAGGAGGTCAGATGGAATCCTCCCTGGACACCAGCCATTGCAGCAAGGGGAAAAGAAGAGAGGGCTGAAACTCTTGTGATCACTCAATTTATGCTAGATACGACATATATGGAATGCAATACTCCCGTTGGTCACCTGTCCTGTCTATTACACCCCGGAGGTGCAACCTTTTACTTCAATGTGACCCCTCTTCCTACCCAGCACCCCCAGCGTGGCACACAAGAGCCAGCAGTGGCCTTGGTCACTCTAGGAATAAGTATAACCAAGAGGCTTTCTGCATCCCAGTCCCAGGCAGTGACTGTAAACATCAGGTGTTATCACTGCCAGTAGCACACACTCTCTGCAAAAACATGTTGCTAACTTCAGAAAGTGCAGACTTTCAGTAGAGACTAAACTGGAAAGTAAAAATCACTAAACAGAATTGGGGTTTTTAGCTAAAACCGGGACACCTTTGTTCTCTGCCTCATCACCAGCATGCGGAAGACTGTTGCCTCTCTCTCTGGAGTCTGCTGAAATCCCACACAGGTACACAGAAGCACCTACAGGTGGTTTGTCTAGCAACAACAAGAGAAGATTTGAGGGCAGAGACGGCACTTGGCAGGTGGTAGCTTCCACACAATGCCCTCAAAACAAAAAGCCCTTAACAAGGACAACCGTATGGATTTCAGCAGCAACTCCTACCCCACATATGCCATGTCGTGCAGTACTGGTATTCTGCTCAGTATGTTTGACCCCATTAAATTTCTTAGTCACTGCTCTACAGGTTATCCCAGGAGTAACTTGTCCTTCAATAGCAACTCCAAACTGCAAAACAAGGCTTTTGGTCCTGTTCTGTCTTTGCAAAAGAAGTGAGATAACTAAGGAAAACCCCGGAGAAACTGAGATGCAAAGACTGTCGGATATCAGACAGGTGCTGCTGAGTGTCAGGTAGAAGCTCACAGTCAAAATCAGCAGAAGTTTGGAGACATAAGGCTGCTGTGGCAGTGACATAAGAAGTCTCACGAGACCCTGCTTGTCTGACCTGATGGGTTCACAGAATTACAGAATCACAGAATGTTAGAGGTTGGAAGGGACCTCAAAGATCATCTAGTCCAACCCCCCTGCCAGAGCAGGACCACCTACAGCAGAGCGCACAGGAACGCGTCCAGGCGGGTTTTGAATGTCTCCAAAGAAGGAGATTCCACAACCTCCCTGGGCAGCCTGTTCCAGTGCTCTGTCACGCCCACAGTGAAAAAGTTTTTTCTCATATTTTTATGGAACCTCCTGTGTTCCAGCTTGCACCCATTGCCCCTTGTCCTGTCAGTGGACGTCGCTGAAAAGAGCCTGGCTCCATCCTCCTGACACTCCCCCTTGACATATTTATAAACATTAATGAGGTCACCCCTCAGCCTCCTCTTCTCCAAGCAACTGTTCTGGCACAGACTGATCTGTATGGACTTCCAGGCTGGCCCTAGCTCAGAACTATTTGAAGTATGATCTGCTGAGTTGTGTAGACATACCTTAGGCTTCTGCACAAGAGAAAAAGCATCTCTGGGTGATGAGGTTCTGCATTTTTAGCTCTAGATGTGGCAGGTAGGAGATACTCATTATGTTAATAATCGGGATGCCAGAGCAAAGTTTTCTGTAGGTAGTAGTAGGGCATTTCTCCAGGAAACACAAAGTTCCCAAGATGTAAGTCTTCATTTCTCCGAAGAGCAGTACTTTTCAAAGTGATCTTGGTATCCTGTAGGATCATCTACAAAAGATGTCTGGACGGGAAGATCCTCACTCTTTAATACTAGGAAGGGACAGTGCAAACAATCACAGTTTCGCAGCTAAGAACATTTCTGAGGCTTATGCAGCTAGACAGTGGAAAAGGAGAATTTTGGTGCTTCCCGATACCCAAAGGAACAGACGTTTCAAGTCATCCTTGTGTTCAGACATTCCAGCTGATAGATGAGAAAAAAGAAGACACCAAACACCTTACCCAGCACAGCGCTCCAGAGGAACAGCTGGCTTTGCCCTGCAGCTGCTGGACACCTACAGTCAGAAGGATCTCTCAGTAATCCACAACTGCTTTGATTTTCCCGAGTTGATCGTTGTCTCGGAAATTTACAGTCCAGTGCAAGACATGAGTCGATGAGAGCAATGAGGGACAGTGAAACAGGAAGTCAGTAATGTGAATCCAGAAGAGTAAACAAGTTAGCTGGATACAGAAACATGGAGACAAAAGGGTTTGCCACTGAGGTAAATGGTACAATACAAATGAGATGAATACACTGGCACCAAGCTGCCCGTTAAAACTGATCTGTGTTGGCAGATTTCAACAGGTGCTCAGGTAGATAGAGGTGCTTGCGGAAAGCTTACAAATGGAGTGGATTTGGACTATGTGGGGTTTCTCCAGCAGAGGCAATGCCAGGGGATGTTACATATTCTGGATGTGAAAGTGCAGACAATATGATAGCTGATATTACAGTGCCCTGACAGCAGGGAAGATGCTCGACTGCCTGTACGCTAAGGACCCTCAGGAAGCCTGGACCTTCCCATACATTTGGTCCAGGACAACCTGCAAACCGCCACAACAGGATGGACCTCCAGCTGGGGTCAAAACACGCAGCTGGCTGTGCAAAGAAACAGCTGGCTACATTTCAAATGCAGATCTGTACCAAGGCTGGCTGTCCTACTGCCTGTAGTCTGGACATTAGTAGCTGTTTGAGACTGGACTCAAAACACTTCAGTCTCAGCTCTTTTCTATCACGCAGTTTCAACATGAGACTAAATCACCCAGGCAAGAAAGTTGAGCATAACGATTGAATGAATTCCTAAGACAGGCCAAAGAACAGGGCTTTGCAACTCAGCAGGGCAGGATTAGCTTTTTTTTTTTTTTTTTTGATACAGGGCACAATTTCTCATGTTCCTGCTCAGCATCCTCAACTATTCCCACTTCTGGAAAAAGGAACCAGGTGGGAGGAGAGCAAAGCTGTGCCTCGCTGAGGTGGGGGTGAAGCTCCCACCCTCCTGAGGCCCGGCTCAGGAAGGGGCAGACTCCTTCCACCAGCGGAGGAGCCGAGAAAGATGCCCAAATCGCTTTGCAAGACGGAGCGGGGAAAAAAAAATTTTGAAAAAAAATGTTAAGTAAAAATAATTAAATAAACAGCTTTTGTGCGGTTCCCTGGGAACAAAGAGTGCCTGCGGCGACGGCCGGGGCCAGCAGGGAGCGTCCGAGCGCTGCCGCGGGCCCGGATCCGCTTCTCTCGCAGCCCGCCCCGGACGCGGGGCGTTCGGGAGGGTCGTTGCGGGTGTAAAACGTGCCCGCGGCGGCTTTTCTCCCTCCGGCCTTTTCTGCATGTGATTGAGTTCAGTCCCGAACTCTGGAAAATGCGATGAGGAGCGAAGAAGATCTGCGGTTGGCCGTGCGTTTTATTGAATCTCTCTGCAAAGCAGTTCTGCGGCCACGCAAATTTTCGGCGGCCGAACTGCTTAGGTAGAGCAGCCTTCAAGCATCGGTCCTGTTAAGGTGTCTCCTGAAGCAGGAGTTGCATAGGGCATTATTAGAAACTTGTGCGTCTTGCTGACTAAATACGCTATTTACACATGACTGCACTGGCACGTGGGAAATCTGGGTTTCAATGCTGTAGCCTGGATTAAATCTCTGTCAGAATACGAAAGCAGTCTCATCAGATGTTTCTGGCAAAAGGTGCACAAGTTCATCATTCAGACTTATAAAGATTTAGTTCTTAATTGCTAGAACTATCAATCACTGTGCCCATTGCTGTACTACACTACACAGGCGTGGGGCTATAACACAGAATCATTTTGGTTGGAAAAGACCTTTAAGATCAAGTCCTTGGACTTGATGATGACAGCCAAGTGACAACAGTGACAGCCAAAGAACAGTTTTCCACCAGAGGTGAGAGAAGCAGCAGCTCTGTAGAGGACTGAGTTACTGGAAATGGCAGTGCTAAGTGCCACCATATTGGTCACTTGGCCATGATAGCCACATTTTCCAGACTCCTGGGGAGTATTAAATTGCCATAACAGGTACAGAATAGCTGCAAAATCTGTTGATGGTGGCAAAACCAGGGAAAGACGCAGAGAGAGAATGTGGCCGTACCAAGTCTATATCATGTAGTTGAATTCCTGGAGGTAAATGCATGTGGTGTTTTTATACCTATTTAAGCCTCTGGACTATAGCACAGAAGCAAATTTGTCTTCAGTTAGCTTAGACTGAATGAGAAAAATCCTTCTAGAAAACTGAAATTGTAGAATCCAAGTCTTGTGCGACAGATTTAAAGACATTATAGAAAATCTGGACGATGCTGAAATCTGAGAGAGTCCCCCTTGTCCTCCAAAAGGAGTAGGATGTCACCACATTAAAAACACATGCTTTTCTGGTACAATACATTCTAGAGGAATTTAAAATGCATTCAGAAAAAAAAGCAACCAAATTTCTGGTCTTTCTGAATTCATATGATAAAGAAAAGGGAAATCTTATTTCCACTAACATTTTTATCCTGGAATATTGTGGGTGATTTCACTGACCAAACTTAGTGACTCTGCTGCATGCAATCCAGGCCAGATTCTGCTCTCAGCAGGTCTGTTGAAAATGTGGATGGTCTCTCCAAAACTTAGCATTGTTGTTCTGAATGAATTCCAGTAAAAGTTGGAGTGGATTTAGATGTCCACCTCAGTCCAGAGTCAAAGGCCATGAATGCCTTATGGCCACAGAAGAGGCATAGTCTACTCCTGTTAGCCAGGATGGGCTATCTGACTTTGAGATGAGCTCATTCTAGGACCTACTTAGTCCCATTAACCCTTATCAGTATTATTAGTATGCATCATAGGTAAACTGAGGAAGTGTGGTCCGGATGACCAGGTAGAGAGGTGGGTCGCTAACTGGTTGAAGGGAAGAAGTCAGAGAGTTGTAGTCAATGGGGCAGAGTCTAGTTGGAGGCCTGTGTCTAGTGGGGTCCCTCAGGGGTCAGTGCTGGGGCTGGTGCTTTTCAACATATTCATCAATGACCTGGATGTGGGATTAGAGAGCGTTGTCAGCAAGTTTGCTGATGACACAAAGCTGGGAGGAGTGGTTGGCACACTAGAAGGCTGTGCAGCCATTCAGAGAGACCTGGACAGGCTGGAGGGCTGGGTGGGGAGAAATCTAATGAAGTTCAACAAGGGCAAGTGTAGAGTTTTGCACTTGGGAAAGAATAACCCCATGTACCAGTATAGGTTGGGGACTGACCTGCTGGAGAGCAGCGCAGGGGAAAGGGACCTGGAGGTTCTAGTGGACAGCAGGATGACCATGAGCCAGCAATGTGTTCCTGTGCTATCTACTGTAGGGGATCCTGCTCTGACAGGGGGGCTGGACTAGATGATCTTTTGAGGTCCCTTCCAGCCCCTAATATTCTGTGATTCTGTGATTTCTTATCAAAGTAGCTATACTGAGTCTGACCAAAGATCAGTATTGTCTCTACCACCGACTAGTTGCAGATAAAAAGGGAAGAAGTATAGGGAAGAGGGAAATCATACCGCAAGACTTCCTAGCCCCCTTTGCCAGTCTTCTTGCCATGTGTGGCTCGTTCCGCCACACCTGGTGCTTGGCAGGTCTAGACAGATTTTCTTCCATTGCCCATTCCTTTTGGAGGTCCTGCCAGCTTCTTCGTTCATTGTCCTGTGGCATGGATCTCCACCGCGTAACTGCATGTTCTGTGAAAGAGGACCTTTTGTTATCCTGGGACTTGCCATCTGCCAATGCCATGGTTTTTGGTTGGTGAAATGGAGTAAAACTCATATTCTCCATGCCACTTGTTTTATAAACTTTGATGGGCACTGTTAGATCTTGGATCTGTTTTTTAGATCTTGGATATGTTTGATCCACTATTCTTCTGGGATAGTGCACAAAGGAGGAACCTCCAGGGGAAAACTCCTTAGCTCGAAACACAAGGAGAAAGTGAGTAAAAGGTTCTCAGATGGGTGATTTTCTGTGACCAGCTGCCAAACCACTTTGCTCAGCCATTGGAGCAATTTGATTTAGGACTGTTGCTATAAATGAAATGAAAGCTGGAGAGCACTTTTTTTGCTGCCAAAGGTGGTAGTGGTGCAGAAGTCAAGCTACACATAGCCTTCATATCTATAGACTTCTCAGTCAAGGTTGCAAGCAATGCTCCTGCTCCGTTTCTTCCTTCAGGGAGCTCTGGATTGTGATAATAGTCCATCCAACCAAGTTTGGTTTCCCAGTCTTAATTCTTTCTGATGGTAGCAAGAAGCCAGAGAAGGTAGGATACGTATTTCTCCCACCAAAAATCAGGACATCCATAAGCTGTATTTATCAGCAAGCCCCAGACCCTGCAGTTCTTCCTGGGACCACTCTTCCCATCCATGCCCAGACCTGTGTGGAGCCAAGGGAAGAAGTTTCCTGAGCAGGAAACAGTTCACACAAGCAGCTCCAACACTAGTAGGAACAGACTTCAACTCCAAGCCCCAGTAGGCAGCAGCAATAGAAACCTTCTCTTCTGCTGTTTCCACTACTGACACTCAGGGCCTGAGGCCTCCTTTTGGAGGCTGGGTTCATTCTTTATCACTTAGCTCCTCATTGACTCAAACTGCCAAAGAGGACATCTGGTAGCAAAGGGAGCTGGTTCTTTTTCTGAGGCATAAAGACAGTATCTTTATTAGAAGCTGCATTTAGACTTCTAACTAATTTCATCTAGGCCACTGAACAGTTGGAAGATGACAGCAACTCCACCGAGTTTTGAGGGTACAAGTGCACCTAAAGGCTTCAGCTGTATTAACATGTTTGGCTACTGTGTGACAGATCTGCCGTTGGGTATGAATTCAGGGATGGCATTCTAAGAGGAGCTGGCATTTTTGATCGGTTCATTGGTCATGACACCTGAGGCAGGAGTTTGCGTAAGTCTCAGAACCTATTTCCAACGCCTTTAATGATTGCGGTTGCTGAAGTGAGTTGTGTCGAGGGGGCAGAGGCTCCGTTAGGAGGGATAAAGGAAGCACAAGTGTGAACAGCTGTGTCACTCTTCACTGGGGCTGGGATATCCATCCTACACCCCAGGGTGGGCAAGAGAAAGGGCCTCAAGATTCTCAGCACAGAATAACTTCCTCACTGCTTCACAGTTTATTTTTAAAATCATCTTGTGTGGGTATTGGGAACTGAATCCCACCCTAGATTACCAGATCTCCCAAGGGCTAGAAGTGGAGCAAGAACTAAGAAGTCAGTGTTGGAGGCTTAGAGAAACAGAGGCCATGAGCTAAACTGATTTTGTAAGCTTTATAAGATGAACAGGGAGTCAGCAACAGTGCTAGAAGATGTTAAGAGGTATTTTCCACATGTAGCTGTAGACTGCGACTATCCCTGGTCTTGCAAAGTGAGAGAGTTTAGTGAATAGAGAAACAGATATGATACTTGATGAGGAAGGACCAGATCAGTTCTGGACTGGCAACCTTTCTGCAGGGAGGGGGCCAACAGTATAAAACTCTTCATAAGGGTAGACACTGTAGGACAACAGAGGTCTAGGAGGATAAAATAAGGTCTCTACAGGGATTTGGATTTTAATTAATTTGTGAGATGCACAGGAAGTCAGAAGGGGTTTTAACAGGGATTGTAGGGACAAGCTTATTTCTTAAGCAAAGAGAATCCTCATCTGGTTGATGCCTCAGCTGCATGCCACATTTTTGATACTAAACGGGAGAAGAAACCCAACTTCTCAAACTTGACTTGCTTTGCTTCCTGTGTAAGGTGTTTCTAAGAATCAGTTTGTGCAGCTGAAAGAGATGCATTGGACATAAATGGAGCATGGTGCAGTGATGCTAATACACCATAGCATTTACAGTACCCTGAATCAGTTGTCTCTGCATGGCACAGTGTGGACCTACCAGCTCATTCAAAACCAACTTAGAACTCTTAACCTTGACATCCACTTGTATAACAGACTCAGCCATTCTAGACTTGCTGAGAGGGGCTTTGCTTATTATCTATCCACTGGGCATTTTTTCCTAGTCAAAAACTCCATGTCAGTTCAGCCCTATCAAGTTACAGCGGTGGGAGAGGGAAAGCTACCAATGTTTGCTTTCTGTACCAAGAACAATAATGTTGGAAGCACTAATGAAGAGTAGGAAGGGTGTTTTCATAGAAAACAAGTTGCCTACATTTCATCTGAGAATGCGAAAAAAGCCCGTGGTTGCCAGCGCTAAACTTGACAAGTTGCTGGCAAAACAGAAGCATTGCCAATAAAAGCAAGGAAAGATTTGCTAAGAATACTGACAGAGCTGCCTTTGCATCTCATGAGTGGAGAATAGCTGGGAAGTGATTAGTCCACAGTGCCACTTCACGCAACATCTTTATCATATGTGCCATATGGACTGCAACCCAAAATTTTCTATAGTTTAATATTTGCTAATAAAGAAAGAAGTGGTGAAAAAAATTGCATGTATGTCTATGTAGACTGAAAGGGAAAAGTCAAAATGGAAATGGAGAGTATTTTTTTTTGGCAGGGACACTCTTCTAGACTTACAAGCATTTCAAGAGGTAGAACCCCTAGATTTGGCCATGGGAAGGAGAGAAGAATTACCCATCAGCCAGTATGGATGATATAGCTCCTGGGAAAGGGAATGCAACATTTGAGGTAGAACCGAACAGCCCCTTCTTCAAAAGCTGCTATGATTTTAATAGTCTGATGCAGAGTCCTATGTTCCCCTCTGGCATATTCTGGCCCATCTTGCCCCACTGTTTAAATTACATTCCTAATGTAAAAACAACTACACTCCATAATTCAGATGGGCATCTAGTTTTTCAGCTACTTGAAAGCCAATAGAGACTAATAAGTCAAGCTGTTATGAGAGCCAGATGAGTCCTATAGAGGAACCATAGCACCCAAGGAGGTCAGTTCCTAGGTTTTAGGTTGAGGGATCAAGCTTCTCCCTAAACTAGGAAAAGTTGGAACCGGCTTTGGATAGCCTAAGGTATTTTCACCCCACATGCCAGAATGTACCTGCTGTCACTCCATCCATCATGATTACCTCTAGGCAAGACTCGTTTAAGTACACACTCATTAACTGCTGATTTCTTCAGAGTTCCAGTTGGGCTCATTGAATGAGTTTATATTCCATTTCCAGTTATCTGTAAATAAAACATTACAGCTACACAAACACCAAAAGATGGGGAAGGCAGAAATGGAAGAGAGAATAGCCAAGGGAGATTTCTGGATTCAGTTAAAAGAAGTTTGTCCTCAGTTCATGCTATACCAAATCTGTATGAGACTTTGGGATTTTTATTTTTTTTAATTGAAAACTTTCTTGAAGAAATTTAAATTTGTATTTTGAAGCTTAAGCCATTTCACATCAACTGAACATCCTCACCTCATGGTCAGTACTTGCTAAAACATATGTATTTACCTAGTGTCAATCTCAGATTATCCAAGCAGCAATAGACAAGCAGTTTCACCTCTGTCCCTCCATTCCTCCCCAAAGGAAATAGAACATTCTTCTCTCCTACATGCCAGGACTTTCCAGAACCTGCATATTTCCTTATTTTGGCACTGATCCAAAAGCTACTTAAGGTCAATGCAAAGATTTCAACTCATTTCCCTGGGCTCTACCTTAGTTAGTAAATGTACTCTGAAGTCTTTGGACAAATAGCACTGTAGAAATGCATAGTTAGTACTAGTGCATCTTACACTGTCTTCACTCAGTTCTTTGGTTAACAATATTCACATAGAAGACAAAGTGAAAGTCAAGTGTCAAGATTCAGATTTCACTCATTGTCTTCTAAAACAACTGACTTGTAATGCAAATTGCTCTCCTTTGTTAGGAAGCTGGTGAAGAATCCAGACCACAAGACTTATGAGAAGCAACTGAGGGAACTGGGGTTGTTTAGCCTGGAGAAAAGGGAACTGAGGGGAGACCTTATTGCCCTCCACAGCTACCTGAAAGGAGGTTGTAGCGAGGTGGGGGTCAGTCTCTTCTCCCTTGTAACAAGTGATAGGACAAGAGGAAATGGCTTCGAATTGTGTTAGTGGAGATTTAGGTTGGACATTAAGAAAAATTTCTTCATGGAAAGGTGTATCAAGCATTGGAACAGGCTGACCAGGGAAGTGGTTGAGTCACCATCTCTGGAGGTATTTAAAAGATGTGTAGGTGTGCTGCTTAGGGACATGGTTTAGTGGTGGACTTGGCAGTGTTAGGTTAGCAGCTGGACTAGATCTTAAAGCTCTTTTTACAACATGAAGGATTCTATGAATGAAGTGTAGCAACTCACCAGAAGTGTTTATTCCTAGGGACATTTCTTGATAGGCAAGATGCATTGCACCCAGATGTGGAGACCTAGCTTTTTGTTACATCCTAGCAGTGCAAGCCCCAAGAGAGCTTCCCCAGTGAGCAGAACTATCCTTATTTCCTAAGTAGGGAAGAAGAGGCAATGACAGTTTAAAGCCAAGCTTCTGGAAGACAACAGGAAACCTCCCATTACCCTCAGAAGTGCTCAGATTTATCTAATGAATCAGTAGCACAGGTAGGGAAGTGACCAAAACTTCACAGGAGCAACAGTAGCTCTGCAGATTGGCCCCAGGACTCTTTTAGCATTGTCTAAACTCCTTGCATTCATTTAGTCGTGCTGATGAATGGTTGTAAGCTTTGGCCATTTGTCAGTGCTGATGCTAGGAAACAGCATGGAGGCACTACTGCCCTTTTAGGTCCCGTTTGGCTTAACGCTGATCTGCTGAAGTCTCCATTTAGTGCTTAAGACCTTGACAGGAATTTTTCTGTTGTGAAGATCCAGCACTACGTAACACTGGGAAAAACTCCTGCCAGATGGAGAGATCCTGCAATGTTTCACAGTGTCTCCCAGGCTATGAGGATTTACCTCGTAACAAGATCGCAGAGATGAACAGATGCATCCTGACCTGAAAATTCTCAGCATTTTGATCAGTGTATTAACACAAAACACTTGAATTGTCAAAATCATTTACACCTCCAAACACATTCCTTTTGCCAGGCAGTTGGAAGAATTGTGTTTAATGTCTAAACAAAGGCACTGACCTAAACATGAGACTCAGCTAGCTCTTTGGATCATACACCCTGTATTCTTGCTTGTCACAGCAGCACAGAGGTAGCAGTCCCGGAGTCTGAATTGCCATTCTGGAGTCACACCAGCCACAACAGACGTTGTTTTCCAGCCTAGAAAACGTGCCACATGCAGTGAATTCCATGTAAACTTTCAGGAATGCCACTCATGCAAATGCATTGTGTCAGATGGATAAGCAGGGAAAGTCAATCGTGCTTCTTCTCATAAGCTGCTTCCCAGGGCTGGGCAAGAGGGGCAGCATTTATGGTCAGATAAATGTCAGGAAACAGTAGGCTTCACAGCACATTTCTATGATCTGTTAGTAAGTGAGTTCATCTTCAGATCCTGTTACAAAAACATGCTGCAGCATTCATCCTCAGGGGTTGTCTTTGAGGAGAAGAGGTTGAAAATCAGTTTCTGTGGCATAGGATGTCTTCAAGAAGCTGTCAACATCTTATTTCTGTCTGTCAAGTCATATACCAAAGCCATCAGTTCATCTTAGAGGGAATCTAGGGACAAGGAAGAAATGGGTAACAATAACTCATTATTAGACCTGAGCCATTGGCTCTTTCCACCAGTGGATAGTTTAGATATTAGGGATCAAATACTTTGCTTCCAGCAGGAGTGATTTACACACACGTCTGCTTGGCACTAACGAATTAACTACTGAAGGGAAGACTCCAGTCTTTGAAACCTATCCATCTATTGTTTGAGGCTCAAGGCTCACAATTCCTATCACAGTAGTTAATTTGTTAGTGCCAAGCAGATGTGTGTGTAAATCACTCCTGCTGGAAGCAAAGCATTTGATCCCTAATATCTAAACTATCCACTGGTGGAAAGAGCCAATGGCTCAAGGCTCACAATTCCTTGGGCCTTGTTTGCAGTGATTTTGAGGATCCGACAAAAGATATCTTTTCTGAAGTAGCAGTCTGTGCCAAAGTTGGAAGGAAATATTGGAGAACTGCTAAGTCGGTGTAAACATCTATAGTTCAATGCTGGCTGCTATATCATTTTTGAAAGATAGCGTCATCCCTAAGGAGACTCCTTCTCTATGGAAGAGTATGGCTGCCTGCAGTCCTGCAACATTCACATCAAGAATGAGACTACATGGGAAGAAAGTTGCAGAAATGGTGCAGGGATATCCTATTTCCAGCCTCAAAACAACACGCACCAGCCTGCAAGGCAGTGCTCCTGCTTTTGTGCTAACACTGTTGGTCAAGGGGCCCATGGACACAAAAGCTACCCCTTCTACACCTCACTGGAGGAAAACATGAATTAGCAAGTGTGATACACTTGTTGTGGGTAAACACCCCTACACCCACATGGTATAGGGAAGACTGCAGTTTGGTGAATACAGTGACCCCAGGGAAAGTAGGGTTCAGAGAGCTGCTTTTGAGAAAGTTACAATGTATTGGTGCTTATATAAACACACAATGCAGAAGAAACATACACAGAAGAAACATACACAGAAGAAATATACTTAAAAAAACAACAGAACTGGCATTGAGACTCACTAGAGATCCCTGCAAATGATCCTACCTCTGAACTGATAGAACTCCAGTTTGTCCAGAGACACAAACCCCGGTTTAGGGAAAGAATAGCAAGGGCTGCTAAACCGAACCACAGACAGCCTCGAAACAATGGCTACTGGAGTAGAACTAGCGTACTTGCCAGAGCTAACAGTTTTCATGAAGCATGAAAGCCAATTAATAAATCACAATTGAGCGCACACTCCACAGAAACAACTCAAGAGACAAGGAGGATAACATACAGGTCATGAGCAGGTGTGAGAGATATTGGAGAAACAGCACCATTTCACCTCTCAGTGGGGTATCTTCTGCAGAATGAAAGCACAGCTGTGTAATGGATAGCAAGGTACATGACACAGACTTCCAGTGAAGACGATTTCTGTAGTGTGATAACAGAGCCAGGGAGATTCACACATGCTAGGCACATCTCTGAAGACTGCCATTCAGCTACCGTTGTAGTAACTCTGCTCCAAGATCAATGACCAATTTGATTTCTGCTGGACTGCAGACCCAGCTGCCGTGTAATACTAACAAAAATGACAAGCCGGAAAATGAGCTGGGAGAAATACATCCGTGTGCTGATGATCTGCATTGGCCAGCGCAGTGCAAATGCAATTCAGAGTAGGAAATGGGTTATTCTTTACAAAACAGCAACCTATTATGTGCTTGAAACGGTTAAACATATTCTGCTCTAAGAAAGGATTCAAAGGAAGCCACAGCCGTGCCTCAGAAAAGTCAGGAGCAAAACCACAACAGTGGGAAGAATTTCAATATTAATGTGCACAGTGTACTAAAGCAAACTTATCTGGGTGCCAACATCTCCCTGAAGGTAACAGATATGTTGACTTCCATGTCTCTCTGCATCTACCACACCACTGGGCCCTTTCTCCTGACAACAACCAGAGAACTGACTGATTTTTATTGCCATAGAGTTGAATAGATAGGACATGGCTGACAGTTACAAACATGACACCTGTTGAGGAATAGCATGGCAAGTGCTATTCCACAAAGGAGGCCAGGCAGGGAGCTGAGGGTGACCTCAACACAGGCAAGGCAGCACTTCCACCAACACAATCTCACAATACTTGAGCAGGGCAGAGCAGTAACAGTCCACTGGCAGTCCCAGACGAGGTGCAGTGACACATCAGGTCAGGGAGCCTGATCAGGAGCGGTAGGAGATGGGGTCAAAGCCAGGAATTGGAACAAAGCTCCATATAACACAGCTTAGATGTCCAGCCTCGAAAACCAGCCAGCAAGGCAGGATAAAGCAGAACTGGATCCCTAGAACACAGCTCAGGCTAGATCTGGGCACCTGTGCCCTGAGCTTATGTAGAATCCTCGGGCCTATGGGCAGTAGGAGAGCCCGGTAAAGGCTGGGCAGGGCAATTAAAACCAGTTGGTGCCCTCAGGCACCCAGGAATAGCCTTTTCAAGTAGTGAGCATTGCAAGCTTTCAGTTTGCAAACCTCAGGAAACAAAAGATACTATTTCTTAGTTTATGGTACAGGGTCATGGTGGAATGCCAGAACATCCTCACCATGTGTAAGGATGAAGAGGTTATTGTAAATCTTATCCAGCACTGAAGTGAAATACCTCAAGCTGGTGAAAGCCCAGAGAGGCTAAGATAAAGCCAGATATTGACTCCTTTGTGCCACTTGTGAGACTACTGAAGTAAAGAGTTCTGCTGGCCTTGACTGTCAAGTCAGCAAACAATGAAGTACAGGTCCACACCCATAAGCTTTTTATGTCAACAGGAAAAGCCACTGGCAAGACAAGCCCTGGTTGTAGAGCAAAAGTGAAGTATGCAGTCTGCCACAGGCATGCCTAGAATTCATGATCATACCCAGCATTAAAATGCTGACCTGCAGATGCCTGGACACTTAGAAACTGAGATATGTTAAGGATGTGACAGGAATCCAGAAATTTACCGGAAAAGACAAATGGATTCCACCTACATCGATGAGAAGTGTACAACACTTGAATCAGGCCGCATACCGTGGGTATCTGGATATACACTTAAACTTACCTCTTGTCATCAGGGCACACCTAAGCAGCTTTCAGCATGAGCAATTGGAGACTCAGTTTCCAGACTGAGGCTGCCACCATGATTCATATGTACCATCACAGTGATACCACATGGACAGTGTTGGTGAGATGAGACCTCTGGTCCTTACCATGCCACACACCACAAGGGTCCCTGGGGAATCATAGGTGGCCCAAGGTTAGAACATCCTTATAGCAGCATGGTCAGAGGAGTCACAGGCTGGTGATGTACATGCATGGGGCATGGTGAGGGTAATGCACCACAGTTTTTTTCATTTCTCAGAAGTGCACAGACATAACCAGCGAAGCAGGTTAAAAATAGCCAGAGAGTTGCAAAATGATTTTTGAAAGGAAGTCACGTGGAGGGAATTAAACTTGAAATGCTACAATTTCTGGGAGTTTTATTTAAGAGATCCCTAAACTAATAACACTGGAAAAGGTCTTTCTCTGCTTATCTTGTTTTTTTATGTTCTTCCCTGGCCAGGTGCTGCTGGCCACTGCTGGAGACAGGACACTGGGCTTGAAGTACATTTCATCTGATCCAGGACGGCTGTGCTTGTGAGGTGTGTTAACTGAGTGAAGACTGTAGCAACTAGCGACAGAAGAAGAGTCTATATAGAGACCTCAGAAACCCAGCCCATCTCTAGAAGGGTCCAGAGGGGCAGTTCACTGTTCAGTGATGGGATCATGAAAAGTAACTCAAGGAAGGACTGTAATCAGGAAGTTGACAGTGAGTTTAACAAGGGCTGGCATACCAGACTCACCTTACTCACACAATGGATCAGAGGGCACTGCAAGACATGACTAATTAGCACTAATTGGTAACCTCTGCTCCAGAAGCAGTCCCTTTTGAACACAGCAATCTTTGGGAAGATAGAGTCAGTGGTGGAGGCAGCCAAGCAACAGATTACAGAAGCAAAGGGAGTAGGAAGGGATGCATGCCAAGACAGACCATCACAGCACAACCTGCCCACATAAAACTAAACTAAACTAAACTAGAGCAGGATACATTTAGATTAGACCTTAGGAAGAAGTTCTTTACTATGATGGTGGTGAGGCACTGGAACGGGTTGCCTAGAGAAGTTGCGGATGCTTAGAAGCATTGAAGGCCAGGCTGGATGAGGCTGGAGGGGGCTTTGAGCAACCTGGTATAGCAGAAGGTGTCCCTGCCCATGGCAGGGGGGTTGGAACTAGATTATCTTTAAGTTCTCTTCCAACTCAAGCCATTCTATGATTCTATGATTTTATAACAGAATTGCCCAGTGTAAAGACTTGGCCAGAAAAGCAACAATTCTTCATCTGAGAAGTAGTCTTGTGCAGCCCATGGCAGGAATGACGTGTGGGGTGCAGGACTGCTGAAAAGGCTATCAAGACAGGCAGGCCACCATTACAGCAAAAGAGTCAGAGACTGTGCTCAGGAGTAGGTCTACTTCAACTATCAAGTAGTCACACAAAGGGTGTGCAGCAGGCAACAATTTGAGCTGCAGTGAGATGTAAGCCGTGAGAAGCAGCTGCAGTCTCAAGACAGAGGGATAAACATCACCAAAGCCAATGGAAGAGAAGCAGCTGGCAGCACACCCAGAGAAACAAGAGCCACGTCTAGAAACGGGACCACTTTTAAGTAGCCTCTGCCGTCAGCTTGCTTGATGTAGGAGAGTTGGGAAGAAAAAGCTGTGGAAGCAGCAAGAAGGATCAGGAAAATGAATGCATCAAAAGGAAGAAAATCGTGCCCCTGAGAACAGCAACTGTGCAAACAATGGGTAAGAGAGGGATTCAAAGTCTGGCAAACTTAAAAGGCAGTAACAAATGTTCTTGCTAGATGGGGCTGTGCACTGGTAACTGCAGAGTATGGCAAGTCAGCAAACATTCAAAAAAACCCCTCAGAGCAACAAAAGCAGCTAAAAAGGAGGCAATAGCAAGCTACATGGGCTATGGAGCAGTGAGTGCGGGCTTGGAGGAAATTAGAATCTGGAGTCTGTCTAGCCACAGGCAGGTCAATGCCTGCTGTAGCAGCAAGGCCTCTAAAACAGATGTTGCCAATGAAGCAGAGGTGTAGTCGTAGAAACATTGCACTGTTCCTTGCTGAGTGTCCTGCTACACAGTGCATGAATCATCTCAAAAGCTGTACTCCAGACTGAATTCATTGCCAGTGGCCCCAGAGAGATCTAAGGCTCTCCTGCCTCAAACTGCATTAGTCCTAGGACAGGGCAGGTTTCTAGAAGAACGTCATTTCTGGACCCCCAATTTTCCAATTGAATAGGCTTTTGGGCTGCTGTGAGTTAGTAGAGCCATGCAATAAGACACACTGGAGTGCCTGACCTGAAGCCCTTGTCTCCAATTCTTTCAAAACAAATAGCATGCAAAAAAGGAACAGGTTTTAACCAGCCTTGGTTTGCAGCCAACGTCGGCACATGGTTAGCTTTAGCAGGACTGGACAGCATATGGCACAGCGACCTGGCTTGTTGTGAATAATGGAGTATAATAAAACCTGTCAAACTGCTACTGGCAGCTAGGGTGAGGAGGAACTCTCTGTGCACAGACAGTTTGAGAAAACCTACTTGTCACTGCCATGCAAAATACTTTATGGCAGTAAATACACATTCATAAAGTGCCTCTCAGCCTAGGGTGTTTTATCCTCAGTTCCTGAATTTTTACAGGAATCCTGCACTACTGTGGGGATGGTGAAGTGGGGGATGCTAACAGCTAGGAGAAACAAAAGACAGGTGCATGGGGAGGGGAAGGAGAAGAAACAGTTCCGGAAGCAGGAACAGCAGGAGGAGCTGGAAGGGATGGTAGGAGGACAGAGGAGAGTCATGGCCACCAGCAGGTGCGTTGGCTGAGACGATTAAGGAGGGGTCTGCCTGGTGGCTGGGATTGGAAGAAGCAGCAATGGTGTGTCCTCAGCCAGGCAAAGGGAGGGGGAGGCAGGATCGTCTTGGAGAGGGCAGCACTGGCTGTCCCTGTGATCGAGGAGGACTTGGCAGGTGATGGGAGGGCTGCGTTTTGAGTGCTAAAGCTTGAAGGCAAAGAATCAGTAGAGGAGTTTCTTTATAATACATCCACCCAGCCAGTGCCACCAAGGAAATACGGGATGTGGAGAGTGCAGCTCTTCAACTGTGCAAGTTCAGCCAGTGCCTGGCCTCCGTGATGTCTCTGCAGAGCACGTGGGGCCATGGAGTGGGCTTGCAAGTGCAACTCCTGCTGACACGCAAGGGACTCCAATTCCCAGTTCCACCCCCAGCCTGGGAAGGCTGGACACAGCTCTGCCAGAGCAACACAGGTCAGAATTAACCTTGAATTTTCATGTCTTGAGTCATCAGCCTGTGATCTGATTTTAGGCTACATCTCTGGACAGTAGCAACTATGGCAAGGCTTAAGGGCAGCTCAGCCTGGGTTGGTTTGTGCCCTGCAATGTTCTTCTCTCCCTGGCCTTGGATTTGGCTGATTACTGCAGTTGTCCTGCTCTTTGAAAGAGTAATGGGAAACAGGAGCACTACTTAGTCATTACACCCTTCCATTTCTAGCATCAGCCTTGTGTTTTTTGAAGAAAACACTGGAGGTACTTTCCCTATAGTCTCAAATGTCTTAATATGTTGCTACCGCTGCTTGGGGTGGCTGGTTTGTAATATCAATGGCCTGCCTTAGCTGTGCTAAATGTACTTACGTGGGAGCAATAGCAACAATCTGAAACTCGGAAAGTCTACAAACAGGCAGCCCCATTTTAATTAGTTGAGTACAGAGACTAATTAATATGCAAATGAGGAGCTTACCAGTATTAATCATCTGTTTTACTAGGCTGCTTTACTAAAGAGTTTCTAATGAATTTGCAGATGAAGTTTCCATGACATTAAAAATCAGCTAAACACCTAGCTGAGAAATACTTAATCTAAGGGAAAGAGAGAGAGTGGGGCATTGGGTTTTTGGAAGGAAAACAGCAGCAACTAAAACTAATTTTGTCTTTGGCAAGTATCACATAGACTGACTGAGTTAACCTTTTCCAAACCCCAACTGAAAGCATTTCAGCAAGCTAGACACCAAAGAGCACTTGGACCAGTAGCTGCGCACGTGTGTCCGTGTGGGGGTGTGTGCATATCTGCTTGTGAAGCAGGATGATTGACTAAAAGCATGATTGACTAAAAAATTACTATTTACCTTTGATATCTGTCAATAGCTGTCAACACTGTGGAACATAATGCCCAAGTAAAACCATGCTGGGGTTTATCTTCTGTGATTTTCCTCTCTCATTCCCCTTACTAATGCCTTAAAACATGGTAACTGAAATCCTGCCCCCGAGCTATGCCACTCTTTACTAGGTTTACATTTTGCACTTCGCTGAGTTTCTAGGTGAGTTTGGTGGAGCTTCTTGTCAAATTCACTATCTGAGTCTCATACATTACTTCGATGCAATTGCATATGGGTTCCCCTCACTGCCCCAGGGAATGCAGAAATCAAACAAAGAATGTTTTCATTTCTAACAAATCTGCTAAAGCATTCCTGTACCTCCTGGTTTTCTTTTCATATCTCTTTATGCCCATGTCCCCTTTATTAAAAGCAGAGCCTAAATTCTTGGCATGATAGGTCATGTGAGCATGAGATTTGCAAAGCTCTTCTCGAGTCACAGGTGGGACCAAAAATCCGCCAGCAAGATACTTCAAAAATTAAAGACAGCCTTAAAAATGAATCCTAAAATACTGGCTGATCTTCAGTGGCAGTGAATGGAGCCTGGTGGGTGGTTTGGATTAAAGAAGTCCCTGAGGCTGCAGAGCTGGAAAATGGAAATAGCTCAACAGCATCTGCGATCACTCCTGAGATGGGCTTCTCTCTCTCAGCTGACCACCTGGAAGACGCATATTTCATTTATCCAGAAACAAGACCTGGGCTGAGGCTGCTCTTGCTCTTCATTCACCTGCACTTAAGTGACAATAAGGGCATTTGCACTTCCTGAGCTGGGGATACTGAAATGAGAAGGATAGACAAGCCCTACGCTCACTCCCAACATCACCTGAAAAATCCTACTGCTGTCAACTCGTAACCAGTTTTCCTATAGCTGTCTGCAATATGGAAAGTTGCTTTAATTTTACTTTTTGCATTTAGTGCAGGAACATTGCTCATCCTTCCTCCCAGAACCATCTCTTCTCATCACTCCTTCTGTGATGCTCTCAGCTCCCAGCCTCAAGAGCTCTTAGAGTGGTGCAGTAGTTCCAGGAGGGCACCAGGGATGGGGGTCATGCTGAGGTGCTTGCAGGACATTTTTGGGGACAGAGGAAGCACAAAGGAGAAAGGACGGGCTGTGGGGACATGTTTGGGAGATCTTGGTGTGCCTGGAAGTAAAGAAGGGAAGCAAAAGTGGGGAAATGAGGACTGGGAAATGTCACCTTAGTGTGGAAGGGTCTACAGGCTTTGAATCTACCTGGGGAGGAGGGTTTAGTGCTGACTGGCCCACTGTTGTGATTGCATGAATTCTGATAGTCCTAATTGTTCTAGCTAACCCAAACTCGGTTTTTGCAGGAAAGGCTGAGGTGTCTTCTTGAACCAAGGACACTTCCCTGGGTGTTTCAGCTCTTCCAGAGGGATTGAGTGCATAGGCAGGCGCACAGTCTCTCCCTCCATACTGTGCAGGACAAAAGGCTTTGCTTTCTTCCCTTTCTTCTTTCACTATGTTCCCAGGTAAATCTTCTCTTGTTTGCTCATGGGTCAACATCACTTGGAGAAGACCCTCTTCCTGATGGCAGGAGTGTGCTGCAGGGATTGTGTCCCTCTCCTCCATTAGCCTTCCCTATCCCACCTTACACAACCCTTCCCCCTTAGTCCAGGCTTTCCCCACCCTCCTGTCACAACCCACACCCTCAACCTCATCCCCATGCTTCTACATGCATGAAGATCTGAACCTCATCCCTTCAGGTACTTGTGGCACATCCCATCTCCCCATCTTGTGCTCCCTACGTCTCCCTACCTTCCACCTGCGGACCTAGAAACACCAATCCTGGCACCTACCTAATCCTGAACCGCAGCTTGGGGATGGAGCAAGTAAGGAGACAGGAGACTGTCAATATCCTCATGTAGATGAAGGGTCCTCTTCTCCCTGAGGGATGCCCTACTGCCACCTCTCAGCCTCACCTCCCAAGTCACCAAGGTGATACAAATATCTCCTACAGAACCACAGAATGACTTGGGCTCGTCATTCCCCGATAAACCCACCTCGGAGTGGTCACAAGGAGCTGGCACGGTGCAGTCTGAAGAATGAACATTTTAGAAAGTCACGAGTGACTGAAAATTGACAAACAGAACAAAAATGTTTAGCTGGCTTTAGCTGCAGCTGTCGCTAGCAGGACACCCACATTGGCAGGCAAAAAGAAGGCGAGCACAAGAGGTGGGGAGGTGTGATAAATATGGCCAAGTAGTCTAAAAAGCAAGAAGCTACCATTTTGCTTATATGAGCAAGCTAAAGTAGCCTTAAAATTTAGGGTCTGTGAAACAAGCTTTTTCTAAGCTTAAGACTAACAATAATATTCTCATGGGGGGAAAAAAGACACTATTAATTGGAGACATTTTTAACAGGGAAACGTTTTCTCTCAGTATTAGCCATGCAAATAACATGATGCTAGAGTTTAGTAATGGAAGACTGAAATTGTGTAGAAACCAACTGAGGAAAAAACAGAAAGCGTGTCTTTTTTCCCTTTTCCCATGGAAAGGTAAGTAAAACTGAATGAGATTTAAAAAATCAAGCAGGATGTTTCAGGCTGTTTTATGCAGGAAATTTCCAAACTTATGGTGTCGTTTTGGTTTAGATTTTTCTTTTAGGAACATTTATAATTTTTAATATGGCTTCATTAGTTTTGCCACATGTTAAAAGCTTAGAAGGAATATGAGGGGTAATCTCGTTCTTCAAAGGAAGCACAAGGATAGGAGAAATGACAGAAAGAGAAGAGCAAGTTTGGATAAACAGAAGCAGTGAAGTGTCTCATCTCTGATACAGAATCCAATAAAAGGACAATTGCAATGGTCTTTCCAAGCCCTGATGTCCCGTCTCTCTACAATCTCATCAAAAATAGTATAAACCTCAGTGATTATTAATATATTTTGGTTGTTTATATGAAACTTGAGGGGGAAAGGAAGCTTGTGCCATTTTAATTCCTTTGTTAATATCTTTATGAATGCAATTAGCACTTCATTCACGCTTCTTTGTTTCTGGATCCCATAACGATATGGCTTATGCCAACTTCTCTCTCCCAGGAGAGTTGAGGCATCACACAGCACTCCGCTCAGCTGTGTGTCTGAGCACTGACAAACTCAATTTACTGGAGGAGAGCATGAGATGACACCATGCAGTCGCCGTTGCTGTGATATGGACAAATAGCCTCTTTCGTTCCAAACAAGACATCACCTATCCTGGGGAAACATGTCTGTGCATAGGTAAGTGAAAGAAAAACAAGGTTGATTTACCTGACAAGAAAGTCACCTACCACAGCTGGTCTTAAAACTGAAATATCTAATTATTCAGTCTCTTTTTTTTTGTTGCAACTCGGCTGCTTACAAGTTATCCATTCAGTTGCTTTTCATTTCAACATACGACGCTGAAGTCATTCCTCTTATAACCCCATCAGTCTCTACAGTCCTAAATCAGTGATGGCTTTGGCCTCCCAAATTGTTCCCCTGTCTGCTCCAAATGGCTTTGACGTGAGTTGAGCCTCTTAAAACACAGCAATGCTCCCAACTGTAGGGTCGTGAGCTCTTTGCCACTGCTATCAGGGCAGAGGATGGAGGTGGATGCAGTCTATCTGCAGGATCAGTTCTTGAAAATGACTGCAAATATTCCACGAAGGGTGAAGACTTTTCTCCCCAGACAGCAGGATGAAGGCAGTGAAGCCATAAGCTGTTCCTCCTGCCAAAAACTTCTAGGGTGAGGGAATGGGGGAGGCTGCTTTACAGTACTGCAGATCCTTTCTCCCTCTTTTTATGCTGGTCCCATGCACTCTTTGCCTTCCCCATTGCGTCCTGGCACACAAAGCACATCAGCAGACACTGAAGACCAGACACTCCCCGTGGGCTCCAGATCCCCTCTTGCACCACCCCCACATCCCCAAGGAGCCCACTGCCAGGTAAAGAGGATTGTTGTTTCCATCACAAAACAGAAGGGAGGGAAAAACTGCATGCTAAAAGCCCAAGGAAAAGAGACAGGAATTCTTTATCACTTATTAAATGTGCAAGTCAAAACCTGGTGAATAGGGAGATGAAAAGCTCCTGCTGAGAAATGGAGAGAGAAATTGCATTTTGGCCTCGGGGAAACCTGTGCCTGTAATATTAAAGATGTGCAAATAAATAAATAAAGGCAATAGCTAGATTTACGTGTCTAATATCCTCGCATGCCATGATCAATGTCGATATTTTACTTTTTTATGAGGTTCTCCAAAAATCTATGGCTCTTTCCTTTATTAATTGTAGATCCTCATTGCAAAGGTCTTTCACATGTCTCCAGCAACTAGGTCTTAGCTGTCAACTCCATTAAATTCTATTATAATATGGCATGATTGAATGCTCCAGTGGGATTGGCCAGCCAGTGTGTATTAATATATTATGGAGCACGCAGAGGCAGGCACCAGCACCTTGCTGCATTCAGAAAGATGCTGTTGTGTTTACATTTTTTTTTCCTCTCCGTGCACACGTCTGCTGTTTCAGTGGAAAACAGCTTTACCGTAAATTATCCCTTGCAAAAAGAACAATGTAAACTGCGAGGGAGCTTTCCCTGGGACGTGGAAGCCAGTGGTCTTCCCTCAAGTGAGCAGATTCTCATTCTCTGCCTGGGATGTATTTGTATGACTTTAATTAGTTTTTGTTTGTACAGTATGAAAATCTAAGAGGCCCATGGTATTTAACGTTAGGGAATATTGAAGAGCAGAGGATTTCCCACTCTGACGCTTAGAAACAGGGATGTTATGCTGCTGGGAGGGAGCAGAATCAGAATTCAGATAGACAGGATCACGGATTTAATATTTTTAGCGTAGCATACACTGAAATATCACTGGCCACCTACAAGTGAGGAAATATTTCTAATCAAGACAGTTTTTACTGGGGTGAAGCGAGAACGTGCAACATATTTTTTCAGATATGCCCGCTATTTTTTTTGAAGGCTGGGAAGAGGACTTTGGTGGCACAAATACCACATCCTTCTACACCGAAAGCTCTGTTTGCTGTCCCTGTGGGGGAAAGAAGTACCTCACATGGCTACAAAGCCCATCTTCACAATCTCTTGCATCTTGTGGAGTCTAAGCAGCCAGCTAGCGTGGAGCTCTGAGCTGGTGTGAGCTGAAATAGCCTCCTGCAACCTGCTCCCCTCTCCACATGTGAGGAGAATCCCTGACGTGCCATCCTGCTGCCTCCTCCTGCCCCATTGTGTTTCCCACTTCATCATCTCACACCCAGCCTTGCCCTTCCTTGCAAGTGTGGACATGGCTGAATCCTCGCACCTCTTGGATATTTGCCCTGTTTCGGGCTGACATTTTTCTCCAAGAGTCAGCTCAGCCTCATGCACATCTCTTAAACCCTCATGGTATTCAAAGGAGTTTGTCAGATGGCACACAGGCATAGTTGAAGACCTGTGCCTCCTGAGGGCAGTGCGTGTCAC
This sequence comes from Trogon surrucura, assembly GCA_020746105.1. Taxonomy (NCBI): domain Eukaryota; kingdom Metazoa; phylum Chordata; class Aves; order Trogoniformes; family Trogonidae; genus Trogon; species Trogon surrucura. Next base: position 130,873,266 of record CM036617.1, on the reverse strand, counting down.
CTGCCATGACACCTTTTAGATAATTTAATCCCACCCTCAGTGCATATTTGCAGCCTGAACTGGGCAACCCAACTCGGGCACTTTCTGCTTCTACTAGGAAGGCAAAAAAAAAGCAGAGTAAGACCACAGGCTCCAGCTGAAAATCAGTTTAATGTGGAATGGAGAAAAAGACCTTTGAAAGCATATCCAGCTCTCAAACCACGTGTAGCTCTGTGAGATCTCGACTTCCCCAGAGATGCTCTGATCTGATGCATTTCATAGTTAGCAGCAGTAAATCAGCACTTCTAGGTCTCTGCAGAGCTCTGCTGGATCAACAGCCTCTATGCCCGTCACAGCCACGTGTGTTAGTGCTATGAGCATCCTTTGCCTGTGTTTACACTTGGCATTTCCAAGGCCCTGTGTGCTACCATGAGCAGGAACACGGCCAGGCAGCCACAATGCTACATCAGACAAGCTTGAACAAGCATTAATGCTGTGGCAGAAGCCAGGAGATGGAAGACATGGCCTGATTGCCTTTTGGGGGCCATCCTGAGGTCAAATCAAAGACTAATCAGCCCAGCCAGAATATGGCCGTCAGGGAATGACTCTGTGTACCTGGGTGGTGCACTGTAGGCAAACTTTGTTAAATTCTTGGGTTATTGAGAAGCAGCTGCCACAATGATACTGCCTGATATGCAGCACCCTCCTCCTTCTCCTCCTCCCCTGATTCGTGCAGGATCGTATTCTGCACTGCACAGTTTCAGTTCCTGTGCTCCTGACACACTAATTGCCATGGTCAGAGATGTTGCCATGCCCAACTCAATCTGCTTTGAAAGACAAAAAACTCACCTAATTCTATAATTCATCCTTAACATCACACTTCACTGGCCTCCAAACAGGAATCATAGACAGATTGATTGATCTGTCACAATGAGGGCTAAAGATGGTCTAGTGTCAGGGGCTGATGCCAGGGAGAAAAAGATGCTGTTCATACTAACAGATCGCAGTTCTTTTCCCAGAGGATACCATTGCCTTTAACCAATTCAAGAGACTAACCATCCAATTTAGAAGAATAAAAATAATCATGATAGTTACAACAGTGACCAGGGAAAAAAGAAAAAAAGAAGAAAAAAAAAAGTTAAAACCCAAACCTTTCAGAAAAGTGTAAGGGGAAAGGGGAGCTTCTCCTCCTTTCCCAAAGATGTGCTTCACCTCTGTGCCTGCACCATGCAGAAAAGAAAATGAGCCTGCTTTGTTCCTCCTGGAGCCAAGTCAAGGGGTAAAAGTGCACAACAACAGCACAGGTTACATTTTCCTAGATCCAAGGAAGATGTAAATGTGTAAAATGTGATGGAAGAGGTTTGATTTTTTTTTCCCTTCCTTCTGTTTTTTGTTTTATTATTATTATTTCTCTTAGGAATGGTCTGACAGCCCCAGGCTGGAGTATGTGTCTCTCCCAACTACTCTGTCACCCAGGTAACCATGGAGACCATGACGATCGATTAGATGCCATCTGATCTCAACCTCATAAAAAAAAACCCCACGTGCACCCGCGCGCGCGCATACGCGCACGCACTCACAAAAAAAAAAAAAAATCACACAAAAAAAAAACCCCAACAACCAGGCAGCAGATGGCAACCAGGCCACTAGACCTGTCTCCAGAGAGAGTGAGCTGGGGAGAGGGACTGAGAGATGCAGGCGGAGGGAGATCATGAGGGAAAGAGGAAAAAAAAGACAAAGAGGGAAAAGGTGGGGAGTGGGGAGACAAAGAAGCAAAGAGGTCAGGAGAGAGAAAGGAAAGAGGATCCTCAGCTGGCATGATTTCTGGGGGGACCTGTTTGGGTGCAGCTACCGTTTACACTGCCTGCAAGTCTGTCCTGCTCTGAGGGTGGAGAGTGAGGCTGAGAGAGATTGGGGAGGGGGAGAAAAGTATAAGAATACCAAGCCAAATCCAAGGTAAAGCCCGTGAAAGTGTGGTAAATGTGCCTTTGTGCAGTTCGGCCCCTTCAACAGCTAACCCTTGCCCTGCGACTGGTCAGGCCAAACAAGGTCTCTCTCTAAGGATGTAAGCAGCAGTCCAAGCAGAGGTCAGAGCTCCTCAAACTGCTGAGGCCAGAGCGGGTATAATCTGAGAGTTCCTGCATTTGTTTTGTGCCACCAAGACAACTGCTGCTACTCTCTGGTCACCCCACTTGGCATGGAGGAATATGAGGGATGTGGACAGGGGAGCCACCTCACCTGCACCTCACCTCTAAGGACTCATGGGTTGTCTGACCAAACACATTCTCACTAGCCAGGATGTGAATGGCAGGAGTAAAACTGCCTGAAATCCTTCACACCAGGAACTCCTCTGTTTGTACAACACCTACAACAACTGGATCCCTCCACCTGTGGAAATGCCAAATAACCAAATAAATCATAAAGGGATCTCAGAATCGTAGGACAAGCGATTGGACTGAGGTCTCAACAGTGTCTGGAGAAAAAAAAAAAAACAAGGCTTACACCATTACACTGTAGGGAGATACCAAAATGAGACAGGTTAGAGCCTCTCCGAAATCTCAAATCAAGGATCCTGGAGTCCATTTTCCTGCTGCTGTCAGTTGGAAAGGAAGTGGAAATGCTTTTTTAATAAGAACTGATTTGAAAATGAGCACACTCAGAGTGGAGAACCAAGGGTTCAAGGAGTAGATACTCAGCTGAGGAGAAGGCCAGACCTACATATGTGACTGTACAGGCCTCTCCTGGAAGCCAGGGCTGGGATTTATAGGATCAGTGCTGAGTGTCTCTATCTGCAGTCATCAGTCTGGGCTCCCTTTCATGGGGAGAAATAGGTCGTGCTGGCAGGTACTTCACCTCACCCTACCACAAATGTCTAAAATAGGCTAGATGAGTTGCACCATCATACTGTCTCCTTTTCTCCAGCAAGTGTAGAGGGAGCCAGAAGGAACTATTGCAGATGAAGTGAGGACATAAGAAGTTAACTGAGACAAACCACACTCCAGATGTGTCAGTGACACCAAGAATACCACTAAATAACTCATTTTTCTCCTTACTATCATCCTCTAACAGACACATAAGCAAACACATCTCAGTAGACAGGACCTGGTCCCTAGGGATACCTTCCCCTAATGCTGTCAAGAATGGTGGACACCATGTGGGTGATACCTCCACTGTGATGACATTGCCAGGTGAAGAAAACGGTTCATCTTCAAAATATGTTGACTTGGCTGAATTTGGAAATTGTTCCGACCATCAGTTGGACATCTTGAAAATTCAGTAACTGACAGTACCTCTTCACTGAAGTTAACTACATCTAGTTTAAATAGGAAAATGAGGACTAGATGACCTTTAAAGGTCCCTTCCAGCCCAATACGTTCTATGATCATCCTTTCCTGCACATGCTATTTTTCTGGTGTTGGAGGAGAGGGCAGGAGGTGGATCATTGTCTGAAGTGGAACTTCTTTGAGACTAGCTCTCAAGAAGATGCTAACTTGCCTCTGCTTTAAGGAGTGGGTGAAGAAGAACAGACCTGTATTCATGCACTGTAGAGATTAGTCATAGGCATGTTCTCCCTTTCCTCAGGTTTCCTGAAATGTTCAAGACAGTATATTACTTATACCAATAGCTAAGGTTGCTTCTTAGATTGACCCTTACCCTAGTTGACAAAGCAGTCCAAACTTGAGTGAAGAACACTAACCATGAACATTAGTGAATTCAGAGAATAGTTCTGCAGATCCCCAGGATGGCCTACACCCGCATTCTTATTTTCAGAATTGTCAATCTTCCTGATTTCTTCTCTGAATCACTCCTATTAAAAGAAAGCTTCATTTATCTATCCTCAGGAGAGCATAAACGAGAAACAAATCAGAAAGGCGAGAAGAGGTTGGTGCTCAAGTGCATCCCTCAAAGCATTTTTACCTAGATACTTTCAAGGAAGATGAAGGCACAAAGTTGTCTCAGCTACCCCTCTGAAAAGTCACATAGAATATTTCTGCAGCCAAAAAGTTACTCTTGGTTTGCAATGAAGAAACTGAAAAGGTAACATGACAAGTTACCTCACAACAGTCTGATCAAGTCTAATGTAATCCACTCACTGGTTATTCCACTCAACCTTAGTCCTTCATCAGGAAAATGTCCTGCACTTGTCTAAGTGTATGCCAGTGACACTGGATTAGTGCTGCTAACTGAGGGATGAAATTGCTCTAAGAAGGCTCAAAGTCTAGTTATGATGTGCGTGAGTCTTGAAATGAATGGAAACAGGCATCCAAAAGGAGCTGAGTTCCAGGACAGTTAAAGCAGCGTCATGTCTAGAGACCAGTACTGTTTCAGACAAAATTTGGTTTATAATTTAGATTACTAGATTAAGAGCAGAAAGAGCCAAATAATGTTCTATGATTCCTATTACATAGGACAAAAAAAAGCCTCAAACCATCAGTGCCCCAGTCCACTTCTCAGCCTGGATATAAAATTCTGCTCCCTTGTTCTGTGGTTCCAATTTTCCTCTCTGGATTTTCCTAGCACATGGGTAAGGGGGAAATAAGGGAAATGGCCCATGTTCCCCAGAAATGTGCAGCACTGACCCAGCCTATCTTGAAACAGTTGTTTTTCTATTCTCTTGCAGAGGGAAGAGGTTGATTAGTGTTTGGTGTTTAAGCAACTTCAGCACTCTTGAGCAGCTCCTGTAACTTTTTTTCCAGGATGACAGGCCTGAAACTCCCCAAGTAATTTCTGGCTTCAGAGAGATGACAGAATTCAAGGCTTTCCTATTAGGAGTCCACCAGGGGCTCACAGTAAATTTCCCTGTTCTCCATAGCCTTTCCCAGATTGTACCAACTGATGGAGCCTGAGAGGGACCACAGCTTTATCAATGCTGATAAAGTAAGAGATGCTTCAGGGCAGCTCACCAGAAGCAAAGATAGATGTATGCCCTAGTAAGAAGGATATTTTTTTTTTTTTTTATGTTGGCATCAAATTGGGTGTAAGTTGGCAGGGTGGAAGCATGGTCAAACATTTGCTAATTACTCATGCATCCATATCCCAGCATAACTGAGTATTCATTATCCTCAGAGCTAGAGGGCAACGTGTTTGCTGCAGCGCTTTGTCACCAGGCTACCATGTCGAGAGGTGGCCGCATGTGATGTGGTATTTTTAAGCAAATTATTCTAAATCCCACCTGATTAGTAAACAAATACAGGCTCAATATCACCTCAGAGACACTGCAGGAAGAATTTGGTTTGTTGGGTCAATAAGGTTTTGCTTGACAAGTAAGCTGTGTTTCTTTCTCCTGCCTGCCAAAAGACGAAAGAGACGCCCAGTTTGGAGCAAATCACCAGAGCATTGTCCAGGGAATTTTCTGAAATACACAATAATGGAAATCAATATCCCATAATGATGTAACACAGGAGTAGAAGAAAACTGGCATGTTTGGTGTCTGTGACAAATTCCAAGTAGTTGATTTCTCTGTGACAAATTCTGAGTAGTTTATTTCCCTGTTTTGGCTTAATTGCTGTGGACAACACAACCATATCATTAGGAAAAGAGTGTGGTTTGATTTGGGTGGCCATGATTAAGTTCCTAAAAAACAAGAGGCACTGAAACAAATATGGTCTTATCTTCAGACCTCCTGGACAGCCATAAATCCCCTAGCCTTAGCTGCTGACACTTTTGTTTAGATGGTAAGATCTGAGAGATTAATCTTACTCACTTGGGTATAAGAATATAAGGCACTGTGCTTGCACAAGTAACTAGCACTGCTTACAGAGATCCCTCCTGAAATGTCTGTCTATGATGGGCCTTCATCAAAGAGAGCTCACTGTTCTTGTTCTTTAGATAATGGTTCTTTTCCCACTGGCTTAACTGGGAGAAGTGGTAGGTTTGTCTCACAAGAAAGTACTTTCCTGCAGCCTATTATCACCTGTCCTCATTTCCAAGAGTCCTACCAGCTAGTCCATAGAATCACAGAATTATAGAATTGCCAGGGTTGGAAGGGACATTAAAGATCATCTAGTTTCAACCTTCCTGCTATGGGCAGGGACACCTCCCACTAGATCAGGCTGCTCAGAGTCCCATCCAACCTGGTCTCAAAAACTTCCAGGGATGGGGCTCCCACCACCTCTCTGGGCAACCTGTGCCAGTGTCTCACCACCCTTATGATGAAAAACTTCTTCCTAACGTCCAATCTAAACTGATTCATCTCCAGTTTTAATCCATTCCCCCTAGTCTTATCACTATCCGACATCGGAGGTTGTGGAGTCTCCTTCTCTGGAGACATTCAAGATCTACCTGGACACGTTCCTATGTAGCATTATCTAGGCGTTCCTGCTCTGGCAGGGAGATTGGACTTGATGATCTTTCAAGGTCCCTTCCAATTCTTAACATTCTGTGATTCTGTGATTCTGTGATCCTAAAAAGTCCCTCACCAGCTTTCTTGTAGACCCCCGTGAGATACTGGAAGGCCACAATAAGGTCTCCTCAGAGCCTTCTTTTCTCCAGACTGAACAGCCCCAACTCTCTCAGTCTGTCCATGAGCCACAAGGCTTCCCTTCCCTTCTGTGGAGGGAATGTACCCTCGACCTTTTTGTTTTGTTTTCAGCAAAACAGAATGTTTTCCCACAACTCTGCCTTCTCAACCTGCATCACATTTTTCACATGCACACTTAGCCCAGCTATCCCAAAAGACTGTGACCATACTTGGCTCCTCTATGCTAAGAGCCACTCCTTCAACTCTTTCTCAGAGCTTCACTCCTTTCTCAGAGCTTTTCAAAGTCTTGTTTAACCAACAAGGCAAGAAAAATATTCTTACTTCAACTCTCAAACTCAAATGCATCAGCTCACAAAGCAAGACAAGGACAGATTCAATTTAAAGATCTCCAAAACGGCCTTTTTGCCTAGTGAACTGATTGTAAATACTCAGTTTCCACAGAGACAAGAACAAACTATAACGGAGAAACTGAAGAGCAATAGCAATGACCCTAGATTGGGGCAAGAAGGTTTTATTTTGAGGAAAGAATATGCATGGGAAGAGTACCTAGGCAGGAACCAAGGCAGAGTACAGCCTGCAATTATTCACAAGTACAAGGAAAGTATTGTAGGGGTGCAGTAAGGAACAAAGTAAGAAAGCATACATGACATAGTAGTAAGAAAAATCTGAACTGGACTCTTGAAGACTGAGGTTGCCAATGAGTGAGTGGCCCGCCACATAGACCTGAAGCACCATGAACAAAACAGTGGTGGGCACAGCCTGATGTCAGTGGAGGACTCTAGTGGCCCACATAGCGTGGTGGCACAGTATTACTAATGAGAGGTGTAAGAATCCATCAGCTTCCCAGGAAAACCACTCCGTGTAGCACTCCCTGAATCAAAATGGTCACCTGAAACTGAACGGAAAGGTACTGAAATACTTCCGAGTGTCTGAGTGATGCTGCAGCCTTTTAGCAGGCTTATAGAGCTCAAGTAGTAAGAAATCAGTTTGAGCATGTACGTCCTCTTCAGGTGTAGACGGGGTGGGGTACTAAAGCAGGTCACACGAGGCACCTATTTGCAATTCTGGCTTTTAAGGGTGTGAGGGACACTGGTTGATGGAAAAGCCTCCTAGGGGACATGCTGGCTAGAGTATTTAAAACTAGGCAAAACACTAGTAAAGGTACTTTAATTTATAAGCATATGCCAGGAGAAAAAGGGAACAGATGGAACCTCATAAATCTTTTTCACCTCTAGTTTTCATGAGCCCCTTTTCTCTTTTGTATTGCCCCATGACCGCATGCTATATACATAAAGGACTCAGCAAAAGGGTGACCCTTACCAATATTTGTAAAGTGTCACTTATGCCTATGTCCAGATAAAGAAATAATGACACTGGTAGCCATAGTAATGTGAACTTGGGGCTCTGAGGAGACCCAAGTTCGGGGCCAGAATCAGCAAGTCTTGGGAGACCCATTATGAGAAAGAGTCTTCAGCCCGAGCTGTCCTTCGGAAAGGGGGAGGACAACAAATACTGGGGCCTGTGCTTTGCTTCTGGGTCTGGGTGGTTTTGTGTCTTTTTTAATGAAAGTCATTAGAGTTTTACCAGGTCTCTGTATTTACTCAGCCATTCCGCTTTTATGAGAGGGCCTCAACCCAAGAAGCAAGAGGGCCGCTTACTCCCAGCTGCTCAAGATGGGTCAAATTCACTAATTTCAAGACCTTCTAAAGTTTGTCTGCCTCTTGGCTGGCCGCAATCAATGAGACCAGCCATGAAACTCGTCTTTAGTTCCTTACTTCTCCATACCACAAGTCCCAAGTTTTGCTTCCATCTCAAGTCAAAAATCATGGAGAACTCACAAATGTGAATAATTGACATTAGAGGAAGGTGTGGCAATCAATTAGATTAACAGACTCAGATAAGCTGGCCCCCTCAAGGATGACCGAAGCTCAACGTGACCTAATCTTACTGCTAGGAACTTTTCTTTTTTTCCTTTTTTTTACCTTCTCCTTCTCCTCTTTTCCTACTCCTTTCTTCTTTCCTTCCTTTTCCTACTTTTCCCCTCCTTTCCTCCTTGCAGTACACTGACACCTCTCCTTGCCCTTGGTTAGTACAAAGTCTTGTTTCATCTCAACAGAGCAAGATGAGTGGGCACTCACAGCTTCCAAGCCTCTTTCAGACACCACTTACTTAGCCCAACAACCCTCTTTCTCATGCAGCTTTTTGCCAAGGCTTGCTCTGGATTTGATTCCCCCCAGCCTTCATGACTGCATCTCGACAGTTTGATATAGTGCAATGCCAATTATTTCAGCTGTGACATGTGAGGATAAAGATGTGGGGGAGGAGGCTGAATAAGTCCCTGAGAAATCACACTGGCCAGATCTTCAGAAGCACTGAAGAAACTAATTCCCTTCAAAATCAATACTGCAATGCCGTTGAGAAATCAAAGCAATGTACTTGAGCGAGAGCAGAGCTGAATATACCTGTGAACAAGTGTCCTGATCACATACACCGTGGTGCTTGATCCCCTCTCCCTTGCAATATTACAAGTCACAAGGAAATTAATTGCAATCCACAGGGCAGTGCAATCGTAAAGCATGGGTAAATGAGTGGAGCATCAGGAACAATAAAAATACACTCATGATCGAAACACTCCTTGCCAGCCCATTTTTTTCCTCTTCTATTTTTTGTGTTCTCCCCTTCATGCTTAACTTCACTTCTTAGGCTTCCTAGCATCATGATTATTATTATTGCTATTATTATTATCATAGTTGCTTTGTGGGCCGAGAGTTGCAGATCTCAAGAATAAAGCAGATGTCAGCAGCTCCAAAGGATCCTATTCTATTACACAGCAGAACAAATGAGTATGTCAAGGAAGGCCTCTCCAATCTAACAAGAAAACAGCACAAACAGACACAAAATAAATAAATAAAGAAACCCTGCGGGGACAGGCAGGCTAGTTCTGATTAGATATTATGCTAACATGATGCCTACTTTCTACGCTAACAGTGCTTTAATACATTTAAATGATACTGGGGAAATAAGTCATGAAATAGGAGAAGAAGCCTTCATGTCAGAAACCATTAAGATTATCCAAGGGAGCTAGACTGCCTCTCTCATGGAAACGCAGCTCATGGCGTGGGATTAGGAATGTAGCCCAAATGGTATTTACATATTGTGCCCGACGCCATCTCATTACCTTTTCCAATGACTGCTTTACCCGGCTGCTGTAACAGCAGTCCAACACATGAGGAGGAGGCCAGCACCGATGTCTGCACCACAGCAAATCTCAGCTTCTGCTGAGGCTCCAGAATAGCTTCGGGTTTTGCAGGAATGTGCCATGGGGAAGATGCCCAAGCAGCTATAAGAGGGGCCAGCGCCAGCTGCCACGTGCGTACCAGCACTTGATATTTGCAGAGAGTGCAGGCCCACCTCCTGTTTTCCTGCAGAGGGGCCATGAGCAAAGCTGAGCATTTTGGAAATGCATATTTCCAGAGCAAATACTCCTTAGAGTATTCTCCCTCCAAACTATACTAGAAGGGGGAAAAAAGCAAACTATCCAAGAAGGGCAAAAAACAACGCTTGCCTGATGCAGTTTGTAGCCTTTCATCTTCCTCTTCTCCCCAGCTACCTCCCCATGCTCCACCATCCCACAAACAGGGAGATCTCTCTTCTCTTGAAGGACTTGCACAAAAAGCCTGAATACACTTATCAAGCTCCATGCAGCAATGTTAATTCTGCTTGTAAACCTGTGGCCTTGGGAGACCCTCCACCTCCTAAGTCTTTTCAGCCCTGGTAAATGGCCATTTGTTAGCTGCAGCTCATAATTTACTTCCTCCTGTGACCTATCCTGTAATTGTCCTTGAGATGACAAGCTCCGAATGAAGAGCATACTTGTTTTCCAGCTATAACATATAAAATACGGATATGCATAGACACCTTGAATACATCAAGAAAGTAAAGACTTTCCCTTTAAGGACCCAAGGCTCCAAGAACCTAGGGCTGGGCTGTAGGCTCCATACCCTGCAAGCTGCAGTCTGCTCAGGCACAGAGCCATGATTCTGATCCCAATTACCAGTAACTTGATTCACTCAAGTGCTCTGACAGATGAGCTTTGACGAGCCCCACAGCAGTAGTTTAAGAACTTCCTGGTGACCCTCTTCCCATTACTCCCTTTGCAGATTTGGCAGATGGGAATGTGTGTCCTCCTGTGGCTCTGCCATGGTGGAGTCTGGTGCATTAGCTTAAAAGCACTGAGACACCACATGATGAACTGGAGCTGCTGAGACTTTCCATCACAGGGGCAATAACTTGTGGCTGATGGACGAGGCAGACAGCTGGATATGAAAGTAGCCTAAACTGCCACAAAAAGACTTGCCAGCTCATCTGTCAACCCTAAGAGGGCAGTGAATCACATTGCATTAGCTTCTGCTCTGTACTGCAGAGCAGCAATTGTCAGGAAGATGATACCCAGCATGTACATGGGGGCAACTCACAACTCAGTCCTCATTTTAAGAGACTATAGAGAAAGGGACCAGAGGAGAGACCGTATGTGAGAAAACAAGAAGAGGGCTTCAAGATGGCCTAACATACAACTTTACCTCTTTAAATCTAGATCCTGAACACAAACAAACTGTGGCCAATAGCAAGTTGGAGGCATTGCAGTCTAAAACCAACACAGAAGTTTGATTTCATAGAGCTGAGAGCTTAGTGATGCCGTGCTTCATGAATGCCCCTATGGAGACTACAGCTGCCACCAGTCTGTGGATGAGTTCCCTTGGGAATGTTCCCCAAACACCGGGGCCAGCGAATGACAGCATCAGTGGACCTGGGAGCCTGAGCTCGTTTGGTTTAGCAGAGCACTAATAATTACTGCTCTATCCTAAGCTACCTTATGGGGGTAGGCAGGGACCTGTTCTCCTGCATACAAACTCCTGACGGATTCTGAGTCTTGGTGGAGAGAGGATTGGACCATGTTACCATCTGTTCTCTACCAGATTTCTTCTAGCCCACAGAGCAAGACCAGTAGTTATTCACCCTTTAAAAAGACTTTGAGATCAATGGGTAAAAATCTTCTCTGTGAACAGGTGGCATTATACCGAAGTAATTCAACAAGAGTTTCTTAGGGCAGTGGGCACAGCCCTGACAGTGACAAGAAAGGGAGTTGAAGTGGAGCTGAACATGCAGCTGAACACTTAACTACCATCTGCAGAAATGGAAGCATCTTCTCCCCAACAGCCTTCAACATTAGGTACTTTTCACCACCTGGAAATGCACACACTTGCTAAGGCATGTGGGCTTTTAAGTGCTTTACAGAGCCCTGCTATGATCTCTAGTCTGATTAAAAATCTTGTGAGTAACTGTGCACGATGAAATTAGATCCCATCAAAATTATGCAGGTTAGTTCTTATCTTGTAGAGTTTTGACTTCAGGACACCACATACACATTCAGACTACTCTGCATCTGACACTTCAGAGGCATATTTTCAAAGTCATCTGAAAACCAGGAGGGCTAGAAGCACTTTTTTTAAGGTGATGCTGTAATTTTATGTAATCCTGACTCCAGAAGAAATCCAGAATCCCTAACCAGATACAAGACTTATCCTAAATCTGCAGAGGTGAACACCCAGGCCACAGAAGAGTAAATGAGAATGTGAATTACAACATGCAATTTCACAGTCATGCATTTTTTCTGCTTTTTTGTTTCCTTCTTTAAATGTAGCCCTAAAGTGGAGTTTGCCTGAGAAGACAAGCAGAAAATCTGGAGCCAGAGAGGAATCTAGAGAAGTAGCCTTACAAATCTGCCTATCTCAATATGTACGTGTATATGTCCGTAAAGAGTTACCGCCCTGGGAGACTTTAGCAGAGTTCCTATAAGCAGCAGGCATTGCTCTAGATACAAATAGGAATGTTCTGAGTTCATGAGGAAATCCTGAAAAGGTAACAGATTCTAACCTCAGCAGGATGGGGGGAAGTGGTCAATGGAGATGACTGAGAATGCAGGAGAACCAACACCACCTTTCATATGCTCAGAACTAGAGAGCCAGAGGTCTGGAGGCTGAGGGAGAAGCAGCTGCCAGAGTGCAGAGGAAGTTAAAGTCTGCACAGAGATGGAGCTCTGGGTGTGGTGTGAACCTGTATGGGAAGGGAACGGCTTTTTAGACACCTGATTGTATTCCCTGGAAATATTTTAATAGAAAACCAATTTGTTAGGCCTAGGCAACCTCTTGGAGTAAACCAATTTGCCTCCTGTGCCAGGAATGACCACACAACTCACAGCAGCCACTGTAAAGCCAGTTACAGCTGGCTCAAGTTGTGCAAGTGGAAATAAATTGATCGGTCTGCGCCCCTGAATACTCTGCATGCTAGCGATACCCTTGCTGCTCATTCCAGGCATTAAAGTCTGAATTTTCATTATGCTTTTTCATTACCAATCAGTTAGTTTTATACCTTGTTTACAAGGGAGTAAGAACACAGGGAATGCAACCAGCCAGGCAGGGATATGCGGAAGAGTGATACAACTTTCATTGTACAAACATAATTAGGGCTGACCCTAATTAACACCGGCCTTCCCTTTCCTGACCGCATTCATCCAGGGATCTCAGACACAGTCACCTTGCTTCACACTGTTACTTCTGTGGTAAGTTAGGAAGCTCCCTCTTTCATGGGGACAGAGCTGAGGCACGGAGAAATGAAATTGTCTGAGACCACCTTCAGGCTTGGTTGTAAGCCTGGGCTTAAACTCAAGAAGTCCTGGCTTCCTCTACACACACTATCACCCCCAGGCACATCCAAGTGAAGAAAAGAGACCTGGGGGCTGGGGTGTGTGGCATCAACAGAGGAAGAAATATCTGTTCATGGAATGCAGGTGGCTGCAAAACTGCCTTTTCTTTTTTTTCCCCTTTTTCACAAGAAAGAGCATTCCCCTTGGCTACACACACAGACACCAGATTTAAAAATAGCCAAGTTCCACCTCAACAGTGGGGGAGTGAAAGACAGAAGACAGATGCATTGGCTGCCAGCTAGACTTGACATCCACTTTTTCTTCGCTCACCCTGGCAGCCAGCAGTTGCACACATGTGCGCAGGTAAGGTCCTCGGTGGCAAAGCACACCATGTCTGCCTTCCCTTAGTTCACTAACTGCTGCAGCCCAGCCACGTGTGTTTGAGAGCGGCACGAGCCCACATGCCCTTTAGTCCCTGCTCCACACAGGCACTTTCTATGGCTCCGTGTGCATGACTGGCTGCATTTGCAGACCCTGACCCAGGTCAGTTAAAGGTGATCAGCTGCTTCCCCCTACTCAGGCAGTCGGAGATTCCTCCTCTTTTCCCTAACCGGCTATGATCCACCCGCTATTTATGCTTTAACCAAATGCATTCATTGAAAACATAAGGCACTACTGCCCACATACTCAAGACTACTCTTCATGTACTCACCAGCAGTAGAAGCCACAGTAATACAGCAAACTTGGCTAATTCAATTGCAAACATGTTTACAAGCATCTCTTTATGTGTTTATCTAAATTGCATGGCTCACAGAGAACTCCTTGCCATGGGACATTATGGATGCTGAAAGTTTACATGAATTCAAAAAGCAGCTTCACAAATTCGTAGGAGAAAAGTTCATCCAGTGCATTAAACTGCAGTTAACTGCATGTCAGGAGAGTATTTGAGGGCAGTACCACTGTATATTTATGGTATTCTCACAGGTTTCCTAGGCACCCCCTTTTGGTACTGCTGAAAATAAGACACTTCTGACCTAATCCACTGTGGCCATTCTCGGGTTCTTATATGTGTTTTCTGTGATTTTAGTGTGGCATGATTTCTAACACACCTGTCCCAGGAGCATCCAGGATGAATTAGGATCCTATAGACACACTAAAAAAGCATGATTATGTATTTCTTGTTCTATATTCAGAGCTTGGCATGATAAGCATTTAAAGTCTGGACTAGGATTATGGACAGAAAGAAGGAAAAACATCCCAGGCCAGAACCACCTTAAAAGTAAATCAGGCTTCATCTCTTCTGCATGATGACAAGGCTTTCAAACCTGTTCAGCAAAAAGAAGGCTGCAGAACTCATATGGCCACTACTAAAGAATACTGACCTAGGAAGGACTGACAGATGTCTGGGTTTACACAGGCATGTCTTCTCTTTCTGCCTGAAATAGTTACCCATGTGGAATTTTCCCATTTGTCTAAAATTTCCAGACGTCTGACCAGAGCCGTAGCAATAGCTGTGCCTCGGCTTTGCATGACCAGAAAGTCTAAGCTAATAGCTGGTGCACACAGGCCTAACAGCTACAGAGCACACACCTGTTTACAAAATCCCTACCTAAACCTGACAATAAAGAACTCAATCCAGGGGGCCAAGATACAACAAAATCCCAGGGCTGGATGCTGAAGGTCTGCATGCTCACTTTCCATATCAGTGTTTTCAACAGTGGGGAGAAATGGCTGGTGGAGTAACTTACCAAGATTCATAGTGAATCTTCTGCCACCATGTCGTGGGTTGACCCTGGCCGGCCGCCAGGTACCCACACAGCCGCTCACTCACTCCCCCCTTCACTACTGAACAGGGGGAGAAAATATCTCCAAGGGCTCAGGGTTTGAGATAAGGACAGGGAGATCACCTTCATTTACCGTCCCGGGCAAAACAGACTCAGTTTTGGGGAAATTAGGTACATTTATTAAAAGAACTAATCAGAGAGGAGTAGTGAGAAGTAAGAAAGAGCAAACAAATCCTAAACAGAACACCTTCCCCCCATCCCTCCCTTCTTCCCGGGCTTAACATCAATCCCGGTTTCTCCACCTCCTCCCCCCGAGCGGCACAGGGGGACAGGGAATGGGGGTTACGGTCAGTTCATCCGACGTTAGTTTCACCGCTTCTTCATTCCGGGGGAGGACTCTTCACTCTTCCCCAGGGTCATTGTGGGGTCCCTCTCACAGGAGACAAGCTTCATGCTCTCTTCTCCGCGTGAGTCGTCCCACGAAGGGCAATTCATCACTGCCCAACGTGAGACACCTCACGAGGGGCAGCCCACCCCTCGTGAGTCTGAGGTGCAGTCCTTCGGGGGAAACTGCTCCAGCGTGAGCCACCCACAACGTCCCAAAAGTCCCACCTGCCAACCTGCTCCAGCGTGGGCATTCCCTCTTCCACGGGCTACAGGTTCCGGCAGCAACTTGCTCTGATGTGGGCTTCCCACGGGCTACAGTCCCCTTTCAGGCATCCACCCACACGGCGTGGAGTCCTCGGTGGACATCTATGCGGTGATCCTCACGGTGGACTTCTGCACCTCGCCCATGGGCTGCAGGGGGACAACCCGCTTCACCATGGTCTTCACCACGGACCCGGGGGACTCCTTCTGCTCCGGCGCCTGGAGCTCATCCTCCCCCCCGCTCCTTCTTCACTGACCTTGGTGTCTGCACAGACTCTCACTCCTCCATCTCTGTGCCAGCTGTTATGGCGCAGTTCTTTTTCCCGTTCTTAAATATGTTTTTCACAGAGGCGTTCCTCTGCTATCACCTTACTGATAGGCTCAGCCTTGGCCAGCGGCGGGTCCCTCTTTGGAGCCGACTGGCATTGGCTCTATCAATCTTGGGGAGCTTCTAGCAGCTTCTTACAGAAGCCACCCTGCAGCTCCCCCCCCGCCGCTGAAATCTGGCCAGGCCAAACCAAAACACACCACCAATGTTTAGACCCAGCATGAATATTATTTCTGAAAAATGCAAAAAAGTAGGAAACAAATAGGGAAGTTCTGTGGCCTTCAACCTGCAGAGAGATGCTCACAGTGGTCCCTTCTGCCTTCAGAAACTCTACATCGACCCCGTCTCCCAAGACATCATTACCCCAAGAGAGCTGTGAATATTAACTAACATTGCAAGGATGATCTCTGGAGATGTCAAGACAACATGGCAGTGAAGAGTCATGAACACCCTCTTGATGGCACATGGCTTTTTACAGCAGCAGCTAGAGCTTGATCTTCATGTCACAGCTCCACTAGTTCAACAGGCAAAGAAGGAGATTAGAGTCAAAACAGAGACCAAGGGGTATGAGCCAAACGCTACAACTAGGTGAAAAGAATCAGGATTTTGTCCCAAAGCCATAGTTCTCAACCGTTAGCTAGGCTGAAGATTGCTAGTTTAAACATAGCAGCCAGTCCCAGAGACAGTCCCAGATTTCCAACCCACACCATTCCATGATTCTCTGGTTTGCAAGGAAGCAACAGAGGCAGCCTGTCTGTCCCACAAATGCCAGCAGACCTGTGCTAGGGTGGCCTCACATCCAGATACAGTAGCCCTGGTACACTCTGTTTGTGGTCCAGAAGGGAAACTACTTTTTTACCTTCCCCAGTTGCAGGCCGTTCCTGCCAGCAGCCTCAAAGCTCCTGACTCATTATTAAAACAACCTCAATCCCACTGCCTAGAGAAAGCAAACATGACCAGAGGAAAGCAAAAAATATCACCAAAACATCCAAGGAAATCAGGACCAGAGGCACTGAGCTATATCCAGCACAGATTTTTCAAAAGGACAAGGATTTTCATGGCTCAGCGTTCTAATTTGTTTGACCGTTTATTTCGAAGGAACACATCCAAGAGTGACAAGCTCCATTTATTTCAATGGGCAGCATATGCCAGCAACGTGAATGGCGTATGCTATAAAAGAGAATGGATGTTCTCAAGCATCCTGGAAAGCTGTCCTTTCAACAGATAGAGGACATGTCAGTAATGGAAGTGCAGCTCTGCTCTGACAAACGATGCCATAAAAGAGGAGTTGTGGGTTCCTGTGTTTGATGTCTGCCCATGGCAGCCCTGTGAGATTTGCTCAAGCTGCAAGTGAAAAACGTTTTTTCTAATGTCTGGCTCAGTGCTGGAGAGCCCAGATGGGTTCTTTCGTTCTTCTGCTTCGCCAGGCCAGAACGACATCTCCTTGGGACAAATGGCTACTTCAGGGTGTTAATGCTGCACCGCTGCAGACTTTTAGTGGGCATTCATCAACCTTGGCTATTCTTGCAAACGACATTATCTTCAGATGATCACGTGACACGAATCTGAGCTGTTCAAACAAGAAAGTGCCCCCTTTCCAAAAAGTACCATCTTATGGCAGCGCTGTTTTCAGTTTTGTCTCTTCTGACTACAACCTGAAGACAAGTCTCTTCTTAATCTTGCTTTTTTCCACTGGCCCCTGGAAAACCTGGATTGTGTGTCTCTGGCACAGATTCAGCACCACCTATCACCTGATGTAGTTTGGTGCTTTGCTGTAAGTCTCATCGCAGTGGGGAGTTTTTATTTGCTATCATTAATGAATTAACTAATATTAGGTCTTATCTAGTGAGCAGTACAGGCCATAAAGTTTTCTTGGTTTGTCAGCAAGCCCTGGAAATCAAAAAAGAGTGATTTTTCTTCTTGCTTTTCAGTGAAATGACCCCTACAAAGGTGGGATGTGGATTTTTTCATGCTGAGATGTCCATCCACTTGTGCTTCAAGGTTCACTGTCATGGATTTATTCTGCAGTAAGGCCAGAGCTGTACAATGTACCTGGATGTCCATTGGACAAACTAGAAATGCTTTTACGACTCAGTTCTTTTCTGCTCACATTCTGTTCATCAGATGCAGCTTGGAGGCTTCAGTTTCATGTTTTACGAAGAAGCCAGACCAAAGCTATTCTTGCCATTGAGGTCACCTTTCATACCATTTAGGAGTTTCAGCTTGTCTTGATGCCAGTGAGATGCTTGCTTAGTTAAGAGACCAACCATAAGCTTACCCTGGCCATGTCTATATTGGGGGAAACAAGTCATAAGGTGCCCTTGCATCCATGCAGCTCCTTTAGGAACATACTGATTCCCAACATGCAGGTCTCCACTTGCATCAGGCTGCATTCTAAAAAAACAAAAAGACGCAGAGAGCTTGAGGAAGATCTTTAGTCATCCCTCCTTTGCCAAAACTGAACTGGTTTAGTTTCCGTCAACTGCACTTGTGCCCCATAATTTCTGATCATTCCTGGTGACCTCCACATCTGGGCCAATCAATACCAGGCATGTTGATCTCTGGAAGCCAGCCTCTTCCTCCCAGTGGGAGCAGTGAGAGGCAGGAGAGCTCTCAACTGGGAGAATTTAGCCCTGCTTCTGGGCTTTGGGGCTGTTTCTGCTTAGAGACTGTCAGCTCCAGCATTTCTGACTGGCTTCTTAGGGCTAAAGATACAGAGGCTACATGCTGACTCTTGCAGCTGATGGGAGATTTGTAGCATCCCAGCAGGACTGTTTGGGTAGATACCACTGGCCTGGCAATGCCCAAGGCAGGGTGGGAACTCTAGCTATAACACGTCTGGGAGCAGAGCAGTGGGGTAATAGGATCACAGTGGCAGTGCACAGCATTTTATGAGGTATCAGAAATGTCCACTCGTAACTGAAGGGCATCGAGAACCAACTGCTTGGTCTCTTCTTGTAAATTGAAACAAAAAAGCAAGCCATGTGATGACAGCGTCTGCAGCAGAAAGCAGGGTGGCTTGCATGCATTAGCAGCTTCCTGGCTGTTATCTGTGGCAGCCTTAACCAGCTACTTGTTCCATCACCTGCTGCTTCTGTAGCCTGAGACCTCAGATTTAGACCTTTAGGAGTACTGCAAGCCAAAGCCACCAGCCCTGAGCCACAGACAAGAGTTGGAGAAGGTATCCTTCATAGCATAGCCTTCATCACCCTTTGGAAATCCGTACAGCAAATTCTGTGGTGCACAGCCAGGTCAGGAAAAATCAGAGGAGGCAGGGTTGGACAGACTTTCCATCCCTCTTCATCCTTCCAGCCTGGAAAGCTTAGAGGAACAGGCTATTGGAGATCAGATCCTCATCTCCAAAGAGCATCTGTGAAGGTTACAAGAGAGCAGAGCTGAATGGGGATGTGCCACATGGTGATTTGCATCTGAATCTTACTGGCAAGGTAGCTGAGATTTTAGTTACTTTTCTTCGAGGTAACAAAGAGGTTTACTGAGTCCCTGTGCCTAGGAGCTCAAACACCCCTTAAGCACCAACGTAGCCCCCCTTTCCACATAGACCAGGTACTTCATAGCAATGCCTCTCTGCTCCCCTCAAGATCAGCAGGAGACTTTCTGCAGAACTAGGAAGACCCTCATTGAGACTGGTAGAGAAGTGAGCTGAGGGCACACGTGTTTCAGATCTTCCCAGCCAGAGGCTGTACTGCATTTCTACACTCTGCCTTCCACGGTGGGTCTTTGACAGGTGTTTCCCATGGCAGCCCAGGATCACTTAGCCAAGCATCTACAGAATCCCTGTTGGGATTGTGTTGGATGTCCATGAATCCAGCCCTGGTATGTGGAGTCGGAGCACCTACACAAGTGACAGCCTCCTGCTGCCTTGGAGACCTGGTGTGGGCAGGGGAAGGGAGAAAAATTCCCACATTTCCCAGGAAGAAATGTCCATGAGGATCCTTTTGCAGGCATTTCTTTTGTTAATGGGCCAGGTGACGTGCAGGGAGACTGTATTCTTTGCCAGTGTATCTGTCACTTTAAAAAAAAATTGACAAAACTCGAAATTATTCAGGCATTCTTGTTGAAGTCCTGTAAATCATATCAAGAGCAGAACTTCGCCCCATTCAGAGATCTCCCAGCCTGTTGCATGTGTTACTGGATGAACCTCTGGGACCTCTGCAAATGTTTTCCTGCCACCTCGCCCCCACCCATCCTACTGATGGGACCCAGGGAGAGAAGCAGCTCTAGCAAGACCAAGCACCCACAGAGCTGCTAGCGAGCAGCACAACCAGCTCTGCTCTGTGCAGGAGACCATTATCTCATCCACTCCTCCTGCTGTCCCTTTTGGGGTGCTCCAGAGGGAGAAAAGTCCCCAGGGGAGGAAGATGATTACAGCAAGCAAAGTGGCTAGGGCCACCATTTCATGGGATCTGTGGAGAGGGAGATGGGGGAAAAGGGGTTCAGAGGGGAGAAAGGGCTGCCAGCTGTGAGGGGGCTGAGGCACAGTGGCAGTGAGAAGAGTCACCCCGGTCACAGGCGTCCCCTGGCTCTGGTGGGAAGGGGCCTGGCTCCATCCAGCCCTTCCTGAGCAGAAAAGCCACAGACCCACGGCCGGTTCCCTCACCTCATTGTCTGTGTGCCGGAGCAGGGACGGTGGGGGCAGAGGGACTGGGGGCGGGGGTGGAAGGGAGGGCTCTCTCTGCCCCCCTGGCTCTCGCAGGGCTGTGCTGCCACCGACCGGGTTTGGGGGGATGGGAAGGTGGGGGAAACAGGGCAGGGGGGTCCGAAAAAATAAATGCACTAGAAAAACAGTCTGACAATTTTCCACAGGCTCGATGTACATGATGCAAATTGATGTTTAAAGCTTATTTATTAGCTTGCATGGGAAATGCCAGCGGTGTTTTTCTAGATCAGTGGGTATCCAATATTTTTTGGCGGGGGGGGGGACAGCAGAGGTGGGAGTGAGCGTAGCTAGAGACTGTATATCCAGAGGCTAGGGTTTATATCATGGGCTGCTCTCGACTGTTATAATTTGTGGCACAGATTCAGCGAGAATCTGATCTGCTGAAAATATTTGGGCTGTGAAAACTCCCACACTGTGACAGATGTCAAGTCCAATTAAGTGACTCGTGTCCAGGTTTCTGTCCAATAGGCTTTCCCATTAAATATCAATTTAAAAGGGAAAAAATGCCGTCCCCTTTTCTCCGAGCCTTTATCTCTTCCGACCATCTCTGGGCTAAACCCTTTGGTACCAGGAGCGGATCCGAACGCATCTCTGCTCCGTCTGTCTGTCTGTCTCGCCCCTGCCGCCTTCCGCACCCCTCCTTGGCGTCTTTGCCACTCCGGGAGGGGTGGGAGGAGGAACTGCACTTTCTTTTTGTGCGTGTGAGCGTACCTTTTCCTGCACCGACCTTATCTCTCGCAGCCGCTCCGAACCCGCGCGGAGATACTAATTTATTTTGCTTTGGGTTTTGTGTTTTTTTTTGTTTTGTTTTGCTTTGGGGTTTTTTCCCTTTTCGGCGTTCGGATTCCTTCTTTTATTCTCACTCGAGACATGCGGGAGGAGTTCGGAAGCTCACGAACGGATTGGGGTTTCGTTTATCCTTTTTTTCCCCCCCCTCGCCGGCTCTTGAAGGACCAGAAGAAAAACTAAACCGAGCATTTATTTTCCGCCGCCGTTTTCCCCCTCCTGCCCCGGACCGGTGAATTAAGAAAATCGCACGTTACAACCCGCCTCCCTTCCTCCTCCCTTCAAAAAAAAAAAAAAAAAAAAAGGGAAAAAAAAAAGGGAAAAAAAGAAAACTAGAGAAGAAAGAAGGGAGCGACGCATTGTTACCCCGACCCTCGGCGTGCCTGCTCGCCGGGCCGTGGCGAAACAAAGCCGGTAGCTCCGCGCCCCGGGCTCCGCGCCCCGGCCCAGGATCGGCGGGGGCGGGCGGCAGCTCCCCGGGCCGCCGCGGGGAAGGAGAGGCCGAGGGGGCGGGGGAGAAGGGAATAATCCCGGCTGGTGCTATCGCCGCATCCCTTTTGTTATTTATCGCGATCGGCGAAGAGGAGGAGGAAGAGCGGGGGAGACGGCACTTCCCAGAGCAATATTCCCCCCTCCCCAAAATAACCACCCCAGCCACCAACCCTCCTGGCAACAGCTGCCGGTGCGTTGCAACCCACTGCCCCGAATTAACGGGCGGAGGCAGACTTCGATGGGAGAAATGCTTTTTCTCCCCTGATGCATCGTAAGTAACTTAAGTTGTTATTTATACTCCGCAAACAAACACGGCGATAACATCTCCCATCTCTGGAGCGCTGGAGGCCGCGGCGAGGGATGAGATCTGACTTTCCCCGTCCGAGCAGGACACTTTTCCTCTCGTAATTAATTTGATTTGATTTTGATTTTTTAAATTTTTCCATGCTCCGCTCCCGGAGGGTCATTTGAACTGTAAAGGAATCGCCGAGGGGGCGAGGGGACCTGGAGAGAGAGGCTGTCCAAACGACTCCGCCGAGGTAAGCAGCCTTAACAATATATCCCTTTTCCAGGTAGCACGGGCATGGGTTTACTGAAATAAATAATACTGGAAAAAAAAAAAAAAAAAAAAGAAAGAAAGGGAGAAAAAGCCTCTTTCCGATTCAGCTTGCCAAAACCCACCGTATGGATAAACCTAAATCAAATGGTAAAATTCAACACACACCGTAGAGAAACCTTTAAGCAACTTTCTCCAGGAACCGCCTCTCTAGTTGCCGGTTTACATACAACCCCCTTGCAAATCCTCCCTCTGTCAGACTGCCCCTCGCTTGGATCTCACTTGGAAGGTGATTTTCAGCCTTTCCTATTTTTTAATTTTTTTTTTTTTTTTCCCATGAGATCGCTGATACCAGACCTGCGCGCTGGCCAAGTTTATTCTCTACCTCTGCCTTCTGGGCCTGATTAACGCTCCCTATTAAAAAGAGAAGAGGAAAGGTTTCCGATGGCCCTGGCAAGTGGGGCCCCTCCCAGGGAAGCCAGGGCTGTCCTTTCCCCCTCCCCAGGCCTTTTCTCCCTGCGAGCCCCGGGGAGAGCAAAACCCCGGTCTCCGGTGGAGCCGACCCCGCCGCGCCGTGGGGGGATGCTCGGCTCTATCCCTGCCTGGGGAGTATCCCTCCTGCCCCTCTTTTAATGTGTTATTATTATTACTTTTATTATTGCTTTTAAATTATTTTTCCCAACCGGGTCCGAGACCCAAAGTGGGGGGTTGGACTTTGCCTGGAAACTTTCCTTGCAAATCCTTGGCAGACTGAATTCGAGGGAAGGGCTGTTCCCTCCTCCTTCAAGCTCGCTCCCCACCTCGTTCGACACCCTGGTCGTACAGGCACACACACACATTTGTGTCCAAGGTTATTCACTAGTTGCCTGATGTATTGTTTTATTACATGCCGGCATGTCCACGGACGCGCTCGGATTTGTATTGCTGTCTACATGACAGATGGTGCTCTGTGAGGCCGCAAGAAGATACGATTCAATTTTCTTTTGAAAGGCACGTCCGCATTTATTTATTTATTTAGCCTCCCCCCTCCCCGCCCCCCTTCCCCCCCCCCCCCCCTCACCCCCCGGCTTTTCTCGCAGGGAGGGGAGAGGAGGGAAAATTTAAAGGAATGCAAAAGTTCGGCCGTTGATTTGTTTTTGTTGTTGTTGTTGTTGCTGTTTTTGAGTCCCACGCTTAGCAAGTGGAGAGTCTCCAAATATCCGCATTTGACGCTGGCAAATCCCTATCCTCAGAATTAGCAGCGAGAAGGAGAAAAAAAAAGACAAAAAGAAGGAGCACAGAGGAAAGAGCGGGGGAAGAGCCCATCAGATACATCACATCCCGTAGTTTTGATTGGGGAAATAAATTTCCCCACTGGCCTTGTTATGTCTGGGGAGCCTCGAGCTGTATATTTAAAAGCATCATGTCTGTAGTCTGGATCCCATAGAGCGGTAATGAAAGAGAAATGGTTAAGCGGAGGAGGAAATACGGTACTAAAATTGAGGTGGGAAAAAAAAAACCGACCTAATATTGACCCTCTGAATATTAGCTTGTTTGAAAACAACAAAAAAATACATTCTTTCATTGCTTTCCGGGCCTGTTCCTACAGCCAAGCGAGCGCGGAGAATAATAGGAGGAAGTCTACTCCGCGGTAGCTGCCGTCAAACGCTAGAAACGGGATGGTAAATGACGGGGCATCATTTATCCCCGCTATTGCTCTCGTTAGCGCTCCCTGAAGGAGCGGCGACCCGGCTCTCCCCGCCGCCCCGGCCGGGCTCAGCGGGGCTGCTACAGCCACCGGCGGCGGGGGCAGGGACCGACGTGTCCCTTTGCCTGCCGGTGTCCCCGTCCTCCGTCTCTGCCCCTTTCACCCCTCTTTCCCCCCTCTTTCCCCCCTCCTCCGCCCGGTGCCGGGGCGCTGACCCGCTCTCTCTCTGATTCTCTGTCCTGGGAAGGCTCCTCCGCCCCCTCCAAGATGATGCTTAGCCCGGACCAAGCTGCCGATTCCGACCATCCCTCCTCGGCTCCCTCCGACCCGGAGTCGCTGGGCGGTGCGGACGCCCAGGCCCTCAGCTGCTGCGTCTCCGACCCGGAGCCCGCGGAGGGCGGCGGAGGCGGAGGAGGAGGCGGCGGGGAGGGCCGAGGAGGCGGCGGCGGCGGCGGCGGGGAGGGCCGTGGCGGGGGCCGGCCCGGTCTGCACCCTCCGCCGCTGAGCCGGGAGGAGAAGCGACGGCGACGACGAGCCACGGCCAAATACCGCTCGGCCCACGCCACGCGTGAACGGATCCGCGTGGAGGCCTTCAACCTGGCCTTCGCCGAGCTGCGCAAGCTGCTGCCCACCCTGCCCCCCGACAAGAAGCTCTCCAAGATCGAGATCCTGCGCCTCGCCATCTGCTACATCTCCTATCTCAACCACGTCCTGGACGTGTAGCCACCGGCCCGCCCCGACGGGACACCCGAGACTCCGGGTGTGCCGCTCCGCCCCCCCCCCCAAATTAAAAACGCACCCCCCCACCCCCGCCCCGGCTCCGGCCTGGAGGGCAGCGCCTTCCCCAGGCGGGCGGGGCTGGGGGGGTCCCCGCAACCCATCCTTCTCGTCCTCCTCCTTTCTCTGCCCGGGGCTGCCCTCCCGGCACGGTTTGGCCGACGGAGAGAGCCCGTTTTTTTGGAAGAGAAGTGTTAAAACCGGATTGTTTCTTCAGGCTGTCAAGTGCCCCTTTATATATATCCAAAAAAAAAAAAAACAAACCACATCTACTTTGTGACCTTAAACGTGTGACCCATGGGTGCAGTTAAAAATAACTATTTTTTATTTATGGTAGAAGGAGTTGACAATTTATTTTTTTCAAGATTTATTTATTTTTCAGAGTGGTGGCAATTTTACTTCGGATACTTTGTGCCAATTGGTTTCTATAGTCGGGTGTTTACACTTTCTCCTGTGGAATATTATGTTTAACTTGATGAGTGTTTGTTGGGATCGATACAGTGTTCCTTTTCCTCTTTTTTAATTTATTTTTTCCCTCCAATTATATTGCACTTGTGTATGACAAACCTCCCCTTCCTCCCTGTTTATATTTTATATATATCAAGGCATTTGTTCTTGACCTTTTTCTTTCTTTTCTCGTGTGGGATGGACAACCACTAGCACTTAACTAGGAGAGTTTTTTTTTAAAACTTGTTGTTATTCTGATCTATAGTTATGTCTGAAGAGTACTTTGCAAATTGTTTATAAGGGAAGTAGTTTCTTTGTGGGTGTATATGTGTGTGTGTGTATACATGCATGTGTGTGAGAGTGAGCGTGGGTGTGTATGTGTGTCGTATATTTTTAGGAAAGGACATTTTTCCTAAAAAAAAAAAAAAAGAAAGAAAAGTAAATCCAGGACTGCTTTCCTTTGTGACAACCAAAAAAATTCTATAACCTGAAAATGTTTCATGTTCTTTGCTGTGAATCTCTTAAAACAAGAAGCGCATTTTAGGGACAAAAGAGAAAAAGAAAAAAACACATCTGCTATCCAAAGATTTTAGTCTTTTTCAGGGTTTTTTTGTGTGTCTCTGTTGCTTTATATAATGCAATATTTTGTAGTGAAAATAGATAAATCTGGTTTCTATCTGATGCGTTTTTCATATCTCTCATGAATGGTGAGCTGTTTTGCATATAAATAAAAGTATCAAATAAAAGCTGTTTTTTCCTAATTATTTTTCCCTGTTGGTCTTTCTGTAAGATGGAGATGCGGTGCCCTTTGTCAAGAAGGATAGCAAAGGCTCCTCAAGCTGTAAGTGGGAAAGCTTCAACAGGTTACCTGCCTCTCTTCCTAGGGAGACACGGGCTGCACGGTCCCTCCACCACAGCTCCCCTGCTCCAGCTCTTTTCAGCTGGCTGTGCTGCCCAAATGCATGAGAGAGGGGGGCACAGGATCCCGATGCTGACACTTCCTCCTGGTCACATCACTACCGGTGCCTGGTTGCATGTTTCAAAACAAGGGCTGTAAAATCAAATCCGATGCTTGCAAGCACCTGTCTTGTCACATATCGCGTCTGCGATATGTCCAACTTTGCCACCAAAATGTACGTGCTTTGTCCTGCCTGAGTGCACTGGGGTTTATTCCTCTTGTTTAAGTTCACTTCGGATTCCTCTCTGGCCAGAGTGATTTACTATTAAAATCAACCAAAAATCTTGGGCCCTTTCCCTGTTTTTGAAAACCTCATCCATACAGCTTTATATAAGGCTTCACTGAAAAAGCTCGTCATCTGAAACACAGCACAGATACAGACTCAGTAACAGACAGGGTATTATCTGAGTAACGTGAGACCTCTGTGCCACTTCATTTATTAAATCCTTCTCTTGTTTACTGCAAGGGGTTAATTTTACCTATAATTTGAATATCACCATTGACTTCAGTGCTGCATCCCATTGTTATTTGCTGGAGAGATAAAACCCTCCTCCTTCTCTCATTTTTATGGCTGACACTTTGCACAGTGCTTTAATTAAGTGTGGGCTTGACCAGCTGAAAAGCTTCATGTAGAAAACCTGTCTGAGAGGCTGTTAATTCCACTTTCTACCAACGCATGCTTCCCACGTCCCAAGGGAGCACATGTGGGTTTGGTAGTTCAATGCAGTTTTCAAGTCCTGCACCTTTCAGGGCTGAAGTAACTCCATCAACTTCGGAGCTCGTTTTCTTTGGGACAGGCTTGTTTCTTAGATTCTGCCACCGTTTGGACACTGTGTTGAGCTCAATGCTAATTGTCTGAGTGATATTTAAGTCCAGCCATCCAGCAAGCCTGTGTGCTACCAACATTCAGGAGGATTTAGTTAATAGAAAGATTAACATATTATTTCCTTCTTAAATGTGAGAATGCACGTTTTAGGGAAAAGAGTGCTCTGTAGTACCTTGCTGTAAAGTACGGTGGCCGCAGTCATCAATTCAAGCCTACAGGCAGTGGGATAAGGAGTTGTGAACCCACCAACCCCTCCCGGCCACACTCTCTCCTCTGAGGGTCTTGCAAACACATCAGCTCACAGGGTGAGAGACGCTCAAGCTAGGTGTGTGTGGTGAGGATGCTGTGGACCAAGCAGCCATTGCTAGACCAGGGTCACAAGTTCCTGGTGACAAGATCCTGTGCCCAAGTGAGGAGCCCCTTGTGTTGTGAGCACAGGAAAGCATAACGTGAAGATGTGCGGGAACAGCTCAGGTTTGGAAGTAAGAATATCCTCTGGTTCATCCCATTCCCACCATCCTCTGAGACATCAGAGAACCCACTTGCACTCAGAGAGAGAGCAAGAAAGGCTTTGCTTTTGGTAGTATCCACAGGATCAAGTCTCAAGTTTAACCTGTAGAAAGGTCAGGGCACTTGACCTGAAGATACGTCCTTTTCTTCCAAAGATTTATCTGGTGGAAGAAATGTTTTTTCCTTACAAGTCCTCTCTCACTTCCATCTGCTCACCACCTTGCTTATATCCTCTCAGCACTCTAACATCACCCCAATCACTTGTTTTTTTCCTGCTGGCTCCAAGAAGGAAATTCATTCCCATCTAGCAGTTGATGACTATTGAAAAGAAAATGTAGGTTTTGCTCCCCCATCCCAGTCCTTTTTTCATTCTTGCAAAAGATCTGACTAGTATGTACAAACTGCAAGGCCAATGCAATAAAAAGGCTGCATGGCTAAGTGCTGGAAAGTCTGAAATCATGAAGAATGGGTAAACAACTCATTGCAAGTCTGTGTTAAAGTCTAATTATAAAATCCAAGTCACTTTGCCTGTGTATATATTCCCTCAGTGACACAGGAAAGAATGACCTTCAGCGACAACATTATAGGAGGAATGGAGTGGAACTGCTCAACGGAAGCTTATATCATGCGTGGCAAATCCACAACTGGCAGGGAAGAAACACAGAGTAAGTATTTCCTGGTTTTGGGGGACTAAAGCTAAGATTAAAGCTACATTCAAATACCTTTCTTTTGCATTTAAAGAGGAGCTCATCCTACAAACCATGAGAGAAAGCATACTCAAAGTCAGAGAAGGCAGAATGCTACCCCTGGACTTCTATCTGAGGCTAAACGAGGTGCTTTAAGCCTGAGTCAATCGTTATCTGAAAAGTGAATATAGAAATAAAAAGTGAATACATAAAAATTGCAGGGGAACCTCCAGCCCTCACAGAAAGGAGGTACCTCCGGTGGATAGATCTAGGATACCCCAGTACAAGGGGGATCCCGCGCACCCTTAACATAAGGTGATTAGCTGCTATCAAGACACCTTTGCAGATCTATATGGGCTTACATGGACATGGGGTGCAATACGCATTCACGTCTGTGTCACTAGGAAACAGGGCATCTAGTGCATTGACCTGAACCCTGGAAACAGATCCTGACCCTGGTACAGCCAATGGTACAGCCAGCCAGAAGTGACTCCTGCAAACAAACACACAATTTCCACAGGACTGTACAGCTAAAGAGGAACTGTTTCTATCAGTATCATATACTTTCCAAAGAAATTAAGGCACCTAGAGGACAAGACATTCCAAAATATAGACTTGCATTTATGTGTATACAGAAGGAAGGATTTCTAGACATAGATCATCACTCACAGGCAGAGTGCATGGTGCTTGTGCATTCAGCAACACACTGC
Organism: Trogon surrucura; assembly: GCA_020746105.1. Taxonomy (NCBI): domain Eukaryota; kingdom Metazoa; phylum Chordata; class Aves; order Trogoniformes; family Trogonidae; genus Trogon; species Trogon surrucura. The sequence goes on along the minus strand of CM036617.1, from coordinate 130,844,230 downwards.
TCACCAGCCACAAAGTAGTGTCTTATTGCTTGTGTTAGAAAGTGCATGAGCCGGGTAGGATATTACCATTGATACTTACAGCAGAGAAATTCTGAGGGTCTTGGATGTCATTTGATATCTTGGCTGTATTTCTAGCAAAAAGTGTGTGTGTATATTAGAGAGTTGGGGGAGGTGGGGAGCTGTACATGAAATTCAACAAAGAAATGGATCTTTTCCATTATATAGCCATGAAGAAATACCAGTGACATTCTATCTATCTATTCACATATCTACCCATCTAGTCATCCTGTAACCCAATTAACCCAGTCCTTTTAGGGTGAATAAATGTGTTCTAATACCAGCCATTATTTTTTCAGTACCCTCAGTTTATTCTCCAGGGTGGGACAGATCAATAACCACAATAGCAGCGGACCCAAAAGGAAAAGGCAATCTCCTGGCACTTCTTTATTTCTTCAGAGGCGATTTTGTTTTTCCTGCCTCTTCCCTTGGTGAACGGATTTTGCCTTTCCTGCCTAGAATGGCCTTGTTGTTTTATCCTGGGCTGTATTTGCATGTGGGCTTCAGATTTGTCTTTGGCTCCTTGCACGGTTTGGGATGAGACCCTCCCGTCCCCAGAGAGGGGGGCAGGTGTTGCTCCAGTCGAGCGAATGGAACCAAATTACAGGACCGTCTGTCGCCTCCTCTGGGAGCCGGTGGAGGGAGGGGAAGAAAGGGAGGGGAGCGGGATGCCGTATGACAGAAAAGAAAAGCAGAACATTATACTGATGCCGATAAGAGCTTGAAAACATGAGTCACCCCAGCCCACAGCCCCACCCAAAACCAGGCAGCAGCCACCTGAAAGAGAAATGTCACGAGCAGAGACAGAAATAAATTGAGTCACTGGGCTGGAAGAACTCAGGCTTAAAATGAAAGAGAGCTCAGACCCTGTCCACTTTCAGATGCACAAGTGCAAACACAAAGTTGGGCCAGCTAACGCTGCTTTTTTTTCTCCGCTCCCTGCTATGAGCTTTGATGCCCCCTTCTCTGTCCCTCTAGAAGAGGCTCCTCTGCCCACCACCGCTCTCCACCTGCTCCTCGCAGCCCAGCTCTGCAACCAGCTCCTCTCTTCCCCTCCAGCCGCTCCTCCTGGTCTCCCCACAGCCCCCCTGCCCTTCGAGGTCCCTGCGGGCTGCACGACCGCACAGAGGTCCTGCTCCAACACCACCACTGCCAGTCCTTGCTCTGGTGGGGAGCTTCTTTGGTGCTCCAGCTCAGGTGCAGGGTGAGAACACTCTCTTCCTCTCTAATCTGTGCAGACTTTTATCCCATCAGCCTGAGAGAGCAAGTGATGTTACAGAAGTTACACTGTTCTCACACCCAACTGGCTGCTTCAGGCATTCTTAGCAATTTAATACAATCCCCTCTCCTTGCTTTTGGTGCTTTTTCCTCCCAAGCTTTCCTATACACACACAATTGTGTGTGCAGTGATAGCTCTCAAAGTGCCAGGGCAGAAAGTTACTTGGAAAGCAACAGGTGACAGTTGTTCTGCTGTTCTTCACTGAAATGTGAAGATGATCAGAGAAGACAAAGCTGGTCTGGGGAGAATTTGGAGGAGACCTGGGAGAAGGGATGAAGAAAGGCGTCATTAGAAGTGTTAAATCAAAGCAAAAGCAGTGCAGGGGGAAAGGGAGAACGACAGAAGACAGGTCATGTAGGTGGAGAGGACACTGCAGTCAAAGACTGGGCATAACATGAAGAACCGTGCATGGAAGTGTTAGGGTGTACATGTGAACCCCAGGCGAATGCCAATGGACCAATGAGAAAAAACACATGAGAAAAGGCAAGCAGCAAACACAGGGAAAGATGGCAGCAGAAAACGTGAGGAAGTAGAAGGATACAAGCAGCTGGGTAGAGGTGCTGGAATGGGTGTATGGGGTAAAGATGCTCCAGCAAGCTAGAAGTAGCACCTTGCTTGGGGGCAGGAGTGAGAGGTGAGTTCAGGGCAAGGAACAGACAGACACCAGGCAGGGAGGGAACTGGAAGGAGTCATTAATGAGACATTTAAGACACTGAAGAGAGATCATAACTTTAACTGTGACCAGAGGGGTGGACTGGCACAGTAACATTTTTTTCAAGGACCAAAAGACAAGGGGTTTGTCATATATCATCCATCCTCCAGAGAAGGGCTCTGTCTTGGAAGTGGCTGAAAGATTTGCAAACCCCAGGGCCAGAGCTCACAGACAAGATAAACACAAAGAAAGAATGAAAAGAAATGCAGAGCAGTGCAGGAGAGAGCAGAATTTGACTGTGTGCAGACACAGCATTCAGAGAAAACTCCCACATCTCAGACTCAATATTCCCACCATCATAGAATGGCCGAGGCTGGAAGGGACCTTAGAGATCATTTAATCCAACCTCCCTGTCATGGGCAGGGATGCCTCTCAACTAGATCGGGCAGCACATGGGGATCAATCAAGGGTCTTCTGCCCATTTAAGCAATTTCAAGATTTAAGACAGGCTTCAAGACTTTCCAAGCAATGACCCCTATAGGATTGAGTCACAAGCCTATATTGGACTTTCGTTATCACAGATAATAAAGACAAGGACTGACCATGAAAAATTGCAGAAGGTATGTGCAAGACTGATAAAATAGCACAAGAAGTTCAATTTAAATAAAGTGATAAGGTGATGTAAGCAGAGAAGAACATTTCTAACTTCACATGTAGCTGATAGGTCCTGAGCAAACCACAGGAGCAAGATCTTGCAGTTATGATGTATTGTTTCATGATAACATTGGCTTGGTTCTTGGTGGCACAGAAAAAGGAAATGTTAGATATTATTATCATTGTAGAGAGAACTGAACAGGTAGAGAACAAGACAGAGATAATCATTATGCCATTAAAGAAAACCCAAATAAGTGTGCATCCTGAACAACATGTGCAGCTCCAGTCCTCCAGTCTTTCAGTAAGAATACAATAGAAGTCCAAAAGCATCTGATAATGGCAACAAGGATAACCCAAAGCATGGAGTAGCCTCTGTACAAGAAATGACTAAGTGAAAAAGAGTCAGTGGTGATTCTACAGACAGTCATCGTATCCCAGTTAAGGAGGGGATGGTGGAAAGGGATCAGTTGTTCCCTGTTCTTCCAGCATAATTTGATAGCAGGAGGCATCAAATCAAACTGTCAGATGCCAGGTTCAAAACAAACAAAGGGAGGTGTCTCGTCACACCATGTGCAGTAAAGCTGTAGAGTTCCTTCCTCAGGATGTTGTCAAAGCAAAAATGTTACAGAAGTTTAAGGACAGAAACTCGCAGAAGAGAAATATGCTGAGAATTTTTAAACATGTAGAAATTGCTTCCAACTCAGGCTCTCCTCAAGTCATAAATGATTGAAGGCCAGCAGACTTCTAGCAGGAAGTATCATATATGCCCCCACTATTGTGACATTCCTCAGGCATGTGGTTTTGAATCCCAGTTTAACTGGGATGCTGAGCTAGATGGCTCTTTGGTACGACTGGTCTTATGTCCATCTTCATGATCTGAAGGAAATGGATCTTAAACAGGTGCCAACTTCTTTCAAGCCTCAGTCTCTTCGGACTCAAACACAAAAGCTCTCTGTATGGTGATGTCCCCAGTGAGCCAGTGTGACAAGAAAAATATGACCTTTTAGATAGGGAGGGAGGAGGACTTGTTCCCTGGGGCAATAAGCAAAAAAAAAAAAAAAAAAAAAAAGTATTTTTCCTGAAAGTCAAAGGGCTAGAGTTTGATGTCAGAAACATAAGGTAAACCTGCAGCAGTTCCACTGGTCTCAATGGCGTTACTTATGATTGTCACCAGAGTAATAATCATGGAGATAATCATGGTAGAGTAAGATGATCAAACTTAGGATGGGGTCCTGCCTTGCATTTGGTCCCAGTCATCTTGTGCTGACACTTTTTTCAGTCCTTACTTGGACAGGACTACCTTCTGAACAGGTAGGTCCTGTTAGTCCAGGTCACAAGTTTTTATCTTGGTTGAATTGCACTAAGCAAAGCTAAGCTCAGGAGATCTTACATAAAATTAATCTGGTAAAGTGTTTAAAAGAGGAAAGGACCAATGAGAGAACTGAGAATTTGAATTCACCCTTCCTGGTCATCAAAACCTATGAAAAATTCATATACTTTAGATTCAAGCTGCAGAAAGGAGAATGCAACAAGGAAGAGGAACAGTAAGGGGAGGTTAAAATTGTGACATAGAGTGACAACAGGGGAGTACGTGAACTATGGGGGGAGTGGTTGATCATCTTTTAAACTCATTCAGTTCGGGCTTTTTAGGTATTTGAAGATTTCTCAGACACTGTACGTAGTTATTCAGACAATTCCAGAATAAACAGACCAGCCTAAACTTTGCGGTGAGTGGCCGTCTCCAGTATGAGCTGGACCTTGCTGCTCAGCTAGGTGTGGAGTCACCAAAAGTAATTTGGGGACACTCATCTCCGATTTCTTTTAGGGAAACAGAGCATAAAAAGGATCCAGGGATTCAGAAATTATCTTTAAAGGCAAAAGTCACTTTCTTATACATAGCCATTTGACTATCTCAAAGTCTTCACTCTCTAGTTCAGCCTGTATCAGAGAAAGCATGGCTTTCAAAGACAATATCCTAAAAAATCTCTGTATAGCATCCCCCTGGCTCTCCCAGTCTGGTGCTCCACACACAAAGCTCAACAACGCCAAAGGATTTCTTAAGAAGACCTACCAGATTTCTTGACTCGCAAAGTAGCTTCAGACAATGTATAAAGTAAATCAGTGCAAGACTTCCCTATTCCATTCCCCCTGTACAGCATTCAAGATTTGAACCTTATCCTGCAAAGGTGTATTTACCTCACTTGACCTTTTCTTGAATCACTCTTAAAGCAGCTCTCAAGGGAGGGTTTACAGGGCATGCCTGACCTACAGACACTCATAATACCTCCTCTGTATCATTTCCAGACACCCAGAACTCTTGCTACAAAACAACTTGCTTCCCAGTAGCATCCAAAAGGTGAAAGTATTATATGAAACAGGATTCAGAGTACAGATTTACAAGCTCCCAGAGTACATGGTGTTATGAGGAGCCAAGGCCAGGGTCAAGTCCAGTCAGGGATTCAAGCATAAGGCTGCATTGTAGGCAAAGGGTAGAACTCCCCTGTAGCCTTTTTAACCACGCAGACGGTGTCAGTAGATTCTTAAATACTTCCAAAAATAGAGGTTCGGGTGAGAGCCAGCGCAGTATGAGCTACTCAGGTAGATCTTAGTGAGATGAGTTATTTTGACATCTCAGAATCTGAAACCCAAGGGGCATTCATCAGCAACCTCAGAAGACAGCCCAAGGACTAAAAGCACGGTGCAGCCTGCATATGGCCTAAAACACAGTCTCTCTAGGGTAGGGTTAAGCCACGCTGGTGGGATGGCACAGTGAAACCTGCATTGCTTGCTAGCATAAACAAGCCATAATAGCATTCATTGCTTTTCTACTCAGACAAACCGCATTTAATTACCGTGCGTCCAAGTTGCAGTAATCTGGATGCAGATAGAACTGAAGCAAATTGAAAGGAAATGGATTTTACGTGACAACGTAGAAAGGAGAAGCACATTAAGATAAAGATGATCAGGTGGATTGGAAAAACCTTGTAAAAGATAATTGCGTTCAAAACAAAAGCATCTTCAGCAGGGGAATTTCTGCCAAATGAAAGTTATACCACTGTCACACTCCAAGAAGTGTCCACACCATATTGGCTTCTTCTTACTTTGCACGGTGACTCCTTCAGTTTCTCTAAGACTTGCAGCTTCTGGCTTGACTGACACCAGCAAAGCCATTTCTCTGAATCTCTGAATCTCACAGCCAGTCTGGTATTTCTCCATGTCTCACATCCTCCTGGGAGACAACATATGCTTCCCTTTCCCACCCGTTACGTGTTTAGACTGCAAACGCTCTGTCAGCAGTATGAGGACCTGACCCACATGGTCAGAGAATTTACAGCCTGCTCAGTCCCACCCCGCCTCTGAGGCTGACCAGTCCCACCTAGCTCCATTCCTTCATGAGAGGTATATAAACCCTTGGCTAACACAGGTGCTTCCTCAGTCCCATAAGGTGACTGAGCTACTCTGATACATGGCCCTGGAGAAACAAGAACTGGCTCTTACTGTTTGTCACATGGGGATCTAATCACCATTTCTAGCAGTGACATCTGAAGCAGAGAAAGGGAGCTGAGAAGAGCTGTTTGCCTATGTGTAGTCAGCCAGCTTGTTAAGGCGGTATTATATCCATCCACCAAACTAGGAGCCAGCTTTCAAGCAATTGAACATCCCAGGCTGTTTTGATCCAGAGCTGTGGGTTGGCCTCTTCTTTATTGCTGGCGGCTGCGTTATGAAAGCAGAAACTCTCTCTAATTACTGAGTGCGAGTAAAAGGTTGCATCCTTCAGTAAGTACTCAGAAGCAAGGAGGTCACCACCATCCATTCCTGGAGCGAGTGGCACAGTGTGACATGAGTCTTCACACGTGCTGCACTATGGCTGCTCTTGCTTGGTTGTCCCAAAAGTCAGTTGTCCCATATAACAGGATCCCTGCTTGACATCCCTGCAGCACAGAACTTTGAATACATACCTACAAGAAGCAGAAATATTCAGCTAGCCTCTGGATTAGCTGGTCCAGCAATGCTGATTCCCAGTGGTTTTGCCAGGATTTTTCCATGTTCTTCAATTTTCTATTGACCACGTAACGACCTCCACTGTTGTGGTACCGCCCTAAACTGTAACAGGGCTGAGCATCCTCCTGAATCTGGGTCTGTGTCTTTCTACATCAAGTATTTAAGTAGCCAATCCAACAGACTGAAGAGTATAGATATTTTCATGTAAGGTATATTGCATCCATGCATATAGAATCCTCTTGATCGCTGACAACTGTTGCTGGAATGGGTCCTCCATACCTTTTCAGAGTCAGCAGTATTTATGGGATTGGTTTTTGCTTCAGAGTCTTGTTCACTTCAGCCTCCATAAACCCTGGGCATGTCTGGCACTCAACACTTCTGATTTCTCATTTTGGGCATCTCATGGTTATTTGCCTGAATTCCCTTTGGATAACACAGAAACAACGGCACATTCAGTGTGCTCAAACCTTGCTACTATCTTTTTGTTTATCAGAGCCCATATGTGCTGAGAAGACACCTGTGCTTGGGACCTGTTGAAGTCTGGGCCTGACATAAACAGCATCTTCCTCAAAGTTTGATTGCTGTCAGTCATACCCTTGATACTCAATACACATCAGCCTTTGAAACCCTGCTCTGTTTTTTCTCCTTGTGGTTTCATGCAGACCCATATTTCTGTTCGTATTTAATTTGTGGTAATTTTACTATTTTACTAATGGTAACCCTACTATTTCTGTTACTTATCTCTAGGTATTTGACAAGCTTCATCAGCTTTCCTGATGCCACTGGCCTTCTGATGCCAGCATGAAACACCTTTGGCTCTTCTCTTTGATTTTTCAGTTCCTGAATATCTTTAATGTAACCTTTTGAACATCTTTTTCTTGCCTACATGGCTGTGCTAACTTCTCTTTCACGCACATCATTTCCATCATAAGAAATACACAGTTTTTCTTGTTCAGCTGGAAACTTCATCTTTTTCCAAAGTTGCTCCAAGCCACCAGTCATGTTATTCATTTGTTCTTATCCATATCCAAATATCACCTCTGCAGACCTAAGTGTCTTTACACCACCAGCTTTGTTGTTGTTTTCCTGGGAGGGGGGTGAGACGTGAAACACAGACTGAATGATAGTCAAAGGAAGGGATGTTTCCCAGAAAGGGCATGAACACATGCCAACAAGGACTCTGTTTTTCTAAAGCCTTGTGGCAGAAGCTGTCTGATACATCACGCTCAGGTAACATATTTGGGGACCACAGAAAACATCTCTGACATCCTGTAGTGAAAAATATACCTTTTTGGTCACATCAGGAACTAAAGCAAGAATTTTATCCATTTCACCTATGACAGTGAATACCTACTTAATTGACTTTTGTCCTTGCTCAGTGTCTCCTGATGCTGTAAGGCTCTCCAGCTACACTTTTGGCTATCAGTAAAATGCGGTCAAGTTAGGAGGGTTATCGGTAAAACCTCTACCTTCGACTTTCAGAGGGCTGACTTTGGTCTACTGAGGTTGCTGGTTCGGAGAGTCCCCTGGGAAGCAGCCCTCAAAAACAAAGGGGCACAGGAAGGCACCCTCACGGTGAGGGTGATCAGGCACTGGGATGCACTGCCCAGGGAAGTGGTGAAGTCACCGTCCCTGGAGGTGTTTAAGGAGAGGCTGGATGTGACACTTAGTGCCATGGTCTAACCAATGTGGTGGTGTTGAGTCATAGGCTGGACGTGATGATCTCAGAGATCTTTTCCAGCCTCAAAAATTGTGTGATTCTGTGCAAGTGCAGCTCAGGGCTGTCTGCACACTCCTTTGCTCTGTAGGGACAGGTCACAGGTACTGCTTGTGCATGTCATGGATGGACAGACAGTTTGACTGTTAATCCCTGACACAACTCTACCGGGGCAAGTGCAAATGAGATCTGACTTTTTCTTTGGATGCTCACAATCTGGCCAAACTATGACAATTTTTTAAGATGTGACAGAAGCCATATCCCCTACGGTGGAGGGCCTTTCAAGCCAAATTTCTAGTCTCTGCTCCACAGAATCTTCAGATCTTCTCAAAGAAAGGCACTGTGAGTCAATTTTAAACTAGAGATACATCTGTTTCTTTTTCTCTAGCCTCGTTCTGAGAAACTGCTTTTGAACTGCTTCAGATTAAACTCAGCTCTCCCAATCCAAACCACCAGAGACATTTGCCGCGGCGGATCTCAACCTCAAGGGTTACGTTTGGCTAGGCTGTAAGACACTGGGAACAGATTCTTACAGTGCAACCAGCCTTGCAGAAGGCGTTGTCAAAAACCTGCATTTTCCTGTTTCATACAAGTAGCTGTCACAGAAAGCAAACAGAGGAGCTGAAAGCAACCACCTATTGATCCATACCTATCTACAGTGCTAAGGGCCCTATTTCTGCCACATTCATTTTTCTGTCTTTTCAGTAAACCAGTGACTACCGTGATCCCTTCTCCTTTCAACCTCTGCATACACCCACCAGTGCATTAATCCCTAGAAATCACCTCTTGCGGTCGCTTGATGGATGAATTCAGCAGAAGCATGTCCTGCTAATGTATCAATAGCGCTCTGTTAGGCCAGGCTCAAGGGGTCTGCTTTCAAATGATAGACAAGAGAGCAGCCATAGCACGGACTCTACGTGTGAGGTGGATCCCCTGTGAGAAGAGGTGTAGAGACGAGAGGGGATGTGCTGCTCATGCAAATTTTCTACATTAGATTAGCACACAGCATTGACGCACAGAAGCAGATTGCTCCTTATTGCTAGGATTCAAAAGGAAAGAGACACAAAGGAGCAGTGCTAGCAAGTCCTACAATCCCCACACCTTGTTTAATCCCACCCTGGACAAGATGACTGCTGGAACCAAACAAGTCCTGTCTGAAAACAGCACGTACCTGTCACACTGGGAGTGGGAGATACCAACCAAGGGAGGGTTTCATCCATAAGGAAACAGCTCCACCTGTGTGATTGAAGTGAGATGGAAGACATTTGGAAAGATTTCTAAAGCTTATAGGAGCATAATCCCTACTTGTACTCGCCACTTTTAAAATCTATTTATTTACATTTCTATTGGCGTAAACAGGCCAGCTTCAGCTTGTTCACTGTTTTTGATCTGTTTCATTTTTTCCTGGCTCCCTCTCTTTGAGTCAGGCACCCTGGAGTTAGGTACCCTCACTCACATCAACTAATTTGCGAGACTGGCAGGGGATGACAGATACATTCGGTGGGATCTCTTGTGCACCACTTCTGAAAATGAGGCGAATCCACTAACACAGCACCAGAAATCTCACTTGAAAGGACTGTTTCTGAAAATATTGGCCAGGACCAGGTCTTGAGCTTTGCAAAACTCTCTCTTCTCCTCCCCAAGACTGATTCTATTACTTTGCTGTATTTATTGCAATCTGGTGCAATCAGTTCTCACGACGAATATCCCCTTATCAGTCCTACAATGACGCTCAGCAGAAGACAACTGGTGAGCCTCATTTCTTCACTCGGCAAAGATTCCCTTGCCTCCCTTTCCATTGTTACATTTCTGGAAGCTCTTCTCCTCCTTTTTATTTCAGTCCCGGGTGTCCCCTGAGCTTCGTGATTGCATTTAAAATAGGCACAATGACATTATGAAGCATTAAACTAATGGCATTTGAGACCATTTTTCTCCCGTAAACCATTACGACGTCCCTGGAATGGCTGGTAGAGAGCTGAGCACCAGCACTGCCATCCAGGGCTGCATCCCTCTCTGCTGCTCGGCACTCACTTTGGGATTCGAGGTGCCATCTCTTGTGCTGCTCTTGCTGTAACGGTCCCCAAGAAAGCTGTTTTGATCTTCAGATGAGTTGTTTGGCATGACCATAATGACAAATACGTGAATGGGGGGTTAACCATGAATTACAAAGTACCCATCAAATCCCCAAGGTGGAGAGGAATATATCTTCCTTCACACCCTTTTGATGTATAGTTAATTACACGAATCTGGAACTGTTACCTTGTGCAAACACGGTGAAAATTGACTTTCTAAGCCATCCCTGGCCCTTCTGCATATGTCGCTCGCTCTAGCCCAATACTGTGCTCTGTCTGTACACACACAAATATATAATCAGTGCTGGTTTAGACTCTTTTGATAATTCAGCTTAATAAAATGTTAGAGGGATAGAACGGAATGTAGCATCTTTCAGGCCTGATGTAGCTTTTCTAAAAGAAGAAAAAAACCCCAACTTATTTTATATTGGTTGTTCTTTCTCTTGCCTGAATAAAAGCTCTAGCACAGCTTGAAAGGGTTGCATGTGCTGAAATGTAGCCCAAGGATATGTGTTATTATCCATCCCCTCTTGACCAGCAGGGTCTCGGCTCTCTCTCCCTTTCAGCCTTTTGTTTGAACAGATGGGATTGGGGAAGGAAGGGAAAGAAAGGCAGTCTGTTCTCATTAACGCTCCCAGTACACAAACACAAACCTGAGCACAGGGGACCTACAGAACAGGACTGCTTCCACTCCATACACAGCCACTGAGACCATATGTACCTGCATACAAAGGCAGACAGAAGATCCACATCGAGCCAGCTACTAGGCATTTACCAAGGATGACTCCTCACCAACTAATTATTTTTTTTCCTTTCAAAAGCTCTCATAGGTCATTTCCTTTTTATTCAGCTGCATAATTTAAAAAATAACCTTCAACTGATGTGGTGTTGAGGCCGTTTTAAAAAAAAAAGGCTGTCATCAAATCAGTCTAAAACCTGAGCTAGGGGCATTTGTCTTGGTCTGCTGTGAGCTATGTGAAGAGGTTTCAGGATGAACCTCTCAGATCAGGGACGAGCTTCATCCAGTCCGGCCTCCTGGCAAGGGCCGGGGCTGCTTCTTCCAGAAAAGGTGCTCAAACACATGCTGTTGTCCATTGAGAATATCTCCTCACAAACTCTGTGGCCAGGGTAGGCCACACTTCAAAGACCAGTTCTTCTGTTTCCATCACAGCTCTTACATATTTTTCCATATCTATCGATAGAGCTCTTGGAAGCACCAAACAAAATATTTAAACAAAATATTTGATGTTTTTTTGAATCATGCATAGTCATTGTCCTGAGTGATCTCCTGTGGCAGTGAATGCCTTCATGGGCAGCATGTAGGGAAACATCTCCATCTAGCAAAGCCTGACTCCTCACTTTGGAGAAGTGGTTTCCTCAGTACCCCACCACATGCCACACATCCATCACGGGTGTGGGCACACACAGATGACTACCACAGCATGGCTGGCACACAGCAACTCATTAAGCTGCTGTAGCACAGCTGCATGTCGGGCTCACACCATGCTTGGAGACAGGGCAGAGCAGGTGGCTGCCCAAGCACTGCAAGATCCTCCAGCTACAGAGCTTCTCCTGCTCCGCTTCCTGGGTGGTCACTGCAGCACAAAAAGGGGCTTTGGGCAACTCACGTCTTGCTGCCTCCTCCTTCCTCTCCAGGTCAGCTCTGGCCCTGCTTGTGCTCACCTGCCCTTTCCAGCAATAACTGGGTCAGGCCTGAAGGGAAGATGTGCCAGACATCTGCAGCTGTTGAACAAGGAGCCCCCAGATAAGAAGCACGGCAGGCATTTGGTGGCTCTGAAACAAGCACTGGCAAAACCAAGTAGAGTCAGGAACAAATTCTCCAAATAGTGTCCTTGGTTAAAGACCCCAACCGAACTTTTTATTTGATGATATTTCCTCCGGAGCCACACTATAAGCTATTGAACATCAGGTCTTTATTTCGCTGTCAGGTAACAAGGTAAGCAAAGCTTGAGAGTGGCTCTCCTCCAGCTGCAGTAGGCTGCTGTGAGCTGGAGACATGGCAGGCTCTTTCCTCAAGTGTATAAGGAAACACCCGTGTATCATGTCCAGCATCAGGTAGATCTATATTTCATTACAGCCCCGGGCATTTGACATGTAGTCTCAAGAAAAGAGAGCTGTCATTTTTTCCCCAGGTATTGCAAGCGTACGGAACGTGAACCAGAAAATGAAGTGGTTCTCCCCGCAGGGCTGTTTGCAGAAAGATCACAGGGGGGCCAGGGTAGAGAAGCATTAGTACCTCTGCTCACAAGCTCTTATGTGCTCCCTGGGCACGCAGAGGCACGTTTCCATAGCCACGCACCTCCTTTGGACACCATCGCACCCACACGTACGCTTCAGGTTATTGCCAGCAGACGAGCGGCTGGCAAAGGCACCCTCTGCTGACTTTTTTCCATGCATGGCTGTCCAGTTTCCACAAATAAGAGCAGCGGGGGGCAGAGCCCAAATGCAGCCCTCGCCTTGCTACCCAACCACAGACTGGCACAGGGCGAGCTAAAGCCCTCCAGACGGCTCTGTGGGCGGTGGGTCCGAGTTGCACGTGATCTAGAACCATGAAGGTGGGTGTCCCTGCACTTGTTCCACAGCAAACTGACTGCTCTTACTAGCTGAAGCACAGCTTGTGGGTCATGAAGCAGCACCCCTTTGGCATGGGGCAGAGCACAGCTGATAAACCTTGATGGACCTGAATTGGCAGCAAACAAGCACAGGGCGCAGCCCTCCTCGCAGCACTGCCAGGGAGGGAAGCGTAAGCAGCACAGCGAAAGGAGCCAGGGTCAAGACACATCACTTGGTACAAAGCGATGTTCAGGAGAAATCCCCGTAACTTTGCAGCACACGTCCTAGTGCTCCCAGCCCAGGACTGGGGCTGCAGTGCACCAATATCCGCAGTTAACAACGTCCCAGCTAAGGTCTGCCCACACCTCACGAGCAAGGAGTGTTAGGTTTAATTGCACAGCACTTTAGGCAGACAGTGGTTAGCAGAAGAGACCAAACCACCAACCATTGTTTTCAGTAGCCTTTAAGAACAACATGTTATCTCTAGGTTGACACTTCACCCATTAGCACATGTGCATGGCACTAGGAATAGAAAATAGATCCCGCTTTTAAAAACCGAGCCAGCCAACCAAGGAACACAGACCCCCAAGATTTTCAAAGCAAAACACTTGAAGTTTAGGCCTGACAAACACGATAGGGCTCAGCAGCTTTCACTCTTTCTAGCAAGCAATGGCAATGCTTTCAGCTGGACAATTACAACCTGTTTACATGGAAGAAAATAAAAAAAACAACAGCACAATCCAGAAAACTCAAAACTTAACACTCAGAAAGGTCAGCTGAAGTTTAGGAGTATCAAGCATTTTTAGTTTTCCTCTGTTTTTTCGACAGAGGCTCTTCTACAAATTCGACTCTTGCTTTTACCCCATACCAGAAAAACAGAAGTTTCCCATCTAGGAAAAACTCTTTGCAAAGAAATGAGTTTCAGATCAATGAAAATGTTTTGCTTCAGCTTGTAAAAACAAAGCCTAAGTTACAAGCTGCTTGTAAACAAAATTTTGAAACAGAGCATTTCAAGGACTTAGAGATATTCCACCTTTAAATTACCTATGGGGGGAAAAGTGCCTGTGCACAATCAAAAGGAGCTCACAATGCAGCTGCCGACAGCAAACGGCTTGGGGTGAGAGTTGTCTTACTTTAGTTCTTCTGTGTCACAGGAAGATTGATCAAACTCCTCTCTGTGGCTATTTCCAAAGCTAAGGTAAATCTGGCAGGTAAAAAGTTATTCTCCTCCTCCTGGTAGCTGTACTTTTTCCCTGTGCAGCTGCTACTAGCCATGCTTGGGAATAGGATGCTGAAAGACAGCTCTTTGGCCCAAAAAAGTCACCACAAAATTGCGGGTGACATTTTGCTCTGTCACTTACAAGAGAATCCCTTTCAGACCACCTGTGCCTCGGAGCCCAGGGTAGCACTGAGGGTAGCACTGTGCTGCCTGAGCCTGCAGTGCCACAGGAGAGACCAGCCTGTGCAAAGCTGTGTGCTGGTGCCACCAGACAACCACTGCTTGAACTCTAACCTTTGATGCTCGTTTGGGTCAGCAGCTGTCAGCAGCTGGATGCTCCCTGCCGTACCCCAGCTCTCACATTTCAGATACCTGGAACAGAGAGATGCCCAGGGTACCACCACCAGTGGTGCTCAGGGGGTCAAATCCCAAGCACCAGCTAGTGGTGGGGGGCCCATCAATGCCACCAGGAGTGTTCCTTGGGCCTATATGATTTGTCAGTATAAATATATCTGTTCATACCGAGGTGAAAAGGATCGAGGGATTACAGATGGAGGCCAAGCAGAGTGCCCTCATTGCAAATAATGTCATCGTACATTAGAAGGAAGGCAGCCAGCAGGTCAAGAGAAATTGCTATCTCAATCTGCTCAGTGCTGATGAGGCTGCATCAGATATTTTGCCCTGTTTGGACTCCTCAGGTTCCAGAGCGATGTCAAAAAACTTGGAAGCGTCAATGGAGATGGTGAGTGGCCTGGAGCACATAACTTGTGAGAACAAGTTATAGGAGCTGGGCTAGTACTCCAGTGAAGAGAGACTGCAAACTAATATAAGAGCAGCCTATACTTATTTCAAAGGGAGCTCCAAAGGTGATGGAGCCAAAATTTCATGCAGTCCTAGTCACTCACAGGCAGTGGAGACAATGCAGAAAGGATGGAGGGAAAGTCCAATGCAACAGCTCCTAAAAACAGTTAGGGCCATTCAGGAGCCAGAGCTGCTGCAGGCAGTACGTGACTGCCCTCTCTCCTAAGTTGTCCTGGGATCAATAGCCAGAGGTCTCAGTTCAAGTCAAGGGTCAAGTGTTTTCATTGAGCTTCAGAAGTTGTTATAACTCCTCTGTGCAACAGAGGCTGCTCCAGAAAGATCTCAGCTATGCAGAGATGTGTCTAAACTGGTCCTGGCTTGAGTTTTGCATTATTTTCCTCCACCTCTCTGCACAATTCCCCTCCAAATGAATGTGGGACTATAACCATCCTCGTCCATCTACAGTGGTTAAACTTGGATCACAGCTGATACAAAGGGGCTGGAGACAGCAAGTAAAACACCGTATGTTAATTAGCTTTGAAAATTGCATAAATTCAAAGCCAAAACTTCCCTTTCTCTGAATTCTGCAGAACTGCTGAAATGGATAGAGATCTGAATCTTATGTTTGGCTGATCCAAGTGCTCCTAAGTGGCAATCCCCTGTTGATGGAGGAGGATGAGCTGGCTGCTGGACTGTGACTGCTAGCTGCTGCCAGTTCCCAGTACTTCAGCTCTGCCTGGCCTGCCACTCACCCTGCTGTCACTGAAATGGCTGAAGCTGGGACGTTCAACTTGAATGGAACTTCAACTCTGCTGCTTGAACCAGTTTCTACCTCACAACCTGGTTTTGCTCCCAGTTACACAGAAAACCATGGCAACCAGTGTAGTTATGGCACAGACTGGGCTGTAAGTGCCAAAGTGTGAAAGAAAAGGGAAACTGGGGTGGGTAAGGGGTCCCACTTGAAGACAGGCTCCAACTCACTCCTTGCTCCAGGGCCCAGCTCCACGTCATTAGTAGTCACAAGAGCTCAGCTCCCCAGCATCTGGCTCTACACATTTGCATTCAACCCTTGTGTGTGAATGTGATTTAGGATCCTCAAGAAACACTTGGTCCTTTGGTCTCAGGTGGTGGGTGCACAGGGAGGACAGCAGAGAGAACAAGCAGCCCATCTTGCAATCCAAAATGAAATAAGAGGGCTCGGCAGCGGCAGCACTGGCAGGAGGAGCAGCAGCCCCTCTGTGCTGTCTGGACTATTCCCCAGAAGGGACAGAAAGGCCTGTGTAATCGGGCTCAGCTGGTAATCAGGCAAAGTCCAAACTAGCATAAAGACTAAATTATCCCTTAGCCCTTCCAGCTCAGGGGAAAGGATATTGATAGGGGAGGCGAGGATGGCTGCTGGACTGCAGCTGCCAGCAGCAGCCCATGCAGATGGAGCAACATCTTTCCACCTAACCTGCCCCTCACCCCATTGTTATTCAAATGGCCAGTGCCTGGCGTGCAAAAGGGCGAGAGCAAATCCCCAGGGCCCCCACTCAGCCTAGCCAGCATGGCTGCGGGCACCCCGCACACCTCGGGGGCAAATAACACCATCTGCGCCTGCAAGCGCTCGAGGAGGGAGATCCTGCAGATCCTGATGCTCACTCGTGATGTTCATCCTGATTTTCCCCTCTCTCAAAAAGGGGGAGTGATGCCAGGCTCCCTGGGTTGGTAGGAAACATGGGCACAGCAGACTAGACTTAAACCTGAGCCCAACTGGCCAAGTAATCTGGTTTCCATCAGTGCTGGGAGAGTGTGCGATGTCCCAGCATGGGAAAGGGAAGGGTCTGCCTTGCTGCTGGATTCAACCTCAGGAGAACAGCTTATCACACCTTTAAAACCTAGCGGACCTGCTAAAAAAATCACAGCCCTTGAAATTACATGGTCACATTAAACAGTGAGATTTAATTTAAATAAATAGACTTTTGTGCCTTCTTTTGGTTGGGACGGGCAGAGCCTTTTTACATTCTTGTTTCTGAGCCTTTAAAACCTTGCTGAGGAGCCTGACTTCAAGCTGCCCTCTGCAACTGCTCGGGGAGCAGGGAGAACCTGAGGTTTCAAAAATGAAAAGCCAAGACCCGAATTTCACACTAGGGGTCACCTCCAAGGTCCCTTGACTCTCAGCCACTCCTTCCCACACACACCCCGCCTGTGAGCACCACACAGAACCCCAGAGCTCTGACAACATCCCGGTTAAAACACCACCCAACGAAAACAACAACGAAAGGGTCCTTCTCGAACGAAGGACTACCCCAACCCGGACCACGGGCTAACCTTGTGTAAAGGTTCCTAACACAGCTCAGCCAGCACCCATCAGGAAAAACGCCGTTTATGGGCTCAGGAAGCTCTGAGCCGGCCAGACCGGTCGGAAAAACAAAAACCCAGCGCCACAGGGAATATCACCGCCCGCGCTGTTTCCCGCAGGGCAGAGGCGGGTTTACCTGTCAGCCCTGGGCGAGGGGCGGGGTCACCCGAGGACGGGGGCGGAGCAGGGCGCGTGCGGCAGGCAGGGCCACGCGCGGGGCGGCGGCGCCACCTCGCGGGAGGAGGCGATATCGCTCCGCCGGCGCGGGGAGGGGGGGCGGATTGTGGGGGATCAGCTAAAAGCTGATGAAGGGGTGAGGGTCTCGAAAAAATGTGGTGTGATCCCTACGGGCTTCGTGAGGTGACCGGGCAGTGGTAGAGGCTGGGTTCGTGACTGGGTGATTGAGCTCAGCCCTTACGCGAGGTAATGCAGCTCACTCAGCACAGACACCTTCACGAACCTGGGGTTTGTCCGCATTGCCCCGTGAGAAACCAGCCTCTGCGCATATGCTGACCAGGAGTACCACTGCTGCATCCTGGTGAGACCCTCTCTGCTCTGCTTTAATGAGACCCCCACCTGCAGTACTGTGTCTAGCTGGTGGAGCCCTCAATATGGACACAAAAATAATCGGAGGACCCTTTCTGTGAAAACAAGCTGAGAGAGTTGGGGTTGTTCAGCCTGGAGAAGAAAAGGCTCTGGGGAGACCTTATAGTGGCCTTCCAGTGCTCAATGGGAGCCTACAAGAAAGATAGGGGCAATATTTTTAACAGGGCCTGTTGCAAAAGGACAAGGGATAATGGTTTTAAGCTAAAAGAGGGGCGATTTAGACTAAATATAAGAACAACAATTTTTACAATGGAGGTGGTGAAACACTGGGGTGGGTTGTCCAGAGACGTGATAGAAGCCCCATCCCTGAAAATATTCAGGGTTGTGTTGGAAGGGGCTCTCTGAGCAACTTGATCCAAGTTGAAGATGTCCCTGCTCACTGCAGGGGGGGTTGGACTAGATGGCTTTTAAAGGTCCCTTTCAACCTCAAATATTCTGTGATTCTATGGTTCTATCCTCCCCTGTGTGTCCCTCTCCATTTACTGCAGTAACTGGGTAAGCTGCCGCCTTACCCTCTGTCCTGTGTGTGTGCAGTGCCTGGTGCCGGGGACGTCTGCTCTCAGAGCCAGGCTCCTCAGCACTCTGGGAATGCAAGTGAGGCATACTTGTTAGATTTTTTCCTGTTTAAGGAAGCAGATCCTGCAGGACTTTAGGAACTGGCCAAGGGCAGAGAAGTCAAGACAACAGACTGCAGGGAGAAACAGGGCAGCCTTACGTGGAGGACGTGGTTATCCCTTCACCTACTTTGCCTGTGTTGGAGGAGATGAAGAGATGAGGTCCCTGTCTCCTGAGGCAGTAGGTATACCACCCTGCAAGTGGCACAGGTGGCTACATCCCACCACCTAGGAGACTCAAGAGCCACCAGCTCAGTCTGATGTCCAGGTCACCCTGCAGCAGCTGCTCTTGGTCTTCTGACAACTCCAAGCTACAGCAAAGTCACTTTTGAGCTTCAGAGTTTGGGTTCTAAGTTAGACCTCTGCAAGTGGGCAGTAGGTCTGTGAGAAGGGACAGCCTTGATCAGCTACAAAAAGTCATCCCAAAAGAGACTTTGTTAATTAGAAATTACTGATGTGTGTGTAGCTGGCAGTTTGTGAGAGAAACTGTTAGTGACTGGATGTACAATTCTGACCAGCCCAACCTACTCATCACAAATAAGCCACTAATAGAAAAGGAAACAGAATCCAGCTATATTAATTGCACCATATAATTTAAAAAGCTCTATCTAGCTAAATCTTGAAGGACCTTCAGGAGTTGGGCTCTGAGCCAGAAAAGCAGCGACCCACATGCTTAACTTTTAGCACGAGGGCGGACCTAATGGGATGCAAAATGAAGCATGGGCCTCAGTGTTTTCGATGGATTCCAGGCTATACAGGCTAACGCTTCCAAGAAGGTCAACATCTCGCAGCATGTCAACATCAGTGGGGAGATGGATACAGTGCTGCTGCCTAATTTTACTTATGCTAATAAATTCCCCACCTGTGTCCAGTAATTTAAAGGCCAAAAAAAAGCCAATTTACTGTCACTGGGTAGCTGTAGAGAGCAGCTGGTCACAGTGGTTCACTAGAGTTCTGTAAGTGAAGTCTCTCAGGCCCCGAGGTCTGTGGGCAGATTTGGTTGCTCCTGCACCTTCTCCTTGGATACGAGGCTCACCAGGTTTCCTTCAAAATGAAGTGAATGGGGTGAGCTGAGGGCCTGATACTCAAGCAGTGTTCCTCCAGCTTTCTTCTGAGACACAGGTTAAGTACAGGAAGGAAAGTTGGGGTAAAAAAAAATAAAAAGATCGCGATTAAAAATATCAAAATGAATACTTTCTCTCTTTTATCAGAATAGTTCTGTCAAAACAGAATTGTAAAGTCCATTATATTACAGGACTTTCTGCCACTGGAGTTTTCACTGGGTATTTTTCAATTAGCCTTTCAATTAATGTCATTAAGGGTCTGTCTGAGATGATTTTTAGGTGATTTTCCCCATTTTGACATGTATGGTTATTTGGATTCACGTTGTCAGTGTAAATGATGCTGTTCAGCCACATAGTTCTGTATGTTCACAACACATGGAAGTCAAAAGGACTTAGATAAGTATTAAGTACTTGGGGTCTTCAGCAGATCTGAAAAACATCAGGCCCTGTCCTGATTCATTTAAGCTGCCTAAATCTCTGCTTTGCGGGTCTAATCTGGACAAATAATGATCAGAACGAAATGTAGGAGTAGCAAAGCAAAATGGTAAAAGTTTTCCATCTTCACAAGGCTAACCTTAAATACCTAACTGCCTGCTTAAATCTGAAAAAACTGCTACTTGCAAGTGAAATACTGATCCAGAAATGACTGCAGCCTGAAAGTGGTATTTAAAAGAGCATCATGTTCATAAGTGTGCAGGCGTTAACTCAGACAAAATAGTAATATAAGTAGTCCAGAAAGTGCCACTTTATTGCAAGGCGGGCATTTGTCAAAAATGTCCCAGATAGCATAAGGAAAGCTTTGTAATACTCCTGGTTGTCTTTCCCTCTGTACTAAATTGAAATAGAAAGAAAAAGAAAAACAGCAAACAAACCCACCAGCAGCAAAAAAAAACCCCACACAGAAAAAAAAGGAAGGGAAAAAAAAAAGACAAGAAAAATATCTTGACTGAGAAAGAATGATTATACTTCCTGATTTAAAGCTATGTTTGTTTCTTGCTACCAGCTGGTAAGAACGAAGCACAAACTGCTGTGCTAGATCATTTGAGATCCCCTTTTCACATATGACATTTGCCTAACTGCACTAACTAACAGTAACTCCAGCTCAAATTACTCCATCCATGCCTTGTATATCCACACCTGCTAATCTGGGGAGCTTTGTAGGAGCTTAGTTGCAGCCTTCTGCGTGCGGATGCTACCCAGGGCCATGGGACATGCAGCTCCCAAGAGCTGGAAGAGCTGAGTTTGCAGTGCTGGTTCGTGACACTGTGCACGTGCTCTGGCATAGAAGAGGACAATGAACATCATCCATGTACAACCTCAATTCGTACCTACAACCTCTCACACCCTGCAGGCTGACTTGTATCTCCTGCCCACCAAAACACGCCCCTCCCCCCCCCCCACCCACCCCGTTCAGGGGTCTTCAGCCTTCATTAGGGCCATGGCACTCAGTAAAGGAACCTGTTGAGAGCAATGCCATGGTTTGCTCTCCCTGTCAAATCAGGAGGAACAAGTGAATGTTGGCCACAGACTGGCGTCTGGTGGTCTAATCTTTGCTACAATTCCTCTTGGAGTGTACCATGTTGTACAGCTGGCATCTGTACATGTAAGTTCAAGGTCATCTTTGACGAACTTAGAGAAGAAGGGTCCAAGCCATACCCAGCGCAGAAGCCATGCCTTGGTTTTTGAGATTCTCCTTACTAATAGTGCCCACTCAAATGCATCTGAAGAAGAAAACTCTTCACTGGCCTGGAGACAGCCTGTGTCTGGTGGGAATGTATTGGCTCGTGCTTTCCCTGCACCACTAGAGAAAGTCACCCACTTCCTAGAGCTTACACTAGAGACCAAGCACTGTACCTCCTGCACACCCCTTTTGTCTCATCCCCTTTCCCACCTGGACCATTCCACCATGCCCCCATCCAGCCACCCTCAGGTCCCATCTTCTGGCCCCTGGGCACGTGGGGATGGAAACAGGAGCACAGTGTGTGGATTGACTCCCTGCCCCTCGGGGAAGAGCTGACCTCTGCAAGCTGGCAGGCTGCAGCGAGACAAGCGTTATAAGTACAAGTGAGAACCCAGCAGCCCTTTATGGAAACCATGGCCCAGGCTGCAGCTTAGGGGTGCTGCTGAGTGGTGCTTTGCTACAATCCTCAGGTTAGAAGGAAAAGCAAAGCCATGCTGTGGAACAACACTCTGCTGGCCATGGACTTCGTGAGACGCAGCTACTGCCTTTTCTACCGGAAAAATACTGGCTGCATGTTTCATGTTTTCAGGCGTGTTGGGCTTTTTTTTTGTTGTTTTGTTTTGTTTTTGGTTTTTTTTGGGGTTTTTTTGTATCCCAGGACAGAGCTGGATGCTGGAGGCTGCTGCCAGGGTTTCCTCTAGAAGGGCTCCTCTGACCATTCAACCTCACCTCAGCCTCCACCTCCCAGCCTCCCACAGGCAGACACGGCCAGCGGGCCAGGCACGAGCTCTATCCCAGGATGAGGAGAGACTCTTCAGCAATGGAAGCCAGTGTCTCTTCAAGCATGGGTGACAATTTCCAAGGAGAGGTGCAAGAAGATTCAAAAGGAGCTGTGAAATGTTTCCTCAGCTGAGAAGCTCCTAACCACTCGGAACTGCGGGTAGGAGCTCACTGTCAGTTAAGAAAGAGTTGTGTTTCTTCCCACCATCAGCTGCAACAGCAGTTTTTGGCCATCCCTAAGGAGGGAGGCGAGGTCTCCACCTTTTTGTTAGCTGCCACCACATCATCATATAGTTTGTGATTTACAGGTCCTTCTGTGGCTCTTGAGAGCAGGTTTCATGCTATTACTCAAGCATTTTGGCTTCTGTTTTCAAACAGAGTAACTTTAATAGAAAAACTTTTCCCTCTTCTGTAGTTTCAGGTAAAAGTTTGAGCACAGACACCTGAAAGTTGCCATGCCAGGAAAAAATACCATAAACAAGACACTTCTCGGATTCCCTGGTTTCCGACCAGGAGACTTAATGATTTAAGGCTGACTTAATGATCCAAGGGAAGGGGATATCCAAGTCATTACTTTTGGTTTCTTGGGAACGCTGGGTAATTGTACCCCAGCTACATACCAATATTCATGGTGGGTTTGCTGCCAGAAGGGCTTATTCACATAGAAGAATTTGAATAAAAAAATTGTCTGACATTAAAAAAAAACAACAAAAAACCCAAACCACATGACCAGAGCATGCATAAAGTACTGCCTGTAAGACATTAGTGCTGCCTGGAAAGCTATTCACCCTAGAAATGCAAGTGCCTGACAAGTGCCAACAGACCTTTTTTAGGGATTCAGGGCTGTCCCAAACTGTACAAAATCCAGTTAGAGAAGAGGGAGGTCAAAATGGAGCAGAAATTCAAGAGCAGCAGTTCCTTTCTGTCCCTTTACAAACTTAAGGAGCATGCTAAGCTTGTCTGGCTCATCATCTGAAAGGAATGAGGTTCCCAATAGCACAGTGAGCTCACCCCAGAGCTCTCCAGCCCTCCCAGCTGCACCCAGGCAGCCTTCACGGTCTCGTCAGGGGAGGGGGAAGGTTTTGAGGGGCAGTGCAGGAGGACCAGAGCGAAGGAGAGCTGAGCCTCCACTCCAGTGCAACAGGTGTAAATCTGCTGGGCACAGCTCCGTCAGCAGCAGCCGGCGCCACGCCGCTAAATTAAACACCCCTCCAATCATCAAGATGTTATTAAATACACTGATGTTCTCATGACTAGGAGAAACCCGAGGTGCAAGTGGCTCCCCAGACCTGGCCACCCCAATGCTGCTTGTTGCAGGATCTTTGTTTTAGACCCTGGTCCTGGAGGGCTGGGTGGAAGCAGCGCTGGTGGTTAATGCGTGCATGGGAGCATGCAGGCAGAGACACAGCCATACGCTTGGACATATCGATCATGGCCAAAGCCAGGGCAGGAGTCCAGGGATCCCACCTCCTCCAAGAAGAAGGCGAAGGACTGATGGAAATGGCCAGACTGTATGTGCTGTAAGGGTTTCCAGAAGGGAATATACTGCGTCAGACCATGTCTATTACTACAATGTTATTAGTAATTGCTGAGATCACTGGGCCAGAGCTCAGCTTACACCCACACACACCCCAGATCTTGAGGGACCAGCTTTAGGCCACACTGTCACACCGGCTCAGGGTTTGGCTGTGGATCACGTGGATTTCACAGAAATTCCTTAGATCTCAGCATTTCTCAAGGGAATGTGCCTGGCTTGGTCTCCTGAAAACACGGCCAGCAGCAGTTGCATCCCCTTCTCCAGCTCTTCAGCATGTCAAGACCTTTGGGATCCCAGACCTGCCCCAGGCTCCCTACCTGCCTAAAACACTAATCCCCATCAATCTGGAGTCTAAGCACCTTGCAACATCATACTATCCCTGGATCCTGCTGGTGCAGTCTGAATAGAGAACTAGATGTGAAAGGATTTTTCCAAAGGCCTGTGAGAAACTTGTGGCGGTGGAAAACTTGAACGTCCATCTCCTACCCTCAACCACCTCCTGTCCCTCCTGAAGCACCCATCTGCACCTTTTCCCCGGGGGGAAGATTATGCCCCTGTCTCAAGAGCAACTTCTTTAACTCATAAGCTGTGACACCGCAGCACAGCAAGTTGACATAAAACGGGGTGGGGTGGCAGTGACATGTCATGGGATTTGTCCTAGGGGAGAGCTTTTCCGCATGTAGCACTGGAGTTTTTCTGAATTAGGGTGCATTAGCGGTATCTGGGGAAAAAAAAAGAAAAAAACACCTCTCATCAGTCAGCTTAAAATTGCTATGCAGGAATCTGCACTGACACCAGAATAATTTTAGGAGTTCATATATCAAAAAAAGGTTGAAAGCCCCAAAACCAGATGCAGGTAAGACACCTCCTTGCTCCCAGGCTGGGCAGAAGAGAAGGTGGACAGGACCCCACTGCAGGCAGCAGCATGGCCAGGTATTTTCTTGTGCTGCTTTGTGAAATGTGATCGGCAAAGCTCGGGGGCACGGCTATAGGACCTCAAATCCTTGTGATTACTGGGAAGGCAAAGATTTTACTAACCAGGCTATGGCTCTCACACCTCACCGTTTTCAAGCTAAGTAGAGCCAGAGACCATATACTAGCTCAAAAGCATCTTCCAAATGCTAGTCATTTGCTCAAACAAGGCTGCCTTCCTGTGGATCTGGAAAGGCATGACTTAGCGAACCCAAACAGAGCTTCTCTGTGCCTGGCCCTGCAGAGGCAATGTCCTGCAAATTGCATGCATAGGCTCCTGTTAGAGGCTCAGTGAATAAATCTGGGTCTGACTTCTCTAGGAACGCTGCCAATTATTCCATCCTAGGAGAGGGGAGCTTTTGCGGACACAAGCACAAGGAGCAATGGGACACCTAAGTGTAGCCCTGCACGCTTACCAAATATGATTGGAGCCTGCAGCTTATGAAATGGTCCTACTAATGAGTGGGCAGAGAGATGGTAAAAAACCAAACCAAAACAAACAAAAACCAGCTGAAAATGTTCCTTTCTTGGAGGCTTCTTCTAACATGTCTAATGCTATGCAGGTGTGGCCAGGTGCAAAGCTGTTGCCCCAGCTACAAATACGTACAAATATATATTAATATATATATAATATGAATACAATGCCACTTTTTAGCTCTTCTTTGTTTGAAACTATCTGGGTATATAAGAGGTAGCATCTGCTTGATGGGCCCTGTATAAGCAACAGGAACAATGCAGAAAATCTTCCCATGTCAGTGTTAGCTGCAGAAAGCACCCTAAGGAGCCCCTCCACCCTTTCCAGGGTGGGTTTTGTGTGGATATGTCATAGAATCACAGAATCATAGAACAGTTTTGATTGGAAGAGACCTTCAAGATCAAGTCCAACCTTTATCCTAGCCCTATGAACACCACTAAACCATTTTCCCTGCTGCCACAGGCTGGCAGAGTTCCCAACCCAGCCAGGAGGGGTAGGCAGGTCAGTGCCTCTGCATCCTGCTGCAGGCTTTCTGGAGCCTTTTCCAGTCCACTTGATGGGTCCCTCTAGACATGGCAGCAGGTTGCCTTCAGATGTCGCTTGTCAGACCTCTGCGTGAAGAGACAGTACTTCTCTGTATACTTTTCATTTTCACTTTATTGCTCTCCTTCCCACCCATTTCCATCCATGCCAATGGGCTCATCTCCATTTCGCCCTAGGTGATGTTTTAGTTAAGTCCTATCTTGCTGTGTAGTGTTTATAAATACATTATGAGGTAACTACCCCAATCCTTCTGACATAGTCCCAGATTTGATATTCTAAAGTACTTTATGACCTGTAAAAGACAGAGGTGCCAGACAAGCTTCCAAAGACAGAGGGGTGCAAGATTCCCCAAAAGGTACTGTGGAGCAACTTTGCTTGGCAGGACATGAAGTCTGAAAAAGACAAGATTTTTTTTAAATGTTAGAGACCCTACATGGCTCAGAGTGATTTGGAACTCCTGAATCTTCCTTTGACTTTCCCTTTACAACTTCTATAAGATTTTGCACAAGTGCTTTCGTCTGTGCTGTGTTTTATTTTCATCATCAAAAGCAGTGTCTGTGTGTCAAAACACAGGAGGGTTTTTAGCATCTTCTTATCACATGGGAGGTCCCTGGACAGCTCAGGCAAAATATACCAAGCATCCTCACGTGCTGCAAAGTTCTCTGGCAGTTTAAAATGGGAAAAAAAGTGAGGGAGTGTAAATGATACAGCTCCTCTGCCTTCTACTTGCCATCACTGACATGACTGCATTGGAGTACAGGCAATGTAAAGCACCATGAAGGACATGTCACCTTTCAGGGCTGGAGAGAAAGGGAGGGAGAACTAGGTTTTCTCACATGGCAAAGCTTTCATTGAGATGATAGTGATCCTCCTTGGAAAGGCTCAATATATCTCTGCCCTAATGACAGCAGGATGCTCAAAGTTATTAGGAGCTGTGACCTTGCTTGGCTAGCTGGTGGCAAAAGGCATTTTTTTTTGAATACTCCTATCTTGCAAAACATACAAGGTCTTAGAAGCTTGAAAAGAGATTAGCTAAAGCAGAACCTTAAATCCTGACACCCTGGAAAAAAGGCTCACTGAAGCATTTGGATCAGCGGTGGCTGGGGACCTCTTTTACCGTGTGAGCTTAGAAAGGACAATGAAGGTGAGAATAGCAGCATGGATCATGGCTGCAGCAGCCAGGAGAGAGGATCAGCAAGTGCATATCCCTAAATTAAAATGGAAGTCAGAAGAAAAATCATCAAGAAAGAGACTCTTATTCATCTCCACCCAGAATTTCTGCAAGCCCAAAGTGAATGACTGAGATTGTACTGTCACTGGCTACCTACTCTCACAAAATTCAAAGAAACAATGTAAAATTCTACTTCAATGCATGTCAGGAGTGGGTTTGCAACCTAATTCCCTGGAGCCAGGATTTTGCTCAATGACTGTACCCCAAAGAGCCTAGAATGGTGGATAAAGCCACAGCAAGCTTTTGCATTAATTCTCTCTTTGTTCACCTGAAGTTTTAGAGCCAGTTCTGAAGGTTGTTTGAATGATGTGAGGACCTGCCCAGGTGGATGGGCATTGAGCCCTATCAGCTCATTTCTCAGAGAGCTTTCAGGTGGATGGTGGGATGGTTCATCAGGGAAGAGACGATTTCTAGAGACAGGATGGTTAAGGAATCAGTTAGGAGGTTGAGTTTACAATCTACTTATATCAGAGAGTAAGAGGTGCCAACTTTGCCAGCAAATGAGCTGAAGGGCAGATGTCCCTGGACACAGTGCTGACCATATCACTATCTTGCATGGTGTTGGCCATGGAAACAAACGTGTTGCAACCACAGGCAGCTAAGTAGGATCAGGAAGACTTTGGGCTACCCAGAAAGATAACATGAGGTGTTTGCAGTGAACCTGTGAATAAAAAATCCAAAATTTCACAAGGATCTCTTTGTCCTCCTCATCATCCCCTCTTATGGGGAAGTGCTATTGCTCCTACCTTACCTGGGGAGGATCTGACACACAGAGAAACCTGTCAGAGTCCTGTAGAACAGGGCTTCAACAAAACTCAGGTTCCACAAACCCATGAGGTCTACTCGCTGTTCTTTTTCTGACAAAATTCCCAACCTAAAGCATCATCTGAACATGGATGGACAGCTTTGAACTACCAAGATTTGCTCCTGGGGCCAAGACGGTCACATTTCAGCATGCTGCTATTGGGACCCAGGGAGAGGAAGAAGAAAAAGACACAGTACTTACAGCTTTTGCCAGAGTCACAGCTCTGCTACTGGCATCCTACAGCCCTCCAAAGAAAAAAAAAAGCAGCTCTGTTCAGACTCGAGTATTTAACAGCTATTCTGAATATCCCAAAACATGTGAATCCAGGATTTCAGAACTGTATCAGCTGGGTTACAAGGGCAACACCTGTTTTGACTAAAGTTCATTAGAATTATGAAATTCAGGTGATTAAGGCACTTATTCAGATTTTGAGAAATTCATCCTGACTGTCTCCACAGGTTCATCCCTAAGTCAAACACACAAAGTCTACCTCCTGGGAAACATACACCTATTTAAACCCCTTATGATGTAATGAGCAAGGTATCTGAATTTTCAAATAAATGCAGCTAGAGCTAGAAGTCCACAGAAAACATACACTACTTAGCACTAACAGTCCCACTGAGAGTTTAAGTGGAGAGACAAAGGGATGGACTCTCAAGTGACCATGACATGCAGTGTCAATCTGCTGGTGGAATTCCCTTTGGAGCAGAGGTGAAGCCTAACAGCCATGGATCTTTGCTACTCATGCCACACACAGAGAAAATAGATAGGTCTGGGGCTAACGAGGTAACATTTTTTTTGTGAATAAAAAGCTTTTTTCTCCCTTTTTTGATAGCAAAAAAAAAAAAAAAAGAAAAAATGAAAATTGGATTGTATCTATTTTTAAACAGATTAAAAAGTTAATCAGATTAGAGAGAAAGCACCTCAAAAATAGCTTGAGGGACAGGAAAGTGGAGCAATTGCTGAAGATCCTCAAGAATAAAAGGAGGGCAGGAGCCCGGGAAACCAATTTTGAAGTAGCTGTGAATGTTTCATTTTTACAGCCCTGTCTGCTGTGTGCCTGCTTTAAAACATACTCTGATGCCAGCAGTAGCCTGCTCCTGCAACCCACATCCATGAGGTCCTTCAAAGGATAAGCCTGGTGTTTGCCTGACCGTCCCACAAGCTCAGTTGTACATTTTACAGCCTAAACATTCAGTAGAAACCTAGCCAGCCATTGCCACCCACTGTGACACAAGTCTTGCGTCTCCCACTAAAAGCCCTCAGATGTTTCTGGGTTTGTCACATCTTCCTCTAGAAATGGCCGCCCCTGAAGGGTGTCTCAGGAGGGAGTGAATTTCTGAGGCTGTCTTGGTCTGGCTTCTACCCAGATTACATGTGATTCATCCTTAAGACACCAAGTTACAGGAAAACTTTGAATTTCTGAAAAAGCACATCCAGAGATTAAGAGGAGGAAATAAGATGGATCTGGAAACTGTTGCCCACAGAGTTTCAGTCACCATGTCATGGGCTGTTCAGGTGGGAAGTAAAAGCTGAGGGGCACGTGTACTCCTAAGCCACCCAGGGGATGGGCATAATTAATAAGCAACACTTGTCTTTTGCCCTGAACATTGTAATATCCCAGCCATACAATGGGAACAGCTGGCTGGGGAGAGAGTCATGTGCCTCAGCAAGGGACATCACCTCTTCCCCAGTGTGGATGGAGCAAGGCTGTGATGGAGCAGCATGCAAGGAGGAGGCTTGATGAGGCCGCGTGGCTGCACATCAATTTGGCGGGAGGGAGGAGACCTCTGCCCCCTGTCAAGCTCTTCTCTGCCAGCCCCTCAGCGTGCCTTCTCCAGCGGATCCACGTCAGCCCCGGCGCTGGCCTGTGGCCAGCTGGCCTGCCTCCACCTGCCTGTTTCTGCCAGTCATGGGGCAGCAGTGACAACCCGGTCAGAGTTAGGGAGGGGGTGAAGGACTGTGCCACAGAAACATCCTCCCCCAGCAACATGGTGCAGGAGAGGCAGGAAAGCAGCAGCCGGCACTGAGCTCCTGGCGAAGGTGAGGGAATTAGCTACCCTTCCCAGGAAATTAAGAAGAAGGAATAAGCGAGACCATTTGCTGGGAAGTGCAACAGATTGTGTGAAAAAACCCTCATGTGGGTCACATTGGCTGGGAGGCAATGGTGTGCATTTATCCATCATCCTGAGGACACCAGCCTGGGCATGCACCTCCTGCCCTTCATGCCCCTTAGTATGATGAGGTTTTACCACTTGCCAGCAATGCCTGGGGCTTAGTAACTGCTGTGGGCATGGGAGGTTGCAACGCAGGCTGCCCTCTGCTTTGGAATTACAGGTCCAAGGGCCAGCGATTACCCTGGTACCCCACAAGCAGAGAAGGTGCTTCATGAAAGACCTTGAATGTCAGTCAGTAGCTCCAGCCAATACCCCAGGTGGGAGGAGGAAAGGGGCCCATGAGTGCTCACCTTCTTTGCTGCCGAGGAAACAGGACTTTTCCTCTAGCAGTGCAGATGAGGCGCTGAAACTGGTTGACCCAGGATCTGTTATCCAAAGCCTAATCACTGTGATGCCCAAGGGTTTACAAAGAGAGATACCCTTATTAAAAAACTCAGTAAATGCCTTCTATTTTTGGTAAGTCCTAGTAGGACAGGCTGTGCCTCGGTTCTCTGTATAAGTGAAGTCTGTCCCTTCACAAACCCTGCCTGCATATACCCAGCATCGAGATCTTCCACTCCCTCCCTCTCGCTCACTCCCTCTCTCTCAGATGATGCAGAGTGCCAGTGAGTCCCTCAATGGTGTCATATCTGTCCTTTTTATTCATTGCAGGGTTTATTTTTAGCCTGAAACAACTGCTTCCTAAAAATGGAGTTCCTAATGACACGGGAGCTGGACACAGCTATGTAAGGTATCCAGGGCTTGGCCTGACAGCTTCTCCTGTCTGTCTCTTTGTTGTGAGCACAGGACAGCAAAGTTTGCTGCACCCCACCAGCCTTGCAGCGTTTGGGCTGATCACTAGGAAGGCAGCAGAAAGAGAAACTCAGTTCAAACTTCACCAGGAGCCTTTGGTCTCCCCCTCTTCCTACGTTAAGTAGGAGAGGGACGTTTACCTGCCCTCTGTAGCACTCCAAGGGCTCCCTGATGAAGGTGACTTGCTGGATCCTAGCAGGTTTTTACCTGCTTTATTGCTGCAAAGCAGAAGAGGGACTGAATTTCCCCACTTACGATGGGAAAGACCGGGTGATCGACTTGAATGAGAAGAACTACAAGCAGGCCTTGAAGAAGTACGACATGCTCTGCCTGCTCTTCCATGAACCCGTGAGCTCTGACAAGGTCTCCCAGAAGCAGTTCCAGATGACAGAGATGGTCTTGGAGGTAAGCACCACCGCATGTCCCAGCCAGGATCAATATCATGGTGATATTTGGAGCTGTGGAGAGGAGCCACGGGACAGTCAAAGGGTCTCATGCAGGGGGTGGGCTGAGCACCCAAAAGTTTAGGTTTGCTTGCTTGGATTTGAATTAGCTCCTGAGTTCTGCGAAGTCCTGGAAAAAGCCTCTGTTGAGTTCTTCTGAGTTGGTTGCTCGGAAATAATCTTTCTGGATTGTGGGTCAGAAACCCAGGCAATAACGAGTAACCTTGCAAACCTAAGCAATGTGAACTGAGCTCAGCTGAACTTTGCCAAATCTCAGCACAGACCTGAGTTCGTAGCCTGAAATTTTTAGATCTTTTCTCACTCTGTGCAAACCAGTATACCCCTTGTATTTTGGATTCAGTCCCATTTTCTATCCCACTAGGAGTAATCAGCCAAGAAGCCTTACTAGACTGTTCTGCAAACGAGCGTCCTAGCTCCCTATCTCAAAAGCTCCCCATTGGTGCAGCGCTAAATCCCTTTTTGTTTTTCTGACATTTGGTTGCCTGCTTGGAATCAGTCTATAGCTGCTTGTTAATGCAACTATTCACTTCTGTGCTGGAAGAAAAAAGTGTTGTTAATTCTTTGGTGAAAGAGTGATTAATTAATCTTCAGTAAAATACATCATGGTAAAAATTGTGAAGTAGATTCATAGCATTCTTTCTTGTAGTGTAACGGTAATCTAGGGAATCATACAGCTGCAAGCCTGGATTGTTAGGCGCTTGCTTCCTACCAGGGGCTTAGAAATATTCCCTTTTATCTATAGGACATGTCTGGAAATGAAGTGAGAATTGCAGAAGAAACACATAAGCTTTATTTATCAGATCCAGAGAGAAAATGCATTGCACTCCTAGGAGTACAGCAAATGTGAATTAGAAAAAAACACTTGCTGAGTCTAGGAATTGAAAAAGTCTAAGGTCAAGTTCAAAGGCTACTGACCTCCTCAGCAAGGCTGACAACAAGAAAGATTCAAAAGCTAAACAGATTTTACTCACCTGTCAAGAAACAGTTACTTGCTTCAGGTGAACAATAGAATAACATTTGACAAAGAAAAGAAAAAATAGTGCTGGAACTCCAGTTGAAATGTTTATGGTTGGTAGTATAATTTTGCGTTGTTATTTAGTAGGATAGCTATTTTGTGCTCAATAGATGGCAAACGGTTGCTAAATATGTATTTATAGAAACCTGACAGAAGTAGGTATCTGTTGTGTACTATCAGTTTTAGCCCCCATGACACCTCGATCCATGTTAACAATCAGCCATACTGAGGGTGAGATGACTACAAAACAATCTGGCTTAAAGCTTTTATTTTGCAGGGCTTGATTCAGCAGTAAGCTTAGGACGCTGGTGATTTGGTTTCCAGTTGCCTCTCTGGCATAGACTTCTTGTGTGACCTTGGGCAAGAGATTGAGGATTAGGTCTGCAGCACACTTTACATAATTGTAGTGCTCCAGCCCACTAACGTTCAGCTACTGGCTAACTGTGCCACGCAGCAACCAGCACTTGTGGCTTTGACCTCAAAATTTCCCAAGTACTTGCAACGCTGATTCAGTGCATGTCTCCAAGTTTCACAGTCCCCTCTCTGCCACCCCAGACTGGGAACTGCAGTAGCTGCAATCTGACAGCCTGAGCACAAGAACAATCTGCAGTGTGAGCACTCCTTTGCCTCTGTCACCTGAGGGAAGCGAATGGGGAGAGTGTCTCAGAAGGCAACAGAGAAGATAGATGTGTCTTACCCTGCACAGGACACAAACTAGCAAGGTGCTATTACTCCCAGTTTCTGTACTAACTCACCCATGGTAGCACTCGTGGAAGGAGTGGGCAAGCCAGGTTGTAATCTGCTCCCTCTTGTGACAGCATTCACCTGCCTCCCCTCAAACCATAAAGTGTTGTGCCGTGGTCGTGGGTCACTCTGAATCTTCCCTGCCAGAGCTCATCCATTTGTGCAATTTCACTGTATGCTCATCAGGACAGGGAGAGGGAAAGAAATGTCTGCTGTGGTTCTGTGGCTGAGGTGTGGAGCTGTTCACCTGAGAGATGAACTGCCTGGGATCGGTCTCCCTGGTGGCAGTCAGCAGCTGAACCCAGCTCTTCTGTAATTTGAGCAAGTACTTGGACTCATGAGCTGCTGGGTAGGCACAGGAGCGGTGAGAGGGCCTCTCTTTCCAGCCAAACCTGGGAAAAGTTCAGTCAGGAAGGCTTCATGTATCTGATTTCAGTAGCGAGTTCAGGGCTCTGGGTGCTGAAGGTCCTTTACATGTGAAATAAGGTATCTAAGAGGCAAACACTCCAGCCCTTAGTGTTCCCTGCCAGCCAGCTTGGGGGGTGCCTGGTATAGGGTGCTGCCTGTGGTAAGATACCTTTCTGGAGCATCTCATGTTTTTCCATCTTACTGTACTGAAAATTTACCTACTGATTTACAGCAATGGCTGTAATCTAGGAAACAATCATGTCCTTATCCTCCTGTCCATAAAATGGTACTGGTCTCCAGTACTAGGAATAATGGGGAGCCTTCATCCAGAGTACAAGCAGGTGTGGACTAAGTAAAGATTCCAGCTGTGTGGTTAAGGGTTGTTACTTCCTATTGCCTGATGAACATGACTGTGCACATGGGAGGGAATGGGTTTGATGGATGTTAAGTCCAGAAAAAAAAACCCAAATACTCTATCCTTTCTGTTTCTCTCACATGTACCTTACAAGAAATTTGTAATTCCAAAGACCTGAAGAACAAGAAAAGAGCTAGAGAGATCCGATGCTTGAGTTCCTGCAAATTTGCTAGGAGAAGCTCACAGATGTGCCCAGGTAGTAGAGGACATGGCAAACTGCTGAAGCAAGCAAAAGTCCCAGCAGTGTCGACCAGTTCATTCTTGACTCCAGATCCAGGCACCAGTTTAAGCTTCAGCATGCAGAAAAAATCCACAGCTACAGAGCACCCAAGAAGGGCAAGATGGTTGTAGACAAACACTCCTCAACCTAGAAATATATTATCCCTTGACCATGACCATGGTTTCTTTGAAATATATAGCTCATGGTCAGTAACAAACTCAGACCAAGGCTTCTCCCATGGATGGGGAGCCCATAAGGCTCTCTCTTACCTGGGTCCTCTGGTTTCTAAAATGTGATGAGCTCATGTGTTGACACTTCCTTCTTTCAGACCACTTTAGTCTCTTCTGTTCCAAGTCCTTGCTCTTTGTGAAACTTGCAATAGCGTTCTTATGCTGAGATTCTTGCCTCTGGAAAATTTGGCTGAAAAAGACCAATAACTAGAAAAATTATTAGGGAAGACAGCTGACAGACAGACCTGAGGGGAGAGAGAAGAGAATCACATGGGTCTCATATCCTTAGGAAATTAAGCTAAAAACCTGACAGCACATGAGTGAAGTTAAGCACGTTTAAGGACTTTATCAAATCGTAATTACAAACAGCAGACCGAGGAAAAAGGGATGTGATAGAAAAAAATTTCCTTCCCAGGACAAAAGCCTGGCATGCAGATCTGACTGACACTGCTGAAGCTCACCAGCTGTCACCAGAACAGGGATGCCATCATTAAGCTGAAATTACAGTGGGACAACACACGGTGTCTTCAGCTCCCCACACCCAGGCATACTGGAAACTGTGACCAGACTGCCACAAAGCCCAGTTTAGAAAGGGAATGAAGGTGAAGATCATAATGAAGCGGCCCTGACAGCTCCTGCCACCCATGCTGCTGGGTGATACCTGGTGATGGTGGGGTCTGCGGGTAGCCTAGCCCCTCTGGGAGCAAAACCAGTTTCTTTGGACCATGCTTTGTGCATGATGACAGTTCTAAGGACCGTAGCACCAGTCCCTCAGATTGAGTGAGAAAGCTGGGGGCTCTTGGGTTAGTCTGTCAGAAAAATAGTCAAAGCAATGATTGAAGATGCAGCTGCCTACTGCTTTCTGGCTGTAAAAAGGTTGGGCAAGGATTGTTCTAAGACAACCCAAGGCCAAGACAGCATAAGCACAGGCTGTTTCACAGCTCAGGTTAAAGACCTCTTCTCCTTTGCTTGCCTCTCTTCTATGGCTCCACTCTGCACCACTAACTAGTGAAAAACACCTGCGGCTTGAGTAGGAAAAGGTATCTATATAGGGCAAAGCAGAGGTTGAGCCAGGCAGTCCTGGAGCTAACAGTAGCTATTCCTGCTCTGTGGTGATGTTTACAAGAGCCTTCCATGCCCCACAAGGTGACCACAGTGAAGAACCATATGTAACAGCCAGGTGCAAGGCTTTATAACAATTATTTAAAAGACAAGTAAGAAAAAAAGCTACTTGTCCTAAAAGGTCTTAGCTTTAGTGAAGAAAGGGCAAAAGAGGAAAAGATCAAAGCAGTGATGCTGAGAAATCTCTGTTCTGCTTTTCTTCTCTGTAGCTCCCTACTGTATTTCATGCTGTCTCATACCACTGCTTCTCAGACCTTCTCCCCTGTCCCTCTCATCTCTGAATCTCCTAAATATTGGGATAATTTTGCCTTCCAGTGGGCCAGTCCCTGTCTCTAGGAATCATGTAGCAAGAATAATGAGCAGTGGGATTAGGGGCTTTCCTTTTGCACTTGAGAAACTCTCTCCAGTGACTGAGGTTGTCTTACCACCACGGCAGGCTGCCTGCTGAAACTCGCTCAGTCCTGCCTCCCCTGCTGGCTGTGTGTATGTGTACTACTCCTAAAAAAACAGAGGTTCGTCAAGGCCCATTTGTTTTAGGCCCTTGAATGCAACAGTGTTCCTGGGCTGAAGATTCATGGAGAACTGCCCTTGCCCCAACCAATCTGATTAGAGGTAAGAGAAGAGGAACATGGTACTCTGCTGTCTAGGTAAGGTCTAGAATCAGCCTGGTCTCTAGCGATACAAGGTAGAACAAAGGCAGAACATTTTTTGGCCAATTCTGTAACATAAGGGAAAATTTCTCCTACAAACCTGGGACTACGAGTGCATGAGATTGCATTGCATGAGATCCTTCCAGTGCCCAGCCGCAGCCAGTAGCTACCTGTGATGTGAGAGGGAAAGATAGATTTTGAATCAAGCAGAAGGCCAGGGGTAAACTGAGTCTAAGGTCTAGCTCCTGCCAGTTCACTTGAAAGCGCAGAATTATTTTCAAATGTTGAAACTTCTGCAGCTCCTCTCATGACCTTCCAGCTCCAGATGGAAAAAATGGGGCAAGATAGCTGGTTTTGGGGCAGTTCCACCCACATGGTCTTGAAGTCCCTTGACTGCGGATGGTTCCCATGAGAGTTCAGAGCCATGTAATATATAGCAAGAAGTCTTCTCTGCTTCTGATGCAATACAGTAAAAAGGTTTGCAAGTTTAGGTCTGTGTAAGTTATCCCAGAAATTCATGGGAACCAGGAGATGAGATTCTAGTTTATGTCCATGTCTAGGTACAATATAAATATAAATAATATAATTATAAATATAAATCCAAGACTTTTCTTTAGTACCCTTCTCTGTTTATTTCACAGACTCAGATTTCAGTCTTTTTTTCTTTGAAAATGGGCATATTGATGAAACAGTGCCTCAGCACAATTTCCTGGTCTGGATAGACCCCATTACACAAGACACATTCACTGAGTATTACAGAAACTGCCAGGTCTCTGTGTCCCTACAGAACAAGTCCTGAAGGTGAGAGATAAGGCACACCTGGCTGGATAGGTGTGTGCAGAAGCCTACTGTACCAGTGCCTTGTAAGACCTGTTTTTTTGTTACCATGGCTACTAAAGGAGTGGCCTCCACTACAGATAAATTAATGCAAAAAATCAGGAAGGAAGGTAAAGAAAAGAAAAAAGTGTGCGCTGATTACTTTGCCCTTTGAGACCACATAAGTAGGTCTCAATCCACCAAGAGCCAGCATTGCACTGATTTTTAGCAGTAGCACCTGGAAGGATGTGACTCACTGACGTGCCAGTCACAAAATCAAGTTACAGAGATCTCCCCGGTTTGCAGATGGGCACAATGACATCCAGGGACAAGTATGTGATTTGGTCTTTCTGTATAACAACGGCAGAAGAAGTTTCCAAGGCTGCTTTACCTCTTATTGCCCAGTTTCTTTTGAATTCACTTCCCAGCAGTGAATATGGACTGACTGCATAAGCAGCATCTAGCAGAAGACCCCACTTTCCATGTCATACCACTCTTTCAAAGGCACCTTTCGCAGCTGCTAAAGCGTGGTAGGAGAGAGGTGTACTGACCACCCTTCACAGAGCAGAGACCAGTTGTAATCCCAGGACCTAAAGAAAATCGAGCTGGTTTCATTCAGCTTTTGCACAAATACCACCTGATGGTGTGGCAGACCCCTGTGAGCCTGAGTTTACCTTCTGGCACAGAGCAAGGCCAAGTCTGCTTCAGCTTTGCAGGCTTTCTTGGCCCTGAAGCGAGGAGCAATTCTCACTGCCCAGCGGTTGCAGGCAGCCTCTGTAGGTGCCATGGAAGACCTTCAGATGCAGGGAGACTACTTCTATGTCACTCTTCCATTTAGAAATGCAATTGAGGGAAAACATTGAAAAGCTCATCCTCTTAGGTCTCAGCCATCCTGACATGCTAGTCAGCCTCCAAAAGAAGTGCCAGGGAGGGTTTCTAGTGCCTTCCTGCTGGGCTGGTTCCTGGAAGGCAGGGTCTCACTCTTTTATAATGAAGTGCCTTTGCCCCATCCTGAGTAGGTGGCCCTCAAAAAGACTATCCTGAACTCACACTCGCCTTCTCAGTGGACATGTGTGGCGTTCATAGTTATCATTTCATGTTCTCTGCCTTGGACCGTAACATTGCTCAGGAGCTTGCCCGTGGGCTAGGGCAGCTGTAGCTCTGCGAGGCAGAGTGGGCACAGTGGGCCATGACACCCTCGCCCACTGTGACCTTACACCAGAGCTTGGTCTGTCAGTGCCTTTCATCTAAAATCAAACTAATCAAAGCCTGTGACCGCCCTTCCTTCATGCCTGAGCTTCCTTTGTGGGGAGAATGGAAAGGGTATATGATAATTCTCTTTGAACACCCAAGAGGGAGAAGAGCTATTTAAGCAAAAAGCCTAAGGACAAATGGGCTATGAATAAAAAAAGTCTCAACACTGGGAAGTCCTTAATCACCAGAGGAGGAAGACATCAAGGGGAGGACAGTCCAACGAGTTTTAAATGGACATCGACCAGGTTTTGACAGAGATTGAATGGCATGGTCCTGGGTTTGATGACCAAAGGTGTCCTTTTGCAGCTTCTGTCCTAAGTAACAGGCACCCAGGCAAGGAATCCACGGCCTAGGAAAGAAGTTACTTAGCAAGGTCCAAGCGCTCCTTTTTTATCTTCTTTGCACATTGGGATTCACCTACATACATGAGACAAAACCTTGCCCGAGGAAATAGAACGAGCAGCGACGGCAAAGAACCCAATTCCCGGGGGCAACCGCAGAGCAGACGGTTACTCTTCCCTTCCTCAGTGCCTCAGGACGGCCAACGCTCCCTCCTAAGCAGTGCTGATGGTGCTCATTCCTGTGTGCTGTCTGGCGCAGCTTTGGTGAAGGCCAGCTGCCATACATGATACGTCCTTTTTCTAGGAACCCTGTCCGGACCTGGCAGGAGTTGGACTGCTGTCAGCTAGCAGACCTGACACCTCGAACCCTGTGCAAAGGGGGCTGAGTATTTTTAAAGCTCTCCTCAGTCTTTATTTCTCCTTGCTCACTCCGTGGGTAAAAGGCCTTTCTTGTCTCAAGGATCCCTCTGTTCCCCCAGGGCCCCCCCCTCACTGATCCTTCCTGCGGATTCAGGGTGGGAGGTCCCAGCTCTCATCTGCAGCATCCTGGACTTTCTGGAGTTTCAGAAGTGCTGACTCACACCCACTCGGTCTGAAACTTGAGAAATCTGGCTTGTTCGTGGAAGCTGGAGGCGTAGGAATGACATGGGCAATGGTCTGTGGAGATGAAAAGGCTGAATATCAAACATTCTTCCCTCCTCCAGCACCCACGGAAAGGAGCCATCTTGTGCCTTGCATGGGCTTCATGACAGCATCAAGCCTTTGATTTCAAAGCAGGTCTCAGAGGCCAGAAAGATAACAAGGCAGTGACAGCCTCACTTCTGTCGAGGACAGCTCCCAAATCTCACCTCTGGTCAATGTTCAGCAGGGTGGCCCCCAGGTGCTGACCCAGACCCACAACCCAGGTCAGCGCACATGCACGCACACCCCAGGCTGTCCTCGGTGCATGAGCTGCCCAGCCGAGTCGGCAAAACATCTGTGATGCAGTGCCAGTGATGACCGGCTGGGAGCAGTGGCAGGTGGCCCCTGCACCCGTGGGTGCTCAGTGGCACAGGCATTGGCCCCAGTTAGCTCACGGCTGGGGAGGCTGCGCTTTGGCTTACAGCTCGCTAAAATTAGGGATGCCCAATGCAGATAAAAATACAGCCCTAACTATGCAAAACCTTTAGGGAGGCAGCCAAAGAGCACATCATATGTCCAACCAAGCCGAGCGGCTGCACAGCGATTAAAGTGGTGGAGCAGCATTCTTGAAGCGTTACCTGTGAAAGCCACCTCTGCAGAGAGTGACCTTTGGGTGTTCCATATTTGGAGACTTGCCTTTTTGTCTGAGGAGCAGCGAGTGCCTAGGAGAGCAGGTTCAGCAATAAACAGCCTCTCTGGGCAGCCCAGATGGTGGAAAAACGCAGAAAGGTGGGACCAACGCACTCTCCCCTGGTCCCCAGTGGCAGCACGGTAGCTCCCCTAGTGGCCGGTGCTCATTAGGCTTCTGCCCCTTCTCTTTGATAACCACCACAGTGCTTTGAGACCACTAATTCACTAGCCTGAATTATGCAAGAACCTAAAACTTTGCTAGTGGAGTATACAAGGGGATGTTAAAGATGGCATAGCATTAGGAAGGAGAGATAACCCTCTCTGCTCTCCAACAACCTTCCCACCAGCTCAAACAACAGAGAAGCCAACTGTAGTGTGAAGACATGAGTCCTGCCTAAGGATTCAAAGCTTTTGGGGAAATATCCTAGACTTTTACCATCTCCTCCTGCTGTCTCTGAAAATAAAAAACATTTTGGGATACAAAATCATCATCATTGCATCAACCAGGTTCCAACCATCAACATAAACTGCAGCTTTAAAGAGGGTAGGAGACAATCAACAGAGAACTGTAGATTGCTTGAGGGATGTTCCCTCATAATCTCCCATGCTTGGGAGTTTACTCATGATGGCTCTCACAGAGACCCAAATGTCCCCAGTGGCCTGCCTCTCAGTCTGAGTGGCTGCAGAAGATGAGCCGTCCTGTCTGTGGAAGCTCCAGACAGGTGCTAGAGAAGTGGGAAGAAAATCCAGGCCAGAAAACCGTAACATCACTCCACAACGAAAACTGACCATATTGAGACACCCATCACTTCCACTCCCAGTCGTAACTCTGTCTGCTGGATTTTGTCTGCCATTTAGCAACAGAACTGACACCAAATGCAAGGTTTGGCACAATCAGTGTTCCTCACAGCTGGAATAGGAGCACGATCAGTCAGCCAGTGACCTTTCTGCAGCTCAATCTCCCAAGAGCTTCCCAGCATCACACCTAGGTTCAGGTAGGTATAATAGGTGTGAAGCTGAGATGTTCTGTCAGGGAGTTGTTTCTTTCCATCCTCACTATTCTGATTGCCTGTAACTGTAGACACCATCCAAGATGAGGTGTTACTTAAGCTTCACTTTGGGCTGGCACCTCTGACACATCCCAGAGGGCCGTGCACTCCCTCACAGTTACCAAAATTCAGGTATGGGTATTATCTGAGGGAAGTGGGAGAAAGGAGGTGTGCTCCCAAATTCACGCCTCCTTTTCCCAAGGCTGCGCAAGGCACAGCTTGAGATCCTGTGGCTAGAAAGTATGCATTATGAGAGCTTCACGCACATGAGAGGAAGGCTGCAAAATGTGCATGAGATTTGAGCTTACAAGCTACTGGGATCTTTCCTCACACACTCAGCCAGCTCTGCCTGCCCAAAGCTCCTGCTGTACCTCAGGGATTGCATGACCAGTTAGGTCCAGTTCTTCCAGAGCAGTTTCTCCCCTCCATCTCACCATGCAGCTGTTGAAGCTAAATTACTCGCCGTAGAGGCTGACACAAAGGCAAGGGCTCTGGCTGGCCAAGACTTCAAGCAATATGAATTTAAACGGAGGAGGAGGAGGGGGAGGAGGCGATGTGTTCTTACATTACGGCTGCCTCTCCCAAGGTCCTGAGCCAAGAGGATTGTCAAGATTAGAAACATTATCTGCATTCAAATCCCACTAGCATTATGGAATCAGAAAATACTGTAAGGGGATATAGAAATGCTTGATACTGTAATGAGCAGGAGGCAACTAGCCAAGCTGCTGAGTCTCTGGCATAATCTATACTTTACTGCCTTATGGGCTTCAAATATACATGTGGGAATACATCCTCACCTGAGCACTGGACAGACTCACCTGCTGCAGCGGAGAGCAGAGAAAGCAAGGACACAAGCAGTGTCCAGCCTCTGCATAACTTACACTTGAAAAAGCCACCACAGGTTCTACCACCTTGCAAAGGTCTCCTGCCTTCGGGCGCTGCCACAGTGGAAAGAGCTCCTGAGAGACTCATGTTATATAAAACTTTCCCTGGTGCAAGCCCCCAGTGCTCTGCAGATGGACACAGGCTGTACCACTCACCTCACGATCTCATTGGCATGAAATCATCAGCGAAGGAGGCACGCTGCTTAGCTCTCAGCCCTGTGCCCGCAGGCACACATGCACGCTGTACACACGTGCTCTCCTATAAACACACACTGTTGTACATCTTGTCTGGGGATGAGACCGAGTTCAGAGGCTGGCCACAAAGATGATCAGAGGGCTGGAGCACTTTCCCTATGAGGACAGGCAGGGGTTGTTCAGCCTGGAGAAGAGAAGGCTCCGGGGAGACCTTATAGCAGCCTTCCAGTGCCTACAGGAAAGCTGGGCAGGGACTCTTTGTCAGGGAATGCAGTGGTAGGATGAGGAGTAATGGTTTCAAACTGGAAGAGGGTAGTTTTAGATGGGATGTTAGGAAGAAATTCTTCACTATGAGGATGGTGAGGCACTGGAACAGGTTGCCCAGAGAATTTGTGGATGCCCCATTCCTGGAAGTGTTCAAGGCCAGGCTGGATGGGGCTTTGAGCAGCTGGTCTAGTGCGAAGTGTCCCTGCCCATGGCCAGGGAGTTGGAACTAGATGACCTTTAAAGTCCCTTCCAGCTCAAATTATTCTATGACTTTATGATGAGAGTCTTCAGAACATCTCCAAACACTTGTAACCACAGTACATATGCCTCCAAGAGGCAGTCTCACTAGACGCAGTCACACAAGCCCTGCCACACCAACAGGCATGCGTCCAGCATTACTGTGACCTTTTTTGCCTCCTGAGCCCTAATGAAGTGCACACTTCCACAGTTTCACACAAAGAGGCTTTCATCCTATCACCCACATTCTCTTGACACATTTGCTCTTTCCCAGCAAGCTCCCTTGCTCACAGCTATACAGCTGTCCCCACACTCCTCCGAAAAGCTCCCTTGCATACACTACATGCTGACATGCATTGCTCCTCAGCAATGCTTCCTCTCTTGCAAACATCCTTGCTTATGTTCAACCACTTGTCTGT
Source organism: Trogon surrucura (assembly GCA_020746105.1). Lineage (NCBI taxonomy): Eukaryota > Metazoa > Chordata > Aves > Trogoniformes > Trogonidae > Trogon > Trogon surrucura. The sequence continues at coordinate 130,801,544 of CM036617.1, read as the reverse complement.
AGCACTTGTTGCGTATTTTCTACACATCTGAGTTTCTTCAAACAGCCCGAAGAAACTAACCATCTCTGGTGTGCAGGAATCAAGAGCTGTCGGACTTCAACTGTCTTGATTTTGACTGACACATGGCTAACATAGCCGTAAGTAAGCAGATGGATCAAGTGTGGACTGGACTGGATATGACGGAACGATTTTCTTCCCTTGGAGTTTCTGTGCTTTACCTCTGGTCACAGTTCAGGTAGAGCCTCAAGTGTTGACTTTGAAGAACTTCTTGCTGGCCTACACAACTGTCGACAAGCAGGGAGATGCTTACAATGTCCCCGCTTGTTGGCAGGATCATTGCTGAAAGCTGATGATCCTATAGGCTCCATCCCTTTGTCCAGTAAAGACAGATCCTCATAATGGGGAACAGAAAACAACTTCTCTCACCGCATGCTTGAAGATGTCTAGGGAGCTCACAAGAAGTGTCCATCTCTCCCTGCATTACCGGGTACTAGCTGCTCTCAGGTGTGCTAATGTGGACGGTCATGGCCTGAGCCAGGAGATGGGATGCCAGACTGGTCAGAAAAGTATTCAGATAACTTATCAAAGGATATGCAAACACAGCCCACTGCTCTGCCCTGTAGTACCTGTTGTAAGCATGTGCAGTCTCACCCTTATTTCAAAGTACTATCAGAGAGCAAAGGAAGAACAGCGAGATCACCTGTTTCTTGCAGAATAGGAGCACCCCTTTTGCCGTTCATGGTGGGGTTTCCCCCTAAAGACAAAAGGCCAGGTAGCCACAGGGAGATCAAGACTGCCATGATGCTGTGGTGGCTGGTGGAGAATATGTCCAGAAGGAAGTCTTCAGAAAAGACCTGGGGACATGTATTTGGTGGGAAGGGAGAAGGCAATCACATTCTTCATCTCTTTGCTTTGCCCAAGCAAGGTCCCTGAGCCCTGATTACCAGGGAAAGGACTGGGGCTGCCAGCACGGGGAGCTGGCCAGCCCCATGACACCCTGGTGTTGCAGGCAAGGAGGCTGTCCTGTGGTTTTTGCCTTTAATTGCTGCTCGCTCTTGCAGAGGCTGGGCACAGGCAGAGGCTATTTATAGCAGGGGAGCCAAGGGTGAAGCATGGGGGCAGCACTACTGGGTGACATTCAAACCATCTTTGAGGCTGGGGGAGGAGGGTGCCAAAACAGGTCCTGGGGGAGGGTGTTCCTCATAAATCTCCCCACCATCTCTCTGGCCACAGCTTTTCTTCTGCCCCCTCCAACCTCCTGCTGCTGAGTGCAGGCAGCTGTGCCCTAATAGGAACATTCCGAGCCTGGAGACCCCCAACCCCTCATCCCCATCATTCCCTTGCTATCTAGCAGGGTTGGGAGGGGGGAACAACAAGACCATCATCAACAGAGGCATTCGTGGAGCAAGGAGGGAGAGGGAGGAGAAGGGAGCTCTCAGAGCTGCTTGATGGTCCTAGAGCATCATTACTGCCTTGTAGGGTCTCTGACATGCTTGTGGTGGGGCTAGGTCAGTCATGTGGTGAGTAAGGGGGCTCATTTCCCAAGGTCACTTCATCTCTACAGAGCCCCTCTGGAATTCACAGGGTCTCGCCCGGCGCCGCTCCCATTACGGGGCACTTGTAGAACGTCTCTCCTTTCCTCACATATCTATTTTCACAAAACAGGCAGGAACTCGATATCTTCAAGAGGCCCCTTGGTCAAAAATGGTGGGAACAGGGGGCAGTGGTTTTGTGAAGCTGTGAGGAGACAAACACAAGAACGGATGGGATTAGACTCATGTCTTTAGGAAAAAATAAGTGGACCAGGAACTTGAGGGGTGACTGAAGCCTGGGTACGAGACATGACTTAAAGCATTTCACAGGAGAAAGGACTGCTTTTGCTGCTTCATTTCGCTAGGATGCTGCTTTGGCCACCCTGTCACATGTATGAAGGAAATGTGATGGTGCAGTGTCCTGCGCCCCCTCCAGTTTGCCGCCACTGCTGCCTGGCACCAAGCACCTCCAGAGTTAAAATGTCCATAGTGCCCACACTTCACACTCCTTCAACAGAAGCCACTGAGGCACAACCGAGGAGACGGCTTTCTCCCAGCTACGCTCACTGCCTTTGGTGTCCCCAGTTCGGGATGGAGCTCTGTCCCAATGCCCGAGTGTCAAACAGCAGTTAACAGCACATGGTATCGCCAGCAAACTCAGTGCTGTGACACAGTGGGAAGAAACCCAACCCTTGTGACCTCTGGGCAGCATTATCACTGTGGTGAGGCAGCATGTGATGCATCCCAACCAGTGCTGTCTGAAAGCAGAGTGTGGGTCACTTGCGTCTCTTGTGCCATGCTAGGAGGGCATGATACCCCTTAGCTACCCTGTGGTGTTAATGCTGCTAACCTTGGGCTCTCTGGTTCCTCCCATAGCTGGCGGCTCAGGTCTTGGAGCCCAGGAGTATTGGCTTCGGGATGGTGGACTCCAAGAAGGATGCCAAACTTGCCAAAAAGTTAGGTGAGTCCCATGTCTGATATCTCTGGAACAGCTTGGAGAGACTGAGGGGGTGGTGCCCGACAGCCAGCCCTGTAAAGGACAGACAAATTCTTGTCAGCAGGATGGGGAGGGTGATGGTGGCAATTGCACACTGTTCACCTGCTCACCCCAACATGGGCAGAATCACATTTAGGGGGGTGAGGATGAGAGTGAAGAGCTGAGACCCTTCCAGCAAAAAGCTTCCTGTCTGAGAGTGCCAAAACAAAACAAAACCAAGTCAAAAAAAAGCCAATGCACTCCATAGCAGTGACAGAGTGGAAGCTCACAGCTTGTTGAGCAGGTGGAAAGAGGTGTCATGGAATAACTCCATGCTCTTCCGGTACAGAGACAGGTCAGACACAGCAGTACGGAACCAAAACCTACAGGAAATCACATAGGCCCCCAGACATCACCAGTCCCATGACAAGGGGAACCCCAGCCACTAATGGGGGAATCACAGCCCTGCAATAGTTTGGCAGCCAGGTGCTAAACCTTCTCTCTTGCTCTCCAGAGCAGAAGTGGAAACCTGCTCTAAAGGTGAAAGGCTGCAGCGTTGCCCACCCCTGGAAACAAATGTCTTCCAGGGGCTGGTGATCCCTTCCTATTTTAGCCCACAAAGCAATATGGAAGTACTATGGCACATAAATACAACAGCACACAAATATGACACTAGGATTAAGATCAGAGTCTGTTTAAGAATACAGGCCTGTAATTTTCTTTCCTAAATCAGAGGCCGTATGTGCTGGTGGAAGATAAACTAAAGGTGAGAGCTTCTGCCTCTCTAAGAAGGAACAAAATACCAGTCACCTTGGCTGGTTGTACCCTGCCATCATGCATTGCTGGAGCTCAATGATGCTGATCTTGGAGCCTCCACCAAGATGCTGCGGCACCCAGTCCTCAGTCCAGTGATCTACCTTTCAAATCTGCCAGCCTGACATCTGCAACATCTCTACCCCGGGTTTCTATCTCTCTTGCCAAGCCTCAGAGGGTTTGAAGCTCGTTTTGGCTTTCAGGTCACTATGTTTACACAGGTCAGCCTTCTCTGGGCAGAGAGCACAACCCGTATCAAAATTCATTTTCCATTCGGTGACAGGTTGTTAAAATGTGGGATGTCAGTTAAAGCCTAGTATTATTTACTGCAAGATAGATAGCCAAGCTAAAGCATGTTCCTGGTACAGAATTTTTCCAGCTGAGGCCAAACTGTGACCTGAACAAAAAGTTCAACATTTGGGACAAAGCTAGCACAAGTTCTGGGTGAGGTCTGTCTTTGGTGCCATGAAATATCAATTAGGAGATTGCTCAGGTTGTTTCTAACTGGACCAACACACTGAACTGGCAGTTGCATTTTCCCAGGAGGTGGTGCCAGAATAATAGGTGAGATACTCTCTAGTAAAAGTGTTTTTAGTGACATGTTAATGACATTATGTTTCCTGTCTCCTTCTTTCAGGCTTGGTTGAAGAGGGAAGTCTCTATGTCTTTAAGGATGAGCGGTTGATTGAATTTGATGGGGAACTGGCCACAGATGTCTTGGTGGAATTCCTCTTGGATGTAAGCACAGATAAGCTCAGAGCTAGATAAAGCCTCTCGGAAAAGACCTTGCAAGTAGTCTCTTTGCTAAAAAACATGCATCTATCCTTATTTGAAATTCCGTCCCTGCTTGCTACACACTGGTAGAGATGATGTTTGCCAGCTTCCCAAACACTTGTCTGACTATGAGATCCCAGGAAAGCTGGTACCTTTATATGCCACTAACCACTTCTATTTTAAAGATGTTCTGCTCCTTTTCCTGTTTATGGAGTATTTGACTGGAAGCAAGCAACTATTCCACATAATTAAGTACTAGTCACTAGTTAGCAATCTTAGCCTTATAAGGAGAAGCTGAGGGAGCTGGGGGTGTTTAGCCTGGAGAAGAGGAGACTCAGGTGGGACCTTATCACTCTCTACAACTGCCTGAAGGGAGGGTGTAGTCAGGTGGGGGTCGGGCTCTTCTCCCGGGCAGCCAGTGACAGGACAAGAGGGCACGGCATGAAACTGCGTCAGGGAAGGTTTAGGTTGGATCTCAGGAGACACTTCCTCATGGAAGTGATCAGGCATTGGCATGCACTGCCCAGGGAAGTGGTGGAGTCACTGTCCTTCGAGGTGTTTAAGGAGAGGCTGGATGTGGCACTTAGTGCCATGGTCTGGCCGATATGGTGGTATTGGGTCACGTGCTGGACTTTATCTCTGAAGTCTTTTCCAGCCTCAACAATTCTGTGATTCTGTGATCTGGTGTGCAAACACTTTGCCATTTGCAAAATATTTCAGTCTTTTTTAAAAAGGAAAAAAAAAATTAAAAAGTCTAACAAGCAGCACTCTCACAGAGAAAAGAGCTCAATTAATTGAAAAAGGTATATGCTGCAAACTGTTTGCCCACTTCTAGACACAACCACACAAACAACGTTGCGTACTACTGCCTCTTCAGTGAATTTACTGAACTGCACTGTCATGACTTAGAGAAAATCAAGGCCCTAGGACTTTGTGCACTCTGGTAATTTTGTGCATGTTCACAGCTACGTGCTCACTTTCATGCCTGAATACAAAAGAGGTGCTGACTCCTTCATCAACGAGCTGCACTTCTCTTTCTTTACATTTTATTCCTATCTTTACACTTCATTCCTAGGAGAGACAACAGCCCAAAAATGTGGTCTTTGCTTTGTAGAGGAAACATTTTGCAGCAGCTTGGCTTTCCTTTGAAATAAGGTTCCCTTTTATGAGCATCCCTGCAATGATGCAGATAAGGGAGGTAAGGTGAGCAGTGGAGCTGGCAGGGCGTTTCCCAGGGTGGCAGGTTGCCTAAACGGTCACTTGCAGTACAGGAGTGCTTATGGGGAGAGGCATGGCCAGAGAAGAAAAGCAGCTTCCCAGGACCCTTAGGTCTCCTACGGCAATGTGTGTGGCTGCGTGCATCAGGTGCTGTGGCAAAAACACATGCAAGCACCTTAAGGGACAGAAATGGGCACCTGCCCCACCCAGGAGGTCCATGGACAGGGCACAGCTTTGCTGTGATCCCAGCAGTGGCAGGATCCCTGGATCCCACAGCTCAGGCCACTGTGGCAGCAGCAAGCTGCCCAGGCTGCTGGAGACACAGCCTCATGTCGGAGCACCATCACTCGCAAGGGGTGCAGCATATGGTGCTCTGCGAGGTCTTGCTAGCTATGCTTTGTGGTGTGCCACTGAGAAATTGGTTCAGTGAACAAAGGAAGAGAACAGGGATCTCTGCTTGTGTTTCTCCTTGTTCAAGAGGAATAATACCCAGCAATGCAAGGAAATAAAACCAAACACATCTGTGGTCCCTTGGCAGCCTGTTCTCAAGGGAAAACAAACCCAAAGGTTCTCTATTTCTCTGTAGGCTAAACAGTGGCCTGCCCACATTTTTTTTTTCCCTAGTGAAACCACTCTTGATTTACACCAGTATTGCTGAGCAAAATAATCAGGCCAAGTCTCTTCACCAAGCAGTGGCTAGTTAAGAAAATGTCTGGATCAACAACAGGCTGAAGCAGCAGATAGATCTTGCAGCTTTCTCATCAACACAGTGACACGTCTGGGGCCAAAGTATGGGTTTAACCAATTCTGTGTAGGACAATCGGACAGGAAAATTCACATCCAGACTTTTCACTGCTTCAAAACACTCTCTGGCCACCTTCTAGCATGCTAGATTTAGTTTGGAAACGAAAGCAAGTTCTTCGCCGTGACCTCTTTTAGCAAATGACACGTCACAGACAGAAGTTCACAGTCCCTATACCAGCTCCTTTCAACTGCTCTCCCTTCTACTCAGCCTCACTAAAGCCAGCTGCAGTTACTGTCCCATATCTCTCATCACAGTAGTTCCCTCAGCATCCGTTTGGGTTATTCAGACCTCTCTCAGCTTACTTCTTGATTCTTCAACCTATGCAGAGAATCTACTAACGGCTCCCTCTGAAGGTGACCTGCATCTCTCAGTTCCTCATGTTAAGGCAGAGAGCACTAAGTAGGGTTTCCAGCAGCAGAGAAATTGGGTGACCTCTTTCTCCCCACTTGGGCTGCTAGTGACATCCCCTGCCAGGCCTAGGTTAGTGCTGCAAATTGTTGTGTTAGCAAATGCATTTGTCGTGACAGCTGCTAGAAGACCCTGTGGAGATCATAAACAGCAAGCTGGAGCTTCAGGCCTTTGACCAAATCGACGATGAAATCAAACTCATCGGCTTCTTCAAAGGAGAAGACTCCGAACGTAAGATGAATATGTTCCTCATGGGGCCTGGAGACTGGCTGGGGGCTGGCATTGTTTTTTCTGCATGAACATTAAGGAGTATATGGCAGGCTGCCACAGTGCCAAAGTTACTGGAGGATGAGAGGGAGTTGCAGGCAAGTTTCTGCTGTTGCTATGCACGAGCCTATTCCTACACTAACAACAGTGACCCTCCTGCAAGGTGTCTGCTGGTAAGAGAAGGGGGCAATAATCCAGGGGCTCCTGAAGCAAAGTAAGTCTACTCCTTCCAAAGTAGGCTGAGGTTACAGTTACGCTGAGTAAGCACCTAAAAGGAGCAAAGCTCCACCTCCTGCGAGCAGTGAGCCCAAAAGGTCAGAGAGAGATGGAGGCAAAGGGAAAGAAGGAAATGCACATTAAATACTATCTTGGCAAACATACAGCAGCAGTAAGCAGGACACCTCAGGGCAGAGGCATTGACCAGCTTCTCCTTGTTGAACCCAAAGACTGAGAAGAGACTGGTCCCACACCCTGAGGGATCTGCAACTCAGGGACCATTCCAGGCAAAACCACCAGCTTTCACAAGTCTTGAGAAACCCTCATCTGAGACTCCCCCTGGCAAGCCCCAGCAGCCTCTTTTACCAGCCCTGAGTGCTTCCACTGCTCTCCAGGTAGTGAGCACCCCACACTTGCCAGCCTTGCCTTTAGCAAAAAAGACAGGGATTCTTACCTGAACAAGCAACATATCACCAGGCCTGCTGCCCTACAGCAGCCCATCTACTGCTCTCCTCAGCTTTCTCACCTGCTCAAAACAGGCTGCAGGGCAGCTTGGGCAGGATTGTGTCCCTAGTGCTGTTGGGTAATAAGTGTTTTGAAGAAAGATGGGAAACACCTGTTGTAAAGAGTTTCTGCCAGGCTGAGAGCGTCCCTCCTGATCCCAGCTGAGGACCTGATGCCAGTAACAGTAAAAATGTACCTCATTCCTACCCTATCTTTCTGCAACAGGAGCCAAATCATGCTTGTTGACTAGGAAATGGCAGCAATCACTAATGCTGCACCAACTCCGTGTATTTCCCAGGCCGAACTACTGCTTGTGCAAGAGGGCAGATAGAAACACCCTTATCAACAGGCTGGAGTTTTAGCTCTGGACCCTCTTCACAGGGCCACTGATCTCATCCCCAGTTAAGTGTGGCATGCTGGGATCCATAGTTTTCCTGAGCACTGTCGGGCTGCACAACATGTGTCTTGTTCACTCACATGAAATGGTCCTTGTTTGTAAATCCCAGAAGGGTGGAAGAAATGTAGTGCTGTCATATGATTTTGCAGTAATATATATTTATTCTTCCCTGGTGCCTTCTGTGCTGATCAGAGTGTGACCAGCTGCCTGTGAAATCTTTTCCTCATTCCCCTTCCCTCTTTCCAGATTACAAGGCATTTGAAGAAGCCGCTGAACACTTCCAGCCATACATCAAGTTCTTTGCCACCTTTGACAAAGGGGTAAGCATCCACAGATCTCTGTGGAAACTCACAGACTCCACCACCTGTTTTCCAGAAGCTTGGGTTGTTCTCAGATTTAATATCTGGCTCCAGCTTCTCATTTTCAGCATTCCTCTAGTTCGTGGTATTGATGTCCATGTTTGGATTTGGACATGTCACAAGATAAAAGGCCATTTCTGCTGTGTGGAGGCAGGTCCTGATCTGGTTTTGGAAACCAGCCTCACTGAGTTTGCAGGACCTTGGCTATAGCCTTGCTTTGCCCCAGCACTTGAGATCAGTAGCACAGAGAGCATCACTGTGTTTGTTAACCAAGGAAATATCCATTAATAGTTTGTTGGCCACCCCTGAGAGTGAATGCTCTGAAAGAGCGTAAGTACCTTGACCTCTGCCACTGGGAGAGACTTTGGGCAAGCAAAGAGGCACATCAGGCTCGCTCACCTCTGATGATCTGCACTGCAACAGGTTGCCAAGAAGCTAGGTCTAAAGATGAATGAAGTGGACTTCTATGAACCATTTATGGATGAACCTGTCCACATCCCTGATAAGCCTTACTCAGAAGAGGAGCTGGTTGAATTTGTGAAGGAGCACAAAAGGTACGTAGCATACAGGACACTCTCGGCCATGGGAAGCAGGTAAAGGTGTCTGCCATTGCAGGCTTGCCCCTCTAGAGCATCCCTCTCAGAAAAAAAATTAGGATGATGACCACCGTTTGGCTATTTGCTATCCTGGGTTTGAGATTTTGGCTGCCCTTCTCCTACTCACAGAGGTGCAAGCATCTATGCCACAATCAGAGCCCACCACCATGGGGCTGTGACAGCACATCTTACTTCTTCCCTGGTTAGTCCTCCCGCAAAGACCAAGGAATCTTGCAGGCAGTGGACAGCAGAAACCTTGCCCTTCTTGCCCGTGCTTTTAATTTAGGTCTGTATAGAAGATGATCTTCTCCAAGGCCTCTCAAGCCAAATCCAACTTCTTCCCCAAAACACCTTCATCAGTGAGTGTATCCCTCTCCTGATGTCAGACATGTTTGTAGTCAGGCTCTGAGCTCAGACCAAGATCAGAGGGACCATGGTGGACTAAGAGGATCCTGCTGGTCACAGGTGCAGAGAGGAAGCCACTGCTGTTGTGACTGTGTTGGGCCTCATGTGGCAATGGTGTTGAGCACCTACAGTATTTGGCCAATTCAGCAGGAGCTGCAGATACTCCATGATTTTTTTGTGATCAGGTTTATTACGCAGTTATTTAGGGACTCAGCTACCACCAGTCTGGAAGTCACTGGAAAGGCTGATCTCATGGAAAAGCATAGGGTTAAATATAAAGACACAAGTATCCCTGAGGTGCTCTCTTCTTTCACCCTCAAAAATTCAGCACAGGATAGTCACACAGCCTGTCTGCTGCTCCTGCAACTCCATTTCCCAGCAGACACTCAAGAGATCAGAAAAGAGTTCAAGAAAACAGGGCCATCAATATAGTTAGGAGACCCCAAATTTGGCTCAGCTGGAGGTTAGTGTTCACACGTAGCGGGTTGAGATACCAAAGATAATCTCCAGAATCCACAACTCACCAGAGTTGGGAACAGATCTCTGCCATTTCTGAAATAAGAAGGGGTCCTCTATCTCCCATATATTTGCAGATCACTTTTTGCTGACCTCCTGGACTTCCTGACCTCAATTCTTCCCATCTTTTTTTTTTTCCCTCAGCTCTTTCTGTCAAGCAGCAGCATCAGGAGGCTGCTTAAACACAGTCAGCTAAATGCTAGCCTAATAAGGCAAGTTCTAAAGCAAAAGATTGTAGTGGAAACCCTGTAATTCTTATGTATTTCAAGATGCTATGTGGTGCTTGGTATGAGAGAAGGGGTATTTTGCAAGTGCCAAGGCTCAGAAGAGAACTAAAGAAGTCTTGTGAAATGGGGTGCCTGAAATCCCAAACCCACCAAGGTTCTGCCACGGCAGGGGAAAAACTCTGGGGTGAGGGTTGTTTTTCTGCAAATGTGTTACTTCCTATACATCTGGCTATCATGCAGACAACGTCCCAGGAGATCCCTCTGTATCTTCTCACAGTCAGGCCTGTTTTGGTCATTGAAGAATTGGATAAGATAAGCAAATGCTACCACATTCCTATTTCCCATCTATTTCATGTTATCTGAGAATATGCTATGCATATGATCATGCCAGTGCATATGCTATGAATCTTAATTGGTTAATTCGCTCCGTAGTGAAAAGTGACCATTCATCTCCATTCTTCATCTTCCAATGTCATTAATCCACAGTAGGACCCCTCCTTTGATAGAACTACAGCTCAGTTTCTCTGACAGCCTTTAGTAAGGGACTTTGTCCAATGGTCCTCTGAAGGCAGCTCACCACATTGACCAGCATACCTTCAACCACACCTTGACTTGCTCTGGGAAGTCAAGTTAACTCCATGGCTATGACTTTCCTCTTAAAGATCACGGGTCTTTTGTGCTGTCACATCACATTCCTTCGAATGTCTGTTAACTCTACTTCTGCTAGAAGTGTTGTGCCCATAAAGAACTCGCCCTTCCGTGTCTGTGGCTCCTCAGATCCTTCAGGAACCTCTAAAAATTATTCTTGTTTCCACTGCTCTGGTAGGAAGGCAAACTGAAGTGACAGATTACACACCTCATTGATGCAACCTGGTTCTGGCAACTTGCTGCTACTCACTCTCAATCTGTTCTAGGACCTTGTTGTCCAACATTTCTCTTTGCGACAGATCCCGGGGCTGGTCAGCCAGGGAGACCCAGCTCTGCTGGGGTAGTTCCCCTGAACACCTGATGCCACAGCGATCAGAGGTGCAAAGGATTGCTTGTGCTTGTCTGCTATGGTCTTGTGTTCGTTGGGTGCCCCTTTAACACCCCAGCCACTTCTCAGCCTGCCAGGCTCTCTGACATGCTTCCTACTACAGAGATGTCTGAAAATATTTACAATATTTACCTTTTTAATTATTTTTTATGTCCCTTATAAACTACTTCTCAAAAAATTCTGCTTTTCTTTTTTTTCCTTCTTATGGTTTAAATTTTCTGGTCAGTGGTTATTAGGATCTGAATTTTCTTCCCAGAGGTTACTCTGTCCTCTTTGCCTCAGAAGAGTTTGGAAGGATTTTTGTGGTGGAATTCTGCTGGGGTAAAACCAGGAGAAAAGGAGAACAAAGCCCATTAGGAATATACTAGGGACTGCAAAACAGAAGTGAATAGGCCACCTCATGCTCTCAGCATAGACAGAACCATCTGCCCTGTGTGGGACTAATTCACCAGCATATCCCAACACAGAGAGGCATCTCATCTTCCCAAACACAAACAGCATCTGCAGTGACTCCAATGGGGGCAAGGGCAGGGTTTTATCACCATAAATAAAAGCATAAGATGACCTACCATGCCCCCATGCTTGCATTCAAAATGTGGTGCCCAATGGCGTTGACTCCAGCCACCAACCAAACGTACCACGGTGACCTTTTCCAAGACACTGGCAACGTCATGTGTGATGGTGCTGACTGCGCCCTCAAAGAGCATTTCTGTCCTTTTTTCAGGGCCACCTTGCGGAAGCTGCGCCCAGAAGACATGTTTGAGACGTGGGTAAGCACGCGCGGGTGGGAAGCCTTGCATTCCCGGGTAGCTTCCTACAAGAAACCACTGCTCAAGAGCTCCAGCCTCTGACTGGGGCCAAACATTACCTTTTCTGCTTTGAAAAGCCACTTTCCCTCCTCTGGGAAGAAAAGAAGGCCTTGGCTGTGATGCCCAGGACCTGAGTTCAAACGATGTGCTTAACAGTGGTGGACAGCTGAGCTGGGTCCCCTTTGGTCCACAGAGGGAACAAGGAAAGCCAACCAAATGTGTCATGAGGGTGCTGAGCCTCTGTAGCATCCATGATGTAGCTGCGGAGAACATCTTTCCTGTGCTCTGTCTCACTGAACGGGCACCAGTGCTGGTGAGGGGCTGATTTTAGTGGCTGGGTCGTCGAAATGGTACCAGAGCAGTGGTGCAATTCAAAATGTAAGCGAGGGCAGACTGTTCACTTAATTATACAGAATATGGAACAAATCATGCATTGATTGCACTTCTCATGGTGTGAGCAAACTGCAAGTCAGAGATTGTGAAGATCTAACCAGTGGTTTGGCAGCAATCACACACCAAGAACTCCCCTGGTCTGCAAGGGTGGAGAAGAGGGGAAGGGTGAAAATGAAAGAAAAATCATGTATAACAAATTATCCCTTCACTGTAAATGAGTATGATGTTAATAGCCAGCCAGAGACCTTTGAGTGCCAGCTGAGTGGTGAAAAACAAAGCTGAACAGGTGCTTTACAGACATTAAGAGGGATGCAGTCGTTTCTCCAAAAAGCTCGGCATGTTTATAACAGCATTCAGCTGCCTCCTTGCTTGGCTGTGTAACATGAAACGCTGCGGGACTCCAAAGCACCAAAAACCTTAGGAGTCTTTAATACAACAAGGCAAAAAACATTAATACTGAACCAGGAGTTATGAGTCACTTAGGCATGATTGCTTTTCATTTTGTTTTGAAATACAGATTCTGTAGCTGAAGTCACTTGAAGTTTCTTTCACATGCCGTAGTTTTGTTTTCATACTGAATATTCTAAAGTAACCCTAGGAAAAGTGTAAATTGTCAGAGGTGGGGTGTTCGCTTTACCAGCAGCCTGGGAATGCAGAGCTTGCCTCTGCTGTGAGCAGGGAGCTCATACCTAGAAGAGGCAACAGGCTGGATTCTGATCTTGCTGCAAGTTCGGAACATCCTCAGTGTAACTCCTTCACTGGAGTTACTCCAGCTTTGTTTGCTGCCTTGGGAGTCAGAATAGCATCTCTGTATAATTGTATATCGCATATATACATAAATTGTGTTGTGCTGTCTGGCAAATATAGAGAAAATGCAACAGCGTAGATTTTGCTAACTGTAAGCAGTCTGAATGTCAAGTAAATCTGCCTAGAATGCCCCAATGAAAACGTATTCCCTGAAGACGCCAGCAAAGGCCCAGCATCCGCTATTGTTTTTAAAGATAATGTTTTTCACTTAATCTTTCGAGTTTTTGTTTTCCTTTCAGTTTTTGATGGTGGCTTTGTCACCTCTGGGCTCAGAAGGGAAAAGAAATTAGCATTTAGATGGGAATTTTTTCTTGCATTAAAAGCAATTGAAATGGAAACTGGGAACGGCAGTGGGTGAGGAAGGCGAAGCCGATCCGTGGGATAATTCAGAGATGACATTCATAGCAGGTGGATGATGAACCAGCCGGCAGATCTATTGGCTTTTGCCAATATCATTACCCATCACTCATGTGTCTCATGGAAAAAAGCAGTCAGTGGACTGGTGAGGCTGTCGTTTCTTCCCTGCCTCCCACTCAATTCCCCCCACTGCTCATGGAGACCTTCACCTAGAGCAGAGACTCCTTACCTCCCAAAAGGACCCCAAGTGAGCCACCTCGCCTCTCCTATTGTGAGAAAACCTCCTTTGGTGGCCCAGAAGGAGCATGTTTGGGGGCTGAGCATGGTGGCAAATCTTTGTTTCCCTGCAAACTGTCTGGCTGCAGAAAATTTATGAGGGTAGGTGGCCTCAGGCATGGAGGGTGAGCCCATATTCCCATACTAGAAAGTCCTTGACCTTCTCTGCAGGCGAGGTTTTGCCCCACACCATTAGAAGTTCCCTCGCCCTTGCCATCAGGGTGCCCGCCTCATCCTTAGCTGAAGGGTTTCGGCAATGCTACCTGAACTACCCGATTCAGCGCCTAATACCTCCATGACTTGGTCTCACCTCAGCTCCCATTTCTGGCATCTCAGTGGGGCCCCAGTCAAGCCTCCCTTTGCAATTGTCCTTTTCATTTGAAGGCTCCCCATCGCTGCTCCCCTCCAGCAACCGCCCGGATTGTGTCCTCCCTACCTGGCCTGTCAGTAATAGTTTTGTTATTTCCAGGAGGATGACATGGAGGGAATCCACATCGTGGCCTTCGCTGAAGAAGATGACCCAGGTAGGAGACTGTTTTCCTCCTTGTGTGATTCCCCATCACTCAAGAAAGTGCAGTGTCATTTGCTTTGTTTGCATTGTGGAGCCCTGTGCCCCAACTGGGATGGGGAGCTGGGATGCTTCTGGCTGTTTATGCTAGAGGGTGTGCTAGCTGGGATTCAAATTCTGGCTATAAATAGATAGCTGGATGAGGGGAAAAAAAGAAAAAAAAAAGCCATCTCCTCCACCCCAGCTCCAGGATTTGCTCTCTAACTCTGCATCCATCTCACTGTGTGGTTGTGGGAAAGCGCTGAGGGCTGGGTGCGTGATGGGCATGCGGGAAACCCGTGGGCATCAGCTCCTGAAAATCTGTGGCATCGGTGCTTCTCGGCACCATCAGTGTGCCGAAAAGCTCTGGCCTCTTGGGCACTCAGTTCCTCCCTCGCCACAAGAAAATAGTGACATTGTTCCACTGCACGGAAGGATTACAAGACTTAATTCATGTGTAACTAATTTCAATACCCGGGGAGGATGCTCAAAATTAAAAGCCTTATTACCAGAAGAAAGAGCTGGGAGACAGCATTTTAATGAGAACTATAAACAACCCCTGTGTGCATAGGGGGGTGAGGGAAGCTGAAAACCCCACAAGTGAAAAGTGCCTGCCTGTTGGCAGGAGAGAGCTGCAGTGGTTGATGTATCATTTCAGATGGTTTTGAGTTCCTGGAAATCCTGAAGCAGGTTGCCAGGGACAACACCGATAATCCTGACCTCAGCATTGTCTGGATTGACCCCGATGACTTTCCTCTGGTGAGTGGCAGGGCCTCCTTGCCTTTCTGGGTTTAATTCATGGATGAAGTGCGTGTGTGTGTGTGTGTGTGTGCATGGGTGCAAGATTTACCCCATGGAATCTGGGATGGGGAAGGATGGGAAACGGGACCATGGGTGATCCCTGAGGGCTGCTCATTCGAGTCTGCCTCACATGAAGGTGGTGGCTTGGGAACATCCCCGGAGTTGTCACTTCCCTTTGCCACGTGTGGCAGCCCAAGCTTGCGCTCAGCCTCTCTTCCCTCCCATGCACCCATTGATGCACGCTCCTCGCTCCACAGCCCAGCCAGCTGAATTAGTGTAACAGGGTGTTGCAGGCACCCTTGCCTGAGATTTTTTTTTCCTCACCCCTGCAGCTGATCACTTACTGGGAGAAGACCTTCAAGATTGACCTGTTCAGACCACAGATTGGGGTGGTGAATGTCACAGACGTGAGTAGCATGTGTCCAGAAAAACCGGCAATCTCAAGGTCAGGTGCTAGAAAGGATGGGATCTGAGGTCTGCTTGGCTCAGTGGGACTTCTGCTGTTAAGTGTGGGTAGATGAGGCTTTTCGCCTGGGGAAAAAGTGCAAAGACCTCACCATTCCCACGTGCAGCAGGGTTTATAACATCTGCAACATCAGGCCTTTGCTCTGAGCATGTTTCTGTTGCTGAGTTGCACACAACTCACATCTGCCCTTGTGGTCTGAGCTTCAGGGCTTTGCCAGGTTTTGGTTTCAAGGTCTCACATTTCCACCCAGACCCACAGTGTGCGCTTTTGTCTGTGCCCTGCTCTGACTGAACCTGGGTGGGTTTGTGGAGGAAAAGTGAGTGTGTAGGGAGGGAAGCAAGTCGTGCTTAGGGGAGGAGAAGAGGAGAAAAAGGAGAGTGTTCTTGTAGCAGAAGCAGAACGGCACAGCTTGGATGTAGGAGGGAAAAATGGTCCCCAACAGACGTCAGGGGAAAACTGCACAGATGGAAAACAGTCAAATAAGTACACAGTCTTAACAAGTGTGACATAAACTGGTGGTGGAGGGATCCTGCTGGGGTGCAGAGGGTATACTGGAGTTCACCCAAGCCGTCCTCCTCCTCAGCTACTGCTGTGAAGGTCGTACTGGAGGGATTTGTGTGGAAAGAGGAGGCATGTCCACCCCATGCATGGTAGCAGTGATGGGTTTCCACACTGTCCCACAGCCAGCAGTGCTGCAGAGCTGCACAGGTGCTGCTTTGGCACGGCTGTGGCAGTGGTGGCATCCACAGCTGGGCTATCAGGACAGCTTTCTAGCAGCTACTGTTTTCATCACAGTTGCCCTCAAGCCAGCAAGACGTGTGACTGATGTCAGGTTATCCACACACTGCAAGATTTTAAGGCAGGTGCGAGGGGGACCCACCCAACCCCTACCAGCAGAGATCTAGGGAGAGCTGCTGAGTGGAATGTAACATGCATCACGGCCCCGACTACAGAGAGAAACCATTTTTCCTCCCTCGGATGAAGTCCAGATGACCAGAGGGCACATAATGCAGCTCATTCCAGCCTGGCTCATTTATTACCTTAATTTATTTTTGATGGTTAAGTGCTGAGTATTTTAATCTCTTTAAAATGAACCTGTGTGGGTATGTAAGTATCTCTGGAAGCAGAAAACTCTCCACTGAATAAGAATGTATAATTTGGTGCTTGATAACTTTCCAGGGCTAGGCACTCATCCTGGCCTCACCAACAGCCTTGTTCCCAGTCCTCACATCCCCTCTCCTGTACCTTCCCAGAAAAAGAGGGGCAGCGAGGGTGATTGTGCCTCCTGTTATAACAAATGCTGCAAGACCATAAGATGGGAGATGTAGTAGGGAAGGCAAACCCTTGGTATTATGAAGGAAGTGGAGGTCCTGGATCTTGTCCATCCCGTTGAGGGGAATGAGAAGCTGGCTTGGGAGTCACGGAGAAGATGCAGCATTGGTTGGATGTGAGCAGCGCTTTACCTATAATAGAGCAGCATCTGCCAGACCATGGGAGAGACACCTAGAGAGTGAGAACCCAGTGGGTTGAGGCTTGTTAGCAGGAATATTAAAGAAGAGCAAAAAGAGGGCCAATGCAGCATCTGTTACCTAAGAACATGAGAGAAACGAACAAACAAGTCAGAAATAGAGCCCAAGTCTTCCAGTCTTTTCCCCTTATTACTAGTCCACTAGTATCTCCATTATATTCACTGCGGTTGGCCATCTTTAAGTCATGTCAAAGCTGCATCAAACAGTTATCAATAGAAATTCATGGAAGTAGGATTGTCAGTGGCAAGAAAATCGTATAGAAAGCAGTATTAGGCAGTAACATATACATTTTTATCCAGCAGTCACTCAGAGACCTGTAAAATCCCATGCATTATCTAGCTTTGATATAGTAAATGTTTCAGGTTGTTGATTACAGTATTTGCAGTTTTTATTTCATTTCTTTTAAGCCTGTTTTCTATTCCTCAAGAGAGAGATTTAGGAAAGTTCTAGGTTGGCGGGTGATATCTAAAACAAACACTGAGCTCATTTTGTTATTTCAGTGTGACATCACTGCCTTCAGCCAAGTTACACAGGTACAAAGTGGGGCTTACACAAGGGAGTAAAAATAAACACTGCTGTTGACTTCGGTGGACATAACCCCTGTGACCCCATCGCTTCTCTAAAAACCTGCCAATACAAACACCAGAGCTCCCAGCAGTCCCCGCTGGCCTGTCACATCATAGTGGCTCAGGACTAGAGCCATAATGCTCTGCAAAATATTGCTGCTTTATTTTCACAGCATCTTCTCTGGCTGCAATGGGCCTGCTCCTGTTGCCATTATTTATAGGTATCAATTTTTGTTGCACGGACTGTCCTGAAGTTAGCAACAAAATCATTTGCATGAAGCAAGAGCTGCATGCCTCTCCACAATTTTGATGTTTCAGGAGGAATATATGGTAAGGGAGAAACAGCTTTCCTTGAGCAGAAATTGGTCTGGCTTTTTAGCAAGCCATAAACCAAAGAGAATTAGGTACCACAGACAGGGTTAGAAGTTGAGCGCGTTTGCAAAAGGCAGTAGTTATCTCCTAAAATATGAAAAGCATTTGCTTCTGCAACATCAAAAGCTGAATGAGATAACCTCACAGCACCTCCGCAAAATAGGAGGTTGATCATATTTTATGGAGGGGAGACAGTGGAGGGAAAGGGGCTTTCCCGGGCATTTACCAAAGGAACTTACAGTAAAGTAGAGAGAAAACCTTTACTTTCCAGGCCTCGGGGACCATGCCAGTTATGCTTCCTGTCCCTGGGTAACAGCCACAACTCAGATAGCATCTTCTCATTGCATTTTAGACAGCATCTTCTTACCGAATCCCCCATTCCCCCTCCCCACCCCCCCCTTTATGGAAGTACTGCAGACAGCTGGGAAGAAAGAGCAGGGGGCACCTGTAGTCCAGGGCATCAGTGTTTTTCACCATTCTTCGTATGGAGAATGGTTGAGATGATTTGAGGAAGTGCTTTTCTGAGAGCAGGAAAAACTACCACACGTGAAGAGTCCAGAGCAATGTCCTGAGGCAAAGGCGGTGGTAAAAAAGGCTGGGGAGAAGGGGTGCTGGAAGCTTAAAGGAAGAGGTCCCAGAAGGGCTCTGGAAGGAAGGAGGGAAATGCTGTGATGTCCCGTGAACTGAGGCAATGCTGGGGGATCAGTCTCTTTATGTAGACTGGGAATCTACAGAACTGGCCAGACAGGGTGAGGACAACAGGTCAGGTGGATGACGCTCTTGCTCACAGGTGCAGGCAGTGCAGGAGAGGAACAGGCAGCGGGCACACGTCTGGCCAAACAGCACCGCGCGCTCACCTAAACCCATTGACCAGTCCCACTGCCCCTAGTCAGAAGCAACAGCATTTCAGGGGGAAGTGGTGGTGCCAACGCGTGGGCAGAGACACTATTGCTGAGCCTGCCTGCAGGCTGTGCCAGGGAAGGAGTTAATGCCCCCACCCCTGCACCCCACCCATGGTCCCACACTCACTCCTACAATAGCAGTGAACCCGAGCTCTTCCCTGTGCCTCAGAGGATGGCTAATCGCCCACCACCTGTCCCCACAGGCTGACAGCATCTGGATGGAGATCAGAGATGATGATGATCTGCCCACAGCTGAGGAACTCGAGGACTGGATAGAGGATGTGCTTTCTGGGAAGATAAATACCGAAGATGATGATGATGACGATGATGATGACGATGACGATGATGATGATGACGACGATGATGACGACGATGATGATGATGACGACGATGATGACGACGACTAACTGTGACTCTGTGCAGCTTGACTTGTGGGGTCTGAGAGGCCTCCTCCTGTGGCAGGTTCCTCCATCGGAAGACCTGCGTTTGAGCGTCAGCAAGCACCACTGCTCCTCTTTGCCCCCTGCCCTGCTCCCCCTGCTCCTGCCCTTGCCGGGACCCCCCAGCCTGATTCTCAGTGGTGCTGACCCCCCGGGACTGCCCCAGCAGGCACCCAGCACCGCTGCAAATCATGCCTCTTTAGTAAGGACAATAGGAATCTGCAAGGAATCTGCTCCGAGTGTCCCAAGGCAGGAGGGAAGTGCCTGCCTGCTCGCTGCCATATGGACACGGAGCCAATTTGTATTCTCCATGCTCATTGGCCCACCACTTAACATCCAGAGACCAAATCTCACTTCAAGACATAGGGAAGGCCACTGTAAAGTTTAGCCTGTTTATTAAACGCAATGCCCTTTGCATCTACCCTGCCAAGACCACTCAATCCTGCAAGTTCTGCTGCAGGAGCCTGTAGCAACTCATTAACGTGCTAGGAGCAGCGAGAGGGTTTGAAAGGCAAGGAAGGTCTTAGGGATGCTATTGAAGATTTCAGTGAGTCCATGTAACAGGATATTCTTGCCTGGCAGCGCAGTGCAAAACCAAACACCATGGTCCCTGTTTGAACTTTTTTCTGCTTGAAAGTTCAGGCCAAAGATAGGGTAAGTGCAGGTGGTCTGATACGGGACATCAAAGCTTGCGAGTTCCTGAACTGCTGGGAAGCCTGATCCAGGTCTGAGCCCAAGCTCTTGAGGCTGAAGATTGTGGCACTGAGCCAAATCATCAGTCTTAACCCCAAGGAAACACCAGAGCAGACTCCAGGCCAGTTCCAAACAGCTGCAGCCAAGTCTGGGCTGGGCCTACCTTCCCTTTTCAGTTGAACCTCAGCTATACTGAAGGTGGTGCACATGAGATAGACAGCATACTCCTGCCAGTGGAAGCATTTATAGATGCCCACCCTTAAGCCCTCCTGTTCCTCATGACCTTCCAGCTTTAGCTGACTTTTAGCCCAAAGCCTACATAGCATCTTTTCCCATGACCAAGATGTTGGGAGGAACACACTCATCCAACCATAACTGGATAATGTGCATTGGGCAATGAGTAGTAAAAGAATTCAAGCTGTTTGGCTTTTAAGCATTTGGTTGCACAGTTACTCCTTGCTTAGAGACTCGGGTGTCCTGTGGTAGCCCATGAGCAGCCTCTTCTGACTGCAGACTGAGAAGGATCTCAGGGCGCCAGTTCGCAGTCTAGGGGGTCACTCGCAAAGCGAAGGGTCAGCACCTCAGCCCTGGTGAGTGCAGCACCCCCCATGTGCAGGTCACTGCAACAGCATTAGGTCTCCCTGCTTTCCTACGCCAGCAGATTTCAATTGTCTTAGCTTATTAGGTTTGACAATAGTGCAATGGATGGAGGAGAGTTTGGAGATCGTTTTGTCTTTATAAATACATTTATAAATATATTCTCCAGTCGTTCAGACTCATTAGCATCGGTAGGGTACACACGTTCTCTCTTGCTACAGATGAAAACCACCGTTCTGACCTTTCTTATACTGTGTTATGTCAGAGGTAAGTGGTGTTCGGGGAAATAACAGCACATGGGACAGGAGAATCAGAGCTTGTTATACAAATGTGAATCAACCTGATGAGAAACAAGGTTTACACACTATATATATATATATATATCCTTTACCAGATGAACTGCAAAGCAAGATTTTAGAGATTTTTTTTTTCCTGTCTGTTGATCAGTCTCTTTGACTCTCTCTCTACATTAGCTGAAATAGAAATTTGAAACCATTGGTATAAAATAGCTGAAGTACTGATATATTCCTACGTGTGCCATATCCTCTTGGTGGAATGCGCCAGCACAAACAACACACAGCTGGATATCTGTATATCTCTATGTATATGAATGAATACTGTGCTTATATGACTGTAGACCACGTTAGCTCCTCATTGAACATGAAAGACTCTCAACCTGTGCTTTTAAGACTCTCAACCTGTGCTTCAGCCTGTTAGAAGAATAGACAGGACAGCAAAGCCCGCAGGTCAACCATTTGTCCTTTCTTGCTTCTTTATGATGCATAGAAGACTTGAGCCAAATGTGTTTGGGGAGACCATCCACCTAGTCACGCTGGGGTTATGAACAGCTCGGCCCCATCCCAGAGGACCTGGTGGAAGCTTTCAAAAGCCTCAAAATGCAGAGTGTGCTCAGCCTGGAGGTCCCCTCCTCTCCTTCACTCACGCCCCCCTCTCTCTTGGCTGGAGGGGTGCCC
The DNA here is from genome assembly GCA_020746105.1 of Trogon surrucura. Taxonomy (NCBI): domain Eukaryota; kingdom Metazoa; phylum Chordata; class Aves; order Trogoniformes; family Trogonidae; genus Trogon; species Trogon surrucura. Next base: position 130,779,966 of record CM036617.1, on the reverse strand, counting down.
AGCACCTTCTGCTTTTTCCTTTCAGCTGTTTCCTTGAGAGGTTTTCTGGAGGACCCAAGCTCAGGGAGTGAGCAAGCAAGCGGGACTCAAGATCTCACTGATGCACATTGGTAAGGAGCAAGAACAGGCAAAATGAGCCATTTAGTAGCCTTCTAGTCTGTGACTGAGGGACAAATACTTACCTGAGAACAGTACTCGGTTATCTTTACCTTGGGGCTGTTCCCAGGAGTAAAACACACACAGTTTCACCCTGCATATGGTAAGAGCCTGCACAGGCCCTGCAGCTCCAGGTCACTGAAAAGTGACAAGAGTGTCTATAAACGTGAAGAATACACAAAATGTTGCTCTACTGCCTTTCCTAACTGGCACTGTCTGAGGACATCCCGATCACCTGGGTGCTTTCTGTGTTCCTCTCCTCCTGCTGTGGGTGTCCATCTGTCCTGCTATGCCCCTCACTTGATGCTCTGAGAGGCAGAGCTTACCACAGGCAGACCCTGTGAAGGGCACTACAGACGTGTTCAAGTGTCTGAGTGTTTCACAGGCACAGGTCCATCTCAATGCATCAAGCAACAGAGCTATGGGGGTGAAAAAAAAAATAATTTCTGTAGTGGTGCTTAGGCTTACACAGAGGCCACTGAAGCTGAGCTTATACTGGGGCTGGTGGGCTGATGCCAGTGGCTTATGGAAAGCTTCCCTTGAGTTCTGAGAGAAAGGGCTAATCCTACAGCTGCCACTCCTTCATGGTGCCAGCACAGTCCTCAGGGTGGCCACCCTTTCTCTCTTCTCTCATCTGCCCCTCCATTACAGCTTTCATTGTTCTTTTTCCCCACAAACAGGAACTTCTTATTGTCAGCTTTTGGGATAAACACATAAAAATGTTAAGAGAACATTACAGCAGAGGAAGTTTTGCAGTACTGAAGATGACTAGGTAGCAAAGCCTCTCCCATTCACCTGTACCACCTCATCTGCCCGGAGTTCATAGTGACAGAACCACTGAATGAGGCAATATACCCCTTGTGAAGGAGATGGTAGCTTGAACTTGAGTCTCTTCCTTGCAGGGACAGGTAAGATAGTGGTATGAGGAGGTACCACCACTGGAGCTCCTGGGCTCCTCTGCCAGAAATAGGCACAACTGGTTTTTGAAAGGCACCGGTGGCCCTGAAGAGCAAAGTCAGCCTGGCCCTGCCCAGTATGCACTGAAAAGCAAAACGTCAGTATGCTTGGATGAGGAACCAGCAAAAAAACCACCTTCTTTATTTAAAAAAAGGAGAGCACATGGGCAGCATTGAGTGTTTCTGCAGGCAAGTCTGTTAAGATTGTCCCTCTCCTAGCAAATGGTTCTCTTCCTCTAAAGTGTTTATTGGACATTCATATTAAATGGATCTTAACACATATAAAGGCAAGGAATCAGATTTTGTCCTCATCCAACTATGAGTGCTTCAAGTTGATTGGTCACCTCAAAGTACCCCAAAATCTAGTCTTACCAGCCCCCAACGACCATGAGGGAGCACAAAGTCATACACCACCTGCTCCCAGTCCCCAGATACAGTGTCAGGGTCCACAAAAGAGGTTTGTTTGGTGTCTTGTATCACAGGCCACTATGTGCTGCTCATGTGCAACAGTCGAGGGAGAAGGAAACTCATCAAGAGCCACATAGTACAGCTATCATACAGAAGTACGGAGGAGAAAGCTTCTGCCCTTGCAGCGTAACAAGGATAGGGACAGAGAGGCTCTGTGAACCTGAAACTGCTCTGAGCTGAAGCCAGCGTTTTGGGAAAGAGCTCCAGAAGGAGAGGTCAAGGAAGACACTCTGGAAATCACAGACTACTCCATATTTTCAGGGTCAGCAGTTTTCATGATGTTTGTGAGGAGTGTTTAGGGTCTCCTGAGCTGCCCTTGGGAGAGGAACGGCCCTATGGTGAAACCAGAGATCTCATCTGCTTTCCATCCCACAGCGAAGCTGCTCAGCCAGACACCGACATGCATGCACAGCCAAGGACAGCGGCTGCTTCTCCATGTCTGTCTGCACATCATACTTCAGAAACGATTGATTCATTACTGAGACCAAACAAAAATCGCTGCGTTTTATTTCCAGGGAAATAATTAACTAGACAGGAATATATTACTTCCCAGCTGCTGCTGACTTGTGGCAAAAATAGGCCAGGATTGCATTGGATTCATCTCCGCCACAGCAAAGCTTTGGCTTTGGGGAAGGCCCACACAAAGCTGAGCACCGATGCCTGGACTTGGGAGGAGGCTGAAGAGGGGAAACAGGTGAACAGGCAACAAGGACCAAGGCCCTCCAGGGCAAAGCAAGCTGTCTCCGTTTCCGCTGCAGGTACATCTCCGCTCTGCAGTGCAACACCACCGGCTAGAAACTGGAAGCAGCAGAGCACAGCAGGAAGAATAATTAACCATGGTAATGAGGCTGCAGCAGCAGGACTGTATCCTACCCAAGACCCGAGGCGCTGTGTGTCAAACCACTGTGCTGCAGCATCTCCTGCCTTTTCCCTTGTTCCTTCGTACCACTGACATTTGGGCAAAACAGCCCTTTCATCCAGCCGTGGGATGGGTCTCACACCTGTTTGGCAGACGATGTCTAATGGCGACAAGGACCATAAGGCAAGGTCCAGGATAGGCCACATCTTGGCCCATCTCCCAGAATACTCCCTGTCAGATTAAAAAGGTGCTAAACTGTTTAAAGTGAGGTTGCAGGGGGCCGGAGGGGGAAGCTACAGAGCTTCCTTGCAGCTTGAAGATCCATTTCTGGAGTCAGATTACAAGCAGATTTTGGGATAGAACCAAAGATCCTTCTGGTGTCTCACTCCCCCCTTCCGTTCCCCGCCTTACACCTTCTTTTGCCAAGCCCCTATGATGAAGGAGATCAGCAAAGTGCTTAAAAAGCTTCTGGTATTGTCTTTAATGCTACAGAAAACAAGAAGAAAACGTAGCTTTTTCACCTTCTCATCCCTCCTGACTTATTACTCTTCCTGTTTTAACTGGCTCCCTTCAATCTTTTTTAAATCTCTCCATTTCTATTTAAGTCTTTCTTCCTCTTCTTTTCAGCCCACCCCCACGGCACATGGTATCCAAGGGTCACTTAAGGACAAGGCCTTCGCCTCCTATTGCTGCTCAAGCCCATCCCCAGCCCAGGGAGACAGCAAACTCCCTCGTGCCACTGCCAGGAACTGACCGTGGTGGACGCCCATGCCATGGGCTGTGGCTTCAAACATGGGAAGGGACAACATTTCCTTCCCAAGGAGAAAGCCAACCAAACAAGGCTGAGACCAGCTTTCCTTTTTTTTGGGGGGGGACATGTGGGAATCGCTCAAAGCTAACTATCTGCCTGAGAAGACCAGTAGTTGTCCTGACTGAGGTCTCCTTTGGTCGTGGGTGGCAAATGACTTAAATAGCCACAGGTGACCTCATCCTGTGCTTTTGGATTTGAAGGAAACCCAGACTGAGCCAGATCCCTCCTTCAGTAATGCAGGTAAAAACAAAATAATGTTCGACCAGAGAGCAGGCTTGAAATTTGCCTGGCATTAGAATGTTGCTTTAAAGTTTAATTCAACATGTCAAAGCCCTCCTCCTGCTATTGACAAAGAAAGAGGCCATTGAATGACAAATGCAACTGTGTGAAGAATATTTAAGTCCCTAGAAAATGAAATCGCTAAAGGAATTTGCACAGCTTCCCACAGTCTAGTTACTGAATTACTAAACCAGTTTTTCCCAACCACTTACAAAGCAAAAGTATAATCAACTGCAGGATCTGGTATTATGAGTACTCAAGAATCAGCTTTTACAAAATGGAAGCTAAAAAGTTTGCAGATAGGTTTCACATCTGTAGCCCAGATATAATCAGCTCCTCATTCCCTCTTTTAAAGTATGCCCACAGCATCTGACTTGTGCTGGATAGAGGTCTAAGGAGTGAAAAATGTTCAGAGTGTCTCTTAAAAGTTCCAGAGAGGCTGAATTAAGTGTGGTTTATCAATAACTCCCTTCTCTCCATGAATCTAGTTTTCATTCATGCTACCTTTACAAGAAGTAATGGGGGAAAAAAAAAAAAAGACAACCAAAACTGTATGTATCTAAGCATTTAGAAGCTTGATTTTTGCCTTTGGAAGAGACTTAAAATGTTTCAATTTACAGAGTAACTTCACGCCTAGAGCAATTTGTGGTGTCTCTGCTTTTAAAATCTCTGTACCTTCATGTTTCTAAGGATGCTGGAGGGGAAAACCACACCCTATTCTCCAAAGTCTCTTCCACTACCTTCACATTGCTGCCACTTTGTCTTACTGTCTCTCTTGAGGTATTCCTACTTTCTCCATAGCTTGGTACATAAGCAACATGGACAAACTGAGCTATCCCAAATGCATATCCACAAGGCAAAAGTTATCTCCCTTCTATCTCTTCCAAATCATATTTAGTGCTGCCTACACGAAGCTCAAAAGCTGCTTTTTCCCTTCATCTTGGCCATGCCCCCACACAGCAAACAACCGTTGTCCTTCTCCCACCAGCAGGACCTGCGGCCTTCGGGAGGGCAGCAAGCAGCAGTACTGTTGTGTGAGGGCTCTTGGCACCCCCAGGTTATTTGCATTAGTGAGACAGAACCAGAGCAAGCCTCAAGTGATGCACGGAAGTGGCCATCTTCACCCCATTCAGATTTTGGAGGAAGGGAAGATCATGACTTTGGCACAGGCTGGCAGTTTTGCAGTGGGCCCCAAGCTGATAACACATCACTATATAAGCAGTAGCCAGGGGAAAAAAAAACCCAAAACCAAAAAGAAACAGGAAAATAGCTTTCTTCCCACTTGAGGTACTCTCCATTTTACTAGCAACACGACAGCACAGATCAGCACACATGCTTCACAGCAGGGCTGTAAACCTCATTACAGAATTTCAAAGCAACTCAGGTAACCTTGTTCATAGACAGTGATTTATGCATATGCAATCACCTCACTACACCATCTCAATCCACTTCTACAGGCAAGTTATGCTCGTACTCTCTCTCTTCTTCATGCACCCAGCGATGCATGGATGCACACATGAAGAAGGAATGGACACCCACACCCCAGTCGATTATCTGTCAGTACTAGAAAGGACTGTAACCTAAACCTATCACCTTCTTAGTCCAGTATAAACTCAGGAATGGTGTTGAAAGACGAATCAAAGCAGTCCGCCTGGCCAACTCCCAAAACACCTTCCCTTCCTGCATGCCGTTCTGCGACACCACATCCTGCTGAGAGATCGCCTTCCCCTCACACCCACGCCACCTGCCCTGAGCCCCAGGACCCCCGGAAGCTCTCAAGTTCAATCCCTCCCAGGAGTTCAGATCTGGGGCTGAGACAGCAGAGCCAGGACATAGAACCCACAGAAGCTGTATCAGGGTTTGAAGCTCTGCCCACCTCCACAGACAGATGTTTCATTGAATCATTAATTCAGCTAGCAGTATTGTAGGGGGAGGTGTTGCTAGTGCTTCACACATGGCCCTGGAGCCATTTGCCTCACGTGACAAATCCCTTAACCCATTTGTTGGGATCTGACTGCGTGCACGCCCTCTCCCCCCCATACCTTCCCTACTGAATTCCTTAAAGCTGGTATTTTCTGACTGCCTGTAACTGCGAGGCCTGGTCCCATCACCTACTGGGGTGCCAGCCAATCTTCTTATGTATAAAGTCATAGTTCAGCCACAAATATCCTAACCCAGTGGCTGTTGCTGTGCTGTCTCAGGGTAGCTACACCCTTACGGTCAGGAAGGGCACTGCAGGAGAGGCATCTCCTTCTTAAGTGACCCTAGTCCGGTACGTCCCTCAAAGCAGAAAGTGCTTACCTCTTGGTCAGTTATACTTCAACCAACATGGCACCCAAGGCTCCATCACACCCCAAAGACCCTTGCAACTTCAGTGAAGGACTTGCCCAAACCAGAACAGCTCTAATTTCTGCTGAGCTATGCACCATGGCCCCTTATGATTCAGATAGCTGAGTTCTGGGCGACGGCCAAGGGAACTAGTCCCTCTAGCAAAGCCTGTTCCTTCCATCAGCTTCCACAACCCACAGCAGGAGAGAAAGTGCCATGAACAGCAGCAGTCAGGTGTTGATTCGGTATCAGCGCTAAGCCACAAATGAAACGGAGCGTGCTGAACTCGTATGTAAAGATGCAACTCCCAAAGCTAAGAGCCTGGGATGAGGCTGACAAGCCCATTATCTCGTTTGTGCCAAATTCCTGCCTCTTACACTTTCCTGCAACACACCTGCTGCCGGCTCCCACGGAACCTTTACCTACACAGCTCCCCTCTGGCACGTCAGGTCTTCCTCTGAGGGGCAGGGGGGGACCAGCAATGGCTGCAGACCTATCACAGGCTCTGCAAGGCAGCAACAGCATTGTTTCCTTTCTCTGCCCTGCTCCAGGATCTGCACTGCCAGCAGCCCAGGGCTGGGCACTGCCAAAGCACTGGCAGGATGAGTGGGGACAGATCAAAAGCAGAGAGATCAAGGGAGGGCAGAAGGCAGGACCGAGCACAACTCCATCCCACCCTTCCTGCTTCCTTTTGGGGGCCTCACTTCAGTGTTCTGCAGCCTAAATATGGCCACCTCCCCTCCCCACCCTGCAAGCAGAGAATTACCCATTTGGCTGTTTCTCTCCACCAGCATTTATATGCTCACTGCTTATCTCCACAACTGCCCCAACACTCTATTTTTCAGTGCACGGCAGCATCCTGTGGATCTTGCCAGCAGCCGAAGCCACCGAGGAGATCCGCCAGGCAGGGAACAGCTGCAAGGCCGGGTACTCCCCAGGAAAGAGAGCTTTCCTGAGGAGTACCGAAGATGGCCCAGCTAAGAAGGCTGCTCGCACATTTCCTTGGGCACGGCCACTTGGTCTTTCCAAGCTCTCAGCATGCCAACGATGGAAATCAGAGGTGGCAAAGGCCTCGCTCCACAGGCGCTGTCGAGACGAGATCCCTGCACATTGTTTTAGCAGAGCACAGGCTCGCGTCCCCACAAACAAGGAGCACTGGATTTTCCATCTCTTGCCACTCCTTCTCCCCTCTGGGTCCAAATAAGGAACTCAGCAATGAATCCTGTACTTGGCAATTTGTGTGCAAACTACGAGAAGACAGGAGGCAGAAAAACCTGTTCCCCCTCCAGTCATGTGTGTCCCCCCACCCCCCTCAGCCTTAACTGCATTTGCTCCCCATCATTTGATATTTCAGGTGTTCAAAGCAGTTCACCTACCAGTCTTCCTTCAGGAGTGATAAATGAGTTTGCATTTTACTGTGGCAGGGCAGATCAGAAAGGTCTAGAACAAGGGTGACAAAGACAGCCGCAAAAAGGTTAAACCACATGTTTGCAGGGACCCTCCCAGCCACACCCAAGGAATGCTCAAAGGCCACAAAGGCTTTTTTTTTTTCCCCTGAAAACATAAGAGGAAAGAATGGGACAATTAAATCTGGTTTCAGTTTATTTCCATAATTTTACTGTACAAAATATGCAAAGTGTAAAACGGTTTTATGTTTCAGTTTAAAAACAACAAAACCCCATCCACCTATAACTTAAGAGAACCCAGCTTGGAACAGAACAATTTACTAGGCTAGACTCACAGTGCATTAATGTCACAGACACCAGGAATTCGCTTACTTAAGTACACGATTAGAAAAGAACAGAAAGATCATGTACCACTGCAGTTAAAGTCACATGTGCAAAGAAGAAAAGGCCAAAAAAAAAAAAAATGCTGGTTAGTGTCTATTAATTAGAAAACCTTGGCAAACCCCATCTTACTATACAGTTTGTGTAGAAAAAGTATTACACAGTGATCAAAAGAGGGCGAGGGAAGGGGGTTTGCTCCCATTCCCTCCCCCAAGACACAATAATGCCGAATCAAAGAAACAGGCACAGAAGAGTGTAAGATTCCTTCACAGTTACATCTGCGCAGGTAGCGAGCCACCGCATTTCCCTCCACTCCGTGAGCGCAGCAGATAAACCCAAAGCATTGGTAGCGCTGCTAAGACATGCCCGGGAAGCAGCCAGAGGGAAGGATTCCCTCTCTGGGAAGAGCATACGTAGGGGCAGGGCCAGCCGCCTGCTGCCTGCAGGGCTTCAGAATATCACAGGGATTCAAAAAAATACAAGAAAACCTCACACAGACTCTTTGAGGAATGTCAAAGGGTGGATAAGACCAGCTGTACCGCGGGTGCAGCGGGGACGAGGCTCGGGAGCATCCCCAAAGCGATCCGGCATCGGTCACAGAGCAGCTGTTGGAAACAGCAACTTTTTGGTCATCATCTAATCGGAGGCAGCAGCCTGAATGCAGGAGGATGCATATTCCCGTAGGAGACTTGATGGCCCAAAGCCATCTCTTTCTGAACAGCAACTTGGGTTGTTTTTTTTTTGAGGGGTGGTCATTTTTTAAAAAAAATCAATCAAACAAACAAAACAACAGTCTAAACACTGAACCAAGCCTGGCTCGAGGCTTTAGAAACGCGTAACGCACACACCTATAAGGGAAAAAAGCACAATGACACACACAAGCTAAATGAGAAGAGACGCACCTGCACACACATCTTGTGAATGGCTCTCACACGGCAGGGCAGAACAGAGCACAAATGAAGAGTGGAGTCTGCAACCAGACTACAGCATTTTTTCAGGAGATGGTAAGACTTCTGTTTTACCTTTGAAAAGGGCACACTTACAAGTGTTGGTAAGCAAGATGAAATTGGCTTGGACAGGTTTCCACATTGGGCAGGTTATGAATCTTTCAATTTTCTAAAGCAGCAAGGGTTAGGAACGAGCACATCTCAAGACTTCAAATCCTGCTTAAGGCAGGGCCAGCCTCAGAAACTGCTTCAGTGCGGCTTTTGGCACACTTGGCAACAGCAGGTTCCCGACGCTTTGTGTGGAGATCCCTAGCCAAAAGGGAAAGGTTAAGAGGCTCCGTGAGGGCTGAAATTTGCTCAGATCTTCCCCGAAACCTGCACCTTATCACAAACTGCCCCTGAGCTCCAAATTGCAGCAGCAGCACCTCCCATCCCGGTGGATACTTGTTCTGCCTCACTAGGGAACTTCAGGGGAAAAAACAGAGACGGGAGGATGCCAGCTGGAGTGACTGAAGTTGCTGGCAGGCGGAAGTGAGAGAGGCTAACAGATAGGCTGACAACCTTTGCCCAGGCCTAGTTACAGGGCTGGCGAAGCATTAAAGGTCTAACATCTGCCCCTATGCTCCTAGAAGCTGCAAGAAATCAGAATCTTCCACTCTTTAGCCACGAAAGAGAAACATAGCCTTTGTGGAAACCCACAGCCATCTCCATCTGCTCAGGAACAGCTGAAATTGTTAGCTGCATCTGGTTTTAGAAGATCTCAGCATGGCTTTGGATTTAGGCTGTAACAAATCCGAAAGCAAAACAACAAAGCCTTTAAGTATCAGAGCAGCGTACTTGAGAGACACAGGAAAAACGCCAACGTGGAAGAGAGAAGTGGGGCAACACGGCACCCTATTGAATGGTTCAGCCTTTAGTGAAAGATGTCCAGTGCAACAATCTCCTTTGAGGAGGACACTTCACTACAAATAAGGTTGTCTTATAAACCACATGAATTCTAAGAAAACCCCACACCAAGCAACCAAAAACCAAAACACCCCACAGTTTTCAGCCAGGTACAAGCATCCAGGCTGGGAGAGAGAAGGGAGAATATTTGCAAGGAGACAGTGCAGGACAGGAGAGGCATTTGGAGGAAAACAGCCTGCACTTGGCTGGCAAGCCCTACAAGCCTTATTGACACTCAGCTCTTGGCAAACTCTGCAGAAGTAAGGACTGCAGGATTTGGATCAGAGCTTTGTTGCTTCATTCCCTGTGACGAGATTCTTACTCATTAGTTGGCTATAAACTGAGTTAAACAAACCAGTCTGCTCTCACTGCTCAGTATTTTTATGAAAAGTCTGAATTCCTACAGATGCCGCAGGTCCATCTGCGGATCTCAAAGCACTTGACGACAAGTTGAGTTTTGCCTCACAACACCCTTTGAGGTAGGATGCGATTGGTCCCCTGATTTTGCACGGAGAGGGGAAAACAAGAGAGATCCTGAAAAATAAAACCCTATAAGAAAAAAACCAAACAACCCAAACCAGAACAGGGAATATTCAGGAGTCCCAATTCCCCTTTTAGTCTCTCCTCACCCCTAAGCAGGTTGTACGTTTTTAGAGACCACCGTCGGAGAGGCTAAGCCTTCTCCTTTAGATTTCATCAGGCAAAGCATTCACACTGCTGACACAGGGAAGAGCATTTAATGTAGAAGTTGGCTCCTGTTGACAGTGTTCTTTTCAGCAGCAGGCAGAAAAGGCGGAGGAGAAAGCAGACCCAGAGTGAGCATACGTCGCTTCTGTCTGGTTCTCCACGTGTTCAAGAATTTAATGCAATTAAGACATGAGTTTCCTGAGCAGATACTGTCAGATAACCCCCCTCGTGGGGGAGGTTAAAGAAAAGAGGAAGGAAATACTGGGAAAGTAAGGAAGTTTTGCAGCAGTGCCTGTGACAAGGTACTCTCACACACACACACACGGCACACCCAAGCCCCCAGCAAGGTGATTCTTATTCTGACTTAAGAGAAATGAGCCAATTCAGCCACAGGCAGCAGCCTCCACGCAGGCATAAGTCCTCCACAGTCTCCTAAGCTACTCCAGTCTCTCCCACCTTGCTGGTTATGCACATCATAAAAGCCACATACACGCATCTTCAGGAGAGCTAAGGATGGAATTCTATACACTCCCGTTTTTCTTTCTTTTTTTTTTTTTTAAAAAAAAAAGGAATAAACCAATCTATTTTTAGAAAATAAAACACTGTAAAGGCCATAGCAAAGGAGTCCCCATATAGACTACCACAAAGCCTGACCTAGAAAGAAACCCAAACACTCAGTTTAGGGAAGGGAAAACCCCACTTAGTTCCCATCTTTTAAGGGACACAGGCCTGGTCCTGTCATGTACCACACCATCTAGCTTCTTCGCAACCACATCTGGTGCAGTACGAGGAGAAGGCAGGATCCAGGTGACCACTATGCATGTGTAAGTAACATGCAGGACACTGGAGGTGGCACTTGGATGGGGAATCATCACCCACTTCACCAGGGTGTCCTCCCAAGAGGACTATCTGCAGGTGGTGTTGGAGAGGCAGCTTCATCACTGCTGAAGCTGGAAGAGGCTGGACCTCCCTTGCCCTGTCCCCAGCACCCCTGCTTCAGGTGGGTACTCCCTCGCATCAGCCTGTGAGAGGCACGTGCCAGCTCACACCAATCACACCACACAGGACCAGCAGAGCCCTACTCTTAGTTGGGCCATCTTGATCTGTTGGGAGCACAGAGGCAGCCCCACGAGCTTCTGGTGGAGCCCAGGGAAGGAGGGGCTGTCATAGCTCTCCCTCTTGGAAGGACAATGTACCCTGGCAATGAAAGGCACTGGCTCATGTACCTCGCTGAACTGGGGCCTTCTGCGTTAAGACATTGATATAGAGGGAAGGTCAGATCCCACCTGGCAGAACATATTTGCACGGCACAAGACTGGGCAGAATGAATTGAGCGTTTGCATTCACACATGCAAATCCACCACCAAGAGCTGGGGGGGGTCTTGAAAGGGACCTGACTGAAGCCTTGGAGCTGGCTCGAGAGTCACGTGATGTCCTGCACCAGCAATCAGACTTCAGGCATTGCTTTTGGGTTCACTGTGAAAATCACACCTTCCCAAACCCCCTAAAACTCAGATGACACTAAAGTCGCACTGATGGGCAAAGGTGGCCTTACAAACAAAACTGCAGCTCTCGGGAGTGCACCCCAGTACTGAGCAGAAACTCCTGTAGTACATAAAGACCAAGAAAGGCAGTCAGATTTTCAACATTCAAATGTAGTTTGGTATTTCTTAGCTATAGTTGAAGGCGTAAGGTGGGGAAGGATGCACTGCAGTGTTTCCAGAGTAGTTCTCCAAACCAAGTGCATGTAGCAAAGGTCAGCCCTTCCCTGGCTCATCTCCTCAAGCAGGGAAGTGCTTTTGCCCTTCTTTCCTCCAGATGCGCTTGAAGCTGGCTTGAGAGGGAGGGGCACATTCCTGCCGGCACCCTCCTTCCCCTCAAAGAGGCTGTCAGACACAGGGAGGCTCTGTGATTTATCTGAGGAGCCACCAGCTACTTGTCTACCTTGTCCCAGTGCAAATACGCAGCCCTTGCAGGTGCAACAGCAAGTGGTGGTAAGGCAGACCGCGAGGTGACTGTGGCTGGATGAACACATTCAGAGAGCCAGAAAGAAGGGTACAAAAAACAAGGAGCCTTGGGAGTGCCCAACAAATATACGGGCAAAGAGAAGAGAGGGAAGCAGGTGAGAGATGAAAGGGAGCTGTGTCACAGAGAACAGTTTCACTAACAAGCAGCGGTACAAAAACAAAACAAAACTTTGAAGAGCTGCAAGATGGGCTGATCCAGCCCAAGTCAAGCAACTTCAGAGACACAGAGAGCAAAACCACTGTCTTGAGCACTTCTTCAGTAGTCCACTTGTTGAACCTGACAGGAGAACAATCATCTTATGTGCTTATACAGGTCCAGCACTGACAGAGAAGGGTATGTAGAGAGGAGAAAAAGAATACAAGTGTTCAGTCTCCAGACTGGGTGGCTCACAGAAGCAGCCCTCTCACACCCACACTTTGATACCCTCTCCGTCCTGAGTGAACAGGGACAGCCACATTCCCGTGCCAGGGAGTTTCTGTAGTGAAGAGGTGAGCAACGTGCTCTCAGAAACAGCTACAGGTAGGAAAAGCAGAGATGCAAAAGCGAAGGCGCACGCACGGCATAAGGCAGCGCTCCAACAAAAATACCACCATTGCAATCGTGCGGAGAAAGAGAGAGCATGAGATTTACAGTAGGTCTGGAAAGGCAGGGAAAAAGAAAAAAAATCTGTTCTGTCTCCAAGGCTGAGCTAACTGAGCCAAGTCACCCTGTCGCCTCTTAAGATATTTCTTTCTAGATAAGATATCTCAACTTCCCCCTCCCCTTTCCAAATAAAGTGCAGATGGTCAAATATTACTGGTCTATCATCTGCCAGTTTCAGTCAGCATTGGGGAAATGAAACCCAAAAAGCACAATGTTGAAAAAAAAAAAATCCCCAAACGACCCACCCTCAAAATCCCTTAGACTGAAGTCTCAGACTGTAAGCGGAGGACAAATTTATGAGATTTAGGGTCTATGAACTCTTCTGAGAGTTTGATGAAGGGGATTTTCTTCACATTAACAACAAGGCTGAAGTCCAAGCACTTGAGGACAAACACAACGCCGTCTTGTAACCCGCTTGTGACCGCTTCCTCACTGACGAGAGTCCACTGCTTGGAGAACCAACGATCCTTGTCGTACTGGAGGGTTGGGCCCGGGTTGAGGTAACGCTCCAGGAATGCCTGCCAAGAGAGGGACATGCATTAGTGCCTGCCCCATGACTTGCTCTGCATCAAGGCTCTTTTTCCCTTCCCAGGTACAGCTCCGCGAGCACAGGCTTGCCAGGCTGCAAACCATTTCAGCTTCCACGCTTCAGGAGACATCTTCTCTCCGGTCCCTCCCAGCTTTTCAGATCCCAGGAGCAGACACAACCACCAGGATATCCCTCTTTCAGCTTATCTCAACAAAGTTACAGTCTCGATGTCTGCTGGCTGCACTACCATCCGGCAGCAGTTCAGTAGAGTAGAGGTCGTTTCTCCCCTATCAGCTCCACAATCCATTCCAAAATTGCAGTACCAGACAGGCAGATGGGGTAGCTGGTCCTTCCTTCCTCAGGTCAAGCTAAGGTGGAAAGCAGAGGTTTTCCACGTTTGCAGCCTGAGGTGCTAAGCCCCAACTCTTGACAGCATTTCTCCTTGTAGTGCAGTCAATTTTGGTAAAAAGCCCAGGAGTAAATTCTCGTATTTCTAACTAATCTCTAGGCTTGTGGAGTGTTCTAGGGGGAGGGTCAAGAATGGGAGGGGGACTGTGTGACCTGTTTCCCTCATCATTCAGTCTCTCCTTGTGTCAGCAACTGAACTGAGTCAGGGTATGAAGCAGAAAAGTGACATTTGACCAAGCAGCTCATGAATTAAAATACACTGTCAGACAGACAGGGATTTACTGCAAGATGGTAGATTTAGGTTAGATATTAGGAAGAAATTCTTCATTCTTCATTATGAGGGTGGTGAGGCACTGGAACAGGTTGCCCAGAGAAGCTGTGGATGCCTCACCCCTGAAAGTGTTCAAGGCCAGGCTTGATGGGGCTTGGAGCAACTTGGTCTAGTGGGAGGTGTCCCTGCCCATGGCAGGGGGGTTGGAAGTAGATGATCTTTTACGGTCCCTTCCAACCCAAACCATTAGGCGATACTTAAAAGCGGTGCAAAATGCAGTACTGCAGAGGGGACACACACACAAAAAATAAATCATAGTCCACCGCAGGTTGCCATCTGCCTCGTTCTGCTACCATGATCCAGCTAGGAGAAATCCCTGTGACTCAAAACCACTGTCTTGAGCAGTTCTTCAGTAGTCCACTTGTTGAACCTGACAGAACAATCATCTCATAGGCACTTTCAGATTAAAAAGAAAATACAGAGAAAACATGACTTTGCTTTAAGACTTGATGCAACCTACAACACGCTGATCATATTACAACCAGCAACTACAAAAACCTCCACTCACCTCCCCTGACAACTTTCTGTTCTGCATGCAAACACAGATGTGCCATCCCTTTTTCCCTCCTTCCTGCATCAATGCTAGAAAGAAAGTGTTACCTTTGGTGTCATGTTATTAGTGATGCAGAAGGACAAGTGTTGCAAGATGCTCTCCATGCTGTGGTACTGTTGCTGACGTGTGGTACGAAGGTACTTCTGCAGAGCTCTTGCCATGGAGGGGAAGATTGCCTGGGCTGCTTCTCGGGGGTCCATCATCTCTCCTGGAGCTTTCTGCTGTTCCTCTGCCTGGAGGCGTTTGATGTGAGTGAAAGCCTCCTCTACTGCAACCACAAGCCTGCAGAAGAGAAATCAGGACAGCAAAAGTCATAACCAGAGAGGTAGGATGGGTCTGCGGTTAGGGCAGAGTCCGGGAGTTGGGATTTACAAGCTCCTATTCCCATCTCTGCCACTGAGTCACTGCCTGCCATCAGACAATTTACATAAAATCTTCTCTACTGATAGTCAGAGGGGTATACAGCAGTTTTTCTTTCCTTGCCCAAGCCATCCAGCAACTGAGGGTCATAAACCAGGACTAAGGCTTTTAAAGCCCAAGTGCCATACTTGGTTCTGCCAACACAGTATAAACATCAGCTACATGACTCAAACAAGACACAGCTGCTCTTGCGTTTAATGTACGTCTTTGAAAACAACAGTTCCAGCACACAGTGCTGCAGTGTGAAGCATAAGGGCAGGCAAGCAGTCAGGAAGAGGCTGGTTATAAACTAACATAACCCAGGACACAGACTGCTCCGAGACTCTCCGCACTCACAAGCTGCCGTCTGCTCTGATTTACACCAGTTGGGTAAAGAACTTGTGCCAATGAACAACTGCTTTGCACTCCCCCACTGACCAGCGGTGGGGCTCCCACCTTCACTCCTAACACCCTCTGCAAACCACTCCTGCCTTGGCACAGGTGAGCAAACACCAAAAACAAATCATAAAAAGGCAAACTGATGCCACAGAACACTTGCAGGTTAGCCCAGTACTAAGTAACATGTGAGAGGCTACACTGTAGTTGGGGAGGAAAAAGCAATAACAATGGAAGAGTCAGCAAACAAAAGTCTTTTAACCCTCCAGAGGGTAACTGGAATTATCTGTAGGACATGCTCAAAGCAGAGCTTGTGCATATTATGCAGATAAGCTAATGTAACTAGTTGCTTCACACTAGACTTCCACTCAAGTCACCAACCACCATCCACCTTGCCCTTAATATCCAAGGCATCTTAAGGTCACGACAAGCAGATGTATAGCAAACTGCATTCAGGCTATATATGAGGGACAGCTTGAGAAGCCCTGACGACTGCCCATTTTGTTTAGTTTGACTTGGGGGAGGCGGGCGGTGGAAATCAGTTTCTAATCTCATGTCTCTTTGTTGCAGCTGTGACCTTCCTCCTTTGAAACATCCGGCCTGATCTTCTAGTGACTGATGGTTTTCCTCTGACTAAGCAGCTGTTCTAAGCAAACTCAGCAAGCAAGGGAGATGTGCTGGAGTTAGAATGCTACACTGCACGGAAAGTTTGAAGTTCCTGTTACTCCAAGGCTGGAAGAGAGCCCAGAAGACAGTGGCTACAGAGCACAGGTGAGACTGAAGCAGGCTGGGGAGGAACGCTAAGACAGGACAGCACTTTCCCAGTGAAATATTAACTGCCAAAAACCTCCACAAAACAAGCCGGCTCCTTCCAGTTACAGCACATTCCTTCCAAACTCAGCTCAGTTCAGGGTGCCTGTCCATAAGCAACTTGCCTCAAACTGTTAGGTATGTTAACTACAAACTGTAATTGGGGCCCAGAGCAAATAGAGGCACTATCTCCTGTCACCTCAACGAAGCATCAACTCCGTAGCTTACGTATGACTGGCAGAAAGCATACCTATGTTCCAAAATAAAACTAATACCTTCTGTCACGTCTTTCCTTCCCAACTCATTGAAAAAGGCAAACAAACTTCTCGTTTACTAGTCTACGAACACAAATATTCTCCTCACCCATGAACAGGCAACGCCAAGTGTTCCACTGATCCTGCCCGTGGATTACTTGAGCTGAGACGACAAGCATGGGCACGGGGGGAAATAATGGGATTTCCTAGAGCACGTAACTACAGATTTGTCAAGCACTGGACTGTTCCCTAATCCGTGACATTGCATTAGCTTATCTGCATAACATACACAAGCTCTGCTTTGAGCATGTTCCGTAGATAATTCCAGTTGCAAGCTGTCATGTCCCTTATGTATGTGGGTTTCATATGCTTCTTCACTGTGAAAGCTTTACAGCCAACCCCCAAACTCTTAATCAAGGGTTTCCCACACTCATCAGGGCTCAGCAAGCCCCAGCATCGAGGAGCAGCACCTGGGAAGGGGCTGCTTTACCTTGCCCGGCGTTTTTTCACTCGGCGCTCGTGGTCGGCCTCCTCGTAGTAGAGCTCATTGTGACTGGAGTCCCTGCGACGGGCTGCGGCTGCGATCATGGCACGGGACTGCCCTGATGCGTTGTTACCCGGGCCTTCAGGTGGCGAGGGCGGGCGAAAAGGAGACGAGAAAGGTGGCATTACTGACACAGGACTGCGGCTGGGACAGACCAGCACCCCACAGCATCTGTCACAAGTGCTCTGTGGCTCCAGGCTTCCCAGCCGAAGCTATAAACCCTTCCCCCCAGTCCTCAGGAGCTCTGGTAGAAACTGTATTAGGCAGCACAGGCTTAGAAGGGGGGCTCTGGCACTTGGACAAGGGAAGTTAGTTGGGATGAAGGCTCTCACACAACACACACAAAGGCAGAGGTGAGGAGCACATGCCAAGGATGCAACTTACCACCCATGATATATGTTTTCAGTTTGAAGGCAAGGGCAGCTGGAACACACCACATTTCAGCAACAAGACAGTGTGAGAGCACAAGTGAGGAGTCGGAAAGAGGAGAAAGACAAACACAAGAGCATCATGAGCCATGGAGATGAATGAACGAAAGCCAAACTCCAGACAGTTACACGTAAGGGAGGAAAAACAGGATGCAGAGGCAGCAGGGTCACCTTTAGACAAAGCACAGGGTTTTCCAGAAGAGCAGATGCTGTCAGAGCAGCAGTCCTGCAGTAGGGTAGGCTGGAATCTACACGTGTAGTAGCTTCTCACTGCACTCTGAGCAGCACCTGTCATGACAGCTTCTGTGGCTGTTAACAGATCCTACACAGCTGTGGGAACGGGGAAGCTCTGTAACACCCAGCCCAGTGACAGAGCTGTCTACTACAAGACCTTACTAGTGACCTTAAAATACAATAGCAGTTTCTGCAGTTCCACCATGAAGCTCCCAGCTCCATCTCTTTGGGCAGAGAGTTAAAAATGTTGCCCCAGAAGACTCTACCAACCATTCTGTCTAGATGGAGGATAGGGGAGGGTCTAGCCAGAAGGAAAAAGGAGATGTCTAGGACTGGCTCCAAACCACCAAGAGCTGCTTTTCTGACTAACTGTTCTGAAAGCCCACACTGTGAACTGGCAGCGGGTAAGGCCAAGCAGTTGCACAGACATGCTTGATATTGTTCTGTTCATGCACGGGAAACTTTAAAATTTTTTCCTAAAAAGCACAAACCAGATTCCAAGACAGAACCCTGAAGCTCAGCAGTGGGAAGGACAAGCATTCAGACAGACAGCTTCTTAAGACTCTAAACACTTCATACTTTGCTTGACAGCCCTGAAATGGAGGATACGACTCAAGGGAGACACTAGTTCCCAAATTTGGGTTAGAAGTGTAATTTGCCTCATTGACTATGCCTGGCAATAAAAATCCTGGTTTTGAAGGTGAACCTCCTCATCCTGTACAAGAGGGACTACAGCAAGATGATTTTCCTTCCTGGTTTGCTCCAGTATCAAATACAAAAGCTGCCAACAAATTAGGCTGCCTGAATAACATTATCGTCTTTTTACGTTGAGGGTGTAAGTGACTGTCAGGATGCCAAGGTAAGCTGCAGCCAGAACTACACTCTGCTTTGTAAAATGGATGGGATGCTTCCTAGAGACATGTCTCTAAGCCTGAGATTTCCACGTCCACAAAGGCAGTGGCACTGCTCAAGGGACAGAAGATACAACTGGTACTGCCTCAGAAGGGAAGGTACAGGTTTTCAGGCTCATGAGCTTAATACCTGGAAAGGCCTGGCAGCCACAACTAGAGCTTGCTTCTGGTTCTTCCTCTTCCAGCAAAGGTTTGTCACCTAGCAGCTCCAAACTACTAACACTACCAGACCAGCACATTTTCCTCCGAGCTTGGAGGTCCCAACATCCCAGCAGGTGCTGCAGGAACAGAAGACCCTGCCACCTTCTGAAGAGATGATGCAGTACAGGAGAAGATAGGCCAGCTAGCAGTCAACCTGACGGGCTGTTGGTTTTGAATGGTGTGCAGGCATTTGTGGGATTGGGAAGCCCTTACCTTCCACATACCAGGCCTCATGGAGAGTGAGCAGCTGGAATGAAAAATTTCTCCACTAGAGAAGTGCAAAGCAAGTCTGATCGTTTCCCTTCTCCAACTCAACTTCTTCTCTCCCACCTGAGAGCTTCTTCACTCCAGGCAGCAGGGGACACATGATGGGCAAAACTGCCCTTCTCACTCGCCCCCGTGTTCCCTTTCTCTGTGAAGATGAGGACATCTCACTGTAAGGATCTAAATCTCCAATTATTTTGATGGACTCAGGAATGCTGCATCAGGTTTAGGGAAACATTTAGAATAAGGTCTTTGAAACTGCTGAAGTCACAAAAAAAATAAATTAAAAAGTCCTAAGGAATTTGTAGGCAGGATGCCCCTTACCACATCTCGTCACAGGACTTCAGCTGTCTTTCACCATAGAAGTTTCCCTACATAACTTAGGCTTTTCCATCAACGGAATGTGCACTTCTATAAAGGCTGTAATGGCTGGGCACACCCTGCTTATCAAGCCTAGCTTTCACTGATAGGGTTTAAGAGTGTCAAATGATTAAGTCCAGTTTTCACTGCTCTGAGTGTCCACAGGGATACACTCATCCATCCTCACACGGGCCTCTCAAGCCCAGAAGTCTGAAACAAGTTTCTAGAATGGCAAAGCTCAAGGGGGATAGCAACGTGTCTCTGAATTTCTGTGAGCTGCTCAGTATCATGATGATTTGGGAGCACGGCCACACATAAGCCAGATATAGCTAATTCAGTGCTAAGGCTGCCAGTCATTGCTTTCAGTGGCAACTGCTGCCTACACAGTTGCTTCTTCACCACACTGGTATCAACCTTCTTCACGTTCCTGAAGGCTGCCTGTGGAAGCAGCACAATAAACCACCAGGTAACTTATTTAGGTTAAAAGTTGTGTTTGTTGTACCATCACAAGCAAGGAGATGACCCAAGGGTGACAAAAAGCAGAGGCTGTCTACAACAAGCGATGGTGCTGAAAAGGACTTGTCAAGCCATATAACAATTAAGCCTGAGTCAAAATTTGGCCATTTCACCTGGCGAAGACAAAAGCCTTATTGTGGGCTTAACACATCTGTAAAGTCATCTGGAACCAGCAAACTCAGCACTGGTAGGAAGATTTCCAGCAAGAGACAAGGATTTGGCAAAGCAAACAGGTGAGAATGTGTGCATGACAAAGCATTAAGCCAACCCAGCCCTTCCCCATCCCCATCCCACCCAGTCTCAGAGACTAACATTTCACCTCACCTACCGTCAACATTGTAGACTTTCAAGCCAGCCATGTGTTTGGCTGCACGGGATTTGGAGGCTGTTAACAAGGCTGGGTTGTAGACTGGGAAATCTTTGTAGTAGTTTTCCAGAACCACCAGTGCAGCTCGCTGGATGCTACAGAGAAAACAAACAACAAAAAACAACACCCCAAAATGCAACAAGTTCTCTTGTTTCCATAAAATAGAAATAAAAAACATAGAAGAAATGGGCACATGATTTGGAACAGGGTTGTCATGCCCACAGAACCATGCAATATGCAGAATATTGATTACTCTCTCTAGTACCTGAAGTTTTCAGTTAAGATGCAAGATAAATGTCTTCACTGTCACCTCAAGATGACAGGAAACCCCCAAACAAGGGCAGCACACAAACTGGAGCACTAGGCTGCCTGCAGTATGGGAAAATACAGAACAAGGGCTCAGCCAGCCTCGGCAGTGTGACAGCCGTGATGCAGAGATCTTGCCTACCAGATTGAAGATCAGAGCATGGCACTGGTTTTGCTGGAGCTGGATGGCCTAGAAGGAGGGACCAGCTTAGGATGGATGTTTCTCCCCTTGAGTCATTTCCAGCCACACCTCCTCAGATCTCCTTCACTGACAAGAGTCCAATCACTTCAGCTTTCACAGCAAGATAAGATCATTGCCTGAGGAGCACGGCTGCCAGAGAAGGGATTACACCTCAGTATTGCTTGTTAAATCCCAGTCGAGGGATGGAATAAGGAGCAGTGACACTCCCTCCACCCCTTTGAAGGGATGCCTCTACCTAAAACGATGACACACAGGAGCAAAACAACACACGCGCCTGCCGCAGGAAAGGCTCAACTCAGAGGTATCTTCCTTTGCAATCATTTTGACAACAGAGATGTCTGCAGACACTGCTACCACCAGATAGGACAGTACTTCAAAACAAGCCAGAGCTATGGTGTTTAAAAACGCCAACCCACACGTGGGATCTAGGACACGGCGCTTTCCACGTTGCTCTGGCTCCGCGCCCCGGCGTGGCGTCCGGCTGGCAGCAGTATACTCAGCGAATCACCAAGATCAACGACTCAGCCAGATGGAGTTTGCCAAGAATTCACACTTAATTTTGTTTTGAACCCACAAAAATGTTGTGAGGGAACTGCCAACACATCTGTTGCCAGTTAATTGTAAAGTTCACTCTTACCAACCAAGTCTCTCCTAAGAAAAGCAACCAAGTATTCTCACGCATGTTACAACATAGGAAGAAAACATGACAAGGATGATAATGTAGGGGAGAAAAAAAAAACAACAAAAGACATCAACAAATTAAGACCTAAATTCAATTCTCAGCACCACCACTGATCCAACGCATGCTCCCAGAGGAGCCATTTATATTTTCCTGTGCTTTGTGCTAATTAAACTTCTGTAACACATCCCAGTTACTTAATACACACACTCTCCCCTCCTATCCTCCTTCTCCAACTGTCCCCCTCCCACTGACCTGCAAATTAAGTGTAGATGCCAGCTGATTGACAAAATTCTAAGAAAGAACAACAAACTCAGACTTGTTCAACAGATACCTTCATCAGTCAGTATTACAGTACAGCATGATAGATTTCATTAGCTGTTTACTTTTAAGATGGTATATTTAGATTCTGAAGCAAACTTCTAGGAGTGTTTGGTGGTGTCTTTTGAATCCAGCTAGAATATCTGAAAAAAAGCTTTAACTTCCAGGTGTCAGTCCTTCATATCTTCTCATACCAAGTTTGTTAAAAACAAGTCCATTTAAGCACCCAGTTACCAACGTGTAGTAAAGTGCTACTATTTAATCAAAGAAATAATTTTTCTTTAATGAAGTAGTACAGACTGACCCACTGCTACACACACATAGGTGCTCACACAGAACAACCAAAAGCCAGTTTATTCCTCCCTGACAAACTTTGATTTCTGCTGTGAATTTACTGCAGCTTAAACCCAGAATTTCATAAAAGAAGTCACGTGGCAGCCTCACACATTCTCCCTTCCGACAGCATTCAAATGTGACTGAGTTTTTCCATGTCTCCTTCCCAGGAAGCTAAAAGTCCACAGAGTTTCATCTCAAAATGCAGCGTTTCAAAAACTAGGATCAAATAAATACAAGAAGAAAATCAACAGGTATACTCTGCTAACACACTGCACTCATTTCAGACAGCATTGTGACTTCCATCCCAGGAGTGGAAAATGTCTGGGAGGTGCTCCATCGACCAGTGTGCTCCATTAGGACAAAACACAAGGCATCACAGGAGAGGGTAAGTTGTAAATACACACACATTTTCCCTGGACTCCACAGAGAGCACTATCATCAGGATGCCAGCGCTCCCCACCCACTATCCCTTCCATTCTCTCACTAAATAACCTACCCCACCAACTCATTGGCACATGCGTCCAAAAACCAAATACACAGCTTATACATCGCAATAAGCAACCATCATTATCCTGAAAATTAAAACCCAGCCATGTTTTGCTGATGCAAATCTAGTAAAGGCTCAGTCCCACGTATAAGATGCCCCAATCACACTGAAGATCTGCTCTCTAGGGAGAGAACTGTAATTAAACATCAATTTCCTAAATTTCTGTCAGCCCATTTCTGACTCCACACAGTCCACCCCAAGCACGACAGGTTAAGAAGACAGCTGTGCTACAGCTCTTCAAATTATCTTTTAAAGAAAAAAAAAATTCAAGAGAAGATGCTGCAAATGAGAAAATTGGAAGGGTCACAATAATTAGCAAGAGCAAGGAGAAGGCTGAATCAGAGCCTTCTGTGGTGGTTGCTCAACCTCTTCACCCACATCAAGGGGAAGCCTCACCCTGCCCAGCACGGGACAGTCAGCCCTGCCCCACACAGGAGCTGCAAAGCACCAAGAACATTATCCCCCACCACTCTGATGAGGCACAGCCATCCCAAACGGGGCAGGAATGGACCCAACGCACTGCTGTGACACAACGTGTGAGGAGGAGGGTAATCACAGGCAAATAAACATCCTGAGGAGTGAGTAAGAGCAAAGAGTAAGAGCAAAGAGTAAGAGCAAAGAGTAAGAGCAAAGAGTAAGAGCAAAGAGTAAGAGCAAAGAGTAAGAGCAAAGAGTAAGAGCAAAGAGTAAGAGCAAAGAGTAAGAGCAAAGAGTAAGAGCAAAGAGTAAGAGCAAAGAGTAAGAGCAAAGAGTAAGAGCAAAGAGTAAGAGCAAAGAGTAAGAGCAAAGAGTAAGAGCAAAGAGTAAGAGCAAAGAGTAAGAGCAAAGGTATGGGAGCCTGCTGTCTCCTGACAAATTCAGGGGATTTTTGGGACTTCCCACTGCAGGCCAGAGCCCCTCCTGCCTTGAGAGAGGAGTGAAGTGGCTGCAGCGAGGCTCCTCACTACCCACACAGATTCTGCGACGGGAATGGAAACTGGCAGCCTTCCCGGAGCCCGCGTTCCTCACAGCAGTGTCTCAGGAGGAGTTCAGCACCATGCCGGTCACTGCTTTCATTCACCCCACACTTGAGCAAACTGAGGCTTCCCTTGCATTTCTGATTTTAAAAGAATGGGGAGGGGCAGGAAGAAAATGAACACAAAGCTTCAATACTTAATTGTCTGTTTGGAGAAGGTCCGACTGAGGATCCTCCTCATATCCAACAAAGAAGATATGGCAGCCCGATACATATTTCAAGTATTCTAACAAATTATTCAGAATGCAGAAAAGCATATCAGAACACAAAAAGTGTTTTCATGCAACAGCTCAGACTCAAAACCTATGACACGAGAAAAAAAATGCTTAAACAAGGCCAGTAGCCTACTGGAAATCAGTCTTCCCTGCAGGCAGTATCAACAGGTCTCTATGTTTTGGTGCTTTGCATTTTGTGTAGTTGGAGGGTTGCTTTTTTCTTTTTTTTTTCCCTCCAATTATTACTATTACTACCCTGAAAAAGGTCATGTCACAGCATGCTGCCAAAAAGGAAAGCAAACAAGGCAGACCCAACAGAAGCACAGGGTACCTCAGTGGCATTTGGCAGCAGAGAAATGCAGAGTCCTTTACAAACAGTAATGAATTAACTTTTACAGGCCATCCAAGGAAGTGGAGGAGGGGACTACGTGACACAAAGGCAGCAACTGCTGCCAGTTTTTCTTCTTTCAAAAGGTAAGTCAAGAAGAGTTTTGCCTGAATACTTGCTGCTATGCAAGATTTGGTATTTGAGGTCTTGCCATACTCTGTAGCTCAGAGGACATTCTGGCTTTGTGTTTGCCTTCCGTGACATAGCTACACCAATACTGAAATTGGCCTGGAATTCCAGGACAATAAGCCAGTGGTACACTGAGGCAAAGCATGAGGAAAGAAGCCTGTTTATATAATCAAAATACTGGCTTTGGGCCCTGCTAGTTTCTAGCAAAAGGGGTTTGAATCTTCTGAAGTGGTGGGAAAGGGTTAGTGAAATAGAAAATAAGGAGAAGAAAGACTGAAGCCACACCTCTGCACCTAAATTGCCATTGGACACGCCATGGCCAAACCCAGCAGGCTGCAGCAGCCGTCATTCACCTGGTTTTAGCAGTTCCATGGTTTCCTGCTAAGCTAGAAATGTAGCCTGTCATGGTATTATACGATAAGCGAGACACTGCTCATCATCGACGGCAGGAGTGCCTCATGCTTTTGCAACAGATATATATATATATATAGGTAGATATAAAAATATAAATACACATGCAGAAAGAAACGAGCTGTTTGCTACCAGAGCACCCACTTCCTTACCTTGCTATAGATACAAATTCTGTAGGGACAGACTTTAGGGTGAGTCACACACCTAAAACCCACAGGGATATTCGGAGAGGCCTGATCACTGGTGTGCTAATTAAGGACTGAAGGCAGAAGCAGCCTAGGGTTATTTAATCAAAGCGTTCCCAACACTGACTCCTCTCCTCCAAAGGACACTTTTTTAACATTCTCCAAACAAAAACATCAAAACAAGCCAAGGTCTCTGGGCACACAAAATATGCGCCCCAGCCAGCTGGGAAGCTTTGGCACCTCAAAGAGCAGCTGAGCATGAACTGCACAAAGAAACCTTCCATGCAGAGCCGGCTTTGCCTCACAGGCTGTCCCCAGCCAACATCTGTAGCAAGCTGAGGTCTCCTGGAACACTGAGCTGCTCATCACTTTCCCAGAGGCACCCTACAACCACATCTCCCTTCCAGAAAACCCCCTTCCTTCACCTGCTCTCTTGCTGGGCACAGAGCTGGGCCTCAAGTTCCTGGTCTTTCACCACGCTTGACTGCTCTTCCAAAGCAAAGTCACCAGGACTGAAGCCTTGGAGATAGACAATAGATATTAAGATGCTGCCCACACCAATATCCCAGCTGAAAACAGTTATGGAAGTAACCAACTTCTACACAGATTTGCTACCCTGCTGCACCTACCACAGCTCGGGGTGAGGCCAGCACAGGCGGCCCAGAGAAATGTTCCCCGGCAGCACTGCCACGCCAGGGGCTGTCTCCTGCCAACTGGCAGAGCGCAAGGCATTTGGTTCTTGCTGTCCGTCCCAAAAAAGACCTTGGAGAAAGACTCCCAAGAAGACCAAGGTTCTGCAGAATTGCTTCGCAGCACCAGCAGTAGCACCAGTGCCTTAGGTGCAGTTCTGTCCTCCCCAGCAAAAAGAGCTGGAGTCAGATCTCAGCAGGGATGCCAAGACAAGGAACTCCTTCAGCAGTTGTAGCCAGACAAGCAGAGCAGAAAAATGCCTTTTGATCGTCGTAACTACAACAGCATTTCAGTTTGGTAGACTCAAGAGAACAAGACCGCAGCCCCTAGGAACAGGAAAACCACATTTTCTTGTCAGGCAACCACAACTGAAGTCTCTGCTCGGCTAAGGCAGGCAAGTACCCTCCCTGGAACAGGCATCAGGCGACCGGGACACAGCAAGTTTGTTTTAGATACTCAACTTCTGGCATTTGGTCAGACAGGGAAAAGAATTTGCAAGGTCAAGCTTTTACCCAGGAAGGGAAGGAAACTTCAGCCAGTAAGAGGCTTTTACTGTGACGGCAGCAAGGCTGCTTCCACCATGGAAGCAAACGTCCATCCATTAATGGTGCAATTTATATGGAGCTCAAATACACAGGGCTTATGCCATAGTTTTGCAGCAACCAGTCCCCACTTGTTCTCTCCTGTCCCAGCCTTTGTTAAAAAAAGTAAACATCAAAGAACAGGAATATCAGTGTGTCCCCGTCCGTCCCCAACACTGGACAACTGTCACATGAATGTTGTTCTAGCCACAGATCTCTCTTTTCTGACCTCCATGGTCCAAAACACAAACACACGCACTCTACACCAAATCTCATTGTTTCATGAGGTGAAAAACAGAATCAACACACGAGCTGAGCAATACAGTAGTTCATTGCTGATGCAGAAGGGATTTCACTGTATAATTCTCTGAACAAGAGAGAGAAAGCAGGATTCATTTTCAGGTTGGGTTTTTTTGTTCCCCACAACAGCAGCCTAGTCAAAACTGGCCAATATGGATAAAAGAAGAAAAGGACTCCTGCAAGTCTACTATTAATGTTGCTGTTAAGTTCAAACCTTTTCATTTGGAAGAGAAGAATTGAGTATGGAAACAGGAGCTTTTAAAATAGAGGATTTTACATTAGGGTATAACCAAACTTTGGGGAAAAAGAAAAAAAAAAAATCCACTCCTGTATGTCATATGACCCAAACAGACTACTTATTTAAGCCTCCCTGAAGAACCCTATAAAAGTATCCCCAGGCCAGTACTAAGAAGATGCTGCTACAGAAGTACAGAGTGCTAAGTTTTAGCAAGCAGTTATAAAACCCCTGCAAACCCACAGGCATGCTCCCGCTGCAATTCTCTTTCTAAGAAACTTTCCAGCCTGATACTTCAGGAAGTTAACTGGTCTTTAGGGCACCGGCGCATGGGCTGAATGTTTCCTCAGTCACCTTTATTGGTAGAACCTCAAATTTCAACGAACACTTTCCCAACAGCCACACTGTCC
This sequence comes from Trogon surrucura, assembly GCA_020746105.1. Taxonomy (NCBI): domain Eukaryota; kingdom Metazoa; phylum Chordata; class Aves; order Trogoniformes; family Trogonidae; genus Trogon; species Trogon surrucura. The sequence goes on along the minus strand of CM036617.1, from coordinate 130,752,618 downwards.
TCACTTCTACTTCCAATAGCTGAAAGTGACAGCTAGTATAAATAACTAGCACAGAAACAAAAGGCACTAGTGGTAATACATAGTTAGAAGGAAGAAGAGGAAGAGAACACAACCTTCTCACTCACAGAGTGGCCCAAAAAGTCAAAAAAAAATGATTTACCAAGAAAGACAATCACTGTGTTGAGATCAGATACTATCACAGAACCACACTTCCTTAGTAACACACTGAGAATCTTGTTTTAAAGCATAAAGTGCCAAAGGAGGCACTTGTCACCCCTGACATCATATTCAACACAGAAAAAACTAAATAAGCTGCAAAAGCCTAACAAGTTTTGGAAACAATGGAGGTCCCTGAGCCCCAGAAGAGCTTTTTATGGGAGATAAGGGACTCTCTTCCCAAGACAGAAAAGACTTAAGTCCTTGTCGAGTGCAAGTTTCCTCCCAGGTTCAGTGTAGGCAATTCCAGGATGCCTTACTGCAATGGGTCAGCCTAGCTAGCCAGAAAGGTTGTCTTCCAGCCCCCAACAGCAAAGAATAGCAACGAGGAGTTTGTTAGCACGCAAAGGTACATTGCACCAATTACCTCAGGCCACCCGTTGGGACAGGTACGTGAGTGTACAAGAGCAGCTTCAGGGGCTGCGTCTGAAAGAGCAGCTTGTGGAAGCCTCGGCACGTGGTGCTACAAACCTCTCCCCCAGAAGGCTAATGCTGGCTCCAAAGCAAACCACTCGCATCCTCCTACGCCAAGTCTGCTTCTCCAAGAGGAACAGTGTGTGTGTGTCGTGTTTTCAAGCACTTACCAGGCAGATACCTAGCAGAACCACTAAATCCAAATGGTACAGCTGACAGATCAGCCAGGGGACAACAGCAGCTTTCAGGCACTAACAGCTTGGTTTGGAGTTCAACCAGTTCCTCAGACACCAATAACCACAGTCAGATGCTCCAACAGCTCTCAAACTAGAGACGTCCACTCCCCTTTGATCATCAACACATTCCAACAGGCAAAGGCGCTACCTTCTCACTGAGCAGAGAGCGGGCCCTTGCTACCACCACCTCATTGCCCCAGGGTCTGCTGCACCTCAGAGAAGAAAGATGAGAACAAAGGAGTTGCCTGTGCCCAGCCACGTATCTGCCATGTCCCAGACACCCACCGTGAACTACACTAACGCCTGGTCAGATATCCACATTGCAAGCCCAACCCAGCATGCTCAGGAGCCAGGAGTAGTTGAACGGGATCTGGAGAGAAGCAGCTACCAGAGCCACATGCTAGAGCTCAGAAATGGGTTTTCCAAGTGCACGGCCAGCACACCAAGCAGTCTGCCTCCACACCCCTGGTTCGCAAAGTGGTAGGGTATCCCTCGAGGGAGCTAGTGAGAATACTCATTTGCTTGTTTAGAAGAAAAAAAAATCCCACAACGAAAAACCCACCCAACTACCATCTGCTCACACCGAAGCAAAAACAAAGCTGTGAAAGGTTTCCTTTATCTATTGAGAAAATTGGCAGGTTGGGAAGGAGGACAGTGAGAAAAGAGCACAAAAGAGGACAACTTAAGTGAGAAGATGATGGAGAGAGGCTGCTGCTGAGGAACCTGCACATCGTGGCAGGTACAGGCCCACCAGACAGACACAGGTGGTGACAGAGAAGGAATGAGACAGCTTCCTGGGTGCTGCACCCAGCTGCAAGCAGCCCAAGCAGGCTCCAGTTGTCCACACTCAACAAAAACCCATGATCGATTTGAGAGAGTCAAGGCCACTGCTGAAGTCCATCTTACAGTTAACATATCCAAAGCTCAGCAGAATACTGAGGCCCACGAGCCCTGTGGAAGGAGGCCTCCATGGCTCAAGAGAATAGTTCAGAGAGTCCAGGTTCACAGCTGGAGATACAACTCGACACCAAGCCCACAGCAATAAGCTGCCACCCGTATGGTACACCGTGTCCAGCCCTGCACCTTCAGAGATGTAGCCTTGGGGTATGAGACCTGTCCCTCATGCTTGGGTCACAGCTGGTCCCCTGAAGGCCTGCTGAGAAGGGGAGGAGAACCAAGGACTCTACGCTCTCCTTTCCCCAAGCCTGGCAGAGGAGCATGCCTCTGCAGACAGTCATGCACCCCTAAGGACTGCTCCTGCTCTGCAGGCAGACTGCAGCAATGCATGTGCACAACCTGTCTTCCCACACAGGCAGCAGGACTGCCTTCATTGAAACCATTACCACCACTCTGACTCCTTCCCTCTTTCCTGTCACACCTTTCTTCCGCCACCACAAGCCTTTGTAACCCACCACCAGGAGAACAGTTTGGAAGACTGCAGAAATTGAGCTCAGCTAAATAATCTGGGTAGAGACACGCATGAAATATAAAGCTACAATAGATAGAAATTGCCAGTTCCACCATTCAGATCCCTGTGCAAGCAGACAAGATTTCTTCGGGAGGGTGAGGAAGGATCAGACCATTGACATGATATTTTTTTTTGCAGCAGCAGCATCAGTTTAAATGGTGTGAAACTACAATCAAGCATTTACGCAACTGAGGGGTGTACACAGAATCTGAGGGAGGCTTAACCGCTTTCAAAAGTTTCTACATATTTGAGGTTATATTTAGGATTTAAGGAGTTTCAAACAAGTCAGGGGGAACAGGACAATTCCAAGGTATGCTTTACCTCCTGAACACATGAGTTGGGAGCAAGACCAAGAGCTTACCCTCCATACAAGAGCAGAACAGGCACAGTGCAGACATGCAAGGGATGAAATCCAGACTCCCCTGAGCTACAGGGCACCCATTAGTCTCCAACTTGAGCTTGTACCGCACTTGAGCACCTGGAATCTCGCAGCAGCCAGCAACATCAGGTACCTTGGATTACCACTTCCAGTCTAATACACCCATGACATTGATGCATTTTTTCTTCCTAGAATAAATGTGTGCTATGCCTCCAACTAGTCTGAGCCTCAAAAGAAAAGAAAATATGCAGGAACTGGCAGGTATGGCAAGAAATTTATAAGAGTCTACATTTTCAAAAGATAATTTAAAGCCTGAGCACGCATCAAATAAGGCCAGAGTCTTTAGACAAGAATTCTTCAAGTTACATTAATAGTTATGAAGTAACTAAGGGTGTGGTGAGGTTGGGTGTGGGGTTTTTTGGTGGTTTTCTTCGTTTGTTTGTTGTTTTTCTTTGGGGGGGGCGTGGGGGGTGTTGGTCAGGGTTTTTGTAAGTGAAAGCTAAGAAATGCAACTTTAATTCCAAAGAAACAACAGAAAGTGTTCAAAGTTTCCACTGCCAGCAAAACTTCAGTGCTGTAACAGGACTCTACATTTTGATGCTGCTGCTGCCATGAAACTTCAGTATTCAGCTCTTGCTCCAACAGCAGCCTGGTAGGGTGCTCTCTCAGAAAACAGGACTACCTCTTACTTGACCCCCAGCAGGAGAGGGGATTAACATGGCCAGACTTTGAATGCAGTATGCCATGTGAGTCAACATAGCAGCTTTAACTTCTTCTAGGATTTCTCTCACAACACCTGGGAGCTTTATTTCCCTGCAAGCCTATATGGGCAGCCCCTACTAGCAGACCCTTGCACACAGAGGGCTATCAGCTCTCTTAAAAGCTACAGCCCAGCCCTCCCTGCACAGCATCCCTCCACCACACGGCATCCCCCACTCGGCTCTACCCTGGCAAGCTTCACACAAGCGAGAGACCCTACAATGCTCTGCAGGGACATGGACCACAGTTCTGAGCTGAGCATCAGAAAATTTTGTCCCAACAAGGATACAGATGATCCTCTGCCAGGGCTTTGGGAGCTCAAGACAGAGAGGTGGCAGCCTCCAAACTGCAGCTCAGGTCCTTACTGCTGTGCCAGGAGCACATTTTGCTTTCAGCCAGGGAACAGCTTTCCCCAAACTGTCAGCTGGGGTCCCCACTTGACCTAAACTGCACAAGGGGATTTTAAGCACAGAGGTTCATTTAAGGGGAGTGAGTGCTGGAGGGGAAAACCAAAGTTATAAGCCAAAATATTGCCCTCAGTTTTGTGGCCAAAAAAAAATAAATTTGCAGAATATTTGCATTTCACCATTCACCACAAGAAACGGATGTCAAAGGTGGAGGGGGTGGATTTTTTTTTTTTTTGCAGCATTTGAAGTTAGAAGTATCTTCACGACCACAAAATTTGTTCAGCGGCTTAGGGAGACCATCTGTCTCTGTGGGTGGTAGACACAAGGGCTTTGGTAGGCAGACAGCACGGGAAAAGAAATTACCTTACAAACCCCTTAAGTACGGGGTAGGCTGGAGCGCTTGCTGTTCTTGTACTTCTGGGCGGTGTTGATTTTGAAAGACAAACCAACAAGAAGGGAAATCCCTGCAGATGAAACCAATGGCATTTCCTCTACATCATCTCTTTCAGAAGGACAAAGCCTAGCAGCTCCCCATCAGGGAGCAAGTAATACTGTACTAGCCAGGGAGATTAATAATTGACAGCAGGCCCTTCACTTACAAGTAGGTTTGTAAACTTTTTAAGTATTAAGTATTCCAAAAATGTGAGACTGCTCCAGGGTATAACAATCACCCTGCACCCACCTACCATTGCTGCCTGGTGCATCTGCAGGATCACAACAGGACTGGTACTCAGGCTGTGGTCTAGTATGTTAAACTCCACACTCCTCCAGGTAAAAAGGAGAGGAGAGGTGGTGTGTGCACAAGGGGCACTGGAGGTGATCAAAGATCAAGATCAAGCCAGGAAAGAGAAAAGGGTAGAAAGATGACTGCGGGCACTTCAGTTCCATGAGCTCTGTCATCGTCACCAAAACAAAGAGCAGCTCTGCACAGAAAGCCACGTATAAGAATCTTCTGAAAAGCGTGTGCAGAAAGGCAAAAGGGTAGGAAAACATGCCCCTTTCAGAAAAGCAGAGCCCTCCCAGGCTTTGGAGACAGGCTTTACCACATCAGAAACTCCCAGAAGAGTTGTGCATGCAGCCAGATACTGACAAATCCATCCCAGATATTCCCCTCTCCTCTAATAAGAAGCACCTGGCACTCCTGGAGCCTGCTGTTCACTACTGTCACAAACAAACATCCTCTTAATGAGCTGTTCTTCTGGCCTAAGTATGAAATCGTAGCTGAACTTTGCTGACAAGACATCCCATGCAACGCTGAACAGACCCTCGTAAAACAGAGCAAGGCACCGTTCCCATAACTTATCTGAAGCATCAAAGGAGACTGCTCCCTACTCAGCAGCGACCAGCACACTTTGTTGGTTTTTTTTTTTTTTGGAGGCTACTGGAAAATTCCCTTCTGCAATTCCACAGGTACCCTCACAGCAAGAGCAATTAGCTGAACCACTCTGTGTGAGACCATCCTCCTGGAGGCACGGCAGCAGACACAGGCAGGAGAGGGAAAGGTACGGCCCGTGACTAAGAAATGACTAAGAATGTGGTTTGAAGTCTTTTCCCATTAAGTCATTATTAGTTTGGCCCCAAGTCAGCCTTTCCTTCCCTACTCCATGGCATGGAGCATTTGAAGAGTGCTAATGCTCAATTGCTTACGCGAAAACAGTGGACAAGTGCAAGCTCAGGAATGGGAGCACTGAGCAGCAGCCCAGCCGCGGAGATGATGAGTTGCTAAAAGGTAGTTGTAAGCACCCAGTTCTGTGAAATGTTGCTGCAAAGACATTGGCTTGGAGGTCATAAGTCTGACACCTCTTAGTGCTAAAGAAGCTGCTCTGGAGCAGACAGTTTCTTCAAGAGCTTCACACATTCAGATGCAATTAACACCTATTTAGCCAGTTATCCCAGAACTACTTGGGAGGAGAGACTATTCAAGGCTGGCGCTTATCAGGTTTGGTGATGGGCAAGGGTGGGGGACACTCAAAAATGCCAATTAGGGTGCCTTGTACAGTTTTCGACAGAGAAAATGCATTCAGGAATGAGGCTAATTTCACACAAGCTGGATGCTCTGGCAACAGGGCTGCTCTGAGAAGTCCTAGTCTGGGGGACACGCCATTCTGGGAAGCTCCCCTAATCAAGGCAGCAGGACAGTTAATAAGAGGTTTTGCTATAAGACAAGGTACAAACTCATCAGTGCAATCTCTTTCATCTCAATATTTATCGCTATAGAAGATGGTGAAAGTTGAACAAACTCCAAGGTAAAAGGAAGGAGAGTGCAGTTCCTCTTGTCCCTGGGAACATGGGCCAAACAAACTGCACACAAGGTGGAAGGAAGAGTGCACAAGCCAGGAATGTCTCCAGCAGAATTTAGCCTGGCACTAGCATGGACCAATGCTTCTTTTGCAGTCCTGCTTCTCACTGGAAACAGAAATAGCCCACAAGTGTCATGCTATGAATGACCAATGCAATTAGACATATATTATGAAGTTCCTTCACCATAAACCAGCAAGATTTCAGACCTCTTGCCTGAGGCAAGAGATCCAGCTTCCTAAATTCATGGTTAAGGGTGATACATTTCACCATGCTAGAAACAGATACACAGCTATGACTATACACCATGGAAGCTTTCCTTCTGAGAGGAAGGGAGATTTTAGGACAGTATAACCTTGAGAGAAGTGTTGACACAACTCCAGGCCTGTACAGTTCAAATGCTGACCAGGCATTCTTCATTAGGAAAACTTCACCCTTGATAAGGGGACACATATTTGAGCAACACCTTGTTGTTGCAAGATCAAATGTGTGAGCCTTACAAACACAGGCTGGAGTACAAAGAAGCTTGCTCCTGCTCAGTACCCTTTTATGCGCTCCCACACTAGGGAACGTGGCCCTGGTGGCTCTAAGGGACACGGACAAGAGAGAGCTCATCAGATTAGACCAGTAGGTACTTGAGAGCTTCCTAAGCAACAGGTTCAACAGATGCAAGACTGCTGACCCAAAGCAGCTGGGTCAAAAGTGGCATCAGCCTCCACCATGCAATTCTGGTTTGGCTCTGGTTTGTAAAGGGCTGAGGTACCACCCAAGAAACAGCTACCCTGATGCCTCCAGCTCAGCTAGGAGACAAAACACATGTGCATCTACCTTGTTTTGTGAGCACATACAAGCCACGAGACTTCTCGGTAGGATACTGATAGTTCTTGCAGGGAAGGTACAAGCTCTTCAGAGATGGGTACTTGTTTTGAGGATTTTGAGGAAGCAGCTACTTCCTTCCTGGATTTTTACATCACAGTTCTGCACACATCCACTCAAACGCGGATGGGTCACACAGGTACAGGCAATGCCCTAACAGACATTTTTTCCCCATACCAAGCTGCTCTATCCAGGTACTAAGCTTCTCTTGATTAGATGGACAGACAACATCAGACAGCTCACAGCTGTCTGCAAAAGCTGTATGCTGAATCCAAATGTGCATGCAGGCCTCTCCACTTGCTTCCCAGCCAGGTGGTTCACGGAGGCAAGCCAATGCCAGGAGGAAGGCTGAGGCTCTCTTCATACAGTTCCAACACAAGATGAACTACCACAGCCCTCGCATCCCTACTGCAAGGATGAGCAAAAGGGAGGAGAAAGACTCACTTCTGACCTCAGAAAACCAAGACTATACTGGAGCCCAACATTCAGTCTGCGTGTAAGATCAGTAATTACCATATGTGTTTCAAGTCATACATTTTCTTGAGCTGTCTAGACTAGCAAAGCTCTAGGGTGGGGAAAGAGCATTCACTGCAGAAGAAGGGAATATGTTTAGCACTTGAACTACAGAAAAGGAAGGTTTTCTCCAGCAAGATCCTTCCTACATAGTTTCTGAGACATCCAGAAGGCACTGAACTGGAAATGACAGGTGCCATCACTGTCCCTTACCCTTAAGGACAAACCAAAGCCTCAGCTGCAAACCCAAGCCTTAGCTCACAAAACTATCAGCCTTTCAACTGAAAAGATACCTACTGTCACTCTCCCCCAGTTTTGTTTCCCTTTGTTGTTGCTTTCAAAAATCTCGCCAGCATCCCCACCCAACCTCTCACATTTTCCCACTTGACCTTTCTCGCATCAGCTCTATTCTCTGCCCTTTACCCACACAGATCACCACAAAGCATTCCCCCAGCGTTGCAACCCTTCCTACCAGGAGCAGCAGAGCAGCCCATGAGCTGAGACAGCATCGCATTCATTGGGACTCCAGTTTAATTTCTACCTCCCCGCCAAGTTCTTGAACTGATGCCAAAGGGAGCGCTCATTTTGGCAGTCAAGTCTCCCAAAAGAAAAGTTACAGCCAAATTGCTGGGGGTGGGACCAAGACAACTTATTAATAGGTTGATTATAATATGAATTTGGGCAACTACTCACAAATACATTTACCCTCCTGGACCCAGGGCCCTCAGGGGTGGAGTGGAATACCTAACTCAGCACTTTCAGCTTCTTTGCTGCAGTTGGAGCCAGGGAGGGTGGAAAATCCTGTCTGTACCCTGCCTGGCAGAAACATGGTTTTCCAGAAGGGTGGCTGAGCTATTGTTTTCTTCCCTTCTCCCCCTATAAAGTCTGTTTTCCTCATACTTACATAACAGCTCCCTCTGCCTCATCAGAAAAGACTTAGAATTTGAAAGCTTCCATGCTGGATTAAAAAGATTGATAACAATTTTCCTGTGGAAAATCCATAGCTACTCCAAGAAGCAACACTGAACAAGATGTCAAGAACCTTCTCACCATCAGCTTCTCCAGAGCACACCGGGCTGTCGAGGAAGACAGACTCCATGGACAGCCACGGAGTAAAACTTTTAAGGCATCTGAGAGCATGAAGAGGACAAAAGTTTGGAGCGGAGTAGCAAGGTTTCGTTTTCAGAGGCAGTCAGATTGCTGTACTTGAAGTGTGATTCCTCCTTTCAGGTGGCAGCCCACAACCTACGACCCCTTCAGAAGTGCCGAAGTGAGGCAAGTACGCATGGTGGCAAATGCAGAGGCAGCAACGAGTAGTACATGCATATTCCATTCATAGCTACAATCACCTCTTCAGCATACCCACAAGGCTGCTTCGCCAGCCTTCCTGAATAATCCAAAACATCCTTGCAAGCCTCCACATTCTCCAATCAACTGACCTCTTATTCCAGCCCCATGCCTCAGCCAGAGAGACAGCCAGTGGCAGAAGGCAGCCCCTTGTGATGGGCTGAGGCCAACAGTATGAAGTTCCATAAGACCAAGTGCAAGGTCCTACACTTTGGCCACAATAACCTCCTGCAGCGCTACCGACTGGGAGAAGAGTGGCTGGAGAGTGGCCCAGCAGAGAGGGACCTGGGAGTACTGGGTGACAGCCGGTTGAACATGAGCCAGCAGTGTGCCCAGGTGGCCCAGAAGGTCAATGGCATCCTGGCCTGTATCAGGAACAGGGTGGCCAGCAGGAGCAGGGATGTAATTCTGCCCCTGTGCTCAGCACTGGTGAGGCCTCACCTTGAGCCCTGTGTGCAGGTCTGGGCCCCTCACTGCAAGAAAGACCCTGAGGTGCTGGAGTGGGTCCAGAGGAGAGCAACGAGGCTGGGGAAGGGACTGGAGGGAAAGTCCTGTGAGGAGAGGCTGAGGGAGCTGGGGGTGTTTAGCCTGGAGAAGAGGAGACTCAGGGGGGACCTTATCACTCTCTACAACTGCCTGAAGGGAGACTGTAGCCAGGTGGGGGTTGGGCTCTAGTGACAGTACGAGAGGGCACAGCCTGAAACTGCATCACGGGAGGTTTAGGTTGGATGTCAGGAAGCACTTCCTCGGCGAGGGTGATCAGGCACTGGGATGCACTGCCCAGGGAAGTGGTGGAGTCACCGTCCCTGGAGGTGTTTAAGGAGAGGCTGGATGTGGCACTCAGTGCCATGGTCTTGACGTTGTGATGCTGTTGGGTCATAGGGGTCTTTTCCAGCCTCAACAATTCTGTGATTCTGTGATCCCGACTGATATTTCAACCATAAGCATGTTGAGACCTTTTTGCAGCATTGTTTCGCAAAGGTTCCATAGGTGTTCAAAAGTTGCCAGGTTTCTCGTGGTTCATGTAAACATCTCATAATCCAAAGCCTTTAGAAGTTGAAGGAGATACCATCTACATTCACTTCTGATAGGGTCTGTCACATCAAGGCCACACTCTGTATCAAAATCAGCAGCTCTTGCCATTAACACGCAAGTAACTCTCCCTGTTGCTTCTAGTCCAAGAGGGAGAGAGAATGAACTCTCCCGTATTTGGGAGACACACGTGGCCGCTGATCAAACCTACAGTTTTACCTTTACAACAGTAAAGATAGAAAGACACACTGGCTTCAAAACACATGCCAATACACATTATACTCATCTGTCAGAAGCCAAGGGGAAAGGAACACTACTATTATCAGACACGCTTGATGAAACTCTCCTGCAACACAAGACACTGAAGCACCTACACGCTGCATGGTTTGGATTCAATATGCCCAAGAAAACTGCAACCAGCTTGCCAACAAATGAGAAGTTATTAATTTTTCATACATCTTGGATTTCACCCTAGATTTTACAGCTTTCTGCTGCCCTTGCGTCACCCAAGGCATTTCAAAACTTTATTGCAAAGAGAGAACTAGAAAGAACACTCTAAAACGCATACTATTAAATACTTAGGTCTTGATCTCAAGTGAATTTTCTGCCTCCAATGGCAAGACCCCTTACATAGTTAAAGCCACTTACGCAGACTTTGGCAGGTGTAGGATCTTAATTCCTCTAAACAAACTCATAATTTACCACCAAACAACCAGCAAGCTCTCTCAAACCAAACTTGCACACTGTGTGTGCATACATAGGTTTTATACATACGTGTATCGAATTTTCTGTGCAGAATTCACATTCGAGAGAACTGCCCTGGAACACCTCAAGGCACAAAGCTGTGGCACAAGTGAACTCTTAGGTATTTCTCTCTCCACTGCCCTAGACTTAAAGGCTACGCTGGTTCTGTCACTTATCACAGAGGCATTTTTAAATTTTTTAAAAAAATAAATTACTAACTAGTTGGTTTAACAAGAAAACCAACATAGATTAGTTTATTTTTTTAAACCCTGAAGGTAACTTTTCATTAAGTCAATGGAAGCATTTCCATTACAGAAGAGGGGCTCTCCTTCACATCCTGCAGAAACTGAAAATCAAGCGGAGTCCAGACCTAGCTCATCCAAAAGGCCTTGAGCTCTTCCATGAAGCAAGAAACAACATCCAGGAGTCAACTCCCAGACGTGAGCTTCAACCACTAAATCTGCTTCAAAGCAATTCCATTGCTACGCTAAATGGTTGCAGGAGACTGTTCCTACATCCACTTAAACCAGCAGACACTAATCCCTCCATATGCAACAGATATGCATGCCACAGGGGTCTGGACAGGATAAGTGGAACAGATGCTTACATGCACATACAGTCTGGGGAATCACCTTTAGAGCTCAGCTACTAGCTTCACAGGGAACAGGAACTAACAGATTTCTAAAGAGCTTCACAGGCCATGGAAACTAAGGAGATTGAGAGTTCTGTCCTTTCCTGCACCTTTGCTGAGGGAAGCATTAACCACAGCAGGAAGGTGGAAGCAGGCACATGTCATACCTACGGATATTGCACAGCTCTCAAGCACTCCCAGATACAACTGACACAGCAAACTGATCCATACCTACGACAAAAAGAGCATCATGCTACAAAAATCAAACCAGGAACAGCACAGCACTGTCAAAAAAAAAAAAAAAGCACCTACATGTTCCCCTGTACTCATTAAAATTATTATTCCTAAATATCAACTGCTGGGAGATTTTGGCTACATCAAGGAACTGCTTCAGCAGGACTAAACACTAACACAAAACTGGAGAGAACAGCCCATCTTAGAAGTGGGCTTCTCACACGACTCTTGACTGCACAAGGCAACGAGGACAAATGGACATCTTCAACAGCACATTAGGTTCTAGCCAGGACCACTTACTTGTTCCTTCAGCCCCCGCCACATGGACTGGCCTGCTGTCAGGAGGCTTCAAGGAGTGATGCTCTGCACAGCCTGAGGGGCTGCTCTCAAAGTGGCATCTGGCCAGCACAGCCAAAGAGCACAAGCCAGCCCCAGCTACTCTTCCCTTTCCTCCAGTAAGGAGACTGCTTCAGAGAGTCCAGCGCAGAGCCACAAAAATGATTAAGAGCGTGGAATGTCTCCCTTGTGAGGAAAGGCTGAAGGAGCTGGGTCTCTTTAGCTTGGAGAAGAGGAGGCTGAGGGGTGACATCATTAATGTTCATAAATACGTACAGGGTGAGTGTCAGGAGGCTGAAGCCAGGCTCTTTTCAGCGATATCCAATGATAGGACAATGGGCAACAGATGCAAGTTGGAGCATAGGAGGTTCCACAAAAACATTAGAAAGAAGTTTTTCACTGCGAGGGTAGCAGAGCACTGGCACAGGCTGCCCAGGGAGGTTGTGGAGTCTCCTTCTCTGGAGACTTTCAAAACCCACCTGGACGCGTTCCTGTGTGACCTACTGTAGGTGATCTTGCTCTGGCAGGGGGGCTGGACTAGATGATCTTTCAAGGTCCCTTCCAACTCCTGACATTCTGTGAGACAGGGGAGGAAGTCCAGAGAAGGATCTTAAAGATCTCTTCAGTCTCAGCCCAGTGACCCACTACAGCTGTGTCATCAGCTCTTTTCATTTACAGAAATGCCCAGGACTCCTCTGAAGCAGGGACAACCTCTCCCACACTCACAAAGGGGAAAGAGAGGTCCAGTTTGGTAACTTTGGAGAGACTCCAGAAATCCTCTGGGAGAACATTCAGAAACCAGTGATACCACGTGTACAAAAACAGCTGATGCTTCATGCTGCACCGCAGCCCCATTCATCCACACCCCTGGACCTCGAGGGCTTGCACCTACCTCAGGTGCCCCAAGCTGTAGTATCGTGACTCTCCGTCTGTTGACCGAACTACCTTGACAGTGAACATCGGCTGCAGCTGCCGCAGCTCCATGAGCACGATGGCCAGGTAGTGAATGAAGAGCAGAGCATCCACCAGAGACACCGCATACTGCACTATTCCTTGGTAGTTGGTGTCCTTCGAGTCCAAGATGCGAACGCCGTAGAAGAGCCAGTAGGAAAACACAAACAGGAATATGAGGACCAAGAGAAGGGCCCGAAACACAAACACCCTTGGTATATCTGCCTTGGGCTGGCGGAAAAACAGAGCCCAGGTCCCAATCAGAAGAATGAGGAGTTTAAACGCCACAGAGATGAACAGTCCCTCACAGACAGTACCACATGGCTCCAGATCGTCCCGCCACAGGATCTGGGGTAACAGAATGAAGGCGATGGGGGTAAAAAAGACAAGGAGTCCAAGAACAGCTGCCACTGTTAAGCCCAGGTAACGTTTGCAGTCCAACCCAACGCTGTCCTCCAGATCCTTACTAATCCGGGCAATGTCCTCCTGGGAAATACTGTGCTCAGAGGTGCCTGTGATTGCTGTCGTGGTCTCACCCCAGTTGTCATCCTGAGGGAGGAAGAGGTAAACAAAAATAATATTGAAACAATCAGGTCATTCCTTCCAGGTCTTGTATTTTCCTTCCCCAAAAAAGATTGCTACAACAGACTAAAGTCCCAGAGAAAAAAAAAAAAAAAAAAAAAAAGCAAAACCAACACCTTCAATGAATTTAATAATCAACCCTGACAATTAGGAAAGGCTTGGAAACAACAGCAACTTGTCCAAACCAGTGACTATAAACATTAGGCACTAAAAACCTCTAACTGTACAAGCAGGTAGCTCAGCTTGCTATGCCACTCACTGTACCCCAGAGGTTCCAGCACACTTAACGAGTAATATCACATAACTCCTGGAAACTGCAATAAACTTCAGTTCCCATGTACAGGGCAAAGACTAGCACTTTTCCATCCCACAAATTCTGTAGCGCAAGTGCACCACAGATGCACCTGGAAGGGAAATTTTCATTTCAGTTTCAAGCCAGTTTTTGTTGCACAATCAACAAGTTCACACATCGTTTTTCCACCCGTAGCACAAGTAACCACATTTCCAGCAAGTTCCTCCACTTTGTTTTCTTTTATTCTCCTCTAGAGTAGCACTGCCCTCAACGCTGAAATTTTAATAAAAGTTTATTTAAACCAACAAATTACAGGTGGTCACAGAAGATATTTTCAGGTATAGGGCTTTAAGCTTAGGGGATCCAAGACTACCCAGTAGCTCTGGTATTAGAGTCCAGGACACTGTCAGAGGGCACTCAGTCACAAAGCAGCTTACCTGAAATACAGTCGCCATATAGTCAGGTTACATTACATTTTCTCAAAGTGTCATTTCTTCCCTAGCTAATATCAGAGGACTTCTGGCAAGCTAGTTTTCTCTCATCCCACAATGCTGCCGATTACTCCTTCCTGGTGCTGGCATGGAAAACATGTTACGCTGACATGTATGGATTTGACTCACAGCTGCTGCTGGAGTGACTCACACGCATGAAGACTCCTGATGCTTCCCACAAGCACACCCCAAGCAGTGGCAACGCACGAGTTCTGCTGCTGGGCACCCGACACCTTCGCAGCTTTCACACTCATTCAGAAGTGTGCGTTTTTGCCCTTCCTCCTACCCTCCTGAATTTATCTTCCTGCAGCCTGTCATTAATAGGATTTACACCTTCCCCCAGACTTCTGCAGCTACATATGCTGATGAAAGCATTTTGTTTTAAAGAAACAGGCATAATTTTCGACCTTTATTCAGTTCTTTTTTTAAAAGAGTTAGAGTCTTCAATGATCTTCGGGAAAGGAGTAGACAGATGCAGCACGACTACTTTGAACAACTCCAGGAATCTACTTGTAATGCACTCCAAGACACAAATACCTCCCATGCCTAGAGCAGTAGGATTCTGAGACAGACCAACCACAGTCAGTCATCATCTTAAATTAATACAGGGGTTTTCTGAACCACTTCTCACCAAAAGAGAGGCCCCAGAAGAGAGATCTGCATTGTAGTATATCCTGAAACGCAGCATAATCCTGTCACATTTCCCTCTTTGCCAGTGTCTCCAGTAAAGCAATCTAAGCATTTAAATTATTTTATGTTTATGCATGAAATAACTCTGCCTAGTTTCCTCCATCTGATGAGCTGAGAAACTGTACAGAAGAGAGAAGGGACAGACACTCCACAGCAGCTTAAGGGTACAGCCCAGAAGATCACGGGCAACCCTAGTGTTGGTCTACCCCTTGTAACAGAGCTTCCCACTTTAAGTGGCACAAACAGAAAAACATGGAGTTATATGGTGGTACAAAGTTGTTGGACCCAACCCAGGGCACCCTGCTTCCTAGGAGAAAAGTCTTGCTCATGCATCAGCTTATCTTGCTTAGGTTTTAATCCACATTGAGGAGTTCTGAATGAAAACAAGGGCTTAAGAATTTCCAGCACCTTTAGATCTATTTGAAATAATAGCTGGGACTCATGAAAACAAGCATCTGATGACAAAACACCAAATGGCAGTACATGAAGTGAGCCTAGCTGTAGCTACATCAATACTGTTGCAGGTATTACTATACACAGTTTGGGTGGAAACCAGGAATCAATTTTGTTGGGTTGGTGGGTTTTTTTGAGCCCACAACTTCTCTGGGCAACCTGTTCCAGTGCCACACCACCCTCACAGTGAAGAATTTCTGCCCAATATCTAATCTAAATCTACCTTCTTCCCATTTAAAACCATTGTCCCTTGCCCTATCACCACAATCCCTGATAAAGAGTACCCCCCCAGCTTTTCTGTAGCCCCCTTCGGGTACTGGAAGGCTGCTGTAAGGTCTCCCTGGAGCCTCCTCATTCCCAGGCTGAACAGCCTCAAGTCTCTCAGCCTATCCTCATAGGAGAGGTGCTCCAACCCCCTGAGCACCTTCGTGGCCCTACTCTGGACTTGCTTCTATGTGGGCTATTTCTATAGAGGTTGGCAGATGACGGTCTGGAGACAGGCATCAATTAGTGCTCCAGGAGTTGTAATATCAGAACTGGTGCTGCCAAAACTAATTTGCTTTCATTCCTTTCTTACCTGGCCCTCCTCTGTCCGAGAGGCATCGTTCCCAAGCAGCGGCTCTGCAGGAGGTGTTTGGATAGTGACGGACTTCTCAGATCGACTGCCATCTTTGCTTCGTGGCGATTTGTGCCTGTCCCGACTCCTTTTTCCAAACAGAGCAAGAGGAGAACAATGTTACCAGATAGTTTCTGGAGCAGGACCTGGAATCTGCTACACCTCTACCTGCAGCAGGTGCCCTAAACATTAGGCCATAGTTATGGCTGCCCATCTCCTGATCGATACCTGCTTGATCTGTGACAAAACAAGCTTTGGACGACAGAAAGCGACCTTGCCCAGAGCAGCCTACAGCGAGGTGGCTGGGACAATCTATCCTTTCAGTGACTGGGGAGGGGAGAAAAGGGGACAGCGGTATATCGCCACCACCTCATCTTCTCTTATAAAGAGCTTCTGCCAGTGCTGCACTTGAAAGGGAAGCTTGTGTTCTCCAAATAACTAGAAACTCCATTTGGGATCAACTGGTCTACACAGGTCTCCACCTGCAATAAAGGGTCTCACAGGAACACATAGAGTTCACATAAGGAATTAATCAAGACAGTTTTAGTTCCTGCAACTTAAGACTTGTCAGCTAGTGCCTTAACACTGTAGGACAACTGGTGAAGTTTACTGCCACTGGTAAATAACCCCCAGTTAACCTCTTACAAAGACAACAAAAACATCAAGGGTACCAAGCCAGTGCACCTTTGTACACCTCACAGCTTCTTGTCTGAAAACACCTTGAGATGAGTTAAGCCCAACCAATCTGCTCACCAATATTTCCCTCCCCCTTCCTACCTAGGCAGAAAAGCAGCCTTTGCACCAGAGACCCTCACTGTACTCAGGGTCTCGCTCAAAGCTCAGAAGCGCCCAGAGGCCCCGCTCTGCTCTCCCCATCCCATCTCTGAATCAAAGCCCAAAGGTTTCACAGGATGAGACTTCTTCCTGTTCACAGTAAGAGGCTCTAGGATTTTAATGGTGTTTTGGGAACTTTGAAAGCATCTTTCCACTTGGTATTCTAAGCTTCAAAGGGCAATCCATATTGGGGGTGAGGGTGCTAAAGAAGAGGAAAAGGCAAATGAGTTGTTTTTCTCAGTAACTGGACTGCAAGCAAAGAGACTTAATTTCACGAAAGAATTCTTTTTCCAACCACATGGGATAATTGCTTCTGAAATGCAAAGTTCTTTTGGACCAGTTCAGTTCTAAGTTGCAAAGACTGTAAGTGGCACATGTTTTGCATGCAAAACTAATGATGATGCAGGAAAAAACACATCATTATGTTTCCAAGTAATCAGAAGTTTCAGAACAAGATGGGTTTTGAGGCTGCTGAACTACCACAACAGAGAGGACTTCCTATTCAAGTTCAGAAAAGCCTGACTTCTAGTCCAATCAATGCTGATAAAAGACTCGTTGTAGACTCAAGTACCACTTTCTAATAAAAAAAAAAAACAAAACCAAACAAATACCACACAGCAGCAGCAGAGTAGTCAGGACGACAGAGGGAAAGATAGGAAACTTTATTATCGCACAATAGGGAAACGGCCTCAGAAGAGAATACAACTGGCAACTATCAGTTTAGGAAGTCTGACATGTCTTCTCCCCACAGACTACTCATCCCTCATATTCTAAGAGTAAAGTGATATTTTCCATGCTATCTCAACCTTTCTGACCATACATTACCCCAGTGTGCATCCAACAGGTTGAATATCATTAAATTAGCAGCATTACTGCTTCTAGTCTCCTCACTGGGCTCCTCATGACGACTCACCACATGAATCTCCTCCAGAGATGTGGCCCCATTGATTTCATCCTGATTTACAATTTTTTTCCCTACAGGACATGTCCTAGCTTCACACAGTTAAGTAATTAAAAAATAAACATTTTCTTACCCTTGTCTGTGAGCTTTTTTGGAGTGACCTGAGTAGTGGGAGTATCCTGAATATGTTGATTCTGTATCCATCGCAGCAGACATTGGGTCTGCACAGAAGGGGCACAGGTGTTACTTAGAAGATGAGTTCCCGGTACTCCTGAGGTGGAGTCCGTGGTAAAAGTGCTTTCCTGGGTACTCTTTGCTTCCCACTCATCAGTGAGGTCTGGTCCTCAGAGAGATAGTGGGAGTCACTTAGAAGGAATGCAATCAAGGGATGGCGGGGTGCTCGGCTCCTCACGGTCGACCTAATGGAAGAGAAACAGGCATGAAAGCGCGCTCTTAGCAAAGCAAAACATCCTTCCTACTGCAACAATTCCCTCACCCTGGCCACACATCAGCACTCATCACCCTGTGCCCAATTCAGAAGCTTGTCCTGGCTGATACCTCTCTTTCTGGTCTAGTAAAATACATGCATTTCACAGAATCATAGCTTGTAGAGCTTTGAATAAACTGATAACGTATTTCTCATTTGCAAAGTCCAGCCTTTCATTCTTCTGAAAGTCAAGAAGAAACAGCGTAAGTCACCTGGAAAACACAGCGACTTGGAGAAGGTTCAGCAGCCTAGATACAGAAATTCACCCCCAGAAAAATTACCAGGCTCAACTTCCACCACCTCTTCACCCGTGTAACGCCCAGCCCAAATACCCCCAGATTCAGAAAGGCAGCATTATAGCCTATACGTAAGGGGAAGGGGTGGGGGGTGAGGGTGACTTCCCTAGGAGAAGGGCAGGAGAGGATCAGACACCATGCCTGAACCTGCTTTGTTTTCACAACTGCAAGGTGTGCCCATTTTACAATACAATCAATGGCACCACAAACACCTCCCTCTCCTTGTAACCTTTGCCTCCAGAAGTTAATTTGGGCCTCGAAGAATTGAATTTTATTAAAAATTGTCTCTATATATACACATACTAATAACACTGCAGAGAGTTGATTAGAGATCACATCTACCTTATATGGGCCAACACTTCTTACAACGTACTTCCATTTGGAACAGAAGCTTAAGTCCTATCCATAAAGGGCAGAAGAGGGTCATAGTTTTTGGAACAGGAGTAGGGCAGCATCAGAACAGTTCCCAACACTGACATGTCAAAAACCCTGAACCCCGTAGGCAAGAAGGGGAGACACCATTCCGCTTTCCAAACCTACATGCTGTGTTAGGTGAGAAGAGAAACGTAAAGGAGGGGGGTTAGACACCAGTTTGGGGAAGCTCATATACACAGTGAAGAGGTGTAGACAGAGGGGGTGCAGCTACAGGTGGAGGTACCTTGGCAGCCCAATGTTTGGCCCCCAGGAGCACTCTCATGTGCCTCCTTGCCCAGACAACTGCTGCCTCCAGCCAACACTGGACTATAGCCACACCGTACTTTCAGAGCGGGTACAAGACCGCCTTAAAATTAAATTAGATTCCTCCATTATTTTCTGCTCACAGCAAAGCTGTTAGCAATAGAGCAGTCAACTGCTGCTTTCAGCCTTCTCCTTTCCCAAGCACAGAGGGACAACAACCAAAATTGGGCTTTATACGTGGCCAACTATTCTTTCCAGGCATAAGATTCCTCCACTAACACCTCCAGAAAAAGCTCGTGACCAAGCAGAGAGCTCTACCACACACAAGCCATGCCAAAGGACGACCTCTTCCCCTACAGGGTTCCTTGGCTGGTGGTACAACCTGCAATGAAATAAAGAAGCTTTCCCACCACACTAGGAGCTGCAGGTATTTGCAAAACACTTGGGGTTGCTGGGCTCTTGGAAAGAAGAAGGTAGGGGGGAACCTTTTGCATACGGGAATTCCCAAGATCTAAGTGCATATCATGCCTCGAGAAAGCTCCTCAAAGGCAACAGAGAATCTAGGTAGGGTAAATAAGAACAGGGATGTAAGGCCCAGTTTTGGGAGGGGAAGAATGCAGATGGATTTAAGCATAGCAAAACTTAAAAGCCAAGGCATGGCACAGTTCAGAAAATGGCACTATTACTGTTACAGAAATAAAAATCCTCCAGCCTGGGACACATGGTGTCAATGCTCATTAACTCCCCAAACTTGCACACAGCTTGTGTGTGGAGCCTATGGCTGGGACTCATTAAAGCTGATTTTTACCTCTGTCCTGCCAAACAACCATGAAAAAATCCTTCCTCTGTATGTGTCCTTCTCTTGGTAAATGGGGGTGAGGCCACCACGCCTCTACCTTCAGGAAGTGCTCCAATACCAACAAAGGAGATGGCTACACAGGACCTTTTAATCATTAAGTATTACAAACCAGAAACACCCTCAGTTGTACAAAAGCGAATAAGTATTAGAGGCTTAAACCACCAACTGTGATGATACAGGAATCCCTTTGAGAACAACCAGTATCTTCACAAACACACATCACCACATTACAGGAATAGGAAAAGCAAGGAGAGCTGCCAGCACGTATTGGTAAAGGCTATGCATTTTTCCTAGGCTTCTAGGAAAGGATCAACTCCCAGACTTTTCCTTTAACCACCACATAAAAGAATCTTTCCCCAACTTCCAGGCAGAAAAATCAGAGCTCAGACAGAGCTGGGAACAGAGCTCCTCTTCTGACCCATCTCACCCCCAGCAGCCCAGGGTCACATTTCTCTGGAGATGTCAAAGGACATTTCAGCAGGTGGAGGCTGATGTGGAAATGCACAGGCTGCCGGGACAAGAACCATGAGTGAGCAATGCCCATTTGATGGTGGGTGAAGCAAGGCAGTGCTGGGCACCAGGCAGAGAAAAAATTCATGGAAAGACCAACACAACATCGGGGCAGGCTGGATCATGCCAACTTTCGTTCTCTGTGTAAACAAGAGCAACGGTTTTGACACAGCTCTGTGAAAAGTCAACAAGGCGGCCCCCAAAAACGTTAAGCCTCCTGGATTGTTGTCAGAAGAAGTATGGTGAACCTGGGGACTCAGCACCACATCCTTTTGCCTCAGCTGCAGGACATACCAGTGGTTAAATAGATCTTCCTTCCAGGGCCGTTACAGCGTTACCAGGAATAAAATATATTTCCCCAACTTCAGTTGGAAAAAGTAAATCACCACTGACTTTGTCGGGTGCCCAGTTGAGGTTGACTGTCAATAAGGCTTCCTAGATTTGGCCAACAAGGGACAGCCTGGGTTGCTAGCTAGACAACACTCCCAGTCTGAGCAGCATGAGATGAAGAAACCAGTGGGGGAGGAGCACAGCCCAAATACACACTTCTCAGAGCCAAGCATGTTACCTACCACCTGGTCTATTTTACAGCAGGAAGGGAACAGCCTTACCCCAGAAAAGCTTCTGGAACTACTGAGGAAGATATAGGGAGGGGCCCAAAACACAACTAACATGCTAAACTACACCTCCACGTTGCAGCTCTTTCCATGGCATAGAGAGAAGTTAAGCCCAGATTAGCCACCACCTCAACGGTGCCCGTCATTAGAGCCTGAGCAAAGTTAGAAAAAGACAACCTGCATGTGTCCGCTTCACAGCACAACCATATCCAAACTAAGTAGCCTTTAAACATCTCCACTACCGAATCACTACTAATGATGACTCTTACCCTACCCCTCTGGGCGAGGACAACTGTGCTGCATAAAGAAGCAGCCCCTTCCCTCGACAAACAACTGTGAACTGAGAGCCCAATTTAGCGAATTGAAACAGCTTCACAAAAGATCATTACATCTTGCAGGACACCACTGAAGGCACGGTCTGTTTGCAGAGCTTCTGGCCCGGTGTGAAAGAAAGCTCCTTCGGCCCGAGGCTACAGCTGCACTGAATTTCAGCATTGACAAGAAAGCCGGTGCAAGTAGCTTCCACCTCCACACCACGGTTCACCACTCTCGGTTGTGTCAACACAATTTTCAGCAAGCAAACAGCACTGCTGGAAAACAAAACAAAAAAAAATCCCTTTTCTCCCCCTTGCCACACGCTTTTGTCTCAGATCCTTTCTGTGACCTAGTTCACATCACAGCTCCAAACAGCAAAACCAACACCAGGGTGAGGAGCAGCGCAAGGGAACAGCTAGAGGGGAGATGGGAATGCCTCCTCCGCTCCAACCACTACGACTGCGTAACTGCACACCCGGCACTTTGCTCCCAGTAGGGCTGGCACTTGCGTTTTGCCTTTCCCTTGCTCACTAGCAACAGCAGGATGCCAAAATACTAGATGGAAAACAAAGCTAAGGACACCCCAGAGGAAATATTGGGACCCTATTCTGGCAAGAAGGATGGCCACATCCTGCATGGCAGCTTAAGAAATGTAGTTACCCCTGAATGTCACAGAGACCACTGTAAACTAGCTTCTACATGGGTACACAACTCATTGTAACTCCCTCTTTTCATATGCTCATAAATCTCCAAAAAGAGTTCTTTTGAACTGCTATTTTCCATGCTAGGAGCCCAATCCCGTTTCCAATGAAGTTCGCTTTGTGATTGTCTTCAAGGGAGCACAGCTTGGCTCCCAGCCCAAGGGAAATTTAAAAGAGCAAGTTACATCTTTAAATCAAAGAGGACAACGCAAACAAGAGCACTCTTTTACAGCGCATGCTTTCAAGACAGATTTTCCCCTGTGAAGTTGAGGCAAATTACTCCAAAGCAGCTCAGCTTTGAAATCCTTGTCTGCACAGTTTCAATCTTACTCTTGTTTAAAACTTGCAATCAATTAAGAGTTGATTTACCAGTGGGTTCACAAAGTTAGATATATTTGGAAGTGCCATCTGGAGCACAAGCAGCCACAAGTGTCCGTGAGGATGTGCACACATTCGGCTTCATACGCCACCAGCCTCGCGTGTTAAACAGCACCAGCTGTCTATAGCATAACGGATGCCCACCAGCTATTGCGCCCAGAAATGTTTTTTTCTCCCTTTAGTGAAACAGAGAGCTTTGCAAATCAAACACACAGAAACCCAAGAGATAAGCCATGCAATAGCGTTAGGGTTTAAGAGTAAAAATAATTAAAAGACAGCTAAGCAGCGAGGAAGCCTTCCAACTCTGGCATTCACTTGGCTGCACAGCACGGGTGCAGCGTATTCCTATTATTCACTTCAGAAAAATGAGAAGTTATGTAACTTGCTACATTCAACTGCATATATAGTAAGACCTATGAGCAATGCCACAGGAACCTTTTACTTTTGACTTTCCTGAGCAGGGCCTAATCCAGCAATTTGATCTGTAAGCAAGGAAGTTCACCCATGCTAATCTACTTGCAGAGCCAAGTAGATTGCTTTTAATTTAACAGCCAACAAACCTTGAGAAACAAAGTTTTTCCAAAAAATGTTCTATTTATTTTTGTATGTCACGAAATAAGGCTAATATTTGCCATATATACAACATATATATACACACACACACACATATATATCAACAGGGCTTCTACTCTACAGTGGTGGCTCTTGACTGGCAAGCCCCTCATCCTAAAAAGATGTTTAGTAGTTGACAAACTCAAGCCCTCTAGCAATAGGTTCTCTTTTCTTTGCATCTCGGAAAGATTTCACAGACCCCTGGGAATTTCCAGCCCCTAGGCTGAAAACCATTAGTCCATGATATGGGTATTTCAAAAAGAAAAGTCACTTCGTTCATTGCAGCAATCCGCCTGCACTTTTAACCAGAACATGAAAGTACACAGGTCTGAAAATACAGAAACCCAGCGAGGCTGTTTCAATCGACAACTGAAATGCCTGGACAGAACCCACCACCCAAGCGAGTGGTGGAAGCAAGTCCCAGCCTCTTGCCTCCCTGTTACACAGGTAGAAGTTGGGAAGTTCTCCGCATGGGGACCATCGGTGAAGCACCTCCCTGGAAGATGGCCTTTACCCCCTCCACAAACCACATTCATGCCACCCAAGTTTCTGAAGCACAACCAGCATTCCAGTTGATCGTGCAAATCGTATCTCAGTTGCCATCCTGCCGGAGCAGTAAAAGCTCGTGCTTCCTCGCTCATACGTCTCTCCTGTGCTGCTAGACCTTCAAGCGTACCTCTTGACCCCAGAGCCTTGCAACATGGTAGAAGGTATCACGGCCTCACCGTCATGATACTTGAGCACCTAGGATGGTACACAAGAACAAAGCCTTCCATACTGATATTTAAAGCCCAACAGCCTCACCGGAAAAAACGGGAAAGACTCCTGCAAGACTCTTCAGACTCTGCCTATCCAAGCAGGCAATATCCGTATCTTATTTTCAAAGTTCACTTTCAGCCACTGCACGCAGTCAGCGAGATAGCTTTAAAGGCTATAAACTGCAAAAGGTTCCTCTACTGAAAGTGCAGCCCCTCCTTCAGGATACTGCAGGTCTTCCTGCATTTCCTATTTGAATTTAAAATGAAAAAGAAGTCTACAGAGCCTGAAAAAATCCCTAGTAGACAACACAGTGAGTCTCCCCAGTACGGACTTTCCCTCTACTTCCCCTCCTCCTGCTGAACCCTGCACAAAGCCAATGCCATTCTGACCTTGCAAGAAGAAAGGGCAAGAGCACTGACCCCTGCTGAAATGGCCATTGTTTTTTAATGTGACTCAAATCAGATAATTCTGAAGTAAACACTAATGAGAAATTAAAAGTAGTTAACAAGATAGTTTCACAAGGGTTCCTTTATTCCTTCTGCCAAATTCCCCAGCGACAGCACCAGATACGGGGGAGCA
The DNA here is from genome assembly GCA_020746105.1 of Trogon surrucura. Taxonomy (NCBI): domain Eukaryota; kingdom Metazoa; phylum Chordata; class Aves; order Trogoniformes; family Trogonidae; genus Trogon; species Trogon surrucura. The sequence continues at coordinate 130,728,127 of CM036617.1, read as the reverse complement.
CGACACTTACCGTTTCCCACCAGCAGAACTGGACATCACAGTTCTCCGCTCAGGTCTGCCTCTCAGGCCCCTACGGAGGCACAACACACCCTACAGCCGCAAAGCCACAATTCCGATACCGTTCTTTGCTTTGGTTGTGAGAGGTGGGAGTGGAAGGAAGGCAGGCTATCCCAACAATACCACATGCAGCTTTGCTAGTATGGCTGCAGTCATCCCAGCAGCATTTTTCTAGCATGGTATCCCAGTCTCCCAGTGACAGCAAGGCCTCCCTCAGTGCATGTATCCATATGGGCCACCAAGAACACTGTCACTACTAACCAAAACCAGAAGGGCAGCAGCAGCCATGGGTTGCTGCTGGTCTACAACCGTGGGCAGCTAGATACTTGCCTGGGTGGTTTCAACAGAGGTTATGATCCTCCAAAATGTCAGCTCACAGCAAATATTCTTAAGGGAGGCTTTCTGTAAGACTCTACTTACATTTATTTTTTTGGAATTAACAAGCAAAATGATCCCAGAGCCAACATTGATCCTGCAGTCATGGCCACCTATAGAACCAAGCACTAGCAGAGGAAAAGAGCCAAGCATGGTCAAAACAAAGCTTTTCAAAGACGGCAAAGTATCACTGAAGCTCTCTTCTCCACAACGCTTCTCCTCAAAGTCAGGATGCCCCGATGGTGGGCTCACAGGCAATGAGATCACAGAATACTGACACACACAAATTGACAAACTCGGGGCCACAAAAACCCCACAGCTTCAGAGAGTCACAGAATCACTAAGTCTGCCTCTTCAGACCAAAAATTCTGCCATCAAGTCATTGATGCTTTCATAGACCTTGCAAGCCAGAGACTTCAGCCCTCGGCATAAGAGAGCTAGGTTACAACCCCGACAGTCTTCTAAGTAAAAAAACCTGATGTCGTTTCACAGCGGCTCTCTAAAGCGTGCCATTACTGAAACCCCGGCTTTGCCCTCTGTTGGGCGCACTCAGAAGCGTTCGGGTACCCATCCCGGGCCAGCTCTGCCAAGGAGCAGGGGACTTGATTCTCCTCCTCTGGGCGGCTGTCGTTAGAGCAGATTTCTCTCCGGCCGTGCGAGCTGGACCTTCCCCAGACCGGACCTTCCGAACGGAAGAAACCACCCAGTCCTGCGAGCCCGTCACCGGGCACCGCTTCAGCGACCAAACCAGCTTCTAAGCGGAGAAGCACGATCCGTCTTGTCTCGCCTCGGCTACTTCATTGCCCCCTTGCTGCCCAGCGGGATGAGCCCACATATTAAGCAGCTTCTTTTACACGGCCTAGGCGTGCGTTGAAGGGTTTCACCTCGGGAAGCTGAGACCTCCTCCGCCCGCGGCATCGGAGCTGGGACCCAGCAGCCTCACCAGGGGCTCCGGCCAGAGCCCTGCCCGGCAGGACGGAGGCCCGGAGGCCGCCCCCGCCCGTCTTCTCCCTCCGCCCGGCCGCGGGAACAGCCGCCCCGCAAGTCGGGGAGGCGACGGGATCTCCACTGCAGCCAGCACCACCGCCGCCCAGCCGGGCTCTCGGCCCTCCTCCCCGGCCGGGGACGCAGGCAGCTGCCCCGCCGCCCCTGCCCGGGCACCGCGGGGGCACAGCGGCGGGGTCCCGGCAGCGGTAGTGGCAAGGATCGCCGCTCCCCGCACGCACAAGCCAAGCGGGCGAGCAAACGGACCGACAGATGGACTCACCTCCCTCCCATGACCGCTCCATGCCGCTCCCGGCACCCACCCGCCGCCTTCCCCCGGCGGCGGCCGCCGTCTCTGCTCCTACTCCTGCCGCTGCCGCTTTCCGCTTCCTGTGCCCGGCACCGCCCCGCCGGCCCGACCCCGCCCCGCCGGAGCCACCGCCCCCCCCGCCGCGGGCCAGGCTTCCTTCCCCGAGAAGCCTCCGCCCTCCCGTCCACCGGCAGCCGGCTCCCTTCCGCCGGCGGGAGCCCGCCCCCCCCGGCCCTGGCAGCTACCTGCCGACCCCTGCTGCAGCTGTACGCTCTGGGGACCTGTGGCTGGACCTCCCCCGTCGCCCTCTCCCCGCTTCCCGGGTGCGCATCTCCCAAGCCCCACAGCTCTTCTGAGAATGAGCCCTGCGGCTCGACAGTTCTTCCCTGCAACCCCCAGCCTTGCCCCTCCTCACCTGCCCACACGCCGTCACACCCTCCTCCAGCAGAAAGCCCGGTCTCTTTGAGCTCTCCCATCCAGGACAACCACGTTCTTGGGGTTTTCTCCAAGGCTAAGCGTATTGCTAGGCACCGGGATTGCCTTGGTCTGTTTCTCCACTCGTAGGCTGTAGTGCACTTTGCCCACCCCCCCCACCCCCCCATCCCCCCCCCCCCCCCCCCCCCCCCCCCGGTCACAAGAGGTCCGCAATGAGGAGGGAACTCCTGGCCCCCAGGGAGAAGGGCCTGGTTTGCCCGAAGCCTCCTGACACCCTGCCTTGGGCACCCAATTGCTTACAGCACTTGCTCTGAGCAGCTGGGGAGGAAACGGTCAGAGTTCCAGACTCTGAGCAAGTCACCTCTGTATTCAAATGTTGCTCCTTTTCATTTCACCTCTGGGTTGTCTTGCCCTTCGAAAATAGTTTTCAGGCCATACAGTGAACCGGCAGCTGGGAAACACATGAAGAAAATCTAGACCTCTTACATTCCAGTCCTGCGCTTTAAACTATTGAAGAATGATCCAGTCTACAAAAAGAATAAATGCTGCAGAAGATGCTGAAGTTACTCCTATCAGATAGCTTCCGCATTGCCTCACTGCAGCTGCTGCAGATCGCATCTTTTACTTGTCCCTTCCAATTTCCCTTCACTCTCTTTTTCCAAAATAGCACCATGGTTTTATGTGTGGTGTTTGCGCCCCTACTCAACATCTGTATAACACCGAATGGCTTTTACAATGGAACAGCCAACCAGGAATTAGAAGAAACGTTTCCGTACCGCTCTGATTTGGTGATACATTACCTCCTGTGCTGCACTGCGGACGCGTTTACCCAACCCTGCGACCACCTGGAAGAGGCCGATATCAAGTGATAGGCTCCATCTTCTATTATGCATCAACGTGTCTAAACCTGCCCAAGGCCTGGTTTCTAAATACTAGTTTTATGATCTAGAGCAGCGGGACTTGTTGCAGTACCCCAAGGAAAGGAGGCTGCTAGGAGATCTAAGCTGGGGACCTATACAAACTCCAGAGAGAACCACCACCTATGCCCTGTCCAGACCTAGAGCTGGTGTAGATACCTGTTAGACTCAGCAGCGATGCCCACTTGCACCAACGTAGGTCAAGCTGTTACACAGAATATTGGCAGAGGAGGAACACACTGAAGATGGGCTCAAGGGCAGATGCTGAGATGCTGTTACATGCTCTCATCATCTGCTTAAACCACCGAGATGTGAGGAAACATTTGGCATGAGTCAAACTACTTGTATGATAGGGTCACACTTCAAAAATTTGTAAAGTGCTGTGCTCCTGTACACTACTGAATAGGTAAGGTTGATTTTTTTTTTTATTTATTTTAAGGGCCCAGAACAGATCTCACAAGATGACTGTTTAAGTTGGAATGGACTTCTGGAGGTCCCATCTCCCCATTCAGAACAGGGTGAACCAGAGTGGGTTGCTCAGGGCTGTGCCAAGTTGGGATTCGAGCATCTCCAAGGACAAAGGGTCCACATCCTCCCCCCCAAAACCTGTTCCAGTGTTTGAACATCCCACAGCAAAGCATTTTTCCTCTTCCAATTCCAATTTGTGCCTCTTCCCTCCTTTCTTTCCACTCAGGACTGAGAAGAGTCCACCTCTTGCTACAACCTCAAGTTCACTGGAAGTAGCAGAGGAAGGCTAGTAGATGCTCTGCACTTCAACAAATAAGTTAATAAAATTCTTTTCTGCACAAGCCAGCAAAAACTGAGATGTTTTCAGATCTTACAAGAAGCAACTTCTGGCTTCTCCTAACTCTCCTTTGGCTTGCTTCCCCCTCCCCAACAGAAACAGGACTAACATTCTCATTTCATGTAGCTGCTTGAGGGGATTGTTTCTATCCTTAACTTTGAAGAAATATGCAGCAAAATGTTAGAAAGTGCAAGCAGGAACATTCTAGCTGAAACATGAGGATCCAGACAATTTTTGTCCTTGTAACATTTTCAGAAGATTCTAGGTGTCTTCCCACAAGGGAAATACCTTCTGACCAAGGCCAATATAGGTGGACGGTAGAGTCCTCCAGCATGGAAAACGCAGAGTCATTCATGCAAGGAATGAGGATGTTATGGGAGCCACTAATCCTACTACTATGCTCCTCAGGTTCGTATATTTCACTCTGAAAAGCATGAGTTGGACAGAAAACCAGGGAGAGATGGATTTTCAGTCACAGCTGTGGAACACAAGTGATCCTGGATATAATAAAAGAGGTACTTTCCGAATGCATAAATTAGGAGTTCTGTTAAAAGAAGGTCTAAGTGTTTTGAATCAGTGTCTTACATTGTGATTTGCTGATCACTGTGCATGACCAACCTGCTATCCAGTCAAATTCGGTAAATAAAGCTCTACCTTCTCTCTTCTAGGATCATCTATTGTAAAGTGGTGGGAGTTTACACATGACTTGACATGTAGGTTACACTTTTAAGTCAGCCCTTTGCTCAAAGGTTTGCTTTTTTTTTTTTTCCTCCAGGACCATTACATTCACTTCTTTTAATATAAATCCATCTACTTATATAATTCTACTGATTGTTTTTGTGGGCCAGATTCTGCCTTGTTTGGAGACACATAGATACAATATTTTTGTTAAGATACTGAGGCTGAATTTGCCGTAGATTCTCTCCACCACATTGGGAGCCGGTCTTCTTTCTTTCCCCCATATCCACTTTTCCAACATATGGTGCCATAACCAGATAATTTTTGTCTGTGAAAAAATTCAGTGACAAAACCACAGATCTACACACGTCCATAGAACCTGATTGGTGTCTCCCTTTTTTAATTTTTTTTTTACTGTTTCCTGAGTAGGATAAAAAGATCATTCTTAGATTTTCTTACATTACAGGCCACAGAGATTCATCACAAAGAACAGAATCTGTCTGCAGAGTGCCCAGAGAATCAGAGGCAGTGCTTTGTCAAGTAAGAAACAAGCACGAGCTGAGCCAGCACAAGTATAAATGTCATCCTGAATTACTGCCTGCTCTTACACGGCATCAGCTGGAGCCTCCAGCATGGAGTGGAAAGTTTTTCACTGCAACTTCACAGGTCCTGTCTGATGAAACTGCTTGTATAGCCAATCTGAACGGTGCATGATCTTGCTTTGTGCTGCTGACCTCAATCTAGCAGCAGGCATCTAAAGTTTAAGTGAACATGCAATGACGGATAAGCACAAGGAGCCAGATTTCAGCTCTTACGCTGCAGAAAATCTTGCTGAGAGGAATAAAGAGGCCAGAGGGACAGGACTACAAAAGAACACCTTCCTTCCCTTTTGGGGTGGTTGCTATTTAGAAAGGGAAAACGCGTAGCACCGCACAGCTGCAGAAACAGCATGACACATTTATTTTGCACAGCAACTTGCATAAAAGCTACCATGCCCATTATGGAATTAATTATCCAAAATACATGATTTCTGCCTGAATAAAGAGAAACGGTGGTGGGCAGCAAACACTAGAAAAACTTCACTTGGCTGAGATTCTGAAAAACCTGATTCAGAATTCAGTTGAAATCTCACTTCCATTTCAAAGCAGGCAGAGGTAGGACTTGTCTTTGGGTTCAGCAGATTTAAAGAATATTGTTTTTAAAATGTAAAAAACCAAACCAAAGCACTCTAGAAGCATTTCCTAAGTAAACTCAAAAGAAAAAAAATAAGGTAGGCTTCAGCTACACAGACCTAAAGGACCACAGAGGGAAAAAGAAAACAAGGATGATGTCTTATGAGGAAGCTGAGGGGTCTGGGGCTGTTTAGCCTGGAGAAATGGAGGTTGAGGGGAGACCTCATCGCTCTCTCAACTACCTGAAGGGAGGTTGTAGAGAGGCTTTCTCTAGAGAGGTTGTTCTCCCTAGTGGTGAGTGACAGGACAAGGAAAAATGGCCTTAAGTTGCGCCAGGGGAGGTTCAGGTTGGATATTAGAAAGAATTTCTTTACTGAGAGGGTTGTCAGGCATTGGAACAGCCTGCTCAGGGAGGTGGTTGAGTCGCCATCCCTGGAGGTGTTTAAGAGAAGAGTAGATGTTGCCTTGAAGGACATGGTTTAGTGGTGCTGATAGGGCTAGGAAAAGGTTGGACTTGATGATCTTGAAGGTCTCTTCCAACTGAAACCATTCTATGGTTCTATGGTTCTTAAAGAGGAATACTTGGCCATAGTGGTGGTGGATGCACTACTTCAATCTGTTCTGGGGGACTCAGCCAGACGACAAATCCTGTCCATGCATGGTAGCCAGAGAACCTGTAGGTGGGCTGGAATTTGGGTACAGGTGTGTATGTGAAGCACAAGGCTGCACACACTGGAACACTTTGGGAATAAAACCTTTTAAAAGCAGGGCAATAAATACACAGGAAACAAATAGGTAGAGGAACAGAGCCTTGAGTCTGCAGACTGAAATTACATGTTCAACCAAGCTGGCAAAAAGAAAAGCATAATTAGTGTTTTAATTCTGGCCAAGAGGGAGCATTTTTCCAGGCTGGACATCACTGGCCTGCTCTCTGAAAAGAGGCCGAAGAGCAACGTGTGCTGCTGCAGCTGATTAACACTGCCACCAGCCGGCCTGCTGGAAGAGCGCCAGTCAGCACGGCAGAGCAAACCAGGCGACGTATAACTAACTACTCCTCACCACCCTTCACCCCAGAAAGTCTTCAGAGTCAGATCCTGTGAGCCCTTTGCCAAATATGCAGGGGCTGTTCCTGCGAGCGGCTGCAAGGAAGGTCTTGCTCACAGAGGTGCTCTGCAGCACTAGCTTACCTAAGCTTCAGCAGGGTCAAAGGAGATAACGAATCACTTGGGGTTTTCTGGTAGAGCTGAGAGTGAATGACAGAATATTTAACTCAGGAAGGCTTCTTCTAGTGTGGAGCACACCAGTCAGCATGACGACCCATGTCAGAATCAGGACTGAAATTATTAACCAGGTGGTGCTACAGAGGCAGTGTAAAGATGTCTTGTTGGCAGTTAGATATTTAAAGACATTTGTGGGGTATTTCCCACTGGAAGCTGAACATTAAATTGAATTAAGTTTGGCACCTCATAGTATCTCTGGTAAAAACACTTCTTAGGAGAGCTACTATTGCCTGCATGTACTAAAAAAATATAACCCTAAAAAACATGCTAAAGCAAACAGTGCCAATAATGCAAAACCCTCTAAAGTTCTGTTGCAATAGAGTAAAACCAAAATCAAAATTTCTGCATTAAGATTTCCTTAAAGTGAATCAAAGGGTGATAGAACTTTTCACACAGCTTTGTGGACAGTAGTAAGGAACTGGTTTTGCCCAACAGCTGCAACAAAGAACCGTGTAATGAAAAGCAGTTCTGGGAGAAGTAAAGGTGTATTTTATAAAGCCAGTTTCAAATTTTGGCAGCCTTGCACACCTTTGCCCAGAATGCCAGTCAGGATTTTGCTCAGTTGTAAGCACGTGGCTGTGTGGCTAAATTTTATATTTGAACAAATGCAAGTCAAATGGGCTTTTGGAGAACTGAAACAGTTTGTGCTGTGTGGTGGTGTTAATGCAGACAGCTTCCTTTCTCCTGAGACATCTATGAGGGCATGTACACAGATTCACAGGTAATACAGGTAAAGTAAAACGCTGAATGAAAAAAGGTACAGAGAGACAAAGGATGAAATGTGAAGGCGGGGAGGCAGGGAAATAGGCAATCAATACCGCAATTCCACGACCTAGCAATAACTTAACATAAGGGATAACAGTGAATCAGCGAAAGTTTAATTTTCCATCTCTAAAACAGATGTGGGACTGAGCCAACACCCTTATCCAAAGACTCTTTGAACTCTGAAGCAGTCTCATTCCTCTCCAGAGCTACTGAAAACACGTAAACTTTCTGACCAATAAACGCAAAGAGATGCAAGGGCAAATAATGTGTGCGTAAGCCATGTTTCTGATGTGGATGCATACAGATGACCTGCACGATGTTGAAAAGATCCTTCGCTTTTTGTGCAAAGTTCCTTGACGAAATTACTGCATCTTCATGACTTGGAGACTGTCATTGAAGATGGCTATGGTTATGAAGCAGAGGAAGAGCCTTTATTCCTAGGGAAGTAGTATCTAGTAAGAAGTGTCAAGGAAATGCTGCCAAGTGTCAAGGAATGGCAGACAACATACCCACTAGGAGATTTGCCAAGGAAGGAAGCTGAATGCTCTGAACACTACTGTCTTGGCTTCAGGTTTTCAGCTTCACAGAATTGCTGATGGTGGCAGTACAGCAAATGCATGTCTTGCTAAAGAAGTGACAAAACACAGCCTCCTTGTAAACCTCCATTTCCTTTCCTGGAAAGCGAAAGCAATGAGCTGTTTTGTTATAAGAGCCTGTCCCAACACACGCCAACTCCACCATATTCAGCCAAGGAAGCAGGTTATCACTTGCTTGGAACATTGTAATGGGTTTTTTTCACATACTCACTTTTGCTACTTTGAGTCACTTCCTTTCTTCTGAAATTCCAGTCATCTCCCTCACAGACAAAAGAAAATGCAGTTAAGCTGATGTCTGTCAGCTGAAGACTAGCACCTAGTTCTAACAAATTCTGACAAGCATACTGAATCACACTGATCCGTCATTATCACTGAAAATGCTAAGCCCTCACTGTGGAATGAGTACTTGGATAACAGCAAAGTCAGAGAAACCTAGTTTTTAGCTGGACTGTGGCATCTGCCTTATCTCGCTTCCTTGCTTTGCATCCGCCAAGATATTTAGGGGATCTTTTCAATATTAGCTTGCGAACAAAGCAAGACACACTCTAAAAGGATACATAAGAGTGGGGATACCCCGTGTTGCCAAGTATTTTCGGATGAGCCGCTCAGTACCATACCAGTTGAAACCTTTTGTTGCATACCCAATACGTGGAAGATGCACTGTTGCTGAGGAGGGAACAGAGAATGCACACTCTTTAGGACAAGACACAAATACAAAAAGCCGTCCAGATAAGGACTTCAAGCTACCCAACAAGAACAGAAGAAATATTCTGAAGACAATGTATCTGCCATGGAGATCTATTCACAGAGATCTATTCACTGCAGAAAAAAAAAAAAAACCAGTACGGGAGAGGTGGAAATTGGTCATCATCTTTAGGTGCAATCATACATGTAAGGATTCATTATTCTACTGCACAAACACTTACCGTTCCTTTTCTTGGCTGCTAAATAAATCTTCTTCAGGCCCTTTTCCAAAGCAGACAGCTTAATGCCAGACAAGTTGTTGGACCGATCCCGGTGCTGAGCTATTATCAAAGCCAACTAAGGAGAAAACACACAAAGAAGTAAAATGGAGTATATATACAGTGCTAAGAAACACAACGGTAGCTGCTGGAAAATTGCATTACTATTAGCTTTAATAAACCACAAAAAAAAAAAAATCTCCTTTTCTCTAATGTTTAACTGCAACTTAGCCATGTCCAGTATTCAGTGCCATTATTATTGGGAAAAAGAATATTGTTCATCTCATACAGCTTCAAAAACACGTGGACAGAGCAACACAAAAAGGAGCTCTGCATTCTCACCAAGTCTTGTCCTTTATTCCTGGATTTTTTATCATCAATGGGGAATAACAGGGTTCTTCCTAATTCCAGGTCTGTTCAGAAAACAAGAATAGAACAAAAAAAATCAGTCCTGAAGAGTCAACAGGCAGTCAGTGCAGCAGTGATTTCACTGTCACTTTTTGGATTATTCTCCCTGGCTTTCTTTATCCCCTCATGATGGTTTCAGCAGAGTCAGACTCTTTGCCCAGAGAAGGAAGACATTATACCCCCACATCCCTGCATGCCGTAAGACACTTAAAGACCACAAATAGAGAGAAAGACACTGGAATGAGAAAAAAGCACTTCCAAGGAAATCAGAAAAAAACAACAGGTCCAGCTTACAGCAAAATGTGCATTCCTCACCACCTGCAGGTAGCTCAAAACTGCAAAAACATGCTCAGGAGATTAGTGCTTGGAGGGAACCAAAGGCTCAACTGAGTACTGCCTGAGGTGGCTTTTATCCTTCTTAAAAGCACTTTGACAGAAGATGCAATGCTCTGTCTTATGTAGTGAAAAACAGCCTGTGAATAATGAAGAAGTTCAGGTGTTTTTTCTTTTTTTTCTTAATGACTTGCAGCATGGATCAGAATGACCAACCCCCATGCAAAGCTCTCACACTCCAAATAAGTCAAGTCAAAGCACTCGCTGTATTACTACTTTCAGAGCTGGGGATGGACATATCTAGACAAACAGGGGAAAACATGAATATCGAGGTATCCTGCAAAATCAGCATGATTTAAGCTCTTTCAAGTATCTTGGCCTAAGGTCCTGTTTTTATCTCTTACCTTTCATCTTTCCTGCCATCTCATATATTTTCCTTGGCTGATCAGAGCGAGCCTCCAGAGCTGTAAATAAACCACCCCTTCCCCAGCGGCCGGAGTCATCTAGAATGAAATGACAGGTTAGACTCCTTTCAGAAAATGAGGTTGAAGATCATTCCTGCTGGAAAAGGACCTACTCTGTACAAATGCAATGAATGATTATCAAAAACAGATACGGGAACCACACATGACCTGAAGTCAGCCAGTATTCAAGGGATCACCCTAAAAGAACAACTTCAGCCTTTGAGAAAAACAAACTTGTTACAGTCCCTGAAAAGCTCTTGCAGGAAGAATTCCTTCTTACTGGTCACTGAGGATGCTCAAAACATGGCAGCGAGCATATAAACCTGTTGGAACCCTCACACACAGAGCATGTGCTCGGTATGTTCCTTGACTGGTGCCTTGGGCTTCCACCAACTAGATGTTTGTTATTCACGCAGTTTTACTTTTATTTGGCATTTCCACACTAAACATGAGTTTCTGTGCTGAGTTTAACCTAGGCCAAAGCAGACTGTAATATGCTGCTATAGGCCTGGTCACAAAGCAGCTCCAACACTGATTCAGGAGGAACCCTGTAATCTGGATTTCTCTCCCTCAGCTTTAATGTCTTAATAGAGGTCCTTAAATTAGGAGACTAGTTTAGAGCCTCTGTGCTGTCAGTGTTGACAGACGAGCATCAAGAGGTTTTGCTCTTGGGACCAAATGTCCCCCCTTGGGTACAGACAAAATTTCAAGCCATACAGGCACCTTTCAAGAGGCTCACCCACAAATCCACAGAGGGAATGAAAAGACCCACGTACACCTTGCTGGTACTTGTGTGGGTTACAAAAGGTGAACTAGAGGCTGCATTGACTTTGCATTATTCAAGATTAAATCCCACCCAAATCCAAATTGTTTCAGTCTGGAAGGAAATTATAAACTATCGAGTGAGTAGGGTCAATTCGGCCCCCATGTCCACCTCCCCTGATAACATTCCTGTTGCCATTAAGTCCCACCTAGGCAGTGGACAATGATGGCATCCTCCTCTTCAGCTTTGGGGTGAGTGACATCTCCCATGACATACTTGATACAGTTCACATCTGCATCTTCATAATCTAAATTCACATTCAGCCCAGCCTCATATTCCTCAAACTCTTCCTCAGAGTCACTGTTCTCTGAAGGAAGGCAGGTAGAGGTGTAATGATTTGCCTCCCACCAGGCCATCCTGAAACAAAACAAGAGATGTTCAATGAACATCAAAAGTGAGGGGCACACACCTTGTTTTAAATCATTGCAATGAAATACACGAGACCCAGACCTGCATTCCTTCTTCCCTCTGTTCACCCTCTCCCCCATTTTAGGCCAGAACCGACTTTACCACAGTTGTTACCTGTGATATTAAGAGCCACATAACTGTGATAACCCAGTTACAGGTATGGAAAAAGTGAGCATATGACAAAGCGCGAGTGGTGGAAAGGAAGAACATCCAGGAAGCAATGAGGAGCAAGTTAGAACGTATGACAGAGAGTCATAGGCGTCCCACCAGTCCATAGGGACCAACTGTGACATTTCAGAAAGCTTCCTCCAAAAGTTCACATTCAGATGTGTTCTTATTCAGGCCATGTTCTATGAATTAAATTAGATGTGAAGCCAGGCAGTGTATTCAGAGGAACAGAACTCCTGCTAGAGGTTTAAGCCATTTTTCCACCTTCACATTCCTACCTTACGCAGTTTGAGCACACAGAGGAAAATCCTGATGCATGAAGCTAACCCCCTAATGAGGGTGGCCTGCACCCATTTTATCATCCTCTTCACCCCTCATCCCCAGCCCCACCTGCCCCAGTGGATACAGAGCACAACCTGTTTTCATCACTCAGACAGATGTTTCTAGAGTATAGTGTAACAGATGTCAGCTACAAGTAGTAGATGCAGTAGAAATCATACTTTTTCTTGTGTTCTGCCTCTGCTTTTGCTTTCTTCTTTTCCTCCATGAGCTTTGCTCTTTTTGCTGCTGCTTCTTGGAGCTTCTTCCTCCTAGCTTCCAGCTCCTCTGCACTCAACAAGTGCTTCCTCCTGGTTGACTGTTCCCGGAGGCCTGTGAGAAGAGTCTGGAGAGAGAAAGAAGTATCATGGAAACAATATGCTTATCTTAGAGCTGTGTCTGGTGACCACCTTAACCTACACTCCTTTCCCATTTGTCTACTTGCCCACAGGTCACAATCATCAGATTCCAACTGTCACACAATACATGGTCTTGTGAACTAAATTTATACAAATGCCCTGAACATTGTATCACTGATCTGTTGTCAGAATTGCTCCATTGTCAAGTGCTCAGATTCAAGAGCCAAATTCACTAGAGACATCTACATCTTTTAACAGACCTTCTGCAAGCTGTGGGTACAGAGAGAAAACTGTCAGCTTCCTTTCCACAAGCAAATGAAAGAACATCATGTGTCTTGTCATGTCTTTTGTCTTACGTTTGCTTTGTTCCGGAGAGCTCTCCCTTCCTTACTTGTCTCTTCGGTTAAGGCTTTCTGAAGATCCAAAAGCTGATCAAATGCTTTCTTGTCTTCTCTGCTGGGTTCTTTGGAATAATCTTTGCCTTCATACACGTACATGTGATCTTTAAAAAATAATTAAAAAGTGTAAAAAGGAACTGAAAGCCACTAACACCTAAAGTGTACAGTGACACCCAAAGGAATCTGGCTTCTCTGTAACACTTCTACCCTCAGCAGAAAAAAACGTTCACTCTCATATTTTTTTTTTGTATGACCAGTGTCAGCATTATGTAGAAACAATCAAGATTTGCTTCCTCAGGAAAAAGCTCTCCATTTAAGTAATTTATACTGGTAAAAAAAGTCTTTTTCCTATTTCAGTCAATTAACTACTTTAAGTTGTGGCTCCATCACCGTTCTCTTTGCTCATTCCACCTCTCCCAGTAGCAAATCCATTTAACTGTGCTATCTCATTACAGGCAACTCTTTTAAATGGACAGCAAACTTTGTCTTTTAAGCTCCCAAACCAAATAAAAACACAGAACTCTGGCAACTCAAAGCTACTACTCATTGGGTGCGCTGTTTTCCCAATAGCTATTACACAGCGTGGTACCACTGCTCCTCTTGAAGCTACCAAGAGAAAAATACTACGCTTTGCTAACTCTCAGCAAATAATTACCTGTTGCCAGCAACTGCTGCAGGACAGACAATACCTAACCTGCAGGGCCGTATTTCAGCTTTGGCCACAGATCTGTATTTAAGTGCTACTGCGTACTCAAAACAGAAAATCAGCCTTTCTCACCGTGACACCAGAAGAAGGAAAGTATCCTCAGAATTTATTCCCATATACTACAGGGCTGTGAAAAAGTAATTGCGATTGTGTGACATCTGGACTGGACAGTAGCGTACTGAAGACAGAGCAGGTTTCTTCTAGTTGTTTGGATTCCATGACCTCACATTTCTTACCTTCTTATCTCACATTTTGGTATTTTTAACGTTATTTTAACCTGTGATTTTCACCACGAAAAAAATCTTTCGTTTAGACATAATTACAAAACACTTTCTATACAGTCTTTCCTTAAGTTACTCTTGCATCTCTAAAACTGTAGATTTATCTTAATGGTTCTCTGTGAGAAAAACAGCAGCTGCAATTTGGATATTTCCCCTCTAATTTCATCTGAGGCCTCAAAATCTTTGAAGCACATGAAGAAATTTGGCCCCCCAGCCACCAAAACTGAGCAAGTATTGTTACCATTATCTTACAAATAGGAAAAATAGGACACAAAAAGAAGAAAAAGACCAATAAAGGCTCAGAAATAATGTCTGTGGATAGGCCACAAACAAAATCCAAGTCACTCACTTAATTACAAGTCCACTTTTCTTCTTGTTGCCACCCCTACCTGGGAAGCCTTCTCTACCAGCACCCAAGTGTCACGTATTTCACAGGCATTTAGATTCTTAACTTACTCTCTGTATCCTCCTCTTCTCTTTCTTCCTCACGTGGTAGCACAATATCCGTTACCCACTTCCCTCCTTTTGTCTCTCCAAGGATGTTTTCTAGCTCCACATCCTGTATCGTACTCCCCTCAGAGGAGAGCAATTTATCCAAGCCAAATTTCAGGATTTCGCTCAGCTTTAACAAAGACAGAAGGGAGTTCAGTATTAATATTTCATAGAAATATTTTCTAATTCCATGCCAATCTCAGTGTCTCGAGCTTCTCAGGCTTAAATGAAAAGAGTGTACAAGTGAAGAAATATAACACTTAATGCTACCTGTAAAAATACTTATGCTGTAACATGCTTAGTTCTCCCAATACTTGATGGGACAGGCCCCTACAACATATCTCCATTAAACATAACTCACCCAGACTTGAGTGGGTCATTTTTCTCCAGGGCTAAATGACAAAACAACATTGTACTGACTGTGTTCAAGCAGCTTTCTTCATAGCAGAAAGACCGGGCTTGGTTTTGACCCCAACTCCTTTCAACAGAAGTTGAAATACCACAAAAATCCAGGGGGAGAAAAATATCAGCATGGAATTTCCTATGGGCTCAGTTCCACTTCTCTCATGGAAACTGTAATTGTGCAGATATGTGCTGATGGGGCAGGGAGGGGAGGCAGCAGGGGAGAGGATACACTAATTCCAAACTTCTCCCAGGTTTAGTTGCACGCAGGGGATATATTCCCCTAAATGTCACTTTGCTTGAGGTTTTCAGCCCAAGTTCTCAGCACAAACTTCAGCTTTCAGGTCAGAATTATAAATCACTCCCCGACTCCTGAGTCGCTATATTTGCCAAGAGGTCAACAGAAGGTTTACTGAGCTTCAGACTAGCAACCAAAAGCTGACTAATATTTATTATCAGCTCTGTGAAAGACAGACAGGTTCTAGAAACAATGAGTCAGCTTCCCCTTTAGCCCCGTTATAATTAAACAAGTAAAGGAGAGGTTCTGCCTTCCCCTCTTCTCCAAGAGAACACACCCTTTTTCAACAATGGATGCGCCTCAAAAATAGCACAAACTGTCTCCAAATGCCAGATCTTGTCTGGACCTGGGATGTCATTTTGGTTCCTAAGATAGGCAAAAGCAGTCATGTCAATCTATGCCTCCCCCAAAACACAGTGTTAGGCTAGGTTTGTATCAGACATGAATACAAAAATGCTCTGGGCCATTTCTAAAGATGTTACTGGAGCCAAATTAAGGATAAAGCTCTATTTTACCTGTAAGTCTGCTGCTCCCTGAGGCTTGGGCACTCCCAGAGCAAACTGACCCCCTTCTACAACAGCATTTGTCAGCCGGAGCTTAGAGGTAGCTCTTCGGTAGATTATTTCTTCAATTGTATCTCGCCCAATCAAGCGGATGATTTTTACAGGCCTTGAAAAGTTTAAGAAAATTCTTATTATTCCCCACTTTTGAAGTACACTAACGCTGTTTCCTTGCATTGAGTACTATTCCCTCACCCCCTCCTTCGGTAGGGAATAAAACATCAAGAAATACAATCAGCAGTAATGTAATGCTGATACAATTGCTTGACACAGGAGAAATGGTGACTGCAAAAGTGCAAGCAAACCTCCAGATTCCCTCTCCTCCTCCAAATCTACAAAGCTCCCACCCTAGACAATGGGCAAGACTGCATGAGGCTGCAACAGAAAAGCAAAGACATAAAATCCTCTCTGCTCTCCTTCTTTGATCTTCCATCTATTGTCCTCTAATCCTCCTATGGATATGGAAAGCAATACTGGAAGACCATGAGAGTCAAACCAGAAGTAGTAACATTTCTCACTTGTGTTGCCCAATCCGGTGAGCTCGTGCTATGGCTTGCAAGTCATTTTGTGGGTTAAAATCACTATCGGTAAAAATAACTGTATCTGCTGCTGTCAGGTTCATGCCAACTCCACCTACAAATAAAGAAGAAGGTCACAAAATATGTCACCAGCAGAAAATAAAGGAGAAGCTGGAGAATTTCTGCTATGCAAGGTTTTGTCAGATCTGACCAACCACATCTAATTTTCAATCCATCTCTCAACTCCACGTCTCATAAGGATCTAAAAAGATGGGTAAGCCTTCCATTTCCAGCTTTCTGCAGCAGCCCAAAACCAAGCTGCACTGTACGAGGTAGTCAGAAAAGACAGGTTGCAAGTGAACCAGTGCAAAGGGAACTGAATCACAGAATCACAGAATGTTAGAGGTTGGAAGGGACCTCCAAGATCATCTAGTCCAATCCCCCTGCCAGAGTAGGGCCACCTACAGCAGAGCGCACAGGAACGCGTCCAGGCGGGTTTTGAATGTCTCCAGAGAAGGAGACTCCACAACCTCCCTGGGCAGCCTGTGCCAGTGCTCTGTCACCCTCACAGTGAAAAAGTTTTTTCTCATATTTTTATGAACCTTCTATGTTCCAGCTTCCACCCATTGCCCCTTGTCATGTCAATGGACACCGCTGAAAAGAGTCTGGCTCCGTCCTCCTGACACTCCCCCTTGACATATTTATAAACATTAATGAGGTCACCCCTCAGCCTCCTCTTCTCCAAGCTAAGGAGACCCAGCTCCTTCAGCCTTTCCTCACCAGGGAGATGTTCCACTCCCTTAATCATCTTTGTGGCCCTACTGCTTGCCAAGACTGATGGACATGGACATATTCTTCCACCCAGCAAAGACTGGCGCTGCTGAGGCTACAAGGAGTTGCCCAAGTCATGGCTTGGCTGCAGCGCAGGAGCAACAGGTAAACACACTGCTGAAACAGTGGAGAAAAACCAGGCCCAGCTAAACAACAGCCAGAGCCTAGGTATTTATATGACTTAAAGTTTTTGAGGTTAGAGATTAGGCTTTCATGGAATTAAAAGAAAAATACCACCACAGTTAATTATACATTTTTTTTTAAATACTCACTACTGTCACTACACATTGTGGTTAAAGACGGGGGGAGCCTGCTGCCTTACATTTCTTCCAGGTCATGCCATGCACCTCTTCACAGTGACTGGAACATCCCTGCGAGTGGAGCCAGTCATGCACCTGAAAAATCTCTGTCCGTGAAGGAAATACTGTGAGCGCACCCATTCCAGGCTGAATACAAGATGTTTTAGCCAGACAATGCAACGTGCAGTAAAAAACGGCTCAAAGCCTGGCTGACGCGGGCAGAGAGAGTTCAGGCACTGTGGTGAGAGACATGCTTACTCCTACAATCTAGCACTAGGCGCTTCTGGTCTCTCTGTGTGCTCCCCTCAGCACACTGCAGCACCACTGGAGCCAGGCTCAATCTGGAAAGGCTGACCAGGAGCCCAAAGGACAACTTAGTTTGGGTTTGATGCTTGAGATGAAGCAGTGTGGATCCCTCTTCTGCAGACAAGCCTGCCTCTGCACTTGCCTGAATAGAGAGGCAGGGAGGTTTGAAAACTGCAGAAGACATAGATCTGCCTGAGGAGCCAAGAGGGTAAAGAAGCACAAATGGCAGTCCCATGGGGCTCTTTGCAGTCTCAGGGCAGTAAAAGGCTCTCATTTGAGTCTGTTTGCCAGTTAGAGAGCATGTCCATATTCAGCAAACTCGAGAAGCAATTCCTCCAGCTTACTTAAAGGAAGTCTGTTCCCACTTCAAGTCTGGGGCTTGCAGAAATAAGATGCTAGTGAGATTCCTTAAGCTCAACCTGGCACAGGGACAGGCATTATGGGGCTTGTAATAAAAAAAGTAACTCAAGTGGCTACAACATAAAAAGTGTCTTGGCATTAGCTGCTGAAAGGAAAGCACAGAAACCAGATGTCCTAGCTGAGAGACCCAAGTTCAGGATGTCTCCCTCAAAAATGCCCCACAAGAACAGGCTCTGCAGGATTCAGAACTCTCTGAAACCTGGCCTGAGAGAGCAAAAGAAGAGTGCAGAAGCAAGATGGGTTGTCTGTCTCTCCTTTCCTTACTTACCTGCTCTGGTGCTCAGCAGGAAGATAAAGATGGGCTGTTGACCAAAGTTCTTAATGGCAAGGTGCCTCTCTTCACCCCGAACAGAACCATCCAGCCGCTCGTAGCTGTAGCCTTTTCAAACAAGCAACATGTATGTTTCTGAAATTCAGACTGAGAGCATAGACTATCTCTCGCCCTCTTGCCTCACTCTTCATCGTTTCACTGCCGTCCTGAACCTCTTTATGCCAGATCCTCCTGCTCGGATTCTCATTTTATTGCCTTTGACTCCTTCACCCTTTCCCGGTTAAACTGAATTAGTGACCCTGACTTCCAGACTGACTGTCAGCAAAGGGTACTTTAGCTGAATGTGAAGCAGAGAGTCTTTGCATTTAATTTACTGCTTGGAGACACGACAGAAAAATTCAGAGCCAAAGTAAAAGAACGTTAGTGCACAGTCCCACTTCAGGCTATGTTGTGCTGGCTGTTGGCCCCACAAAACAGGCCAACAACCATTGCATCCTCCTTCTGCAAACTCCTGCAGCCTTCAATGTGTGCTTTCCTGTGAGCAAGCGGTATGGGATATGGCCCTACATTTGGCTTTATCCTGCATTATTAGTTGTCCAAAGCCATAAACACCAAACAAAAGCCTCTTTCATGGGAAATCCTAAGCAGGCATGGAGCCATGTGGACTGAAACAAAAGAAAATGTCCCAAGAACACTTTGGCAACCTTGCCAAAAATGGTCTGATCCAACCTGCCCTGGCAGACATGCTGGGGCCCCACTGTCAACAACTGTTTAAATCAAGAATTAATTTCCTGGTATGGATGTGGCCCAATTTGCATTTTCTGCTGGACAAACTAAATCTAGAGTAAGCCTATTGCCTTTGGTGCAATTACTTCGGGACTCAGGTACATAACTGAATGGTATGAAACATTGAATGAAACATAGAATGAAACATTGCTACCCTGTCACCTGTTAGCTCCATTTTGTCAAAGAACAAAAGCTGAAACTGCTCTGAAGAACATTTAAGTGCCATCTCATTTCAGGCAGGTGGTAAAACAGAAAGAGCTGAACTCGGGACCCTCCAATGCACAGCTCTACTGCAAGACTACGGTTTCTATCTACTAAGATGCAAGAAATTTTCATCACCATCGCTTCTCCATGCCAAGCAGATCAACTATAATCACAGGAACAATATATGGCAGAGATCTTTAGGATAAGCCCTCTGCTGCCAAGGTGTGCAGAACATACCTCTATAGTCCAGGTAGTCTTGCAGGATATCAAGCAGCTGAGTCATCTGAGAAAAGAGCAGGACACGGTGGCCACTAGAAGAAGAATGCGAGACACCATGAGCCTCAACACACTGTGACAGTCTTTCACAGAGTGGTAGAGGGATCACAATAGCTTAACCAGTCACCGTTACACAGCAAGGCCTCATCACCTCTGTACACTAAACCTCACAGAGTCACAGCCCATTCTCTCATCACATTTTCAGGCCCACATCCAGATGCAACCAGTCAGCATCATCTGCCATCACCAGTTGCCTTGTCTAGAGTCACAGAGAAATAACAAGGGTCTGGCACAGCTCTGCTGCTGGCTGGATGCAGTCTGGTGAGGATCCAAAGGATCCTCAGCTTCAACCTAATGTCACGAGGTCTTCCTCACAACATGACCTGCCACACCAGACTGTTCTCAAATCCCACCCTACAAAGCATCTTACATTCTGGGAAAATCTGGTATCCATATCCCTGCAACAGTAGAGCGCTTCCTTCTCCAGCAAGTGACCCTCAAAGATCAAACTGTCTACCATCATGTATAAGTGAGAAATCAACTTTCCTCCCTTCCAACTTCAGGCTTCAGTGGTCTGCTCTTTAAATCAGATTTCACTGCAGAGCACAACACAGGCATTTCCAACTCCAGAATTTGTACAGGGCTGGTCCTGTGGCAAAGACATTCAAGGAAGAGGCACACACTCACAAGGTGCTATACAGCAGAAGGACAAAGGCCTCCACAACCACATCAGAACTTCCCGAGGTCTGGTGAAGCTCTGGCCTTTAGAAGCAGTCAAAGAGAAATTGCAGCCCAGTGAAGAAGGAAAGTAGAATTGTGTCACACGGAAGGCACTGGTTCACAGACCACATGAGCCCACCAACGGCAGTTTAACTTGCCTCCTGTCTGAAAGCTGCAAGTAAATACCCAAAGTCCTTGGGTTCCTTAAATCACCAGAGCCCAGCACCAGGAGTTCTGAATGCCATTTCTGAAGTTGAAATTTCACCTTATTCATGGGTTTAGGTCCAATCATCATCATCATCATAGAATGGCCTGGGCTGGAAGGGACCTTAGAGATCATTTAATCCAACCTCCCTGTCATGGGCAGGGACGCCACCTCTCGACTAGGTCAGGCAACACGTGAGAACCGAACGGGAATCGAATCCGCAGCCTTTGGTGTTTAAAGCACCACACCCAACCCACTGAGCTAAACCGGCCCTCAGTCAAATTATTTTTTTTTCACATTTGCTATGCATTCTGCCTCTGAGGCTAATATAGGCACAGTAGCACAAAGGAACTTAGCTGATGCATTGGAAGCTTCTTTCAGGAAACCCACCATCAAAATAGGCATACTAAATACCACATCAGATGGTCCCCAAATACAGCATGTGAAGAACGTGTGAAAGAGTTAGTGAAATGGTTTTGAAAAATGCTTAAAAGGAAACTATGAAATCCCTGAGGTACCTCTACCATCTCTGATGCCACTCCTTATACTGAAATGACTTCTTCTGGGTAGTCTGTAACAGGCAGTAAACAGGGTAGTGCTTACATTGTCGGGAATAATTGCTCCATCTATGGCTAAATAAGGCAGTTTGACTTCCCAGTTTACCTCTTCTCCCCCTATGTCAGCCCCATCCTATCTTCCTCACCCGACATACCCAGCATACAAGAATGAAAGAAGTTTATCCAACAAAAACAGCTTGCCACTGGCTTCAACAATATGGTTCCCAATCTCGAAAGGTTCTGGCTCAACACCTGGAAGAGAAAGGAGTTTCAGAAGCAGACCTAATACTATGCAAGTAACAACTCAGTTATCAACCTCAGTGTGTCTACACTGCCAACCACTGCCAAGAAAACCTCCACGATGCTTAATTAGAAAGCGATGGTCCTTCTCTGTCTCTAAAAACACCCTCAGAAGTTTTCACAAAAAACATTGTGATTTCTTTGTAGGTGCATCAATGAGAAAACAAGCAGAGAGCTGCAGTAAGAAACTCGGACTTCACACAGTCCCCTTCCTCATTTCTCATCACTGATTAACTGTCATATGTTGGAACCGGTCACAAACACACAGCTGGTTTTGATTCAAGTACAACCGTTTATTACTTGCTGCTTCTAAGCATTACACTGCCAAGCAATAATAGAAAACCATTGTGTAAATCAAGAAACTTTCTTCTTTCTCTGTCAAGAGAGAGAAGTGTTTTCTTACCATTGAAAAGATATGGGTGGGCAACACACTTCCGAAGCTGAATTAAGACATTCTGAAGTGTAACTTTCCTTCCTGTTTCATTTGTGAATGCATCTGGAACAAAGAGCACAGAAAAGGATCTGAGAAAGAAAGCTCATGTTCCATCAGCTGGTGTGACTGCGAATGTCTGGGCACCAGGAGCTGCTCTGGAATGTCTCTGCATATTACACCTGCATTTGGATTGCCATCTCAGGATTAACACATCTGTTTTCATGGACCAGGCAAAATTTCCCTCACATTTTGTGGACAAGCCTTTAGAAAAAGACTCTGATGAAAACTGTTCAGCTCTGTCAAACTCCCCCGAGCTTTCTGGACTTCCTGGAAAGGGTCACTGTCATTTGTCTAAGAGTGAATTATAGACCCAGAAATCATCAAAAATAGTGAGAGAAACTTGGTGGAGTTCATTTGAATTTTCCAACAACAACAACAACAAAAAGTAATACAGCAGAATCAAGATCTACTGGGCAACCAGAAAGTTAGGAAGGGTTGCATTTTTGTGAGGATAAATACATGCACATATGCTGACTTTAGAAGAAGGAGGTTCAGCTCCCTGGTGCTGTGCATGCAGAGTGCCAGTGGCTCCTCAATGCACCAGGCATTAGCCCTGGAAGAACAAAGGGGTCTCTGTTCCCCCAGTTTTGCCATCCCTACAACACATAAGCACTGGCAAGCCGTGTGATGTGGTATGCACAGATGGAAGAAGAGGAATTCAGAGAGAAGCAAATGTTGTCTCTCTCATACCTCAGGGTGCTATGTTACAGTTAAGTCATATGTGAAGTGACAAGGAGTGAGCTATTACGGTAAGAGTCTGTGGCTGCATTGTCTATGTGGCCCTGTGGTTTCCCAGGAAACTCACATCTGCATCCAGTACATTCAAGTTTACTGTATCTGTACTACTACACGAAAATTTGTAGTGATCCACAGATTTAAAATTTCCTGTACTACCCTTTTGTCTGAACATAAAAACACGGGATAGGAGCAAGCTTAGCTGGTGTTAAACATTTTTAATTACAGGTTGGCCCAAAGCAGAATCCTGAAGCTGACCCTCCCCAGCTCTGCAAAAGCTCAGCTCTAGAATTGTATTTTTAGATTCATGTTCTTATTTTATCACAAGCTAAAAGCACAAATTAAACAGCCCAAAACACTGAACTTGGCATGTTTGTTCTCTGCATGTTCTGCAGGCCAAAGTATCTTCTTCTTCACTAAAACAGAGCACAGACTTAAAAATGGAATTAATATTGGTTTTAAAATTAGCTGATAGGGTTCAAACCTCTCAGTTACCTAGATCTTTAGTCAAAATGGCCTTGTAGTACTTCCTTTGCAGAGCTGACATTCCATGGTACAGAACTACTTCTACCTTCCTTGGCAGCTCTGCGGCCACCTCAGATTTGACTCTTCGAAGCAAAAATGGCTGCAGAAGATTGTGCAATTCTTTGGCTATGCAGAGTCAGGGGAAAAAACAGAGGAGATTACTGCATTAAATGTAAGGAATTTATACAACACCTTCACAACTATAATTTCAAAACAAAAGTATAAGGAACTTTACATTTATCAGGGAAATGACTCAAGCCAAATTTTACAAATAGAGAAACCCAAACCTTCCAACTCAAGCTACTCTATGATTCTATGAAAACACAGCTGCATACCTTAAATATGTAAAAGCTACATTAAGTGATCATGATTTTTAGAAGTTTTGTTTTAAAGCTAGTCAGCATTTAAAAAAAGGCAAATAAAGGGGACACAACATGTTTTCATCCTAGTGAAGACAACAGCTGGTTCTGATTCGAGTACAACATTGCTTATTACTGACCTGGCTCACTCTCCTTTTCAACTGCTTGGTAATACTCAACAAACTCTTTCGCTTGTTCCCTTGGGAAGAGGTCAGGCTCAATAAGGCTGAGTAAGGAGTACAGTTCCTGGAGACTGTTCTGGATCGGAGTGCCTGTGAGTAGCAGGCTGAAGCCTACTGAGAACTGAAAGAACCAGCAACAAACCAAAAGTATTAGGAGAAAATACCTGGAATTGAAAAGTTATTTAACGTACACCCACGCCACTTCTAAGCTTAATTGAAATACAACAGGTGCCACAGAACTGCCCACAGAACGCTGCAAATGACTGACAGAAGCATCCAGCATAAGGTATGGTGTGACAGACAAACAGCTCCAGCAAAGTGACTACGAAGGCACCAACGCCAGGAAGAAAGTGTAATCAAAATTAAGAACAAAGTGCAAAACCAGCCATTAAAGTTCTCAGATTTCTACAGTCCAGTACTACATACTCAGTGTTAGGTAATAAGGAACGACTGGAAAATTCTGTTGGAACAGGACAATGAAATGAAACTGCACAATACTGTGTTCCATTTCTATTTGCTGCTTAACTGGCAAACATGGCAACATTATCCAGTCCAAGCTGCTTACAGTAACCCTTGTAAAGAGACTTGGGGAATATAGTCACTTTTGAAAAAATACAAGTATTCTCTCAGGTTTGGCAACAGAAAACATGTTAGAAGGAGAGCTAAGGTAAATTATGCCTCTTTCTTTGTGACTACATCACTACTCATGTCAGCATCACTGACAATGTGTTCAAACGACATAAGATTTTCAGGAATTTAATACATAAAGATATTCTTCACAGTACTGCAGATCATTGTTGCTGATGCCAGCACCGACCTAATGCCCATGTTTCACTGCCCTGACAAGAAGCATAGCCTTCATTCAACACATTCATTGTACTTTGGCAGGCTGCTTGGGAAGCTGGAGCAATTCTGCTAATTTCAATTAAAAAAGATGGTTCCATTAAATGGGACAATGGAAATTAACAGTTCATGACTTGAGGTCCCATGAACTAGGCAAGGTTTCCTTCACCCTCCCAGAGCTGGAGAGAGCCTCACATTTTCTTAGGTCAGCCAGATTCTTACCATTTCAGCAGCACAGCTGTGGTTCACCACTATTATCTAGCTGCTTTAGATTGTTCAGTCTCTCAAATTACTCCAACATGTCAAGCCCAAACATGAGTCAGAATGAGAGAAGCTCCAAATACTGCTCCACGCAAAACCAACAAGCTAGGCCTTTATCTGTCTTTTGCTCAGTATGAGAATCTGTTCACCAACTCTGATGGCAACTGGTTGTTGCTCAGAGCTCAATAAATACTCAGAGGAACACAGAATTTGTATGCTACGCTGAAGAGATAAAAGGCTTTAGACATTCAAAGACAGATGATGAGTTATTTTACCTCGGAAAGCGTCCTGTGAAGCAGAGAACTTTGATTTTTCAGTCTGTGAGCTTCATCTACAACCAAGGCAGCCCAGTTAAAGCTGAAAAAAACAGCATCTCCAGTTAGGGGCAGACAATTCATTCCTGTCAGTATAAAAAGACTGAAATAAGCGGTGGTTCTGCTTGGCTGAACCGGAGATGGCTCTGCCCCATGAACCACAAGTAAACTTCACAAGCAGGGTGGAAGGAATTCACAAGTACTGGTTTTCAAGAGCCCACACAGTTTCTTAATTATAGCTTGGGTAAGTTTTTTGAAATCAAAACTAAGTAAATTCATTTGAATTTGTTGCTTCTCTCTCCACTCCCATTTCTATGAGGAAAAAGACATAAGCACAAGTTAGTCAAACATTCGAAGTACACAATCTGGAACAAAAGATGTGAAACTAGGCCCTTGTACCCGTACAAAACCCCAACAACTATGACCAGGTAGTGATGGCAGAGTGATTACAAGCTTTTTGCAAATCGCCCAAGACAGGAGCTTCACCTTGTTCTGAGCTTGACCTGGCTCTGTGTAGTATCTCATCAAGTAGGTTGCAGAATCACTGGTGACCTAGTAAGTTTAATACAAACTAGGCTTAATATGAACTCCAGATCTTCTCAGCCTTCGGTGTTTGTGCCTGCTTATCGCTACGATTTCAATTCCCACATCCCACATAGTCAAGTTTGGCTGATAGTAGCAGGTGAAGGAAGGCATGACCCCTCAGCTTCTCCTACCCACACACTTCACTTCCCAAGGGCTGGAATCACAGGCACCTCTATTCTTCCTCACATCTCTTCTGTGCCCCTTAGTTTCCTTCTTTTCTATTTAAGAGCGGTTCTCCACTGCCAGCACAGTAAAATATCATTGTGCTTGTTCTACAGACTCGGTAACTGAATCTCTCCATGTGACACTAGAACAGGGCTTTTGCTGTTTGCTTCGTTACATTGCTTGTGTGACACCACCACAGCGGTGGTAGTGAGAAATCTGACCCACCTTTACAAACAGTTCCAAGTGCTCCTACCCAGGACATGGTACAAATTATTAGCGGCTACTTTTTTCAGAGGGAATACTAGGGTCTAAAAAAAAAAACCCAACCCTTGAGTGACATGGCTTTGAGGTGATGTGCTAGCCTCAGAAGTAGGAAATGGCACTGGAGCTGACATTTCTGAGATACTATAGGTAGTTACTTGCTCTACCTGGGTTCTACATCCCAGGTCTAAGCTGCAAAATAAGCAGAATCATACACAGTAGTGTAGGACAGGATATACAACTGTAAGAAGAGTAGGGCCATGGCTCCATTTCTGAAGACCTGGCTTCTATCAGAATGTGTGCATCCAGCACAACCTGCTCTTTGCACCAGTGGCTGAGGGCAAGTGTTTTGCTGAAGGATAACAGGGCACCCATAGCAGGCCTGACTAGCTCTGGGAGATCCAAAATTGTGCCAGTAGGGGCCACTGGGTTTCTGCTCCTATGCAGATGCTGAGCCGTTCATGACATCTGTCTGTCCTCAGCATTTGTCATACACTTACCATTACTGGAAGGCATTGGTGCTATTACTGGAAAATATGCAAATTTCTCCCCGTTTCAAGTGTAGGCTTCTGTAAATCCTGCATGGCCATGACAATACTTCCTCCAGGCTGCAATTCAACTGTGTAATCAGTCTTGCTAGAAAGCATAATGCTCCATAAAGCCTTCATGGTTACAACTAGTGGCAGGAGGTGAATAAACTTCAGGATACAGTATTAGCCCATGACCTCCATAGTATAATGCAGCCAATTTCAGCAAATTTTGCACCTAACACCTTTATGAGCAGAAGATTTTGAAGATCAGCTCTGTTGTAAATATCAGTCTTCTGGACTGATATTTAGTGTACTGCTATAAGCCACTAGGTATCATATTACTTTGAGATAGCTGCCTTGAAAACCAGCCTTGGGGGAAATTCACATGCATCTTAGCTGATATTAACACCAGGTTCTTCACTGAAAGTTGGTAGAGGCGAAGCTCTCATCACAACCAAAGAACATCCTCGGCTCTTGCGAAGCAAGCATGGGATCTCACACATGTACAAACATAGACTTAAGGAATCGCGGACAGATATGCAGAATTAAATTTGAAAAAAATGAAAACCAGACTCACAATTTTAGAAATGCTGCATCTTTCAGACAAATCTGCAATAAAAAGAAATAAACCATAACTTAGGACTTAAGTCAACACACCAGTTAAGAAACAGAACACGTTTTTTCTACTTGCAGGTTGTGATGGAATGGAGGAGAGCAGAATGAAACCACTTACAACCCGAGGAAAGTAACATGACAGCTCCTGTAACCACAAGCTGTTGGGATCCTACATTTTAACACTTGCCTAGGAAAACACCAGCAGTAGAACCTCAGAGAATTAATGGAAATTTACACACACCATAAATGCTCTTCACTTCTCCAAGGTTTCTCCTATCTTTCTCATTCACTAAGAAACACCAAGCACCTTCAACATCACTGTCTTTTTCACTCTAACCAAACGTTTGCTTCAGTGGATTAACCTAAGCTATTACAATGACCTGATACTATCATAAAGTCTCGACATTGCTTGCCCAACTTCAGATTCAGAGGAAGAGAAATCAGGTCACGCAAGAGAAATTCTTAATAAAGCACAAAACTTCCATCAACAAAAGCAACACAGTCAAGAAAAATCCTAGCTATGGATATCTTATCCTATCTAATTCTAAAGAATATATTGATATAGTTGATCACCATCTTG
The DNA here is from genome assembly GCA_020746105.1 of Trogon surrucura. Lineage (NCBI taxonomy): Eukaryota > Metazoa > Chordata > Aves > Trogoniformes > Trogonidae > Trogon > Trogon surrucura. Next base: position 130,700,232 of record CM036617.1, on the reverse strand, counting down.
GACTTCCTTCAGTATGAGCACCTCCATTCATCACATTTGGGACAAGGATTATTGCTGCTACCCACTCCCACTTGTGCAACATGGAAAAAGACTCAAGTTCCCAGTGGTCAGCACAGGTCACACAGCTCCCAGTGGGAAGAGACTGTAAAATACTTGGAGAGAGGGAAAGCAAAAGGATGAAGGGAAGGGAAAAAAATAAAAAGGAGCCAAACCAGATGTTTTTAATTTAGTTTCAAGTTGATATGTTTGTTAAGAGATTGTTAAAATACAGTCAAAGTGCTAGTATTAAGTAATACCTGAGCAGGACTGACTCAAAACAGAAAAATAAAGTTTATTTTCCCACTTCAGATAACTAAGAACCAGAGCACGCAAGGTCCAGAGCAGTCTCCAAGGAAGCAACCTTGTTCTGACTGGTTCCATTTAAAGCAGGACAGGAGAGCTTTGCTCAGTTTCAGTGCAAAGTCCTATCAACTGCAACAGGAACTTCACCATTTTGCACGCCACGAATGAGAATTTTGTCTGAGCAGGGCATGTTGAAGAGGGCACAAAAAAGGCAAACCCTTTCTCAGTGTTCTTGCATTGCCTGATTAACAGAATCTCAACAAACATCACACATGTACATTTCTATTAAATGTTAAAGGTCCATAAGGGCACCATACAAAGACAACGGAGAAACCACTTAGCTAAGGACGGACACGTGTCTGTTCTCTTTACTCAAGGTGTGATACAGCTTTGCAGTAAAGCTGGAGTAACGGTACATTATCTTAGGGATACAGAAATGCAGCAGCTTAGATAAGCCAGTGAAAAGAGAGTAGAAAGTCACTGTGGAAGGCCAGAGATGAGCACAGAGGACAAGGCGTGAGGTGGGTGCTATAGAGCAATGGAAAAGGTGAGGAAAAACGTGAGCCCTCCTTCCAAGCAACAAAGATGTCACGTACCTCATATGTCGTCAAGAGCGCATGGAAGTGAGATTGCTCTTTCAGGTTCTGCTGCAGTTTGGGTCGCTCCTCCTTGCTGCCTACGTAGGTCACAAAAGAAAAACCTGGAGCAAACCTGTTCTCAAGAGAAAGACAGAGCAAGAACAGCAAACCAAGCTAAGTCCTTCATGTGTTTATGACCCTGGATCCCACTATCAAAGAGAGCTACCGCAGAAGAATCTCCTACCCAAACACCCTACCCTCCCAGGAGATGATGTGGCTGGATCTTAGCTGTTGAATCTAACCCCTTCCTGATTAATCTGCATTTCAGGTTGGCTGGTTCCGGCTTGGACAAGTCCCAAATAAACTGCATTCCCCTAGATCTCAAAGTCCAAAGCAGAAGATTGAAAACCAGACTCAAGGCCCATCTAAGTGTAAAAGCTCATGAGAAGCAGGTGAACAAATACAGTTTGCCCAGCTGGGACCAAAGAATTGGCCTAAATCATGTTAAAATAAAGGCAAACAACATTTGCAGCAAACAGGTCCAAGTCAGGACCTCAAAAAATCCATCCTCTTAGTCAAAAAAGGAGATAAAACCAGTTCTGCAGAGGAAGAGTTGGGACCACAAAATTCTTCCTCAGTTATCCCACCACTGATATTTGCCTAATGTTCCTCCTGGACAGCTGTTCCCTGCTAATCTATGAAGGGATGCACTACTCCAACCACAAGTCTATCCCAATCAGGCCAGCTCACTTCAGAATGTAACCTGGACGGCTTCAGATGTCAAGAGACAGGATCGCACGACAGCCATACAGGCAGACTTCTGTTCTAATCTCTAGCTTTCTGCCCTTCCTCTTGAAAGGAATCTTTGGGCTCTAGCTTACAAAACGTACACATTCCGGGCACAGCAAATGTGCCATCAGCACAGTCCCTGCATCCCAGCGAAGATGGGTTGCATGCACAGATGTCACATATTTGGCATGCGTACGTGAGCATGCAAGAAAGATACTGTTCAACTTGGGTCTTACCTTTCGTCATAAGGAATCCTGGCTGTCTTCAGCAGATTTTGCCTAAGAGAGGCTGAGCGTGGAGGGTTACGAACTGATAAAAAGCAAGGAGCTAGAGGGGGCATTTGGACTGAAAGTCAGCCAATACTGCAAGTTGGATGAATTCATGCATACCACAGCATTGTAAAGACTACGCATTATCTGCATAGTGTCCTTTGATTCGTTAGTTTAGTAGCTTCCCTTCTTACTTTTTTTTCCTTTTGAAAGGAAATAAACTGTTGGACTGAGCATCTGAAGAGAATCTTTGTAACTTGCTATGCAAGAATATGATGAGCTGGACAACTGTTGGAACTCACCTCTCCAGTTCCTCCTTCCAGTTGCTCAGAACAGACAGAGGACAAAGTATCAGAAATTTCTCTTTGTTTGTTATCTTTTTTGTCAAATAAAGAAGTAGAGAAATGGTCTGGAAGACAAGGAAAATTATTATTTTTTTAATAACAAGCATAAGGTTCAACCCAATAGCCTGAACCTACATAAACTGTCTCCTGGTTGAGCTCCATAGCTCGTTCCCACAGGTTCTCCAAAACAAAGCAAAGCTAAGAGAATATCAAATGAGACCTGCCATCAGTGACAAAAAAAGTTTAGAACTCAAAACCTGACCTCAGTATCTGGAGTCCAAAGACCTTTCTCCCACAGTCACGAAAAAGATCTATCACACATCAGTTCCTAAAACTACCAGTTTGTAATTTAAGACCCATTGAAAAGCACCAACTGCACCAAAGCACAGTCATTTTCTAACTAATCTGAAACCCACTGAAAAACTTACTCTCTCCTCACCATCAAAAAAGCTCTGAAAAATTTACAACCTGCAATTTTTAATCCACATGTTGACAAACTCAAAAATCATCTTGCTGCCAGTGCACCAAAGTGACATCATCCTTTTTCTGCTGGCTGTGTAGTGTGCCTTCAAATCTGCGCACTGTGAATTATGCATTAACATATTCGTATAAAATGACCACTCATCTTTTTACAAAATCCTGTAACCTTTCCAGAGCGTTACTCAGGACTTAGCAGTTCTTTTAGGTGATTAAAGAATGAAAGACACAATGAGCTCTCTTTTTTCAGTATGGACTCCAGGATGAGGCTGCTTAACTGACCAGTCATCAGGGTGCTTTCTCTTTCTCGTTTTGCAGAAACACTAGGCTAAAAAATAAAGTAAGTCGAAGATCATCTTCCAGACAAAGAAGGCGACACACACACCTGACAAGTCTTCCCAAGACCCATCTCATCACCCAGGATACAGCCATGCTGGACTTCATAGCATTGTACGAGCCAATTTACACCTTCTACTTGATAGGGACGCAGCTTAATGCCTGGGAATAAAAGCAATTTGTTACATTTACACAGTCATCCAATACACTGTATACACATTTACACCCTGAAGCTGCCATAAACAGGTCCTGCCTAGAACAGGCCCAGGAGAAGCACAACAGTTCACAGAATCATGGAATGCCAGAGGTTGGAAGGGATCTTGAAAGATCATCTAGTCCAGCCCCCCTACCAGAGCAAGATCACCTACAGTAGGTCACACAGGAATGTGTCCAGATGGGTTTTGAAAGTCTCCAGAGAAGGAGACTCCACAACCTCCCTGGGCAGCCTGTGCCAGTGCTCTGTCACCCTCACAGTGAAAAAGATTTTTCTAATGTTTTTGTGGAACCTCCTAAGTTCCAGCTTGTATCCATTGCCCCTTGTCCTGTCATTGGATGTCCCTGAAAAGAGCCTGGCTCCCTCCTCCTGACACTCCTCCTTGACATATTTATAAACATTAATGAGGTCACCCCTCAGCCTCCTCTTCTCCAAGCTAAAGAGACCCAGCTCCTTCAGCCTCTCCTCATAAGGGAGATGTTCCACTCCATCATCTTTGTGGCTCTGCGCTGGACTCTCTCCAGCAGTTCCCTGTCTCTCTTGAGCTGAGGGGTCCAGAACTGGACAGTTCTCAGCAGAAGCTGGATTACACTGCTGGAGAGTAGAGACATCAGCATTAAATAAAACCATATTCAAGAACTTGCACACACAAAAATGCCCTGAGTTATTGCAAAGGCCTGTACAAGGAACCTAATCTGATAATTAAGGTGCTACTTTGTATTCCTAAAAGACAGTTGATATTTAGCTGTGGTGGCTTTTTAAATATCTAAGTACTGCACTGAGAGACACACTTTGGACTGCTGAAAATGCCTGTAACACTCGTGCCATTGCATAGAAATAACATCTCAACAAGATGTTTTCCAGCTTCCGCACACTGAAGCTAGGGCAGATCTCAAACATAAGTCACTGTAGCCGCTACCACCATTGCAACCCCTTTCGTAGGGCATAATATATCAAAAAAAAACCCCAACGACCACAAGGTAAGCCAAGCAGGAGTTCTCAAGATCTGCCTTCGTACCTGGTCTCAGGCACTGTGTATCACCAATAACGTAGCGTGACAGCACTGCACGTGAAATAACTCTCCAGCCCGCAGGAAAGTGGAACCTTGACTGGTACAAGGGACTGAAACACGGGCACCCCCGCAACTTGGGGAAAACAAGCAGCCTGCTTAGCCCAGGCGCTTCCCTTTAGCGTTTTTCTATCCTGTGGGCGGTTTTAAAGCACTCATGCCCAACATCGACCTGCTTCGAGGCCCCATCAGCGTCGAGGCCTGTTGACCCGGAGCCGCCCAAGGCTGTGCCGAGGCGGGAGCTGTGAGGGTAGGCCGGAGGGAGCCGAGCCCCTGTCATAACACCCCCCGAAACACAGAACTGAAGAGGGCAAGGAGTGGGGGCCTGAAGCGGGACGGGGAAGGTTCGCCAGGAGCCCAGGGGTCACGGCTGCACAGCACCGGCCCCCTCCGCCGCCTCCCTCCACCTTCTCACGCAAACCCGCCCCGAGCCACGGTACCTCCCCCTTCCCCCTGGGCCCGGCCGGCTACAGCCGGCGGCGGCCCGCTGACCTGTGAGGCCCCACCGGTAAACATCCGCCTCCTTCACGCCCGGAACCCCAGACCGAGCGCTGGCGGCGCGGCGAACCGCCTGGAAGAAGCGGGACATGGCGGTTCAGCGCCGGCTCGTCAAACCCCCGCAGCTCCCGCCACCTCTTCCTCACAGGCTCCGGGGGCGGGGCGGCGGGCGGGGCGAAGGGCAGGCGGGCGGGCGGACTCGCCGCAGTTGGGGACGGTGGAAGGACGGACATGGCGGTGCTGCTGCTCCTGCTGGCGTCGGCGCTGCCGCTGGCCGCCGCGTACCTGTGCTGCGTTCGGCGGCACACGGGCAGCGCCGGGGCCGTGCTGCGCCGCCGAGAGCCGGGCCGGGCCGAGGCGGGGGCACGAAGCGGTCCGCGGGATGCCGTGAGCGCCGGGGAGGGAGGGAGGTCGGGGGGGCAGTGGTGCGGCGGGGCCCGGCGCTCACCTCTCGCTTTCCTCTCCGCAGTGGGCCCCGCGGTTGTGCGGCTCCGGGCTGAGGCTCTTCGTCCATGTGGCCAACACGGTGCGTGGGGAAGAAGGAGGAGGAGGAGGAAGGCTGCGGAGGGTGCCGCTGACCGGGTCCGGCACCTGCCGGTGGGGTGTGGCAGACGGAGGGGAGGGGGGAGATCCGGGTAAACAGGGCAGGGGAAGGAGAGGGTTGCTTGGGGGTAAACGGGACGAGGCCGGGGGTTTGGGAAGGAGGAGGTGGGGAGGTAAAACCCACGTTTGTTGGGGAGATTGCAGGGAGGTTGTTGGCTTTTCCGTGCGCTGTCGGGTGGGGATGCTGTGGGGGGAGAGAGTGAGAGAGAATGGGCTCTGGGTGACCTTGTCGTGATAGGGCCTGAAGCCGACTTTGAACTCGGAATACAGCCACTGCCAGGGATTCGGAACCTTCATCTCCCTGCGTGGGGTTTTCAGGAAGGGGCTGGAGGTAGCTGTGCCCCCCCAATGCTCCCCTGCGGGTGGGCTTTGGCTGCCCATGAGCCTGTGGGTTGGTTCCTGACGAGGCCGTCGCGAAGAGTCGAGACAGAAGCCCACGTCCCCTTGGCAGCGAGCAGCTGGCAGCAGCATCTGCCCGCAAGCAGGTGGATTTAGTGGCAGGTGCCGCTGCTGCCTGGCTTTAACTTTTGAACTAGCGTTGAGGTCAGGCAGAAAAATCGTATTTGAGCGGTGTGACCCTGTTACAGAAGAGCTTGGTGGCTGGTCAGACCTGGAGTTGGAAGCTGGCCATACCTTGCAGTACCTCACAAGCGGCTTTCTTCCTGGGTATAACAACCAGAATACTTTTTTGTGGTTCTGGTGTGCGACCCTCGGCTTGTTTGTTTTCCTGACACTCCCTTTGGAGGAGGAACACGAGATTCTCTGTCCTACAGGATCGTGCAGTTTTAGATTAGATGTAGATTAGGAATGTTGCATTTTCAAAAGGAGACTGTAATTCTTACATAACATGTGAGGCAACCTATCGCTTTTCTGAATCTCAGTGTGAGCCTTGCTTCAGACTTGTACTGGATTTGTACATCCATGAACATGGGTTTGAAGTCTGTTGTTGAGCTATTAAGACAGGCTAGAACAAGGCTGGTCTCTCTGAGACCACCAGTATTGCTACACTGGGAGCCAAGGTATTCAAAGAGTGTTTTCAGCTCTCTACTAGCATGGCGTCTCTAAATTTTTCATGCTTTTCCAAGGTGACTTGGTTTACTGCAGGAGCTGGTTGAGCAAAAGATCCTAGCAGTGGGATAAAGAAAATAGTAATAAGCTTCTACCGTCTCCAATGTTCACATAATCTGTGGAACATGAAAAACAAAAGTAGTGGATGGGAGCTATGGTTGCCTAATAGTTGCAGGCTTTCTGGCTGAGTCAAGGGAGGACACGGGTAGGAGGGACAGAAGAGTACACCGTTTATCATTATATGAATACAAGAGGTGAATGGGGAAGCATTTCATGCTAGTTTTATGGCCTGAAATACAAGTGTTGTGCTGTTTGTTTACTATATTGCATGCTCTCGGGTGCTCTGAGACTGCAGCAGTTGTGACCACCTTCAGTATTCCTTGTCTAATGAGGAAGGCATTCAGGTCAAAGTTACTGCAAACCAATGTTTCTGCTTACTTTTTTTTCTAGGCTTTTGGACAGATCTGCTTACTGCCGTTCTTAATGAGGTAAGAGCGGGGAAGTTTCTCCCCCTCCAAGTTTCCTTTCTTTATTAAAGGTTTTTGCCTTGACCACCACTTGCACGTTATCTGAAATGACCTTTTCTAAGAGGGAAGTTGCATAACTTGGTTGGAGAGTGAGCAAGACATTTTCATAGATGCCTAGTAGATTGTTAGGGTTTTCTTCAAGTACTCTGATGTGAGTGGGTCTCTGTCAGAAGTAATTAACCTTTTTTCATGCACAAGCAGGTGCATAGAAACCAATTAGCCAGTTTGCCTCTTTGCCTTTCTGTTCTTTTTCTAAAGAGCAGCTTTCTCTGGAAGCTTGTGGGTGTGCAAATCTGCTGTATTTATAACGAGTAGTGGTAAAAGAACAGTAGTAGTGGTGGGGAAATGAGGTCAACTGTGAAGTTCAGAGGTTTTAACGTGTTGTTTTTAAAGATACTCACTATTTTAGGTCAGCCTTTTCTCCCTCTCTCTCACTGATGTTTTTGTTTAAAAATTGTGCTTTCAAACATGTGTTGCACTAGGAGCCACTTAGGTAAGAGGTGTCGGGAACCTTGGGCTCATGCTTGGCTCTCATGGTTTGCCTGTCATTTGATGGGTCATCTGTGCAAATCCCAGGACACTGGGAAATGTATTACACGCAATCAGTATCCCTGAATTTTCAGTTGGGGCGTGGGCTTTTTCAGTGAATCAAAGCCAGACAAGTGTCACTGCTGTCGTACAGTAGATGAGTCCTTGACGTCTGTGATGGGGTCTTGATTTTCCTTGTGTTCCAAGCCCTGGATTTGTGTTGCAATCCCTGTTGTATTTTGTTGCAAGTGAACTATGTTGAAGCAGGTCATGGAGAAGTCTGAAGAGGTGCTTTTTTTAACAGAATTAGTGCTTGAATGTATGGCTTACACTACTTTTTCCTTTTCTTTTCCTCTCTATTCTTGTCTTTATTAGTCTGTGGGTGATACATGTAATTAAAGTGTGTTGAAAAACTTCCACTATTTTGCAGCTTGAGTTTACAGAGGCTGGCTGGCTTCCTCTTATGTCAAGAGGTAGGAGGCTTTGTTAAGCAAGCAGAATACATTTGATGCTGCCTTTGGGAAAGGCGTGAGAGAGTATGTTGTAAATGTTGCAACTCCCTGCTGTGAGAGCAGACTGCCAAGGCAGAATGTTCTTGGGTAAGGTTCCCTCAGAACAGTCTGAAAAATTAGTCATGGTAGAGCTTGCAAACTAGGAGTGACTCTCTTTCAGGCTGAACAACTTCTCGCTCATGCGTTCTCTTGACATTCACGAAGATCCCACGTTTATCCCGGAGGTTGCTGCGGAGGATACGGAAGACAAGTCTGAGGCTAAAAGCACTTTGGATATTGTCAAGCAGCTGACAGATGCAAGGTCAGTATGTGACGAGTAAGTGTGGGGTGGAAGAACACAAGTGTTGGCACTGTTATATTAGTGGGAAGCTGTCCCTGTCAGTAATCCAAGTTTGAAACCTTTTTCCACCCCCACCTACTTTACAAAACAAATAGTGCTGTCAGTCATCTTTCCTTGTGTAATTTTAAATCATCAGTAGTTACAAGCAGTGTGAAGTTTCTGCAAACTTCAAGGAGCCTGTTTATTAAGCGGAGCCCAAATTCTGCCCTTGCCGGGGCTCTGGCTGCACTGTTAGCACAGATAGGCTTAGTGGTTGGCTGGTGAGTTCAAGTGAGTTTGCAGATGTGCTGTTTCGTGCCTGCAAGAACTCTTAAAGAGAACACGGTTTTCTTTCAGCAGGACTAAGCTTGCTCCCTGCTTGAGTTCTTAAGCTAAAGCAAGGAAAAACTTCCATCTCCTTGCTTTAGAGGAAGGGATGTATTTCCTGCAGGCATATTGACAATACTCACTATATTGAACATTGCAGAGCAGGTTACTGGAGCCTTACCTCTTCTCTGCACAGCACATTATGGTGCTTTACGCTGTCCTGTTCCAGAATACAGCTTCTGGTTTGAGTCTTGATACAGAGACATCACAGGAATAGTATGCTAGCTCTTCAGATGATCTTATGTTCATCCTGTTGTGGTGAGAAACAGTCAATTTCTTACACGCTGGAGCCGTCAACTTAATTTTTAAGCGGTTTGCTGACGCATCCTTGTGTGTGCTGCATAGTGCCTTTTCCTCCTCTCTCACCGTGCAGCATATGTGCTGCTGGCTATCTCTGGATCGAACTTATGACAGAGATCCTGAGAGTGTATTTTAGCTATTCGGTATTGTTGCAGTGGTGACTAATAAATGTAAACCAGGAATGAGTTTTGAACGGTTTCATGACTGCTGTACTGCAATAGAAACAGGAAGCAACTTGAGCATGTCAGCAGGACTGACTGCTTATTTCTGTGGCACCCTTAGCGTGCCTGGTGGCTGGCATGTGTGCAAGGAGACTGACAGAGCACGAGCTGAAATGTGCAGGTTAGCGGTCCAGGCGGTGACCAGCAGGTTTACTGTGAGCAAGCGATGCCCAAGCGTGCATTGGGCCATGATGCTGGAGTCTGCAGGTCCAAGCAGAGGTGACTTGTGTGGTTCACAGTTGTCCCTTTAATCCTTTCTTTGCAGGTCTGATTCTGCCAGCAATGGGTTTAGCTTCAAAGGGATCAAAGACTACCTGGACTGCTACCGGTAGGTGAAATTAATTGTCTGGAAACAACCTGTCTCACGTGTTCCCCTGCAGTGGGCTGCTGCTGTTCCACAAGCTCTCAGGCATCTCTTTGTTAGGATTGTCCTTGAGGTTTCACTGTTGAGCGTCACCCTCTGCAGTCCTTCCCCTCTAATAGAATAACAAAGGAAAACCAACTGGGAGAGCTGGCATGACTTTTACAAGCCCTGCAAGGATTTTTAAAAGCTGTTTTCCTTGGCTTCTTGTCAGCCGTGTTTGGGAGAGATTTCTACATACCTTGTCTGCCAAAAGACATGAGTGAGGAGGAGAGGAAGGTTCATCTGGGTGATGTGAGTTGCACGCACTGTGGGTCTCTGAGACACACCTTCGTTCCCCAGCTGCTTGGGGAACCTGCTTTCACCCACTCAACACATTCAGCCCAGAAAAAGCTGGAAGCACATCCTTGACTGAGGTTCTGCAAGCTGCTGGCCGCTCGGTAACTCCTGGATGCCTCTGGGACACATGCGAGGTGTGGAGTGTTCTGAGAAATCCTCTTGCGCACCTGCCACTTGTTCCTCGAGGGCCATCTCTGCCAGCAAGCTGTGGCCTTGGAGCAAAAGGCTGAGGTTGAGGTCTGGTGTTATAAGTGCATCCTGACTGTAAGGCTTTTGCTTCAACCAGAGACACGTTTGTGGTGTAATGCAGACTTTTACCAGGAGGGAAGGCCTGTTTGTTACAGGTGGGTTACTACAGTACTGCTAGGAGCCACTTCTCTGTAATGGAAGGGCTGTGTAAAGGAAACTGGCCTCTTGGTCTTCGCTCGTGATACTGGGAGTTTCATAGCCTCAGGCTTTCAGGAGCTTGAAGACTCTCTGTAAAGCTGTGAGCTGTCTGTCCCTGTTTATCTGGTGGTTCAGGAATATCTGGGTAACTCTCCTAGCTCCTGCTGCTACTGTGAGGGTCGGAGGTGTGCTGTGTGGGCAAATTCTCCCTTTAAGGAAGGGAGTCTGCTGTCCTGATCATGTCAACTGTGTTGAAATCAACACCCCAGACAGATTCTTATCTAGTTTTTGCTTACAGCTGTGACAGCTGCCATCTCGCTACATGAGACGCAAAGGGCCTGTGTGGGTGTGGTGCGGGGGTCGTGTAACCAAGTCCCAACTTCTGTCCTGTAGGAGTGGGAAGCTGACGCCGTCTCAGGTAGCAAAGAACATCATTGCCATGCTGGAGGACTGCGACAAATCCACACCCCCGCTCAGAGCGATAGTGCAATGGGACCAGGAGCAAATAATGCTGGTAATGTCTGCCTCTGGTAGGAGAGGGGCCTCTGCCACTGCAAGAGCAGTAGCATTCATCAGGAGGGGCAGAGGCTATTCTGCTGATGTATTGCAGAGAAAAACATGTGCAATTTTCCTCCCTCCTTCTGTAGACAACTACAAACAGTTTTGCTTCCTCGCTGCAAATAGAGCTAACATTAAAGCAATCTGTTTCCTGCTGGACAACTATATTTAAAATGCTCCCTCTGTGCTTATGTGGCATCCCCGTTAGCATGTATGCTTCTAAGTAATAGCTTCCCATCAGCATATGGTGAAAGAAGAAAGAAACTTTTAGTTTAGCTTGGTACCAGCCTGAGAAAGCCGTTTTTGGTATTCCTTCTGATACTTGTAATGACCTTCAGCTCAACTAGGTATATATAACATGCACTTTTTTTTTTTCCTCTCTGTTCAGATGGCTGAGGCCTCCACTGCTCGTTACAGGAATAAATGTACTCTATCTTATCTGGATGGCATCCCAGTTTGTCTGAAAGAAGAGTTCAAAGTGGTGAGTTTCCTTGAGTAGCTGTCAGTTCATGCTGCAGGTGGTCAACCTGGACAACTCACTGTGACAAGGTCTTAAGGCCAGCTCCTCAGCAGAAGCCTGAAAATATGTTTGTAATAAGGGGTAGCGTGTGGTTTTGTAATGAGTAGGATTAACAAGTTTTGCCATGTGAAGACAGATCTTGGGTCTAACAGACATGTTCCACATCTTGTACTGATCTCTTTGATATCTGGGGAGTAGAGGATGGGGGTGGGAAACAGTTCTTCTTATGATGAAATGAGAATGTATAAAAGCATCTGTAGTGGTGGGTGTAACTGTTTCTCAGGCACTGACTCTGCTCCACTGGCAAAGCAGCCCTCTCTCGTTACTTTAAAGGACATATGTCAGAAATATGCAAATTGCTTTGAAAATCACCGCTCAGAAGGTGTTTTGCATGTGACACAGAGTCACAGAATGGCGGGAGTTGGAAGGGACCCTGAAGATCATTTAGTCCAACCCCCACCCACCAGAGCAGGATCACCTAGAGTGGATCACACAAGAACACGTCCAGGCAGATTTTGAATGTCTCCAGAGAGGGAGACTCCACAACCTCTCTGGGCAGCCTGTTCCAGGGCTCTGTCATCCTCACAGTAAAGAAGTATTTCCTTATGTTTAGGTTGAGCCTCCTGTTTTCCAGTTTGTGACCGTTGCCCTTTGTCCTATCACTGGACACCACTGAGAAGATTCTGGCCCCACCTTCCTGACAGCTGTCCTTTAGATATTTATAAGCCTTGATGAGATTCCCCCTCAGCCTCCTCTTCTCCAAGCTAAACAGCAGTTACCTTTAAAGACTCCTGGCAGTGCCATCAAGCTGTTGTAGGCTCTGCAGAGCCCTACTCGTAGGGTGGGAGTCCTGTTTATGTATGGATTCTTCCATTGCTGCCTAGAAGTGGAGAGTACTTAGCATAACCTGAAAATGAGTCCATCTGGTATTTTGGCATTCATCTAATCTTGGTACCTTGCTTCAGAGCACTCCAGACCTGGAAGGCTGCAGCTCTGTCCATAGAAAAATGGAAAATAAAGCTGCTGTGGGTCCAGGGTGACTGTTCTGCAGCCTCTGGGCATAGACAATTGCATTGCTGCAGGGAGGCAGACTTTTTGACCGTCTACATGTTTCTGCTCTTCTGTATTATGGTATTAAAAGGACTCCTCTGCACAGGAGAAGGACCAAATATTGGAAGGTTGAGTGTCCCTCCTAACAGAAACCAGCGTGGGACAAGTTCAGGAATGAAGCTTCCTAGCCCTCCATTACCCTAATGTCTGGAATGTGTTGTGGAGTGGAAGTGTGCATGTGAAGCGTGTGCATGTGAAGCATGCACATGTGCCTGCCTACCTTGTCAGGATTTTAGGATGAATAATAAGGTGTCTTCTTGCTAAGGTACCTTACCATCACCGCGTGGGAACAGTGTTTCTTGGGACGGAGCCCGAAACAGAAGATGCTACTGTGGCCAAGAAGCTGCGAGAGGCTGGGGCTATCATTATTGGGGTCTCAAACATGCATGAACTAGGGACTGGAACGACTGGATGCAACCCTAATAGGTAAAAATCCCTTTCCGTTCTCTTTCCCCCAGGCCAGAAAGATATAAAAGTTTGTCCAGAACTGACAGGGAAGGATACAAAAATAGGGTAAGCATGTGAGAATGAAAATGATGAAAGCACTCTGTGCAGGGAGGACCCTGTGGGTGTGAAAACCCAGCATTGTAAATTTTGAGGGTCAGAGTAGCTGTTGAAGCCTGAAGGCTTTTGAACTCAAAGAAAGGAGAGGATCCAAGTGGTTTCTGCTGAGTAAAGAACTTGGTTTGCTAGGCTTTGCAGGCCTGGAGGCGTGAGTGTTTACAGGATGAGTGGTAGACAAAAGTGACAGAAAACAAATGCTAATTTAATGCTCAGTCACAGTAATGGCTAAAGGCCTGGGACAGTGAGAAAAGGTACAGTCAGGAAAATTTCATGATTTCATTTCTTAGCTAGAACATGTTCACTGGACGTTGCATTACTGTTGCAAATTCTCCAGCAGAAGACACACTCAGAACTGCTATTTCAGAGCAGTGGTCTTCACAGCCTCGATGTGTAGAGGCACACTTTCTGCATGTGCAGCTGGATGACACTGGGTCCCTCCCTCAACTGTAGCAACGCGCTGGGCCATTTTCTCCCTGAATGAGGTCGGCTGGGTAGCCTGCTGCCTGGCAGGTCTCTTCTGTGTCTGGGGACTGTGGTCAGACTGGAGATGCTGGGAGATGCTTCCTTGGGATAAAGGACAGAGCTGGGGATGCTGGCTCACTTGTCTGTCAGAATTGCTGGCCACCAACTGCTCCAGGTTCTGTAATTGTGTAGCGTGCTGTGGCCTGCAGTAATGGCACGGTGATGGAGCAGACAGAAGAGCTGGAGCAGCACCCTTTTCTCTTGCTTTGAGTCTGTCTCATTTGGAGAGGCTGTTTATGGTAACGAGAGATTGGACTCTGAGACAGAATTCCTTTTTGCATCTTGTTTTCTAGGGACATAGACACTATCTGGGATTAAGTGATAGCTCTTTACTAAGAGATTGGAATCCCTGAGCTGTGTTTCTGGATCTTTTCCTGCCCTGTTGTGCACGTGATCCCTCCTATGAAAAGGTTCAGCACTATTTGTCTGCTTCAGGTACCACAGGATCCCTAGGAATCCCTACAAGCCTAATCACTTCACAGGTGGGAGCTCCAGTGGTTCAGCAGCAGCTGTAGCAGCAGGTAGGTGGTCCTGAACAGAGTTCGGCGGTGGTGGGAGGAAGGTCCTTGAGCCAAAGTACTTCGGTTGTTTAGTTTTTATGAGGCGATTTAGAAGCTGAGGGGAGCTCCTGGCTGAACAGAGAGCTCTCTGTGCTGTCTTGATTACTGCTACTGGCTACAGAATGGACAGGGCAGCACGACAACATCTCTCTGATCGCAGGTCAACCTGTGGTGTTTTTGGTAGGTCTCTGCCCAGTGGCTATTGGCACAGATGGAGGCGGCTCTGTGAGGATTCCTGCTTCGTTCTGTGGTGTGGTGGGACTGAAAGGTAGAGCCCTTTAATCCTGGAGTGGAGTGCGTGTGTCTTATTTGCTGTATCAGACAGAATGCCATGAACAAGTTGGGCACAGGCCATTTCTGTCAAGCAAAACTTGACTAGAGAAGCTCTGGAGCATAAAACCCTGAGAGTCATGTGGGTTGGACTATCAGAGTGCAAGTATTCTCAATACTGGCTATTGAACAGATGTTCAAAAAAACCTAACTTAAACTTGAGTTGAATGCTAAACAAAACATGTGTGCTGCTTTTCTTTCTTCCCACTCGTTCCTCTTCAATTTTCTTTCTTTGCTGGGAAGTGTTCCCCACATAGTTGGGTGTCTGTAGTGAGCTGGTGAAAAGCGTCTCCACCCATGATGGTTTGCCATCATCCCAATTATATGAAGAGGCTGATGCTGCCCAGATTTGTATCTGGTAAGTTAGCCTGTTAATAGGCTTGTATGAAACCAGGATGCAGCCATTCCCTCTTAGCTCAGTGTTAAAAGAAGCAGCCATGCAGTTTTGCAGTAAGAATGTAATCAAGGAGAATGTGCAGAGGACATAAGAAACATACAGGACTGTGTCTACAACGTTGGAAGATAGTGAGGCAGGATTGTCACTTGGAAGAGATGCCAACTTCTGGGAGCAGTTTTATCAATCTGAAGGATCTTGGCTGCTTCGTCTGAGACCAGATACTCAGTCTTTACTCTCATTTTGCATCCTTCACATGTGTTCAACTTGATTAATCTTGACTTGTCTGAGGAAGGTAATGATGACAGAAATGTAACTGGTCAGAAGGGTGATAAGAGTACTCAAAGAAGACAACTGGTTTTAAGCATGAAAATCTCACCAATAAAGTGGGTGAGATCTCTCCCAGAGGCTGGTATCTCCCGGCTGTTGATAATCCTGCTCCTGCCTCTCCATCCTCCATACCATAGATGCAGCTTCTGCATATTCAAGCGTGTGTATTTCAAAATGTCCCTGCACAGATTTTCCCTCAACTAAATCATTTATGGGGGACAAAGAGTTTCACTATTTGTTGAGTGCAGCTGTTTCACTGATGAGACAGATCGTGGTCAGCAGAACACAGTACTGAAAGGTGACTGGCTGGGCTCTGAAACGGCAGGTGTAAAAGTGACTGGCAGGGGTGTGTTGCTTGATGACTGGATGCACTAGAGCCATCTGGGTCAGGTCTTTCCAGCATCTGGTGCTATCTGGATAACTGCCCATTTCTTCTCTAGGAACGTTTGGGCGCATCAGTTGTCACGGCAGCTTGCCGCTCTCCTATTCCACAGTCAGCGTAGGTAAGAGGACTTGTGCTCCACTTCAGGGACCTTGCTGTGTGGTGTCCTCACAGGAAAGGCCTGCAAAAGACATTAGGAGGAAGGTACTGCTTACCCCTTGTCAAATTTATTTTTTTTTTTAATAATTGTTCTGTTCTACAGGCCCTATCTGTACCTCAGTGGCAGATGCAGCCATTGTTTACAGTATCCTTGCTGAGCCGGATCCGCTCTATCCATATGGTAGGTGAGCTCTCTCTCTCCCTGAGCCCAGGTGCTCTGCCTTCCTTGAGGCATCCTAGGTAAAAGAAGGAACTCTTATTTGTTCTCTGCAGGCCTGAAACAGCCAAAAGCAACCCTGTCTGATATGTGTGCTCCTGACCTGAAAGGCTTAAAACTAGGGGTGGACTGGACATTTTTTAAGGTGCCTGATCTCTCTCTGTCTCTCTCACTGCTGCTTCGCATAATAAGATTTTAAATGAATTCTGTGCATTCAGTGTTCTCTTGCTTCTCACATTTAGTCCTATAATTGGAATGGAATGTAGCCTGGGTGAAAACATCAACAGGGATATGTTTTTATTTTTTTTTTCCCTAAGGCAGCATTTTGAGCAAAACTCTGTTGGAGGGATCGGGAAAGGTAACAGCTGTACAGTTGATGGCAGTATGCTTCCTCATATACTGCTGTTTCAGCAGGAAGCAATGCTTCTGAACAAAAGACAGTTAGTTTAAAATCAAATGAGGAAAATTGGTGTTGCCACTTAGTGACCATGTTGCAGCTGCTGAGTGGTATTTTGTCATTCCAATGTAGAAACTGAGCTTGCAAGCTCTTACACTTGGCAGTTGTAATGCAACTTCACAAATGTGCTCAGGATTTCTTTCCTGGAGGAAAACGAGGACTCTTTCTGGCTCTGTCCAGTGCAGAGAAGGAGCATCCTCTCCTCTGGAAAAAGTGGCCTTTCCTTTTCCTTAAGGGTATGACCTGCAAGCTGTTCTCATGGAGCAGGTGTCCTAAAGCATGTCCTGGAGGGTTGTGTTTCACTATCACTACCAACAGGAACAAGGAAAGCTCCATGAGGACTGAAGGCTTGGTCAATGTGCTCACCAAAAAGAGGAGGCAGTTTACTAAAACTTACTTAGTTCTTTCCTATTACTCTCTCCAGGCATGCGATGCTGAAGTCCTGTCCATCTGTGAGAAAGGTAAAAAGGAAAAGTCTGTAAGTCTCTTATTCTGCCTCACATCATGCTATCACTTGATGCTCCTCTTCTATACGAATGAAAAAGATCTCACCTGAAGTCTGTAAAGGCAGATGCTCAGAGGTTTGGCTGGACAAACAGCAGTAGCTCTGTATTAGGGAAGCTTTCCTGAGTGCTGAGGGTTAAAAAGCTCAGCAGTTGTAGGCTTGTCAGGTTACAATGGAAGAATTCAGTCCAGTGTGCTAAGCCTCTCTCTGCATAAAGACAGATCTGTGCTCAGTAATACTTACTCTGCAAGTTTTCATCATAAAAGATTTTTAAGGGAGGGACTTGTTTCATGACATAACGGAAAAGAAATGGAAGGACAGGGTTAGGTCTTTGTGATGTATCCAGTCCTCTGGTATTTTCTTGAAATCAGCCAAATGGTGCCTTTAGGGAGACTTTGTCAGAATTTTAGACTCAGCAAAATTGACCCTGGTGAGTGCTTGGGGGTGGGGTAGAAAAAACTCTACAAAGCCCTGCATAGTAGTTGGCCCCCTATGCGTTGGAGCTGAGAGAGGTCACAGTATTAAGGCTTTGTTTGCCTGGAATTTCTTCAGCCTCCTTATTTCCATAAGACAGTCATGCTTCTACATGTGTAGAGGTCTTTAGGAGAGATGCACCATAAGCCAGTGAAATAGGCAAGCTTGTGCATTTACAAAGAAGTTGGGGTCAAAGAAAGGAAGTTCTTTTTAGATTACAAAAGATTCACTTTTCCCAAAGTCTTGCGTATAGCCTTCTGAAATTACATCAGAATTTTGTGAGCTTGTGCTGTTGATCTGGTTTCTTGAGTACCCCCTGGGTTCTTCTACCATTATGGTTCAAAAGAGTCTTTGAACGGAAATCTCGAGATGCTCAATAATCACTTCATGCTAATAGAATACTAGCCGTGTCACGTGCTCAGGGAAGCATTGTCAGGCCACCTTTACTCTTTGGGTTAACTCAGGGTGGGGTTAAAGGGAGGAGGTGAACTTGCCCAAAATGTAGCAGGTAAACTAGGCACCTGTCAGCAAGCGTGTACCCTGATGGAATATTGCAATCTAGTTAGGCTGAAGGCTTTTACCTATCAGAAGCAGCGGCAGCACTCTGCATGCCGCATGATGCATTGAAGATGCTTGCCTTGTGCTGGCGTATGGGGTCTCTGAATTCTTGAGGGGATGGGGATTTGCAGCCCTTCTATGAAGTTGGGTGAACTCAAGGATGCTATTTGTGCTTTACCTGTTCTGTGTGCAGCTGTGGAGCACCTGCAGAGTTTGGGAGCCAGCGTGGTTGAAGTGTCTCTTCCAGAGATGGAAGAAGTACAAGTAGCACATGCCATCTGCATTCTCAGTGAGATGAGGGACTTCCTGCAACCTGACTTCAATAAACATTTCCAGGAAATGGTAAGTACCAGCAGCTTGGGTCAGGGGCAGTAGTTATCCTAGCTGATAAAGAGCAAGTGTCAAGTCAGTGAGAAACTTGAAGTTCTCCTGGTTTTTCTATCACAAACCACCTGTTGGATGACTACTGATACAGGAGACCACACCTGGAAGAGAACTCGTGGGCCATCACGTTCAGTTTCTCGCAAGCAGAGCCATGATCAATTTTTTTTCTCTTCCAGAATTTGGAGACTCGGGCTACCCTTGCCATGGCTTCCCAGTTTACAGCTCTGGATTATATTACGGTAAGGAGCATGCTGTGGTGAAGGCTGAAGGAAGGCACCTAGTGAAATTGTAAAGGTGCGTTAGAGGGTTCTCTTAACCTCTCTATACACAGAAGGATATTACCCAGCTGTACCACCCTCCGCTATGAAAGCGTGCTGTGTGGTGGGGCACCGCAGAGGACATGCCATCTGGACTGGTGTCCTGCATCTTGCTTCCAAACTGCAGGAATGCTGTCTTCTGCAGAGGCATAGGCTCTGATGGGCAAAGTCTGTCAATATCAAACATGAACCTCGTGAACCAGGAGGGCCCAGTCAGACAGTAGTCTCTCTGCTTGCAGGCAAATCGACAGCGAACTCGGAGCATGACATTCTTACGAGAGATCTTCACCACTGTGAACTGTATCCTTACACCAGGTACTGGCAGTCTTGGCCAAAAAGCTGGTCCCCAACAGCTGTGTGGTGCCTTTTAAGAACAGTCACTTCATTAACTTTCCCTCACCAATTTTAAAACATGAGTCCTTTGCAAAGACTTTGCTGTCTCAAGCCTTTAGAAGAAAATGCAGCCTGCTTTGAAAGAATGCTGTGTGTTTTTAGATTTGCTGTGTATTTCTAGACTTGCTGCCTGTATTCATGGCAGTGAGAAACTTCTTGATGCTTGAAACAGGAGCTGCAGCACATTTACACAGGAGGGACTGGACATATTTATGTATGAAGATATTCTTTGGCTAGATGGAAACTAACTGCTTAATTCATAAATCCTGGTGACTTGGTTGAGTTCCAGGGATGTGAGGTTGCATCACCAACGTATATCAAACATGTGGCATTAACGAACTGAGCTGTTCCTTGAAGATTGTGCTTTATTGCTGGATCAGGTTGCCCATAGAGGCTGTGAAATCTCCATCCCCAGGGATATTCAAAAGCCATTCAGACATAGTCCAGGGCAGCCTGCTCTGGCTGACCACCTTTGAGACCAGGGAGAGGGTTAGACAAGATGACCTCCTGAGGTCCCTTTTAATTTCAGTCATTCTGCGATTCCTCCACAGCTGTTGCTTCCACTGCCCCAAGAATCTACGAATCTGACCTCTTGACTGGGAGCAGCAATTTGTCCTTCACAATCCGGTCCATGAGGTAAGAAGAGGGCTGCTTGGACTGCAGAAGCAAAAGTTTGGGAACAGATGGAGACTAGCTATGCTAGGAGCTCAGGCTGTAGAGCAGGAGAGATTGATCCGAGCTGCCTCTGCCAGAAAATGATGACTTTGCTGCTCTCCCAAGGCAGGAATGCTGACGACAACTTCCCCCCCCAGGTTCATGCAGCTTGGAAACTTCACTGGAGTTCCAGGCCTCGTGGTCCCTGTTGGATATTCTACTGCTGGGCTTCCTATTGGCTTCCAGGCGAGTATTAGCTCTTTGTGTGTGCTGGGTCACAAAAACCCTGGCTGGCTTCATTCTGAACCACTATAACCAGGTCCCTGCTGTTCTACACAGCACACCTGAGGAGTTGCAGGTACTGGTAATAAAGTTTTAACTTGCGGTTGAAGAGACTTGCTTTGGAGTAACTCACTCCTGAATGGCAGAAGGGCTTTTCAGGCACCTGGGAGATAGATTTCTCTGTCTCCCCATCTTCTTGCATCAGTGTCCACTATTTGTCACTTCTCTTTCCTTATTTCTCAGTTTTGTAACCTCTTTAAGTCCTTCCTTGCTCTTTTCCCTCTTGAAATGGGTCTCATGTAAATGAAAGGTCAATGTTTTTTAATTAAGTCTGCCTTTAACCTGTTGGACTGACACCATATTTGCTGGGGTAAAAGGGAAAACCTTATCTCCTTTTGGTGCTGTTTGGGGACCAAAAAATTAGTTATGCTCAGCAGGTTTTTCAAGAACATCTGTATATGATGATGCTACTTTTTTTTTTTTTCCCCCTCCCCTTTCTGTCTCTTTCATCTTCTCCTAGGTCATGGCAAAATGGTGGGATGAAGCTGTTCTTCTGAGAATTGGTCTGAAGCTAGAGCAGTTTCGTAACCAGACCAAAAAACCATCCATTTATTATGACATCCTTGCATGATGGAGTGACCAAGATGGGAATTAAGTCTCTTTTTCCTAACCTGACCTGACCAAGTATTAGAGTGGACTTGTTTTCAAATGTTCATCTGAATAAGGCTTAGTACCAGGCCCATATGAGGAATGGGGAGGAACACAGATCTAAGCAGGCACTGATGCTGTGCAGACGTGATTTCTACTCCCTGTTTGTAACGGGATGGTCCAGTTTATAGTGGGGAGACCAGATGTGCTAGGTAGTTCCTCACCGTGTTTTTGCCAACAGGGGAAGCTGCATCTTCTGCAACTTCTTTCCATGTAGGAGCTCTGTCTGAAGAGGGAAGAGAGTTGCATCTACAGGACTGTGTGCAGGCATTTCATGATACTGTGCGGAAAGGTACAATCCCTAGACCTTAAACCTCCTCCCAAAACTCCTCCTCCTCCAGGATATAACAAAGGTACCACTTTGGAGGAGTAGAGGCAGCTTCCCTTAAGAAATGACACCTAGCTCCCTTGGAATGAGAAGGATTGTAACGCACCTGCAGTTGGATAGTCTGTGTTGTGGCTCCTCACTTAGTCCCTCAGAGCCAAATAGAAAGCACAGTGACACTTCCGTAGCTTCTGTCCATTACGCTGCAAACAGTGTAAGCTGAGTCTAATTGATGGACAAAGTGTGGGTGTGCTCACCGCAGGAGCGGTCCCACTGACCTTCGGCGTTACATTCAAGGGGAGGAGAAAGCAGAGCATGAACCCTCAGCACCTCTGTGACCGAAAGCCCTGGTGCAGGGTTCTGGCTTTCTGCTGCATATGTGTTTCCCAAGCTAGGCCTTGGAGAGCCTCTTTTATCTCACTGGTTTCTTAAGTATAAGCCTATTAATTTGGTGTCCAAATGGAAAAAAAATACCCGGCAGTCCTGTGAAAGTACTCAGTGATACCGAAAGTAGGAAATGCTACTAAGCTACTAAAAGAGCTCAGAGAGACCTTATTGCAGCCTTTCGATACCTAAAGGGGGCTTATAAGATGGATGGGGACAGACTTCTAAGTAAGGCCTGTTTTAATAGGACAAGAGCGTAAATTTAGACTAGATACAAAATTTTTACAGTGAAGGTGGTGAAACACTGGAACAGGTTGCCCAGAGAGGTGGTAGACTCTCCATCCCTGAAACCATGAAAAGTCAAGTTGGATGGGACTCTGATCTAGTTAAAGATTTCCCTGCTCACTGCAGGGAGGTTAGGCTTGATGACCTTTAAAGGTTGCTTCCAACCCAAACTGTTTTAGGATTCTAAGAGTTGAGGCTAGGTGCAAGAAAGGTGCCTGGAGCCTGCTCTAGATAAGAAGTCAGCTCCCTCTCATCCCAGATGCACTTCCTGAAGTAATCAAGGTAGAATTAAGACATGAATTAAAGATGAGGCTATACTACATAAAGCATGACATTACAGGAGAAAAAGCTAGAGAAGACTGTGCTTGTACAAGAAGAGGCTCTAAGCCATAGCTCTGTGTTTTGTTGAAAGGCCCCAAGCTGTAAACTCCCAAGTACCTGTGTCCCACCAGCAGCACTAGGGCCACATGGAAGGCAAGAAACGGCCTAGGAGTAAGCAAAGCTCAGCATTTGTTTTGGAGTAGCTGTGGGTTAATGCTCAAAGGCAGCCCCTGCTGCCTACCTCATCAGGTAGTGTAGAATCATAGAATGGTTTAATTTGGAAGGGACCTTAAAGATCATCTAGTTCCAACCCCCCTGCCATGGGTTGGGACACCTGCAACTAGCCCAGGTTGCTGAAAGCCCCATCCAGCCTGGCTGTGACCACCTCGAGGGAGGGGGCATCTACAACTTCGCTGGGCAACCTGTATCTCCAGTGTCTCACCATCCTCACAGAAAAGAACTTCTTCCTAATATCTAGTCTAAACCTACCCTCTTCCAGTTTTTAACCGTTATCCCTTCATCCTATCATCGCACTCCCTGATAAAAGAGTCCCTCCCCAACTTTCCTCTAGGCCCCCTTCAGGTAACAGAAGGCTGCTATAAGGTCTCCCTGTAGCCTTCTCCAGGCTGAACAACCCAAACTCTCAGCCTGTCCTCACAGGGGAGGTGCCCCAGCCCCCTGATCACCTTTGTGGCCCTCCTGTGGACCAGCTTGAGCAGGTCTGTGTCCTACTTGTGTTGGAGGTGCCAGAGCTGAACATAGTATTCCAGGTGGGCTTGTGATCAGGCTGCTGGAGAAGCCGGCCTACAGCCAGGATCACTGCATTCTTACTTGCCTTGGAAGGAAAGGGACAGAAAGTAGTTGCAGCTTCTTCCAAATTCCATACAGTTTTGGGATTGTTTTTTTTCTTCTCCCCCTACATATCCACTCTTTAAACAGAGCTAGCACTTTATGAATGGCTAAGATTAACACAGAGATGGCATCTGTGTGGAAGAACACTGCATTGCCTTCTCCTGAATCGCACGACTTACAGCATCAACTCTAACCATCCGTTGTCACCAGCATTCACAGTTAAATTAATGATATGGTTGATACTGTCTTTGATCTTTGGTTCCTTTATGTGATATTAAAACTATTTTTTTCCCTAGATTCTAGTATAGTTTAGCTTTATGAAGAACAGTTTAAAAGCAAAGTATTTCCTCTATTACTAGTAAGTTATTTAAAACTTATCAACATACCTTAAAGTGAAACACTACTGAAATGCATTGTATAGCAGTAAGAGAGTTGGTAAGTGTTGGACAAGACTAAATTTCTGCCAGGAGCATTATTGCTTTAAGGCATTGGCTGAATGTTGCCTAATTTAATGCTATTACTCAGGGGATTAGAGATGGATGTTTAAAATAATCAGTTACTTCCACTGCTAGATGAAGCTATTTATTTAAAAATTTCCCAAATTATACACTACCCTGAAAGTGTAATTTCAATATTTAGTTCATTCTCTGGGTAGAATGAGGGAGCTCAAGTTACTAGGAGGACAGATAGGAGCTCAAGTAAAAAGAGCTTGTTCTTTTTGTAAAATGATACTTGCATCCTGCTGACGGCATCAGGAAGAAAGAACTGAGAGCTTTGACTGACTTGACACTAACTTTGTCTTTCTACACACCGCTTCCTCCCTTTTCCTAAACTGGTATCGCATCCGTGCACATTTTCCAGTGTGAGACTTCCCTGGTACTGAGTTCACCAAGATAAACTTGACTCATCCTGGTGAAAGGCCCTTGTGTTTCCTTTCTTCCCCTGGCCGTTGGCTTATTCAAGTTCTACAGCAACCCGGTTCCTAATTAACAGGTCTATCCCCACAGAATGCAGTAGCAAGGCCGTCGTGTGAGCAAAGCAGACACAGTGACCACACACACAATCCTGTTGCTTCACATAGATATATGTATGGGTATAGATATACGGTATATACACACTGATTTTTTTTTTTTTATATATATATAAAATAACACCTTGTTTATAAAGCGACATTTAATTGCCACTGGTTCCCTTCCCACCCCACAAAAACAATAGTATACAAAATATAAAATATTTTAAATATTTATAAACGCCGCAAGAAAAAAATAGAACTGTACGAAAATATTTTTTTTCTTTTTCTTCTGAGGTTCCCTCCCTGCCCTGTGGGAAGGGGAAGAGAAGGGGTACACATCTGGCCGGCCTAGTGTGCTTTCAGTCCATAGTTGTTAAGTGGGTAGGAGTATGCCCTGCCTAATACTATCCGGTCCCGGAGGAGCTTAAATAAGACGTAGTAATTGCAGAAAAGGATGAGGGCCATGGAGAGAGTATGGTTCCACTTCTCTGAGCGCAGCAGCGAGTAGAGCTGGTAGCAGACCACGCTGCCTTCGATGAGAATCAGCAGGTTGAGCAGCCGTAACGGACGGTGGAAGAGGAACTGCAGGGGAAACAGTTAAAAAGGACAGATCTCTGTAACTTGAAGTGCAGAGAGGTACGTAACGCTGCTGGGCACCACTGAGCCAGCAGCCGTGGTGCTGCTCAGATGAAACGTTTGTACTTAGGGGAAAGCAACATAAGAAACGAGGTGTGCAGAAGTGTCACTTTGCTTGAGGAGGGGAGGACAGGTGAAATAACCACTTGGTCAGCTGACATTCTTTCCCATTTCCCTGGAAGATGTTAATTAGAACCCTCTTAAGGAATATGCCACTGCCTGATGGGAGAGCTGCATCAGTGTGAGGAGAAAGCCCTAACGAGGCAGCTGTGGCTTCCATCTTCCCCAGGCATCACTGTCATTGCAATGGGAAAGGTTCTCCGTGGGTATTTTGTTCAGCGGTGACAGGCTGTTGTGCTGCACCATGCAACCCACTCAGCTGCAGCTAGATTTGAGCCTCTCTTCCCTCCCACCATCCTAACTCATTGAGCGAGAGAAGAGATACTTGCGTAAAAGCGGGCGTGGGACACATCTGAAGGCACTGCTACGTTGTAAGGCCCAACTGCTTTGTACAGACATCGGCTACGTCGCACCAGCACTCCTTGAGGCCATATCGTGTTTTCTGACCAGCTGTGGGGAAAGAATGCCAGACCATTAGCAACGTGGCTTCACAGGAATGGACTGCATCCTGGAAAACATCAAAGCCTCTGCCATGAGGACAAGTGTCCTAGTTCCCAGCAGAGAAGTACAGAGGGGCGATCACAGGCCCACCGGATGGACTCAGACTGAGTAATGTGAACAAACAGCTCCCAGTGCAAAAACCTAGCCCACTGCATCGGAGAGGACCACACTCTGTCCAAGCTACTTCTCCAGTGGCCAAGAAGAATCTTAGCAATTGTTTCTGGGGAAGAGCCAGAACTGACCAGGGGAGAGCCTCAGAGAGCTCTCTAGAGCAGACAGTTCTGTTTCTAAGAAACAGAAAGACTGGCAGAGTTGCACGAGGAATGAAGTGTCTGCAGTAGATAAGCACTGCTGATATTTGCTTATCTGATGGAGCCAGGCTCTTCTCGGTGGCAAACAATGATAGGACAAGGGGTAATGGGTACAAGCTGGAACACAAGAGGTTCCACTTAAAATTGAGAAGAAACTTCTTTTCAGTGAGGATGACAGAGCACTGGAACAGGCTGCCCAGGGTGGTTGTGGAGTCTCCTTCTCTGGAGACATTCACAACCCGCCTGCACACCTTCCTGTGTAACGTCATCTAGGTGTTCCTGCTCTGGCAGGGGGATTGGACTAGATGATCTTTTGAGGTCCCTTCCAGTCCCTAGCATACTGTGATCTACCGGAACACCTTCCTGGCCCCTTGCTGGGCATGCCAACCCCTCCTCATCCCCACACTCACATATGCTGTGGAGCATTGCTGTAGGAACCATGGTCTAGTTTCTGCCACTTGCCAAGGTGGGCAGCTGATCTGTGGAGCAGGTCACAGTACTTGGGAGGCAGCAGCTGAGTGGTGAGCATGACAAAGGCATTGATCCACACCATGATGAGGTGCTCACAGGACCAGCGCATGTCGTAGTACTGGGTGCTCTGCAAAGAGACCGGACAAGAATTTGGCACCACTGTTAAAAAACAGAGGAAGGAATGACAAAGGACATACTGCGTGTGCATCCAGCAGGCCCACACCACACGTTACAGGCATGCGCTTTTGGACCGGTGGTTGCGGAGGGTTACAGCTTAGGGAACACTCAAGACTCCCTTCTCCTTGACCTGAAGGAAAAAGGGCAGGGGGATGATGCTGCAGCTGGTGCATCTCCTTCTCCAGCAACAGATAACAAGGGGGTTTGCTTGCCACAGAACTGCCCCAGGAGCACCAATTGCACCACGACTACTACATGGACTGTGGAGCCCTGCCCGTTTCACTACACCAACTGGAGCTCATTCAGGTTAGAAAAACGACAGATTAAACAATACAGCCCCCACACTGATAAGAGGTTCTTGGGTTTAGCTTGCCAAGCATCCTAGTTGGCTCTGTTTTCTAACAGGCTGACCACCAAAGCCTCTGATCCAAGCACTCAGAAGCCAGGATGTTGGATCTGAGACAGGTAACAACACGTTTCCTTTTCTAGGAAGAACACAACTATCCATCTGCCTAGGACAGGGAGTGGGAGAAGGGGAGTTAGTATGTGGGGTGATGGGACTAGAGGTGCATCACATTTATGGCAATACCTATCCGCCAACCAGGAGCGGTACTAGTGCACTCCAGATGCAGCCATGCTCCGCTATCCGGGCTGCCGAAGGGGAGACAGAGAAAAGGGGAATTAACCAGGAATCTGGCCTGGCAGCAATTCACACAACATTCAGAAGGAGACGATGGGCAGGGGCACAAAGAGAGCCAAACAGGAGCTACCTTCACAAAACACAGTGGCAGGAACGCCACGTAGTAGGCACTGAAGAGAGAGTTGAAGAGAACTTCCTTGATCCTGCGGTTGAAGTCTGCTTTTAGGCACTCCACCTCATTGCGGATGAGATCTGGGGAGAGGGGGCAGCTGTGGGTGGGGATGGACGTAGGATTATTGAACTGTTCTCTCAGGGATTCCCACAGAAGTGAGAGGAAATCTTTGGGTTTGACCAGGCTGCTGACAGCTGAAGCCCCATCATCCACCATCTGGTCCAAATAACCACAGTCCGCAGGCAAGGGCTGTGCTCTACTGTCCTGGTGGAAGCAGCACAGAGGAACGTAGACACCAAACCTGCAGAGAAAGAAAGAAAGAAAGAAAGGACTGAGATGACAGCCATCCCAACATTAAGCAGGGGGCACTGTCTCCACAGATACTGGTCCTTATGAGAGGGACACTGCACAGGAACCCTCATGCCAGAAGCCAGTGGCCAACTCTTCTCCCCCATAAAAGGGCAGAGGCTGCAGCTTCAAGAGAAGCCTCTTAGTATCCCCTTTCTGGAACCACTGATCCCAATGGTTCAGTCTTCAGTCACAGCAAAGGCCCCTCACACAAACAGCGTATTGAGGCAATTTGCTTCATCAGCTCAGTGGCACCTCCTCACATCAATCCCCCAGCCATTCCTCCTTCCCCTTTAATCGTAAGATGAGGAGACAGATTACAGCCGAGGGCTCTGCTGCCAGTGGTGGCTCATGCCACCCCCACGCAGCTATGCTCCCCCTGCCCAGAAGGTACAAGGTGGCTGTCACTCACGGGTAGCCCAGGAAGAGAAGGTTGAGAACGGAATGGCTGCAGAAGAGGTTGACCAAAGTCCAGCAGAGCACCCATCCGCAGAAGGTGAGCAGCACCAGGCGCACCATGTAGTGAATCACTGATGTCGCACCCACCTGAGAGGCCTGCAAATGGAGAAGAAATACTCAGCAGCCCCATAATACCAGTACTAGGACCTGAGCTCAGCGGTTGCCTGTGGAGGAGGAGCAGGGAGAGGGGTGCCAGGAGGCACTGCAAGAGGGATGGCTGCCCTCTTCCTCCCAGAAGTAGGAGACTGACTCTCTTACAAAGGTGAATGCCTTTGATTTTATGCATGATCGATAGAATTCAAAAGATTCAAATAAACACAAGTTGTTGACTAAAATAAGGCCTTTAAAAAAAAAGAACGATTCGGAGCTGCAAAGTAGAAAGTATTTTTGCTCAAGTGCCTTATTGCTCAGGATAGCCTGAACCGCATTTTGTCTTGCTCTTTCCTTTAGAAAGATCAGGTCTCAGCCTTTGTTTTACTAAAGAACTGGAACATCGCAGTTCTCAAGCGAGGGAAGAGAAGATTGTGCACCTCAGAAACCCCAAAACTAGATTTCCACCACTCATCTCTACTGGATGAGGGACAGCCTAGTGGGGAGACAAAAGCATAGCGAGAAAGCTTATTCCAGAGGAGATAGCAACTGCAGTATGAAAAAATTCTGATGTGTTAGAGCTAGTAGATGGGAGGCACAAGAACTTACATGGAAGCTTTCAATGCAGAAATTTCAGTCTGGGAATTTTTACAGAGCATGTGAGCGTAAATGAAAATGGCAGGAATCAAGAGATGAAAAAAGAACTTCAGAGATCCCAGCTTTTCCAGTCAACTATTCAACTTGAAATAACTGTTCCTTTAAATATTTCTTTTTAAACATATTTTTTGGCCTGGAGTTTTATTAACCATTTCAGTGGAGAGAACTTCCATTTGCCTCAAAATGACCTTGCTCAAACGTGTTTGGCTTGGGTCTGCTCTCACAAACACAGAGAGGGTCTCAAAATCTGTGGTGACGTGACCAAAGAGTTACTGAGCAACCAGGACTTGAAAAGCAGTTCTGCCACCCATTTGTATTTCACTTTAGTGTACTCAGACATCCTCCTCCTGATCTTTCCCCTCTAATCTCCTGTTCTTCAAGTCTCAGCTAACCTCTTTATTTGCCCTTCTGCTACCTAACTTGCAGTTCTCTCAGCCACTTCTCTGGCACGAGATAGTGATGTACAGAGTTGCACCTGCAGGGAGAAAGCAACGAGTGGGACAATTTCATCTCCTTCCAGCTGCAGAGGCAACAAAGCTACCCAATACTGCAGGACATGAATGGGCTTGAGGAGAAAACTTCAAAGCAGAAGGGCATCCCCAAAATATTAGTCCTTCACACCCAGATGTTCTGGGGGAAAGAAACCCTCCACCTACCCAACTTGCAGAACTTTTTCAGGTCATGGATGGTCATGATCTGCAGTCAGAACTGTAGGCAGGAGAAGGAACAGTGGGAATGTTACCTCAGAGATGAGGGCCCACACCAGCCTCCGCGCCAGCATCACTGTGATGAATGCCGCCAGGTGGTAGTCAATGAGGTGAAAATTCT
This sequence comes from Trogon surrucura, assembly GCA_020746105.1. Taxonomy (NCBI): domain Eukaryota; kingdom Metazoa; phylum Chordata; class Aves; order Trogoniformes; family Trogonidae; genus Trogon; species Trogon surrucura. Next base: position 130,670,797 of record CM036617.1, on the reverse strand, counting down.
GAAGGAGGAAAAAGAAAAGGTCTTCACCAGGGACTCTGAAACCACCCAGCCGGGGTGGGACTGGAAAGCTGTGTGCTGAGAAAGCGTTAGGACCTCGTGTAAGCATTCCTCAAGTCTCTCTGTTAGGGATGAGAGAGAAGGGCATAACACAGAAATGTCTCCAGAATGTTTACCCCACAGGGAAGTTCCTTGCCCTAGAAAAATTTCCACTGAAAACAAACCAAAACAAACCCACCCTTCGGGCAAGTATTTTTGAGGTCAAAGGGAGATGTAGGACCAGGATCCTACTGTGGAGAACAGCCTGCACGTTCTCCCGGGAAAAGCTACTGAGCAACCAGAGCAAGGGCAGCTGAGCTGGAGTCCAGAGTGAGCATACCAGCTCACTTTAGCTCTTGGTCTCAGAAATGGGCCATTAGTGACTAGTGCTCCTTGGTAATTAAGTTAATCCAAGAAATCTCATCTTTGTGGGCCATAGATTCGTATTGGAAACTTATGTTGACTCTGGCTGTATTAAGTTAGATACAACTCTTGGAGTCCTTAGGATTTTTCCGTGAAGCCATCAAATGTCTGCTGGCTAGAACAGTTAGCAGACTTTGAATACTGCTGTCTGGGACTTCAAGGACGTTTTAGGTAAACAAAAATGCTTGACTTCTAATGGGAACAAACATATGACATTAAATCCTTCAGGTAGGAAGCCTAAAACAATGCTTTTTCTTCAAAGCAAGCTGTGTCCAGCATAGCACAGCGGAACTTGAAACTAATAGCTGCGTAACTGGAACACCAGCCCCACCTGTCGGTACAGATAACTAAGGAACCACCTCATACTTCCAAGCAGCAAGGACACAGTATAAACTGGAGGACCACTTCAGAGGCTAGTTTCACTCAGATGAGATTTGCCGACTCGGGTACAGCTCGCTGCCACGTTGTACAGCTTACTGGGCCAGGAAGAAGACTTAAATGGAGGAGACTGTAAAGTTTACAAAAGGTGAGGATCTGACGCCCTCCTCTGCTGCTGATCTGCTGTGAGATCCTAATGAAAACTTCCACCATCTCCCTTCTCTCAGGCTCTGTTGTTTCTACTGGGAAGGGGCACCTACGGCAGGCTCCTGGGGTCTCAACTCCATTTCAAAGCCTAGGGACTAGCTAGGCCATGCAGGAAATTTCTGCAAGAAATTTCACTGAAGGAGCCCTGCTAACACCTCTTTCTCTCACCTTCCATGTATTTTCTTCCGTGTAAAATGAGGGATGACGTGATCCCAGCTGATGGGTGCGCATGTGAACTTCCCTTCACCCCCTTATGTCAAATGCGTGACGATTCCTGGTCTGAAGCAGCACAGAAAGCAGCTGTGTCATGACAAAACACGAGTGACAGCATTTGCTGGGGAACTCACCAGTGAGGTGCAGGAAGCAGGGTGATTGTACGGGTACCACCAAACAGTCTTGTAGATATTGATGTACTGAATGAAGAGGGCTACCAGTAGGTAGATGAAGAACAGGAATTCAAAGAGAAGGCTCCCATCCAGTGGCAGCTCAGGGATCCGGCAGTGACGTACAGGCTCTGGAGTAATCAACGCTGTGATCGGAGGTGCAGAGAGGCTGATGGCACTACCATTCCTGAAGCAGACAGGTATCATACACTTGGTAAACATTCTACATCATCTTTACCATTTTCCAGGACAGGGAGTGCTTGCAGTTGTGCATTTGGGACCAGGTATTGCTAGAGGAGAGATGGCAGCAGTCTTGTATTTGTATTTCTGGCACAAGACCGGTGGAGTGAGCTTCATCACCTTCTTAGCTGAGACAAAACCCCCTATCCAGTATTTTCTCTAGACAACAGACTGGTCTGCCAGAGGTGCTGTGACATGCCCTTGTAGATGGAGGAACAGAGGTACATGGTGAGGGAGCAACTCCAAGCAAAAGTCATTGAGGACTCTGTGCCAGACTGAGCACTTAACTTTGGCTCCCTCCACCCATCCCTAGGACATTACAGTAGCATCCAGCCTCCTTCTCCAGCATAGCAAAGTGCCCAACGTCCTTCTGCTCACAGCTCCTCTCTTAAAAAGAGAGGTAACTAAAAATGGAACAGAGGAGTTCAGCTACTTCCTAGAGGCTGACCTCTCAAGTGTTCTCACACTTCCCTCTTTCCCAGCCTTCAGAGGAGGCTGGGACAACGAAAAGCTCTGGCAGACTGAACCGAAGGGGGATGTTCAGACATAAACTATGCTGTGTCTGACAGAAACCAGGATAAGCAATGCTTCTCCAGGGCCTTGGGGCATTGACTCCATGGTCTCAACAGTCACTTGTTCCTCAAGAATCTAAGACTATGCCATCCATCCATCCATCCCTCTGTCCCAGATGAGAACTCTTTAAAGGCCAAAGCTAAATGATCTGGATCTCTCTACTCTGCAAGGATGAACTTATACCAAGTAGATCAAGGCCTCAACATGCAGCAGATAGCTTCTCTGGTCTGCCAACTTCAGAATGGAAGGAAGTAATACTGGGCCCTTTTAACCTTCATGCCAAATGTGGAGATTTAAGTGTCACTACATGTTTCTTTTTCAGCCCCCAACTTCCCTAGAAAATGAAGCCAAGCTTTGCCAACTGAGAGAATTAGTTTCACCTGCAGCCAGCAGGGCTAAAACAGAATATAGGCATCCTCCTGACCTGCCTTTCTATCACGTAGGAGGGGAACTTACAGCTGATCTCTGACATGTCACACTAACTCCCTGTGGCACTGCAGGCAAGCAAACAAGAGAGAGATAAGGACTCATCATCTGCTAGGACTCACTGCTCTGGGAGCTGCTGCAGAGAAAGACAAACCAAGCACCGTGCAATTTCCACCCCTGGTCATTGTGACCACAGTGAATGGTGACCGAGACCACTTCCACAGTCCTCCCCACCGGGCTGATTTTAATGCACAAAGTCAAGAGAAAGGCTGTAGAGGGAAGCACATGCCACCACCGAGCTGGGCAGAGAAGCTGGAAGAGGCCTAGCATGCAGGGCATGTTCCCTCTTGCATGGACCATATCCTAATGCCACAACAGAGGGCTCGGGGTTCCCATCTCCCAGTTCCTTGTTTTAACCATGTGTTGGGTTTGCCTGGCCGGATTTCGGTGATGGAAGGGCTGTCAGGGTGGGTTCTGCAAGAAGCTGCTGAAGTTTCCCCTAAGTCTGATAGAGCCAATGCCAGCCGGCTCCAAAGAGGGACCCACTGCTGACCAAGGCTGAGCCTATCTGTAATGATAGGATAGGAACGTCTCTGTGAAAACATATTTAAGAGATGGGGAAAAAAAAACAACCTGCACCACACAACAACTGGCAGAGAGACACAGGAGTAAGAATATGTGAAGACAGCAAGGTCAGTGAAGAAGCGAGGGGAACGATGTGCTCCAGGAACCGGAGCAGAGAATCCCCCAGGTCGTGGTGAAGAGTATGGTGAAGCGGGTTGTCCCCCTGCAGCCCATGAATGTGACCAGGCGTAGATGTCCACCTGCGGCCCATGAAGGACCCCACGCCGGAGCAGGTGGATGCCTGAAGGGAGCTGTAGTCCCGTGGGAAGCCCACACTGGAGCAGGTTGGCTGGTGAGACTTTTGTGACGCTGCGGGGGACTCGCGCTGGAGCATTTTGCCCTGAAGGACTGCACACCATGGAGAGACTCACGTTGGGTCAGTTTTTTAAGAACTGCCTCTTGTGAGAGAATTCATGTTGGAGAAAGCATGTAAAGATTGTCTCAAGTGAAAGGGACCCCAAAAAGGCCCAGGGGAAGAGTGAAGAGTCCTCCCCCAGAGGAAGAAGGAGTGGTGGAGACAACATCGGATGAACTGACCGCAACCCCCATTCCCTGTCCCCCTGTGCCGGTCGGGCTGGGGAGGTGGATAAATTGGGACTGATGTTAAGCCCAGGAAGAAGGGAGGGGTGGGGGGAAGGTATTATTTTCTGGTTTTTTAAGATCTGTTTTACTTCTCATTACTCTTCTCTGATTTGTTCTTTAATAAACTTAACTAATTTCCCCAAAATCGAGTCTGTTTTGTCCAGGATGGTAGATGTGGGTGATCTCCCTGTCCTTATCTCAAACCATGAGCCCTTCGTTATATTTTCTCCCCCTGTCTGGCAGAGAAGAGGGAGTGATAGAGCAGCTGTGTGGGCACCTGGCCGCCAGCCAGGGTTAAACCACTACAAACCACGAAGCCGCACTCCTGCGCAGAGTTCGGAGCAGATCAAGGCTCCTGGCTTTTAGTGCTATCCTAGCCCCAAGTATCTCAACAACCCTACTTTTGTCCTCACCTGTTTCTCAAACCGGTACCGTTTCCGCAGCTCCCGCCAACGAGCGTCTGGAGAGAAGGCAAAGCTGAACGGCTTAGCTGCTGCCGGCTGGGTCCCCTCCTTCCACCGGGCATGACCAGGTACCAATCCACTCCCAGTGCCTCCAGCAGGCTGTGCCCTGAGACCCAGACGACGATCCTGAAGCCTTCCCAGGACTGCAAAGGAGGCAGAAACATCACTTAAGCTGCAAACTGCTGGTCACCAAGTCCATACACCAGCCAAGTGAGTTCATGCTGAAGGAAGCCACTCCCATACACCCAAGAGCCCTGTGGGACACCCATCACCACCCCAAAACACTGCGCCACTGCAACAGCACCAGAGCAGCATCCGCTTGCATATATAGAATGGACAGCACTTGACGCTGTGTCTTTAAAAAGCAGCTACTTAAATTAGCCATCAGTGACTGCTAGAACTTCCTGTTGGCTGGAAAGCACCACGGAGCATCTCCAGCTTCGAAGACCGCACAACTGTGTGTCGCTTTTCAAAAGCAAGCCTGGGAAGAGCCCTCTCCCTGCTTTGGTGCAAGGAGCTACTAAGGCTTCGCAGGCCCTTTTAAGGCTCCAACACACCACTTGACAGGTTGTGATGCTGGTAAGTAATTTGGGACCCCCCCCTCTGCCAGAGCTCTGAACAGACAGACGGGTCTCCGTGAAGTTAACTGCATGGTTCAGCTCCCTCCTGTGCTAAGAAAGCCTGACTGACACGATGGTAGGAGGTCCATTAAAAGCATTTCTAGTGAGGAGAGCAGCACAGCAAAACACACATGTATGCACACACTTCAAATGCACATATCCCAACCCCCAAGAAAAACTAAAAAGTAAGCTTGTAAATATCTATTTATTTTAAATAACACATTTAAAACACTTCCTTAAAGTGAACTAGTATGAGAGAGGCTGAGCAACTCGGAATATATCAGTAACAAAGGTGGACTCTCTGGCACAGACTTCACCACTTCCTATTTGATTTTGCCTTTATTTCTCTGGCAGTCAGGTACATTTCTAATGGCTTGCAGACTTAAAAGAGAGAGGAGCGGAACTGGTGTGTGAATCTGTAAGACATTCCAAGCGCTCGTGCTGCACAGGATCAAGACAGCGAGTGAACATCTCACTACAAGGACTCTGGTGTGTCTGCATGTCTGAAAATCAATCAGCTGCCCTTTTGGCAAAATATCATAGCCAGAACTAATCCAGGGTCCAGAAGAGCACCCTCACCTTCTGGAAAGCTCTGGATCTAGCCTCAAAATTTACAGATGGAACCTATCATCTATTTATAATTCAGTTATCACCTCCTTTAAAATCCTGAGAAATCACAGCTGGCAGAAATGCCAGGAAGTTTGCTCAATGAGTCATGCCACTGTCACCACGAATGCAGTGTACAGGAGAACTATTCTAATAAAGTCCCTCAAAGAATTATCCTTCGTATTAAAATTTCCCATCCTTTGTCTTTACTTCAATAACCAATTCTTAAAATTTTTAAAAAAAAGTATACCTGAGATCATAGAAGAGGTGGGAAAAAAAACAAACCACAAACCAAACAAAAAAAAAGGAGTTGTGAAATTGCACGAAGGGAGAGAGCAAACTTTGGATGACTTAGGTTTGGAGGAAAATCATGTGTTTCGGCAGCCTTCAGACCCCTCATTATAATTCCAATGACAACACAACACAAAATTGAAGCTTTCCTTACCTCTCTAGTCAAGACTCTAAATTATGAGAACTTTGTCTAGGATGTTCTAGAGTTTTATTTGGGAATATATATACCTCAGGAATTAAATATAAGCAGAAGAAAATTCTCCTGCATGCACAAGATGAGCAGAGGCAGCAACAGACAATGCAGAATTCACTTAGGGCATCCAGACACTTCACATAAGCAGCTAAGGTGAAGAAAAAATTGAGAAAAACCTCTAAAAGAAGCAACTTTGAAAGCCTTTTTAAGCTAAATTAAACTATTACAGGGACTCCGGAGCCTAAAACTTTGATTCAACCTACAGGATATTTATGATAAAGGATGTAATACATTGGTGGTCTAATTAGTGGTATTAGCAGCAGAAGGTATTTTATGCCACATTCAATAATTCGTGTAAATAATTTAACAGCTCTCATTAGTATTATCCCATTAGTACGCTTCACATACTCGCCAATACAGACACTTGGACACTGAGTAACCACACTTCCAACCTCTGGTTTTGCAAACCAGTATAATGCAGGCTTCCACCAGTAAAAAAAAAAAAAGAACGTGCATGGAAAGGAGCCCTCCTTAACATCAGTGCACCATATTTTAAATGCACACGAGTAAGCCCTTTCACAGTGATCCACGAACATATAGACTAGGCAGTTCCGCAAGCCAAGCTTTAAATAACTTCACTGGAGTCTGATCAAATTAGGTAGATGTCTGTTAGAGCAAAATCTGCCTAAGAACCATTCCTTTTTTGTTTGCTTTTGTTCTGTAAAACTGGCCACACAAAACTGAAGCTCCCCAGATGAAGTTAAACAAAGCAGTGAGATTACAGATCAGTTTGACTCCAAGTCTGCTTTTTTTTGGCCTTGAACTAATCAACAGTCCTCCTTTTTGAGGAGAGACATGGGAAAAAGCCGTTTTACAGTTTTCAATTAATAAACAAAAACATGACTCTACTGTGAAAAATATGCCAACAATGAAAAAAGTGCCCACGACCCTTTACTCCAACAGATAAGATTCCTGTGTGCATCCAAGTCATATTAAGTATTAATAAAGAGCCCGCAGAGCAAGCTGGGAGCGTACCAGGCTCTCTTCTCTGTCTGCAGAGTCCCCACCACATCAGCAATCTGATTTTATATAGAGTCACAGGCACAAAAAGTGAGTAATGGAAGATAAAAGCTTTTCCTGACAAGACTCTTGACTCCATTAATGTGATTCCACATTGCTCTTCTCAGTCCACCTACAATTTCCCTCAAAAATGAGTCACATAGTTGTAGTCCCTTCATCCTCAACATCTCCAGAGCAGAAACTGCCTAGCTTCCAAGATCTCTCTCAGGCAGATGTGGGCATCGTAAAAACACACAAGAAGGATCTGGGGGCCACCTACAGAGCAGTGGCCAGCGGTCCCAGGAACGGATACGGCTACAGACAGCTCTAGGGTCCCAGAGAGGGCCACGTTCTTTCTTTCTTTAGGACAGAGACAAAACCTTCAGCTGCGACGTGGTTATAAGGAGATCCAGCAGTATAAGGCATCAGACGTTCTGGTTTCCAACTGACGTTTTTAGGACTAGAGAAAGCACTTGGGCATTTTGTTTCTCTGCAGCAACACCCCTCCTCCTCCCCAGCGCTCCTCACGAGGCAGGATCGAGGCAGGCAAGAGCCACAGCTGTCAGCAAGGCTCTACTGATTGAAGAGCTGGGCAGACGAACTCTCCACCAGTTCAGAGGTGAAGCAGCATGCAGCCCCGTCCTGCTCTCCAGGGACCATCACTCAGAATCATGTTCCTGCATCAGCAGCTGCCCAAACAGCTCTTACAAGAGGCAAATCAGGAGACAGTCAGTGACTCATCAGAGTGAAAAGTCTGCCCGGCTCCCCATCTCTTTGCTGGAAACGCTACAGCGCTCAGCCAGTTATTTTGATGGCGTGAAACTTTTTTAATTGGCAAAAACTCCAAGCCTGCAATCCTCTCGGGAAGCTCGCTGCACCGAGGCGTGAGAACTCTCAGAACTTGGAAAAGATTCAAGAGGCCCTCCTTGGCTCCACAAGTCCTACAGCCAGATGCTCTCAAGACCAGAAAGCGGAAAGTGACCATCCTCACTTGAAGCAACGCGGCCTGAGAAGACCACTGGTCTCTTGCAATTCTGCGTCTCGATTAAATCAACCTTCTTCCTGCCAAGCAAGGCCATGACATCTTGGGGTGAAATAACACATTGCATCTGCAGTTGTTAGCGAGGCAGCTCTGCCTGCTTCCTCCTCTGCAACACAGGAGGTCCCAGTGTCATCTGGGTCGCTAGCAAGACTTCCCATTCAGGGTGTCCATGCTTGATGGCTACACAGGCATGGAAACACACCTGCCACACATGCAGGGCTCTCTCGCAGAGAAACGCAGCGGGCCACCCCCGCGACATGGCTGCAGAGCGCTGACACGAAGCGTGGGGGAAACTACCAGCGCTGACAAAACACCATCGATATTTCCAGCCCCTCTGAGGGCTACTGGTAATACCCTAAACCACAGCCAGCATGAAGTGTGGGACAAAAGGATAAAGGGAAGGACATCAGCCAAGGAGTGTGGGAGCAGCTGTGCCAGCAGCAGCCATTCGATGCCGTGGCAAGCTCAACCACCCATATCGAGAGCGCTCCTGCATCCAGGTATCCAGCAATTCTTCCCCTGGCTGCAGTAGCCTCTTGTCCCCCTGCATGCAGGAGCACTGGCTTCCAGGTCATTTTCCTTCAAAAAGGGAACTGGACTGCCCAGACAAACTCTGAGGCATGAGCTCCCAGACCACAAAAGGCAAAGGACCATTTAAGACCTGGACGGTTTGCCCTAGTCCGAGTGAGAGGCTCTGCCCCCAGGGCTTCAACGAGCAGCATGGCCAGCATCTGTACAGCTGCTGTTGTCACCTCACAGGTGACAACAACTCACTGTGGCCCACACACTGGCTTATTTATAAAAGTTTCTTTGCAAGGCTGCAAAAGACAGTTACTAGCCCCATTTCTGGAAGAATGGGAGGAGGAAAATAGGGTAGGATTCTCTAACCTTTGGGATTAAATGTATGCTGTAACAGTTGTGACTTTCGGCTGGTGGACAAACAACTCTTCCTTCTCTTCCCCCCTCCCACTCCCATCAGTCTCTGAAATTGAAATAAGCAATGCAAAAAGGTGTCCTGGTTACTAATGCTCTCGCTTCATGCCGCTGTAGCTGGTCAACCTAATCCCAAACCAGCAATCCAAACGTCTTTGCAAATTATCAGCGAATTCACTTTATAGTCAAGTTTTATTTTGAACTGCTGTGAATCCTAGTTGCTATGGCTTATTTTCACTTCCTTTTAGTGTGAGCCATTTATTTATTATTTAAATAAAAACATTTTGACAGATGGAAAATCAGACACAAAGCTGGTAACCGATCCACCCAACACAATGCCAAAAAAAAATCGAGACGAGTGCCTAGGAACGGCAAGGGCTGCACCCGCATCTTGGTCACAAGACCACCTTGTCAGCACCCTCAGATCCACCACACCGAAAGCCAAGAAGCTACAAATTTCTGTGGAAGCCCTAACTTGGTTTGGGAATAACAAAGCATTTGGTTGTCACGAGGGAGGAAACAACCGACAGGTTATCAGATGGAAAGCTAAATATTTGGCCTAGGTCAACACAACCTTTCGACTCAGGCCAGCTCCAAAGGCACACACCAGCCACCTGGCCCAGAGCTTGGCCCCGGCCCGGGGCTGGGAGGCAAAACCAGTTAGAAGGGAGGTCTCTTAAGTCAGCACATTTTCCATGTCCTCACGCCCTATGGAGCGACGGATTGTGAAGGAGATTCGGCACAAAGACAAAAACCCTCCCTGAAGCACAGCCCAGGAGCAGGCGAGGAGGACGAGACACGGTGAATCACCGCAATCAGGTGATCCACCAGCAAGGCTAATTTTTGCTCGGTGACTAAGAACCAAGAACCTCCCCTCTAATAACAAAACCAACCCAGCAAGACTCAGTCAGCATAGGCTTTTCTGACACAGCACAACTCTGGCTGAAGAGGGTCCACCTATCAGTCCTCTACACAAACCAGAAGGGTGAAAGTAGCAAGAAATAGGCAAGATTTCACAAATGGCGTATTTACTGTATGACTCATTTCGGGCACCTTCAGTGAGGAAGACTAGAGTTAAGCAGGCAGGTAAGTGGGAAAAAGAAAAGTTCTAGCTAAACACAAACTTGCTGTTTGTAGCTGCCACAGTATTTCAAATATCCGCCAACAAAAATGGAAGTAGGAAAGAAAAGTTTTCCAGGAAAAGCCTCTCCAGGCTAAAGTGCAGTAATCTCAGCTCAGCTCATTTTGCAGATGTGCTCTTTAAGGATGGGACATAGATGTAAATTGTTAATAATCCAGACTAAAAAAACTATCCAAGAGATTGAGACAGCAATTTAATTTTTTTTAAATGGAGAAGGATTTCTAACCCAAATTCTACACATTCCTTAGAAATCCCCTCAAAGACTTTACTTCAGAGGGTGTGAGGAAGAGATTTCCAGAGGCACGCAGGAGATATGGTCCTTTTCAGAATACAGATGAGTTCAAGTCTTTGTGAATGGGAGGCACACACTAAGCACTCTTAACAAACCTCTGGTGAGTACAAGAACAAAGTCGCAATTCCTGGAGTAATAAAACAATACTTCATAACCATATAATTACCTTGTGCAACTAACTGCTGCAGAAGGTCAAAGCAAACAGCTTAGTACGACTTTTAATGAATTACTATAATGATTTCATGAATGAACACAAGTGAAATTATGTTCCAGAACAAGTGGGAAAAAGAAAACCTGCAACCCAAGATCCTCAGGGCTACAAGTGGCCAATAACGTGCTTCTCACCAAGACAACAGTATCGCACAGTTTGCAAGACATTAACATTTTCTTTGGCTTCTTCTGACACATCACAGCCAAATACTGGATCTGGGAATAAAGAAAGTATTGGCTTGTTCTTGTGTGAGAGCAAGACAGAATTGCAAAGTTGAGCTTTTCCAGCAGCAGAGGGAAATGCAGGCCTGAGCAGTTGGGTCATGGTCTATTTTGGTCCTACAGTTCCCGTGCCTCTAAATCGTGTGGGGAAAGGGGCACGGAATCCAGCCTCATCCAGAGCAAGAAGCTCAAACTAAAGAGCTGGTGGGAATTACTGAGCTAGACATACAGTTCTCAAAGACAACCTGCTGAAAGTTTGGGAGAGTTCCAGCCCCAGATCCAAAACAGGATTTGGGTATGTAACAACACAAACGTTCTACGCTCCAACTCCACTTGCCTGCCACAGACAGGAACTGAAGTTCACTTTTGAAAGGGATAGTGGCTGGGTTTTAATGCTAAATCAGTAGGACGGCCTATTAGCAGACACAACACAGGCAAAGTTATCTAAGGTGGCCATTAAAACAATTTACCAACAGGCGCTCCTAAGTACATCTTGCACCAAGGCTCTTCAGCAAACACCGCGCGTGGGCGCAGTGCTGCTAAAACACAGCCACCCACGGCCCTTCACCACACCGTGCAACGTGCAGCCACTGGGGAAGCAGAGGAATTTTAGCTATGGCCTCTTAGATTTTCTTTTACAACTTACAGGGGCAAACGTAGAGCAAACAGATCAATACTGGGGCAGGAAAAAAAAAAAAAAATACTCTTGCCTTAAGAGTTAGAATTTTCAGCCAAGCAGGCCACCAAAATATGCATTCTCCTCCAAACCCAGAATACATACACATAGTCTAATGGCCTGAGTACGGGAATTCTTCGCTTTTGATCTCTTCAACTGACTTCCAGGGAAGTAGTTGTACTGATTCAAACCACAGTTCCACAATTTCCTTATCCCAAACAGGATAAACTATTCAGCAAGTATTTCTCCTCCCAGGGGTCTCTGTACATAGTACTGAATATGTTTTACAGTATTATTTCAGTGCTTTAGACAAGCTTTTTTAAAAAAAAACAAACAGAAGCAGCTTTCCTGCTGGTTTTGCTCCTCTGCCAATCTCTATGTTTAATTTCATGGAGACCAGCCATGATGACAAATCATAGGGAGTCACTAGGATTTTTCTATTTTGTCCTCACATAGCTAAAAATAAGGCAGGCATCTGCCATCTGTAGCAATCAGTTTGAAGGCATGGAGCAAAACACAAGAAAGATATACTTCCTTGAGTCCTACCCCAAGTCAACACACGGGGATTTATACTGGAAAGTATCAGTGCCACAACGCTCTGCATAGCCCTGGCACCGCGCTAAAGCAAAATAGGGAATTCTAAATAAATCGCAATTTGCATAAACCAAAAATCTGTATTAAAACACCAAACACGTATGAGAATACAACTCCCCTCTACTCGTCTTTTTAAAAGATATACAATCTCCTCGCAACCCAAAAAAAAAAGATCTTCCATTCAATTTGCATTACTCTGGCAGGCAGCGCTCAAGAACCTCGTGCAACTGTTACAGAGCAACTGATGCAGCAGATCAGCAAAATGCAATAGGATACATTAATCTCTGGTGCAATTAACTATAGCAAGACTAATTTCGCTGTCTGAATAGGCATACACACTCCCTTACAATTTTGCTTTAAACCAACCCTTTCAAACTCCCCCTGGCATTGGTGGATGCTGCTGCACGATGGCAGCTAGCACAGCTTTTCTGACGAGCTTGCATAACACCCACTTCCCACCAGAAGTCTCGTTTTCCGCTTGCAACACATTCAGCCCAAAACGTCAAAAAAAGGTTGGAAGTGACTCTCTTATGACTACATCCCACAAAGAATGGCAGGAAACCTTTCAGGCAAGTTTGCGATAGCTCATGCACTTGTTTGCCCGAGTCACGCAGCTACCAGAGATTTATTTACCTCTGATTTTAAAAATCCACCTGCCAAAAGCTGCAGCGCTTATCTAACTGTGGTACGGTTAGGAACAAACGGACTCAAGTTTCCACCAGCACAAGATGCCCGCTGTGGTTAGGTGAACAAAGAAGAGGAGAGAGCTAACTTCATAGCACCATCCGTTGTCGTGACGGGCCAAACTCTTCAGCCAGAGAGTGGACTGAGGTGAGGGCAAAAGGAAGGGATCACCAACAGAAGGTCGACCATTGTAGTTTTGTATCTTCCTTACAGCTTCTCGTGCATAAGCTGACACTGCAGTGCTGTCATCAGCCTGTATCACTGCTCCAATTAAATGGCAGTGCAAGGAGAACAAAAATTGGGCCTCGAAAAGGAAAATACGCGTATCAGAACATCATACTGCACAATTAAGTACGACAGAGCAATTAACACTAAAGTATAAAGACTGCAAGCATTTAAGTAGGTTCTGTAAGCCAAATTCAGTCCTCCTCTGTATTTCTCAGTCCAGAAACATGCCAGGACATAAAATGTCACAGTGGACAAACAAAAGCATGACCAGAAATCCATAATGTTCTTAAAACTAAACATTCCAATAGTAAGTAAATTCAGCCAAATCTTTACCTGGTTCTTCACCGGTGCTAAAAAGCACATACATCTTTGTATTGATAGAATATCTCTTCTTTAAACTCAGAGGATGAATCCAACCCCTCCAACTCAAGACATCCATAAATTAAAACTGAACTACATGCTTGTAAATGCCAGAAGAAAACTTTTTTTCCAGGATTTCACGATACTGAGGCACTGAGACAGAGGAGCAGGATGGTCTCAGAATCAGTACTACCGTGTTGCTTTGCACCATAGCCATCCTTAGGAGCTGTAACTCGACAGAGTCACACTAAGCGGCCCGACTGGCTTCTCAACAGAATGCTCATGGGAACTGGAAGCCACCTTAACAAACATTTCTAGCATATATGCTCTTCCTGCACTCTCAAACATGCAGATTTGATGTCTGCAGGAGACAAAAAGAAAAAGTTAGTCTTATGATACCCAGACTTGAGTTGCCCGAGTCAGTCTGTGATAGAGATGCTTTCAGGGAAAGATCTGTGTCCAGTGCTGCTTCATTCGAATAAAAAAGCAGAAAGGTGCAAGTTTTTCCCCCTCAAACACCACATAAATAATTTGACTCTCCATTTAAAATTTCAGACCGAAAAACATTGTCTGAAGAAATCATTGACAAAAAAGTGATTAGGTCTGTCTGCTTTTGAGTAATACATGACGGTATAACTATATTGGCAATGCTGCATCAGCACAAGTAGTGTCAATATAGGTAGGCCACTAAGATGACAATAGCTTTACTGTCTTAGCTACCACAGAACGACATTACTGTCTCTGTAAAAAGAATAATTCAGCAAGGTGCTAACCTGCACACAGCAAGAAGTTTTTAAAAGAATTTATCTTCTTATAAGCAGAATAGAAGCATATTCTGCAAAAGTAGGAAGTGAAATCATTTATTCCTATTTCAGGGTCAAAAAGAGTGCAAAAGAAGAGTAAAAAACTAAAAATTTTTTTTTTTTTTTTTTTTGGTTCTAAGCTATCAATGACTTTGAATGCTCAGGTTGAGGCAATACAGACATCTCTATCAGTAGGAGTGTGGATACCCAGACCTTCTGAAAATTGGGTCTCAAATGCCTGCAAGTCACTAGGTCTGCAAAGAGACAGCCAGGAATGAGCTGTACAGGAGGCACACAAGTTTATGGTTTCAAGATTAGGAGTACACCTCACAGTGGACACAGTTAACTGTGTCAGCAATATTATCTGAGCTCCTCTGCAGTTCCAAAGAAATCAGACCTGCACCCTACATGCTGGTTTGCACTGTAAAACCCAAGTCAAAGATGCTCAAGAACAGAAACAAGGAGTAGCTGTATCTACACCTGAAGAACTTGCAGTCCGGTAAAGGACAACGAGGAGTGGGTAAAGTTTTAGCACAACTCCCAGAGAGGTCAACATTGCCTGGCTGCCAAAACCTGGAGCCAGGTTTTACCAGCAGAGCATCATCCGATCGCGATGTCAAGCACCTCGGCTGAAGGAGCTGGTGCTCCAGAGGAGTGTCTGGAGGGAGACATGAGCATCAGAAACAAAGTCGTTCCAACAACGGGAGTGCCACAAGGTGAGCAAAGGAGCACACCACAGGTTAAAGAGCTTGTGTCCTGCTCTGCTCTCAGCATCCTGTGAAACTGGAGCTGAGCCATGGCAGCCCCATCCCTGTACTAGCCCTACCCTTCTCCCAGAAAACCTCTTCTGCTCACAGCAAGTTACTAGACCTGAGCTGGGTACAGAAGGGATGCCTTGACTCTGAAAACTTTACAACTCACTGCTTTGTAATACAGACATCTCATTCCTACACTTACCGTCACAGCAGATGCCAGTGATAGGAGGGGCCCGTTATTCACACTGAAAAAGCACGAATGAAAGTGATCATAAACAAAGCTGCCTCTGTTTCCCCTACACGTTCATGTGTTAAAATGATGCTGCAGTAGTGAAGGAGCTACCTCACGTAATAAGGAAAATCACCAGCCTAACTGCTATGCTGTCTAAGGGAGGATGTCTGAGACACTGTTTTCTTAGTGGTACAAAAAAGAACAGCCATGGAGATGCCCACCCACATCCATTCTGCAAACAGAACCTTGCGGCGGGTTAGATTTGCTAAGGATTGCCCGAGTTCTTCACCTTCCACAGGCCGGTGCCCTCTCCTACCTCCTTCGGAGCGGTAATTACGCGGGGACAGCGTTTTAAAAGCCCAGAGTGAACCTGCCCGTGACCCCAGGCCGCCTTTCCTCGCCAGGAATCCTCAGCCCTCCGACCACGGAGCACCCACCTCTCAGCGACGCGCTCGCATCCCTCGCATCAAGGAAGTGTCTAAAACGAGAAGCCCGGAGCCAAGCGCCGCAACTCACCGGCGGGACAAAACAAAACCAGCAGAAGCCTCCCCACCGCACACAAAGTTAGTCTGAGGCAGGCGGGAGCCGGCACCGCACGCCCAGGGGCTCCCGCCTGGCCCCCCCCGGCCCCGCACCGCCGGCACAGGGTCCCGCCCGGCCCCGGCGGAGCCCGCCGACCGCTCCGGTCGCTGCGGCTTTCCCCGAGGGAGCGGCGGGGCCGGTACTCACTCATCCGAGCGCGGACGGCGGTGGGGCTGGGACATCAGCCGGCAGCGGGGATCCCTTCCGGAGGCAGCGGCCCGGCGGCGAGCCCCGACCCCCGCAGGCCCCCGCCTCGCACCGCCGGCGGGGGACGAGGCTGCGGCGGCGGGTGCCCCCTCGGAGCTCCCCTCCTCCCGCCGGGCAGACCCACCTCGCCGCTGCCCGCCGGCGCCCCGCGGCGGGGCAAGAGCAGGGGCGGGCGACCGCAACCTCCCTGCGGGGAACGGAAAGGAAAGGAAGGCAAGAAGAGGCCGGCGGGCCCGGGCCCTCGGCGCCCCGGCACGGCCCTGCACAACCGACGGCTGCCCGCGCCGCCGCCGCAGCTGCCCGGGAGACGTGGCAGTGAGGGTGATGCTCTCATCACAGGGCGACAGGCGGCGGCGGCGGCGGCAGGAGCCACCCCGGCGGCCGCGGCCGGCCCAGGGAGGGAAGGGCGCCGCGGAGGCGGGGCGGACGTGCCGCGCCGCCATCTTGGTGGTGGCAGCAGGGACGGGCTGGCCCTGTGGGTGCGCGGCGGCGTTAGCCTCGGCGCTGCCGCACGTTTGGCCTTTTTGATGCTTGTGGTTTGGGGGTGTTTGTTTTTTTGATTGTTTGGGGGCTCTTTTTTGTGTGTGTATGTGGGGGGGGGATTATGTGTTTTTTTTTCTTAAACCCCTACATTAAGAAAAACCCATGCATTAAGAAAAGTGTGTCCAGCAGGTCTAGGGATGTTCTCCTCCCCCTGTACTCTGCCCTGGTGAGACCACACCTGGAATACTGTGCCCAGTTTTGGGCTCCCCAATTCAAGAGAGATGGGGACCTACTGGAGAGAGCCCAGCGGAAAGCTACGAGGATGATTAAGGGACTTGAACATCTCTCCTATGAAGAGAGACTGAGAGAACTGGGGCTGTTTAGCCTTGAAAGGAGACAGCTGAGAGGGGACCTTATTAACGTATACAAATATCTGAGGAATGGGTGTCAAGGGGAAGGAGACAATCTCTTCTCAGTGGTGCCTAGCAATAGAACAAGAAATAGTGAGTTGAAGTTAGAACATAGGAAGTTCCACCCTCAACATGAGGAGAAATCTCTTTACTGTGAGGGTGACAGAGCACTGGAACAGGCTGCCCAGAGAGGTTGTGCAGTCTCCTTCTCTGGAGATCTTTCTTCCAACCCTGAACATTCTATGATTCTATGATCTCTGGCACTCCTGAAAGAAGTCTCTAAGGGAGATGCTCTGACTCCTGTCTTTGCTCTTCACTGCACCATAGAATCATAGAATCATGAAGGTTGGAAAAGACCTCTCAGACCATCAAGTCCAACCATCAACCACACACTAGCATGACCACTAAACTGTATCCTGAAGTGCCATGACTATACTTCTTTTGAATGCCTCCAGGGATGGTGACTCCACCACTCCTCTGGGCAGCCTGTTCCAATGCCTCACCACTCTTTCAGTAAAGAAGTTTATCCTAAT
Source organism: Trogon surrucura (assembly GCA_020746105.1). NCBI lineage: Eukaryota > Metazoa > Chordata > Aves > Trogoniformes > Trogonidae > Trogon > Trogon surrucura. The sequence continues at coordinate 130,653,305 of CM036617.1, read as the reverse complement.
ACACTATCTAAACCTCCCCTGGTGCAACTTGAGCCTATTTCTTCTCATCCTATAACTTGTTACTTGGGAGAAGAGACTGAACCCTGCCTCACTACAACCTCCTTTTAGGTAGTTGTAGAGAGTGATAAGGTCTCCTCCCATCAGCCTCCTCTAGACTAAGCACCCCCAGTGCCCTCAGACGCTCCTCCCAAGACTTGTTCTCCAGGTCCTTAACCAACTTTGTTGCCTTTCTCTGGACTCACTCCAGCACCTCAGTGTTTTTCTTATACTCTGATGCCCAAAACCGCACACAGTACTCAAACTGTGGCCTCAGCGGTGCCAAGTACATGCACATGATCACTTCCCCACTCCTACTGGCCACACTATTTTTGATACAGGCCAGGATAAGAACGTTTTTCTAGAATCACAAGGAATAATAAATACAGAAAGCTCCATGTTTTGCACCAAGAGATGCCTCCCAACATCATCATCATCATCACCACTTCATTACAGACAGGGCATCTATGTATGCCATGACTGAACACCAACAGCTGCTGCCATTGGCACTCTCAGCTGAGGCGTGATGCAGGTACCTCTCTGGAGAAGACTTGGGCCACCGCAGTATGTCAGAAGGTATGCAGGACAGCCTCGGGACATGGAAAGACCGGAGAAGAGCAAGAAGTGGAGAAAGGACACCAGGTAGTATCTGCAGCAGCCACCAAGCGGCAGCAAATCGTCACCGGTTGGTGGGTGTTTGACACCAAATCAGCCCCAGGTTTTACTTCCTCAGCAGCTTTCAGGAAGTGACTTCTTGGGCCAGCAATAGTGCCAGCCCAAAGCTGGGGAGGAAAAGGTATCTCTCTGAGTGATTAGCTTTCACAATCACAACAAGAAAGCTCTGCAAGGGAGTGAGAGGAAATACTGGAAGGAGGAAGGAAATAACCTTGCGGGTGAGCAGTAGACAGTTGTTTGTGGGGATGAACCCCTTAAAAGTTTTACCCTGAGAATCTGTTAGCTCAGGCCAGGCAAGTCTGTGATAACTGGTATAGAGCTGGCCTGACCAACTCTCTCCGCTGTTCTGTTTTGCTCGTAAAACAAAGCTCTGGAAGGGGCTCTGACAGAGTCTCATTGGCTTATCAGTGGTTGGGCTTGTTTCTGCAGGTCAGAGCCTGTGCCTCATACATTCCCTTTCCTTCCTGCAGCCTCAGCAGCATCTTTGGATAATTTTCAAGTCTATGAACTGGAACTGAGCTGCTGCACTCTGAACAGACAGCGCATGCCTGCCTCACTTCACTGCTCTTGCACCTCAACTTTGCTCATCCTTCTCGTTGTAGCCACAGAAACTACCTGTGACAGCACAGCTGTACCAGCAGACTGAAGCCGCAGTCCTGTGCCTGCACCCCTGTAATACACACTTCTATCAGGAAGCCTGCCAAACTGTTCTGCTCTGTTCTGGATCAGCTGGAAAAAACCCAAACAAACGAAAATGAGAAATCTTTCAAAAAATAAATTGTTCTTAGCCTCAGTCCAGGTGTCTCTAAGGCCCCTGCTCCAAGAGAAAGCTGCTCTTTGTTTAAAATATGCTCAGCAGATCTTAGCGGATAGAGCTGTGCAACAGGGCACAGTAAGGTAAAAGACAGAGGTCTGTGCTAATTCTGCAAGGGAGAAATTGATTCAGAGCCACAAATTTGAACACCAGTGTAAGTCTGGATATGTGCAGAAGAATCTTACAGCTGCTAGGCATTTTGGCTCAAAGAAGTGCCTTTGTGTTATCTGTAAAAGTTAGGCTAATGACCTGACAACAACTGACTAGATGTCTTAAGGTTTACACACCCTCTCCCTAGCATACTACTCATTAATGGTTATGCACACAGAATTCAATGAAACTGTATGGAGACTTGGGTGTCTTTTCCTTTCTCTTTCCCACATGGAACCAGTATAAGGCCAGGACAATCGCGGAGTAACAATTTATTCCCATGTAATCCTTGATAACACTATTTCAGAAACACCTTGCTTTGATCTGTCAGGGTCCTTGTGGCCAATCCATGTCATGTTGTATTTTTATCATTGAATTTATTAGAGAGCCATGTGAACATTTGGGTCCTTGCCCTCCTTATATTTGCAAGGAAACCATAATCCGGACTGAGCTAAGGAAACTAGTACTGAGGAACAAAGAGCAGCTCAGACAGATTACGAAAAACGAGAGCATCTTTGTTAAATTTTGTGAAATCCCCCCACTGTCCAAATTGATCCTTGAATAGAACTTTATCATGGGAAACACTGGATTACATCTGTCAGAAACCCAGGAAAGCACAGAGGACCGTGATCAAAAAGCCCCTTCCTCTCTGATTAAGTGGGTAACCACAACAGGGACTTTGGTAAAACACTCACATTGAGTCACTGTACCACCACTCTCCTCACCAGACAGCACACCAGCAAACACTAACATTCCCTCTGTCCTTTTACTCTAAGGCTACTGCCCCACAGTCTGTGGGACTTAAACAAGTGTGACCCTGAAAGTCCTGTAAATTTACCCTGGGATACTCAATCCAGGTGGACAAAAGCTTACCTCGAATAAGCAAAGGCATGATTTCCCTCTTGTGTACACGTATCCAGACAAGGTTGGGTGCCACCAATAGTACAGCTGTAGCAACAAGAAATTCAGCAGGAATAAATCGCTTGAGCGTCCACCTGTTGCTGGGATGGCTTTTGAAGCCCACTCTATATCACTTGGTACTGACACCACACTGTTTTATTGGCACCTGGCCCACATTAAAGTGAGCTCTCCCTTGCTTACTTGTACAGCTGTGACAATGGGTCATTCTGGGCATATTTCCATGGAAGTTATTTTGTGCTGCAGAATATTTATTTAGCATGCACTGGGGTTGGGCTCCAGGATTTAAAATAGACATAGATGAATAAGACATGGTAAAAATAAGAGCACAGAACTCTGGATTTAACATAGCTGTATCAACATAGCTATTTTATTTAACGTAGCTATATCAAAATACTAGTGTCACAGGGATCGCAAGTCACTGATATGTAAACACCTGAGGTGGAACTTCCTCGTGCCTACACAAATACTGACTGGATTTTGTGCATAAAGCGCTGCCTGGGAAATAAATCTCCCTTCCACAGGTTCCTCAGGATCACACCTGTGTGCAAGAAAGGGTTGCTGCTGTTGCTCACCTTTCAAGGCCACATTGCATCAGGCAAAACAGCTCTCATCCAAAAGATTTATGAGGTAAAAGGCCTGTGTTTGAGCTGTGAGACTGAAGAATAGAGATGAAAAGAAAGGCTGCTTTCACACTTGCTGCAGGGAAGAGCATCCAATGTGGACTTTGTATCTGCATCCAAGAAAACAGTGCTTCCGTACACCTTCTACGAGTCATGTTATGGAACAATTTTACTTCTGATCACTCACGTCTGTTTGAATAGGAAACTGACCTGCAGGGCTTTAAAATCCCCTCCTGCTCAGCAAATGGCAATGCCAACAGAAACAGACGCAAATGACCCACGTTCTGATTCTGTTTGCTCGGAAATTCCGCTATTTCTGTGACACCGTATTGAGATAAACTCCAACTGGGATTGTTTCATGAGTAATCCTTTAGTAGCACTAACAACCTGCTGGTATGGATTTGATTTCTGAGTGATGCTGTTTATGCCATCAGGTTTTCCATCTGGTATCATTGCCTGATCCCCGACAGGAAAAAAAACAACAGTCCGTTCATCACCTCAACAAAATAGTGCTACTCAACCTGCCAAAAGCTGTGTGTCCTTCTCCAAACTGGAGAGGTAGCATTTCACTGAAATACTTACTAATTTTACAGAGAATTATTTATCGGATGGCATTGTTTCCACAACTAATGATCTTCTGTCTTTGTCAAAGATTTCAAAAATGTCATTTTACACTTGAGTCCCTGGGACAGTTGGGGAAAAAATAGAGTGTATGACATTTATACATGGTACAGTACACGGCTGATATTCTGGGTAGCTTAAGTTCAGTTCTTGTCATATTCTACAAGTGAGATTAAAATCAAGACCTAAAGTTCTCACCCAGGACAATCTGAAGTTTTGAGGTAGCGGAAAATGTAGTTTTGCTTAATAAAAGATTAAGCACTGAAGAAGACCCAGACTTGGGACCCTTCTCAACACAGATGCCATTCCCATGAGATCCACAAGAGCATTTCATTTCTTGGAACAAGCATAACATTCGGTCCAGACAAAAAAAAATGGTTAAAGAAAGTTGGGAGAAATACTGAATATGCCAGGTAAGAACACTTGTGGAGGAGAACATGCAGAGGGGCTTTTATTAAAGTGTAGCCACAGAAGTGCTTGTATCAGTTTCACACAGCATCCCAAAGGCCATAAACAGAGTTAATTGCTGTTATCAGTCCATTTGTTTCCCGCATCCCTCATGATGCCTTCACTGCAACAGCCCATGTTTCCAACACATTCTCTGTACTGCTGTAACGCAGTATCCCTAATGCATAATATGAATTTTGCCTTTTCTTGAAGGGCTTTTTAAGTGCTTGAAAACAGATTCCTCTTAGGCACAACTTTGAGATGTGGGTGGAGTATTGCAGCTCCTGACAGCTGTGCATGCAGGCTTACCCAAGGGCCAAGCTGATTCAGCAAGGCAGCCGTGGTCATCCCTACTGCTCTCCTTTTTGCTTTTGTTGCCATCGTCAGTGTAATGGTTTTGACATTTTGACCAAATAATTTTAAACAATTGTTCCTTTTTTTCCAGGTAGGGGCAGTTACACTGGGAAGTTTTGCTTGGAGAACCAACAAATGTTACATTATAGCAATACGTACTTCATTTAATCCATGAGGTGATCTAATTTGTGCCACAGGGAAAGTATCTTTCATTTTGAGGCCTTTTTCAAATATTAAGAATACTAATAATAGATACACACTTTCGGCCATCTGCAGGTGGGCATGCACATTTGAAGGAGTTTTGTTTGCCAAACCTGCTTGAGTTTTGTCACAAAAAAAAAGCCCTTTTGTGATTCAGCTTTAAGGAAGGGGAACACCTTTTGCTTTCCTGAGCAATTAGGTTTGGGAAGCTGGTATCTTAGGTTCTGGTTTCTGAGATTCAGGGAACTCTTGCCAAGCCCCATCTAATTTTGCTGTAAATGAGTGTTAAATATGCATTTTGATGCATGTTGAGAGGAAGTGAAACTCAACTTTTGACAAGTACTAGCAATGCAAACGCTGTGATGCCCACAGCCTTCAAAACTCCCCCGCAGCTTCAACAGAACCGAGGCACTCGTGCATTCTCGAAACGGTAAGACCTGGCAGAGTTCTGGCACCTAGCCACGAACACCACAGAGTGTGTTGAGCCGTCGGCAACTTCTGACCTGTGCTGATAAAAATTATGACTCCCGAGTTTGCTCACAAATCCTAAAACAAACAACCAGATAAGGCCTGCTGGCCCGCACAGCACGCTTCTGGTCGAACATATCCCTGAAAATCCTGAAGGCCAGGTTAGATGGGGCTTTGACCATGGATGTGCTGGAGCATGTCCAGAGAAGGGTCACGAGGATGATCAGAGGGCTGGAGCACCTCTCCTATGAAGACAGACTGAGAGAGTTGGGGCTGTTCAGTCTCCAGGAAAGAAGGCTCCGAGGAGACCTTACTGTGGCCTTCCAGTATCTCAAAGGGGCCTCCAGGAAAGCTGATGAGGGGCTTTTAAGGATGTCGGGTAGTGACAGGACTAGAGGGAATGGATTGAAGCTAGAGATGGATCGGTTCAGATTGGACGTTAGGAAGAAGTTCTTGACCACGAGGGTGGTGAGACACTGGCACAGGTTGCCCAGAGAGGTGGTGGAAGCCCCATCCCTGGAAGTTTTTAAGGCCAGGCTGGATGGGGCTCTGAGCAGCCTGATCTAGTTGGGGATGTCCCTGCCCATGGCAGGGGGGTTGGAACTAGATGATTTTTAAGGTCCCTTCCAACCCTGAAAATTCTATGATTCTGTGGGTCTGGTGGGAGGTGTTCCCGCCCATGGCAGAGTTGGAACGAGATGATCATTAAGCTCCCCTCCAACCCAAACCGTTCTATGATTCTCATTCTCCCAGCACCGCCGAGGGGCTGCCCTGAGGCAAGGTCCGCCACGGAGGTGTCGCTCTATCCCTCCGGCGGGGGTCTCTGTGGCGGGAGGCGGCCGCTCTATGCCCGCGCTCAATGATTGGCGCGAGTCGCGGGGAGGGCTCCGTTCAACGGCAGTGTCGCCGCGGCCCGTCACCCCCTCTCCCCGTTCCTTTCGGGAAAAAAGCAAGGAAAGACCCGCGGCCTCGCGGCCTCACCGCCTCCATTCCGCCCCTCGCCCCTCTCCTCCTCTTCCTCAGCCGCCGCGGTCCCCCGGCGGCCGTTGGGCGGGCGCGCGCGCGCTCCGCCCTCGGCGGAGGGGAGGGGAGGGGGCGCGGGCTCGGCAGGGCGCCTGCGCGCGGGGGCGGCGGTTGATCGGGGAGGGGGGAGCGGGGGGCGGTTGGGTGTCCCTGAGGCCACCGGGTGGGGGCGGGAGGTGTCCGTTTCCTCGGACGTCGGGCCTCGTAAGTGCCAGTTTCGGTTAAAAAAAAACCCGAGGGGGTGGGAAATGTGCGGGGGTGTGAGTTGCCTGCTGTGAGGGCGGGTGGTGAGAGGCTGCGGTCGAGGGGGTGTCGGGGAGGGAGCCGGGTGTCGGCAGTGGGTTGGATGGTGGAGGGGTTCAGAAGGGTTGGAAGCGAGCGGTGGGGATAAGCGAATTTCCGGACGGTGTTTCTGGTTTAAAGCCTTAGCGAAAAAGGGAAAGGGGGGGTACGTGTGTATTTGTTGAATTGTGGATCGTACTTTTGAGCGTCTGGTTCGTGGAGAAAAACTTCGTGTGGCCTTGTGCAGCTCATCGCTCCTAGGCTGGCTCCTGCCTGTACAGGGAATCTCTCCGCAGCCATCTGCCAGGAGCAGCAAAGGCAGGACTCGGGTATGTCATCCTGCAAAGAGAACTACCGGTACGTAATTTCTACGCTGTGGAGTGTTACCGATATAATTGGGAGCAGTTACGTATCTAAAAACCGTACAGCAGCTGGAAGTACTTAACTGTGTCGGACTTAAGAGATTGCAAGTCAGGACGGATGTAGCGCACTGGTGGTTTTCATTTTAACTGAAATTTTTGAATGGTTTGGTGTTAAATTCAGTACTTAATGTTCTCCCGTTTCAGACATAACAGAAATTGGAGCACAGGCAAGTGATGCAGTTCACTAAAATTTTCTCTGATGAGGTATAAACCTCTTCAGCCCTTGCTCTAGATGTTATTTTGGAGGAGCCAGAGCAGAGATCAGAGGGCTTGAGAGGAGAGTTATGCAGGTTCATGGGAGCCCTAATTTGATGAAAATGCCCCAGGTGATGATGGAAATGTGTTTGCAGGTCTTGAGGGGAAGCAGAAATAGGACTAGTAGTGAGTATTTGAGATATGGTTTCTGAGTCATAATACAAACACTTTTAAAGTATAGCTCTGATATGATTAGAAACCTTTGCAGACTTAGAATTTTTGTAGTGGTATGTAAGTAGTAGTCCTAAAGGAGAATACATATGTTCAGTTTCTCACTATAACCTACTTGTCTCTAAAAGTTAATAGAGCTCTTGTGGTTTTAACGTACTTTCCACCCTTTCACTTAACAGCTAAGGAAGTTCCCAAGAGACAGATGAGTGAGTTTAGAAGAGCTTAGTTTTCAACAGAGATTACAGAAAAGGAACATAAAGGTTTGATGTCATTGAGAGGGATAGCATTTAAAAAACACAAAGAAACTTTTTAAGATCTGTTCACATTATTTAAATATTTACACTGTTTGTCAGTAGGTTATGTGAGATGCGTTTTCTCTAAAGGTTTTTTTTCTTCTCTGCAACTCACTGACAATTCTGAAAGTTTTCTGTTGTTAATTACAAATACTCTGATTAAATCTAGAATACTGAAAAGCATGGCTTGGGGGTATTGTAATATTCTCTGTCACTATTCAACTTAGATAAAAGTTTCGTGAACCTTTCCTTGGAACTGCAAAGTATGTCACTTTTCATTTAAGATACTACTACTGTATTTTTTTATTGATAAACACTTTATGTATGATCCATCTTTTTTTACTTCTGTAGGTATTTTCTTGTAATTTTTAAACAGCTGTATTTCATTTTCACAAATACCTTTCAGTTAGAAGTGAGAAATTTGTTACTTAAACTTTGGACAGCTTTTTCTTTCTGCTTTGAGTTGCCCTGTTCTCTTTTCAATTTCATTTTCCTACATATTATTTAAAAGGCTGTAAAACCTGCGGGAGTAGGAGAGGAGTCCACATCACAGCTCACCTTTAGTTCTCCAGATTTCCCAGCAAGTTGTGGGGAGATGGGAAAACCAGATTAGTAACTGAGGGTGAGGAGGAGTGATATGCTCCCTCCCACTGCCTGAAACTTTATTGAGCTGCTTATCAAAAAGGTTTAATAGTATCCCGATTCTTGGGAGAATATGTTTTTAGGACTCCACAAGCATTTGATTAAAATTGCTTGTTGCTAGGTTGAGCTAGAATTGTTGGAACAGTTTTGAATTCTGTCAAATGCTATTCTAGGCCGTAACACTTCCAAAGGATGTTGGAGCTCTTGTGTGTTTGAAACTTTCCTTCTGTGTAAAATTCATCTGCAGATTGGTTGAAAGTCTACATAGATGTAAATTGTCTTCTAACACGTGCATATAATAGCTTAAAAATCATGCCATCAACACTGTCTTGATAGCTGTCTTTGCAGTAGGCACTGACAATTTGTAATCCTGAGATGACTGCAAAAGAAAAAAAAAAAAAAAAGACAAATCTATTCATGCCTAAGGAGACTTCACCCGGAATCTCTTTGGTGCAGTTCTCATGCTGAAGTACCTCCATGAAAAACAAATAATAGGATTCAGTTCTTAGTTATGCATTCATAATACATGTACAGCTTTATTACTTTTGAATTCTTCATGGATACTTGTAAACTGAAAATTATAAAAGTATTAAGAAGCTATAGGTCTATACTCTTACCTCAGCTTCTGTCCTGTATTCTTTTAGCTGTCTGTAGTTGACACTTTGAAGTAATTCACACTGATTTTTTTTAAATCAAACTAAAACAAGAATGTGCACTCTTAATACAGTATTTTCCTTATTTTTTAATGCGAAGGAGAGGCGAGTGTGGAGTTTGGCCATAAATGTGTTGAGGTTCAGGGTTGGGTTTTTTGGGAGGTTTTCTGATTGGTTTTTTTTTCTGTGAAGTGTCAAGTTCTTTGACATCTGGCATCCACTCCAGCAAAGGCAGCAGCTGCCATAACAAGATAGTGTATTGCCTAGCTGAATCATGACCTTAGCATTCCATTACACATGAGATTCCTGTGTTCACAGCAGTCTGTTTTACCATCTGCTCTTTCAGGGCATTCCACTCTGATCTTTGGGGGAAGATGTTTTTAAATTATGCCATGTTTTGTTTTGTTTTTCTTTAAAAGATACTTCTGCAGTAAGCAGTTAAGGCGTTACAGGGTGTGCCAGTACTGTTTGCTGTGTGCCTTGCTCCATCTCTTTGCACTGAGTCTGACAGTGCTGTGCCTTTTACAGTGAGGTCAGTGGCTCAGCTGTAGTTGTATAACAAGAGAGGCCATTCATAAACATGTTTCTTGGCCTGGAGATGTTAGATTGCATTTCCTAGCAGTTCATTACATCTTAGGAAAGTGAAAACTGTACTGGAGTATTGGAGTTGCACCCGCTCAGTTGACCTGTGCTTGATAGTGTTGTCGAGTCATTTGCAGGCAAAGCTCTGTACTTACTTACTGAAGAAAGTGTAAACTTTTCCTTTGGTAATCTCAGAAATCCTAATGTGATAGTTTAGGTGCTCAGTATTTGACAAGAGTTGGGCCTCTTTCATAAGTGAAATCTGGCTATATATGTCTGCTGCTTGCTCACCAAATTGGAAAAGTTAAAAGTAGCTGCATATCCACTTCTAATACTTGAGATAGATGTAAAACCCTAGAACAAGAGTAATGCTAAAGCCAAGATTCCTCTAAGGCCCTGTATTAAGTGAAAATGTCAACTGACATTTATTCTGCATTGGTGAAATTGTTGCCTCGAGTTTGTCTATCTACCTGAAGATAGGTTTTCATGTCTGTGGCAGCATAGTTATGCTGTGTAGCAATGACTGTCTAGATGAACAGTTAGAAAGTGTCAGTTGTTTTCTGGGGTGGTAGAAGTGAGTTGTTAGTATTCTGGATGGCAGTAGAGGACAAGGAAGCTCACAGGTGCATGCTGTGGCTGGAGGTGCAGGATGGAGAGGAGTTTCATCTGAGTGTGCTAAGAGTCAGAAAGCGACATGTAGTATGTGTAAATAGGTATGAGTAATCATTGAGAAGCCCTATATCTCAAGCAACGTGTTGGATCTTTTAAACTGCTTTTAAGTCTATTTTGCCTCAACTAATGATATGGTTTACTGGGTTTAGGTGGCAAGGTATTGGCAGTGGTGGTGCAGGGCTGGCCTCGGCGAGAAGGTGCTGGGGACTGAACTTGTGCTGAACGCATACAGTTCCAGCCAGCCCCGAAATGGACCGACTGCTTGCTCGCCAAGGCTGACTGAGCCCTCCAGCCAAGCTGCTGGTGTCTTTGGGGAGAATGTATTAAAAAAGGGCAAAATGCTGTGCAACATTTCTGAGTGAGGAGAGGGAGAGAACATTTCTCCTCAATAAAGTGAGAAGCAGCTCTGTGAACAAGGTCTAGAGAAGGTGCTTCTATTTCGAAGCCTATATCCACCCTGCAGCCTGTGGAGAGGACTGTGCTGGAGCAGATCTTGGCAGCCTGTGGGGAACCCCATGCCACAGCAGCTGAACATGCCCTGGAGGAAGCTGCAGCCTGTGGAGAGAAGCCCACACAGGAGCAGATTTTCTGGCAGGAACTGTGAAAGGGACCCATGCTTGGAGCAGTTTGTGAAGGACTGTTGTACGCTATGGGAAGGACCCACACTGAAGCAGGGGAAGGATATGAGGAGGGAGTGGCAGAGCAGAGCTGTTACGAACTGATCCCCCTTCAACAACCCCCTGCACTATTATAGGGTGGGGAGTAGAGGAGGTGGGAGTGAAGAGTGAAGTTGAGACTGGGAAGAGGGGAGCTGAGGCAAAGTGTTGCAGATTTTATCTCTCGCCATCCTATTCTACTTTTAATTGGCAATAAATTAATTTTCACCGAGATGAGTCTCTGTTGCCTGTAACGTTAATTGGTCAATGATCTCCTTGTCTCTCAACCCGTGAGCTTTTTTCTCTGATTGTCTACCCCTGTCCTGTTGGGGAGAGGAGAAGTGAGGGACTGACTAGTTGGCTGGGTATCTGACCGCCACAAAGTCACTGACACACATTCAAAGGACAATGGACTTCACATGTACCAGTGCTTGGAGACTGCTTCTTAGGTGCAGTGCAGTCCTTGCAGAGCAAGTTGTTCAGCTTTTTGATCATTAACCAAAGCAGGTTGGAACACAGGAATAGTAGTCCTCATGTAGGGTACCGGTGGGTAGAAGAACAGTGGTGTCCCTGTTAGGGATAGGTGAGATACCCAGATGCCCCTATTTTCTTCTCCATTCTACATGTCAGCGTTAAAGATTCATGGAGAGTCCTCTTTCAGTGCTTTTCTGCTGCGATGTTCCTTTTATATGAAATGGACTTAACTGTGTTTGCCTGCCAAACCTTTCCTCATTTACATCTGTTGCAATTTCTTCTTCTGTGATGCCCACACACATGGAGACAAGAAGTTACGTAAGTTATCCAAGTTATTTCCTGGTGTTCTGTATTATCTTTTTTTTTTTACTTTGTAATTCAGGGAGTTGGAGCTTCTAGTACTTTTGTTCTTTTACATTGAGTATCAGTTACTTATCAAGTAATACGTAGTAAGAAAAATGTGGAGCCAGCACATCTGTTCTCTTTCTCCATGCAACTGGAATGTTTCAGCTAAGCAGTGGCTGTTCCTCTAACCAGGCGCCACAAATGCACCTGGTCTGTTTCTTTTTAGATCGTATGTTTCCTCTTTAAAATTGACTGGTTTGAAGCAAGTTGTAGAATGTTACCAGTTATTGCCTGGAAATGTATATTATCGTCCTGCTAAAGTAACTGTTCCCCTTCAACTGCAAGCTGAGCTACTGTTTTTATGCTGGTGGTCGTAGAATCATAGAACTAGGTCTTAGGACATTCTCCAATGGAAAGGGTAGACAGAGGATCACAGGAGGTTGTTAGAAATACTGCTTGTCTCCTGATCCAGCTAACTCTGAGTTTGGATGAGAGTGGCTGCAGAGAAAGCATAGTTTGGAGACTGGAGCGGAGAGGAAGGTGAGACGATGACAGTTGAGATTCAGGCTGGTCTGTTTTTGAAACATAGAGTAGTCCTGAAGAATTTTTTCCTCACTAGTAAGTGTCCGAGACAAGGAAGTTTTTCTCAAAAACTCTTGTGCAGTCCTGATAATAAATAAGGCCTTTGTGGCATAGAGGAGGCTTACTGTGGAAACTTTGAAATACCTACCTGCTTGGAATGTACAGGTTACACAAAGAGTTCAAACAGGTTTTAGTTACAGAAAATTAACATTTGTCATGAGGCTGTAGATATCCTTTCTCTCCGTGCCTCTAATACAACTGATGTTAGCCATGTACCTTGTGTGTACTAAGGCCTTGTCCTTTCTGTGGTGGTTTATCATTACCCAGTATGTTGACTGGAAGCATGAGAAAATCCCACTCCTTACCTGACATGTGTGCTCATAGATTCCTCTAACATAGGTGCAGCTCTACTGAAGGAAGTGTGTCAGCTTTAACAGGTAGCAGCTAGGGAGGAGGCTTTGGTAGGTTGGTAGCAAAGCTCTTCCCGGCAGCTGCGTGCTGGACCAGAGCTCAACCCGCATGGCTCACATTGCAGTGCTGCTGCCCTCGGAGCCTGAGAGAGCCCCGGTGGGCAAGATGGCAAAGACACCTCCCTTGTTTGCACCCTGCCTGTTCTGCAAGCTTGCTAGAGGAGTGTTAAGGGGTAGAGTGGTGGAAAAAAAGCACCAGTGAGGGCCCACCTTGTAATAATAAGTTACCGTCTGTGAACAGACTGGTCAGTATGCCAGGCTGGTTATGAAACACTCTCGCGTAAAGTACACTCTTTTGTCCGTGGTAGCACTGTCTTCAGAAGATGTCAGGACAATAATAGCAGCACAGTGGGAGTGCCTTGGCTTCTCCAGAGGTATGGACCAAGAGGGTGGATGGGTTGATCTGCGTAAGAACAGTGGCATCTCTTAATGTTAAAAGTCTCCAAATGGGCCAGATACTCCAATAGAAATTGTGTTTGGTTTTTAGGAGCAAGGACTCGAGCCTTCATTTCTAATTGGATGGTTTGTCACAGTAATTGTTAGTATGCAGTGCAGCTTCTGGCACAGTGGTCTGCCATGATATGTCTCTGTACTGGTGCTGCTGTGCTAGGATGAAAGGAGAGAGGCTGTCTGATGTTCCAGGCTGGGATGTGAGCCGAGGGATGGCACTGGGGAGCCTCATAGGAAAAGCAGGATGTGTTGGGGTTTTTTTTTTTATTATCTTGTTTTCGGTCATCCTGTGAGGTTTTTGAGTTTTGAGCAGTCTTTTTCCTGCAGCAGGTGAGAGGTAACAGAGGTCTCTTTGTGGTGTGGGGTTTCCTGGATGAAAAGCGTCTGCTGCTTGCGTAGCGCTCTCCGTGCTTGTTGGGAGCGACTGTTCTACAGGAAGGAGGGATGTGGCAGCAGCAGTAAGTGGTTTAATGTGCTTGCTTCATTTAGCTTGAAGTCCTGAGAAGTGGAAAGGGTGTTTATCTGAGGACTGGATTTCATTTATTTATCCTTTTGTTTGGTTTCTTTTAAGTAGCCCATGACTTCACCATTTCACAGTGCAGTTGCTGTTTGGTTTTGTTTTGGTTTGTTTTTTTTAACTGGAAGAGATAATAGGATTATAGAAGTGTTCTATAAAACAGTGTTAGAAACCATTAGCTTAATGCCCTATTAAAAAAGTAATCTGCAGAAAAGAAGGAAGTTCCTGGGAAAGGAGCAGGTTTGGACTCTTGTAGAGAGGACTTGAGCTGTCTTGCGTAGAAAAGCTAGTGCTGTGCAGTGATCTTTATCAGTTTTAAAGAAGTAAATTCTTTGCTGGAGGGTTTAATGAGGAAGATTGTCCTACCTCATGATACTCCCAGAGCTAACTGTTGCTACTTTCGATTTTTGGCCTAGATAGAATACTACATAAGAGCTGACATAGTAGAGAGCTGATAAATGCAATCCGAAGGAACTCTTTCATGCTTCATTCCCTGCTTGAGCTTTTAAAGTTAGGTTAAAGTGAATAATTTTTGCTGCCGAACCTGCTCTGCTGTCTGTGGAATTTGCATGTGAACTTGAAGAAGTTGCAGGGGCTTCTGGAAAATCTTGCATGATAGGAAGCCTGTCCTTATTGGGCAGTGTGAAGCAGGTAGAGTCAGAAAGTTAGTTTGTGTAAATTAAAAATTAATTTTGCATGCATGAAATGGAAGTGTCTCTCTGGAGCTATCCCACAGATGTTCCATCCAAGGTGAGTTGTTTTAAATACGAACACATGAAAAATACATTTTAGGCAGTACGTTCTCACTGATTATTTATGCTGTTAAATGTAGCTTTTTTCAGTAGGTAATTGTGTGAATCTAGGCTTTAATGTAGTCAAAAAATGTATTGGGGAAAAATAAATTTCTGGAAAGTACTTACCAAATTTTCTGCCTTCAGTAATATCTAATCACGGCTACCAGTAATCAATCTTCCTACTGATGTTGTCTTAGTCTACCTATGGATTTTGCTTAGATTAAAAAGAATGGCATTTAGTCTAGAATTTCTGGATAGCGCTGTGATTTGGTAATGCTAATGACTTCAGTCAGGGCAGATTGGCCCCGCAGCCTTTACATGGGGAATCAGCTTGTGTGTTGCTTGCTCACTCTCTGCTTGCACAGTGTGTCAGACTCCAGTGTGTGTGTATTTCTGTTGGGAAAACACTGAATGAAAATGAATGGGGTTCTCGTCTTCCTAGTTTGCTTTGGAAGAAGTCTTGTCTGTGTTGAAACATTGCTTGCTATTTTGAGAATCAGAACTGAACCCCCCTATTCATGGAGGAGTCATACAGCACTATGTTTCTAGTTGGTTCCTATAGTAGCCTGTTCCGAACAGCGCTGGGAACTTGGAGCAAGTAAGTAGGGTTTGGCATATGCTTCAAAAACTAGCAGGCTACGGAACTTGAGTTGGCAGACAAGCTGCAGAGCACAGGAACGGTTATTGGTACAGGTATGAATGTTGGGGAACACAGATAATGGAGTATTTATGTGCCTCAATATGATCATGGATATATTTCGAAGTGTGTTTACAGTGTCCTTCTAGGTAAGAGTATGTCTACATAGAGATGGTGACCTTTCTCATTTTTCATTGACTTTGGAATTCTGGCTGATGTCATGTTTCAAGAACCATGTTATTTTTTTGTTTAATTTTTTTTCCATGGATTTTGAAGTGCATACCATGGTATTTTTAACCTTGTGGCCTGAAGTGCTGTGCCCTTCTAGTCAGCTGTAACTATCTAAATGAGTTTTGGTTATGCTTCACTGAGAATTATTCACAAGAAGAATTGCACTTTATGTTCTTGTGGAAGTTTCTGGGTACCTTTGATGAAGGTCAGATCTAGGTAGAGACAGGTTTGAGAGGTATGAGAAGAGTTTAATTGCACCAGTTGGTTTCTCACCCATATTTGAAGGTTGCTCGCTCTGAGAAAGAACAGAAGAAGAAAACCACACATTTCCAGCATCTTAGAGATTGTTTGTAGCAAGATTTGTTTCTGAGTGTAGAGTTTTTGATTGAATTATTGTTTGCACATGTTTTAATGTCTGACTGGGCAGTCTTTTTTCACCTTCCAGCTAATATATCAGCCATGAATGATTTAGGGATATCAGAGATGACAAGAAGGGCTTCTATAAGTACATAGATAATGAAAGGAAGATGAGGCGAAAATGTGGGCCCATTGCTCAGTGAGTTGGGGGACTTGGTTACATAGGACATGGAAAAGGCTGAGCTACTGGATGCCTTTGTTGCCCCAGTCTTTACTAGTAAGACTGGGATTCAGGAATCCCATGTTCCAAAGACCAGGGCAAAAGGCTACAGTAAAGAAGATTTACCTTTAGTGGAAGAGGATTTACTTAAAAGGTTAGGGAATACTTAAAGAAGCTGGATGTATGTAGATTCATGGGCCACGATGGAATGCCCTCAGGGGTACTGCGAGAGCTGGCTGATGTCATTGCAAGGCCATTCTTGATAATCTTTCATTGGTCATGGTGACTTGGAGAAACATCTGAAAACTGAAGGAAGGCAAATGTCATCACTGTCTTCAGGAAAGGCAAGAAGTGTGACCCAGGGAACTACAGGCTCTTCAAAACCTGGGAAGATGATAGAGACGCTAATCCTGGAAGCCATTTCCAGTTACGTAAAGGACAAGAAAATCATCGGGAGTTGTCAGCATGGATTCGCAAAGGGGAAGTTGTGCTTTACCAACTTGATAAACTACTACAATGAAATGACTGGCTTGGTGGATGAGGAAAGAACAGTGGACTTTGCCTACCTGGGCTTCAGGAAGGCCTTTGATGCCTTCTCCTGTGAGATCCTCATAGAGAAACTGCCGATGTATGGACTGGATAAGCAGACAGTGAGGTGGATTGAAAACTGACTGAACAGCTGAGTCCAGAAAGTGGTTATCAGTGACACAAATTCTAGCTGGAGGCCAGTAACTAGTGTTGTACCTCAGGGGTCAATAGTAGGTCCAGTCCTGTTTAACATTGTCATTAATAAACTGGATGATGGAGCAGAGTGTGCCCTCAGCATGGCTGCAGTCTGCACCAAATTGTGAAGATCTCTATTAAGGCTGGAGTAGATTCTGCATGACTATTCTAGTCAGTATTTTATTAAAGCTATTTGATTAATAGTGATTTTTATGGGTGTATTACAGCTCTGGCTTTTATACTATTTGTCCAAGTGTAGCTTTTTAACAGCAGGCCCTGGGTCTAACAAATTTTATTTTTATTTTTATTTTTTTTTCCTCCCTATGACCAGGCCCATACTCTGATGTTCTTGACTCTTACTCTTGAGTTAGCAGTCTGACTTAGCAACCCAGGCATGTAGGCTTCCTGGTGAAAGGTCACTTTTCCAAATGAAGTCCTTGTTGTGAAATGGTAAAGCAACACCATCCAGAGAGGCAATGGTCAAGTTTTCTTTTTGTTTCTCTGACAGGCAAGTTTTTATTGAGGCTTAAACTTTAGCTTGTCTTTTATTTCCATTTCATCTTGACGAGTTCCCTGTCTTTGGTGGGAGTCATAGAAGTACCAGCTCTTCACTATGTTTTTTGGTCACCTTCATTCATAAGGGTATACAGTTCTTCACAATTTGATAGAATCAGACATGCCCTTTTGTGCATCTGCTATTCTTGTGTCTCGGAGGGGAAAAAAACTAACACCTTTTAACCTATGAAGTAGTAATGTAATGTAAATTGATAGGTAAATTGACTTGTGTATGTTTTTCCATTTAAAAATACCCAAAATATCTCCTGCTTTTCATGGTTTGAAACATATACTGTATTCTCCATAGAAAACATTAAAATACAAAACGGCAAGATTATGAAACATGAGTTATGCCCTCCTGTGTGTGTTGCGATGAGTTGAAGTGACTGATTGTTGTGATTCTGCACGCATATTTATGCTGCTCTGTTGAAGTGCTCCAGTTTATCTTAAGCAAAAGCAACATTCTATTGCTGCCATAGAGCTTGGTGGAAATGTGGTTTTATGGGAAATAATTTACACTGACAGTAGTATGGTCCAAATATTTGTCAGAGGCTAGTACTGTGAACTTTCAGTAACATCTGCGTATAAAGGAATCTCACAAGGCTGAGAAAGGAAACTGATATGTGTGAAATTTCACCTCAATAGGAGGGGAGGAGAGTAAAGGTAAGGCTGATGCAATAAGTTCAGAATTTATATTCATAATTTAACATCCTTACACCTTAGCAATTTTACATCTGCATGCCCTTCTGATATTACTTTCTTTCTTTTTTTTGTATTTATTTTGGAAGTTTGTTCTTCTGACTAATGCTGCTGATTACTTTCTGATGTTTCATTATGTCTTTTTCCATGGATAGTTCAGTTTTACTTTTTTTTTTCTTTTGTGGGAAACAAAGAATTTCTTGTGAGGGCAGCCCATTTGCACTGTGTATGAGAGGTAAGCAAATGTCTTAGTTTTTTTTTTTTTAAGGATACAGTCCAATTCTGATCAAGTGGAAGGCTATGAATTTAATAAATTAATTTTTAGCTAATGCCTCTTGATAGTCATACCCTGCATGTTAGCTTCAGTATCTTAACTTTTTAAGCCCAGGTTAAATCTGAAACATGTTTGGACTGGGTGGTGGAGAAGGAAATTCTGTCCTCATGCATATAATTTGTGCAGTGATATGCTGGGTTTATTGTGGGGATATTACCTCCCTTGGGGGAAGCAATTTAGCTGCTGAACACTGCACAGTAACTGAGAGGTTTATAAAAGGCAGCAATTTAGATTATTCCATAGAAACTTGCAAGTAGAATTTAGATGAGCAAATTATAAGGTCTTTGATTTAGTAATTACAGGCTAATATTACCCATGGTATCCACAGTGTTTACTGTTCACAGGTCATTCATATAGTTTAGCACTGATTTGCTGTATGCAGCTATTGCAGAGTATAAACTGGGTCAGGTGCTGGGCATTTTCTCTTTTATTTGAAACACCATTGTTTTTGTGATGATATATGGTGGGATAATAAAGCCTTTTGGACTATTGTTTCCTCAGTCACTGCAGTTGTGAATCACAGTTGTAAGCAACAGAGCTGAAATTTGAACAAAGCTGTGGTTCAGAATCACTTCTGTCCCACAAAAGCCTTTCCCTGGTATGACAGCTGATGACAGGTAACTAGGAAGCAATGCTGGGCCACAGATCCTTGCAGCTCTTGCATTGATATCAAGGCTTTGGTATATCCATGTGAGTCTTAATCACTGTTAATCTCTCCATCTAGTTATGCTTCAGTCCAGATTTGTTTGTAATGCTCAGGATAAAGTTTTTGAGCACTGCAGAAAGATGGGAGATGTGAGAATTGGTTTCACAGTAGTGGCGGTACCCCCTTCAGCGATTGGTCAGTGTGTATCATACCCTGGGCTGTAAGTAACAAAGATTGTGAGACAGGTACCAAAAAGAGAATTAGGTTACTAGGTGAGCTGGTGCGGACGGGCTCACCTGCCTGCTGCTCAGGGTTAACATCACCTGGCATTTGTAGCAGGTTGCCAGAGAGCATGCCCCAAAATACTCAGGGGGGTTCTGAGATGTTACGTCTTTTAATATTGTGCCTGCCAGAGTGGTGGTGGTACATAGCATGATGCTGAGGCTGAATGTTGCTTCTCCCAGGGTTGTGGCGAAAGGAGTGTTGAGTGTTTGCAGAAACGTAGCTTGTTGGGATAGCTGTCGGCATTGAGAGCAGTGCCCTTCTGGGGATACATGATATATCTGCTAGCTAATTCTGTAGTAAGAATTCATTGAACAGCTCTGATGATGCAGGAGAGAAAAGTGTTTGGTTTGCTCTTCTGTTGTTAGTGTTGGCTGTATAGGAGAGAGAAGTGAAGGAAGTATGGTTTTACCCTAATATGTAAGTAAATACACCAGGGAAGTGTGCTGAGCAAGGGCAAAGATTTTATATCAGATGCCTGAGATTTGTTTGCATTTGGGTCTCGAGTCTGTATTTGTTCTCTTGAATAGTGCAGAAGCTGGCTACTGTTTTAGTCCTCTTAGCATTGTAAAATTAATTACCTTCAGGAACAAGTTGTCATGCTGTATCTTTGAAATGTTTCGCTGACTGTCAAAATTACTTTCCAGTTGTTTATTAGAAGCTGACAGGAGAAAGTATTTTGTACTATCAGCATGCAGCTCAGATTTGCTCATCCTTTTGGTTTTTTCCTTTTAAGATGTATATAGCTGTCTTGAGCTTATTTTGTAGGTCATTTGGTTGTTACGTGTAGGCTGTTGGTGTTCTTTTTTTCCTATTCTGACTATAGAGCTAATGGATAGCAACAGGAGAAAAACTAGTTCTGTTCATTCTCTGGTTTCCTTTGGAGAGTAGTAGAGACTTCTGCTGTCAATACCTTACAGGCTACTCTGATGATTTCCCATGTGGGAAATCAGGAGAAAGATAAATGACACTGCAGACTACATGGGTGTCTGCTTCACTGTTTTTAAAGACAGGGTGTAAATGAGAGCACTAATCTAATTTTTCTAAGAGCAGAAAGAAATCATTGAGAAGTGTGCCCTTGAGAGCCAGGAGACACACAGGGGAGGACTAGGAGGAACCCAGGCTTCCTTTCTTGTTTGTTCTGGCAATTCTGGCCTTGTGTTTTTGAAGACCAGATGGGGAAAAAAGAAACTTGCAAAAAACTGTAGTTATTGGTATGACTGCATGGCTTTATTTTGTTTGGGTTTTTTTCCCCCAGAACCTCTCATCTTCTTTTTTTTTTTTTTCCTGTAAGTAATATTCTCTTCCCCAGTATAGTCTCTTCTTCTCTTTTTGTGGTTGAAGTGGATGTGGAGGTCCTTCACTGTTAGCAGTAAGGTCACGGAGAACTGTTCTTTTGTTACCTTAGAGGAGCACTTTGTGTTGCACGTGGAGAGGGAGCAGGTTAGCCCCTCTGGGTAGTGCCTGCCAGGAGGGACAGCAGCTGGTCATTACCAGCAAACCCTGAGAAACTCAGGCAGTACATAGAGTTGATAATCTTGTCAGCCTTTGGTCTGACTCCCACATATGTCCCTGCGAATCAGCAAACTTTTCCAGAAAACAGCTAAACTAGTGGGAATGTAGAGTTATTGTATTCCTTCTGCCTGTGATATCTCTTCAGAGTCTCATGTTTGTTTTCAAAGCTGGTATAAAATAGCCTTCTATGGTTTTGTGGTTTTAATCTTTGATCCAGACTGTTTTGTGTGCGTTTTCTTTAATCGCTGTGTTTGCTTCATTTAGCATCAGCCCTTGTTCTTGTCACAGGTGGCAATTTTCCTGTGTGTTTTCCACATCTAAACTCTCCTTTATTAAAATTTCATTCTTTCTCTGCTAGGAGATTATAATAACGGACAAAAGTATTAGCATGGCAACTTTGTAGTATGATGACAGTGAAGGGTTGTATGAAAATGGAACTCTTGAAAGAGAGTGGGAAACAGAATAAAGGATTGGATCCTCACAGGCCTAACACTGAAAAACTGAACCTTTCTGTGAAAAGCAGGAAGATTTGCCTCCTCTCCCACAAGGTGATACTGGCAGACAGCAGGATGGAGGAATGATTTCTATGTTAGTCAAGTGTTATGGGGTTGAAACTTGGTCATGCCGAGCAATGTAACATCAATAATATCCAATTTCAGAAGAAAACAGTTTAATTCTGCAGAGATTCATGTGGTTTTCATTTTGGTGGGCTATGACTATACTCATAGCCAGCAGAATTTCTTGCCTTGCAGCTGTTGTTAATTTTGGTAGGAATAGAAGTAGTAAAGCCTGTGTATTGCCACGCGCTCTACACAGACCTAACATGAGGTGGTGGTTGCACTTTGATCTGAGAGGGAAAGAATGGGAGTAGAGAACAAAGCAGAAAAGTGATTTGCCTGAAGTCATGCAGTCAGTTTGTGGATGAGCTAGGAGTAAAGCTCAGTGTCTTAATTTCTGACCAGTAGTTCATACTTGCTGTTCCTCTCATGTTTTCACATAACAGAAGCTATTTTCATTAAGTCTGTGGAGGTACAGCAGTGGAGAGTAGTAGAAACTAACTTACCTTTTTTTGTTGTTGTTGTTTAGGTTAAGTTGTAGTTTATGACATTCGAAGAGCAAACAGCACCGTTGCTCCATGAATTGTGAAACCGCAGGAGGTGTGTCAGCCCTCCCTACCTCCAGCTTTTCTTCCTTACTGTGATGTTCTTCTTGGGACCTGTGGTTTCATCCTGACTGGGTGTGCACAGTGGCCTGCCTCGGCATCAGAGCAGAGGAAGCAACTTGCAGATCAGGGAGAGCCATGGCCCTGAGTTCATATGTCTTTCACCTCTTCTATAAATTCAAAGTGTTGGTGCTTGTCACTCTGTGTTTGATGGTGCTGTGGGCCACATTCAGTTACTTGGTGAACTCCAGACAGGAGATTTCTAAAGCTAAGAGCATGTTGGAGAATTTCAGAAAGATAACTAGCCTGGAGGACAGTCAAAAGGAAGAGAAGATGGAATCAACTGCAGCAGTTTCCACGGTGAAGGCATTTCAGGGTCCCTGTCCAGCTGTGTCTCCGTACCTGAGTAAGTGATGGTGCTTTCCTCTCCTTTCTGATAAACTACATCTGCTTTGGTACTGCTGACTTGTTTTTTCCTAGCTTTCCTGTTTCACACTCTTCCTGTGAAAGTGCAGTAAGCACTTCTGGGTGAGGAAGCAACTTGTGGCACAGAGTGTCTGTGCTGGGTCTGGCTGGGATAGGAGCTCGTGTTGTGCTGCGTTTAGCATTTCTGGCTAAAGCAGCTTTGATTACACACTGGTGACTTGGCTACTGCTGAACAGTGTGCTGTTGAGGCTTTGTCTCTCTCTTCTCTGGCCCACTAAAATCTGGTGGGCTAGAGGTGGGCTGGAGGTTGGGAGTGGACACAGCCAGCACTTTGTCTCTCTATCTTGACAATTGAAGGACTTCACAGCTGCATTGGGGTTAGCACTACTAATGATCAAGGTTCAAATAAGTGACTTTTTCCTTGGTTTGGCCATTTTTATTAGTCCATTTTTTTGTTGTGTTTTTTTTTGGTCTTGGTATTGTAAGCAGCACTAGGCTTCTGCTTAGCAGTATTGTGTCATTGTCATCTTCCATTTTGTCAGCCTGATTAGGGATTTGATTGGGATGCTAGGTTCTTCCTTCTTCACTGATATAGTCCAGAAAGCTGCTGTCTAGCTGCACACCTCCACCCTTGACCCAAGATGTGTTTGCTTTAAGTAAACACGCTGTGGCTGTAGCCCTCACAGTTGCCTGTGTTCTCTTTCATGGGTTTGCCCAGTGAGTCTAGAGGAACTAGAATGATAGCTCAGTGCAAGAGAAGTGATGAAATCTCATTTGGCTACAGAAAGCCTTGGTATATTTTATCTTATGAATTTATAGTTTGTGATGCTTTTATTCGTGCTTTTAAGTAGAGATGACTTCTCATGGCCATAGTCCTATGTCTTTTTCACTTCCCTGTCTCTGCTTTGCTCTAGCAGCCTTTTCTGGCCAATCCTCATACAGGAAGGTATATTTTTTTTATCATCACTGCTCTATAATCAGTTTAAGCAACTAAATGCTTGACACCCTCTCCTTCCACTGCCTACATAATCTCCTTATAGCTTTACTCTCTTGAGAAGGCAGGGAAACCAGTTGGGGCTTTAACCTGTTTCAAGCTGGTTACAGAGTGATTCATTAGGTGACTGGACTAGTCACAACCAGAAACAACTCAGGAAAGCTTCTTGTACTTCTCCTACAGGAGGTGCCAGCAAACTCACCTTCAAAGCATCTCTCACACTAGAAGAAGTGCAAAAGGAGAACCCTCAGGTAGCCAAGGGCCGATATCACCCTATGGAGTGCTCAGCATTGCAGCACGTGGCCATTCTAATCCCACACCGCAATAGAGAGAAGCACTTGCTGTACCTCCTGGAGCACCTCCACCCCTTCCTACAGAGGCAGCAGCTGGACTACGGCATCTACGTTATACACCAGGTGAGGCAACGGTGCAGAGATGCATTTAGGTGGGGATGATATCAGTCTGAGGAGAGGCATGATGTTGCCTCGCTGTCTAACATCAGTTTTCCGCACCCGCTTCGAACAGTTCTACTTGTTGAGGGATACAGCAGTATGTGCAGCCATTGCTGGTAGTGCTGCAAGATCTCAGCTGCTGGTAGCAAAGTTGGGAAGTATTAACAACAACATCTTTAACTGGTGTCCATTTCTTAGTCTAAGTAACTATTTCTGAGTTAGT
The DNA here is from genome assembly GCA_020746105.1 of Trogon surrucura. Classification (NCBI taxonomy): domain Eukaryota; kingdom Metazoa; phylum Chordata; class Aves; order Trogoniformes; family Trogonidae; genus Trogon; species Trogon surrucura. The sequence goes on along the minus strand of CM036617.1, from coordinate 130,629,259 downwards.
GTTCAAGGTAAGTGTCTTTTGCATTATTAATGCAACTCGCATCTCTTGCAGCATACACACATGCAACTAGGCTGACATGTTTTCTGTCTTTTGAATTTGGAGTTGTTTAGATGGAAGGCTTCAGTTTGTATCTAGCTCCTCTCTTCCATCTGTTTGCTCACTGTCATGCTTAGTAAGCTGTGTGTATCGTAGTTGTACTTACTTCTGCTGTCTCAACCTAAACATTACAGCTACTGCTCGGTAAGTGCTTTATTTGTCCAGCAGGGGCTGTGGGAAGAAGCAGTCATGGCAGAGTACCTGGTTCCGTGAAGGGTCTATTAATTTCTTTACTTGCATTTTTTCTAGCTCTGCTGAGTCAGTGGCTAAAATTTGAGCATTCAGGCTTGTGCCATATTGTCTTCTAAGGTGCTTATGTTCTAGTCACAGGAACTAAAAGCATTATAGAATCATAGAATGGTTTGAGTTGGAAGGGACCTTAAAGATCCTCTAGTTCCAACCCCTCTGCCATGGGCAAGGTCACTTCCCACTAGACCAGGTTGCTCAAAGCTCTATCCAACCTGGCCTTAAACGCTTCCAGGGATGAGGCTGCCACAACTTTCCTGGGCAACCTGGTCCAGTGTCTCTCCACCCTCACGGAAAAGAATTTCTCCCTAATGTCTAATCTAAATCTACCCTGCTCTAGTTCAAAAGCATTGTACCTTGTCCAATCACAACATTTTCTTCTAAAAAGTCCCTCCCCAGCTTTCCTGCAGGCCCCCTTCAGGTACTGGGAGGCTGCTATAAGGTCTTCCTGGAACGTTCTTTTCTCCAGGCTGAAAAACCCCAATTCCCTCAGCCTGTCCTCACAGGAGAGGTGCTCTAACCCTTTGATTGATTTTTGTGACCCTCCTCTGGACCCACTCCAACAGGTCTGTGTCCTTCTTGTATTGGGGGCTCCAGAGCTGGACACAGTACTCCAGGTGGGGTCCTACAAAAGCAGAGTAGAGGGGCAGAATCACCTCCCTTGACCTTCTGGCCGTGCTTGTTTTGATGCAGCCCAGGATATGGTTGGCTTTTTGGGCTGCAAGCACACATTACTGCCCCATGTTGAGTGTCTCATCAACCAACACCCCCAGGGCCTTTCAATCCACTCGTTGCCCTGCCTGCATTTGTAGTTGGGATTGCCGCAACAATGTAGATTGGGGATTTCTCTTTTGTAATGTGTAGTCTTCATCTTTTGTAAACATCTTTTGCTTTCTTTTACTGTCATTTACTTATGTGTTCTGCTTTGACTCTAAGCAGATTTTTCAAACAGCGGGAGAAAAAGGTGATAAATTAATATAGTGTCTCTTCCCTTCTATTTAAAGGGACTAGAGTCAATTGGCCCGTATGAAGCAGTGCATTCTAAGTGAAAGCTTACACTTCTGTGCAGTGACACAGTACAACAGTGACAAAAGTCATGGCAGGATATGTGCTTTCAGTTGGAATAGACGGTTCATTCCATGGTTAGGGTCATCATGTAGCCCTTAGAGTAGAAAAACTAAGGCTTTTTTTCTGCATTAGTATTTACTGTAAGTGTACATATAGTGGGGTCAGTCCTGCTGATGAGCGTTGGTTAGCAATAAATCACTGAGAGAATGGGCATAGATTCTTTATTTATTGAAATATGTGAGGTGAAGAACCACATTAGCAAGAAGTAACACCAAAGTACAAAAGTTTTGTTTGATGTGAGCAGCAGTGTCAAGTCTGGACTTGTTCTGTCAAGAGTTTTTACTTGGAAAATTAAACCTTTTACATAGCCTTTCTATGTAGATGGGTATAGCCAAAGACTGGAAAGTGGGTCTAACAAAACTCTTTTGTGACAAATCCATTTTTATTCTCTATGTGTGGTGTCATTAGTTGTTTTAAGTATCTTTTGGGGAAAAACGTAGTTAAAAATGGGATTTAACTATTGAAATACACAGAGTTTACTTTGAAAAAAGATTAAGAAATGGAGGATTTGGAGTTCTTTTGCTTTTTTTTTTTTCTGATAGCCATTGAAGGGCCTACTCCAGATCTCTTCTTCATGGGCTACTTTTGTAACATATTGAAAATCGTCTTTCTCTGCACAAATGTTTATACGTGAGTGGAGTACTGAAATGAATGGGAGTTTGTAAACCCAAATAATGAATAACATATTTCCCAGAATGTTTTTTTTATGGTCTGTGTTCTTATTCCATAGGAATGAAGAAGGACAATTCTCAATAAAAGATGAGAGTAAATTTTACCATTTGTTCAGCATATGGTCTGACGTTGAAAACCTGCCAGACATTTTTAGCTGTCGTTTGGCGACTGTTGTGCAGGCAGTGACCTGTGGTGTCTGACTCTACTGATGGAGGAGACAAGTGCAGCAGATGGTAGTTGCTGCTGCTGAACTAGGCTGGGTTTGATACCCAATACAAGTGAAGTTCTTTACATATTCTCTACAAGTCATCCAAATTCTTCTGCATGACTCAGTAACCCGTTCACTCAATAACCTGTATCAAGAGATTAGAATTTTTTTCATATACAGGAGAGTTAAAAAAAAACCACACTAACAAAACCCACTGAAAAATTTGACATCATAGATTTTGAGTAAATTATGTCTAGATTTTTCATAGAACAATCCTTGCCTGACTGAGATGAAAGCAACTGATTATCCCTTTCTTAATTTCTCATGGTGGGCACTGGGCTGTATTTCCCTAACTGCAGGGATGGAGCCATAAATCCTCTTTGTGCAGAAGCAGATGGCTATTAGTGATGGTGAACAATTGCTGCTTCGGAACAAGGCCTTACCTTTTGGGATAAAACATTGTATACAGCACTTTTTGCCTGCAGCTAACAGTCTGGGGAGGCCAGCTTCTTTCTCATCTTCCATGGAACCTCTTTCAGTCCAGGCACCTCCTAGCAAATGACTCCTTTCTCTTGAAAATTACTTCCCCCGCCCCGCCTTATTCTTTCAAATACATTGAATTCCCAGCTCTGGAACATGACTGTCCTGTCAGTGTCTGGGAGCACAGGGCTTGGCCCTGTTGCCCTCTGGGGCAACTAACCACCTTGTCCTCAAGGAACAGAAAACCTTCTACAGGCTGGCATGTGTGACACAGCCCAGTAAAAAAGAAATAGCAAGATAATAACACCTGTTGTTCCAGAGCAAAGGGTGATATGGTAAACTTACAAAATGGCTCTGTGTGTATATATACATGTACCTCAAACATGAAGTAAAGACACGCTAGCTTATAGCAGAAGCAAACAACAAAGACTAGTAAAAGTCAAGTGAAGCTCTGTGCTGGGGAGAGTCCCTGTATAGCATAATAATTAGGTTATAGACAGGAGTTAAAAATGAAGATACCTGCTTTTTATTTCCTACTCTGCCATCTACTGTGTGACCTAAGGAAATACAACGAACTCTTTAAGCAATGCTATGCTGTAAACTGAGTGGACAAGCATAAATCGTCTGTGGTAGATGCTCAGTCATCTTTAAACCAATTAAAACCAGTTAGTATGGGAGTGATTTTTTTTGTGTAGTTGGGTTTTTTGTTAGGTTGGGTTTGGTGCTTTTTTTCTCTTTTTTTTCTTTCTTTTTTCCCCACAACTTCCATAAACTTTACTGACTTGGCTGCATGGAGTGCCAGTCTCCAGGCTTTTTTCTAATAGCTCTTTTATTATGGAGCCTGATAGAAAGTCCAGGACAACAGCAGCAATAGCAGTGCAATTGTAGCACACACATTTCTGGTGCCCAGATAACTGCAGGTTCTCCTGGCCCTGGCTGTGTTTGTTCATGACAAGTAGAAACCGAAGAAAGACTTCACACTGTTGGCCTCTCTGATGTTATGGGGCAACTCTTTGTGTAGTTGCTGCCATAAAGGCTGTGACACACAAATGCGGTTGCAAGTTACACAAACAGAACAAATGCTCAGAAGCAGTTCTGATTCAAAAGGTTTGATGCCACCTTCAGAGATTCTTTTTTTTCCCCATTCTTTTCCACAGGCTGGCAACACCAAATTTAATCGAGCTAAGCTGCTGAATGTAGGATATCTAGAGGCCCTAAAAGAAGCAAACTGGGACTGTTTCATTTTCCATGATGTGGATCTGGTGCCAGAAAATGACTTTAACATTTACATGTGTGACGGACAACCAAAGCACCTTGTAGTTGGCAGGAACAATACTGGATACAGGTAGGAAACCAGGAATATGGAAAGAATACCAACTGGGAAATACCATGTTACTGATAATGTTCCTCTTCTCATGGAACTGTATGCTGGTATCTACCCTTGCTCCTGACGCCACATTTCTGGTGCTAACACTTCACCTCTCTGAAGAGCCTTCTGATAAAAGAGAACTGTATGGACATCTGTGAAGTCAGCCCCGTTGTCACGTGTACAAATGATCATTGTCATCATCCTGGTTTCTGGGGTGAGATTAAAAGGTGTTCTGAAAGGAAAGCAACGTGCCAGAGGTGGTGCTGAGACTTTCTGTTGAAGCTACAAATGCATTTGCAGCCTCCCGGTCCTGTGATTTGAGGATGTCATCTAGCTATAATAAGACTTGCCACTTACCTTTTGCTGTTGAAATGTCTGATATTGAGAGCTCAGGTGTGAGAGTTTGCCAAGGGGTAGGATTGTAATTTAATTATTTGACTGGACAGTGTCTAATACAGGATCATTCTAATTTTTAAGTGGGTCCCCTTAGTGCCACTGCGGCATAAATTATTTGAGTCTAAAGTCAGGTTCAGTCCGCCTCAAAGAAAAAAGGCTCCTGAGCTTGGTGAATTTAGTGACTAGTTTTTTCACTGAACTTCTTTCAAGATTTACCTCTTCTGTCCCGTCATTCTAAATATTAATTAGAAGTGGGCTTTTCAAAAGCTGATCTCGGAGTACTTTGAAGTAAAGCTCTACTTCACTTCTGCATTTCCTTTGTTAAATATACGAGGAAGAGGCAGGATGTGCAAATTCTTAGACAGAATAATATTCACTTTCCAGCCATTTAGTGTAAACTGGAACACACACAAACGAACTAGGCTCGTGACAGACTTTTGGAGCATCGTGCCTTGCAGAGACAATGCTGAGGGCTACAGGATGGTCAGTGCACCAAAGCAACAGAAACATGGCTTTGGTTATTTGACAGGCATGTAAAATCCATCCGAATAGCATGCACAAAGCTTCAGGTGCTTTACTTAACTTCCTGTGCCTTAGTTACTGCAAGTGTTTTGCTTAATTATGTGCAGATGAATTTTTTTGCTTTTACTAAGGGAGCTTCGTACTGTTTTATTTCCTCATGTTTCTCCTGTTTGTGGAAATGAGCTTTAAGCTTTGGTCTAAAAAGTACAGATAAAATGTTTTTGTTGTCAACACCCTGCAACAGTATTCACTAGGTTTGAATTTGATCTGTGCTTTTCTGTGGGGCTAATAATGCTCTACTTCCAAAGGAATTCCTGGATATGCCTGCAGGAATTCAGATCCTGAGTTCAAGAATGGGACCTAAACTGAGCTGAGGCCACAGGTTGAAATCCCAGTTGGGTGACCTCAGTGTTTTGCTTAGGCTGAGGTAAGCATACTGAGACATGCTGCTCAGATGAGAAAACTGAAGTTGTACATGCTCCACATTAACACAAAATATCCTGGGCAGAAATGAGAAGGGAGTGAGTTGTGGGTTTCCTGGGGATTTTTGTTTGGTTGTGGGTTTTTTCACAGGGTGTTAACTTCTGTGGTGATGTAGTGTGTGGTGCAGCTGCGCTCTTTTGGAGAGCAAGTACCTTATGTTTAGTTACATAAACTACAACACAGTGTTAGATTCTTAAGAGAGAAAAGGTTTAAAAACTTTGGATGGGAAAGCTCTTTTATCTTAGCTATTTCCTTCAAACCAGCAAAACGTCCTTTCCTAATGACCATTTCTATTGTATGGTTTCTTCAGTGAAATTTTAAATATCCCAAAGGAGCTGATACTCTCTTGTCCTCAGGGAAGAGATGGTTGAACGCTGTTACAGAGGTGCATATTTGTAGATGATGTCAGCAAGATGGGATATGTAGATGATGGGAGCAAGATGTGCCTGGGCCCTGCCAGTTCTGCTCTGCTTGAGGAGGGCTGGGTGGGCAACGCTGTCCTGGTTACAGTTTCAGCTCCTCCAGCTTCTGCCTCTCTGGTGGTGTAGGGGAGGAGGTGCATAAGCAAGCAGTGAGGTGCACACATGGATGTGTGGGTGGGCAGTCAGTTCCCAAACCCCACCAGGCTGCTGGAATGGAGGGACGTGGGGCTGTTGGTGACTGGCAGTGCAGCCCCAAAAAAAAAGGCTGGGGAGGGCTCTTCTCTGGTGTTCCTGTTTATGGGACCTCCTTGCTGTCCATTTCACCTGCTCCCTGCATTTCTCTAGAGCAGCCCTGACAGAAGTCTCAAGGTAGTAATGCATAATTAAAACTTGATAGGACCTCTCCTACCTTATGGTTGGTCTTCTCTGGGAGAGGAGATGAAAGGAAGAAAGCAAGGAAGGTTAACAATTCCAGAGATAGAAAAAACCTGCAGGTAGAGCATGAAAGACTGCATCTGCCTAGAACAATATTTTTTGGTATGTTTATATAGATGACACCATCTTTTGGGAATTATGTCACAGTCCCAGCAAATGACAGCTGAAGCCTTTTTTCAAGACAACTGGAAAAAGCATCATGTGTACAGGTCCTGGTCTTTTGGGGAATACTTTGATCATCCTGGTTTCTGCTGGAAGTGCAGCACAACAGGGCACAAGTAATCCAGGAGACTTCTGAAGTGAATGGATGGTAACTTCCTGACATGGGCTGATCACGGCTGATGAAGGGAGGTGTTCTGCTGAACTTTAGATTTAGGAACAAGAAAGAACTAGTCAGAGAGGTGAAAGTAAGATACAGAGAGAAATTTAGGCAAATAGCAGGATCACAACTCTGGAATTCCTGTTCAGGGATCTTCTTGGAAGAATCACGTGGGAAATGACCCTGGAAAGAAGAGGGGTTCAGGGGAGCTCTTAGATCGTCAGCGGTTGCCTCCATGCTCAAGAGTGGTCCATTCCCATGTGCAGGAAGTCAAGCAAATGTGGACGGAGGCCTGCATGGATAAACAAGATGTTCCTGAAAAACTCTTAACAGGAAGCATAAAAGAGATGAAAGCAGAGTCAGGTGACTTGTGAGGACACACAAAATACTGTCTAAGCGTGCAGGTATGGAGTTAGGAAAAGCAGAGCCCCTCTGGAGTTGAGAGACAACTAAGTCTCTCAGTTGCCCTTCTGCAATATGACAGGCAGTGTGAAGGGTTTCTAAAGGTATGTCTGCTGCTGGGAAGAGTAGGGAAAATGTGTACCTGATGTGTGGCAGGGGAGCTGGTGACAAAAGACAAGAAAAAGGCCAAGATATTCAATGCCTTCTCTGCCTTTCTGGGAAGATTTGCTTTCAGGGATCCCAGGTGGTAGAAGAATTTGGATTTCTGAAGACTTACTTAGGTGGAGGAGGATCAAGTTAAGGAACACTTAAACAAACTAGGCATACACCATAAAACCATGTGACCTGATGGGATGTATACATGAGTGCTAAAGGAATTGGTTGCTGACATTGTGAGGCTGTTCTGTTATCTTTGAAAGGCCAGGATGACTGGGGGATGTTCCTGAGGACTGGAACAAAACAAATGTCACTTCTATCTTCAGGACAGGCAAGAAGGAGGACTTGAGGAAGTACACTTGGTCAACCTCACCTTTTAATCCCTAGAAAGATGATGAAGCAAATCACAAGTCGTGCCTGACCAGCTTGGTAGCCTTCTGTGATTCGACTAACTTGGTAGACAAGGGATGAGTAGTGGGTAATGTTTATCTTGACTATTTCCCATAACATTCCCATTGACGAAGTGATAAAGTATGGGCTAGTAAGCAGACAGTGAGATGGACTGAAAACTGGCAGAACCGCTGGACTCAAAGGGTTCTAATCATTAGAGCAAAGTCCAGCTGGAGGCCAGGCACTACTGGTTTACTCCAGAATTTGGTACTGGGGTTGGTACTAGCTAATATCTTCATTTGTAAGCTGGACAATAGTGAGATTGCACCCTCGGCAAGTTTTCAGGAGACAGAAATCTTGGAGGGGTGGTCAATGTACCAGGGACTTTGTCAGGCTGGAGAATGTGGCCAACAGGAATCTAAAGATGTTCCACAATGGGGAATGCAGAGTCCTGCACCTGGAGACGAGTAGCTCCATGCACCAGTAGGTGCTGGAGGCCAACTGTCTGGAAAGCAGCTTTACAGAAGAGGATCTGGCCCAGCGACATGCCTTCATGACAAAGGCCAGCAGCATCTTGGGCTGTGTCAGGAGGGGTGTTGTCAGCAGGTTGAGGGAGGTGATTGTTCCCTTCTCCTCAGCACCATTGAGGTGATGACCGGAGTGCTCTGTCCAGTTCTGTCTTCCCCAGCACAATAAAAATGTGGCCATACTGGAATGAGTCCAGAGAAGAGCCACAAAGATCACGAAGGGATTGCAGCATCTGAGAGATGGAGAGAAGCCGAGTGGGCTGGGACTGTTCAGCCTGGAGCACAGAAGGCTCAGGGGGGACTTCATCAATGTATGTACACACCTGATGGGAGGGAGTAAAGAAGGTGGAGCCAGACCCTTCTCAGTGAAAGGCAAGAGGCACAAACTGAAATGCAGGAAATTTCATTTAAACATACAGATTTTCATTTATTTATTTTTACTGTGCGGGTGGTCAAATATTGGAACAAGCTGCCTGGAAATCCTTAGAGGTGCTCACAGCCTGAATGGACATGGCCCTCAGCAACTTGCTGTAGCAGACCCTGCTCTGAGCAGATGGGTTGAACTACTGGATCTCCAGAGGCCCCTTCAACCTCTGCAATTTTCCTGTGATGCTATGATGGGAGCAAAAAACCAGCCAGGAAAATACTCTGAGGGAGGTTGTGTGTGGTGGTTTTGGTGGGAGTTTTTTGGTGGTTTTAAATTGGATTCCTAGTAAACCAGAAATGTGTTGCACCTTTGTTTGTCTGGCATGTAAATTTCTATAATGGGTACTGTCTAGCCCCAGCAATTGCTTCATCTGTTTAGATTTGCATACATTCTGAAATCAAAGGGCAATCTACAGCCACGTGCACATCACCTCTGAAGTTGGCAGTGGCTGTGTTGTAATGCTTACCTTAAGGGCCAAGAAAGAGGAGGGTATCTTTAAAAAGCAATTAACAAAATGGTATAAGAAGATAAATAAGCATGGTATGTAAATACCTTTTTAAAGTAGGTGCCATTTCCAGGACAAGCAAAGGTAGAAGTTAGAAATTAATCTCCTTTAGAGCTGAACTCCATTATGTTAGGTTATTAAGTAACTTGCACTGTACCTTACCTCGGAATTGGTCCTGCAAGATCCCACAGCGTGTGCCTGCTGGCTGTGATCTGACATCATTCCAGGTTTTTCAGGTTCAGTTTTAAGACAGTTGATGGCTTGCTGTCATTATTGCAAAGCTTTGGCTGTGCAAGTGCAGAGCTCCGCTCCTTTTCTACTCATCCTTAAGGTGTGAAGTGTCTTTTTGGCCAGCAAGGGCAATCATGTAAAGAGAGAGAGAAACTATGGAGGAAGACTTTGTTCTCTCAGTTGGAGAGTTACTTTTTTTTCTGGCCTAAAGCAAATGGTCACCTTTTAGTGAAAAGGGGAAGAGAACAAGACCAACCTCATGGGTTTCTGTACACCTGGCTCTGTGAAAGACAAGTCTAAATCCTGAGTTTCAGGGTGGTATTTTCATTGTTGGTAGATACTGACCTTTAATTCTTCATTCTCTTCTTGTGTACTTCCAGGTTACGGTACCGGGGATATTTTGGAGGTGTAACTGCTCTAACAAGAGATCAGTTTTACAAAGTGAATGGATTCTCTAACAATTACTGGGGTTGGGGTGGAGAAGACGACGACCTTCGAATCAGGTAAATTTATTTATTTATTTAAAAGGCTAGAGGGAAATGGATGTGGAGGAATTGGTTTTAAAAAAAATTAAGAAAACAAAATCAGTGTGACTTCACACTTAGACTCCAAAGGTAGAACGCTATGGGAGACTTCAATGGGGACAGGGAGTGCAAGATGCAGTTCTGTGAGCAGTTTCCTCTTCGCAGAAGTTATGTCTGCTGCGACCTGGTCCTTCTCCTGACAGTGTTATTGGTTGAGTGTGGGTTTCATTAGGTTTGTTATTTTTTCTTTTCTTTTTTTTTGTTGGTTTGGTGTTTGTCTCAGCCATGCCGTATTTATATTCTTGCTTGGAAATTGATTATAATGGAAATAAAAAGATTGAAGTCTGGAGTGTGATTTGCCAAAGAGATAGGAGTGTATTAAGTTCCAGTACTTCACAAAAGCGTGGGAGTGTTTTGGTGGGATTGAGTTTTTCATATTCAGCGAACTACCATAATTTCCTTCAAGCAGGGCTTAGCTAGTATGTGGGTGGTGTTGATTAGAGTTAAGATAGTGAATAACTTGAATTTTAGAAAGACTGTGTATGTGCATAATGCCCTTTGCTCTCGTTAAAAGTAGTTTTGCAGACGTGCCTGTGCAAGTAGGAGAAAGTTACCAGTTTGAAAGGTTTAGTGGGACAAAGATGTCAACAAAAATTTCCTGTTGATCTTTTGCCCTTTGCCTACAATCTGAAAAATTGTTGCCTACGAAAAAGCCTCTAATCCTGCATTACTTGATAATGAAGGGGGAGGGTGGAAAGAAAACAGAAGAATACAGTCCAACAAGCTCTGCTGGCAGAGCCTGTCAGTTTGTAACTTGGGTATACTCTGGCATTCCTGAGTGCTTATCCTTTTCAGTTGCTTAAAAATGCAAGCAAACATTTTGGGGGAACTTAAAATTCGTATTGCTCATGATGTTAAATGATTACACTGGTATAACCAAAGGTGTTAAAGTTAAGAACTTCCAAATGAAAGTTGGTTTTGTTTTTTTTTCTCTCTGTCAGTTCAGCAAATCAGTCAGCTGTATCTCAAGAAATCTAAAAGGTCTGCTGGAAATATGGATTGCTGTCTCTTCTTAATCACAACTTTTTTTTTTTTTTTCCCCACCCTACTCCTGCCTAGAGGCACCAGCTTCTTCTCAGTGACCTCTTGGGAGCTGCTTTTTATAGGGGATGGCTTAGTACTATCTTATTCCCCAGCTTCCCGAAGTGTCACAGTTCCCGAGCGAACAAAGGTGATAGTAGTCCCTGTGGCAGCACATCAGCAGGATTTACTGAGGGTCTCCACAACATTTGCCAAGCGGTTGGAATCCAAAGTGACGCTTGAGCACGGCACCTTGTAACGCTGCAGCCATTGAGGTCTTGGTGTGGAAACCAGAGGGTATGACCCCAAGCCCACACTGCAGCTGTGCGTGCCTCACGCTCTTCCTCTTGGGCAGATCTCGGGCTCGTGGCAGGGTCTGCAGCAGGTGGGCACTGGGCACCTCTCTGAGGGGTGGGGGGTTGTACGGAGGGGTCCTTGCAGTCTTCCTCGGCGAAGACAGCAGATGGCAGCATCACCTTCAGTATCTTCGAGAACTGCGAGCCAGAGAACTCCTACCTCCTGCTGTTCTGCCTTCGAGCTAAATGTGATGGGCTCTTTTGGGGCTCCTTCCTGAGGCGTGCATCCCAGAGATTTGTCAGATCACTTGTTACACTTGTTTGATAATTTACTGCTACAAACAGTCACTGCATATCTGTAAGGGGATAATCCTTCAATTCTCGAATCCTTCAGTTCTCGAATTACTACTGCACTTTCAGCTACCAGTGTGACTAGCAAAGGCCTGGGCTATTCCTTAATTCCACTGACATGAAGTTACCCCTGCTTCTGACAGAGCAAAATCGTTGTGCTCCACAAATACACTTAAGGCCAAAAGTTCCAGTCAGGTGCCTGATGTCAGACACTTAAATCCATGTATGGGGCTTAGTACCTCTGGCACCGTTTGGAGAATTTTTTCTTTATATGAACAAACAAAAAATTTGCAGCTGTCTGTCACCTATTAAAAAAGAAAACAAGCTGCTTTTGGTTTGTTTTTTCTTGGTCTTCTTAGGTGGAGATCTATCACATATAAGGGGCTTTATTACAGAAGTTGAGATGAACTTGTTGCACAACATGTGCAATCTTGCTGTGGACCTCCTAGGTTAATACAGGGCAGTACAAACTAGACCAGACAATACTAATTAATGTAAATGTATTCTGTTGTATAATGTGTGCTTAAAGCTGTACGTGACCTCTACTACAGTAGCTACCTGATTCTGTTCAAAGAGAAATAGTATCTGTCACCCTACTAGACTCGCTCTCCAGAAACAGCTTTGAGCCCCATTTCTCTGACAAAATGGGTTGTGCAAGAGATGCAGATGAGTTTTCTACAGTTCTCTGTACTTGTTTCCATGGCATCTACAGGAGATGGAAGTCTTCAAATGCTTTTTATTTGTTGTTTTTTTTTTTTCTTGAGAACTTGTTTATAGGTGATGGCTTACTCCTGGCATTATTGCTTCTTTCAGGGTTGAGATGCAGAAGATGAGAGTGGTACGGCCATCTGCTGATGTAGCCAGGTACACAATGATCTTCCACAAACGAGACCACGGTAACGAGGAGAATGGAGAGAGGTGAGTAAAGAACAGTGTTCTACCTTGCATTGCGTTAGTATGTGGCTGACAGCCAGGCTCCTGGGGGCCAGGTTCTTTGCTCTAGGTCAAACAGACATTTTGTGGCCCCCAGAGGCTCTGGGGGGACACCCGTGTGACACCCTTGTTTACAGCTGGCAGCTGCTGTTCTAGGCACAAGATCTGCCTGGAACAGACTGGGTAATGTTCCTTAAAAAGGTCCAAGTTACAGTTACATGGACGTGGTTTGAGCTATGAGTTCAGAGATTAAACTAAAGCATCTTTTTTCCCATGTCTGATTGTCCATGCGGAAAACAGGATGTCCTTCCAGTTCTTAAAGGGAGCCTACACGAAAGGAGAGGGACTCTCTATCAGAGAGCGTAATGATAGGACAAAGGGTGATGGTTTCAAAATGAAAGAGGGTAGATTTAGATTAGACACCATGAGGAAATTCTTTTCTGGGAGGGTGGTGAGACACTGGAACAGAGAAGTTATGGATGCCCCCTTCCTGGAAGTGTCCAAGGCCAGGCTGGATGGGGCTTTGAGCAACCTGGCCTAGTGGGAGGTGTCCCTGCCCATGGCGGGGGGTTGGAACTGGATGATCTTCAACATACCTTCCAGATTAAACCGTTCTATGATTCTATGCTACCTGGTGAGGTAGGCAACAGGAGATGCCTTTGAGCATTAACCCCCAGCTACTCCAAAATGAACACAAATGCTAAGCTTTGCTTACTTCTAGGCCTTTCCTATGATTCTATGAAAAGCACTGCTTTACATTCCCAGTAGATACAGAATGGCAGTAGCTCTACCTCCAGGTTTACTAGTGGGAAAGACCTCAAAATTCCTCTCCTATGCCTATCAGTGAAGACTTTCTTCTCTTTGTCCTCAGGATGAAGCTTCTGCGTCAGGTGTCTAGAACGTGGAAAACAGATGGGCTGAACTCTTGTTCATATAAACTGCTCTCTGTGGAACATTACCCTTTATACGTCAACATCACAGTGGATTTCAGCATGCAGCCCAAGATCTCATAAGGGCGAGCATTACAAATGGCAATGGGTCATGTTTGTGGCTGCTGTTGGAGCAGAAGACTCCCAGCACTCAGCTTGAAAGAGAACGGTGATAGCACAGGAGAAAGTTCTTCTTCACAGCATCTCATTGACTGGTTGAGAATTTCCCTTTGTGAGGACTGGCCATGTGGACTGACCCAAGGGACAGGCCCTTGTGTTCTTCTATGCACTTTCTGCTGGGACACCTGCAAAAGCGTCCTTGTCTGGGCTGGTCCAGTGGAAGGACGTGAATGGTTCCTGAAAAAAATAAAATTATTCTTGCAACTGTTCCTAAAGTTCTCATTTGTTGTAGAAGGAAGCCCTGCAACAGCCCAGCCCTGCCAACACTGCTGTGACTTCAGAAGGAACAAGCCAGTCTTATTAAAAGCACAAGCTTTCTTCATCAACTACAAGCTTGGTGAGAAGAGCCACCTTCTTCCAGCCTGAGGAGAAACTGCTTATGTGTGAGGGAAGGGCAAGTAAGGGTAATGGGTGGGGAGATGTTTCAAACCTCTCAATAAATACTGTATTGAATTCAAAAGGCTTCTTTTGTCCTTGATGAGCTGAACTCACCCTGCTGTGGGACTGTGTCAAAGGGAAATTGCTAATGGTGTGGCGCAAAGTGTTGAAAAATGGGAACAGCAAAGTGTGTATTTATATACGTACCCTGGCTGTTATCATTTGTGATTCTTGTTTCAGAAGTCTAGTGAAAGCCTGTGGCTAACTAACTGTGCCAGGATTTCTGCTAAAATACTGATTAGAGCACTTTCCTTACTGCATTGTATCTAACTGTCCTTACACCTGCTTGGTGGGTATCCCTTGCAGGTAAAGAGTTTCCTTTAGTGCACAATACAGTAAGAACTATATGCCAAAAAGCAACTTCTGCTTACTATAATGCTCTAGCTATTTGCTACATTATTCCAGCTGTAGAGAAGATGAAAGCTTTAAAAAAAGGGTTTTGGGTGGGATAGATGTAGCTTTTCAGTGAGCAGGGAATTTTAGCATCTACAAGTAACAAGCAAAAATAGCGTTATCATGCCTGCAAAATAACTGGACCACTGACTGATTTTTATAGAGAAAGAGAGATTACAAAAGGGGCAAGGCCATGGGCAGAGTGTCTCAGTCTGACAGTCTGGCAAGTGCAAATGCATTCCTGGCAGGGTCACAGCTCCACTGTATTGTTTCCCTTAGTTTTTCCTCTAGTATTTTATGTTGAAGACAGATCAACCTTGAAAGATAATTAATGTTTGCACAACAGCTGAAATACTAGATTAATTTCCCTACTCTGAGCAGGAGGTCAGCCTAGGTGACAGCCTTGGGTCCCACTCCACCTCAACTACTTACAGCTACAGTAAAAACATTTAAACACTGATGGATCAGGCCAGAAAAAAAACACAAGGACTTAAGCTCTGCTTTCAAGGCAACTTTCTCCTTTATTACACTCATTAAGTATTCTAGAAAAATCTTAACTCAAATGCATAACTCTATTTTACTCAAGTTCACAAAAGATATTTACAGAACTGTAACTGGCTTCAACACTTTCCCAAAATACAGCACTTCAGAGGCTCGTCTGACAAAATGGCTTCCATCCCAGCGAACACTGAAGGACAGCAAAGAACACCAAGCAGGACAGAGCTATCCAGCTGTGGAAGAAAGGTTCCAGAACACTTGGGTCACCTTACTGTCGTAGAGACTGTGACCCCCAAGGCCTGAGAGGTAGGTCTGGCTCAGTAGTTAGTTTTACAGTGCTTTGACAACGTTCACAGTAAACCCCAGCCTGTTTATTAGCTGTGATATCCTACACCAGAAGCCTTTTCTTCTTAATCTGAAACAGCAAAGTGAAAGGCATGAAAGACAAAAGGATGAGTCTCGGGTGGTGTAGACTCCACACTGCACCGGGAGGCAGGGGCTGAATGCCCACAGCCATGCTGAGCCCAAACACTGCTTTTGGTTTGACTCTCTCAAGAAAATGGGGGAACGTATCCAATGTCCACAGTGATGTTGGTATAAAGGGGATGCTTCGTTCTGGAAAGGAGCTTGAACTCTAATGAATTCATTCCATCATCTTTCCATGTTTTTCTGGTGTTGTGTCGGGAAGCAGGCCTGAAGAAGGAAGAATACAGTTAGATGGAAGAGCAAAGCAGAAGCTGCAGAAGAAGCTCCATGGGGGCAAGGGTTTAGCAAATGGAGGCTGCTAGCACAAAAGCCCCCCAACCAAAAAAAAATTCTCACATAACAGACTAGAGAGAGAAGGCATTTTGTAAGGCAAAACAGATTAGAGTAAGTTCACATTGAGTATTCTGGACAAGGAGGACAGTTTGGACTGGAACCTAATCAGACAGGGAGACCAGTGAGGAGGTAACTCCAGTATGCAAAAACCCCAGAAACTGGCAGCAGCTTAGAGAGACCTGGGAGTGCACCACAGGCGTGCAGCAGTGGTAAACAGCAACTTGTTAATGGAAACTCGAGTTTTGAGTTGACAGAGGGAAGTCTGCACTGCGGGAGTGAGAAGCCTCCAACCCACTTGTCCCAACACTCTCCTCCAGCTCTTTTATGTAAAACTGGGTCTTCGCTAAGGTTACTCATGTCTTGAAACTTCAAATACCACTCTCCACTACTTCAATGACACACTGTAAATCCAAACAGATTCAAGAGCAACTTTTTATTATAGTGAAGTTATAACAAAGTGCCCCTTCCCTATTTACAAGGCAGGCAGTATTTTTTTTTAAGTTTTGTTCCCTGATGCTTAAGTCTGCTATGTATTAGCTTCCCAGCTAGCACGTGTCCTTAACAACAGGTAACTAGCAGAAACCCTTCAAGTGCCGAGACAGGAGCAGAATGATTCAATTGAAACTGACTGGAGCCTTCTTTAAACAGCCACCTTAAAGCAGAAAACCAAACAGTGGCACGAGGTGTAATTTCTGCCTGATTTGAGGGTGTATGGGCCACAAGGCAAAGAGCAGCCTCTAAACTGACCCCTCTCACCAGCACTTACCTTCTCCAGGGCTCTTCTGTCTCTTCATCGTAGTCCATCACTTTGTAGCGGCCAAGGTGAGGTGATGTCCGGACTATTTTCATTCCCGCTAACCGAATCCTTTAAAACAAGCAAAATGTTTGCCGAGGCAAACAGATGCCATTTCCAGGCTTAGTGATAGGGAAGCTCAGAGTCAGAGATGATTTTCAGCATTAATGCAATCAGAGCAAAATGCAGAAGCTGAAGGGAACGAGCTGAACACTGCAGTGCTACATTATCTCCTCCAGCATGTTCTAACCAGGCTTGGGCTTAGAAAGCTCCCTACTGCAGTGCGCTTGGACAGGGTACAAAGGGGATTATAGCAAGCAGGGAATTAATAACAGCATACAGCATTTAAGAGAAATTCCCATGGATCTGACAACTGAGCGTTATTTTCATTTCCTTGTGAGAGCAGAGCTTTTACTGCCTTGGTCCATCACCTAAATTTCCAACAAGCAAACAAAACCTCCTTGTAGAAAGCAAGCCAGTTCTGAGTTTCAGATCCAGACTAAGCCCCTGTTCTTTGAGAAGTGCTGTTCATTCAGATGGTCTGGTTACAAGACTGGCTTCGTAAAAGATTAGTGATAAATACAGGCACCAAACACATGTGAGCTGCTCAGCTTCAAGACAGTTAGATAAGAAAAAAGACTGGATGCTCAGAATTCTAAAGCCAGAGCTCCTAGAAACAGCATTCTGTGCAACTTTCAAGCAAGCTGTTGCTGATGGCATCTATGTTAGCTTGCCAATAAAAAGTGCCTGTAATAGTGCTGGGGTTAGCAAACCACTGTTATCACAGGGCAGTTCTTACATGGACAAAATTCCTGTGAACGTAAGAATGAATGTTTGCTCAGCTGAGGTTATCTAACTGGCACGTTGGCAACAGCTGATTGCCTTCCGTTGAGATCTGGTAGAGCAGCAAGCTGCACTGAAGCAGGAATGTTATAAAGCTGGAAGACGCTACAGTACTGAAAACATTCATCAGTCCAGAGCCAAACAATTACAGCACTTCACTGACAGCATGATATATTATTTTTTCAGACCGAGTTTTAGACAAGGTTTCATGTTTTCTGAACATAAGCTTATTGCACAGTCAAAGAGACAAGAAACAGCAAGAATACTAAACTAGCTTTGCTATTATAGTTTTGCATTGCAAGATTAAACTAAAACCACACTCTGAAACAGTTAAAACATTCATTTACTGTTAAAAGAACCCAACAGATTTTCCTGTAGGTTGGTAGAATTAACCTGTAAATGGTTCCAGTTAGAGCCCTGTTTTCTTCTAATAAAAGGCAGATCCTGGTGTTTGCTAGGACTAAGTATATCAGAGAGTACCACAGTCTGCCAACTCTAAGTAGCAGCCAGCATGCTTTTTCACTAACTTTGTTTTAACAAGCAGTATCTCAGAGGGAAAACAAATAATTAAAAAACAAAAAAAATCTTTACCCAGGACTTGGACATTTCAATGTCCAATTTCAAATACTAATTAATTTTGTTGCTACCTAGTAAGAATGGCTTGTGCACCTCTTAAAATCCAAATCCCAGTAGATGTACTAAGCTGGCCATGCAAAAACAGGCAGCTCAATCCTAATGTCCCCAGGTTGAGACTTCAGTGTGTGAATAAATCATTAACAGCCACTGTCCGCGGCCTCTGTACCTAAGGGCCAAAACATTGCTAATCATTAGTGCAAGTTTTCAGAGAAATACCACATGATTTACTTCTCTTCAAGAAAGGGCTGTTTGGTGACCTACATAACCTACTTGCCCTAAAAGACTTCTTCTGTAAGGAAGTGCACTCCTATGCATAACTTGCCTGACTCTCTACCACAAGTACCAAAAAGCACATTAGACGCCCAAGCTGTACACAAAGATGAGCTGAGTAGACCCAGCACTGTAGCTTCTGATGTAAAGATCTACTTTCCTGGTGTTCCACTCCTTTAGTAAATGCTGAATCTCTATAAACACCCATTTAGTTAGCTTTCTCAGAAGGGAAAAGGAGGAATTCTGCTAGAAAAATCTTTCAATTCCCAGGGGAATACTGCCATGTAAAAACTCCTACAGTTCTCAAAAAAAAGAACACTGCAGAAACTGTAACTTGTCACACTGCACAAGACCAAAAAACACACAAGGCCTTTATTGTCAGTTTAGTTTTATACACTGCACGTGAGTAGTGCAAGATGATCAAGGTGCACAGTGCAACTACAAAGCTGAATAAGGAAGCTACAACCATGAATTTCTACTTGAAGAATTCACATTAGGCAGAGTACCTGGAACTAAATTCATTGTATTCCCTTCTATAGCATGCTGCTGCCATGGCAACTGAAGTAAAAGAAAAAACATCAGATCTTGCTGTCATTGACACACAACAGTGCACAGGCTTCTCCATCACCCAGCACTGAAGACAGAAGTTAAAATTCCTCATGTCCATTAATTCCAAGTATTGGTGATTAGGTAACGCTTAGAGCAACTTAAATGCACTTACAACAAATTCCCAACTGTCTGAGAATTAATAAGTACCTCCTCGCTTTTCTTATTTGTCAAGCTTGCAGATTCCTTTCTTCCCTTAGGACTGTCAACACCAGTGGAGTCCCTTGTCAACTACTGCTGGTTATAAACCCTTTGATGCCCTCCAGAGTGACTGAAGGTACAAGGATGTGGAATAACACTCTGCCCTCCAGAGTCTGAGGAAAGCTTTGTCCTCCCAGCACACAATGACTGGATTTAGAGATTCTGAGCATCTTCCGACATGAATCATTCCCAATGCCAGCAACATTTTAAGGAACATCATCTTGGTTCCTTTCTTAGGGCGATGCTACATGTTTCACTAACCAGCCTGGTTGTATTTGAAGCCTTTTCTGTACATTAGTACCTTGTAGCAATGTCATCGTTTTCACCACCACTGCCCCAGTATGTGTTCGGAAACCCATTCATCTTCATGTAATGTTCTGGAGTCAGAGCAGATACACCCCCAAAAAAGGACTTATATGGCAGACTGGAAAAAAAAAAAAAAAAAAGAAAAGCATCAATATTGAAGGCTAATGCCAGTCCTCTCCAAGCTAAAAAAAGGTGATCCAAGTCCATGTACAGTAATCATAGAATCATAGAATGGCCTGGGCTGGAAGGGACCTCAGAGATCATTTTAATCCAACCTCCCTGTTGTGAGCAGGGACGCCACCTCTCGACTAGGTCAGGCAACACACGTGAGAACCGAACGGGAATCGAACCCGTGACCTCGGTGTTTCAAGCACCACGCTCAACCCACTGAGCCGGACAGACATTACAATGCCAAAACCCAAAATAGCAAAACCAGGGTGATTCCTGTCATGTTTCCTCCCCCTCGTCATTTTCCCTACCTCCCCCACCAGTAGAGCAAGATAAAGATGGTTCTGAAATTCACATCTTGGGTGAGTTCAAAATACCTGCCTTCTATCATACATCTTCCACATGATCCAATAATTCCTGCCCTATACTTTTATTCTGGAAAGAAAGGCAAACAGAAATCTGCCAGTCATTTGCCAAACTAAGCTACCAGTGGAACTGGGAACTGCAGGTAAAGAACTGTTCAAGATGCACACTCAGGTCAAGAATACCCTTTTCTGGGGAAGCCACTACTACAAAACTAACAAACAGAAAACTTCTTAAAGGTTGTTTCTTTCCCTGTCTCCACTTATACTTTCTGTGCAAGAAATGTCTCGACTAGAATACAATGCATCCAAAGCAAACAGAGGCACTTACGTGTAGTGAAACTTATCCATGGCACTGGCCATGTGCTTGGGATAGTATTCGTCGCAAACATACAGATTATAATCATTCTCAGGTACTAGGTCAACATCGTGCAGAAGAAGGCAGTCCCAGTCCTCATCCTTCAGGGCTTCCCGGACACCGATATTAAGCAGCTTTGCTCGGTTAAATGTACCATTCCCCACCTGGAAAAGACAATCTACATTTCTTCCCCAAAACAAAAGGCAATAACTCAAAGTTTATGTTAGTAAGAAAGCCTCGTTCAATGGAATGACACTGAAACGAATCGACACAAACTGCAGATTTCATACCCCAGACTCTGAAAGTGTCACCCATTCTCCTCTGTGTCAGGGCACCTGCAGAAGGTTGACTTTTAAGAGACCAGTAAATCAATTCTCAGGTATACATCCACATATCAACACTTTTCCCTAGACTACTGCTTACTAAAGCTTAGAAATAAGAGAAAAAAAAATTAAAAGTATCTCGGTCAAACAAAAAAAAGAACACAGCTTCTCCCTCCCAATCAACTATCAGTTTTAATTAATTAAGAGTCCAAACCACTAATCTTTCACAACATGAGTCCATGCAAATTAAAAATGGCTGTTTGACCTGCATAGGCTGTCCCACAGCAGGGTGAAGCCAGACTCAAGATATCCAGTTTCACTCTGCTCAGAGGCCACAATGAGAAGCTACAGACAAATCACATTCAGCATTAAGAGCTGAAAATACAAGTGAGCACTTAATGACAACTTTATCCCTCTAGAAGAAGAAAAAGCAGAACCAATCAATAGTGGAATGATGATCTTGACAAAGAGGTATGATATTTCAATCATTAGCAGCTATGGAGATGGGACAGCATATAACTGGCCTCTTCTTGACCCATGCATAAAACATTATTTCCACATTAGAAGATTCACATTTCTTGTTCAGAACTTAACCATTAACTGGGAGGCTCAGCTGTACCACCAGGCACATTTGATTTAGATTTACCTGCTGAATCAAGTAGATACTGTAACTGAGCTGCTGGCGCTGCAAGAATGGATGAATATAGTAGAGAAGATGGTGAAGGTACTTTTCCTGGTTCCTGTAGGCTACAAGGATGGCTGATTTGTAGCGGGCCAAGCAGTGAGGTGGCCTGTAGCGGCCACCAGACTGAACAAAGGGATTTTTTTTGATGATCATTCTTTCACTAGGGAGCACCCGGAAGGTGATGGTTAATGGACCAACTGTAAGAAGAAACAGGAAAAAAAAATTAAAAAAAAAGATCAGTGATGTTTCTCAACCTTTATTCAATCCTATCAGATTAGCTACATATCTTTACTATGGCAGACACCA
This sequence comes from Trogon surrucura, assembly GCA_020746105.1. Taxonomy (NCBI): domain Eukaryota; kingdom Metazoa; phylum Chordata; class Aves; order Trogoniformes; family Trogonidae; genus Trogon; species Trogon surrucura. Next base: position 130,607,547 of record CM036617.1, on the reverse strand, counting down.
GTCTACATGATCTATTTCACCACTGCCTGCTGATCACCTCCCCACAGCTCAGCACCAGGTCAGCAGGCGACCTGCCAGAGGCATCCCGGGTCCTGTTACAGCCAGGAAGTCTCACCAGGTTTCTGCACAGTTTGTTTTTTCCTGGCATTGGCTTCCTGCTGCACAAGCAAACCTTCCGTCTTGTATTGCTTAGATGGGATCCTCAAATAAATGCATTCAGTGTAAGAATAGTGTTGAAAATTAATCAAGATGAACAGATATATCTGCTATTGTTATCCATATGGAAAAAGTCTCTAAGCCTCTTTCAGAAGAGATTCAAGGACAAAGATGTCTGAAATGATATTCAGGAACTTGGGGGAAACGTAGTTTAAAGCCTGGATGCAGACAAACACTTTAGGAAATGTTAGCTTTATCTTAAAGTAGTGAGAAAAGGTTCCAGACGTAGAAGATTTATACACAAATCAATGTGTCTTAATGGTTTCCAACCACTGCCACCTTCTAAGAAAATGAAGCACAAATGTAGAACAAGATTAAAATCTATTACTTAAATGAACTAGAAAGACACCTTCAATTAAATCACAATTAAAAGCTGACAATTTCAAATGACAGTTCTAAGTAGGGCCAAGAATTCTTTACAGGCCATGCTGCCCAAAGACAAAATTAATTTTTTTGCACCAGAAACCTGTGAGGCAAGGTTTGGGTGGTTTTGATTTTTTGTTTGGGTTTTTTTGTTTGTTTTAAATAACTACAAATAACATGGGGGGGGGAGGGAAGAGAGGGAGGGCACACAAATATTTAGGCCTGGTGTTTTGTAGCTTTCATTTGAGCACGGTAAGCTAGGGCTGTGCCTTAAGTCTAATTAAGTATTTAAGCAGGTGAGCCCAGAAGACACTTCTTTCAGCCCATCCTACATGCAAGTCTCTGCTACAATTCGAATGAAAAAAAAAAAAAAGCCTGCATTCACCCACATCCTGTTTAACTGACATAGAAGGAAGCAACATCCCTCCACTGGTTTTGGGTGTTTGCTCTGGGTTGGTTGGGGTTTTTTTTCCCCTTTTGTTCTGTTTTTTTGAACATTAACAAGGCTCAGGGACTAAATATGGCATCAGATTGAAACTGTCCATTCAAAACTGGGACATGTTTTGCTAATACGTGGAAGTTGGTACGCCTCACATTTCTAATGGGTAAACCTATATTCGATGTCTCCTTTTCTTCCTCAAGAAGCCACATAATCATATTTCCCAAGGTCAGTCTAAGCAGCCACTTATCCCACTCCTCACACTGTTAAAAAGGTCTCTAGCCATTATGACTGCTACTCCATGGCTTGGTTTTGTTAGTTGGTCAGATTTGGTTTTTTTAAAAAGCAAAGCTGGATTTAGCTTGTCAGAAGGATCTTGCAATAGCTGACTCCTAAGTTTTTCTGACTGCTGCCTTCAGTAGGAAACTGTAGTACATTGCCGTGCTGTTGTACCTGAAAGAGTTCTTCAGAGAATCATGCTGTGGGCCTGTGAGTATAGGTCACATTCACAGTTAAAATTTTATGACGTTACTACCTACTTCCACACAGGCAGTTTCTATTTCTGCCTTAAAAGACAATCATGTTGCAGTCCAACACTGTTTTTAACCTGTGCATTATGTTGCTTTTTAAATTTATCAACTCCCTGATTAATCAGATCTTTTAACTAAAGCACCATTAAGCACTAATTGGATGGCAACGGAAGCTTGTAAAGAAACAGTATATTCACATTGGAATTTCAACTACAGATCATTGCTCAAAAGGAAAGCCTAAGAAAAGGAATTAATCCCTTTTGCTTGCCCACAAAGGCAGGGCTTTGTTTTCTATAATGCAATCAGGGCTCTCTGCATTGCAGAGTAAGATTCTGTAGCGATAATCCTTAAATTCCACCCCCCCAAAAAAACATTCTAGTCTAAATTTGGACATAAGGATACGAATAAGATAACATTCAATTTCACTTCTGTTGCCACCTTCCAAGCATCTGATCCATGAGAGCAACATCTGCATTCTTCAGGTTTTTCAGGATGTCATGTCCTCCCAAGCTGCCTGGCTCCATACTTCAAACAACTCAGTTCAGAAACTCAATCTAGTATATGTCAAGGAAACACAGAATAGCTTCTTATTCTGTGACTTTTCTCCCCCAAAACCTCTGTCTGCTGCCCTGCATTCCTTGGCTACAAGCTAAATTTTGGCTCTTGGGTCTCCTTCCTGCCTGTACTGGGTTCAGCTAGGATAGGGTTAATTCTCAGTAAAGGAGCTATCTGGGCATAGGGGGTCGCTAGTCAAAGGGATATTCCATACCATCGTGATGTCATGCTGGGGTATATATATATATGGAGCGGTCGGGGTGGGCGCTCGCGCTCTTTCCCGGTTTCCGGTCCGGTCGGGAGGTGAGCTCCGCGTTACATGTTACTCGCATTATATCTGGTTAAACGTTACTGTTATTTCACTGTTATTGTTACCATTTTATGTTCACCATTAAACTGTTTTTATCTCAACCCTCGGAGGCCTTTACCTGAGCTCCTTTCGGGCTCTTCCCCTCACTCTCGGTAAGGGGGGGGGAGGGAGCGACCCCGTGGTTCCTTTGTTTTCTTCCCGCCGGTAGCTCGGCTCGAACCACAACACTGCCCAACGAACAAAAGCCTAATGCACTGTAAACCACTTAATCCCAAACGTGAACTGAGCAGTTGCAGGCTGGACCAAACAGGGAAAAATAAAACTGCTAAAGGACAGCTTTGGGAAAATAGGAAAAGCCCATCTTAGAAATGCTAGAAAGCACGGGATCCCAATGCAGACGTGGTACGGAATCAACACCCGGGAGTGTCCAAGCAATTTTCCATAGCCTAGTTCCTGTAGTATCACGTGGAGGGTGTTTAATCAATATGAAACTTCAGTGCGTAGAGTCAAAACTCAACAGCTCCCTGTCCGTATTGTTGGTCGGCATCAAGGACGGCCCGTTCCCTGCTTGCTTTACTTTCTAGGCAACACATGTGACTATCAGGGTGATCTACTGATTTTTTTTGTTCTTAAGAACGAAACTACACAACTTCAAAACTCCTTGCTACACATTTAAAATTACATCTATAATTACCAAGTTCAACGAGAATAAGCACAATTTACACAAGCTAAACAAATGGGAATAGTAGCATGGATGAATACCTCACTGAGAATGTGCAGCACGACGCACTACACTAATAGGGTCATATTTGTGTAATTCTACCACTGTTTGCCAACAGCTTTAAACCAAGCACTGGTTTCCAATGACAGAATACAAGGCTGCCTCAACTGCACCTGAAAACTTATTTCTGCATTGCCACCTTTCTATTTCTCTTTAAATCCATGGCAAGAAACTCTACTAGGAGAGCATCCATTAGAAAATGTAGCAGGAGCTCCTCATTACCACAACAGATGGTCACGCTCATAAAAAGATTAGGACAGATGGGAGCAAAAGGGAGTAGCTACTACAAGAAGGGCATGGAAAAAGAAAACCTTCTATAGCAGAACAGTTACAAACAGAGTTACAAACAGAATATTCAACTGTTGGTTTGGCCTTTGAGGATTTTTAACATATCATGCATGAAGTAAGGTACCTCTTAAAAAAATAAAAACACAACCTTCCAAACAGACAAGCCCACCAAACCAGACGTGAGTCTCTAGCATGAAGCTTTCTCCTGGTAAGTGGAAAAGATGAACCCAAACAACACATCTTGTGTGCAATGGAACAAAGTCAGACTTGTAATTTAAATGCTACTTTGTTAAGTTTGAATAAGCAAAACTCTAGCGTGTAAACACTTTGTTTTTTCCAAAAATAAAGGAGAGGGAAGCTGGCAACTGATCACTTCTGCAGAAGCTTTAAGGGCCCTTGAGTAATTTATTCACAATATTAATGACAACACCGAAAATCTCATGCAATGCTTTCCAAGGTGTCAGTCACAAAAGGTTTGATGGACACACTAAGCGTTAAAAAAAAGTAACACTAGTCAGCAAGAATCTAGTTCCTCCAAGGCAGAGATGTTTAGCAATTAGACTTTAATTCTTACTTCACAGCCCTGGAAGAGTTAAGATGCCGTAGATTCAGGAGGTATGAAAAAGTTATATGAGCTGCAAGCTGGTCTTACATTCAAACAGTTATCAAAATGATCCACTATATGCATAAGTGGGAAAAGTGCTGCACTTCATAAAAGCCCTGATGCAGAAACCATTTAAGGCATATGGCATTCTTCCAGTTACTTTAACACACTTTGGAGTGGACACAGTAACTTATTACCAGCTCTGAACTGGAGACCGGAGTCCTCAAGAATTGATTTGAAATCTCATTTAATAGAGTTTAGGAAATGAATATTAAAAGACATCGTTCTCTCTGATAAAAGGCTCCCAAGAGATATCAGTCCCATAAGAGATAACAACCAATCAAGACATTTTATAAAGTATTTATGTATCTATTCATACGTGCCCATCACATACAAAACAAAAGGCAACCATCCTGCAGAGTAGCACACGTTTTTTGGTTAAAAAAACCCAAACGAACCCAAACCATCCAGAAGAGGATGGCATATAATAATACCAGAAGAAATAATTTATCTCTTGCATTTAAAGGGAAATATCACAGAGTGAAAGTTAAATTGTAGCAGGGCACCCATTTTTCTTAAGCTAAATCTGCATCAATGCTCCAAGTTGTGTCTCACAGCAACAATACTTCATATGCTCAACTTTATTTTTTTAATGCAGAAAGACTTCCACAATTATTTTGCATTGATTTTCTTTTTATCCCAGTCAACTTACTGTTTGTTTCTGTCTATAACATAATGTTTTCATTTCAGCTCTGACATACCACATGTAGGCCAATCCCCTCTGTTCTCAGCAGGGGTAGGGATGGGCAGAAGAGGTCTTAAAAAGATTTCACAGCTCTAAGCACACTGATTAGTGTAATTTTACTCTGTGCCTGCCTCCTCATATACATCAGTACTTTCACTTATCTGAATCTTTGCAGGCACCTCGTTTTGTTTGCTTTGCTTTTTTTAAAATTTTTTTTTTTTTGGAGATCATTGCTTTCTCTCTTTTCAGGACAGCGGGTTCTCATCAGTAACAGAGACAAGAAGGGTACATGCACATTTTTCTTGTGCTTTTTCAAACAAAACAAGTCAAACACAGAATTGTAGCTTCCCAAAAGAATTGATGGGCTGTAGCTAGTGATGAACAGAGACTGCACTAAGACCATTACAACTGGCATCTGTGCAAAAAGGCTCTGTACTATTAGTATTTTAGTATTTACTTAGCAAAGCAGTTTCCAAGGGAAATGCTGAAGCATTCACTCTGAAGTTATAATACAATTTCAGCATATGTACTGCACATATTTCATTTAACTTCAGCAACAGAGGAAGGAAGAAAATTTCCCCAAAGAACAAGCATTATTACAGAGACTGCAGTCTAAAAAGCCTCATCCAAAGCATCCCAGTAGGGTTCTCTAAGTAAGCAACTTGACACAAGAGTAACCACAGCACTGGCTTTCCACACTTCCACCTGTGAACCAAGGTCAGCCAGTAGCTCTTCCTGTGCTGCAGGTGTGATGATCAGCTTTCCTAGAAGAGCAGGACAACTAACTACTAAGTAGTGCTAATTAAGCAGTGCACTACTAACTAAGTAGTGCTGGAAGACTAGTTATATGCAAGACTTGGATATTCAGAAACCTGTGCAGTACACAAAACCAGACAAGGGTAGCTTAGTACAGAGTACTAAAAGAAGCAGGCATCCCCAAATCAGCTGTAAGCACATGCTTACAGAACTCATCCACTCTTGGCTGACTTGAACCGATTCGCTATAACCAGAAATGCACCACTCTACTACCAATAAACTTGCTTCATGGATTTGGCTTTGCACTTAACGTTTTTGAACTGTTTTAGTCATGCAGTAGCCAGATAGATGCTGCTCTGATTTGGTCCTAGTGTAAATACAAATTAACCTGTGACCAGATTTTTAAGTCTAAAGGAGAAGTTTCTAAGTCTAAATGACATATAACAACCATACGCCAAAAAGCCCATGGTGAAGAGCAAAGTGCCAAGCTACATTCTCATGCAAACAATAAAGCCAAATTAATTAGTTAACCATTTTACATTGAACTACAGGGCTTGATATAAGGCTGAGACAAAGAACCTAAGAATTAAAGTGAGTCAAAATCATGCAGTTAAATACAAACACCGGCACATTTTATACTGAACCACCAAAAAAGAAAAAGTTACTAACTTTGTATTAATGACATGCACTGTCTTCACTCTTGTTCTATTGTCTCCATGCAGCCAAATCCTTAATATTGGAAGCTTTTAGATCAGTAAAACAACTCTTCCTTGTACGACAAATAAAACCAAGTTAAGATGTGAGAGTTTTGTCAGCATATCATGTCAGTACAGCACTTCTAAAGGGGAAATGTTTGAAAAACACACATTTACAAAGTGTTCAGCGTTATCAGGTACCAAAGCAGTATTTCAAACACTTATCAGTTCGTACCTACCAAATATTGGTGACTGCGCTGAGCAGTATGGCATAGTTTCTTCATTAGGAGCTCGGGTAAACAAGCTGAGGTTTGTATAGACATCATGAGTTTTTGAGTAATCCAGAACCTGATGGGAGCCTAATAACCCACGAAACACATTTGAAGGTCCACCTCGGTAGAGTATCAGGATAAATACGGCTTGGAACACAAACAGAAACAGCAGAAAGCACGGATTTTCGACACGAGAGAGGGACATAGCTTTTAGCCCATGCTCTGGAATCAGCCGGGTGAGGAGCTGAACTGCATTCCACACGCTACCGTTCCATGTTCAGGGCTACATCGCTGTGCACAGGAGACCTTCTCCTCTTCCAACTTTCCGAGGCGGCAGCTCGCTCCTCCAGCTTGGCTCGCCTTCGTCAGGACGCTTGGAGCCAAACCGCCTCTTCCCTACGAGCGGGACCGAAGAAGAGAAGAAAAAAGCTGCACCCACAAAGCTGCTCAAGGGGTGCCCAAGGAGCAAAGGGCCACGGGGGGGGCGCTTCCCCGCGGGACAGGCCCTCTGAGGCAGAGGCAACGGCGGGAAGCGCGCCCAGCGGGCCCCGAAAAAGAACAGCCCGGTGACAGAGCTGCACGCAAACCAGAGCCGGAGCGGCAGGCTCCCCTTAAACCACTCCCCGGAGGCTGGCGGCAGCTCGGCCTTCACCCCCGCCCCGCTCCGCCCCAGCCCGGGCCGAGGAGGCCAGCGCCCTCACCAAACGGCGCGGCCCGTCCCGCCTAACCGTCACGTAACGGCCATACGGCGGGGGCCGCCCGCGTAGGCGAGACTACAGCTCCCAGGCAGCAAAGGGAAGCGGGACGGAGCCAGGCAGGACGGGGGCGGCGCGGGGCATGCTGGGAGATGTAGTTCTCGCTCTCGCCTCAGCTGGCCCGTCCAACGGTCCGGGTGGCTGTGCGGCGGGGGAGAGAGGGGTGGGGGAAGCCGTTGAGGTGCGCCGCGGCTCCCCCTCCTCTGTCAACCCGCAGACGCTGTCCCAACTTTAAATTATTATAGAACTGAGCGGGTAGATATGAACTGGAATGCGTACACTGCACCCTACCGACGCCTGAAGGGAGTACAGCAGAGTAGCCGCTGCAGCGAGGGAACCTCTGGCGTGCAGTAAAAATTCTGGGCTTTACAACCCATCCCCTTTACTGGCTGATCTCTTAATCATGGAATCATAGAATGCGTTGGGCTGGAAGGGACCTTTAACGGTCATCTAGTCCATCTCCCTTTGCAGTGAGCAGGGACATCTTTAACTAGATCAGGTTGCTCAGAGCCCCATCAAGCCTGACCTTGAATGTCTCCAGGGACGGGAACTCCACCTCTCTGGGCAACCAGTTCCAGTGTTTCACCGCCCTCATAGTGAAGAACTTCTTCCTGATGCCTGATCTAAATCTACCCTGCTCTAGTGTAAAACCACTGCCCCTCGTCCTATCGATACACACCCTTGTGAACAGCCCCTCCCAGCTTTCCTGCAGGCCCCCTTCAGGCACTGGAAGGTCTCCCCAGAGCCTTCTCTTCTCCAGGCTGAACAACCCCAACTCTCTCAGCCTGTCCTCTTAGGAAAGGTGCTCCAGCCCCCTGATCATCTTTGTGACCCTCCTCCAGACCCACTCCAACAGATCCACATTGAAGGGTCCAGAGCTGGAGTACTCCCATTTCAGAGCTGGACTGACACGTAGGGGACAGGTCGATAGGAAACCTGACCTCGGGAAAGCTCCGGCAAGTACAATGCCACGGACAGGAAAGAATTAATCTTTGCGTCAACCATGAAACAAACGGAGGAACCAAGATATTTGGGGTATGACCTGGACATGCAGACAGAAATTGTTTTAGAGCTTGGTACTGCTTTAATGCTTTATGCTTTGCTTGCCATCTTCCCTTGGGTCACAGTGGGAGATTGCAGTGCAGGAATAACTTGGGCAAGGCCTGTCTGCCTCCATCTGCCTCAGAGTCAGGGAGAAGCTGGACCTGCTGGGACTGCCTTGTGCTGGCGGCTCTGCTAACTTCCTTGCAATCAGGGTTTAGTTGTAAAAATTGTCATCCTGTGTCAGTTCTTGGGCAGAAGCAGCAGGTCAGCTGGAAAGGCAACAGCCTACCCCAACCTGTATTTCTACCTGCCCGTGTATATGCTCTCAAGACTGACAAACTAACATCCAACTAGCCAGATCAACTGTCTGGCAGAGGAGTCAAACAGCACATGTTTCTGCGTGGACTGAGAATCTCCAGGAACACCTCTGTCGAGAGCCTTCCAAAACCAAATGCAGTTCCTCTCCTTCCACTTCAGCCATCATCACCAAAACCAGTGGATCAGAAACCACCACGATCTTTTCTGTCACAAGAGAGCAACCAACTACAGAGTGGAGAGCAGAGTACAGGTCAGAACTTCATGGTGCCAACAGGTTCGAACATTTTCAAGGTCACTGTGCTCCTGTTATAAACAGAGCAGTGGCAAGCTGGGGTGTGTTCTGAATTAAAAATGAGGTGAATTGCTTAAATGCAAAAAAAAAATAATTTAACTGTGTCCACCGAAGCACTGAAGAGAGGTGGTGGGCATTTTAGCAACTGCTGTGCAGATTTATTGAGGGCAGTGATGGTGGAAAACAATGTGAGACTGGATCTGTAAGAAGCAGGCATGGGGCTATCTTCACAGTCAAAGGTCTGCCTTTCACGTTTTCACATGTCTGCCTGAGAAATTAAATTGAATGCATACAAAAAAAAATAGACAAACACCATCTTCAACAGAGCTTGAAATTAAGTTTGTGTGAGAGCCTCTGGATTGTCCCTGGGGAGGGGGCTTCCTCTCCCTCTAAGTGCAATTTCACCTCCAATCAGGCCCAAATGTGATGAGAGACAGAGAAATACCTCACTCTGTTTAATAAGATTCATTCTTTCTCCTACCCCTTCTCCTCCATGCCTTGTCTCCTGGGGCCTGCACTAGATCCCTGATGAAAATGCAGCAGACTGGAAAGCTTGGCCTTGCAAATGCAGGGCCCAAGGAGGGGAGGAACAATGCACTGGTGTTACAGAGTGATATCAAGCAGGGGGCTCATGCAGCATTGGTCAATGTGTCTTACCTGCTGCCCTCCCACTCCCCAGGGTTTCTGTCAAGGGAAGAGGGAAGTAGCATTAGTCCATGTACAGGCATTGTAGAAGCTTTCAGCCGCTACAGCCAAGCAGACCTGTCCCTCTGTTTTTGGGGAATGACTGTCTTTTCTAGTGGGGTGAATATTTCAGGTACCTTTGGTTGCAGCAGCTCTTTCTCAGCCTTTTGCAAGATCTTGGCTTGTAAATTTCACATTGTACTTTAAGCAACACCTTTGTGAATGTTGTTTTTTTTTTTATTACACAAGTATGGATTTGGCTTGTACTCTAGTATACTAAATTTTTAGCAATACATCCTCAAAAGAGTCTTAAAAGTACTTTCATGTTTCCAGGAGGTAGGTCCCTTGTTTTTGTGGAAAAAAACCCACCCAACAAACAGAACAAACAATCAGATAGCTGATGCCACATACCTTGGCCAAATGACAGAGTAAATCCCTGAGAGCATTAGAAATGAGGCCTGGGTCTACTATTTTCTTCCAGGCTTGTAGATTAGCCAACAGTGGGCTCCTGTCAAACAGGCCCATCCATTCTTCTCCGATCTGGAGAGAGAAGGAAGAACCACGAAACTAGAATTGTTTCTCTACCTGATCCCACTATACTTACATCCAGTGCCCCAATATGAGTTCATACCTTTTGCCCAGTGGGTTGTAGCTTACAGGGACTGACAGAAGCAGGGACTGAAACAGCATGCAGTTAGGTAGGAAGGCTAGACCTTGCAACACCTTAGCCTGCATTTCCTTACCCTGTTGGTGCTGCTCCTGGCTGTCTCCCCCTTGCCCAGAGGATGCGGTGAGTTGTATTGCCGACGGCCCTTGCCAGGTTCCCGTCACAAGCTGTCCTAAGCAAGTGATCCTCCCCCAGGAGGAAGGAAGTTAAAACACATCTGTTGAGAGGTTTCATGGCCTCCGGAACCAAATGGGAGAGGCTGTGACACCCCATTCCTGCAGCAGATCTCTTATGTCTTACCATAGCACTGCTGGGAGAGCTTGTCCTGGCTTTTCCCAGAGTGGAGGACAGGGTGCAAGAGCTGCCTGGCCCACCACAGTTGGAGTATGTATGTTGCATCCTGCAGAGCAGACCTCAATAACATCACCCAGCAGACCTCCACAGAAATGAGGCAGTCTGCTCACCGCCAGCAGCAGCCTTGTTTAGGCATGACTGTGTAATGCAGTTTGCCCTTCTACTAAGCTTATGGCACTTTTCCCCTCTCCCTTGTGATGGAGAAGTGCCTGCCTGCCCTGTGTTTTGACCACCACTCACTTCTGAGGTGTGGTTAGCACCTTTGCAGAGCAATCTCTGTAGGAGTGGTCATCGTGTCACCAAAATGACAGGTAGAGATGCCGTGAGACTACAGAGCTTAGGCTGTATTCTCCTGTCTCCAGTCTCTTTCCTTTATCTCTGTAATCCAGGCACCAGTCCCACAGAAGAGAAATGGTTTTTGCTTGAATTTCTCATGTAGCATTCATGTCAGATGAAGGCTGAACTGATACCTTCTCCATTACAGAGGCCGCTGTGCTTTCCTGGAAAAGGAGTAAGCACTTAGGCAGGAACATGAGACAACAGTGCAACATCGTACTATTCACATCGTATTTAATAATGCTCTATTACCATTCAATATAAATAAATAACCATTAAAAAGTACTTTCTTGACATTCTCTTTCCTTCATCAATAGTATTTTCTGCAACAGGAAATGTTAGTAATATTTATTGGTTGGTGAACTGAATGAATCTCAGAGAACACGAATATCAGATACTAAAATGCTAGTAAAACCCAGGTGTTGGGATGCCTTCTCTTCTTTAAACTCTTCAGGTTTGATCTGCAACTTCCCTCCTTATTGCACCCCTGCATTCACTTTCCCTGAAGCCTGTAACTCTGACTGCTGCTCCACTTCTGGGCTTTCCCGCCCAGCTCTGCTAACAATCAGCCATCCGAACTCACGGGTTCTCTTACTTACCCACCCGTCACTGATACACCTCGGCCAGCAGCAGTCCTTGCTGTCCTAAAGCTGGTCTGCAGTGAAAAGAGTATTTGCACTGAACAGGTCTGCTAGCCTGGAATATCTAGCTGTGTGTATCCACGCTGTCCATACGAGGTCTTGGTCCTGCACAATTTAGTAACTGACAGAATTTCTTGATTCACAGAAACTCTTCTCCACAGGACCAGGTTGGGGCAAGAATGGGGCTGGTCCTGAGAGCAGACTCGTGACCAGCACTGAACTGACAGCGTAGTGCACATCACTGGAAAGCAGGTCCCCAGTGGGAAAAGAACAGGAATAATAATTTCGCTTTGTAATAAGGATGCAGAGAGAACAACTCTCTAAAAACATGCCTGTGTGGGTATCCTTTGCAACGGGGATACATCCTTGCTACAAACACCTGCTGTCGGTGCCAAAACCCTGTGTAGGACCTGCATGAGATTAAAGGCTGGGGAATTAATCACCATGTCCCCTCCTGTTCATATGGGCAGAAACTCTGCCCATCTCAGAGGAGAAAATGGAGTCCTTTATTCCCTTGCTCTTGCTCATTTGTTGAAACCACAAAGAAGGGGACTTAATCTTGGTTTAATGCTGGGTGGAAGCACTGAGCCCACCTGCCTGGTGGCAGGATGGGTTGGCAAAGCTCACTGGAGTGCAAGGCCTGTTACCTTCTGCAGAGGACAGGACATAAAGCTTTGACAAATGGAGAATGAGAAGTGTTTTGTGGCTGCCAGGCTTCCTTCATGCTATGCAATGCCAGTATGCCAGACCCTTGCTCTGTAAAGATCTTTCTAGGGCCCAGAAAAGACTCCGTTTTCATGGCCCATTCAGTATTTCTTCACGCTGAGATGGCTGGCAGGGTGGCCTTGTAGTGTTTGCTCTGTTCATCCAGAAAGACCCTGGCTGAAGCCTCACTAAAAGCAGTCTCCACTTGTCTTTTTGCTTCCCGTTGTTTGATTTCTCTCTGATAGGAGGCATTTCATCTCTTAGGCCCCCTTCTGTACTTCAGCTCCCCTCCTATAGCAGGAGGCATAGCTGCTTGTTCCCCATCTGAGGGAACATGGACCGACTCCCTTTCTCAGATACACTTCATGGGGGCTTCCAGAGATCCCATGGGGACTATCTACCGAGTGAGGCACTCCTCTGCACATTTTTTTACCTTGCTATGGTTGCTCCGGAGCCAGAAACTTAGTGCCACCCACATCTCTTGCATAAAGGAACTATAATTCCCTTTGCTGTACTCCCCTCCTTGCTGTGTTTCTGATTATTCTGCCAGTGTAAGACACCATCGTAAAGAAACCCCCATGGAGCACAGAACATACGACATTCATCAATGAACACCAAGCTCTACTGTTCTGGGGTGAGGGGAGAAATGTTCTTTCTTCATGAACATGTCAGGTGATTTAAGCTAAAAACCCAAAACTAAACAAGGAATAGGCAGAGGAGAATTCTAGTATAAATAAATCAACAAATAAATAAGTTTCCTGCCAGCACAGAAATTCTTGGGCGGGGGATGATTCAATTGCTCACAAGTTTTCCCCAGCTGTGAAATCCTCGATGTGTTTTGAATGCCTAAAGCCTTGTTTCTCGTGGCCTGAGTGAAGATCTTTTTCAAGATATGCTCGGAGGGGTTTCTGGGTCATTCAAGGAATCTTCCTGGAAAAGTCACAGCGACACCACTCCCCACGCACATACATGGTACCAACACTTGTGCTTTTAATCCAGTGCATCCTTCCTTCGGTCCTCATTTGCCACCTCCTCCTTTGTGGGCTGCCTTCCACCTGGCTGTCTTCCTGTTTTATTGAGGGAAAGGGAAACCCTTCCACATGACACGGTCTCCTCTCTCTTCACAGCACCACACATGCCTTTCAAAGTTCAACGGGAAAACCTTCTCAGATTTGCTATTTTGGTTGTTGTCTGTGTGCTCAAGATATGTTTCCCAATGATGTCTCTCCACATCCTCGATGTTCTCACAGAAGATGAGTGCAGGCTGAGGGTTCCTCTACTCTGAGCACTTCTCACCCACCTCCACTGCAGAGAGGTGTCTCCCTCTGTGGAGGTCTAGGAAGCAAGTCTGTGTACGTGACTTGAGGCTACTGAAGCGCCCGATGGTGCTGCAGCAGGATTCCAGGCTAGGAACAACACTTTCAAGCCTACCCATCTTTGCCCCTGCTTTCTGGGCTCTGCAGTGAGGCATGGAGGCACGGCCTTTGAGGTGCAGTACCTGCTGGATCACCCTGAGCAGGAGAGGAACTTTATCCAGAAGGTTCTGGGCCTGGGAATCTGGGTCTGCATTTTCCAAAACGACCTTAAGTGAGGGCAGTTCAAGTTCTCGGCCGAGGTGTAGGCATCAGATCCCTTCTGAGCTCACAAACCCCGAACGAGGCGCTTCAGCACAGCTCCCTCTCCAACACTGGCAGCTGATCCATGAAGTGCATCCTTCAGAGGGAGAGGCTCTCTCAGGCTAGCTTTGTTTTAAAACTGTTTTGAGAGCATACCAGCCTTGGCCCGACAGGTCCACTTTTGTGCTTTTGCGACAATTCCTGTCCTTGAAGCGCAGGTTACATGGTATGCCAGGAGAGACCTTCAGAGGCACCCGCACCCATCCTGGGTTTCAGCCTCGATGCTGGCACAGCCGGGAATGGAGATTGCATCTACTATATTTTAACAAATGGTTAAAAACGCAGCGCCCTCTGAGGGAAGGGAAGGACTCCCCTCCCAGGCCGGGAACAGGAGAGGGTGCACAAAGTCAGAGGTGAAGAGCTGTAGGATCGCAGGGCATCACATCAACTCTGTCCCTGTTTGTTACAACCTTTTGGGCAGTGGGAGCCGATGGACATGTGGACATTTTGGGGGTGTTTATCTACCTCCAGTGGTGGAGCAGAGGGCTGGGCAGAACAGGCAGGGCACACAGCTGCTGTGGTTGCTGAGAAACTTTGTGATGATCACTGCCCGCTGCCTCTGTCAAAACAAAAAACAAGGTGGGTTAAGGAGGAGATAGAGCTGTCGATACCGCATCCAGTACAACAGGGCAGGAGACGCATTTCCAACAAGGCTGTCCCCTGGCTCAGCTAGACACTGGGCAAGCATCAGCAAACAGATTCCTCAACCACAATATGCACAGATTTGGGCTAAGATGTGGCTGAAGAACTGCTTGTTCTATCCACACTATAGAGTCCTAGCCGGAAGATTTTATTTATGAATTAGAAAAAGGTTTTGAAGGATTTCACCCCTCGCCCCAATCATTATTTTAAAATCTCTCTGATATTTTTTTTTGAGAAAAATCAGGAGAATGAGATCTGAGGAATCCTGTTCAGACTGTCTGGAAGCTCTGAAATGCAGGTGTTTTCTTTATCCTGTTTCCAAATATCACAATGCAGCAGGAGCCTATGCTAACATAAGCAAACTCTTCTCTCTCAGATACCTGTAAATATATGTTAGCAATAAGAATAGGTGTTTTTTGTAATACCAGTCTTGACTGATAGCTTTCAGGGCTTTAACAAAAAAAAAATATGAAACCTCTGCTCTCAGAAGCCAAAGTCTGTGTTTTGAGGGAGCTGCAGGACACCCTGCATGGTTGTGTGCTGTGATAGCTTTTGTTTGCTCTGTGGCCCCTTGTTGCACATCCTTGTTGCAATCCCAAGGGTTTTCCCCATCCTCCACATTCCCCTTCCCACTCTTGCAGGTCCCCATAGTGTTTCTCAGAGATCAGATGTATGGCCATTTTCCACAGCAAAGGCCTTTCTTCAGCTGAAGATAGGCTGAGAGATCTCCTTTTTGCCCCTCCTGCTCCTCCTCTTTGCATGAAGAGGCTGGGGAAGAAGCTGACACTCTCATCCCCAATCCTCACGCCCAGCACGTCTCAGATCCTGCCTAGTGGTTTTCAGTGCAGAAAAAAAAACAATTTGGCACATAGAATTTTATCCCCTGGACTGGGCTGGACACAGCTAAGGGTGGTTGGAGCATGAGTGAGGAAGAGAGTGGGCTGGGTCAAAAACCCTGCTGTTTATGCAGTGCCCATTGAAGCCTGATCTTCGTGGTTCACATGATCAGCAGTTCCTCGACACTGTCGCAATCCAGCAAACAGGCAAGCATGCGAAGCAGCCAAGCAAGTGGTCCAAGTAGAGATTAAGAGGGCACCAAATGCCACACCAAGCAATGTCTGCCTGGCTCACATCTGCAGGCATTAGGGGAGAAAGGGGCCTCTGGGATGTCTGGGACTTCACTGGCTTGATCTAATCTTCTGCAAGGAGTAATTGCCAGGAGGGAAAGATAGAAATATTCTTCCTCTTGTGTCTAGGAACAGAACTTTCTCAGGGGAGCAATTTTACCTAATTTTTTTTTTCCCCTCAGCTCTGGCTTATCTAGATCATGTCTGTCAATATCTTGAAGCTCAGCAGCCTTGATAGTAAGGACCTCCAGAACACCCTAGCTGTCAGCAAAGATCTCAATTTAAAACTCGAGGGGGGAAAATCGAATGATTTTTCTTGACTGCCCAGTCAAGCAATTTACCTTGCAGGTGTCTCCTGGAGTGGATGCCACCTGCCCACTTGGCAGGTCAGAGGGGCTGCCCCACATGGCAGATGGTGGTGCAGAAGGAATTGTGGTCAAATTTTCCTTTAGTGCAAGTAAACAGCTCTGTCAAAACCTACAGAGCTGGCCCAGCTGACACTGTGTCTTGAAAGCACCAGAGGGGATGGCTCTAGATAAGTGTGCAAGTCCTGCTGGTGAATGAGCGGCAGTGTCTCAATCTCTCAGACTAGCTGCTTCCCTTTCCCACAGCAAACGGCTCATGGAGAGCCATTCCCATGAAATCTGTAGGAGGTGTGTGCTGTTTCTCAAGGAGGATGGCTGAGTGTTTGGCCTGGGAGAGAGGGTGAGGACAAAAGCACTGGTACATAAATGGCACTTTTATGAAAATGTCACATCTGCACTCTGTAGTGGAGCAGTCAGTCCCTCCTCTGACAAACAGGCAAGGCAGGTCTAACCTGTCTGAATTTTTATAAGCCTGCTCATCCTTTACAAAGTAAATGGTACCTCCAGACCACTTAATTGGATTCTGAGTCCTTTTGAGCTGAGTTTGGGCAGTCATAGCTTTAGCTTACTGCAGACCCAGCATAGGTGGGTACATTACTGCTAGCAGATTTCACAGAAGCACAGGTTAAAAGAGGTGCTGCTGCCTGAGCATAGGTGTCTAGTGTCATTTATAGGTTGCTAGGATATCTGAGATATTAATGAAAAGCTGGCAGATAGGGTACGGAGTTTGTCCCTTACAGGAGGCCAGGTAGGTTACCCCAGGGTCCCTCTGGTGGCACCAGGTGTCTATTTTTAGGCAACTGACTCCTGTTCCTCCCATCTGCCGCTGGGTGTGTAGGCGCTGGAATTGCTTTGTGCTCTTTGTACGGCTGTCACTCAGAGATGAGATGGTGTGGAAATGCTGTATGCAGCTCCTAGTAACGCACACAGCAGATCAGCACAAAAGTTGAAGTACTCATGACTGCCTGTATTAAAGCTGTTGGTTTAGTTCCACTGGTAGAGCTGAGCTGAGATGTATATTGGGGTCAGGACTGAAAGCAGCCCTGGAATATCTTCCAAAGCAGGAGTAAATCATTCAGCATCCTGCATCCTGCCACAGATATGAGCCACTGCAGAAAGAACTAGGCACTCCCAAATTGGATACCTTTGTTCTTTTGGGACTTTTGGGCGATGAATCTCCCAAAGGCAGACTTTGGGATCAGAGGGTATGGCAGATGGCAGAGGAGATCATAGCTCCTCTGAAGTCTGTTCTTCATCAATCTCTACTTCTAAGAACATGCCACTGATTTCTGATACATTCCTGCCCTCACCAGCGGTGGTTGCCATAATCTCTCATCGTGCTGCTAAACCTGTCTTTGTGGACCACAAAGGCATTCCTAGTGCCTTCACTGTTTTTCCTCAGCAGCAGATGTATTCCTAGCTCTGGTAATGTTGTTACCAAGCCCTTCCAACTCTGTGAGAGTCTGTGCAGGTTGTGCTTTGCTGATTCCTGTTTCAAGGTGGTCTAAGTGTCCTGTCAGCCTTTTCCCTACTGCACCCACTATGGTTGTTCATGCAGGATAAAAGCTGAAGGTGGATGCATGGAGCACTGCAGAGGTGGCAGGGCTGCTGGGGGCAAAGCTCATCTTTCCACACACTGTGATATCTTTCCACACACTTAGGGCACTTGCCACACTAAAGAGAGTTTGGAGCTGGCAGAAATAGGGGAGCAAGGAATTTGACTTGTCATATTACTGAGTGAAACCATGAGATTGTTCTGCTACTTTTCTTTCTGTCTGTCCACAGGCAAAGCTTCCATGTGGACCGCAAAGAGACTTGAATAAGTATGAAATGCAGATCATAAGCGGGTAAAGATCATCATAGAATCATAGAATCATAGAATGTTAGGGATTGGAAGGGACCTCGAAGATGAGGATCTATTTCTTGTGCAAAGGGTGGTGTGGTAAGGGAGTTACTGCGACAATCATATATGTCTTTGAGGAAATAATAGCATAAATAAGGGAACAGGTACAGATCATTTGCCTTGCCAAATCCAATAAAGACAAGGGTACTCACACTCTGGAGCTGGCTCTCTGCTTACACCTCTACTCTGGGGTCTGTAAATCCACGCTTGCCTTCATTAACCAGAGTGGGCCTCTCAGTTCTCGTGTGCCAGACCAATACCTAGAGGGAATCACAAAGAGTTCAGGCTCTGGATGCCATGGAAAAGCCAAGAGCAGTGTATCCATCAGGTGGGAACCTCAGCAACTGGGGTCTCACAGCTGTTTGAAGCATGTGATTCAAAAGGGTTGATCCTGGGAGAGACTTCACAGGTGCATTAAACAGTGACAAAGAGGAGGGATCATTCTGGACTGAAACCGCAGACTCAACCCTCTGCCAGTCCTCCTGGAATTTGGAGAAGAAATCTGGGCACTAATTGTATGTCTGAGGCTCTTTATTAACACAGAATGCACAGCACTAGCTGTTCCTCTGCTCTCTGAGCTTTGCATCTGTGAAGAATTTGGCAGGCTCTGCCCATCTGTCCCAGCACCCTTCGGCACTGCCATGTGCCAGCACAGGGCAGGCACAGTGGAAGGTGGAAGAGCATGGCAGGACACTGCAAAAGCAGCCAGGACCCAGCAAGGAGAATGTATCTTCAAGGTCTCTTGTCCTACTCACCTTTGTGCAGTTGGCTGCTTTGGGCTCCAGCCCGTCCATGGTCACTAGATCCTTCAGCAGACTGGTTTCCTGGTAGCCTCCTTTAACTCCCTCCAGCTTGAAACTGGCCTGAGGCTTCTCCAAAATCAGCTTGATACTTATAGCGAATCCAGCCATGTCAATGGCAAAGGGACGGTTAGGGTCAAAGACGGTTTTCCAGCCCACCACCTTTCCTGCTGGGCTCACTTTCGGGGATTCATATCGCAACCCCCCAACGAAAGCCACTGGCCAGACTGACACCCTCCTTGTGTAGCGCATCTGTGTGCCAGAAAGAAACCGTGCTGTGATAACTCAACCCTGTGACGTCTGTCCCAACCCGTTAGTGTACTGCCCTCTGCTTTCCTTGGCACCTGTTCTCCCCCATGGACTTCCCACACAATCGTGTAGCTCTAGGCAACACAAGCTCTTGTTCACCCGTGCTACTGCCTGAAGAGCTGCAGCTTTTGCAAAGCCACAAGGCTGTTGTAACACGTTCTTCCCCGAACACCAAACTCACTGCATTTCTGTGCCTGCATTTGGCCCCTCAGAAAAAGGAAACACTTTGGTTTTCTGACTTCATCTAAACTTCTATAATTTTATCATACAATTTTATCATTTTTGTAAATGCAAAACACAACTTCTACCAGGCCTCTAGCTCCATTTTATCAACTCCACTCACTCCAACTTTACCCTCATGCAAGTAATCTCTCTCCCTGACTGACGTGTGTTTGTCTTCATTTATTGCAAATTCCCCAACCTTGTTGTTCTTCTATCCATGGCTACGGCCTAAAAGAGTGGGCTTTTATCAAAATTATCAGAAAGGACCTGGAAAAAGTAAGAAAGGATGAGCTTAACAGAGATCTAAAAAAATTCTGAAAACTGGAAATGTGTTCTGATGCATAACTCTGTATTTCAAGTGGTGTAATGCGGTTTGGCTTAAATTGGTGACAAGGGAGTTTACTGAATTTTTGCAAGTTTTCAATAGACTGGCATCTCACAAAAGTCAGGTTTCCAGCAGAAATCTGGGGAAGCTTCTGTGATCCCAGAGGCACAGCCCTGTTGTTGTGGCTGGAACTCAGAGTACAGAAGGGCAGCCAAGGAGAAAAGGTGGATTAGAAAGTCAGTCAACTTTTCTAACATCCCTGCCCATCACACCCCTACAACAGTGCAGATTTATGCTTTGCCAGAAGTTTGTCTTTGGTGCTTATTTAAATCAGGCCAGCTCTCCCTGAGGAGAGGTATAAATTTGGGTGTATATATGTGCTCTGGTCTCTGGCAAAAGGGGCTTTAGCTTATGCAGTGGTGTGTGAGTGGCTATTCACATTTGCAGCCTGTACCATGGCAGATGTGCTCTTTGCTCTTTCAGCCCTTTAGAGTTCAGCTGCAAAACCATAGGTTTGCATCTGCCCTACACCCAGCTCCCACTGGGTGCAGGATGGGTGAGGAGAGCTCCAGGCAGCATGTCAGAGCCCTTGTCTCCTGGATGATGCTAAAAGTCCATGTGGTAGCCCTATCTTGGAGGTCTTTGCAAGCATGCCTGGCCTTAAGAGGCTTTGCAGCTGTAGCCTGCTTTGCTGTGCCATGCAATTTTATGGCTCTTACCTCTTCAAAGAGCTCCAGGCTGTAGGTGTTATCATCGTCGGCAAAATAGACTACCCCTTCTGGTGGCGCGGTGTTGCTGAAGCTGTCCCTCAGCCAGTGCAGCCCCAGGTTCCTCTGTAGTGTCCCTCTTGGGGTATGGGAGGGGATCCAGGACAGCCCCAGCTTCAGGCTCTTGGGCGTCTCCACGTTGAGGTGGGTGAAGTTGAGCCCTGCCTTCTCCAGCAAGTTGGATACTAGGTTGGTTCTCCGGGGGGAGTCCTCCACCACCACCCAGTGCAGGTTTTGTACGTGTAGGAAGGTGTTGGCCAGGCGGGTCAGCTCAGCTTTTTGTACTGGCCGGGTGTAGGTAGGGGTGATAACAAAGATGGTCGGCAGGGTATCTGACCATGGGGGAGGCCTGGAGTACACATAGTTCTGGATGATTTTAGGCGTTGCCCCTATGCTTTGCTGCTGCCGAATACATGATGGGAGGCCTTCTTCTCTCAGTGCAGATGTACCATTGAAGAGAGCTTTAGATGTCACATTCTCATCTGTCTCTTCTGGGACAAAAGGAGGGAAGGAAGGAGAGGAAGAAGAAAGATGTTAGAGACCTAATCTCTGCCAGGATGCCTCCTATCCAGGGAGTGCTGCGGACACATCTGTCTGCAGTCAGTGCTCAGCACATCAGCATCCTCTTCCCAAAGCCAGCCTAAGGTGCAGTTTAACATGCTCTTGAGAGCATTTCATGTGCCTGCTGTAGGCCAATCCTCAGTGGGCCTTCAGGCAGGCTTGGCTTTGTTTGACCCATCCCATGAAAGAGCATCATCTACCAAGGGTTTGCACCAGCAATCATCACAACCACCAGCACATTGACAACAGAGTTCTTGCACTTACTTCTCAGCAGGCTGAGGTAGTGGGTGGTTGGGTACTGGTGCCACAAGGTCAGGAGAAGGGCCCATGGCAAGGCAATCAGGAGCGTGGTAAGAAGGTTACGTCTCCTCAGCATGCTGCAGAGAGCTTCCAATGCCCAGGCATCTCTCTACCTTTCAGGGCAGAAAGAAAAGAGTAAGGCCTCTGAAATGTAAGTCACCACAAAACGTCAAGATAGTAAATCTAGAGGCCAAACTAATAGACTGTGTTTGGCTTGCTTGGAGGGAGGCATGATCAATGTTGGGCCCCGATCCAGCAAAGCGTTTGTCTAAGTATAAGTTTACAAGGAGCCCCATTAACATTGCAGGCCCGAGCCATTATCCAGCAGCCCTGGCCAGTTCCCATGCTATTGAATAGAAGTTTTTATCTATTTTTGTTGCTCTAAAGAACCTCCCGCTGCCCCATGATGAGCCCACAGTCCTTGACTTAAGGTTGTTCATGTTGCTGATTGTGAAGCCAGAGAGGGCTGTTACTTGTCCCCCTCGCTGGGGCTGGGATTCATTCCTGAGCTTTGTGGTGACCATTTAATTTGCTTCTTCTGTAGATTTTTTTTTTAAATTGAGTGCAAGATTTGTGTTTGTGCATATGAAAGTGGACAAAACAGAAAATGTCAGACATCCTCAAGACAGCCAGAATCTCTTTCACTCCTGCAGTTTTAATTCATCCTCCTCATGCAGATGCATTGAGGCAAGCAGGGATACATGCTGTCACCTACTAAATTCTCCATGAAATACCTGCCTCAGTCATTCCATGGTACTGGTAATGCCTGCTGGAAGTTTAATTATTCCACATCCCTTTCTACTCATGGCTCGCAGTGTTTGGCTACTGCAGCACTTAGTTTAAATCACAGACTTCAGAATCCTTTAATTTCTTTCTTAGCATTTCTGTAACATATATGATCATGAGATCTGAAGAATCATAGAAGTTAACATTTGTTTTCAAAACTCTTTCTATAAAGTAAGAGCAACTAAAAGAAAATGAAGAGAAATAAAGGACAAAAATATTAGGAATAATCAAAAGCAGGGAGTGGCTTATTTACAGCTACAGCAGTCCTGTGCTTGAATTTTCACAATTGTTGAGCACTTTCAGCTCTCATTAGTTAATATGATTAATGAGCAGTCAGTTAGTTTGGAAGTCAGATCCCTGGCTTCTCATGATAGCCATGCCTTCAACAAATTATCCAACATTAATGATCACTTTGGAAAATACAGACAGAAGTATTTGGCCATCTACTGCAAACCACTTGTCCAGGGACATAACTCGACCCTATGTAAAGTCATAGTGTGATGAGGTCCCAGTCCTAGCTCACCTGAAATTCATCTTCTGGGACGTTCTTAGGACCTGTCTTTAATTTTTCCCCTGACATTTTATCCTGGTGTTCTGAAAAAACAAGGATTGTCATCACAGGGCTCCTCAGTGCCCTAACACCAATAACTATCAAACCCATTTCAGACAAATCTGACAGAAGACCAGTATGTCTCAGTGAGTCTTCCGGGAGGCAAATAGATACTCACAAGCCCTGTTAAGGAGATTGCTGCAACATGAGCTCATTCCTTGTTAGACACCAACGGTACCATGCTGGAGCAACCCTCAAACGGAACCTATATCCACTGTTTCCCAAATCAACTGTTTATGTGGTAATGGTGTTACCTGTACCAGAGTCTGCTTTCTGTCCAGGAAATCCCTTCCTTTATCAGCGTAGAAGCACAAGGCAAAGCTTCCCAACACTCTGGGCAGTGAAAACAGGCAGAGCCACTGAAAAAATCCAAGGAAGACTCTGCACTGCCTTGTAACAGCAGCAGACACTTAGGTCCACTCGAGCCCTAGCTCGGGGTCATCACAGCTCCTTGCTTCCTCCAGTGTGCTTGCAATTACAAATGTTCCTGCACTAGAGTCAGGCAGACAGTGTTTTTTTTCCCTTTAATAAAAGGCCTTAATTATACAGGCACAGTTTCTATGCAGCAGGCTTGCTGCTGCTGCAAACTCAGGTGGCTTCTGGAGGGAAGGAGAGGAGGCGGTGGAAGTGGCAGCTGTGTTACCAAGAGAGCACAGAGAAGAGTGGATCAGAGTTAGAGGAGCTTTAACAAATTCCCTTTGTAGTTCTTTCTCCTCCTCCTTCTCACAGGCAGCCCTGTTCATGCTTCCCAAACACTGCAAATGGAAAGGCTATCCATGTGTACAACTTGCCTGGTGCTCCTTGCTTGCTTATTTCTACATGTACCTCTGCTGTTTTTCTAAAGCATTCAATGCTGAAGAAGTTAAATCCTGCACAAAGCACTAGGTTACTTTTGAATCTCACAAAGGAGCTGACTTTAACCCCATTTTCAGAAAACCCCTCGTGGCGTACTTTATTTTCTTTTAAAAATGTTAACTTCTTTCTCACTGCTGCCCCTGCATCCATCATGCTTGTGCTCTCCTCTCCTCTATTCCTCTTTCACCTGCCTTTTCTCCATCCTTAATGATTCTTCTTTCCTGTTTCCAGGACTAGAGGAATCCCTAGCCTACTAATAATTTTAGCCTTTGTCTTCTCTCCTTCCCCACAGAAAGGCCCTTTGCATTTTCTTAATGTCCACCACGCATGGAATATTTACCACAAAGTGGTCCATTAAAGCATCAGCCCATCCTTTTCAAAATACAGCATCAGAACCCACTCACATGTCAATACCTCTGGGCAGCCTGCTGATGGCCCCAGTGGGGCTCACAGAGGTTTACTACACATCTTTTTACCTACTTTTTGTAATTAAAAACAAAGTACCCTAAGTGGCTCAGATTAATTGCATGCCTGGCTGGCAGGCATCACTGTATATATTCTTGGCACAACCAGCTACCTTCCTTCTGTCTTTAAACCCATTCAGAGTAGATCCTATAAGACAAGATTCAAGATCAGAAGAAAATTTTGTGATCATCTAAACCCATCTCCAGCGATCATCCCGTAATTCCTGGGTTTAAGCTGTAGAGGGCAGGGAATGTCTCTTAATGTGTTTGTACAGCCCTACATTGATCCCAACAGGAGCCTTTGGATGCAATTGCAATACAAATATTATTGATTGTACTCTCTTGCTGGCTCTTCTTCTCCCTTGCTATTTCCTCTGTCCTGCCTACTCTCCTTTTTCTTTCCTTTAATTTTTTTTTCCCTAGTGTCTCCTGCAGCCCTTGTTCATGTTACACACCCTTAACAACATTAGCTGGATGTTTGATGGATGCCTTCAATATGCTGCCTGTAGCCTTCTTGAGTTGTTTTCCAATTATACATCCCTCTTCTTAATTTCATCCATCAATCTTCTGTTCTCCATTAAAAAATAAACAAACACACACACTCAGAGCACAAAGCTGAGTATGATAGGGACAAAACGTTTCTCATGCTACCTCTCACTTCATGCTGCTTTGTCAGACTCCGCAATTCCCAGGATGCAACACCATCCAGCCTCTGTTTAAGTTCATGTGCTGATGCAGGAGGCATTAATCTGAAAGAAGTATAGGAGAAGTATGTGGCGGCAAGAGCACAAGCATAGGTGCCCCAGAGTGATGCTGAAGACAAGCAAGATCTGGCTGAGGCTCAGAGCATCACATGTGACTGATCCCTTCATCTGCTGTTGAGTAATTACCAACAGGGTACAATTTGTTACAGGCACGGCAGCTCAGATGTTGGAAGAGGGATAAGGATTCCCAGGTTGGAGAACAACCCAGGCAGCCTCACCATTCAGATACAACTTTAAGAGGTCAGATATGTGACTTTCTCCCTGAGTTGCAGAATAGTTTGAAAGGACATACTGAGTGAATGGTAGAGAAAGGTAAAAGTCAGGGAGAGGCCCAGCTGACTGGGAATAATAAGGCTGACATGTGAGTTCAGGTGCCTGCAATTTTCCTGTAGCCACATCCTCAGAAATGGTTAGGATCACACAGGCTTCCGTAGTTCTCTTCTGAGGTTTCAGCTCTGCCCTCAACCTGCCCAGTTCAGCATAAGAACCACACTTTTTGAAAAGTTTGCTCTGTGAGAAAGACAATTTTGCAGCCTCTGGTTCAGGGCAGCCAGTCTGTGTGAGCCAGGCTTACAAGACACTCAACGCTGGACCAACCCCAGCCTCGGGATTCTGTCTGTGCTGCGAGACATAAACTCTAAAGATCATGATCTTCCCAGAGGGGCAAATTTCATAGTTCAAACTGTTCTCTGGGAACATGCTGCCATCCAGTGTAGAGATTTTCCAGGCAAGCACCCAAAGCAAGCTAGTCTCAGCTACTGGACCTAACAGCTTCAAGAAACGCCCCCTAATCTTGGTCTGTACCATGTTTGCAAGCTTACCTGTGTGCACCCTGGGAAGAGAGAGGGGTGGAGTGGAGAGGAGACGAAAGAAGGATGAGAGGGGCAGAACCAGAGCAGAGCTGCTGGCAGGTGCAGATGACTCATTTCACACACTGAAACCATCAGAAGGGTTTTGGGTTTGTTTTGCTGCTCTATCCATCAGCCCCTAGCCACTTTGAGGAAATCCATGCAGATTTCATGAGTTCCCTAACTCCCGGTGTGGGAGATGTGATGCTGAAGGCAGAGCAGGGAGCTTTCAATTATTGATGAGAGCGACCTCTCTTTAAACAAGGAATGCATAATTCATGGCAGCGCCGGTATTTGTGGTGATCAGCAACGGCTCTGTCTCTGCTTTGCTGAAATCCACAAGAAGCTGCTGTCACCTCTCCCCCCCATTCCCCTGGGCCCATCAGAGCCTTCAGCCGAAACTTCAATGCTGTTTTAAATTGAGATACGCCAAGATGCTGCAGCGTTTCCCTTCACCGGGCAGGCTCCTGCCTGCTTGAGATGTGCACAATAAAGTGGGAGGACGGATTCAAGTAACCACAGAAGTGGGTGGAATGGGTTATTGCTTTGGGATAAGCAGGGGTAATTACTTTGCAAACACAGCCACGACAAGACATTTCTCAGCAGCGGGATTCCTCTGACCCCAAGACAGGTCTGCAGGAATGGCATCAATAGAGGACAGAAAGGATAGGCTCGATCTAGAGGGCAGTCCCTGAGGGTTCACAGCCAACTGTATTTCTTGTGGGAATGGGAAACAGAAAAGGAGAAGGGAGATTTGGTTTTCTGCTTAATAAGTAGCAATTTCTCCCCTAAACTGCTGAAATCCTGTGTGGCTGAAAAGCAAAGGAAAAAAGAAAGAAAGGCATATATTTTTTAAGGAAGGGAAATTTTAATGATGGAACAGAGAAGAGAAAGGCTCTTTCCTAAACCCACAACTGGGATCTTGACTTCCCAGGGGCACAGGCAAGGCAGGTCATTGTTGTCCTGCCTGAAAGTGGGAGGGCACTCTTCTGCTGGGGGGTTTTAATCACCCCTCTGCCACAGAGCTCATAAAAGGCAAGCGACGCCTGCCATCTGAATGAGGTGAACACTTCCCTACCACTCTTGTGGGGATGGAGAGCAAGGAAAAATTAACTGAGCCCCCTGGAGAGACGAAAACCTGAGAACTACAAATAATAAAACAATACGGGGAAGGATGGCCAAGTCCTTCCCCAGGGCAGGAAGAGCGGAGCTACCAGCAGCTGTGGGGTTTAAAGGCTCAGCCCCATTTACTCTGTCACTTGGTGCATAGGCTCCTGTGGGGACAACTTCCCTGGGAAGTGAGTCACTCCCAGTGAAACAGTTGCCCTTCCCAAGCCCCCATGCTTCTTCCTCAGATGTAAAGGAAGGCTTCATCCTCTCCCTGCCAGCTCTGATCTCTTCGCCATATGGGACTGCAGTTACTTCAGCTCAGAAACAAGGCTCACGCCTGGAGAACGCACCGTGCAATGCTCCCCATCCCTCCACTGCCCATGTGAACCCAAGTCTAGCATCTTCCTCCAACCTTGGTCCGCAAGCAGCTCTTCCCCAAAGCATCCTTGTCCCAGACATGTGACTCGTATGTGAGCAGCATGCAGTGGGGGAAGGCAATGCTTTTTACAGGGCATTGTTTCCAAGTTTAAAAAAAAAAAAAAGGCAAAAAAGAAAACCCAACAGGAAACAAAAATGCAATGTTGATAAAGCTAATTAAAACTGCTGGCTAGGTCCCATGGGAGCCAATACTTCTGAGACAGTGCATGGCTCAGCCTCCTATACCCAGGTAGATCAAGGGTATCCAGACACTATCTGGGCTATCAGCAGGAATGGAGATAACCTAGTTCGGATATAGACTAGACCTTGAACTTGGCTGCAAAGCCTGGCTATGCAGGGAGCCTTCCAGAGCCTGCAAAAGGAGGTCTAAACCAGGCTATTTTTAATCAGCCCAGCCCCAAACGTCCTTCACAATCGACCCATGCGACCTGTCACTGCCTTCCCATCCCCCTGAGCTTTTGCAAGGGTGGGCTGTGACTCCGAGGGGCACAGTCCTCTGCTCCGTCCCAATTTCCTTGTGCTGCAGAGCTGTAATCCAGGGGTGCCAGAAATACCGGGAGGAAGATTGGCAGCTCAGGCCCAAAGAGAAGCAGGAGGTACCAGATGTCTACTGAGAATGCCAGCACTTTCCTTAGAGACCTCTCTGCTTGGAGTCATCCTCTCTTGAAAGGGAAGTCGGGGGCTTATTCAAATGTCGGCTTCTCTCCCGTGTTGCCGAGCTCTGGAAGAACCAAGGTCTTTTTTAGATGCTGATGACTATCACAGAATAATCATTACAAATGTATCAGCGTGAATCAGCCCAATATCTGCATTATCCAAAAAAAACCCTTTCTCTTTTTTTCCAAGAAGGCAAAATAATTCTAAGGAAGAAAAACAATACTGGATTGTATCTGTACATTTCACCCAAAGCTTTCCCTACTGAGTTAACTGCTGATGCCTGTTCAGCAGGAGTGGGAGCTGTCATTTTACAGCTTTCTTACAAAAGCAGAAAGGAAAAACCCATAGTATTTGCTTCCAGAACATTTTCAAAGACAGAGAGGAATTAGTTTTTCAGAGAAAAAGGCATTAGGCATTATTTGATGAATAATTACATTTCACACGTTCTCGTCTGGGGAAAAAAAACCGCACCCCACATTGATCACAAGCTCCTTGTAAAGACATGGGGCCCAAAGGCCAATGCTGTTCCTCTGGTAGCAGCCAGGATGCAGAGACAGGCTTTGATCTTAGCTATGTGTCGATATGACATCAAATTCAGACCTCCAGAGAAACTATCACTAATGCACACCCTTGATTGATTTAGACAGCTTGTTTTCCTCTTGCTTTCAAAGGCAACATCGAAATGCTCTTTCCTCATGGACTTCCCAGTTGCTTCTAGGGAGGGCAAAAAACTCACACAAAAGGAGCAGCTGGGAATCACAATGCAAATGAGTGGGACAGCAATTATGCCATTTAAAACCTAGACATAGCTAAAGACATCTACTGTCTTCCCAGAACCTGTGGAAATACTGGTTACACATGTGTGCTGGGACCTTGAAGAATCAGATTCCAGGTCCCTTATCGCACAGAAACAACTGTGGGCACAGAAACAACTGTGATGCAGTGTATGGGCAACAATCCCCTGGAGTTTTTATTTGGGAATGCTGGCTGAATTATGTGATCAGTAAAAGCATCGTGCAAACAGCAAATTTGAGCATAATGTTTTTGTGGTTGGCCGCTCCACAGATTAACACGGAGCAGACACTGGCCAGCACTGATGAGTTGCCACCACATCATGCAGGCGTTGGTTCAGTGAGAAGGAGAAAGAGGAGAAACACCGCTTTGGTCTCCTTGATGGACACTTCTGCTGTTGCAGCTCTCTGAGCTGTGTGAAATACGCTCACTCTGTAACTAGCTGAGATGGTCCAAAATGCTAATTCTGATTTCTTCCTCCGAATAAATCATCAGCACTCATTAGATTTGCTACTTGCTGTGCGGCATCCAAGTGTCATGCAGACACTTTCAAAAACAAACGTAGAATGGAGAAATAAAGTGGCACCTAGAGAATTGTCTTTTGCAGCAGATATATGTTATGGTCCGCTGCTTCATTTGTACCTTAAATGCCCCAGCTGATCTGTATAGCTCGGGCTCAATTAAAAGAAACACCAGAATGAAAATTAGAGAGTCAGAAGACTACAGTGTTTATTCTCCTGCCCTTTGCATGTAAAATGAAAAGGGAGGAGGGGAGCAAAGGAAAGAAGGGCCAGGAAGGTGATGGCCAGTGTCCTGATGAGGCTGTCCTGCTGCCCTTTCCTGTCCTAACAAGAAGACAACTCTACACCATGATAGAAACATGGTTTTCTTTGTAGAAAAAGCACACAGGGGATGCATTTGGGTGAAGAGGTGGAGTAGCTGAGGAGTAGCAAAAGCCAAATGCTCCTTTCTGACAACAGTCCAGTCCTACCAGGAAGAAAAGGTGTAGGTTTTGGTTTCTGTTTTTTCATGTTGTGCATTGGTAAAAGGCAAGAAATGTTGTGAGGGAATTGAGGGCAGACGAGTTCGTAGCACGAGAAATGAACTTTGCTCTCTCTGAGGGCAGAGGGCTTACTATAGGGCTTGCTTGTATAGAGATTGCTCTCTGTTGTGCTCCTTAATTGCACATGAAAGTAACCAGGGCTGAAAGTGGTCTTTGCACATAGAGTCTATACACTGTCTCCTGGGAGGGAGGTTAGCCTATGCTGACGGGCTTTTCTGTGAGTTTGTGTGCTTTGGGCTGCTCCAGACCTGCATGCAATAAGGCGTTGATGCTACCCTCCAAGCTGGTAAGTTGTCTGCTCTGTCTGTCCCTTGAGCTTGGGGTGTCATCTTTGCACAAATATCAGCAAGAAAATAATGGGAGATGCCTTTCCTCAACTCTCACATCTTTTCGCTCAGGACTGTTTGGGAATGCTGCCCTTCCTCTCTTCCTGCCCCATTCACGGGCTGCCTATTGCGCTTGGACAGAATAACTGAGGAACAGATACTTCAGGGAAAGATGAACTCAGCTGGTTTTTTTTAAGTGCTTCTCTGCACTTTGAGAACCCTTTGAGCTCACTTCAAAGGCAGATCAGGTTGGCCTGAAACATCAGGGCAGACAAAGAGCAATCTCTCGTGGAAACCAGAAATGGGCTGCTGTTGTAAATCTTAGAGGTGGATCTGAATGTCTCCTCATTCTGGAGGTGGATCTGGCTCTCCTCTTGTGTTGGGGTGAGGAAATCACCCTCTTGTTCTTGAAAAGCCTTAAATGGGGGTCTGACTTGTTCTTGCTGGACAATGAACTGCTGCCCCTGGAGCACAGTTCTGGTCGCTTTTCACAGTCTTTGTCCTTAACCAGGTTTGGTACATTATGTGACTGGTGAACAGTCTTTTCTCCCTTTCTGCAGTAAAGTCTCTTTCTTCAATGTATTAACTCTCTCCCAGCAGAGGGATGCTGTAACTAATTTCTAGGCCATTTGTCCTGATGGTCACGTCAGGACCCATGTTGGGCTTAGCAAAGGAATAACTAGTATCAAATTTTATCTGGCTATTAAGTGTGATGCAGAAGTGAGTACAAAATCGTGTTTAGTGTCTATTTTGCATCAATGTTTATCAGCTACAGGATTCGGTTTGACTTCCAGGGAGCTATGGTCCAGGAGTAGCTCAGCTTGCTGGACTATGAACAAAACTTGCTGATGGCAAATTATTTACCGCTGAATGGGAGTGGATGTCAAAACGAGTTACAGAGGTCCTCTGCACTACCTCCAGAAGACACTGCTAGATGGGATGAAGTGTGCAGACTTTGCCTAGCACACTAATGTGACTGGGATCAAAACTAGGGAGACTGGTCATGATACATGAACAGGATTGTATTTGTTCAAGAGAGGGTGACAAGAGGAGGCAGCATCATGCACAAAGGCTCTTGGAGGTGGTAAGTGCAATTTTTAATTTTACTTTCCCAAAGATTCCTTTGGGAATTATAAATTATAGTCACCCACAAAATTCTTCTTAGCATAGAGGTCAGTGGTGATGCCTGCATCTAAGCAAAGTGCTTAGCAGTACCCTGTGCCTTCCCTCATAATGTTAGTGCTGATGCACATCGAGTAATGAAAGACTGCTGTTTTCCTTAATGCTCCAAGAGCCCTGTTCTAACATGGAAGTTAGAAACATCACTTCTGCTGCAAAGAAAGCTCCTCTTATCATTTGATAACAGGCTGCTGAGCACTGCAGGTTTGAGGAAAACAGGAGAAAGCATACGAGTTGCTAACCAGAATGGGAAACACACTGGCATTACTGGAGGAGCTACAGAAATGCCTATGGGCTGCTGCAGTGCAAGAGGTGCTGCAATCCCATGGTGAAGGGGAGAAGTGCGAGTGAAGGCAGAGCAGGGGGTTGGATTGTATAAGACACCTAAAATTAGCTACTTGTTGACAAAACAGAGGCTTCAAGAGGTTGACGGGAATAGGATGGAGGAGGTAATTCTGAGAAAAAAAAAAAAAAGAAGTGGGGAAGAAATGCTGGCCAGGCTGAGATCTGTCACCTGATAGCACTTACCAAAATGCAAGTAATTTTCTCATGTCTAAAGATCTGCCAGGGGACATCTCAGCTACCTGGAGTCAGCGGGTAATGCCCCTCCTGCCTTTCCTACTGCTCCACAGAGATGAGGAGCTGGCACACCTCTGAGGGACGAAAAAACTTGCTGTGGATCTTGGAGCAGCAGGATTTGCCACCTTGCCTCTGATTCCCTAGCCCAGCCCTGAGATACAGCTCAGCCGGGCTCGTGTTTGACTTCAGCAGATGCTGCCTGTGGGCTTTGTAGAGGTGCACAGGGATAATCAGGATTTGGTTTCTGTTTGCTTGCTAATTTGAGCCCCTGCTGTGAGATTTGGATGTTTCTGAGGATTCTATATTAGCTTTAATAATTAAAAAATTATTTCAATACTTAGTGAAGAAGATGCATGATCTATCATTGAAGCCGCTTAGCAACAGGGCTCATTAAGACACGTATTAGTACAGAAAGATACCCTTGCCCCAGCGTCCTCTTGGAATGACTATCCACTCATCTAAACAAGATAAAGGTCTTTGCTGGCCTCCTCTGAGGCCAGAGGATAAAGCACTCAACTGTGAAACAAGATTTCCTGGTTCTTTTTCTGGCTTCAACTATGCGTAAGTATGTGGATCTGGGCAAATCATTTCACCTGCTTCAGTGCCTCAGTTCCCCCACAGGTAAGATAAGCACAACAATGTATAAGCACTCTGGGGAAATGACTTTCAAGTGCCTAAGCTCATTAGAGAAGAAACAACCTTTGCAGCAAATAAAAAGTGTCTCAGCCCCTTAAGAGTAGCTTATAGTAACCACACAGTTCACATTGCCCTCCTGAAGCCTGACAGTTAGCTGATTACAGGGGAGAAAAAAGATCTTCTAGCCCCTTACCACTTGATGGTACCTAAATAGAGATGTTAAAAACTTGTTATCTGGCTCAAAAGAATTAATTTTAGGCAAAGCCTGGCAAAGTTACCCTTCAAGAGGAAAGAGGGCCTGCCAGTTCTTGGGGCAGGATCTAATTTTGCTCACAGGAACGCTGTTAAATACCATGTCTGAGAGGAGAACAGTAGTACTTTGTGAGTTTTATTCCCAGAGTTATTCACTGAATTTCTCAGGCAGCACTATTCTCCTTATGAGGAGAAACCAAAGCATGGTGGAGGAAACAGTTATAAAAGCAGACATTTTGCTTGACAATGTAAGAGCCAAGGCGTTCCTGGCTCTTGGGCTTGTGTGCAAGACATTGAACTTCATACCTGAACGCACGAGCCTTGGGCAGACCTTAGTGTGGGGTGGGGGTAAGGGAAGTGTAAATGAAAGGAAGGAGAAGGAAGAAAAATAGGTATAGGTGTGACTGAAAACAGTTCCTGAGGGAAGGAGAGGGAACAGGAGAAGAGATGAGGTTAATGAGAATGAGAAGGCGTGAGAAAGGAGGAGGAGGAATGAACAAGGATGAAGGAGCCGGAGACCAAGCCGGACAGCAAGCAGGAGGCACAGTCAAAGCATCTAAGCTCTCTGAAGAGACTCACTATTTTGCTTCTGCCTTTTTGTGTGTGTGATCTTGCCTTAAAATTGCAGGAATGTGGCAGCACAGCACTGGCGCTCTGATTTATTAATTCCATCCCGTCCCACCAGCCCATAAAACAAAAGCATCTGTGTTTGCTCAAGAGGAGCACATGAAGGGCCTCATTCACATCAGAGGTGGAGAGGGAAGCTGGCAGATACAGGAAAGTCATCGGCGCCTCCTTCCTTTTCACCTCTGTGTGGATCTGGGCCGGGGGAAGGGCCGTGGGAGGGAAGGATCCAGGGGACAGGGTGTCAGGAGGGGGAAAACTAAGATCACCCTGGTGATCTGAGTGGGAGAAAGTGGAGAGGAGGATACAACGAACATGCTAGGCTGGACCACCTCCAGTGAGGAAGGCACCCCAGCACTGCAGAGAGGACAAGATCCCTTCCTGCCACCCAGGCTGGCCCAGCACTTGTCTTTGAGGTGGCACTTTGCACAGTTTTGCCCCGATGAACATCAGTGCTATTGCTGTGGTCACACCCAGGGCTTTCATGGAGCCCAGTGCTGTTGTCTGATCTGTAGCTATGGACATAACCGTACTAATAAATTAAATCTGCCAGTCATAGGAGAAATATCCCCTTACAGCTGTTTTTTAGCTGTTTTTTCAGGACAAGGAAGGCTCAGGGTGAGATGAATATTAGCAATCCTACTGTAACGACTGGGGCGTGAAAGGGGAGAGGAAACAGCAACCTCTGCTCCTGCCAGGCAGGGATCACCTCTGCTGTTTCTAGCAAGAGGTACCAGGAGATTTTTGTCAGACGCAGAGGACTTTGCTAAACCGACATCTCTGCCCCTGCCATTAAGGAGAGCATCTTTAGGAGCCAGGCTACCTTGCAACACTGCATGGGCAGAGTCACCTCAGTGGAAGCAGGGTCTGCAAGCAACTGCTGCCTGCCTGGTCCTTGGCTTTTCCTCCAAGTTCTCCCACACAAGGGCTGCTGAGGAGCAATCCTGCTTTGCCTGCAAAATGCAGTTCCCATGTGCCCCGTACTCCCACACACAAACCCACCGTGAACTTAGAGAACGAGACAGCATTGCTGCTCTAAAATCTTTTATCCAGAGCTGAGATTGTCTGACTGCTAACCCTGTTCAGCTCCAAGTAATCCCAGCACTTTGCTTGGCTAGAGGCTAGTTGTACCAGGAATAAGTGCCCTTGCTCTCATTGCCAAGGGGTGACATCCAGGACAATACCATTTTCTTTTGTAATGCAGCACTGTTCATAAGCAAGCACCAGACAAAATTGTCAAGATGCTGGCAGTCTATTAAAATCAACAGCACAGGTTGGGGAAGCGGCAGCATAAGCACCACTGGACCAGCTCAAATCTCATCAGAACTTAACCTGAACCCACTCCAGCTGACAAAAACCGAACCTATGAGAACTGAGCACCAGCACACAAGCTGAAAAACACATATTTTTTGCTGCATGGAAATATGCCCTGGTGATCTTCACTTGAACATGTCTGTCTCCTTTTTTTCTGTTCTCTCTTACATTGATCAATGTTGTGGGTTTTGGAAAGTACAAGAAATCCTATGCGAGACAATTGTGAGAGGTTGAATCCTGAAGATATTTTTCTATTTCAAATGGATGGTACTGTCCAGTTATGAATGATCTACTACCTATCAAAATTTTTCTCCTTTTCCTGAATCCTACACTCACCACCAGCAGCACCTTGTAGCAGCTAGTTCCATATGTCACTATGCACAGCATGGGAAAATACTTCTGTCATCAAATTGATACCTTTTACATTTTCCTGAACACCACCCAGTTCCTTTACTAAGAAAAGCCACATAGAGAAGCATTCATTCTCCCTCTTTTAGCTCGTTCATTGCTTTGTTTTTTACCCTGACTTACCTCCTCATTTGTCTCCCTGAGCTAACCAGCCCCATCTTAAAGAATCTCTCTATGTGCATGAGGCATTAGTGGGATTACCTGCTCAGAGGAGAGATGAATGGCAAGTAAAATCTAAAGGCCCCTGTGCTGGAGCTGTGGATCCCAGTTCTGCGTCAGAGCCCTGAGAAACCATGTCTCCTGAGGAAACTTAGCTCACAATTTACAAATCTGAGGAATTTGCGGAGTGCAATGTTTTTAATCTCAGGGAGAAGGATCTCAGAGAGCCCCCTGCACTGTGTTGCAGAAGAAGCCAACAAGGCAGCTGATTGAACACTTGGGAACGTTGGCAAAGTAGATAAATTCGAGCTCTTAAGGAAAGACCTTTGGGAGCGCTAATGTCACGTGAGAGTGAGCTGGAAGAAACTTCAAGCTCTTAATTATGAGCCCGCACAGCTTAAAACAACATGAAAGGAAAAAGGACCAAGTACGCTGACCAAGGGTCAGGGTGCAGTTTGGAGACGAACC
Source organism: Trogon surrucura (assembly GCA_020746105.1). Classification (NCBI taxonomy): domain Eukaryota; kingdom Metazoa; phylum Chordata; class Aves; order Trogoniformes; family Trogonidae; genus Trogon; species Trogon surrucura. The sequence goes on along the minus strand of CM036617.1, from coordinate 130,571,868 downwards.
CCATCCTGGAAGAATCGGTGGGGTCTGACCAGCATCCTTTTCAAAAAGTGGGATTTAAGCAGTCACACCTGCAGCCAAGAGGAGGGTGCCGATAGCCACAGGTGTCATCCAGACCCTGTATTTATTAGTCTCTTATGGTACCAGTAGGTTTTAAATCGCAGTCCTGTTAGGCTGAGCTGCTTCCCAGCAAGTGAATCTCAGAGATGCAGGGGCCTTGCCTGGGAGACAGACGATCTTGGGCTGTCTCAGCTCTGACGCTATCAGCTGCAGTGTCTCCCTTGTAAAGTGGGGGTAGTCATCCTGACAAACAGCTCTGTATGTGGGCAGGGAGTGCTCTTAATCACGTATGCGGAGTACTTTGAGATCTTGGGATGGGAAGCGGCACAGACGAGCATAATGCTTATTATTAGACCGAAAGGCCAGGAACAAAAAGGGCAGAGTGATTCTAGACTTCTCCAGGGCACTCCAGGTATATGGGACCCAGTTTCCAGTCCTGCTTGTTACCACCTTTTTAGGCTGCTTCTTTTACCAGGAACAATTAAATACAAGGAGGAAGGGGACAGATATCATCTTTCCTGTGTACATCCTGCAGAATAATTGCACTGCTTTCCCAGAGCAATTCTGCATGCTCAATAAAGGGCATCTTTGGAGCCTATCAGATATCTCATTCCTCATAGGCATACATGTGAAGGTTTGCAGCATGCACCAGGAGATCTCTTTATTGCTCCCAAATATTTGGAACAGCAAAGACAACCAAGAGTGCTGAAAAGGAGGAATAAGAGGCTTTGGAAGAAGCTCCGAGAGATGGATGGGGTTGTGTAGTGGCTTCTTACAGCTGGGGCAGCAACATTTCCTCCCAAGGCATCAGTGGGAAGCTGGAGGTGATGGTGCCTGCAGCTCCAGCACCACAGGGGAGAGGGGCAGCGGGAACTAGAGCTATGAAGGGATAGGGAAACAGGGGGCTGTGCAGGGCAGTGCTGCTGACAGGTGATTACCGTGGTGAGGAAGGGAGGAGAGACATCCAGGGGTATGGCTGGAGTGAATCCGCTCCAGGCTCCTGCCAGCAAGCTGCCTGCTCGGTACGACTTTGCTCTCAGACACTGAGGACGTCTCCTGGCCTGCTGCTGAAGCAGAGGGAAGTTCCTTGCCAGAAAGGACCTCAACCGATGCTTCACAGGCAAGAAGAAGGGATGCTGGGCGCACAGGAGACACAGCCTTGGGCTGTCCGGTACTACCTCGGACAGTCTGCAGGGAAGATGCCATTAGAGGACACAAGCACTAGTCACAAAGATGTTCCCAAACCACGAAAAGAGTATGAATTTAAGGACTGCGTAATCTACACTGTGGAAGCACACTCTCTCTTGCATACATTTAGTTGCTCTATAGCTCTGTACAGCTCCCTAGGCAACAGTCTTCCCAAATGACACCGCAACAAAGCCCAAAGGTGCGCTCATTAAAAATCCTTGCCATGGAAGCAAGTGTCCTCAGCCCAACTGCTTTACTTTCTATCCCGTCGTTGCTAAGTGTCTTGCGAGTAAGGCTGAGGCCCTTCGCTGTGAAGGTGGCTGCATCTCGGCTGTGCTCTCTGTCAGCTGGCTGGATTGCTTTGAGATTGCAAGGCTGCCTAAATGGTTTATCAATCATTGTAATTATTATTATTATTACCACACTGAAAATGTCAAAGAAGCCAAGAGCTTTAATTTGATGTCATCCCATTCCTGAAATATCCAATACTACACTTCGGCTGCTCAGTGCATCTACCTTTGTACGTTAACTGCCCTGCAGAGCCTTAATTCAGTGCAGACTGAAGTGCCCTGAGAGCAATACTGAAGTCGTTCCCAGGAGGAAGGGAACGAGGGGAGCAATCACAGCCACCAGGCTCCTGGCCTCGCACTGGGCAGGCATGACACACTCGGTCACTGGCACTCACGTACGGTCTGTGCCCCAGGCACGCTCGCTAGCAGATAGCTCCCAGGAAACCACAGAGCCGGCACCGATCAAAAATGATTCCTGGGCCCTGCATCAAGGCATGGAGAGAAGGGGATTGGCGGCACACAGCTGCAAGCAGATGTGGCACAGGCTGTCACATGCAGCTCTGCCAGTGCCCCCCTCCTGCCCTGTAACCCCCTCTATTACCTGAGACTGACCTCCCCACAATGTCCTACCCAGGTATCTCATATGGGAGTAATGATGGCTTCCCTTCTGTGGGGATCCCGTCCTGTTGTATCTGCGCGCCAACTCCCTGTATGGCCCTCATTCCTAGCCCTGTCTGAGGCTGTTTGGAAGTCCAGGGATGCGAGGCATGAACCTTACCACCCATTTTTCCCTTTTTGCACCAGACAACATTTGAGCCCGAGCAGAGATGGGGGGATCAGACTCATGTGTGAAGCTGCTGTACTCTGCTGTGCTCTCTGCGTACGTGCTTTGCACAAGGAGGCCTCCCCTGGGTCCAGGAAAGGAGCTGAAAGCACCTGCAGAAGCTGCATTGTTCCCCCACTTGCTCGCTGAGCCCTGCAGGCTTCAAGTTGCCGATAGGTATTTATTGCTTGTCATTATTGGCCTGCTACAGAGATGCTTGGTGCTGTCCCGCTGACCTGGGCACCTCTTCTCCCAAACACACACAGAAACTGCCTCTTGGCAGCTTTACCTAAGGGGTTACTGAGGAACCAGCTGCTTCTCTCCCGATTTGCAGCACCTGGGAGGTTTCCCCCTCCCAGGCACCAGCTGCTGAGCTCCTCTTCCCAGGCCCCGGGCTGGATGGGCGAGTGGCAGGAGGGCGAGGGAAAAAAAGTGCCTTCCAACTCACCTAGGAACCTCCACGGCAAACTCTGCTCCAGAACACCAGCCAGTGCCAGCCAAAGGTGAAAACGGGCCGATACTTTCCACAGCCCTGCTCTTGCCCTCTCCCAGTCCACCTCTCCCCAACTCCTCACGGGGATGCCCACTCGGGGCGGCCGGTTCCCACCGAAGCTGAGTGTGCCTGAACACAAACCCCACCGCCCCCCGTACCATCACGAAGAGGCACAATCAAACCTCTCGGGAGGGGATGGTTAGGGGCTGGGAATGTGCAGCTGCGTGCCCGGTACCCGCGTTGGGGTAACCTGGTAGGAGATCCCGGCAGCGTTGACTCGGCGGCTGCTGCAGCCACGGGGTGGGCAAACACCAGGACTGGGGGTATCTCCCCACAGCTGGAAAATTCCAGTTCGGGAGCGGGATGTTGCTGCTTTGGGAGGTGCCTGTGCCGGGGGGGGAGCGTGTACAAGGACAGGGGCTCTCCGCGAAGTGCGGATCCCATTCGGGCTCCGAGCACGGATGAAGTTTTTGGGGACCTGGGGCAGGATATCCCTCCCAGTGCCAAGCAGCCGGGGGACCGCAAGGTCACCCCTGCAAACCCGCCGCTCCCCCCTCAAAAAATTAATAATAAAACCAAACAGCCCGTACCCGAGCACGGGTGTCTCCCGCTTACCTGGCGAGATCCTCCGGTCACGGCGGAGATGCCGGTGCGCCGAGAGCGGGGCGGCACCGAGCCGGGGGCCGCCGCGGGAGCATCGCCCGCTGCCGGGCGGAGGCGTGTCCTCCCTGCCGCGGTGACACCGGGACCCGCACCGGGACCGGCCCGTCTGCGCTTTGCCGGCGGATGGCGGCGAACCGCCTTCAGACGGCGCCGGCGATGCGGCTACGAGAGGCGCGGAGCCGATTTAAGGCCAACCCTTGTGCCGGGGGTGGGGGGGAGGATGGGGGGGAGCGACCGCAGCCGACTCCTGCGCGCCGTTCATCCCGCGGGGGCCACCTTAAGCGGGGAAAGGGTGAGAGAAGAGCCGGCGAGGAGGCGAACCGAGTCGGGGAAGGGGGGGGCGGGAGAGGGGAAGGGGAGGGGAGAGGCGACCGGCGCCGGCTACCACAGCAGCGCTGCCCCCGCGGCCCGCAGCGCCGCGGGGCTGGGGTCGGCAGCTGGGCAGGAGCCGGCAGCGGGGTCCTTTCCCTCGAAAGGGGAGGTTTCACTTCCTCCGTCCCGGCTGTTCCCATTGAAAGCGAGGGGGTGGGATTTTTTTTTAATTTTTTTTTTTTTTTTGTCCGTCCCGGTGGGCTCGTTTTGCTGATGATCGGGTGTCGGATTGGTTTGTCGCTCCCCACCGAGGCTCCAGCTGCTCCGAGGAGGAGCCACCTGCCATCGCTACAGAATGTGAGGGTTAACTAACAAGGCAACCTGCGGGGCACAGCCTGAAACCGATGCTTCTGGGCTTTGGTCTGTCCGCTTGCAGCTTGATGGCTCACGCCACTGCTGCGTGCCTCAGTTTCCCTTCTTGGTTGTGGGGTAGTCAAGGAGCGTTAGTGTGATCACTTCCCACTGCAGCTGGGTGACTTGTTGCTTTGGCAATATGAGCGGGCATAGCCATGGGCAGAGTGGCGGGGAACGTGGCAGCAGGTCCTGCAGGCTGCTGTTTTGCGTCCAGCTTTGAGTGTCCCTTTGGCAAGGCGAGGATCAGGTGAGCAAAGGCACTGGCACACACTTTGTCTGTCAGCCTCTGCCTAGGAGCAGGTTATGTGGGGAGATGAAGATAGACCCACTTCAGTTTTCCCCTGCCTCCCATGCATAAAGTCACTGTGCTGCTTGAAGGGGTGTGTGTGAAGCAACTCTTCAGCCTCCCAACTGGGCCTGCATGCACAGAGGGCAGAAGGAGAAGTCACACCTCAGCCTTGCTCTAAGAGACTTCTTTCCATCCTTCTACTCACATGTGTGTGCCCCGCTCTTGCTCTCCTGAGGGCTGTGGCTGCCACATCCTGGGAGCTTCTCCTGAAGAAGTTGCCACAGCTTTCCGCAAACCATGAGGCACAGAAGGCAGTACAGTCCCAGGCTCAGGTGGGAACTTGCTTATCAAATGTGGCTTCAGGTTACAAAGCTCCTGTTGTGAGTTGCACTAAGCAGGGCAAAATGCTTTGTGATCCTTGGCCAGAAAGTTGTCTTGAAGAAGAACAAGAGAAGTCTGTCTTCTCAAGTTAGCTGGCAGGACTTGACCATGTTTCTGGAGCAGGCAGTGCTGAAAACACCTCAGAAAGAAAGACATCAAGTGACATTTTACAGCCCAAATGACATTTACAAAGCGCTACACAGAGACAAACTCAACAGGGGCAAAGAAGCAGGCATGTCTGTGCCAGTGCCTTTGCTCACCTGATCCTCGCCTTGCCAAAGGGACACTCAAAGCTGGATGCAAAACAGCAGCCTGCAGGACCTGCTGCCACGTTCCCTGCCACTCTGCCCATGGCTGTGCAGACCTGCTGGCTCTGTCCTCACATACCTCTTCCTCAGTCAGAGAGAGGCCTGCATCGTCACTCTCCTTCACCAAGTGTATTAAGGGCTGGCACTATCCTGCCCTGGCATCCCCGGCTGCCCTCCCTAGGAGGAAGCCATCCATCCATCCATCCATCCATCCATCCATCCATCCATCCATGTGGGGGTACCTTATAACTGCCTTTCAATGCCTGAAGGGAACCTACAGGAAGGCTGGAGAGGGACTTTTTGCAAGAATGTCTAGCGATAGGACAAGGGGAAATGAATTTAAATTGAAGGAGAATAGGTTTAGATTGGATGTTAGAAAGAAGTTCTTCAGTACAAGGGCGGCAAGACTCTGCAATAAATTGCCCAGAGACGTTGTGTACTCCCTCCCTGGAGATGTTCAAGGCCAGGTCAGATGAGGCCTTGAGCAACCTGGTCTAGTTGAGAGGCGTCCCTGCCCATGGCAGCGGGGTTGGATTAGATGATCTCTAAGGTCTCTTCCAAGCTAAGGCATTCTATGATTCTATGATCCATCCATCCTCAGTGCTGGAGGCATAAAGTCCCCAAGTTGTATGGTTGGCCCAGGAGTCCTGTGCACTCAGGGCTGGAAGCCAGCGTGTGGGTGTCAGGAAATGGCAAGATACTTCCCTGCAGATGGCTCAGCAGAAGCCTGAATTACTCCTGCACTATTGGCAGAAGCGTTACCCTATTCCAAGAATTACATAGCTGGGGTGCTCTGGCTCTGCAGCACCTTGATTTTAGGCACATCTGCACCAAAGAAATCTATTGCCTACTGCTGCAAGGCATGGAGTCTCTCAGCATCCCCTGGCACGGGACAGAGACTTTATTCTCCTTCCATGGCTGGGGGAAGGGACTTGCAGAGAAGATAACTGACCGATTGTTAGCCACAGATATCTTGTGCGGTCAGTGACTTGGATATGATCCTTGGGTGAACACCCTAATCCGGAACCTCTCTAAGAAAGGTTGATTAAGGATTTTGACCCCTGGAGATCTCTCCCAAGTGCAAAGGCAGAAGGAAGAGATCAAATCCAAGGCTGCTGGCTACTCTGGAAGCCCAAACCATGCAGGCTTTGCTTACTCATGCTCCAGATTCTTCCTTTTCATGTTCACAACCTTTGACATGACTGTTTCACTGCTACACACAGAGCCGTAGTTTAGCCAGTGCATCCTGTGGTTGGACTGGAGGGCCTGAGGGTCAGCGCTGCAGGAATATGGTCCCCCCAGCCGGTCAGAGCTGGCTTCTGGCAAAAGGCATGCACTTCTGAAATGAGACTCAGGTCTGGGGAAGATGGGTCTCTGCAGAGCCATTTTCCTTGGCTAGAGCAGCCAGAGTAGATTTGCTGGCGGGGACAGTGGGGTATCCAGCATGTCGTAATCTTCCTTATCACTCCTGAAAGCGCTGCCTGGGGCAGTCTGTGTTCCCAGCCGTGCGGAGCTGCTGCACTGGTAAGACCTTCCTCCATCCACTGTCACTATGGCTGTGTCCAGCACAGACAGATGCAGCAATCCACACTCCAGTGCTCTGGGAGGCAGTTCTCCCTGGACATGCTGTGCCTTCCTAGGCCATCCACGCCTCTGCCTACCCGTACTTCCTCCACTGAAAGTACAGCATGATGTGAAAAGCTCCATGAAATCTCCATCCTGAGATGGTCACAGAGTTAAGCTCCTTCCCAAGAGGTAAGTGCTTTGAGATCCTGGAGGAGATGCTGCTGGAGAGGGTAGTTTACTGTTGCAATCTGTAAGCAATTCATTCCTTCAATTTGCTTTTCTTGCTTTTTAACTGCCATGCCCAAAGGGGCCTGATGCTATGTCAGCCTTGAGGCAGACCCACAGACCACATCCCGGAGTCTTGCAGCAGTTAAGTCATAGGAGAGGAAACGCTGTGGAAAATGTTCACTGACTCATGCCGCAAAGGAGTAAGCTGTGCCTCGCGCTGCGAGCCTCCGAGGTCTTACTCCATCTGGGCTGAGTGGCTGCAGCTGCTCCCCATTCTCCTGGCTCAACCCTCCTGCTGCTGCTCCTGCGAGCTATGCATGGCACTGTGAGCATTTCAGGCACCTTAGAAGAGCACATGAGTGAGTTGTTCACACTTCCCACTCTCCTTTTTCACAAGGGATTTGGTTACAGGGCAGTAGGGACATTGCTGCAGTCAGGTGTGTGTGATGGCCTGCTGTGCGTACCTGTCTGTCAGCAGCTGTGCTGAGAACTTGCCTCTTCACTGCACTCAAGGCAGTGGAGAAGCAAGCAGAGGTGTTGCTGGTTCCCAGCTGGCATGGCATATTTCACAAACAGAAGGTGAGGAAGAGCTGCCAGCAGCCCCGGAGGAAGGGCAAAGAGAGGATGTGGGGGTGGGAGGGAAACCAACGGAAAAGGTCAGTCGAGCGTCATGCCCACAGCTGACATGGCCCGTAAAGCACTGCTAGGGAGTGGCATCACACTGCCTCTATAAACACAACTCTCCAAACACCACGCTTACTAAAGCAAGTGAAACCTTCCCTGTGAGCTGAGGAGATGGCACCCCCTTTCTGCTGAGAAAGAGGTTGAGCTGTGGAGAAGACGAGTGGTTCCCTCAAAGTCACCCCTGAAATCAGTATCTGAGGGTTGTGATGGAGACACTGTTGGTCTTGCCTCCCAAGCCCCTGGTCAGGCTACAGCTCGAGCGTATTTTCAGAGAGCTTGCCTGAGCTATCTTCTGCCTGGCCATTCCTCTGGCTCCAGGCCAGCCCCCCTTCCCAACTCCTTTTCCTCTGGACAGAGAAAAGTGATGGAGAAGTGATGGCAGGAGATGAGGGGAGGTCAGGTGCATCTCTCCCCAACGTCCAAATCTGCGGCAGTTCCTCTCTCCTCATTGTAAATCTGCCTCCGAAGATGTGTGACAGAACCAGCAGTCCTTGATCTAAAACCTGCCATCCTTTGAAGAGACTGTGCTTCAGCAAAGCAGCCGACAGTGGCTGCCTGAAGAAAGCTGAGAAGCCACTCTGCAAACTCTGCAGTTTTGTTTCTCTCCCCCTTGAAGCACCAGAACTGTACACTAATCAAGCTATTTCTGCTACAAGCTGGGGAGGAAAGAAAGAGAGATTGTTAGTGTTAATGCTATTTTTAAATACTTCACAGACTCTTGAATAGGATGATGATGGGGGCCGTGTAAGGACCCAGACGGAGACAGATTGATGTGTGGTAAACGCATCTGTTATTTTTCAGTCGGGAGGCGGCTCCTCCGGCAGCGTAACTGCAAAGGTGCGGTGAGGAGCCGCTGCGAGGTTTCGGCTCACAGCCTCTGACAAAGCTTCATCCTGGTGCTCCCAGGGCTCTCTTCCTCCCTCCTAGCCACCCATGAGGCACTGTGACTGCAGACAGGCTCTGAGCTTGCAAGGAAGCCCTGGGAACTGGCTGACAGTGCTGCAGGGTGTGTTAAGGGTTCATGCACCTTCTGCGTGGGTTAAGCAATTCCCTCCGCTACGTGTACTTTGCACCCTTGGGATGGGATTCTCTCCGTAAAAGGCTAGAGAGAGCCTGAGTGACTACTTTTCCCCAGAACCTGCAAGACTAAATCTCTCCTGCCCACCAGCTAAAGAAATGCAGAACAAAATAAAGTCTCAAGCTTGGGTCTCACTCTTGCAGAGAGTAGTATTCCCACGTGATGGAGGGAGAACAGGATGGGAGTGGGGATGTGAGAAGGAATGTTGTACTGATGGAGAAGTTTAAAGAAGCCTATGCTTAGGTGAGAAATTCAGATTGAATTTTTCCTAACTCAAATAGCAAGATACATGGCCATTGCCTGAAGGCAGCCAGCCCTTCTAGTCTCCCTGAAATATTGAGCTGTTTGGGCAGGGGCTCCATGCGCACCCAGGGGATGGCACTCCAGCATCTTGGCCCTCTGGTAAAGTTCTGCAGAGGGAAAATATGTATTTACCTTTCAATCGATATATGAGCCATCCTTTAATGTTGAGCAGAGAGTTATATCTGACGGTTGGTTTCTATAGGTTGGCTTAAAAAAGTAAGTCACCCTCTATTAAAGTGTCAGCTTTCAGAATAATTTGTATGCCATTTTGTCAGCTTCACCTCTGTAATATTCAGCAAGACTTTTCCATAAAAGTAAGTAGCTGCTTTTATAAGAAACTATATCTTAAGTGAGCTATCTGTTGAAAGCATCGGCCGGATCCTCTGTGCCATTACATCAAATTGATGCAGGAGTAGCTTTTGAAAGTGCTGTCATACAGACCCCGATCTCGCCAAGAAGACACTGCCACTCGACACAGATCGACCACAGCAGATCTCTCTGCGCTGCCATTCCTAACAGCCAGTATTAATCCCTCACCCAGAAGGATGCGAAGGGCCCTGCTTTCCAGAACCGCTCCGCTGACAACGATGTCAAGTCCTCCTTTTTCCAGAAGCAGATCATGACACATCCTTTGTCTGTTCCTTTTGGGAGGCGGAGGGAGGCTGGGGGTGGAGAACAGAGGGCAGTTGTCACCCAGCTCCTTGGCTATATGAGAAAGTGGCTTCTGTTTCCGAGCTTCTCTCCGCTCCACGTCTTTCATCGACATCGAATTAAACAAGACTTTCTTTTGTACGAGGGGAATGAATGGTCCGCGTAAGGGTCAAATAGCACTGCCTGTACAGGCTGGGACCTGCCTCACATACTATGGGCTTGTCCTGGAGACACACAATCACAGTCAGTTGTGTGTGCCCCCAAGGCTGGCTCCCCTCTGGGCCCTGGACACATGGGGGCAGAGTCCATGCATCCAGGAGGGGATGGAGGCAAATGCCAGGGCAGTGCTGCCCTCTGCAAACACCAGTGCTGCCTCCCTGCAACATCTAGAGGCAGAGAAGGACTTTTTGAGGCTTGGTGTGTGTGTATCCCTCACTCCGCCTTTGCTGGTTTAGGGCTTGGATGTGAATCTGAGCATGACAGCAATTTGGTAGAGTCACCCCTGTGAAGTCCTGTGTGAAAGACCTATGCCTGGAGGTCAGATGGGAAATTTCCCTTGATGTGGCAGTGATCTGATCTGTGTAACAGCTCTAGCTGAGATTCTTGCAGCCATGAATCCCTATGGATTCTCTGAGGCAGCGGCATGCCTCTTGCAACACAACCCTGTGAAGAGATCTCACAAATACAACAGAAGCTTTTGATCACTCTGTTAAAACAGAATCTACCTCCTGCTGTGGGTTATGGACACACAGAAGAATGCATGCTAGTCTTTGCTGGTATGCACTTAGATGTTTGTTCCTCCAGTTTTCTTGTGCATATCACTCTCTCTGACTACATCAGCTACTGACACCAGCCTTGGAAGGGACCTCTAGAGATCATCTAGTCCAACCCCCCTGCTAAAGCAGGATTGCTTAGTACTCATTACACAGGATTTCATTCAGGTGGGTTTTGAAGGTCTCCAGAGACAGAGACTCCACAGCCTCCCTGGGCAGCCTGTTCCAGTGCTCTGGCATCCTCACAGTGAAGTTCTTCCTCATATTTAAATCAATCTGCCCTTATTCCATCTTGTGCCCGTTGCCTGTTGTCCTGTTCCTGGGCACTACTGAAAAGAGTCTGGCTCTGTCTTCCCTGGACCCACCCTTTAGATATTTGTAGACATTGATAAGGTCTCCTCTCAGCCTTCTCTTCTCAAGGCTAAATAGTCCCAGCTCTTTCAACCTTTCCTCATAAAAGAGATGCTCCAGTCTCCCAATCGTCTTTGTTGCCCTCCGCTGCACTCTCTCCAGTAGTTCCCTGTCTTTCTTGAACTGGGGAGCCCAGAACTGGACACCGTATTCCAGGTGTGGCCTCACCACGGCAGAATAGAGGGGGAGGATGACCTCCCTTGATCTACTGGCCACAAAGTCTTCTGCGTAAGTTATACTCATGCTAATGGGTTGCCTTTAAGAACAAGAGGCAGTCCCACCCGACCTGAAACAGGTGGAAATACTCTCTGTGCAAAGAAATGGGATGAGCTCATGAGCACTGATACGGAATTCCCTTTCTCTCCATCCTCCTCCATCTGTTGACCTCATCTCAGTGCTGAAGAGGCCACTCTGCGTGGGAGATTCAAACAGCGATTCAGACTTTGGGCTTGTTTGGCTCTCAGCACCTCGCCCACACAAATCTTGCCAATAGTCATTACTGTGATATCTTCAGAGCTACTTCCAGCAAGAAATATTAGGAGAAAAAATGATGGGTAGATGTAACGTAATGTGCTGACACCACATGCACCTCATATCCCCTCCTTATTTCAGTCTCATCCGTGATAAAAGGCCTCCTTGTTTCTGTGCTTCCCATCTCAGAATCAGCCAAGGATCAGGCCGGGGACATGGAATAAGCCTGAATGTACAAAGGCTTCATGTGTGTGTGTGTGCATGCACGTGTCCGCACACTGACACGTGTGCACACCAATACTGCACACCAATGCTGCTCAAGAAGTAAAGTTGATGTTAACTCCTCCAACAAGTCACAGTTCATCCTTCACCTATCTTTGCAGGTCTGATTTTGTCAGGCCAAGTCTAATTTTGTCAATAGGGCATCTATATGCAACGTTGACCTAAGGAGAGCATATACGTTCGATAAGAAAAAGGGTACACATGCTTTTGTGTCCTTTAATACTTGAATATACTGGGAAGTTAAGTTGTGTGGCAATAGAATCACAGTTATTGCTTTAGCTATGTTATTTTAACTCCCTCGTGTGCATAATCTATTCTGGAATAGGAGTAATTACTCCAAAGTAAGAAAATGCTTTTATTCTAGAACAGCATTTCCCTGAGGGTGAATTATACTAAGAGCAGAGAATGAACTAGTTTTTCTTGCCTTACCAAACTTCAGGATGCAAAAATTGTTTTCTGATCTGCACCAAAGTGAAAATCAGATTATTTTGAGATTTTTCAGTGAAGATAAATCAGAGGGACCAGGAAGAGCTCCTTAGCAGCCTGCTGATCAGTGTCTACTATAGCTGGAGGACTCACAATTTGAGATCCCTTGACTACCTGATTCATGCATAGACATTTACTTAGATATCCTGCTTAGAGAGATATGTCCTGAAAACACATCACTTATAAGTGTGCATTCTGACTCCTATTGTCCCACCTTTTTTTTCTTTTAAAGTTAAAAAAAGTCCTTGAGAAAAGTTTCATCTTTGATAAAATTAGTTGGTATTTTCCAGTGAAACAGTGGTTTGTTAAAAAATTCATGACCAGCCTTAGTAGTATTAGCACAGATTTAATGGTATAATTATCTAACTATAGTTATGCTGGTCAGTTCCCTGAGGTACCAAAGCTCTAAGCTCATTTTTTCGTGTGTGTGCGAGCTCAAATGATAATGCAAGTCAAGTAATCTTCTCCCCTGAACATCAGCATCTCATCTCTTCCCTAAAACTACCCTTGCTAGCAGCGCTCAGTAGCACCTCCGTGATCCTACCCTGCAGCCCCCTGCCCTTCCTGGGCTTCCCACACATGCACTAACATCAGCTATAATGTGGGATTCTCCCGAAGTTTCAGCAACACCTCACCTTTCTAATGTGCAAAATCCTCACCCATTGCAGGGCCTCACCCACCTTGTTCTTGGTGGTTTTTTTTTCAAGACTGATAGCACCCATGGACTGCTCTCAGGCGGGTGACCTTGAAGCAGTGAGCTCTGATGTCTTGTCACCAGGCTGCCTGCCCGTCAACTTGCCTTTGCCTTCCCACTGCATCCTCCCCCTCCTCCGCAGGCACACTTTGAGCTCGTCATAGCATCTGCTGCCCTCTCATTTGGAGTCTCACAGTGAACGCTGCTGCCCTCAGCTAACTGTCAGTATTTATCATGACATCCCATTAGCACAATCCACACTAATGACTGTGAAAGATGCATCCATTCCCATTTTCTAAAGGGCTTCCACTGGCTGAAATCCAGCTGCGGGGTGAGGTTGGGGAAGGTAGCAGGGGGACAAATCTTCCCGTTGACAGAGCAAAGCACACACATCATTATCAAGCGCTCTTCTCTCAAGCGGCTCGGCAGCTGTCAGGGGTGAGTTGAGGGATCCCTCTCTTGGCAGCTCAGCGCTCGGTCAGGGCACCGCAAGGTGTGAACCGGCTGGCCGAGATGGGGGAATCACCCACCTTTTGCCTTCTGCAGGGACAGGGCAGGCTTCCAGCTGACCAGACTGCACCTACCCAAAGCTGCCACTTCTCTCTGAAGCGTGTTAAGGCTGCAGTCGCAGGCCTGCTGTGGAAGAGCCTGGAGGTAGGATGCGAAAAAGTTAGTAGGCAGCCCCTCGGGAAGGGGGTGTTATGTGGGAGGGAGAGGGAGCGGGACTGGAGAACTGTGATGCAGCCTCTCCCTACCCTGCGTAGTGCTCAGCTCTCCCCAGATGTGGAGGTCTCTGCCTCTGGCATTTATGTCTGTATGGCCCCACTTTGACTGTCCCTCTCCAAATGAACCCCAGTGAGGAAGGATTCACATCCAGCTCCTTCCCTGATTCCTTTCCAAAAACCTTACTCCAAATCCTGTTTGTGTCCCTTCCATATGACTGAATGAAACTTTACTGCAAAAGAACTCAGTTAACTCATGCTCTTGTCTGGAGAGAGGAAATGGGTCCATGGGAGATGTTTGTAGCTCCTTGCTGCGCTGTGTCATTCTAGGTGTAGATAGGTCAGTTCTGGTACAATGATACAAAAAAATAAGGGTTATGAGAATTCAGGTTTCTATTCCGAGCCAAACTCTGATCTCTTCCAGCAATCCCCAGTGAATGTTTTTGTTCAGGTGAAGCTGGAAGAGTATACAGCAGGCAGAACCCCAGGGCAATCAAACACAGTGGCACTGTTCCCATCTTAGGACACCAGTTTTCCCTTGTCCCTCTCCTGTCCTGGCTACAAACCGCCCCCCCCCCCCACACTTCTGGCACAGCTCACTCTGTGTTACCCAGCACAGAGGCTACCATACAAGAGAAATGAAGTGGACAGAGCTTCCATCTCTGCCCACGGGAAACTTTTCCATAGCCCAGTGCAACTTTGGCCATGTAACTTTGGTGACACCAAGTTGGAAATACCCTCTCTTGCTCCTGCCAACTTGTCTCCCTGTCTCCTTAGCAGCCTTGCCCTTTAGCTATTGATGAATAGCTGTGTTTGCTTTCGGTCATCTATTATCCCACAGATATAGATTTAACTTGTGTAATACTTGCTGTAAACTTGACCTTCTAACCCTCTGACTGGTCTCATCATTCTTCTCTGATCTCCAGTTTCAGAAATTGCCAGAAGTGCTACAAGTAAACAGCTGATGTAAACTCTTGCCAGAGTCAGATTTTTCCCCACCTTTGACAAGCACCCAAAGCAACATGGACAATTTTCATCACATTTTTGTATTAAAACCTTCTGTTTAGTTGATGCTTTCTCTCCCTAGGATTTATGCTGTTACCAGAAACATTTCACATATCTTCGATTTGCTGAGTATGTGCTAGCAATATTTTAGCCTTGACTTTTTAAAATGAATCCCATCTGGACATTTCTTGCTGAGGTTTCCAATCTCTCTCACTCTGTTCCTTGTTTGCTTTGGTCTTCATTATTTCATCCCCAAGGATCCAAGAAATGGTTCTATACTCTTCTTTTGATGTCTATCCTTGTCTCCACTGCCTGTATGCTCTCCTTTTGCATTTTAATTCATTGAGAAGTTCCTTGCTTATCCGAATGGGCCTTATGCTGAAATACCCAGTCTTCCTGCTCAGTAAGATTGTTTGTTCCTAAGATCTCAGTGATTTTGCTTTAAGAATCTGTCAGCCCTGCTGGGTGTCTTAACTCCGTATGGCAGTTTCTCAAGTGATTCTGCCTAGAAAGTCTCTAAAAATAGGCAAAGTTATCTCTGTGAAAGTGGTATTAACCACTGTTTACCTTCCCAGCCATACTCTAGACCTTAAAATCAATTATTGTATCATTAGTGTGGTCCAAATTACTCTCTGTGGCCACATTCACCACCATTTTCCCCCATCTGTGAGGAGGAACAAGAGCATTTCTTTGTCTTGGTGGCATTTTGGATTTTCTAGGAAATTCCTGGATTTCCTGTTGCCATCCCAGCAGGTGGCTGGATGGTTGATGTCCCCTGTGAGGATCAGGGCCTACAGTAAGAAGACTTCTGTTAGCTGTTTTTAGAAAGCCTCAGTCACTCCCTCCTCTTGGTCAGGTAGTCTTTGATGGAACCCCAATACAAGAGCCTCGTGTTTCTTTCTCTGATGACTCAGATGACCTTGACTCAGAGATTGGCCACATCACTGCTGTTCTGTGCAGCCCAGGAGCTCCTTTACGTTGGACTGAACTCCCTATCCTCTTCTCCCTTAACTGTCCTTCCTAAACAACCTGTCAATCATCCATGATCGTGGCTCCAGTTGTGTGTTCAACATCTTTGTCAGTGATATGGATGATGGCATTGAGTGTACCCTCAGTAAGTTTGCCAATGACACCAAGCTGTGTGGTGCCATGGACTCACTTGAGGGAAGAGATACCATCCAGGGGGACCTTGATAGGCTTGAGAAATGGGCCAGTGCAAACTGCATGAGGTTCAACAAGTCAAAATGCAAGGTCCTTCACTTGGGTCAGGCCAATCCTAGGCACAAATACAAACTGGGCACAGAGTGGGTTGAGAGTAGCCCTGAAGAGAAGGATTTGGGAGTGTTCATAGAATCATAGAATCATAGAATGTTAGGGATTGCAAGGGACCTCGAAAGATCATCAAGTCCAATCCCCCTGCCAGAGCAGGAACACCTAGATAATGCTACACAGGAACGTGTCCAGGCAGGTCTTGAATGTCTCCAGAGAAGGAGACTCCACAACCTCTCTGGGCAGCCTGTTCCAGTGTTCCGTCACCCTCACTGAGAAGAGGTTTCTTCTCGAGTTTAAGCGGAACCTCTTATGTTCCAGTTTCAGCCCATTACCCCTTGTCCTATCAGCGGTTGTCACCGAGAAGAGCCTGGCTCCATCCTTGTGACACTCACCCTTGATATATTTGTAAACATTAATGAGGTCACCCCTCAGTCTCCTCTTCTCCAAACTAAAGAGCCCCAGCTCCCTCAGTCTTTTCTCATAAGGGAGATGCTCCACTCCCTTAATCATCCTAGTTGCCCTGTGCTGGACATAGAGACAAGAAGCTCAACATGCGCCGGCAGTGCGCTCATGCAGCCCAGAAGGCCAGTCGCATCCTGGGATGTATCAGGAGAAGCGTAGCCAGCAGGTCAAGAGAGGTGATTCTCCCCCTTTACTCTGCTCTTGTGAGACCCCACCTCGAATACTGCATCCAGTTCTGGTGTCCCCACCATAAGAGGGACATAGAACTGTTGGAGTCTGTTCAGAGGAGGGCCACAAAGATGATCCAGGGGTTGTAGCACCTCTGCTATGAGGACCGGCTGTGGGAGCTGGGATCGTTCAGTTTTGAAAAGAGAAGACTTCGGGGGGACCTAACAGCTGCCTTCCAATACCTGAAGGGAACCTACAGGAAGGCTGGGGAGGGACTTTTTACAAGAGCATCGACTGATAGGATAAAGGGAAATGGACTTAGTTTGAAGGAGAATAGATTTAGATTAGATCTCAGGAAGAAATTCTTCAGTACGAGGGTGGCAAGACTCTGAAATAAATTACCCAGAGACGTTGTGGCTGCCCCCTCCCTGGAGGTGTTCAAGGCCAAGCTGGACAGAGCCTTGAGTAGCCTGATCTAGTTGAGAGACGTCCCTGCCCATGACAGGGAGGTTGGATTACATGATCTCTAAGGTCCATTCCAGCCTAGGCCATTCTAGGATTCTATGAGGAACATCCCACTATGTCTCTGTGATCCCACATGATCCCTCCTTGCTCACTGCAGTCCGAAAGCTGGAGAGGAAGTTGGACACAGGTTCACGCTGTTCCTCCACCTCACTTCCCTTTGGGCAAGAAGCCTCTTGCACTCTGCGTTGGTTCCTGGCTATGTTATCTTACCTTGTTATCATCCATACTGTGGCACACTGGTTCCTGCCCTTCTGCAGTCTGAAAAACTCTTTTGTCTGGTGTTACTGAGCAGAAGGTTTTTCTGAGGCATGGCGGTGAAAAAAACCCTAAACAGAACAAAGAACACAGATATTGAGATGCACAGATGCACAATAAGGATAAAAAGAATAAATAGGCCTCAGCAATAAAACATTTTATAAACATCTATAAAACATCTATAACCTGATTTTCACTGCCGCCCTGTAAGATAAGTACTATACATTATATGCTATGACAGGGTGGTCTTGCTAAAAGCAAAATGATGTGTGACGTGAGTGAGAGGTTCATGGTGCATTGGAGACTGTCTTGTCTTGCTTGTCTGGCTGAGCTTTGTGTGAAATTGATACACTCTGATTATCTGTGATAATATGACCTGATGGCCAGAGGGAGCTCCATTACCCAGCACTACAGCAGAAAGAGCTCTGCAAGACTTGGTTAAATATTTCTGAGTAGGCTGAGAAACTCAGATGGAGTGGAGGACTGCATCCAGGTTTTCCTACCCTAGGAAATGCCATTTGAGTGTATTTTGATCATGGCTGGATGGACGAATTACTAGAGGGGATGCATCAGGCCCCAAAAATGTGAAAGGAGCTCAGGTGATTTTTGTCCTACATTTTGTTTGTCCAGTGGGACTTGCGCAGGGTTCAGCAGGACCTTCTCCATTCAACGTATTGAACAGCTGACAACCTAAAGCCTCCTGGACCTCAGTCCAAAGCTAAACCCCAAACATTTCCACCACATTTTACAGACAAGAGAGAGAAGCTTGTAGGGGAAAGTCTCAGACAAAAGCAGCAAGGCAGGCTGGCTGATAAAGCTAATCAAGTCGGCAATGAGGAAGATCTTTGTTGTTACTACCTGCAACTGAAGATAAAGTACTGGCAAAATAGCAAGAGCTGTTTGGGCTGAGCACAAAAGGGGTATGTGAAGATTATGGGATGGAGCAGTCCAAGGAGCATCTTTGAAGTTGATTTACTCAGACTCTGGCCTGAATGAAATCCCAGAAAGCTCTGAACTGTACTTCAGAGGTGGGAACAAGGAAAGACCCACTCTTTTTTAATTTTTGTAGATAGAAGCACACAGTCGTTGGGAGAATAGGGGATATGCAGCCAAAGGCAGAGCTAGCTTGAAGAGCTCGCTGCCTTAACAAGTTTGGCAAAGTGCTTATATGTAGGCAAAAGCAGACCGATGCAGACCAATGGGTGGTATCAAAAAGACACTCTTCTCTCCACAAGCAGTCCTCCATACCTTGGGTGATGAAACGAAGCAGCACAGGCGTGGGTGTCCACAGCTAACAGAATCCCTGCCTTTGCCATCTCTTCATAGCGCTCGGTGCTTCCCAAGAGCCAACTTCTACTTTGAAGCACCAGTTAACCTTTGCTTTACCCAGATGATCTGCTAGATCTGCAAATGGGAGTCAGACACATTACCATGCTGGACCTTGCCAGTGTGCATGGTTGATGGGGCAGGGATGCAAATGCAACTCTTTTACCTCCTCTAAAAGGCCACACTGCTCTCTGGAATCTTGGGCCCATAGGCAGCCTTCCAGCACCTCATGGATTTCTTTCTACACCTCCCAGTGGAGGATATAGCAGCCTACTTAGAGGACATGATGTCTTACAGAACTGATTGAAGCACTATTCAATTCCAGTGGAATTCAAAAACTGTATAGTCAAAGTGAGGATGAGTAACAGTTGCCTTCCTTACCTTCCCTGCTAAACATACACTGGCTGGTTCAGAGAGCCAATACTTTAAGTATCTGATGAGCACTGGGAAAATCAAAACCAAGTAGTTTCTAAAGTTGGAGTTGTAGGGGAAGTGCTGCATTCTTAGCTTCAAAAAGCAAGACAATTTTAGGGGTAGAAGGTTATTATCAGAGACCTATTTTTGAATTTTTTGCTTATTAACATGTTCCTCTGACCAATTTGCCAAAAAAAAAAGTCCATAAAGAAGAGAAGTAAATTAGACGGAAGAATGTCAATGCACCTTTGATGCAATAAAAGAAGCCCTGAGCCTGGAGCCAATGTTGATAAGCTCTGATTTTAGGAGACCATTTATAGCACAAATGTATATGACCAAAATAGGACTGGGAGCAGTAGCCAAGAGAAGGGCATGAAGAACAGCATATTTTATATCAGGAAGAAAATGTGCCCTTGGGAGCCAGGGTTCAGTGCTGTAGAGAGGCTGGCTGGCAGTAACACAGTTCTGCAGAGCCTTCAGGTCAGTGCTCGTTGTAGTGAGAGGCCAGCAGCCTCTGGCTGCCTTAAATATGCAGAGAGACAAGGACACGGATATAACAAGGTGCCACTCAGTTTTGCTGTCCTGAAGAAAAACCAAGCAAGAAGCTGTGGACAAAAAAAAAAAAAAAGTTTTATCGTGGGGAGGGCGTAACCCATGCATACAGGGCAGGGCTGTCTGTCCGTGGTGACAGTGGGTTTTTTTGCTTCCCCAGAAGTGTAACGGTTCTGCTGAAGAGCTGGTAGGCTAACCATGCTGGCGGGAAGCTTGATAAAAGAGAGCTAATTGCCCACCGGCTCCTGTGTAGCCAGCCGTGAATGGGAGAGAGAAGGAAGTGCTAGCTCTGGGGTAGGAAAGTATTTGTGTTGTTTCTGTGAGGAAACTAGAACTGGGGAGTTACTCCGATTTGTTCTTGATATAAAGCTGATCTCTATTTCTTGGGAAGAAAAAGAAATAAGTTCTCTCATGGTATGAAGCCAGATCTAACACCGGACTCTGCCAAACACCACACACAAACACAAGCCGAATTGCTCAACATCAGCAATGATTTTCTTTTCTCACAGTAGTAAGTTTAGACACCCCCCCCCCCCCATCTTGCACCTAGCTGTGTCACTGCCATCAGCTGCAACTCACACTCAGGAAAACAAGCTCAGCAAAGGGAGGTGCTTTGCCTGGAAGGGTCACACGGTGAGTCAGCCTCAGAGTTTAACAAGGGAACCTGTGACTTTGTGGCTGTGGGCCCAGACCTCTGGGTATACGTCCTCCCCAAACGTGCCCCCAGGCCCCGGGTGGGATTTCTCTGCTCCATGGAGGCAATGCACTGTGTGTTAGCAGAGAGGGACCACAGGGATTCAGTCATTTTACTGACAGGACACTGCTTCACCTGAAGAATGCCAGAATTTCCCCTTCCATGCATTGATCTTCTCCTAAATGACTCGGGAAAGAAACAGCTGTGGAGTAAATGTCGACTACCAGGCTGGCAGCCTTGATGCAGATGTCCAAAGCAGCCAGGTCTGGATGACATTAATCCTTTCAATGAAAGATTGTGGCAATAAATCTGCGTAAGGGGCGGCGAGGTCTGATGTATGAAGACAGTTTAAAATAACTAAATATGTGTGCCCTAGCTTGCCTGAACGATTCACACCTGCCAAGTGACACCCACATGTTTCATTGTGCCTGTCAGTCTGCCCAAGCCCGGAAGGAAAAAAAAAAACCTGTGTTATTTTTCTCACTACTCCTGTTACTGCCGTTCTGGGTGTTTGTGGAGCAGGTAACCTCCCTTCTCCCTCTGCCTCATTTGGTGAGGTGGCTCTCATGCTGCGTCCTCAAGAAAGAAGCTCTGTCAGGTAGGACATTTTTGGAAAGTGCCGAGATGAAGGGCAGTAGGCATGCAGCGAGGAGCCACAGCACAAGGGTTTCTCTGCAACAGAACAACTGGGAATGTTAGATTCAAGAAGCAGTACACAAAGCTCATATGTTCTGATAGCTCTGATGTCTTGAGACCAAAACTCCAGGCCAGAGAAGTGATTTTTTTCCCAAGCCTCATGATTCCTGTCTGACTACAAGTTCTGCAGCCCTGATGCCTGTCTGAAGACAGGCCATGTCTGTGGCACATGGGGCTGATCTTCCCCAATGTCTCCTGCCTCCTGGAGCAGAAAAGCCAATGAGGGCTTCAGCAAGAGGGGGGTTCTACCTCTACCTTCTATTCCTTACTCCCGACCATCCCATCATATTGTCTGAGAAGGAGATATTTTTCAAGGTAAGAGTAGAAGAGAGACAGAGAATGCATCCACCTTTGCCCCAACTCTTCCAAGTACAGAAAAATGCAATGAGAACAAAACATGCCCAGAGCTACCTCCCTTTTAGACTTGGGAAGAGAAAGAGACTATTATTAGTGCCACTTCAAGATGCAGGGTTTCAGAAAGGGGAGAAAAGGGCTCAACCAAGAGCTGCAGAATCAGCTCTTGAAGAACAATGTTGCTGTGGAGCTGAGGGTCTCAAAATCAGCTGCAGGAAAGGCAGGGGTGCACATACATATTTTGGGGGTAAAATGAGAGAAAGTACAAGCATTAATTGCATGAAGCGTTGAGAACAAAGCTGGGAACTCTTCATCTTCAACAGGGGTCAAATCACTTTATGCATTTTGAGATAGTGAGTGATAGTGAGGTTTTTAATTCCCCCTGACACATAGATGTGGATGCAAAGAGAAGGTGAAGTCCCTTTGCATATGTGTGTGTGTGAGAGAGAGAGAATAAAAAATACACAATCATCATCTTTGCTTGATCTAAGGTATGGGGGAAGGGATCTGACTCAGCATTTGGGGTTAGGCACTTCACCAGAGAAAGAAATAACTCAAGACGAAAGTTGGGGGACAACACAGTTGCAGGAAATTTTAAGCTAAGCAATATAGGGGCTTCATAAATACTACTCCCCTGATTCTCAGATTGCAGGTTGTGCTCCATCTGCAATCAGGGCAGCACAGAGAGGGGGTGGTCCGGCAGCCTGGCTTAGCACTATATCATTTAAACAGAACTCTGCCTTCAATTCTTCTCAGGAGATTTTATACATCTGATTTAGCATTCTAAATAAGATATCAAATATTAATACAAAATATTACCTCTACCTCAGGGACTCACAAGCCGTTCTTGCCATATACTCAAGTCTTTCATTAAATAGACTGGGACTGCAGATGTATTATTCTTACAGGAACAGATCACTTTTTCTGTGTCAGGGCACTGCTGTTGTAGAGCTATGAGAGAGGGAATATAAGAGAAAACAGTACAGGGCAAAAGAGATGGTGGAAGAGAAGGAGATACAGGGAACAGAAACTGGAAGTAGGAACTGGGGAAAGAAGGATCAGAGAAAGGAATGAAGGTGTATGATGATGGAAAGGAAAAAAGAGGAAGAAGAGTAGAAAAATATGTGACAGAGAGAAAGAGAAAAGCTTGTTTCTGATTCATAAGGCTGAAGCATAGTCCTGAGGGGACCAAGGGACTGCTCTGGAAATGCTGGAAAACTATGTATGATTAACAATTAGCTGCAAGATGGAGTTGTTTATTTATTTATTTATTTTTCCCCTTTGGCTTTTTCCATTCTTTTCTCTTTGCTCAGATTGCAGGGAGAAGTTAGCCAGCTTGACCTGCAGGAGCCAACCTGACAGGTAGACAGACAGTACACACGTGTTCATACCTCAGATAGGAGGTGAGGTGCACTGTCCTCTGGCTAGTGGGCACTAGCACCTGGTCAGTGGTACATGCCCCATAAATCCAGGCAATTCTTATACCTCCTATGGTCTGTGCTATGCAACCAAGTCTGACTTGATGACTAAACAGCCCCAAACTGTTTTGGAAGTATTATATTGGACTGCAGTGCTGTTTTGTCCTGGGAACTACGGATCTTCCGTGGCTCTGTGGCTGCCTTTAGCTGATCCTGTGTTGTATAAATTCTTTGACTGCTACACAACAGCATAACACAATATTTCTGAGTAATACCAAAGGGTTTTGGTTAAAGACAGTCTTCCAGATGAGAGACATGAGTTCAACTCTCTCCATAATGTTACACCACAGATGATCTTGTGCTCATGTTTTGCTGATTTTTAGGGATTGCCACCCAAACCTCTAAAGGCAACGAAAAGGAAGACAGATGAAGAAGCACCTCAGTGTTAGTTTTGATTCTACAAACTCCCCATTTGCTTCCACAGCGGATGGTCAGTAGAGGAGAATAACATGTCTGAAGGCAGCAGGAACAAACCCTGTGTTTCTTGGAGGTCAGATTTTTACAGCATGGCTCATTTGACCAAGTGAACACAAATGCAATTCCTGGGTCTGCCGAGATTCAGGCTAAAAGGAATCACAGTTTGATCAAGCAATCTGACCTTTTGTGCACTGCAGATCTTTCATATTCTTATTGCATTGCCACTGTAATGTCAGGAAGAAATTGTGTTTGATGAAAACATCGTATTTTCGGATGAGTATTTAGTCTCGATTCAAGGACAGCAGAGGATGGGATGTCTGCATCTTATGCCAGTGGCTGTTTCCTGGTTAACCACCCTCCATGTCGAAAGTCATGCTTCACGTCCCGCACGAATGTGTCCAGCTTCAACTTCCAGTCAGTGATTCCTGCTCTTTTTTTTGCCTTGCTAGATTAGAGACCCCTTTAGCAGCTAGCATTTTCTCCTCATGAAGGTACTTACATGTTGCACTCAAGTCACTTCTCAGTCTTCTTTTTCATAAGCTAAACAAACCAAATACTGAGATTCACATTGTAGGGCACTTTCTCCAGCCCTCTAAATATTTTAGTGGCTAGTTTCTTTTCCCTTTGATTTTTCAGCAACTTCTAAGGGATGGACACCAAAACTGAATGCATTGTTTTAGGCTTAGTCTCACTAATACTCTTACACAAACATAAAACAACCTCTCTACACCAGCAAAGTAAGCAACATATTTTTTCTTCTGCATTCAAGGCTCTTCCTAGCCTTTATCATGCAGTGATACAAGATGGTCATCACTTTTCTGGCATGGCCACTATGTACTCTTCAGAGCTGATGTACTGAGCCACTTCTGGTAGGAATGGTTTGTGCTCTTTCTTCTTAGCTTTGCGTTGAACCATGTCAAAATATTCTTCATCTGTAAGCACCTGTTTGCTATTGAACGCAACTCAGGGTCCATGGCTGACTTTTTTCTTTCATTTACTACTCCGCCAAACTTTATGTCTCTATAAACTTTATTGGTTGTGATTTTTCACTTACTTCCAGATCATTAGGCATCAGGCCTGGTTTTGATTGTGGAGCTGTGTGAGAAGACACTGTCCCCATTTGAAGGGTTGTTATTCTGACAACTCTTTTTAGAGGTTTTACAGGTGTTTATTCTTAATCCATTTATGATGTGCTTTATGGATGTTGTAAAATTGTCACAGGTATCTTTTTTTTTTTTTTAAATCAGAAGGTTTGTGGTTATCTTCATCAGCTAAACTTGCAAATCCAAGAAAATCACACCAGGTTTGACATGTTCTCTTTCAGTAAAAACATGTTGATTGGCATTAATTATATTTCTGCTCTTTACTTTGTCAGCAGCTGACGTCTGGTTATCTGACCTACCATTACTTGGAACAAACTGCTCAGATCTTTTGCTGCATTAACACAGCATTAGCATTCTCTCAGTCTTTTGAGATTTTCCCTCCATGCCAAGATTTGTTTACCGTCTCTAATCGATAGGTGACTGTGAACTCTTTAGGACTCTTGGCTACAAGTCAGTCAGATCTGGAAACACTAAAATATCTAACCTTAGCAGGTGATGTTTAATATCTTTAGGCACTAATGGACTGGAAAGTACTTCTTCATCCTCTTACAATGTTTGTTTATTTTTGGTTTTGATTTGTCTGTTTTGGTTTTTTTTTAAATGCAGACCATAAGAAGTACCTAAGTCAGTCTTCCTTTTTCCAACACACACGATAAAATATTACCTCTGTTAGTTGTGAACCCATGCAATTGATAGAATTTATTTAGTTCCTAACACACTTAAACTTCTCCTTATTTTCCTTAGCTCTAGCAATCACTTGTTTTCAATTTGTCTTTAGTTTCCTTTCCCAATTTTCTGCATTCATGACTTCTAATTTCTATTGACTGCTGTCTATCTCTTGATACAGTATAACCCATTTATCGTATATGTCTTTCCGGTTTCTGATTGCTGCTTTGACTTTGCAGCTGAATGAGGATGATGAGCTCTCAGCTAAAGCATGCCTTCTGATGATTGCAAAGCTGTACTTTTTTCTAACAAACTCTTCGGTAAGACCTGCCAATTTTCATTCATCTTTCATGCCTAATTTTCCCCCCATCAATTTCTCTTGTATTTTTTCTTCTACTGTTGAGAAGTTAGCTTTTCACAACTGCCCTCTGTTTGCCCACATTTAATGTAATCATCTTGCAGTCATTATCAGCTGTAATTTTAAAAACATTTAAACTTTATTGGCTCCACCATGTATCGTTACAGTCAAAGCTCCTTAAAACAGTGCTTTCATTTTTTCCTTCTGCAGTAGGCATGAAGAAGAGACAGGTGCTTAAGGAATAACTCACCTTATTTTCTAGTTTGATTTAACAGTCTCTAACATCCCTGCACCAGAATGCCTCCCGGGTTTTATTAGGTAACACATTAATCCTTATGCATTCAACATTCTTTGGTTCTGGATTATCAATAACTCTAAATCAAGTAATGATGTCTTTAATGCTGACTGCCGCCTCCACTTCTTTTATCTGCTCACTTGTTCCTAAACCGATTAAACCCATGGATTTTAACATTCCAGTCAGGCGAACTGTCCCACCAGGTTTCAGCAATGCCAATTATATCAACGAGAATTTCTAATCTACGTTGCTTGTTACAGAGTCTCTTTGTACTGCAACACGAGCAGCTGAAACATTTCTTGCCATATATGCTGCCACATCAGTGCAATTTATCTGTGACAAGCTGACTTCAGTGTCAGTTTTTCACTCCTGCGCTCTGCAGCTTGACTCTTGGGGTGTGGAGTATGTGAGCTGGTATCAGGATTGTATCAGCAACCTTGTTTTATAACAGTGCTTTGGAGGCGGCTTGCTCTTTTGCCTACAAGAACTGTAAAAACTACTGCATCGGAACTTGGCACCTGTCAAGTCTGTCTGTCTTCAGTAAGCTCATGATACAGTGTTTAATGCCAAGACATACTAAATAAAGGAAGGCAAAGATGTCTTTGCTTCTCATATTTACAGCTGCAGGGAGTTTTGTGGGAAGTTAGTGAAAATGACACCTCTTGTACTTTGATCCAAAGATGATGAGATAAAGAGTCCAGGACACAGCTGAGTCCGTGCAACTGCTCTGGAGGGCAAGGAGTCCCTTAGCTAGTAACCATAAGGCAAGACAGAATATTTCTTTCTCACCGGAGCTTTTCTCCCTCTAGTTAAATATCGCAGGTTTCATTGAAATTGAGCCAGTGGTGCTGGCCATGTCACACGCTTTGTTGTTTAGTGATAGACAGGGAATCAGTGACATCTCTGCATCTTCCCAAAGGGATTTCAGAGGGTAGTGTTTTAAAGTTGTGCAGGCAAGAGCTTCTGAGGCAGATAAGGAACTGTCCATCATAACAGGACATCTCCTTTGTAGCCTCCCTGGGGCCTGGGTTACAAGGACTGTTCCCCGAGCACGGGACAGAGAGTTAGATGAGGAAAACCATCTTTGCAGCACAGGACATCAGATACAAAATAAACAAATAAATCAATTTGAGACAGGAGATCTTGCAATACTTATATGCATACAGATAGAGAGATAATATAGACTAAAATCTCAGTATAATCCCTTGAAAAAACTCTTCTTTGTGTAAAGAGCCAATTCCACAGATATTGTGGTTTTGCTCATCGGTTTTGAATCCTTGGGATCACCAGGAAAGAGAAGTTGACTCAATGACAAGTGTTTTCCCAAGCCATAGCAGACTTGTTGGGTTCTCCTGGAGCAGGTTGATCCAACCAGTGTTCTCACCTCTTTTTTAAGGGACAAACTCATTGGTTACACTGCTTGCTGTTCCTCCAGCAGTGGCCAACAGGGAACAAACCAAAGCAAGAAAAAAGAAATTTCTTTAGTACAACACATACCTTTATCAGCAACTTTCTCCTGGTACATGCTTATCATTAGCTTAGACCCTCAGCCACAATCTCTGACACTTCTATCACTAAGTGCAACACCAGGCAGAGATCTTATTTGCTCGTATGCCTCAGCTTGCTCTTATACAGCACAAACAAACAAACAGTAAACACCCAAGTGGGCAATGAACAATTTATCTGGGAAACACAGTGTGTAGAATGGCAATTAGTCTAAAATCTGGTTCCAATTTACGTTCACAGTACAGTCTCTATCCAAAAACATGTGGGACATTGCCCAGCTTGCTGCCATCCATAGTTGCTGTTGAGCATGGGTCAGGATAGATGCCTTATTCCTTTGCCCCAGACTGCAACCGCTTTCTCCTCCTGCCTATGGTTCATCTCATCCCCTGTCACATTCAACACACTGTGAGTATCAGGTCACCAAGTACCAGCACTTGTGTCATTCCGGGCAGTGGAAAAGCTTAGGCGCCTGCTCCAATGCAAATCATTCAGGACATGCTTGGTCACCTCTCAGCTGAGTCAAGCATTTAAAAGAGAATACATCAGAGGAAGGGGCACATCAGTTGTTTCCTCAGCCTTTCATACTGCTGCCTGCGTGATAAAATGGAAGCGGAGCTCAGCTCCATCTGAACAGTATTAATCATGGCTGGATTGTCAGCAGTGCTACAGGCAAAAAAGTTTAGCACTAGTGTGGCTGAAGAGAAACATATCTGACACAAAAGCTTAGGGCTCCCCAATCACGGCAGAGTGTTTTGGAATGAAATCCTGGGCTGACGGGCAGATGGTGTTGGATGGCTGTTATCTTTCCTGGCCTTCAGTGTCATGGGGTCTTGATGTCCCAGTGAAGACTACAGACAAGAAAATCACAGCATTGCATTACAACATGTCTTGGGGTGCTTAAAGACCGCTCTTACAGGAAGCAACCTCAGGACATGGGCACCATGGTTCATACTGCCTAAACTCTGAGCAAAGCCTGATTTACACCCCAAGCCTCCCTGTGCAAATGGACTCCATGCCTTCAGGACTGAAGTGTCAGGATTTATTCTGCCAGACTCTGAGATAATGTGACAAATTTGCATTTTCAACTAGGTCTCACAAGCTCCACCACTTCTCCCAGCATGTAGCTGTACTTTGCTGCATCACTAGAGGCTCTTTCTATTTCAGCAGGACAGCTGAGGGAGTAAGATATTATTCATCGTGAATAAAAGAAACAGCAGATAACACTTAAGGGAGCTAAGATGAGTAAACTGCCCTATGCTTCAGCTGTTCAGCCTGCAGCAGGGATAACTAAGAGCATGATCGGAAGTTTAGCTTGCAATGGGACAAAATGCTGCAGACTTTCATGTTGGACACACTTGACTACTTAGTTGGAAAGTTCTGCAGGTAGACGTGTCATTATTTAGGAACATATGGATGCAAGACTTCTCTAAGGTGACTTAATTCAGCCTTTGCTAACAAAAAGCAACCATACCACAATGCTTCTTATAAACTGTTCAAGTCCCAAGGAGTTATTTGGCTTTAGTCCTCTCTCCCTTGGAACCCACAAAATATAAGACCAAAGACGCTGAAAGAGTTTGAAGCATCTAAACAAAGAGAAGCAAAAACTGCACAGTGGCAGACAAAGTTCAGCTGCTGAAATCTGATTCAAAGGAATCGTCTCACTGAGCCCTAAGTGTTACGGGACCTAAATTAGCTGTCCCTGATGATTAGGTTATTGAAAACTTGTGCTTCATTGCAGAAATGGGCAGAGGAAGAAAGAAGAGTACAGCACTTCTATACATGTTGGTAGAAATATTTATAGAAACTTAACGTTTGTGATTGCAGAATTTTCACTGTGTTGTCTTGTGCTGACTGAGAGTGGTTACAGCTGTCTTGCAGGACAAGGAGTCTGAATGCTTGGTGGGTGCTTATTGTCTTTAATTCTGTCCATAAGGCACACAGTTTTAAATTATGGTGTATTAAACAGTAGTTATTATAATGATATATAATAAACCACTTGCAAAAATGAACCAGGGTGGGAATTTTCAGTGTTTGTCTTGAGAGAGTCTCAAGTAATGCTACCTCTATGTTTCCTGTTCCTTATGCTGTTTTATAACAAACCTAACTATTCTTATTTGTCTCTTCTTTAAATAATCTCATCCTTCTCAATTTTTCTTTAAAGATAATCATTCATGTTGCCCATCTCTGAACTTCTTTCATTTCTACTGAGCTTAGTTGGTGGCTGGTGTCTAGGACTGAGCACAGTATTCCAAGTGAAAGCACAGTATTGATTTATTGAATGGCTTTTTATTCTCAGTAATCTCATTCAGGCACACTTCCTTGCTACTGATGCTAGAAGAGTAAATGGATAAAACTGTCTCTCAGATGCACTAAGATGGAAAATCTCAAGTACGATCTATTCCTTCCCCCTGGAAAAGTAACATATCTGACACCTTCTGTGCTTCAGCCAGTGCATGTCTGTCTTGGATTTTCAGAGAGGTGAACTTTTGACTTTCAGCATGACTTTAAAGAAAGCTGGCATTTATTGCGTTACGGCACATTTCCAAAGTACCTGTCTCTTATTTATAAAGGTGGGATTCAGTTAGCTGAAAATGTGAATATTTTTATTGGGCAGAGATATGTTAAAGAAGGGGATGTTAAAGGCTTTTCTTTGCCAGTAACCATTTCTGTAGGTGGATTTTAGCATTAGCATCTGTAACTGTTTTAGCAAAGGATTCTTTTTCATCTAAAATATATGGGTCATCCGTAACATATATGATGGCATAAAAATATATACCAAAACTGAATTCCCAAAATCAGGCCCAGAATATGTACAGAGGCATTCATGTTAGGTATTAGAAACCTCTTTTTCTTTAGGGCCTTTGTTGTGAAATTTCTGTCTGTGTAAGAATCGTCTCTATGAGTATACCAACCCTTGCAATGAAACACATAAGAGGACCGTAAGTTTATTATGACCTAAAAAATTCCTCCCCTATACCCTGTGGAAAATAAAAATCAAGAACTTCTAGGAAGTGAGGAGTCACAGACTGCTTCTGACCACCTCTTGGTGTGCTCCTCTCCAATGTCTCCTGGATCTCTGAAAGGTGCAGTTGGACTTCAAGGCCAGGGTGAGCAGGCTCCTTGTGTCCCTAAAGCAGCAGTGCCCACACCCTCACAGGCAGCTTTGAACCGAGTGCTGGCAGCCTTCCTGCTGACTCTGGGGTTTTTCTGATCCTGTAAGGACTTAAGGATGAAGCTTCTAGACATGCAGGCACTGAGACTCTATCTATCTTGGCACATGCCAGTGTAGATAAAAGAATATACGGCTGTGTGCCGAAGCTGTCTACTAGAGCCAATTGATAAGAACATAAATGAAAAATGTAACGGTTGTCATAGTGTCATAGTGTCTTCTAGACAGCAAGGATGACCCTTGTTGACCACCAGCCCTGAGTGTGTAACGAAATAGGCGGAAGGTGACTTTGCATCTGTCTTTCCATCTCTTGTGCCTTCCCATGTCCAATACCCCAGTTTCTCAGCTTACAGCCATACTGCGTGCTCCACTCATCAGTTTGGGAGTTAGTCCTCGTAAAAACAGGCAGCTGTGTGAATAGTGAAACACCTAATTTGTTTTTCTTGGCTGCTGGAAACCACCTGAAGTTTTTGGTACTGGTGGAGGACTAATCCAGTCCTGGAGAGTAACCCGGGCCTCCATTATAGCCATAGCTATGGAACATTAGGAATTCACAGAACTTTACCACTCACTCATGACACCATGTGTGTTAGACAGGTCTCTATGCACAATGATCTTCCTCAGATGCAAGTATGAAATCCGAATCTGTAACACTGAGTGTATCTTTGGGATTGAGAACAGTCGTGCCCCTGAATTTTACACCACATATATTTGGTGTCAGCCGACCTATCAGCAAGCAGCGCAGGTGATTAACAGACATGGATCTGAAAAATAAATGTCTAAGGGGGTTAGGACTCCATGCAAATACCCGTGGATTAAACAGCATTTTAGAGAGTTTGGTAGACATGATACATTTTAAAGTGACACAGAGAGCTGCTCAGTCTGTTATTTGATCCTGCTCAAGTTTGTCACCAAAGAATCAGAATATTTAACAGTGAATGTGTGCAAATCCTGCAGCGAGACAGCAAGGAAGTGGTGGCCAGTCAGCAGGGGAGTTATCTCCTAGAGGCAGCTTCCTCTCTGAACAGTTCTTTTAGTGTCATGTTTTTCTGTGATCACATATATTGCTGTGGTGGGAAGATGAGTAGATAATCAGATGCATAATATGGATGATATGGTTCAAGTTGAAATGGATCAAATCATTAACCATTAGTTTGATGGATCAAGTGCTGTCTCCATCCTTGGACATTTTCAGGATCAGACTGGAGAAAGCCCTGGGCAACTTGGTCTGATCTCCTAACTGGCCCTGCTTTGAGATGGGGATTGGACCAGATGACATCCTGAGGTCCCTTTCAATCTGAATTAAAGTACTCTATGATCCCCTGATTTTTTTTTTTTTTTTTTTGGGGGGGGGGAACCAAGAGTAATCTGCATTATCTAGGAGCCTACAACTTGGTAAGATCTCTCTGACAGGTCCTGCTTCCAGGGTCCCAAATCAGTGCTCTGATGCCAGAACATCTTCACAGTCTGGCATGCTTTCTGAGCTGACTGCTATCTCGCTATTAATTTCACTCCTTGCAATGTACACTTTCAAAGCATTCTGCATTCAGTGAAGCCAAAGGTCTAGAAAAAGAATATCAACAGGGAATCTGCGGCTGTGAAACGCACAGCTAGGGTTCAGACTAAAATTGATGAACAGTAACTATAAACTCCTATCACTTTACTCAAACACGTTTACCTTTCATTAGGATTCACAAAATAAGGTGCCTGTTTTCCACATATGATGTTCCCCCACAAATAGACAGCTTTCTTTTTTTTTTTTTCCCCAAAGTTTCCCCCACCCCCAACTTTGTTTCATTTAGGAATGAACACTAAATCGTAATTTCTGTTTCATTTCATGTGGACCATCTTTCTTCAGTCATATCAAGTAATTTCATCCTATTTCAGTTCTTACAGAAAAAAGTTTGTTTGTTTTAATATCCATTCCTCAGTCTAACCAAACAAAAAAATTGGAGAAGAATCAAGAGCTTTTTTTATTTTCTAGAATTAAATCTCGAAGGGAAAAACCATTTCTTATGAGCATCCGTTCCTTTGAAAACTCAGGTTTTATCCAGGAAAAAATAATAATAAAGAAAAGCAAGCCTTTGATGAACATATTAGCAGCTCACGCTAACCACAATAATAAATGAAACTGTGGAAGCAAAAAGAGCCAAATAGCCTCTTAAAAAGAGACAGCTGCCTGTGATGGCTTTTTGTGGACTGACAAACCTGGCACAGCAAGCTCCTACACTGCTTCCAGAAGACACTCTCCCACCTCCAGCTTAGGGCTACTGTGGAACAGAAATCCCTATACCATGGCAGGAATCTCTCAGTGAATAGCTGCAATGCCTATAGGGGCTATATATAGTCTGAAATCAGGTTAATTTTCTGTAGTAGTGCCCTTCAATCTCTTTGTTAAGTTACTGTTGCTGAAAGATGTCAGCCTGACAACTGCTGAAACTGAACTCCCCTGTCTTCCACAGGAGAGATGACTCCAAATGTAGGACAGGTTCCAGCAACTTTTCAGTCCTTCTGATGAGACTGAGTATAAGGGGGACAACTGTGGTAACAGTTTTGTGGCCTGCACAGTTCCTCAAGAGCAGCAGCACAGGATCATCCACAAGAGCAAGATATTGTTAGATGGAGTGGAAGAGATTTGAGGTAGTCATATCATTCTGAAGTCACATTTTGGTGTATTTGCAGGTTTCTGTATCTTTTCAGCTCTGTGGACTCTACTACACTGAGAGTAAATGACAGCCCCTTGGAGTATTCTGTTGATGGCATAAAGCAGCAAGGAGGGTGATATAAGGGAGGACAAGAGGGTCAGCAAGGGCAATTGCAGCACAGGTGGTACTCTCACTGACCAGGCATGGTCCCTCAGCACCAGGCAGGGTGCTCATGAAGATGGGGTCCGCTCACAGCCCAAGGCAAGGCAAGGTGATGGGTCAGGTCCAGAGTCCCTCCAGGGAACAGGACAAGGCTTCTACAAGGTGGATCCAGCATTTCTCTGGAAAAACAATTAATTAAGCCAGGACAGATCTGAGAACAAGCAACATAGCCCAGAAGTTTTATTTCGGCTCAGGTCTAGGCTAATGGGCAGAGAGTGCCTGGGTGGAGAGCCCATTTGGCTTTATCTAGCAGATAAAAGATTGTAAGTAAGGGAGAGCACCATTAAACAGAGAATGTGATCATAGAATCACAGGGAACTGGCTCACAGCATCTTGTGAACATTTGCCTTAGGGCTAAGTGTGAATTGAGGTTTTGGTTTTTTGTGAAGGGCAGAAAGCATCTTCTTTTTGTGTCGGGCTACAGGCAGTAATACACAGGCACAAAGGATACACATCATTCAGCAGAACAGCTGTGGATTTAACACAGCAAGTAGTAGGAGGATATCAAGGGTAGGGGTAGAGGAAGAGTTTGGCTCATGCAGAAGAGCAGAATTTGCAGGGCTACCCAGTAGGTGAAAACAACCATGGCTGGTAATTGTCAAGGTCTCAGGGAATAACTGTTAGGAAGGCATTTCTATCCAAAGTACACATTGAAAACATGAGCTGTGTCATCAGCTATTTTACTACATCTTAGAACACGTCTATCTGATCATTTTTCAGGAGAGTATACTATGATAGACGATGAACAGAGCTGCCCTAGCATGAAAACTTCTGCTCTACCTCTGGCTCCTTTGGATATGCCAAGTTGCATGCTCCAGGGAGATGGGGCTGGTGCAGCCTAAAACACAAGGTGTGAAGATGAGACAGCAACAGGGATTATAATAACCAGAAGGATCTTTATTTCTGTCTGGAATCATTACTAGGGCTTGTTAACTTCCGCATGCCAGCCCCTAGAAAAATGTGGTGTACCACTGTCTCCTGGCACTCCTTGCACACACTTCGTGTGTTATCTGCATGTGAGAAGGGAGACTTAGCAGATGCTGCAGAAAAGGGAATCAGTGAATATTTATTCAGATTCTGCACAGCTGCTGATCTCCCCTCCTCCCCCACTCTCTTTTGTTTCTTATTCATGAGGGTTGGTGTGAATGGAGTTCTGCCTGGCATGTAACGTTTGGGGCGCAGCTGTGGTAGGTGTGTTTTCTGCATGAGGAAGGAGAAATCTTGTAATTAAAAGCACGCTGACACTCAGTTCAAGAGCAGTACAGCATAGCACATCAGCGAGGCAGCCACTTACATAGCCTGAACAGGAGAGGGGAACAAGCTGCAGACACCTCCCACAGACTGAAGTTTATTTGCATGAACCATTCATGAATTAATTACCAAGAGCAACAAAAAGCAATGTCTGTTTGCTAATGATTCATGAGCTGGATAAAGGGTTGAATTAGTCGGATAATTTATTTGTAAAAATAATCTAGCCACTGTAATTAGAAGGCTGGATGGAGACATCTAGAAAGAGAAGGGAAATATTCCCAATAGCACCCAACCTTCCCGAGGGTATTGCTGGTTTTGAACTGAATCATTCCCAATAGCCTGTGAATCTGCCTTGTTGCAAGGTGGATCTGGTAGAGGCCTAGGAACCAGGATGTGCTTTTTCTTTTCTTTTTTTTTTTTTAGTGTAGGGATCCTTTTCTTTCTTGACTTTGACCTGTTTGAGCAGTTGGTGCTATTCCCAGTGGCTTTTGGGTGTAGATCAAAGCATTGCTGAAATCACTTTCAAGTCAAGCAGCGAGCATTTGGAATTAGATCAGCAACTAGCTTAATTTTAAAAGAGTTAGAGATTTTCTGTGGAGAAAAAAAAGGTTGTTTTTTCAGACATAGTAGGGCACTAACTTTCCTGGAAGTCTCTCCATACAGTTCAGGTTTCCTCCCTAACTCCAGCTCTTTAAATACAGAGGCTGAGACAGGGATGCCCCTCGTGTGAAGCATCATCCTCTGGGAATAGTGCATCCAGCCCATGATGAATTATCTACAGGCCTGTATGTGATCGATCCCAGCACCACTCATTTAGCTTGCCAAAGAGTTGAGCTCAAATGATTCCTTGTCTGCCAGCTGGCCTGACCCTGACACCAGCAGTGGAGGCTGACAATTCTGTGTTGTCCTCGGCCTTGCTGCAGGGCTGTTTTCTTCTCAGCTGAGTGGGGAACGTGGAGGAAAAAGAGCTTGGCTGAGCAGCAGAAGGAGCAGAAGGCGGCCACAGGAAGGTCAGAAGTTCTTGGTTGTGTCATGATACTGCAGAGGTGCAGAGTAACCCCACCTATTGCTTTGTGCAGAGCATTGCCACATCCTCCTCATACAGCTGTCAAACCAGTGCTTGCTATGGACCTTCTTCTGAGAGCTCACCTCCAGCCACGGAGGCACACAAACAGCCATGAAGATGGCGGAGCAGCCCCTTTGGATGCCATCTGGCTCCCCTGGGCTGCTGAGGAGTTCCTCTCTGAGCACCGTCTCCTTGTTTCAGCCTAGCAAGCTGTGTGACTGGAGGCAGGACCCTCCCCTGTCAAAGGGAAAATCTTCTGGATGGAAGACAAGCACTGGCTGACCCGAACATCAGCAGTTGTGTAAAGCTCACCTCAGCTGGTCTGCAGTTTAATCATCCCTGCCTGTTTTTGTTGGCCTGCTCTGAAACCCTTGGAACAACACTCCAAGGGGGCCTTTCCTTGAAGCTGCAGCGAGATGTTAAAGGGACCGTTGCAGCTCCCCATTGCACAATGAAGCAATGAGAGAAGATAATACGCTGACTGTGCCACTGGTTTTCTAACAAAGGGCTCTCATAAGTGTTCTCCCTCTAAACTATGCTGAGTCTTCCCTTCCAGCAAGACACACTACAAAACTTTCTTTCATACTCAAGCCAAGCCCTTCCCGACCTGCCCGATGCTGGAGGGAGCTCCATTCTGCTGCCAGGGAGGGCTGAGACCCAGCTGGTGCCAGCCAAAACAGGGTGAAAGTTTCATACAGGGGTTAAAAAGACCTCACACAGAAAAGCCTATTTTTTAACAGCTGTGCCAATTGGTGTAATCATTTTAAGGATATTGGAAATTGCTCTTCTAAAGTATATCTAGGAGCCATGGAGGATTTTTCATCTCTCCCAGGGGGGAAGGTCAGTAACATTCAAAAAGAATCAAGCCCCTTAGATACTGAAAAGCAATTGCTTGTTGCCATCTATGTAACAGACCTGTATAGAGGGACTTGAGAAAAGGGTGGATGGGAAGGGTTTCCACCAGATGAAAATAAGACTGTGAATCATCAATGTCACACTGTTGTGAAAATGTGTCAGACCATACTAGGAAATTCCCCTAAACTGCTGTTAAGGCTTGGGAAGTAATCCTTCAGCACTAGTATTGGTACAAACTCAGCTTGACAACTGGCATCACACTTCAAAACGTCTGTGGATCAACTGGGCAGAGTCTAGGAGGAGGGTGCCAGCAAAGGTCACTAGTTGAGAAAACAAGACCTGTGAGAAAATACTGGGCTAGCTTAATCTAGAGAAGATGACACTGATTGAGGAGAAGGATGTGATGCATGGCCTTCGACACATAAAAAGCCGCTGCAAAAAGTGTGGGCATAATCCTTTTTTTCATATCTATGCTGAGGAAAGGACATGTAATTAACTGCAGCAAGAAGAATTCGAGTTGGACATTGAAGTTTTATGGGTAAGGTTACAGACGCACTCAAGCAGAGTGTCTGGGGTGGGTGAGTTTCCGTCATGGTAAACTTAGATATATACCTGCCAGGAATGGCCCAGATGTGGGTAATTCTCTCTTGGGCAGAAGATGGATAAAATGAATGTTTGAGGTGTCTTTTAACCCTTATTTTTTTATTAGTTTACAATCAATGTGATAAAGCCTCACACTAGTCACACGTGGTGAATAGAATTTTGGCATGGGAATAGGGAAAGAAGGAAAAGACATTTCTTCCAAAGGTTGCTGAGCCTTGAGATAAATCAGAGAGTTTCCAAGACAATCAGAAAGGATCCATTTCATGCATTAGAATGCCAAGTAAAATGCTGGCCACACATCATTAGGAGTCAAGACCACTTTAAAGGCCTGCTCCGTGCTGGCACAGAAAAAAAAAATTACCCCAGTAGCCTGTGCGAAAAAGCATAAAATTAGAATTCTCCCTCATGCCTGGCTGCAATGCACTGGCCACCCAATCTGATCTGTTTGTCACCCTCCAGCCCGGTTATGGCTGCCTTCCAGCGGTGCTGCAAGTACGGCAGAAAGGTGCGCAGAGTACTTCAGGGTGGAAGTTTCTCCCCACAGAGCCATATGGCCACAAGCAGATAACGCTGCGAGGAGCTTTCATTAACAATTTCCAAATCTGCAGCAGCTGGAGCGTGGGATCATTTAAAACATGACTTATTTACTTCCTGCAGCCTTGAAAAGGAGGGATCGCTTGGAACCCAAATTCACAACACATTTCTCTGGACTTATCAAACGAAGCCACATGCCTCTCATTACCATCACATACACTCACAGGAGTTACCTCTTGGGGAGGGTGCTGGAGAGGCACACAGGACAGATGCTTGGTGCAACATTGGCAGGAGACCAGGTATCCCAGTTTTTGGGGCCGGCTCCAGAAACTGAGCAGAATGGAGTGAGAGCAAAGAATATCTGTAATAACCCTGATGAAAACAAAGTGTTGGGCTACTATTTTCTTTTAGCTGCAGCAAGAGCAACAATAAAAGCTGTCAGAGGCAAGGACTGTTCTTTCAGCAAAACTGATCTATAAAGGCTTGTAATGAGCTGCACTCACCTAAAAATAGTGCTCATGTTAACATGGTGTACCTTAATTTGTGGGACGGTGATCCATCTTTGTGCCCACCAGATGTTACTTCATTAATTATTGACAGCAACATGGCATTTCTATAGCACTTCATAGCATTAAAAGAGTTTTATAAATAGATAGATAAAAAATTAATCAATCAATTTTGTTAGGCAATTAACTAGCATCTACCATTTTAGTCAGCGATGATGCCAAGACGATTTTTTTTTTTAAAGCACGCAAGAAGGGAGAGACTGAGCTTGCCAGAAAAAGAGAAAAATGCTTCCAATCTAAAAAATGTGGAATAATTTCTGAATGTTAAGCAGCAGGATTAAATGTTTAGAGCCTCCAAAAATTTTGGGCACGGGGATGGAATTCATCTCCCTCAGCTTGATTGAATGCAGAAGTTTGCAGCTAGGCTCATCATTGTGGACTCCCTTTATAGTCAGCAAAAAGAAGTGAACCATGCCCTTCAAATGCCTGTTCCTTTTGGTTGATCATAAAAAGAGATATTATGGATTACAAGCTCTGACGTAGGCATCACACAGCTGGGGGAGAAGAATCCTCCCCAGATAACTCCTTTGAAAATCTGTCAGGAAAAAACCGTTTCGAGCTCCAGCCCTGGAGCTGCTGCAGTTTACTTCTTTAAAAAGGTGAGATGGGACCTCAGAGCAAGGATCGCTGGGCACATGGTGGGCACAGGTCCCATCCAGCACAGTGATGGCACTTCTTCTGTGAAGGTGTCACTTAAGGAGAGGGCACAGCAAGCTCTGCTCCTCTGGTACCTCAGCGTGGGCCATGAGCGGCACTGCTGCAGAGAAAAAGTGTCCGAGGTCTGGGTTATGAAGGAAAGTGTTGCCCAGAAACATGTGGGCAGGTTTAACCTGGCTGATTGGTTCGTGTTTAAATTGTTGCGGTGGTGGTGGGGCTCTTGCTGGGATTGCCACGGGGGATGCTGGAAGCATGATGTGGGCTCGGTGGTGCAGAGGCAGTGAAAGGAAACCAGCACAGCAAGAAGCTGAAGGGGAATTACTAATAAATAGAAATGAAATCCAGAAATGAGTTTCAAAAGCCCCTGTTCTGTTGTGCCTGCAAAAGGCATTAGAGCTGCCGATACACTGTGATATATGGCTTCTGTCAGCCATTCCTCCATAGCAAATAAACTGGTGTTTGGGGTTTTTTTTGTGCTTTTTAGGAAGAGGTCAGCTGGTTGATGAGGACTGGGTTAAGGATCAATTTGAACACTTGAACATCCATAAATCCATGGGCCCTGATGGGATGCACCCACGGGTGCTGAGGGAGCTGGCGGGAGTCATTGCTAGGCCACTCTCCATCATCTTTGGTAAGTCGTGGGCAACAGGTGAGGTGCCTGAAGACTGGAGGAAAGCGAATGTCACTCCAGTCTATCAGAAGGGCAGGAAGGTTGACCTGGGTAACTACAGACCGGTCAGCCTCACCTCCATCCCTGGAAAGGTGATGGAACATCTTATCCTTGACGCTGTCTCTAGGCATATCAAGGATAAAAAGGTTATTAGGAGCAGTTAGCATGGCTTTGCCAAGGGGAAGTCATGTTTGACCAACCTGATAGCCTTTTATGAAGACATAACCAGGTGGATGGATGATGGCCGTGCAGTGGATGTGGTCTGTCTGGATATCAGCAAGGCCTTTGACACCGTCTCCCACAGCATCCTCATAGGTAAACTGAGGAAGTGTGGTCTCGATGACCAAGTAGTGAGGTGGGTCGCTAATTGGTGGAAGGGAAGAAACCAGAGAGTTGTGGTCAATGGGACAGAGTATGGCTGGATGCCTGTGTCTAGTGGGGTCCCTCAGGGGTCAGTGCTTGGGCCGGTTCTGTTTAAAATATTCATCAATGACCTTGATGAGGGATTAGAGAATGTTGTCAGCAAGTTTGCTGATGATACAAAATTGGGAGGAGTGGTTGACACACCAGAAGGCTGTGCAGCCATTCAGAGAGACCTAGACAGGCTGGAGGGCTGGGTGGAGAGAAATCTAATGAAGTTCAACAAGGACAAGTGCACCTGGAGAGCAGCGCAGGGGAAAGCGACCTGGGGGTTCTAGTGGACAGCAGGATGACCATGAGACAGCAATGTGCCCTCGTGGCCAATGGCATCTTGGGGTGTATTAGAAGGGGAGTAGCAAGTAGGTCAAGAGAGGTCCTCCTGCCCCTCTACTCCGCCCTGGTGAGGCCACATCTGGAATATTGTGTCCATTTCTGGGCCCCTCAGCTCAAGAGAGACAGGGAACTGCTTGAGAGAGTCCAGCACAGAGCCACAAAGATGATTAAGGGAGTGGAGCATCTCCCTGATGAGGAAAGGCTGAAGGAGCTGGGTCTCCTTAGCTTGGAGAAGAGGAGGCTGAGGGGTGACCTCATTAATGTTTATAAATATGTCAAGGGGGAGTGTCAGAAGGACGGAGCCAGGCTCTTTTCAGCAGTGTCCATTGACAGGACAAGGGGCAATGGGTGCAAGCTGGAACATAGGAGGTTCCATAAAAATATGAGAAAAAACTTTTTCACTGTGAGGGTGACAGAGCACTGGCACAG
The DNA here is from genome assembly GCA_020746105.1 of Trogon surrucura. Classification (NCBI taxonomy): domain Eukaryota; kingdom Metazoa; phylum Chordata; class Aves; order Trogoniformes; family Trogonidae; genus Trogon; species Trogon surrucura. The sequence goes on along the minus strand of CM036617.1, from coordinate 130,531,335 downwards.
GCTGCCCAGAGAGGTTGTGGAGTCTCCTTCTCTGGAGACATTCAAAACCTGCCTGGACGCGTTCCTGTGCGCTCTGCTGTAGGTGGTCCTGCTCTGGCAGGGGGGTTGGACTAGATGATCTTTGAGGTCCCTTCCAACCTCTAACATTCTGTGATTCTGTGACAAACAAGATTGTAGAGAGCTGATACTGGCAGGTGATACCAACATGCCCTTAAGGCTGAGAGACTTGCAGTGCACAATACCAGTATCTCCTCTCTGGACAGCAGAAGCCAGCATTCACCCAGTTATTCAGGATTTGATCTTCCCAGCTGGAAAGGATTGTTAGACATGGCTGTTAGAGGAAACACGGTGGGAGGAGAAAGGGGAAGTGAGAACTTCTATAAGCAGGGATGAAAATCCTGTTTCCTCTTGTTTTGAAGGCCAAGACCAGGACAGAGGACAGCAGCATCCAGCCCCACCACTATTCTACAAATTTTACTAAAATCTTTCCTTGTTGTTTTGTTTTAATGCAACGTACAGTCACAGCACAATGCAACAGGTGTTTAAGGGAACAATATTGTACAAAGCAAGAACGGCACTGGTTATCATTATCAAGATAGTACCAAGAAGACAAGAACATTTTGTTGTTCTATGCTGGAAGACAGAAGACATGGCCATTACCTTGTAAAGGATTAGCCTTTACAACTTTCTCCTTCGCAGGCATTTTCCGGTTCATCTGAGCTGCCACTCTCCAAATAAACTTTATTTAAAAAAATATATCCACATTGTTAAAAGTATTCATAATGACTTCCCATACATTTTTACACTTCCTAAATAATGCTTAAATATTGTTGAGTTGTTCTAATTCTGTGCTCCTGTGCAGAGGTCCTCTGTGGGGATTTCACTGTCTGTCCCCAGGCTTGGAGATGGACATGCAGTAACACAGGCTGATTGCAAGGATGGGACATGTAGGAAAAAGCTAAAAGTTTTTTTTATGAGGTAATGATAATTTTTCCTGGTTTTCACCCCCACCCTCAAAAGAACCCTATACACCTTCATCCTGATAGTTACGTCTTGATGATGAATAACCTTCCACTGTTCACATCTAATATTCTTCCTTTAAACCTCTATTACATTATAGATGCATGACTATATCTACTACTACAGTATTTTCTTTCAAGATCCCCACCAGCTAGAAAATGCTAGAGCTGCTGGCCAGGACGCTGATTCTTTTGTCCAGGATTTCCTGTTACTGCTGCATTTTCTTTCTGTTGTACTCCTACACTGCTTGTCTTGTGCCACAAATGTTCATGGCACCCTCCTGCCCTGAGGAGTTCTCTACTGCATCTAAATCAAAAAAAGAAAAAAGAAAAAAAAAAGATACAAACCTGATGACAGTGAGACAAGAATGAAATGCAAGGCTTTGAGGAAATTGCTTGTGCAGACTTTCTCTGCTGCAAGCTGGGAGGCTCTACTCAGAATTAAGGGTTTCATTAGGGAAAATGCACCCGCTCGTTTTGCTGTCTGAGGAAGCAAACAGCTGTGAAGTGCATATCAGGGCTGTGAACTGACTCAGCAGCTCACTGATGCTTCATATGCCTTTCCACCTCTTGCACCTAGAGACTTCTGCAACCTGGAGACATACTCAGAGGAGAAGCCCAGTTCCCACCCACTTGTCAGGAGGATCCAACCCACTCGTCTTCTTCAGCCAGCCAGGCCTTTTTCCTGACTTCCTAAACAAAGGAATACTTCCAAAGCAGACAGGCCAATAAAGCATGCCAAAGTTTTTGTCATTTTCAGTTGAACATCCCCATATGTATACCTTGGACACTCACAAACCTTGAGTTTGTTTCTGCCAGGAAAAGCCCTTTTTCAGGTGACCAGCTGAGCTACATCCTAAGGGCAGGTAAAACTGTGCACTGCAACATGCTCCAGAGACTGAGAAATTGCTCCCCAGGGAGGAAACTTCATTTTACTACACCAGAGAGTGGGCTTCAAACACGGTTTGCACTGTAGCACATAGGGTTCGCATAATACTGCTGTAGAGAGTGGGCAATACCTCCTGTCTCAATGTGAACAAAAAAAGGATTTACTTCCCAGAGAGAGAGGGGGAATAGAATCTCTACCCTGCTACATCTGGAGGACAGGGTATGTGATTTAATCAGCACTAACTGATGATTGCTATTCTGATTCTATGATTATTTTTATTTTCTCCCACTAAAAATAAAAACAAAACAATTACCTCGAATGCTCCAAAACTCTTAATATAATTTCTAATTAACATTTATTCTTTTCCTTTGGGCCAAATTAATCCTCAGTAAAATGTTACTAATTCCTGTATACATGTTTAACCTAATGTTTCCAGGCAAATAAAACTGACTGGCCACAATCTGTCTGCACAGGTTGATTTCAGTGGTAACAAGGAGATCTTGCAAGTTCAGAGGAGCTGCTGACTCTTGCAGTGCAAGCTGAATTTTTTAGAGGTTGAAACCGGTCAAGCTTTTTAAGAGTGTGCAATTCCCCTATGAGATTTTGAGTGTAATTAGGCTAAAGTCATGTTTCTGAAGGGATAATGATACTTTCTCATTCTGACTGCAGGAAATGTGGAGAAGCACAAAAATAAGGAATCTCTTTGTCACTGTTGAGAAATACTAGGTTGTGCTTCTGCTCACATCACCTGAATCATTTTGCTCTTCCCTACATTTTCTTTTAATAAAGACAGCTCTATCTGTGCATTCATTATTCAGTTCCTAGCAGCAGATCAGCTCCACAAGACTCTCCTGGTTGCAATCATAAATGGCACCAATGAAACCTGAAGCTGAAATTTCTTTAAACTTGGACTCCTACCAGACTCCAGAATTAACTATCTGGATATCTGCTGTTGCATTACTTGGGTTAAGACCCTCTTGTTGTTGCTTCATTAGCATGGTAAAAGCACGCATAATGATCCAAGAGATGATAAGCAAAGAGATCAAACCACAAATCTTAAAAGATGTTGCTTTTCTGGATGAAATATGACCTGAGCCTGCCTCTTAGTTGTTTTTCTCCCTTAATCAAATGTCACTGCAGGATAATAAAATGTAGAATACCGAGGGATGTGGCTGTACATGCAAGTTGTGTGCTTGGCTCACGAAGGGATCCTCCCTCAGCCTGCCTGATCCGGGACTGTAACCCTTTGCACTTTGTCGTACGAGCTCTGGGATCATACCACATGTTACCACTAGATGTCAAACTGAGTCCCAAATCCCACAAGTGCCTCCAGTGTCGAGAGTGGACGCCCCGACGTGGAGTTCCTGCTGCGGCCATGTCAGGGTAGATTTTTTTCCTCAGAGGAAAACGATTGACACGTTTAAAGGGCTTTAGCTATTGCACACACGCAGATTTCTAAAGGGGTACTTTGCCCAGAGATGTAGGCTCAGGTGTTACAGGCAGCTACTAACTGTGATTTTGTTCAAAAATTAAATCTACCTGCTCATACCATTAATGAAAGAAGCAATTGGTATAGGTCCATAGAGAAAAAGTTAATTTACAGAGGCTATATTATTTCTCTGTTCCCTCTTGGCCAGTTTGAGTTGCTTTAAAACCAAAATCAGTACAACGAAAAAAGCTGAGGAGCCTTTAGTTGGGACTCTAGCAACACTTTTATGTGAAGCACAAAAGTCATCAGCAGCATTTGGATTGAGGATCGACCTGCACACAACAAAACCCACAAGAGCAGCTGATTCATTTGAGCAGCTTCGTTTGGAAGCACTGGCGATGCTCCTTTTCAGAAGAGCTGAACACTGAAGCCCCTAATGAAGGGTGTTTATTAGAAGTCTTGTGTTTCCTTCCTCAGGAAAGGTCTGTGGCACTGTTACTCTGGCCAGGTTTGAACTCACTGCTTTCCACGTGTTTGATTTCTCAGATGTGCTCTTCTTTTCATCACCTTTGTGGTTAAGCGACAGCTCTTTTCCCACCCAGATGGAGTTTCTTCTCAGCAGGAGGTGAAGAAATTCCCATCTAACTAAATGTTTTTACCATGTGTAGGAAAATACATAGTTTGTTAGCTGTAGGCTTCTGAAAGGACATTGCTTGGGCTCTTTTTAGCCTCACCACCATCCTTCCTGTTTCTACCGAAAATAAACACGCCAAGGCTTTTCTTCTCTAGTACTTTTAATCTTTCTCAGCTTTGTCACAAGCTGTGTCACAGGATGTCCCAGATCTCCACAACATACCACATCACCACAGTGTGACGTGGGCTGAGATCTGCTCAGCCCTCTCTTGTGTGAGGCAGTGGCTGGGCCCCTCCTGTTTGCATCATCTCCCAGTGGATCCGGGGTGACCAGGTATATCAAGTGTGGAGCCAGCACAGGTGTGTGCTCCCTCTGCAGACTAATTGGGAGAATTTAATCACCTCATTTTGACCTTCTTGTTTAGCAATAGTGCTTTACACCTCCAAAAGGTGTCAAGAACCCAAGCTCCCTCCCTGCATACAGCCACAATCCTTTTTTCTGTCCATCCTCCACATATGCTTGGTGTACAAACAACATTTAGTCATGGCTCATATTGATGATTGTATTGGTGTTCCTCCGAACCTCCTGTGGTCCTCTTCCTTGACCAGCAAGCCAGCAAGAGGCCCTGAGGCACAGCTCTGTGTCAAACACAGCATGGTGGTGGTCTGCCTCCTGCATGGGGAAGGGAGGCTCTGGCTGAAAAGCTGCATGGGAAGCAAAGGCTTTTCTTGATTCAGGCCTTCAGTCAAACCTGTGACATTATCTGAAGGCCCACAGCAGGTCCTCTACAGCAGTCCTGCTTTTGTGCGTGGAGTAGCGGGTTGAGCGGAGGGTCTCCTTAACCAAACAGGCTGCAGAATAAGTGTGACTAGAAAAGCTGCTCGGTCTGGTTACTCATCCCCAGAGCTATCTCATCAGCCAGAAAATTTCATCTTGACACACGAGGAGGGCCTCCTCAGCAAGTGTGATCTATCAAAACCAGGGAAGGAAAGGCCTTATGCCAACAAACCCAAGCCAAAACTATGCAACCAGACCTCCAGCATGTTTAAAAATATCTCTGGGTCCCTGTACATCCCACTTCTCCTGGCTCCCTTTCCGGCCTGCTTCTCAATGTGAGGAAGGACTCTAGCTAGCTTGGCTTTGGGATGTGGTTTGAGACGTTACTGTGGTAAAAGGGTGGAGTTCCCTTCTTTTCTTCTTTTTTTCCCCAAAGTACCCTGGCTTTCAGACAGCGCCTGTTCAAAGAAACCATCGCTGTTCCTCACTGCTCTCTGCCTCTCTTTTCCTCACTAGAAAGGTAAATGAAGGAGTTCAGGGATGACGGGAGCCTGCAGCAAACCTGTGCTTTCTGCCAACCCGGTCATTACAGTGAGGCAGGGCCAGCACGCAACCCAGGATGTCAGCCAAAACAAGTACTTCCCTTCAAGGACCCTCCTTCATACTGTACAAACATCAGGACACCTTTCATGGAGTATCTTTAATACAGTAACCCACACCAACGTGATGTTTAGAGGAAATATGATTTTGGTTTTTTTTCCTGCTACCCGCTCTGCTTGACTTCAGAGTCGCCTCATGCAACTGAGCAACAAACTGGCAAGGCTGGGACTAGGGACATGGAAAACACCAGGGTGCCCTGGGATAGCCATGAAATGAAGCAGCTCTTGGCAGCTTGACAATATAATTTTTCGGTCATCATTTCTCTCTCTGAATTTTGTATCTGAGGCTATAACCTGTTCTGAATATAATGAAAAAAATTATTCCCCTTGGATGACATGCAGTCCTATATTTAAATGATTCTCCCTTCAGCATCCTTCTTCCATGTTCACTTTCCTTAAGTGAAAAATACAAATGTAAAAGAACTTAAAGTAATGATGGGGTTTTTTTTGGTCAAACATTGGCACGTGACTGTGTTCTTGATTTTTCTTAAGCTGTGCAGTCTTTTTCATCACAACCGGTCTATATACCTGAAATCATGACTAGCCAAATATCTCCATCAAAGTTCACAATCCATGGATGAGAGGAAGAAACTGCAGAAAACTTGCTAGATAGCCTAAGACTGAGGGAGCTGGGGCTCTTTAGTTTGGAGAAGAGGAGGCTGAGGGGTGACCTCATTAATGTTTACAAATATATCAAGGGTGAGTGTCACGAGGATGGAGCCAGGCTCTTCTCGGTGACAACCACTGATAGGACAAGGGGTAATGGGCTGAAACTGGAACATAAGAGGTTCCGCTTAAACTCGAGAAGAAACTTCTTCTCAGTGAGGGTGATGGAGCCCTGGAACAGGCTGCCCAGAGAGGTTGTGGAGTCTCCTTCTCTGGAGACATTCAAGACCTGCCTGGATACGTTCCTGTGTGGCATAGTCTAGGCATTCCTGCTCTGGCAGGGGGATTGGACTTGATGATCTTTCGAGGTCCCTTCCAATCCCTAACATTCTATGATTCTATGATTCTATGAAGATAATAAAGAACCTGAGGAAATTGCAATCTGCTCTGGGATAGTCCAAAAATGGAAAAAGAAGTGAGACTTGCTGAATAAACAATTTGTTGCAAAATTATTCACCGAGATTGAGGAGCCAAATAAAAGGAGCGGAAAGGATCCAGAACGTGTTGTGGTAATAGAAGGTATGATGGTATTGGCACAGGAGAAATGAACTTCCTAGGAGCGAAGATAAAGAGGTACTGGCTCCTTATTGGCATTTTTCAGAAAGAGAACAAGAGGTAAGACTCTAGAAGAAAAATAGAAGCATTTTTTATCCACAACCCATAGATCCTGGGGCCCTAGAGCTGAGCTGTCACTTCTTATTTTTATATCCTGCTCCCAGTGTGTGAGTGTTTTATCAAGATGTTTTCTTCCATTTCATATTTTCAGCAGTTGCTATTGTTCTGCAGCCTACGAACGGGCTCTGGGAACCCAAGGACAGCATGAAAAGCTGAAGTATGGGAAACCTTGTACCAGGAAAGGGCAGAGCGAGAAGACTGATAGGGGTGACAGAGAATCCAAGGTCTTCTGGAAATGCGGCGCCTAACTACCCCTGACTCAGGAGCTCTACTCAGATGCAGTGGCACTTCAAAGCTCAGATGGCAAGTCAAAAATTTTTTCATAACCCTCAGGTACTGAGTGACTGTGGTTTCATGTACCTGTAAAAAGCAGTAGGTACTGTTAGACTATAGGGAACAGAAAAGATGTTGCTTTTTGTTGGGTTTTTTTTGTGTGTGTTCTTTTGGAATCTGCTAACTACATACCCGGTGTTGGGGGTCTCCACTGCTGTCCATTTCTGCTCTGGCCACAAAGAGTCAGTGAAATCAGCAAACATGAGGAACTGCGTTGCTTTTTGCAAAAGTTAACTTGAAAAGAGGAGATGGTCCAGCTCAAACTCGTCTGTGGGTAGTTCAGATAGTTTAAAAGGGAGACAAGTGTCTGAGATATCTTAGAAAAGCATTTGTAAAGTTTCCACAAGACTGGTGTGTGATAATGTCTTTTCAAGACAGCAAGATTTAAAAATATCAGATAGCAAAAAAAGGATGATTGGAGTAATCTATTTTAATTATGCTTCACATATGTAGTTATTTCCAAAACCTCATAAAAATTACCAGAAAACAAAAAACAAATCTAAACTAAAAAGGTTGCTTCCTGTTAGCTGGTAATCAAAGCATCCTGATTTGAAACTAAATATAGACCTTCCACTAAATTCGGTAACTTTTTGCTACCCTGGGCTCTCTGCACATGTAAATAGAACAATCTAATAGCTCACATTTATTCAGATCCATAATTTGCATTTAGTTATGTTAGAAAATAGTGAATGGCTTTGCTTATTTACATGATAATTATTTTTTTTTTTTTAATTTTGATTTGAGTCGAGCTATTTTTGGATGGGAACTGGAATTCAGTTAAGATGCAGAAAGCCAGCATTTTAATTCTGCTTTTTATTAGGTAATGAAGATACACAGTAGATGTGCAGGATATACAAGACAAGTTGATCAAATCTGATTAAGCAAGGAAAGCACATATTATCCGTAGGTAGTGAATTGAAAAGTTTCTTTTTGCACAATATGTCTTGCAAGGTTTTAGAGCTAATTGTTCTCAGCTTTTCAAATCTCATTTATACCGAGACCAAAAAAGAAAATCTAGTCTTCCTTGGTTTTCCAACTTGCTATGAATTTCTTAGTGCTGATCAGAACATTAGTTATTGAATCAAAATAATAACAATAACGAATAAATTTCAGAAAACCTCTTAGAACTTCCAGAAAAGGCTGTGAATTGTAGGGAAAGGAGCTTTTTGTCTTCAGCAAACTTCTCTTAGACTTTGTACCAATGACTTGTGCCACTTTGATGGTGTGAGATTATGCCTTCAAAACTTCATATTTCAAAGAGCTTCACTTTTTAAAAGGAAGGACCATTTCTTTTAAAGGCTAAACCCACATTTTTTTAGTATTTTTTTTTAAAGGCAGCTATGATTCCTTCCGCAGCATCCATTTCACATCTAAACAGAAGTTCCTGCAAGAGGCTTCTCCCAGGATAGGGTCCACCATGCAACTACTGAATGCAGGTTTTTGCCACCCGCTCCTCAGAGAATTAGCAGCACCTCAGCAGCCATTTCCTTGACATCTCTGAGCTTCTCGGAGTATCATGAATCCACCTTCTTCCCCAGATCCTCCCTGTTGCTAAACTTTTCTGTTTCCTGTTCAGCCGGAGTTCAGGACTTCCTCCACCTGGCTTTGCTGCCACAACAGGTCACAGAAAGAGCTTGAGTGTAAAATTTCCTTGACCATTCGAGCAGTCGGCCGGCGGCTTTCTTATAGGTAAGGGACTGCAGCGCTATCTTGGGGAGAGTCAGAAGCGGGAAGTGGCTGCAGGCCAATTGCTCTCACATCTCCTAAGCAACCACTAAAATAGATGAACAGTCTTTTTCGTAACGGCATCGTGATAAAGTGATTTGGCAAAATGAGAAAATAATTTCCTGTTGACTATTAAGGCTCCACAAATGATCTGTAGTCACCGAGCACAGTGGATCTGTGTTCTGTAATAATCAGTGAGTATTAAATAACCCCCTTTATTACTGCAACATGAACTAAGAGGATCACAGATTTCTTGGCCACCCTGCGTGAATCAAATCAGGAGCTGCTATAGAGACAGGCCTTTGATTTTTAGGCCACCACCCAAAATTTTCCAAGCTTTTAGAGTTTGTATCTTTAAAATTTCCCTGTACCCTAATGAAGGATGTAGCTTTCTTGGCACTGGTTTATACTGAAAGCTGGGATTCTTACAAGAAATCCTTTGGCTCCAGAAACCAGATTTTTAAGACAGTTGCTACATATTACAATACTATTACAACCCAGAAAACATAATGCATATGAAACTGCCTTATGTCCTATGGCAAGGGCCATCCTCTGTTGACACATTCATTTGTTTTTTTTTAGTGACATTTGAGTTATTAGAGTTGTCTTCTGCAACACATTGAAGTGCAACAGTGCAGGGTCCTGCTTACTGTATCCTATAGACACTGTCTGCTGGGGGTCAGTCTGAAATGCAGCCTTTCCTTGCTGCCTTAATTTCTCCCTTTTACCTGATTTACCTGCTGTACTCTCCACTCATCTACACAACTTCTGCCTAAGAATGCTCTATGTCATATAATGCCTGTCAACTGGTGCTTGGTGCCCATGGCATCAAAATACTATCTATTTATTTCACCCCTAGATGCATTTTTCCAGCCAGCATGTGTTCCACTAAAACATTCTTAAAAGTTGGTTCCACTTTCAAGCTGCAAATACTTGGTGTCATTACAAAAAAAGATGCTACGTAACTGTAACTCAAACCATTGGATTTGTCCCAGCATTTCTTAAACTTGCCAGACAGCAATGTGTCCGTGGTGATCCGTGCAATGAGAGCAGGAGATGTTCTGGCACTGAGGGCACATGCACCCACCCCCTATTTCTCACAAGACATTTACATCCTACCAGCAGATGACCAAGTGGTTTGGGCAAATACCTTTTTAGCCGATCTTTCTCTTGCCCTAAATTTGGCTTTGATTCTGGTATTCAGCACCTTTCTTCCTCTGCTGGAAATGTTGGCATCAATTATTTTTTTTTTTTTTTTTGCAAGCTCTAACCTCTCTTATGCTTACGGGCCTAAAGGAAAACCCAAAACAAATCCAACTGGTGGATGTTCCTGGAATCTCCCTCAGGGATACACACAGCCTTTTCTGGCTAGAGAGGGATTGGCTCAGGAGGCCAAGAGAAGCAACAAAGTTGGAACCTAAGGTAATGGAACCTAAGGTAATGGAACTAAATTGGTTTTGGACACCAGTCTGCAGTTTCCAGGTTCTCATCATTTAGGCTACTGTGGATCAGGCAGACACCTCCGTCTTAAAGAAATCTCTCTTCTCCCTGTCTGGCTCTCTTCCCGTCTCCTTTGTTTTTTTCTTTTGGCCACATTTGTTGAAAACAAGCAAAAGTAATCTTAATGTGGTTCATGTTCTGCTCACCAGTAGGGCTGGGGCTGTTTTCTTTCTTTCCCTGCAGTGCTGAGGTTGTAGGGAACGGTAGCCAAGCACCACAAGAGCACAGAAAAGAAACACGGGGTGAGTGAGAAGGGCATCTGACCGCACCTGTAACCCTATATGTACATGAGCAGCTTCTACTACAATCAGGGCAGATAGCAAAGGCTTTCCAGGAACAACCTGCTGCTAAAAGACGCTCTGGCAGGAATACAGGATTGGAGGTGAGGGAGAACAGAGAGCAGATCTTACATTGCTCCTTGCCACCCTGATTTGTTGCCCCTTGGCATTTCTCCCTCATGTCTTCTGACACCTCCTCAGAGACTGTCTCTGGGGCAGGGCCACACCATGGAGCTGTTAGCATGGGGGGAAAAAAACCCCACGCTGGAGGTCGAAGCAAGAAGGCCAACTGTTTCCCATTTCCCAGTACAGTATGTTACAAAGGGCTGTTGCAAAGCTTGGCCGCCTGACAGTTTCGTTTGCAAGAGCACTGGCCCCTTTCCAAGCAATTCTTTCAGGTCTCATTGTTTAGTAGGAAACAAACAAGGGGAACAGCACTGGGTGGGCACACCAGAAGACGGTCTAAATATAGCAGGGCAGCATTAGGGAGCCAGGCTTCTTAGACAAAGCTTACGCTAAAGATAACAAAACCCCTCAGCTAACCTTCAGAAAAGACACTGGTTCTGCTCTAGGCACCCCATTTGCAAAGCAGAGGGCTCCCCAGATGTCCCAAGCACGTTGGCCAGCTACAATGATGCTACACTGGCCATAAAAGTTGAAAGCAGCCTGTTAAGCTAAGTAACTGCAAAGCACAGAGAGAATATTATTGGTTGCAGCCTGAAGTCTTCTGAGTACTTTCTGCTATAATTCACACCCAATATAACTTCAGCATGAGTCAGGAAATAATCTGAACTACAGATTTAGACAATGAGGTGTCAGAGTGATGGCAAACCAAGCCCTTTTGGCCTGTGATGGAAAGGAGATAGCTTTGTACCACCTTTGCCTGGAGGTGCTGAGACTCGGTGGGATTCAAACTAAACAACGCTGCTGAAGGCAGTGCAGGGCTGGTGACATTTCTGAAAGCAGGGGAAAAGATAAAGCAAATGTGCCAAAGAATTTTAAAAATCCTCCATGACCTGGCACATCCCCATGGAAAATCATAGAATCATAAAATGGCCTAGGTTGGAAGGGACCTTGGAGATCATCTAATCCAGCCTCCCTGCCATGGGCAGGGACGCCTCTCAACTAAGTGATCAGGCTACTCAAGGCCCTGTCCAACTTGGCCTTGAACACCTCCAGGGAGGGGGCAGCCACAACGTCTCTGGGCAATTTATTCCGAAGTCTTGCCACCCTCTTACTGAAGAATTTCTTCAGTATTTCTTCAGAAATGCTTCCTGCTAGAACAGCCAGGACACAGGTAAGGAGATGTTAAAGGAAAACTGTGGCTTTCCCTGAGGGAGTAGATGGAGAACATTAATACTGTATTAATATTATATGTCATGAGAGAGGGGGCACTCAAATCTCAGCCAAAAGGAATCTCCTCACATAGCTGATTTTCCTCCTCCAACCCTTCAGCATGTGAGAGCACAGTAGAAAGGCAAATTGTTTTTCCACTTAACCTAGGCACACGCCTGACCATGAAGAGGGATGTGGTGCGAGGCAGGAAGAGAAAGCCTAGGAGGCAGAGAGGATATGGTCAGCCCTGTAAAGAAGACAATAGGAGATCATTTGTGCAGACCCACAAATGCTTTCCCTACAGGGATTTAGCTCAGTGAGTAGAAATAAGAAACAACAAATGTGCTGGAGACTGACACTTGCAAGAACACCTGGCCTTGCCTGCCACAGCTGCTAGCACTCTACCCATCACAGCTGACGACCTTCTTGCGGAGGTGTTTGCAAGGGGGACATGTGGCTTTTGCAAATTTGTATTTCCTTTCTTCTTCCTTCCTTGCCACTAAATCCTATTTTGCCTTGCTAGAGACAGTGAGAAGGGGTGAAGTAACAGTCTGTCCTAGATGTAGACCATCATCATAGCTGGCAATTCTTCACAGGAACTCTTCCTTGTGGTGCTAGATGTTCAAATGCAGTAAAAGGAGTCTTACTTGAAAGCTTACGTTAAACCAAGACATAACTCTCTCATAGAAAAGATGGTTCTTACAAGTGATCAAGAGAAGACCCCAGAATAAAGGAAGTCATGTTTTAAATGACTTCTAAACATAGCATATAACAGGGTAGCTTTTACCCCTAAAATAGTGAGCACCCCTGAACTATTTGTTGGAGGGTTTTTTTGTTTGGTTTGGTTTGTGGTTTTTTTTAAACAAATAAGATTATTACAAAGCAGCCCTTACCTTATACAGGAAGTGAGTGAACACCTAAACTAATTCCTTTCCTCCATTCCAGATTAGTCCTTAAAATACATATTTTTGCTCTGTCCTTAGCCTTGCATCAACATTAAAATAATGCAAGTGCAATGGACTGCTGTTTTTATGCAGATTGGTTAAATCGTAGCTTCCTTCTCCCATGGCAACGTGATTAGCAGAATGGATAATAAGAGAGGGACATCTGAAGGTGGAAACACAGACAGTGAAGTGGGTGTTGGTGTCAGTGCCCTCAGAGCAGTGGTGAGCTGGGCTAATCAGAAACTATACATGTGGAGTCCTTTATAATATACCTGCAAGGCTGTTTGGCAAAATTGAAAGCAACAGACACTAAATAGTTTCTCTTTTAACATTACAGTCCTCTGGCTCAAAAGATTTCTCATTTTTGCTAGAACACTGTTTATAGGATAAAGGGTGGGGGGAACTCCTACAAAACTAACGGCGCACAAGTGTGGAGGAACAGATACTGCAAGTGCTCTGTCTCCTCTAGGCTGAGGTAGTATAGCTGCTGGACACAGTGACTAAGCAATGCGTGCCTGAAGTGACAGATCTCCTCAGGATTTTCTTCCCCAATTTTCTCAGCTCCTAGAGTTCCTATCTGTGCTTTAGAACCTGGTTATTGCTTGTGTTCACAGGCTGGTAAGACATGAGAAGCAATGAGATTATAGTTAGGGCATTTCCCAAGTTCATAGATGAAGTCGATTTGGCTTTTTGCTTTGGTACAGAGTCACAACATAGGTTTAAGCAAGTTACTTAATTTCAAGAGGTCCCTTTAGTCACCTGATCAAGGGGGAAAAAGGAGGCAAAACCATTTCCTGATTTGGTGGCAATTCTTACTGTTGCTATTTGCAGTGAGGTGATGTGCTGAGGAAATCACCTCTCTGTTACATGCTATCTTACTTATACTCAGCACAGCACTGGCAGCTGCCTCTTCCATGTTATCCAAAAAACTGCTGGCAGGGTGCTCTTGAAGAGGCCTGTGTGAGTTTGGAATGGCTCCATGGTGTGAGGTTTGTGGCCTTCCTGCCTCACCAAATGGATCATCTTGTTGGTAAGATGCTTGGACGTGGTTCAGAACATGCCTCTGAGATGAAGGAAGCTTTTACTGGCTATGTGCCTTGTCTGGTAGAGTTTTTCTCCAAATGTTTGGTTTATAATATTATTAAATATTATTGCAATATCAATGAAGTTTTACACTGGGAGACATAAAGCCCTTCTATAACAGTCTTTATGTTTTTTTAAATAAAGAACAGTTGGAGTCCCCAGTCAAGAATTTGAGTTTCTCTGTGCTAGATGCTTTACAAATACAGGAGTAAGGAGCCATCACTGTTCGGACAAGTTTGTGCTCTAAGTAAGTGAAAGGAGATACACTCCTCATTTGTTTTTCTGTATGCAAGACACTTCTGAAATGACTGTGAGCAGTGGGAGAAGGCAGTCTGACTAAAAATGTAGTTGCACTTGTCATAGTTCTGGTGCGTATAATCAGTAACTGAGTATCATGCTATATTAGGTTACTTATGTACTTCAGATCTCACTGTATCTGTGGTGATACTCAAGGAGGTAGAATGGGCAGGAGTATATGTTTGCTCCTATTATGTCAGTGAGTACACCTGGTCCTCCAGCCATAGATACTTGCCCTATGCCCTAATCAACAAAGTGGGAGAAAAAAATATCTTCCTGATACAAGAGCTGTTCCAATTCTTCTCTTCTGGTTGCTTTATATGACATCACTATTTTGACATCACATCATCATGCAGGTTCATAGAGTCTTCTGTTGTATCTCTTGGTTACACCATTGTATCGTGCAGCCAGCAGGACAGAGGCTCAGTAACATGTGAGTGTGAGGTGCCTCTTTTATTTATAGTTGAAGAGCTGGAGTTTGTGAAGTAGCTAATGAAAAGGTTGCGTGGGGCAGACATACACATAGAAGAACGTGTGATGTGTTATGAGGCAAGAGAGTCCTGTGGAAGGCAGAAAGGGAAGTAAGAGCTGGGAGAGACAGGGTTTGTAACTGGGAATGGGTGAAATTAGGAACCCTGTGCCAAGGGAAGCTGAAGGGTAGCTCCATAGTCTGCCATCCGACATGGAGTCAAACAAAAGCCTCCACGCCAGGCCTTAGGCTTCACAATATGCTCCCCAGCTTTGGCCACAGGCATGGGAGTAGACAGGAAACCAGGCTGGAGAGGGGCAGGAGAGGAAAGAGAGTACGGTCGAGGGGTGGGGAGAGAGGGTGAACTGGCGCGTCAGGGTCTAACAATGAACTGTCTGTGTCAGGAAAACAGTCGTACTCGGCAGGGCTATTTTTAGGGGTTCAGATCCACCCCCCCGGCTCTTCCACTCCCTGGCTTCCCCCTCTCTTTTGTGCTGAGTGGCGCCTGGCAGATTGGTGGAGATTTTAAAGCCACGGATAAGAAAGAGCTCAAACACAATGAAGGAAATGCAGCAGGGAGAGGAGAGATGGGTGCTCAGAAATAGCCTGTGTGACGCCTCTTCCGTGGCCCCTGGGTCTTAGAAGGGGAAGAAATACTTAGGCCTAATAGCCAAAGCATTTTTCCAGGCTCTCTGACTGCTTCTGAGGTCACTGATACCCTGTCTGTGAGCACAAAGAGAACTGTAAAGTCATTATCTGCCCTACGTTCATTCACACATAAAAGCCGGCTTGCCACATCGGCTCTCAAGATGAAGGGCGAGGCATCGCACATCAGCAGTGAAGCGGAATGGGAAGGTGCCCCACCTTCCTGTGTGAACCTGCGTCCCTCTCTGACAGGGAGGCTTTTATGACTAACTTCAAATACTGACCTATTTTTACAGATTCAAAGGGAAAGAGTTAAAGTAAGTGTCATGGGCCATGACTTCCTGATTTGGGCTGTGCTACCGTGGGGCAACTGGCTGTCACGCTCTTTGTATGGCAGAGGGGACTAGGAAGTAATCTCTACGGAGAGGTTGCTTCTGTGAAGGCTCTGGCTTGGCTTCATGTTGCTCTTGTTCTGCAGACTCACTTTTTTTCTTTTTATGTTCTTTTTTTTTGGGAGAGAGAAATTCCCCCTTCTTTTCCAGCTGTTTCAGCTTTGAACGCCTTTCTGCTTTCCATGCTTTAGCGTGAGCTCTTTTCCTCTCCAGCTTTGCCTGTTCTTCTCTTTGAAAGCTTTTCCAGGAGGGAAACTGGCTTACTCCTTCGTCCTGCTGCACACCCTATTACAGAGACCTGCCCTGCCTCCAGAGCTGTGCCAATCCAGACTTCTTATTTTTCCTTTATGGAGAACCTCGACTCTTTTCCTCAGAAAAATCCCCTGGCTCAGCACTGATTTCAGGCTCCAATATGAAGCATTTTGTTTGTAAAGCCTCCCTTGTTCAGTTCTCGCTCACCTTGCTTGACCTCCTCCACCTACCAACTCTGGGCTCCACAGGCAATCCTGAAGTGACCTCCTCTCTGTCCTCTCATTGAACCTTGTCCTGTCACAAGGAAAGCCACCTCTGTAGCCCAGCCTGCCTGGGAAGAGCTCCCCTGGAGCTCCTCAAGCCTTCTTTCACTCCCTGCAACACAAGCCTCTTTCACACAGCCTGCCACGCAGTTTCCTTTCTCCGGCTCCCTCTTTCCTCCACAGAGTACCTGGCCTGGGGTGGTAGGGCACCAAATTCCAATGCCTGAAAGAACCTCTCTGAATAACGTGAGAATCCTCCCTGTTTTGTTTCTAGCTCCTCTTCCCTGCACTTGTGCTTCAAATACTGTTTTTTCGTGGCATGGGAGTGGCAGTCTCTCCTTGTCCCTCACTGCAGAAGCCTGGTGACAATGGTTGATGGCAGCCCTGTGGCACGGCCTTGGACAGGCATCACCCACCCATAGCCTGGCTGGGATCGGGGCAGCACAGCACAGCTCCCAGATAACCAAAATCAGACAGCAGTGCTCAGTCTCTGCCGTATTCATCAGCCAGCAGGACCCAGCACCAGGGCTCCAAAAGATGGCGCCTCTCTCAGCTGCTGCAGGGAAGTGCCACAGAGCTGAGTCACAAGAAATGGTGTTTTCAATCAAAAATGTCTACTTGTCTGTGAGAAAAAGCAAGGGGCGAGGATGATGGGCTGACCCAGCAGCACTGCTGAGTCCCTGTGCTCTGGACCCATAGGCCACCATGGCCCCTTGGAACGGAGCTGCACAAGGGAGGGGATTGGGCCTAGGCTGCACAGCAGTCATGCCAGGATGCTTCCCTGCTGTGCCTGGGGCCATGGATCCCTTGCTGGTGACATGAAGAAGCTCTGTACATGCAGGGGTTGATTCTGTTTATTTAAATTTTTCTGTTTTATTTTTTTTTCCTTAAATGAAGTTGTCCTCTTCTGAAGGCATCCTGTTTGGGTAAGCTTGCAAGGGAGGAGTGTGGAAACCATATCTAAGACGAGGGAAGGCATAGAGGCAAAGGCATGAGTGTTGTGGTACAGCAGGTCACCACCCAGAGGGGACAGACGAGGGCTGTGTACACAGACCCTGTGAGTGAGGCCATCTGATGTAGGGCAATGGAGGAAACCAGAACAGGGAGTTTAAAAGTCCTGTTTGGTTTGTGGAGAGAGGCAGGTGTCTGCAGAGGGGAATTCAGGCCTTTGAAGAAGATGCTGTGGTTACTTGCAAGGTGAAGCTGTTCCCCACCCCGCTTTGGTCTGCTGCTGGGGCTCAGCCCTGCAGGCGATGGCTGGTGTGTGCAGGAGGATGGGCCTTCTCCTTGAAGGGGTGAGGAGAGGGCTTTCTCTTCTTACAGAAGGCAGCCAGCTGCCCAGGCAGCGGGAGAATGGCCTGGCAAGACATCCAGTTCTGAGTATCCTGTTGTCTGTCCGACCTGTTTGAAGTGTGCCCCTTGGCAAGTAGGCAGGATGCGCCGTGGCACGCGATGGATTTGGCAGCACGCCGGTACGGGGAAGTATCCCATGCGCCGTCTCGACACGGAGGTACTGTAAGAATCCCAAAGTAAAGGCAAGGATGTTTTAAGTCTTTCATGAGCACCGAGCGTCCATAAGAACAACCATTGGTCTAGTGGTGATAGCTCAGTTTCCTTAGCCTGGGAGCAGGAGGCTGGGAGCTGACAGGCTAGGCACCCCTCTGGCACCCTTCCGCAAATCATTCTCCTCTCAAGCCATCAGCCAGCAAGTTGTAAAATGGGGATAATGATGATAATTATGGTGATAAACTCCACAACTGGAGTTATAATTGCTTAAGGTACTTAACTGGGGCTTTTGGTGTTTTTTCTTTTATGTGAAGTGATAACATCCAACAATTTTGAGGGGGAAAAAAAAAAAAAAGAAGTCACCATACCAACAAACAGATCCTGAATTGCTTTTGGCAGTGCTCAGGTCACTTGGAAGCTTGATTTCTCTGAGAAACAACTCTGTCAAAATAAAGAGGACAGACAGTTAATTTGCAGAGGTTGCTGTGTGGGGTGCGGAACCCAGGTTTGAGGACTGAAGGAGTCCTTGCCTATTTCCTGGCCAGTTTTCCTGCAAACCAAAACTGTTCTCCTTATCTTTGGTCTGATTATTGGTGAAAAGCTGCAATTTCCTGTTTTTCATTTGTTTGTTTATTTTTCACCCAGACCCAAACAGTTATATTTGGTGAGGAGCAAGAGGGGGCAGTGAAGCCTTAGCAGAGTCAAGTTGCACTCCATAGATACAGCATGTGTCCCACCAGCATACCCAGCCCTGTAAAGAGGTCTGAATTTCTAGGATAAAAGATGTGGAGTAAGTGCAAGTGTCTGCTCTTATGAGCAGAGATACGTAGGCACTCAAATTTAGACTAGAAATGTTGGAGCGGGGAGGGGGGCAGAGCAAGTTTCAGGGCTCAGGGACTGACCTGTGTCATTTCCCTTTTTGCTGCTACTGGGTAATTCTGTTCCTTGTCTCTAAATGCCAAGGTCAAGGTCAAGTGGAGCCTTTTTTGGGGAGCTGACTTGGAAGTACGTGAACTTAGATGCCCGGACAGCATCTGTTTCTAGTTGCCAGTTTCCCTTCTCCCCCTTTTCTTGCATTTCCCAACTTTCTGCACCCTTGTTGCACTTCGGTAGCTCCAGCCTGTGTCTCTGTAGAAGAAAACAAATCCTGAAGCAACAGAGCCATGTTTGAGGGCAGGAAGACGCCTTGCGACAGAGGACTCGATGAACAGAGGCAGAGATTTACTGGAGTGGCTCCTGGACTCTCTCCTCCTTGCCAGCCCCTCCTCGGGCCTTTTAAGAGCTGAGAGTTGGTAGTGCAGGAAGCGTCTGACCACGCTGCAGGCTGCGGCTCGGCTTGCAGTGATTTCCTCTCAGGCAGTCCGTTATCTGTCGACTGACAGGACAGGCTTTCTCTCTTCCTCCCCCTCCGTACCCATCCCCGTCCCCCAACTGCTCTTCCCGCCTTCCCTCAGCCTCTTGCACACGCACACATGCACACGCTTTACTGCCAAAAACCGTCCTCCGCCCCCCTCCTCGGCTAACTTCCTTTCAGCATTTTTTTGAGCTGGATAATCCTAGGATTTGTAAAAAGGGGGAAAGGAGAAAGCGAGCGAGTGAAGTCAGGACAGGAAGCTGGTTTCCCATTCTTCTAACTGTCCCAAAGCAGGAGGAGGGGAAGGGGGGGAGCCAAAGAGGAGTCGTCTGCAGGCTCTTCTCTGGTCCCTTTTCATTAGTCTCTTTGAACTTCCAGTCTCCTCCGAAAGCCGAGAGAAGGGCGACCAGACTGTGACGCTTTCTGCTGGAAGTGGCGACAGCGCAGCTGACGAAACCCAGAAGGTGGCTGTGGAGGGTCCTGGGACCACGCTGAGGGGAAGACATCCGCACCCACCCGTCGCCTGCCCCCAACTTGCCAGCTCTGATGTGGGCACCCGTCCACCACCCACTTCCCTCTGATGAGAACCCTTCCGGACTCAGGCTATGATCGCTGCTGCTGCCGTCTGGAGAGCCTCGTCTCGCCCTGACCTTCCTCTGCCACAGGAGCAGCCCAACATCTGGTGGGGATTAATGTTTACTTCTCTGGCTGGACGCTGTATGGGACCCCCGATGTTGCTCCCTGGGAGCGGGACACGGGCAGTGGTCTGAGGAGAAGAGCAAGATTTTTGTCACCCAGCGTGAGACCGGGGGGAGGGGGGCAAGGCAGGAGGGGGGCGAACCTCTTTTGGGACTAACCTCATGAAGAACAAGGGAGCCAAACAGAAACTCAAGAGGAAGGGAGCCGCGAGCGCGTTCGGCTGCGACCTGACGGAATATCTGGAGAGCTCTGGGCAGGATGGTAAATGCCTCTTTATTCTCAGTCTGGTGGCAGAGGAACAGAACGCGTGTCTCCCCTTTTTCACTGGTAGGACTGCACACTGAACCTTTCCCAAGGCTGGGGGCTAGACAACCTGGAGCTGGTTTATCCCCGGGAAGTGGAGTCACTGCCCAGTTACTCATAATGAATGAACAATCGGAAGATTGCTCTCGTGACGTGCCTGCATGACCCTTGCATGAGTAGCGTTGTGTGTGGGGAAAGACTGGGCTGGGGCTCTCGGGCTGCCCTAAGTACGGACAGAGGTGGCCAGCTGTCCGTCGGGAAGCCCTCTCCCGTTCACCTGGCTGTGGAAGGGAGTAGCAGCTTTTAGGGAGCTAGGTTTGGAAATCAGGCTTGGCATTGTCTCCTCCTGGACTTTGAAATCCTCCCAGAGTCCATGAGACTAGAGTGTTGCAGAGGTGTAGTGAGGAACTGGGAATGTCCCACCTGCCCCTCCTGGACTCCATTACAGTTCCCATATTGTCCTTTCTCTGCTAGATAGAGACAGGGCAGAGACTTGGAGGGTGGAGTTGGAATGGGTGTGAGGTGTAGGGGGCAGCTGAGCTAATATTTTCACTACCCTGCCTGTTATCTTTCCTCCTTCCTCTGACCTCCATGCCCCCAGGTATTGGATGAGACCATGGTAGCTCAGACAAGAGCTAACTCTAATAAGATCAGAAAGCTGTGAGCTTTAAATGCTCAGTCCTTAAGGATGGAAGGAGCAGCGTGATTTTTCTTGAAGCGAATTGGATGACAAGTGAAGGAGTTGTAAGTTTAGCATACAGAAAGATCTGCAGTTTAGTAAGAGGAAAAATAAATGTATGCCTGTTACCATCCCTAATGTTAGTGTTATGTTCCAGGTTTAGCATTACATTCCAGTTTGAATTAACTTACTTTGACCAGTATCAAGCTCCTCTGAGCTAAAAAAAATAATAATTAAAAAAAATAATAAAGAAAGGGCTTCTAGCAGTAGTGTCAACTTCGTATGAGGAGGGCTGTACAATCAGGTCTTTCATTTGTTGGTGAGCATGGCTGATGAAGTACAGAGTGGAACTGCACTGGCAGAGGGATGGACTACTTAACAGTAGTCCTTTCCGTTGCACAGTGGAGAGATAAAGTGTTATACATGTGCATTTACTTAGGTATGGGGGAAAACCAGTAATTCAATTTCATTGTGAGCTGTCTGTAACAATTATTGTGTCTTTTAACTTGTATAGACCTTAATAGCAATTGAAGTGAAACAGCAAAAATAACAGACTTAATGAACTGATAGTACTTTGCCAGCACGACGTACAGATAGATAAATTCCATCCAGTGCTAACATGACCTGCTGTGGTGGAGGAACAATTTACAGCTGTTTACAGGAACACTGAAAAACAACGCAGGGAAAGCAGGCACAGGCAGTATATTCAGCTGAAGCACCAAGGGGGGGTTTAAAGGGAGAAACATAGTTACTGCAATTGAAATTAATCCAGAAGAGCAAAATTTGTTACCAAAAATCCCCTTTCCTTTCCTTTCCTTTCCTTTCCTTTCCTTTCCTTTCCTTTCCTTTCCTTTCCTTTCCTTTCCTTTCCTTTCCTTTCCTTTCCTTTCCTTTCCTTTCCTTTCCTTTCCTTTCCTTTCCTTTCCTTTCCTTTCCTTTCCTTTCCTTTCCTTTCCTTTCCTTTCCTTTCCTTTCCTTTCCTTTCCTTTCCTTTCCTTTCCTTTCCTTTCCTTTCCTTTTTTCTTTTCTCTTCTCTTTTTTTTTCTTTCTCTCTTTCTTCCTCTCTTTCTTTATCTCTCTCTTTATTTCTCTCTCTTTCCTTTTCTTTTCTCTTCCTCTCTCTCCCTTCCCCCCTTGTTTTTTTGAGTACAAGAAAGAAGGACATTGTCTCAAGTCTCATTTGTGGGATGGTTCACTGTTCCAACCTACTTATTCCTCCATGCTGAGGAGCAGTGGGGGAGAATATGAAGTTCCCTTCCCTTTATGCAGTACTGCTATTTGCTGAATAGCACATCGTGTTGCCCAATGCTGTGGGATAGAGAAATGAAAAGACTCAATTGTTGTAGGTTTATTGGGAAGGGTGTAAGTTAGATTAGTACAATTCAATTCATCGGGACAGGGGGAGAAGAAATGAGAGTATTAGAGATACTCATGCTGTTGCTAGTAAGGCTCTCAGGACCAACAGGAAGGTGACCAAGTATGCCAAAGTGATGTCTTGGGGAAAAACGAAGGTTCAGATGTCACCAAGACATAACAAGCTTGCAACCTGTAACTATGAAGCATAATTTAGAAGAGCATTTGGGGTATGAGAGATGGTTGATTTGGGGATAGTTGAATAATTTCCAGTGACAAACCAGTGCTCCTGCAAGCAGGGTCTTTGATAGACGTGTAAAGCAGCAACTTTCTCTCTGCTTTAGGTAGCACTGCGTGTTTAAGTGGTGGGATGCAGGCTCTGCGTGTTCCGGACTTGGAAGAAATGAAGATGTAAGGCTGTTTATGGTATCTGGGAGTGACGAAGAGGAAGAGATTGCTTTGGCTGCTGTCCAGAAAAGTGGGGGTTTTTTGTGGACCTTTGTGAAAGCAGGTTTTAAAATGCACCCAGAAGCATTAACTGGAAAAGAAGGAGGCTGTAGGTCAGGCAAGGCACAAGTCAAATTGGTTGTGCCTTCATGCTCAGGTCTGCTTTATGCTGTCCTGCAGTGCTGCTTTGTGCAACTGGTCCTGCATGCTTGAAGAGAAGCTGAGCCCTGCTTTGCTGGTGTGAGGGATGGCAAAGGGAGCACGGGGAAT
Organism: Trogon surrucura; assembly: GCA_020746105.1. Classification (NCBI taxonomy): domain Eukaryota; kingdom Metazoa; phylum Chordata; class Aves; order Trogoniformes; family Trogonidae; genus Trogon; species Trogon surrucura. Next base: position 130,508,460 of record CM036617.1, on the reverse strand, counting down.
GGCCAAGACTCGCATAGACAATTAAATTTGGCTTTTTTTTCCCTGAGGATTAGTACACGGCCTTTACAGTTAGGGGGTGCTGCACTACTTGTATGACGCTTTGTGCAGGAGATGCTGGACTTGAGTTCTGACATGCTTGCGGTTGTTGAAGCGCAGCTTGTGCTTTCTGCCAGGACCCATGTGCTTGCCAAATTCCAGTGGAGAGAATTATATTCTGCTTAAGGTGTCAGCATTTCCTCTCCTGTCATTTAACTGTTTAATAACTTGCTATGGTCTGCCTCAGAGATGGCTGTGTTTCAGTGACGAGTGGAAAGATGTCGTTGTCTCCCATATCAGACAGATGTACCTAAGGCTCTGTTACAAAGAGCTTTATCATAATACAAGAAAAGCTGCGGCAGAACTAGAAAGTGTAGATGGAGAGAGTAGCAGGCACAGTGGCGTAGCTCAGCAGTCTAAAAATGAGATACAAAGCCATTTGCCCTAAGCTGATTCTTCAGATCTGACCCAGGTCAGTGCTGATGGACAGATGTCTGGTGGCTGGCTCAAAGCTCAGATGTGTTGAATTTACCGTATTTCAAGCCAGTTCTTTTCACCACAGCTTTTGACCCTACTTGGCCTTTTTCTGCTGGTAGTCTTTACACGGAGACTGGTCGTGCTCCTTATGGGGGCAGACTGCTATCAGTGCTCCCGAGCATTTAAAATCATGACTCAGGCCACAAAAATCATGAGATAAAGTAAAAATCAGTGCTGAGCTCTTTTTTCTGCTTTCTGTTTTCTGAAACTTCAGTGTGTGTCTGAGTTACGTTTTCAAGTCTTTCTCCTGGCAAGAGGGTTAGAAGCTTGGGGGGAAATCAGCTTTTCTTCCCTCTTACTAAAATTCTCAAACAATGGCTTTAATAGCAGTGGATTTGAAGAAAAACTCGCTTAAGACATAAAAGAATGGTGGCTGGCAATACCAATGAGTAAAAGTCGTCTGATTTCACATAGTCCCTCTTCTGTTGTTGCCAGCACTGAATCCACACATGGAGTCAAGGGATCTTTGGAGCATCAGAGCTTCACTAGAAACCAGTGTCAGGATCTGGGCATGGATAGGCACCCATACGGGAGAAAATTAGTGCTAATTTCCTCTGCTAAAATATTTTCCTGTGTCAAACTTTGATACTGAAGTCTGGTACGGGTGCAATGGAGCTAACAGATATTACCCTTGAAGGATTAATATTAGAGCCATGTTTTGTCCTCTTGATAGCCAGCCTGGTTTCCAGAGCAGAAAAGCATGTAATTCCTCTACTGAAGTCAATGGCAACTGCATGTCAGGCCTCAGGTTGCTGTAATAACAACAGTATAATTTTCTAGCGACAAAAGGGCCAGCAAAGAAGACAAGGTGCAAGGTTATGCACAAACATTAGTTGGGGCAGGACAGCCTGAGCTGCTTGAGAAAACAGTCACAAAGAGCAGTCTTGGTTCTGGTTATATCCCAGAATTGTTGTAAGAAGGAGCTGAAAAAGTCAAAGCTGTTAAAGCGAGAGCGATCAAGTCAAAATGGAGTTTAATATTCCCTGTACTTCTGACTGTGAGAGGTTCAGACAGGGATTTCAGGTACACAACCAGGTACAACTTCTACTTTTTAAAATGAAAATACACACAGCATCTACAAAAATTGCGTTGTCGTGGCAAAAGATAATCCAGTGGTTTGTATAGGAGCCACTACTGATTCAGATCTACCTTTGCTTCATTTACTTTGAGCCAGGTACGACTTGGAGAAAGGCAGAATCATTTCCTTAATTTTTAGTACAATGGTGTCTAGATGTTGGGATAGGAAGTGCTACCAGGACTGTAAAAAGCCAAGTCTCGGATGCCTTGTTCTCAGGGTGCAGGTCAGCTCTGTGTGTCCGAGCTTCCCCTATTTGCTGGTGTTGCTGTACCCCTCTGTGGTTTCTTCCACATCTGTTTCCTGTCTGATGTTGTCTGGTTAGGATGGAATGAGGTCAGCTTTTCCCCTTAACCCCCTCCCACACTCCCCACAGCTCCCTCAATGATTCTCATCCTGACCCTATAGCATCTAAACCGCTTTCTCTCACTTTGTCTAATGCTGCTTGTTGGCTTCGTTTGTTATTTGCTGCAGAAAGAGGACTCCTTCATTTCAGGAGCTTTGAAGCCACCAAATCCTGCACACTCTTCGCTTCAGGTTCCTTTCTGTCATGGCAGAGAGCAGGGCTGACCAGCAGCACTTCCTGGGGCTGGGGAAGGAAAGGGAGCTGTTGTCTGCAAGTGTAGCGCAGGGAGGCGGATGATGAAACCCTTACAAGCCCCTGGATTGCAATATCAGGAAGGAGACAACAATATGGGTAGCCCACATGATGTTCTTCTACACTGTGTGGCTGTGCAATGACAACTTCTGCCTTGTCACAACTGCATTTGAATGAAAGAGTAAGGAAAGTTTTCATTTAGCGTTAGTGGTCTCATAAAAACATGGTAGCTCTGGCTTGCACTGGCTCCCCAAGCAGGTGCTTAACCGCTTTTGAGAGCTGAAGTAGGTTAAGTCTTTACTGTAGAATAGACAAGTATTTCTGAGGGAAAAAAGTAACAGTAAGTCAGCAGTAATACACTTTGTACAAAGGAAAGGTGGTCTTGGATGCTCTTTACTTGTTTTGGTACAGCCCCTTAGCATGCCATCTTCTGCCTGATTTTGATGCTGGTGCGTTTCATCGAAAAGCTGCCTTGCCCCTACTTAGATGAATGAGGAGACCTGTCACTCAGGAATAAAGTAGTTTGCTTCAAGAACAGGCTCCCTTCAGAAGCAGTCTTTAAACCTGCTCCCCAGATCTGAAGCAGCTTTTCTGGGTCGTGTGGCTTTCCTTCCTCACACTTGCACATGCAGTTTCATGCACTTGTGGGATAAGAGCTTGCAGGGATGCGCATGAGGGTACATGCAAGTCCATAGGATGTGTAAGTGTGTACCATACAAAGGTGCATTTATGTCCCCTTAGGGTGTTGTTTTGTTTCTTAAGCTGCTTTTCCTGTTTTAACAGTTGGACTTGACAACCTTAAAGGTCTTCTTCAACCCAAATGATTCTGTGATGTTTCAAAGTGAATGCATACCCATACTTTTGGCTAAGCGCTTGTGGTTAGAAGTGCATGCACAACAACCTGGAAAAACTGCAGAAGGATCGTTAATGGCAACGCGCAGGAAAAAGATGAGGACTTTTTTTTAAGTGCCCTTGAAAAAAATGAGAATGCCACACACTCGTTTAAATTGTTGTAGAAGAACGAAGAGCTGCATTCATCCCACCCTCAAAATTAGAAACTGTGGCACTGGGGGTTTTTGTCTCAAGAACTAAACAAGCTGAAAAGAAACTTTTTATTCCTTTCTGTAGCCAAATCTCTTTCAATACAGATCTCCTCCCCGATCTACCTCACTCTGAGGCTAGGGAAACGTCTCCCTGCAAGGAAGGAGGCAGCAGGGGCTGGGAGGAGAATGGAATGAGAACAATCTCTTGGGCTGGCTTGAGATGCAGTAGTCCTCTTATTTTTGTCTGACATGCTGCTGCAGCCTGCTCTACATTTTCACACCGCTGCTATACTACAAAGCGCCATCATTTGTGGCAGGACCGAAAGAGACACTTGGGCTCTGAAATTTGGGGGCAAAGAAGGGGTACTGTAGCAGAGGTGCCCTAAGGGCTGAGTACATGAATTGGCAGGTGAAGGAGATGGGCCAGGGTTGTGGGGAAAACAGCTCCTTGGCCTTTCAGGGTCTTCCAAGGCATGTCCAATGGACAGAGGAGTGAGAAACTCTGCTGCCAAAATGGAGGAAATATTAATAAGGTAAAGGTTGGTTTTTCTCCACCCGCTCTCACAAGCAGAGCATCACATTACGAGTCCCAGATATCAGCCTCTATGGTAACAAAGTGAGAGCAAAAAGACACTGGGAACAACAAGAGCAGAAGCCATCTGCCTGCTTCTGTTACTCCACTGTTCCTTCTTCTTTTGGATAATGTTTATGTTACCTTCTCAATCTGTTTCTGGTTCTTGGGAGCTAGATTTTTGTGTCTCCGTGGCACAGTGTTGCTGCAGTGAAACACTGATGTTGCGAGCTCAGCAACTTGTTCTGTATTGATTTACCACTAGCAGAGAGCTCTTCCACGCTGCCTCCTGCTTTACTTTTTCCTTACCAAGCACTGCAGGAGGCACATGTGTCGTTTCCATGCACTGGGCCCCACTTTGATCCTGCCTTCTCCCCCACCCCCTGTGAACAACCTGAATCACAAGTCTTGCCTGCAGATTCTAGATTAGCAAGCGTGTTTTGATTTAGGAAATATTTTCTCTTTGTTGGTAACAGCTGATTTCATCAGGACTTGGGAATTCGAGGAGTTGGGGCTTCACTGTTTGTGGTATCAGAGCTCTCAATGGTTCAAGGAAATAACCACAGTGGATAAAATGCTGGCGCTGCACAGGGTGGATGTACAACACAGGCACGGTGAACAAGTAGTCTGGGAGAACCCCAGTTGTCCGCAGTTCTTGAATCCAAAGTTTTGGTGCAGGCCTGGTTCTAGTTTGGAGAGGTCACGACTTAAAGAAAACACTAGAAAGCTTGCATCTGCAACTTGGACTTTGCATATATGACGCAATTCTGCAGCAGCAACATTTCCTGGAGGTTTGAGTTGTGCCAAAGATTTATGTTCCAGTGTTTCTCCTTTAAGGGTAATAGGGGAAATCAAAACAGCCTGTCAGTAATGGTATACCCAGTCCTGCTCTGAAAGGCCTGGGGTGGGGCGGTTGACAGATTGACTGCCCACGTCACGGCTCGGATTGGATCTCTGATCTGCACTGGATGCAGTTTTCCTAAGTGTGAAATATAAATGGAGAGTGATTAAAGGATGGCGAGCTACCAGCGCCTGCCTCCAGTCCTGAAGCATCAGCAGGGTGCCAGATGCACTTAGAGCTTTGACGTGGTAACCTACAGATACCTTATAACAATGCAAAGGCGGCGAGTTGGCTCCACTGCTGGTTGCTTTAAGGGCAACTAGTGTTGCTAGCAGGCTGCTAGCATCTACTTTCCATGTGTTCCCGGAGCCTCAAGCCCCAGCTGTCCTTTGTTTGTATGCTAGAGCCTTCAGCTTCTCTGCTGATAACTTCAGTAAATGTGTTTTGCATTGTCAAAAGAAAAAAAAATCAGCAGCATGTTTACAGTGGACACAGACAGAGAACAGTGTAACATAAATTGAATTTAGTGTTAAATTAAATAACGTGGGGCAACTGTGCTGACTGTATTATTAATTTTCATAATTCAGTAATGTAACCCTCTGTTTTCTATATTTATCTGAAACCGCAAGCAGACTTTCTGGTCTTCTACACCGACAGTATTGCAGATATGAAAGTACTTACCAGGGGCTTAAGACCTAGCTTGTGGTCAGATGTTTAGGCCCGTGCATGTAATGAATCTTGAGATTATCTAGACCAAACCCTCTGCTCAACCAGGGTCAGCTCGAGCCAGCTCCCCAGGACTGCATCCAGCGGAGTTTTGAATATCTCCACAGAGGGAGACTCCACAACCTCTGTGAGCAACCTGATCCAGCCGTCAGCTGCCGATGCAGTTCAGATGGAGTCTGCCAGGTTTTAATTTGTGCCTCCTGCTCTGTCAGTAGGCACCACTGAGAAGAGCCTGGCTCTCTTTTCTTCATTCCCTCCCATCAGTTATTCATTCATAATGATAAGATCCCTCCTGATACTTCTCTTATCCAGGCTGAACAATCCCAACCTCTCCTCATATGAGAGATGTTCCAGTTCCTTAATCATCTTTGTGGCCCTGAGCTGAACTTGCTCTAGTAAGTCTTTCTTGTACTGTGTCCAGAACTAGACACAGGACTCCAGGTGTGGCCTCACCACTGCTGAGCACAGGGGAAGAATCACATCCCTCGACCTGCTGGCAACGCTCTCTCTAATTCTTCTGATGTACCTAGTAATTTTTACAGTTTCTATCAGGAATTTGCCTTGGTCTCCCAGCCTAGGCTGGCTATTTCAGTCAATACCTAACACACAGTTGGGACAGCGTAAAGGACTTTTCTGCCCCGGTTAACACTGAAAATTAATTTTCTTCTCATAAAAGGGCTCCTGTTCTTTAATGGTTTCTGCAGTCTTGCTGCTGGCCAGCTCAAATGAATTAATGTATGCTTTATATAACACACTGATATGCTGCATCTTGTGAAAGCTGTGCAGAGCCTTAGCTTAACAGAAACCTACAAATAAAGCTGTGAAGCAGCACACCTTTCTCAGGCCCAAGGGCACTGTGCACCGAACTGGGGGCTTGCGGCCAGATTTTTTTCTTTCATGGTGGCTGTGCTATGCTTTTCCAGCACAGGGGACCGGGCAACAGGAGGGCAAATGTGCATCCCCATGCAGGATTCTCAGCTGTGGCTGCTGCTCTCAGAAATATGCCCCGAGCAGCTGAGCTGGGTTCACAGCCATTTATCTCCAGCTCCTCTCTCTGCCCTCTTCTACGCTCAAAGCTCAGCTAACTAAATGCCTTTGGAAATGCTATTATCTCCTGTGCTCTCTGGGGCCAGGAGCAGCTTGAAGATTTATCATCTGGAACAGAAGGCTTTGTTTAGTTCTGTAAAGCACAGAACAGTTAAAGAACGAAAACTAAACCCCAAACCAAATGCAAAGTTCTCTTTACATCTCATGTCCTTTCTCTGCTCTGGTTTTGTAATGTCATTAAATACTGCCACATGGTGAAACGGTTAGAGGAGATATACCTGCATCTCTCAAACGAGGATTGAACATCCAAAGGGTTGGAAGACTTTCCTACTGTAACTAAACTTAATTTAAGGGATGTTACTGCTGTTTTTTTCACCAAACACAGCAGCATTGGTACTGCCCTTTTTTTCCTGAAAGGTGCTGACATTCTCGCAAACTTTCTCTGCATGTGGGATGCAGTGTTGAGAATCCAGGCTAGATCTGTGGCTGATCTCACCATCCATATCCACTGCCTCATAAAAAAAATGCTGATTTAGCAAACCCAGAATACTAGAAGAGGCGGATTTGTTTATCTGGATCTGAATATTTGAGCTGAGATATTTTTGATACTGTTAATATTCTCTATTTGCTGTCTCAGCAGTGAATGTGACTGTCAGGCCTGTTGCAGACAGGCAGCTTGGCAGCGCAGAGGGGCCAGCCAGCGTATGGAAAACCCTTTGTTCCATGTGCAACCAGTGCTTGTTTTCTTATTCATTTCTCATTGTGGTGTTGCTGGTAGCGATGGCAGTCACACCTCAGGAGGTTCAGAGGTTTGAGAAGGCATGGTGAGCCTCCTTCTGCATCCCTTGCATCTGCACTGCGATCTGTGTGAAATAAATAAGCTGTCAGTGGGACTGAGTTGCTTTCTTTCCCTATGTGAAATGAGAGAGGGGAACAGCTTCACCATTTTGCTCTTTCTCTTTTTATCTTCCTAATGTGCTCCACTTGGTATTGCACTTTCCTTACCCTTGCTCTGGTCAGGTAGTTTCAGATACATGAGAGGCTAAATGAGAACAAACTTTCTTGTGAGATTTATTGCAACTTCTGCTTCTAATCAAGCCAGAAAAATAGAGCAACAGACTTCCTTCTATAATCCTGTCCTCTCCTTTCCAGTCCCGGCTGGAAACCAGAACTATGACAAGGTAGAGGAATGCAGCAGAAAAAAATTTAAACAAATGTCCTGGAATCTTTAAAAGGAGCGTGGAGTTTGGCCTGAGGTGATGGCTCGGGGTTTACAGAGGGGGCATGGGGGATTCTCCCTTCTTTCATGTGTTTTCGGTTCACCCTACTTACTTGGGTTTCTTTTGCTTTGTTTATTTCTTGTTTTTTTTCACCCCTGCATTTCAATAACTGTATTGCCAGGATGGCAGTTGTTGCCAAAGTCAATATATCAAGTGTCTGTGCCTAAGGCTGGCTTAGGAAGAGCTGGTTTTGATCTATCAAGTCCATTATTCTTCCATCCTGGCTCGGCAGTGAGCACGTCACATTCCTGCTGCCCAAGGTTTGCTGTGTAGAGCCACAAACGGGATCTGAGTTGGGAAATTCTGTTCCAGATCCCAATAGTTTCCATTTGGGGTCCCCCTCTAGACTTGCCAGAACGTGGATGGGGAGTGACATCCTCCTGCAACCCCACCTCTAGATCAGCCAGACACAGGTGACTCTTGTATCCGCTGTCCTTGGGGTGGAAGCTGTCCCCGGCACTGTTTGCAAAAGTGCTTTCAGAGGTGGGGAAGGAACCAGTGTAATAAATACAAAGAAGGGCGAGGAGTTCTAATTAGTCCTCATTTCCAGCCTGCTAAAATACCCATCTGTCACTCTGTCGCTGTAATGAGATTTGAGAAGATTAACCGGATACTACTTAGGCTCCTAAACAGGGCAGCTCAATAAGTGTGCTGCTGTTCAGCCTTAAGCCATACTTCCAGCAATTACACCTTAAACAGGTTTATGTCTGGTTAGCGCTTGCATGGGAGTTGCCCAGAAAATCTCTGCTGCAGGAACAGGGTGGGTGATTCAGAAGACGGCAGAAGCAGAGTATCAGTTCAGAGAAGTCGCTGCCTTGGCATCGCTTAGGGAAATGTGGCCATTTGGGCACAGGCTAGAACAAGGGCCCCAACACTTTTTAAAAATCTCTGGTTTATCTTTTGTTTCTAGGGGATAGGGACTTTTTTTTTACACATGCATATGCTGTGCTGCATCTTTCTCTTTCAAAAAGCAATTTCGTCTGGAGCTATGATTTGTTTTTCTACTCGGTGTCCTAAACTGTCATGTAGCGTTGCTCTGTCCAGCTCAACAGCTGCCACCTCCCAGCCTAGAGGTGGGTGGAGTGAGTCTTGTTTTTGCAGTTTGTGAAATATTTCAGGACGTAAGGCACTCGTTAATTTAATGATGTTAGCTCTTGGGCATTAAAGACAGAAGTGAACTGCAGCTCTGGATCCTAAGGGCTTTGGAGGCTTATCCCTGCCCTAATAATGGTTCTCTGCTCTGGATTTTTCATGCATCTCTTACTAGAGATTTGAATTTACTGCAGGATGGTGGAAGGATTTAACAGATGAACAAAGGGTCACAAAAAGGCTTTTCTTTGCAACTTCATGTACTTATGAAGGAAATTTAAGTAAGCGTCGGCAGAAAAAGGGAGAAATGTTTTCTTTGGGAGAATGGGAAACATCAGAAAAATGTGTTCCTGCCTCTTGACAGAGAACTTTTGCAGGCTATAAAACCATTTTATCTAGTTGTGATGCAGGTGCATCTGACAACAATTCTTGGGCTCAAGGAAAGATACTTTAGCTTGCGAAGTGCCTTATTTCCCTCCCTTTCCTCACTTCTGCCTCCTTGAAAAGAGGCTGGTAGTAATAGTGCTGTTGCTTGCTTTACCTCATGGTGATGCCAGTGTGGAGGTTGGGACATTCAGTGCAGTGCTGTCTCTGCACTGCTTTCAGCTCTTTGTGGCAGTGAAAAGTGGGACTTCAGCCCACGTTGGACAAGTGAGAAAAGGCAGTAAGCGTGACACTGCCCGCTGCCGATCTCCAGGTGGCTTTGGGGGCTGCTCGGGAGTTCACAGGGAACTGGCTGCAAACAAAAACGTGGGTACGACAGGAAAATCCTCTCCTGCGTTTGACGAGGGGTCCCATATTAGAGTTTGAATGGGAAGCGTTCAAGGGGCTTCTCTCTTTCCCACCCATTCTCCCCTCTCTGTGTCAGGGTGTTGTGGTTTCACATAAACCTGCTGTTTATTATGGGGGAGAGGAGGGGGTGAGGGCCATTTCTGACCCTCTCCTTCCCTTAGCAGTTTGCATGTTAATTAGCTTGTCTCCATGAGACAAGCCCGCAGCCCAACAGAGCGGTGATTCAGCGGGTGAACAATGCCCAGTTATCCCAGCCTGAGGAGCAAGAGGCAGGGGCATATGGGCCCCGTGTCCCTGGCTGAGTAGCTCCTTGAACTCACTTGACTGGGCCCATAACACTCCTTGAGGGATTTGACATGTGTTGGCATTTTCGTCTGAGTGTTTTTGTGAGAAACCAGCACTACAGTTGTCTGAAATATTGGAAAGAGTTTCGTGCGCATCCTGGGCAGTGCCATCTACTCTGTGCCCGGTGCTAAGGTAGTGCTGGTGGCTAAAAAGGAGCATGGACATTAAAGTATGAAATGAGAACTGCACTCTCAACTTGGCTTCCTTTATCCCGCATCTAGATTGGTGACCTGACAGAGAAGTAAGCAGCTTAAAAACACAGCTTTTCCTTTTCTCTTTACATTCCTGGAGATGTTCAAAAAACGTGTAGATGTGGTACTTCAGGATATGGTTTAGTAGTCATGATAGTTTTGGGTTGATGGTTGGACTTGATGGTCTTGGAGGTCTTCTCCAACCTTAATGATTCTATGGTTCTGGTGTTTGCAAAAGAATGAAGGCTGAGTTGCTCAGACTGGAGTTTGAATTGTGTAGAGCAAAGAAAGTGGTAGGAGTCACACTGGTGGCATGCCACAGGCCATGGTAAGATCTGCTGCTGGCACTGCTTGACTCATTGAAAGGCCTTAGGCCTCTCCTTATTTTCTTATGTCCTACTCCCCTTGGTGGTTAAATGATGCTGGTATCATCTTCTTTTGGTATTATTATTATTATTATTATTATTATTATTATTATTATTATTATTAAAGTGTGGAGGATCTCAGCTGTTTTCATCACTCAGTACTGAAAAGTGGGATCTTGCAGCTGTGAGGAGTGCCACACTGGATGACAGTGAGGGAAGAAAAGGATGGCACTTGCCCAGCTTGTCTCTCTCAGGCAGGCCCCATAGCAAGAGCCTCAGAAGGAGGTGTGAGGAACACCAGGGTGGCATTACATACCTAAATAGGAAGGTTGCTAGCGCTTCCTTCTGAGTTAGTGAAGCCTCTGCCCTGATAAGTGATGTTTTAGACTTGAAGAGAACATGACAGCCATTTACTACCTAACCTCTGAGTCTAGGAAATGGAAAAACAATGCAGCATCTATCTGGAATAGCAGAAGAGATTACCCTAAACTGGAATTCAGCCAGGTTGCTGTCTTTAGTTCTGCTAATCTTGCAAAAAAAGTTATAAAAATACTACAAAGAGTTTCTGCAAGACTGCAATCTTCATTTTATAGTCTCTGATACAGAAAAGAGAATATGCAATAACACAGCTTTCTCTTTGCACACCATGGGACATGCTTCATTACTGGCTTATAGAAAGGACTGCCCCTTACAAGTCACCAGCAACAATTTCAATTTATTCTGATTTTGGGATCAGGCTCAACCTTAGGTTATTGGTAGAAGCTAATAATAATGCATCCAATGAAACAGCTGGGAGGAAAGAAATATGGCAGAGAACAGAAAAAGAAGACCAGAGAGAATGAATGGGAAAAGGGAATAAGGACAAATGTGGAGTGGAGAAAGCCTGTGAAGTAATTCCAACACGCTTGAAACTGAGGAGGAGAAAGTTGGAAAAACTAGTCTGAGAGCCAAACTTGACTGTATTAGAACAACTGGAGACTGCCAATGAATGGTAGAAGAGAGAAGGCTCTAAGTGGGAGCAAAATTCAAAATCCTGGTAGCTTTGGTAGTAGGGGTAGAACAGATGAAGAGATGCTTTTCTGGGTACAGATAGCCAGAGGATAGATAGGAATAGTGTTCGCCAGAAACTGGAGAGTAAAGAAATATGCCTACAGTGCCAACAGCTCTTGTTATCCAAAACTCCTTTTCCAGATTCTTACCCAAAACTGAGCCAGGGCAAGAGGTGAGGGAATTATTTCCAGCTCCTTTCAACCCTTGAAACAAGTTTGGTTTGGAAAGGGCAAGGAGATGCCACTGAGTTACTGCATTGCAAGTGATGCATTTTTTTCATCGGCTAACTACATTTTTTCACTCCCCCTTTAGTGCCTGAGTGATGTTAAAATGAGCTTCAGTCTCTGATCAGCTACAGAGCCTATGGGTGTGAGCAAGAGCAGCTTTGTCTCTCTTGGAGAAGCTTTCGATCCTTAATGTTTAAATGTGCTCAGCTTCATTGCCTGCTGAGGGCACGCAGTGCCTCAGCTTCCTTTGCTTTGGAAGCCTCTGCTACAAATCAAAACTTCTCTCATTTTTACAGTCTCCAGTAAGTTCCTGCATTTAGATCATGCAGTTTGTCCCCCTTTGAGATGGACCTGTGCAAGGAGATCAGCTTAGCCTGGTGGGTTTTTTCCTCTAAAAGCCATTAGGCGTGTGCTAACATCAGGATACAGGTCTTGGCCTGAAGTGTGTGGCTTAGTTGTGTTGGCTGCAGAGGCAAAGAGATGATTGCCTTACACGGCAGTACTGTAGCTATCAAAATGTAAGGAAGTTTGATTAAGTATGATCTCAACGCCCTTTTCCTGCAACACCCCTTCTTGTGTTTGCAAAATGTTTGTTAGTGTCTCAGAGCCCTTAGTACAGCAGAATCCAGCAGTCAGAAGGACAAAAGAAACACAGCCCAGAAACCCAACTCTTTGGTCTTTGAAGAAAAGTAGTGCATTAAAGTTTTTGTGTGTTTTTTGTTGTTGCTTCCTCTTTTCTTGCTTCCCCTAATCTTTGTTATTCCCGGCAACGGCTGTATTTACTTACTTGCCTCTTCTCAAACCACTGGGCAGACAGGGGCTTCATCAGGGAGCAGTTTCGCAGGACTACTGGAGCGGGCAAAACAATGGGGCTTTAATCAGGGCGCCTCCAGCAGCCGCTGCTGGCCAGAGGTTTCTCTGAATTCCCAACGTGGAACAGTTGCCTCTTTCATGAAGTGCCTTGTGGGATGAGCACAGGATTGCTACACCCAAAGCATTTTCATGCAGCAGCGACTCTCTGAAAGGAAACGTTGCCGAGGACACCGCCTGCAACGCCCCAAGCTACTGGGGTGTCCAGTATGAGAGCCTCTTTCTTCCAGGCCTGGGCTGTGTTTGCCTTCCACATGCGATCTGTGAATAGTTGAAGTCTGGAAAGAGTTTAGGAAAGCATCTAAGTTTTCTCTTAAAGGAGGAAAAAAAAAAGAGGAGGGAAAAAAAGAAAGAAAACGTCAGGGGTAATGAAATAGTTTCCAATGACTTGATGCAGTGTGGCCAAACCATTTGTAATAATTTCCTTTAAATTCCTTTTATATAGAAAGAATTAAATATGAAATCATGAATCAGGAAGCAGTCATCCCGCCGGCCAGTGACATGTACAGAGAGATCAGAGCAAAGTGAGAAAGACACAGAACAGCAGGAGACTTGCAAAAATCTTTTTTAGCCATCTCTTTTTCTTCCTCTTTTTGTTCAGTGTACACATCCATGTAGTACTACCCAAAAGAAGCTGCGGGGATCTCCTGCTGTTCCTTGCTTCTCCAATGGCAGCCCTCAACCTTTCTGCCTTGATACATCTCATCTGTCTGTGTTTCCTGATGAATTTTGCAGTCCCCAGATGTTTCGATACCTGATTCATCTCAAAGGAGCCTGTGAAACATTAAGTATTTTTAAATACCCAGCTTTACAGTTGCTTGGTTTAACTTTGCAACATTCTGAACTCATATAAGGCAATAATTAAAATCACTGCTGTTTTCTTTCAAAAGATTTTGCTGTTGCTGCTTCTAAATTTGTGTGCATGCATTGGCTTTAGCCTTTGCATTAGCAAGGTTATAACATTCCTCTTTCTCAAATTCATATTTTTCCAATTCTCTTTTTCAAACCCTCAATACAAAGATTCTCATCAGGAGTGACCAGACTTTTTTTGTAAAAGAGGACTGAGGTCACTCAAGTGCTATCAGATCAAAATTAAGAAATTTCCACAGGAAAACCTGAAATAAGAAGAAAAAGGCCTCATGTGTGTTGTCTAGAAAGATCTGCAGTCTATAAAGCTGACTTGAGTTGCGCCTGAGTTTTGCATATCTCAAGATCCTGCATGGATTATACTCTGGAGATCTGGTACTGGTCCCTGCTATCTCCTGCCTAAAGTGGGAGATGAGGATGCCTGTCTGGGACCCAGCTAATTTTGAACTGATTCTTCTCAGATTGCTCTGATCAGGGCTGAATTTGAAGCACAGATGTCCGAGTTCTATTTCCCTGAAAGCTGGGGTGTTCAGCTGCAGGGTTTTTATCTGAGCCTGTCTCTGCCTTGGCTTCAAGAGGCGGGAGAGTAAATACTACAGATGCAAAAAATTATAGGCTTTAAAATGTCACTAGCTGAGCACATAATGGATATTCTTTGGATTTTATGATTAGCTGTTGTGTTCTGTTGGCCAATGCTGCCTTTCTGATGCGATTTATAAGCGAGTCCCAGGTCATGGGCCAGGCAAGACAGATTCAAAAGTGGTTTCCCTGGGATTGCCACTATATTTTGAAATTTGCTTTGTTTCTTCTCAGCAGGACAAGCTTGCTGATGTATACCTGACAGTGACTCCCATCTTCTTTGCCATCTCTCCTTCCAGCCTGAGTCCAACAAGATACCGTCCACCCAAGTGTCTGCTTGCACACTGCAAAACCAAAGGGGTTATGACCCAGGCTGTGCTGCTAAATCATGCCATTATACTCAGCATTTCAGATCAAGGGTAGTGCATTTTGTGAGAGATTCATACAGCTGGCACCCATCTCTACATAGGGCCATCCTAAAACCTGGGATGGCCCAAACACTGCATGTGAAACCAGGCTCAAAATCTACATGGGACCATCTGTGCCCAGGGAACCAGGGCATTGGTCTATGCTCTTTGACAGCTGCATCTGCACTTCATGCCCATTCGTACTGATGTGTGTCCTTGCAGCCCCTTCCCTGCTCTGCTCAAGTGGACGAGAAGCACAGCTGTCCAGCTGTTCTCTGGTGTATGATGCTATGGAGTAGAAGGGAACGTGCAGGGCTGTGTGGCAAAATTGGGTGGAGCAGGGCTGTACAAGCCAAGGGAACCAGTTAGGAACATACTTCTTGGCTGCACGTCGCACCGCAAGCCTTCCCTAGCACATGGCTCTTGGCACCCCATGTGTCCTTTCAAGTGCTCCAACACAGACAGTCTCTCACAGTGGGACGCAAAGAAATAAAAGGGATTCATGTGCTGGCAGAGAAAGAGTGTCTTCTTTCTGCTCCCGTTGCTCTGAAAAGTTTTTCCAGCACCTTGCAGCACTCTGACACCTTGCCTCCCTTCCAATACACTGCCTTTCACCATCGAGCTCCTCCTCCAGAAGCACAGGCTGCATGGAATCGGGCCAGCTTCTGACCTCAGTGACACTAGTATAAATCTGGGATGCTGCAGCCAACTGGCGTGGAAGTACTTAAAACTGCATAATCAGCAAGTGTTCCCAGTCATAAAGGGGTTTACAGCTTAGGCTGGTGAAACAGCAGAACAAGAGAGACGTCTATGTGACGTGGGTGCTTGCAAATCTCCCCTGTGACAAAGTGATCCCACCACATCCACATTTACCCTGCTACTACTAGACTATGGCTGGAATTAGCTCTAAGGAAGTGCAAGGAACGCCTCAGAACACAACCGGTGTCAAGAGTGAAACAACCCACCAAATTTTAGGTGGATTTGTCAACAGCAGCCAGCACTGTTGTAATTTACTACAGTCAGCACTGAAGATGATTAACTCCATCAACTCCAAGAAAAGTAGATTTTGTTGGTCTGAATCTCCTGAAGCACAGACTGCTGAGAAAATGTTGGTGAGGTTGGATATGTGTAAGAGGAGCACTCAAGTTGAAAGCTTCAGTGACGGTGCCTGAACAGGAGGTTCTGGAGACCTGTAGGCAAGGCATTGTCTCTTTTGAGAATGCTTGACCACAGAATGACCTTCCTTAAATGAAGCCAGGCTGCAGACAAAGATGATCTTTTTTTGAGACATGCTGCAAAATTCCTCTTTGGCCAGGGCCCTTTTCTGCTGTAATTGGAGAAAATGAATTAATAATAAACAGTGGGAAAAAGAATTGTGGTAGGAAAAGATTGCCTGAACCTGAGAGGTACAGAGCAGAGAGCAGGAAGAGCCTCAGCTCATTCCTAAATAAGATCACATCCTCAACATGATGGCTGCCAGGGAAGTTCAGTAGAGCAGCTCTACTCACGCTCTTCAGGCTGGAGCCAAACACTTTATTTTGGAGAAACTGAGAGGCCACAACTGGTGTTTTGCAGCATATTTGTAGGCAAAGCAGAGAGAGCAGAACAAATGTCCCGAAATCCTCAAGGATCCCACTTGATGTAAATACTTGAGGTGGGCAGAGGAGTGATGCTAAGGCAACTGTTACTGGGCAGTGCAAGCTAAAAGTGGTTTCTGCGATGGGGCAGAGAAATATGGCCTGTGTTTGTTAGTTGACTCACAGCCTATCTTTTTCCCCATCCCTCCTGTGAACTGCCTGGTGGTGCTGTGAGAGCGGGCAGACACGTTTTGCGAGTCTTTCCCACGGCTCAGGCAGAGCCTGCGGGGCAGCCAGCGTCAACCAAGGAACAGGTAGTAGCTGGGGAGGTCCCAGGTCATCTCAGAGCAACCCTGGGGACATCTGGGGAGGTGACAGGAGATGTCTGGGGTAGGATATGCCAGTGTCCCCTGTCTTGGACTTGAGAGAAATCATTTCCACTTGGAAGCCAGCAAAGAGCTACAACAGCCGTGAGGGCTGGGAGCTCTGACAGCCCTGCAGTCTGTCGACTCGGGATTCAGCCTTCTTCCAGACAAATCCAGGAATGTCTGAAGGGGTGGATATCCATCCCAATATCTGAGGAGAGCCCTGAGTTCCCAGCATGGTTTCCTGTCCTCCTGGCAGCATCTGCAGCTGTTGGTTTGAAACAAACAGCCTGCGTGTCCCTGTGCGAGCCAGGGCAGCTGGAGGTGGATTTGTTTTCTGTTGATTTCATGGCAGTGTTGCTGCTTCAGGCCACTGTCTCGGTGTGAGGAACAACAACATCCTAGAGGAGACACCCAGTGAATTGCTGACTGCTCCACGGCTACCCAATCTGCGTGCCCCGCGTGGGAAGCGGTCAGACCACCCTGACAGCATCAACAAAGCCATCATGTTTGCTGACATTTCAAGGCAACAGAGAAGGGAACAAAAGCTGGGAACAGAAGCTAGAAACAGAAGTCTTTGATCCAGTTTAGAGCTGCAGTTGGAAGATATGGGCCTGAATCATAAATGCCAGATCCAAGTGGTTTTTTGCTGATGATTTCAAACCAGGGTCCAGGCTCCAAAGGTGGGGCTTGAGTTTGGTCTGCATGGAAAGAAAATTATGCTGGAAACTGAGTGCCCTGCAAAATGAAAATGAAAGGTAAAGAAGAGAAACCAATGGAGAGCTGAGGAGAAAGAAGAAGTCAGAAGATAGGGAATGCAAGAAGTTTGGTATAACTGATCTGTGAACAGACAGGACATGTATTGAGTGAATTAAGGCCTCCCCTTGCACCCTCCACCAACCTCCCTTTCCTGAAATGATCAGAAATAATGCAATTTCTCCCCAGATGGCCTCTGGGTAGCTTCTTGCCATTATTGTGGTATTTAGTTATGAGAGAACGATTCAAGAGGAAAAAAAAAAGAAAATAATTAGAAGTGAGACCAAGCCACAAAGCGTGGATCCAGTTCCAAACATTCCCAGGCACAGGGGTAGAGAAGTCTGGTCTTTTGGTAGAAGACTAACTTTTAGGACAACCAGCCCAAAAGGTTGCTCCAAGAATCTGATTGTTGATCTCTGACTCAAATCTCCTTCTGAGGCTTTAGTCCTTGTGTCCAGATTTCGGCTAGAGGTTTGGGTAGGGAGGGTCTTTTTGGTTTGGTAGAAGCTTGGGAAGCATTGTGCATCTCCCAGAAAAACACATTTGTGTGAGTTTTTCAACTCAACTTCTGGGTCAGTGATTCTGCTAAGCTGGCTGCAACGTCTGTGTGCTTTACCAACTTCTGAATTTTGGAAGGTAAGTTTCTATTTACCAGGACTTCAGGTACAAGAAACTGGCTGTGTGGTTTGGTTACAGAGCAGGAATCAAAGCTGTGGACTCTCATGTTAGCTCTTCCACTAACTCATTGCATGACCTGAGGCTGCCAGCTCATTTCTGTTTCTCATTTTTTGCACCTATGGGATGAGAATGATACTTATCCTCTGTTAATTCAAGACTCCTTGCCAAAGGGTTAGATTTTTGCTGACGGAAGCGAAGCATATTCTGTGAGACTGTGCTGGGGTTTTATCCTCACAATGGGGGATGTGAGATACAAGCAAGATTTCAAATGAGGCATTTTGGTATCCTGAGGGTTGAAAAGCAAACCCTAGGGATGCTCGCCTCCTTTTTTTTCTTGTTCATTGACGAGAAACACACACAATATTCTGGCCTTCAGCTTGCAAGGAATGGTGCTGCTGTCCTCAGAATTGTACAGAGAGGAGCAAACACTAGTCAGTCATTGATGATATCACTCGATATCCATTAGAGCCAGTTCCTGTTTTGCACTGTGTTCCATCTTCCCCTACCGCAAGACTTCCTTTCATCTGGAATTGGAATACAAAAGTAGAAGCTTCCCCTAAAAAAATTTTTTCCAGAAGGTTATTTTATGTTGAAAGTAATTATGTGGAAGCTGACTGATTTTGCCTTCTAGAAACAATCCATCAGGGTGTTTCTTTTGGTTGAAAAATCGAACTGAATCCCTGTGTTCCGGTGAAACACTTTGATTCCACGTGAAATGCACACTTTCCCACTGGAAAATCGTTCTGCTGGAAGATTTTCAAGTAGCCTTTCTTCTTGCATGCTTTAGTATCCAGTTTAAACTCCAGCCTCTGGTTGCGGCTATCCCTTGTTGTAGTGAGTGCTGGCACTACAGGCTTTCCTTTGTAATTAACACAGCAAATTCTTCCACGGGATCTCACTGTGACTTAAAAAGCATCACCTAATAATGACATGGGAAGACCAACAAAATTGTTTTGTCTTTGTCACGGTGGTCTGTGCAGGACTGTTCCCTTTACAGTAATCTCCTGCCTAATTTCAAATATCCAGGCAGAGTGGCTCCCAATCCCTCCCTCAAGACGGCAATTCTACGTGATACTACATCCCGTTCTTAGGAGGTTTTTCCCACCTGTCAGCCTAAATTTCCTTTCATCATTTTATCCAGTCACTCCTAGTTACAACCCCTTGATCATCCAGAACAAGCCCTTACCCTCGGTGGTATTTGCACCCCATGCAGAACACTACTGAGTGCGTTTGTTTCTCCCCTGGCAATTTGGGCCATCTGTGCCTTTTTACCATGGCCACTTTGTTCTTCCCTGCCAGTCGGTCCCTGCAGATCATTAGAGTTTCTGCTCCTTTTCTCTTCCTCCTCCCCACATGCAGCATGGTATCCTGTTTTCCTTGTAACTGTAGCCACACTACAAGGCTAAAAGATTCAAAGATTTTTCCATTAATAATCCCCACGCCCTTTTCCTGGTCAGGACATTGCTTAAGAGAGATTGAGGTAATCCATTCATGAGTCGCAAGCTGTACTGAAAGAGAGGGAGAGCGCAATGGGAAAATGTGAGCTTGGTGGGGACTGTTTCTCTTACACATTCCTTCATCAAAGCACGAGTTTGCTCTCAGAGCAGCTTTGGAAATGGGGTCTCATCCTGCAAAGTGCCCACAGGTTTTAGCTGGTGCTGTCAGGCACCTTCCAGAAAAATAGCTGGCACTGTTTAGGTCAGAGATCCCAAAAAAGCACAGGGAGGTCTCCTCTCTCGGTCTCCCATCCTGCTCTTCTGTGCACAGCTCCAGCTGAGCTTAGCCCCGTGGGACACATGTTTCCTGTGTGACCTGCTCTAGGTGATCCTCCTCTGGCAGGGGGGTTGGACTAGATGACCTTTCAAGGTCCCTTCCAACCCCTGACATTCTGTGATTCTGTGATGATCCTGTGATTCTTTGGTTCTGCAGCTGGGAATGCTTGCCCAAATGTCATCCCTGGCCAACTTCTGCTGTCAGAACGTAGGTGCGCTTTTTTCCTTTGCATATTACACCCGCACCAACCGTGAAGATTTTGCAATTGCACCTCCAGTAAGAATTTCTTCTCGTGAGGAAAACCAAGCCCCCGTTCATTCTCTTGCCCCAGTTCGCTCTCCGCTGGCTCTGCCAGACTTGGGGCCACATCTGCTGCTGGCTGCAGTTGCACAAAGCTGGAGTAATTTTGTCAGCCTCTGTGAAAATTTACAGCCAGAAATTGGAAGCGTAACCCTTTGCTTAGTTTCTGCAGTGACACAGGAAGGTGACAGGCAACAGCTAAAGAAAGGGAAAATCACATTGTAACAATGTATTTTATTGAAATATGTATGAAACTCATCCCATAAGGCTATCAGGAGCAGTAGTTGAGACTCTAAGGGACAGGTTCTGTTCTGGTTATTTCTAGGGAGCCCCTAGTAACCCCCCCACACCTTTGGCCATATTTTCAGATGCAGTATAGAAAATGCTGGGGGGGGCTCTTATTTCCCCAGTCACGGGAAACCTCTGCTTGCAGGTGAACAGGTGCTGGCACAAGCTAGCTCCTTGCCCTGTGCTGGAGGTGGTGGGGACCATGTGGCTAACACGCTGCGAGGGCAGGCAATGCTGCTGCCACGACTCCCTGTTATCCTCGCCCTCGCCCTCTGTCCCTGCCACAAGAGAGCCTGTAATCTCACATTCCCAGGGCTGTTTCTTAGACCAGGAAGCAAACTCATTAACATCCTGGTGGGAGCTGGGACAAGCCCATCAGCTTCTCTAATGGGACAAATGCAAACCTTGAACGCCACGGACCAGGGCAGATCTGAAATGGTGCCTGGTTAAGTTTTGCCTTCTTTGCTGGGGCACTGGCTCATGCAATGGCAGTCCGTGGAGCTGAAGTGCTTCAGCTTTGCCTAAGCCATGTTCTGCAATTGTCGTCCAGTCTCTCCGCTGTTGATGAAATAGTGCTGGCAGCCATAGGGATTCCTCCATTTGAAAGAAAAAAATTAAGGCAATGGTTTAGCGTAAAGGTCTTGGCATCTCCCACAGCTTCTGACAGCGCCGCTGGAGTGCAGGGGCTGTGGCTGTAGCTTTTCTTTTGTGAGCTTACATTCCTTAGCAGTGGGAAATCGGCAGCTGTAATTAGTCTCTGATGTTCTCTGCTAATAAGCGGTGTCTCTGGTACTTGCAAATACCATCATCCCTGAGACACAGTTCTATTGTTTTGACCTCTTATCTCTTCTCTCTCGTCCTCACTGAGAGGAGTCCCAGATGTTCCTCAATGCTATTAGGAAAAAAAACCCAACCATCCACCACTGCTCCTCCCCATTATACCTCTGTCTCCACTCCACTGCTTTTTTTTTTTTTTTGCTGGGTAGGAAAATGGCTCCTGCTAGTCCTCATGGAAAAGGACACGGATGCCAGCAGGAAGCCCATTTGCTTTGGGAGGAAGAGGGGCCTGACATCAACAGGAAGCGCTGCACGGCGGAGCTGCTCCCGCTGCCAAGCGAGAGGGGCCTTGAAAAGAATGTCAGCTTGCGGTTCAGGACTTGCTGGCAGGAAGCACATGCATGCTGGTGTTTGCCGTGCAGAGGAAATGATAAGCGCTACCTGGCCCGACTTGGAGCACAGATAGCGCGATGAAAAAAAAAAAAGGGGGGGGGAAGAAAAAAAAAAAGAAAGTTGTTTTTACTCACACCGGTTTGGAGCCTGTCCTTTGCCGAATGGAAAACAAAATAAAGAGCAAAATGTGGAATATATCAGGAGTCCATTGGGGGGCTTGGGAACTGAGGAGCACAGTTGGAAAGTGACTAGATTTACTACTTTAGTAACAGCTGGGTATTGCATTTTTTTCCATTGTTAGCACTGAGGATGACCCTCAGCTTGATAACCCGTGGCATGCATACTTATTGAGAGCTGAAGGGAGGGAGAGGCTTATATCCCATGTGGAACTGGGGGGGCCATATTCTGTGGGGGTGGAAAGTCATGGGGACAACTGGTCCTGCTGGGAGCAGAAGGGCATTGGGAATGCAAAGAAGAGTTAAGTATAGGTAGATATCTCTCCTGCCTTGTCTCTTCTAGGTGAGGGGATAGAAGCCTGTTTGGGGACCATTAAGATACTATCATGCTGTAACACTTTATTCAGCTTTGTTTCTTTTCCCTTTTTATTAGAGCCTGTAAAAGCCATATCGTGCATCCTTTCATTATGGATCTTTTGACAGAACTAATTTCTATTTCTGCTGCCCTCACCACTCTGGTAGGCAGCTGAAGACATACAATCCCTGCAGGTCAGCCTTGGTAACACCATGCTGTGCTCCCTGGGTGCATGTCGGTAGTTACATGATGACATCCTGGCGTGGAGGTAGACACAAACTGCATGGCAGAAAATATTTTCTTCTAAACAATTCCAGCCTTTAGAAGGCTGGGAGGCTGTGTGGCACCATCTGCAAATGCTGTTCTGCCTCCTCCACTGCCCTTGATGATTCTTGTAGGCTTGGGGGAGCGAGTGAGCTGCCCTCCTGCAACATATGCAAAGCGCTGATCTGCCACAGGGCTGGCAGATGGAGCGCTGCTGCTTCTGAAAGAAGCCCTGAAGGTGCAGCCCCACATCCAGATGTTGGAGCCAAGCTGCACAGCAGCTTCTTTTAGAGCTCTTTACCCTCTCTGGTGTATGGAAAGGAAAATACGATCCCTGCAACGAAGGATGTAAGATACACTTCAGCAGACTGCAGCCTCTGGAGATAAAAAGGTGTAGCCAGAATGACCCGTATCTCACGGGCTACCCTTCTTAACTAAGCTACTACTACATCCACTGAGACTGGTTTCTGGACTTAGTGATTTAGAAATCTGTGCATGCTTGAGGCATCCACCCCCAAACCAGCAACTTTCCTTGACTGAGAGTAAGTACCTTGCCCAGAAAGGCCTTCAGCAGAGTAGCAACATACAGGGCAATGCAGAAGCTAAACGTGCTTTGCCTGGGATAGAAGAGCATGGAAAATGTCTGTGGCAATGGCTTATTCTCTGGCTGGCTGACCAAGCTCCAACAAGCGAGAGCACCAGCATGTAGTGATGTATCTGCCAGACCTACGACTTCAGCCTAGCAAGACTTTTGCAGATTTGCCTCTGTAAATTTAATACCTTTCGGTATTAGGCTTTGATTGACATGCTATTAAAAAAAAAAAAAAGCTATTTCTGTAAGAAGAATTTCCTGGTAATCTACATGAAACCTCTCTCACACATCCATACACATACATAAATTAATATAGTTGTATATGTAAAACCACATGCATATGTATGCACACATATATACATGCTGATATATACATAGTTATAACTTTATTTTGTATAGTGGTACGTATGTGTCGGACTGGGTGCTACTTCTGGCAGAATTTTCTCCATGCTGCTCTGACACAGAAACTGAGCCCACAGGCTGTGGCAACTGTATACCCTGGGCACTGCTTAAGATGGGCAGAACAGTGCCTTGTTTCACCAGACAAACATCAGGAATCTGAGTCACCCACAGCTTAATTCTCTTCAAATAAAGATTGACCTGTTTTCAATATCCTCTGAGCAGGGCTGGGAGGAGAATTTCTAGGTGACCTTCCACTGCCAGCAGCAATCTTAGTTCTCTGCTCTGTGTTGAACCTCACACCATCCTTTTATGCTCCTGTAAAGCTGGTGAAAATGCTTCTATCATTCCTACACCTCGCTTGCTAGTATTTGCATGCCGTGGTAAGGGGTTGGAGAGAGTAGAACAAACAGATTATTATTTTTTTTTCTCTTGTGGAAAATAGTGCTGATTTCAATGGGATTTTTTGTACGAGTGTGGTTCTTTGGGTCAGGCCCAGACAGCATTGCAATGAAAACACTCAGTCTAAATATATGCTCAGCAACTGAGCAAAGATGGAATGGATTTTGTGCTGCTTGGCTTCAAACTATAATGACTGATTATTGCTAGTGCCTTTGCATGTTTGTTTTCAATCAGATTGACATCATAAAGCCTTATTTACTTTTTCTGAAAAGGCTGTTTTCATTTGCCTTTCACTTCTCATTTGCAGCCTTTATGGGTTTGTATTTAGGCTCCTCATCTGTCTGTGATATATAATGATCCTCAGCAATTTTCCCTGCTTTTGCCCAAAGTTGTTGTCTATCTGTAAAACAGCCCAATTGGAATAACCCCTGGAAATCGCTGTATCCACTCTTCACTAGGAGAGCCCTAGAGGCAAGATCAGTGAGAGGCCTGAGTGAGAGAACATTGCTGCATAACCTAGCGTCAGTCTGCATCAGTCCATTGGTGTGACAGGAGGCAAAATAAAAAGAAGATAAAAGATAAAAATATGTACTGTGATATTCAGCCATGCAGTTTTTCATCCATGTGAGAGCTTAGTCCAGGACCAGCCTCCTACTTACTTTGTGCCTTGCTACCAAACATTAACCTGCACTCTCAGTGTGGTGATTTGCCTCTGTTCTCACTTTCACACATCTGAGCCCATTGGCACTGCCATTCTGCACTAGCTGGCACAGCTGGGTGTGCACTTTAAAGCTTGGGAATGGCGATCATACACTCTTGTAAAAGACTTGCTGTGCAGCAAGTGTGGAATGAGAACCATGAGTGCTGATAGACCTCCAGCCTATCCTTGCACATTCAAAGGGACAACAGAATTTTCCTGGTGAGGAATGGCAGAGAAAACTGCAGAGCAGCAGCATTTTGCTGCAGCACCAGATTTCATGAGAAAAGTGCCCAGCTCCTCTCTTCACCCTGTCTCTTCACCAACAGGATAACAGCAGCATCATTATTCCCAAAGCCTCCCAAGAGCAATTATTTGGGAATTAGTTGCTTTGTCACCAGCATGCCATCACTGTGAAAGTGGACTAAGGATCTGTCTAACAGTGAGACAGTACGACAGAACAGTGTAAGATCTATGGACAAATCCTATATCCTGTAGAGATTGCTATAGATTTCAGTGTATGGAGATGCTTTTTGTGAAAGGCACAGAACAGAGGACTTCAAAACTGTTTAACTAGTAGATGATATTTCTCAGATGCACCCAGAATTTCTTTCTAACAACCCAGAAAGGCTTCCTTCCCTGGAATCCCTGTTGCCTGGCACTCTAAAATCCGAGTCAGAAAGGAATAAGGATCAAACTAACAATGACAGCCAGGTTGGGAGTATGTGTCGATGCCCTTGAATTGCCTGTCTTCAGGTTCTGGGATTCTAAGAGTCAGATCCACAGATGCAGGATTCTTTGTCAGAATTCCCACATGTCAAGGGAGATGCTGGTTTCTACACACTTTTTACAGTCAAGAAATGGGCATAATAGCTTACGAGTCACCCCTAGAATACTTTTGGGGCTGTAAGAAACTGCGCAAGTCTGCATCAGCTAGCTCAGGTAAAAGATAGAGACTGCGCACTGTTTGGTTTCTGACTTGCTTCTGAAGCCCTTGTAAATGAAAACATATAGGTCAAAATCTGTTAAGAGGAGGAAAAAACTTCATGAAGTCCATATATTTTCCTTGCTTTCTCACCAGCAGTTAAGTAGGTTAGCCTGACTTACATTGGTGTCCCTGCTTAAGAAGAGAGCAGAGAAAGGAAGGAAAACATGATACAGTTTGATACCCGCAGTCCATAAGCTTGTTTATTGATCTGGATAAAAGACAGCAGGCACTCATAGAATTCAAATGGAGCCTACATCACCAGCTCTCCATCCCAGCTCTCAACACTTACCTGCACTCTTCCCTTGCCAGCTGCTTCTCCTGGCTCCCTTGAGCTGCAGCATCGGCAGTGCCCCACTCACTCCTGTGTTCCAACATCGTCGACACAGCTGTGGTTTGGATTCAGTAGTGGGTTTAGTATATGTCATGAGAAACAAGGATAATGTTGGAATTTCTGTCTCACAGACTGCTTATACGCATAGTATCTAGGAATTTACTAAGATGGAGGTAAATTCATTATAGGCAGCTTCAAATCTACTGTGATCTTTTCTATACTTACACCCAAGTTCCTTTTCTGAGACAGCATAAATTATACCATTACATGTCCAGAATTAATTACCCCATTACCCCATTACAACAAAACAAGCTACATTATCTACCCCCATCTGTTGTGGATCAGCGCTGTTAGGATTCAAATGACTAGCTGAGGACGTGCCAGCTCATTGACCTGCCCTGCAGAAGCTAAGCCGTTGTTTTCCGAGGTGGCTGTATCAGAGTCATAAAACTTAGGAGTGGAGATATCCTGTTTGGTTATCTGGTCTTTTTTTTTTTTTTCAGGAAACTCACAGCAGGATGTTTTCCTAACAAAACTATTCTAGTATTTAGTACAGCCTCTTTTCAAAAGTGCCTGCACAACAGATTTTGCCAGCTATGTCAAGGTACTAGTCACGTTTCAGAGGGGCACGGTGACCGCTGGGGTTGAGAAGTCAGCATTCAACGTCTGTTTGTGCAGTGCTTTCTCTTAGGCGTTCTTTGATGTGTGTTGTCAATGAGCTGGCCAGGTCTGCTGCGGGCTCTTTCATTTCTGCCTGGAACATCACAGTTGTCAGATCTGCTGTGGCAAATCAGGTATTCACAGAATCACAGAATGCTGGGCGTTGGAAGGGACCTCAAAAGATCATCTAGTCCAGCCCCCCTGCCAGAGCAGGATCACCTACAGTAGGTCACACAGGAACATGTCCAGACGGGTTTTGAATGTCTCCAGAGAAGGAGACTTCACAGCCTCCCTGGGCAGCCTGTGCCAGGGCCCTGTCACCCTCACTGTGAAAAAGTTTTTTCTGATATTTTTATGGAACCTCCTATGCTTCAGCTTGCATCCATTGCCCCTTGTCCTTTCACTGCACATCACTGAGAAGAGCCTGGCACCGTCCTCCTGACACTTAACCTTTATGTATTTATAGACATTAATGAGGTTACCCCTCAGCCTCCTCCTCTCCAAGCTAAAGAGACCCAGCTCCTTCAGCCTTTCCTCATAAAGGAGATGTTCCACTCCCTCGTTCCTACATTTCTTTTTTCTACGTGTCTGATTTAGATATATGAGATGTAAGCTGGATATAACATCAATGGGGAAAAAAACCCTGACTTGATAGTGGTGCCATTGACTCCAAACTCACGCTGCGCCTACAAACTGTGTTGAAAAGCATTTGCTTGAGATCTCTGCATGTCACATCCCAACCAGAGCTCAGTATTTCCACTTCCCACTCAGGCCATGGAGGGTGATGGCTCACAGCATGGGACAGAGCCTAGCTCCGTTTTTCCTACGGCTTTGCCCACCAGAATCACAACTGCGTTCAGCTTGGCACTTTCATCGCTTTTCGTCACAGCACTGTTGTGCTAACCTTCGTGACATAGCAGAGACATTTCCCACAGAAGTAGAGGGGAAAAAATATGAAGTGCATGACTTACATGGTGATCCAGTTGTGCTGTCCATGCAGACAGGATCACCTCCACGCCAGCTATTCATCTTTTTTTAACTGTGTTTACAGCAGGGGGAAGAGGCAAGGAGGACTCTAACAAGGTGATTTGTTTTTAAGCCTGTTTGGCGCTGTTTAGCTATCTCACACTATTCAAACACAGGTGTGTGTGTGTGTGTGTTTGCATGGCGGGGTTGTGGTAGCTCAGTGCTAACAGCCAAACTAAACACTGCAATTCGATGATGAGACAGTTTATTTTTTCTTCTTCTGTGAAATGAATTTCATGCCCGTGAAAAGCACGCGTAGACATCCTGGAGACTGAAGCCCTCTGTTTGTCCTTGTAGCAGTTACGTCCAGGCGGGGCAAGCCCTTCCTCAGCTCTGCCAACTACATCTCTGAGCAGAAGAGAACCTCTGCAGCGATTTTGGATGCTGTGGTCCCTTCCACCCCTGGCCACCTCTGAAAAGGAGATGGTGGAAGGCAAAGGAGGTGATACATGGGGACAAGGCAGGATTTATCCTTAGCTGCCATGGGTTAGGGACACGCACTGGGAGGCAAACTGGAGTCGTGACTACTGGACCAGGGGCTTGGGTTTGCTGCAGGGAGGAGAGCACGGTTTGATCTCTTCTGGAATTTGTTTCTCAGCCAACCTTATACCTAGTAAAAATCAGACAAGATCAGCAAAAAAAAAAGAAAAAATTATAATAAGAAAAAGAAACCTAGTGAATCAGCATTAAAACATGTTATTTAAAGTAGGAAGCATCAGGAAATGCACAAAAATATCATATCAAAGTTACAAATACATTGCCATTTGTACAATGCTGTTCCTTTCCTGTGATTAGGAGGCCACATTAAAATATGAGTACATCCTAAAATGTGTGTTATTTTGCTGTCTTTCTTTGTACAAAATAACAACTCTTGCTTAGTACAGACTGAAACACTTATTTTTTAGGAGGAAATATTTCCTAATTTAGTCATTTAAATTGAAACAAGAGACTATTTTGACCTTTATTGTCATGCTATTGACATAGCCTGATAGGAAGCATGCACTGCTATTAAGGGGAATGAAAGAAAAATTTCAAAGTTACTAATATGTAACAAAACCAAAATGGTGAAATAAAAATGCCCACAAAGTTTTTTATGGTGCAAGATTCATTATTGGGAGAAATTTTAAAAAAGAACCTAATCTATCTCCTGCAAGTCAAACATCAAAAAGTCGGTGTTTCAGGTGAAATGAAAAGTTTACATTTATCCTCCCATTACTTGATCTCAAATTAAAATAAAATTGGACATGGCGTGAAACTTCCTCCATGTGGCATAAAACAACCACTGAGGAGGACCTGAGTAGCTCTGTCACTTATTTTTTATACTTTCAAGGAATCCTCTGAGAGAACAACAAAATGATAAAGACAAAAATGAAGCCTGCTGCTACTCAGTCCAAATCCCTGAACATGTGACCAGATCCAGGTTGGCTAACTTGGAGCATGGTCTTAATGGACAACGTTCATGTTGACTGGTTAGGGTGGCTGACCCAGCAACCTCCTCCCTAGGGTGTTTCTGTAGCCCGTGAAGACCAAGAGTTTTCTCTAGAAGGCAGCACCGAAGGCCACAGGGCATCGCTTGCATCTCCTGATGGATCAGGGTCTTTCTTGTTCTTTGCTGACTTTGGTGGGAGGCCAGGAGGCCATCCTGCCACCCATCATCAGATGGGGTGAGTCCTTCTCTTCCTTGTGTCCCCTGCTACTTGAGCAGCTTGCTGATTTAGTTAGGTATGTGCTTGAAGGTCTCTCCGGCTTCAAGACAAAATGCTCAGCCACGTGTCAGATGCAGCCTTTGTCAGGCGGGCAAAGAGTGACCATCTTGCTCTCTGGTGGGGAGGTTTGGTGGGTGGTAGCACCGTGGCTGGGACGGAACAGGAGAAGACAGACCCCCTCCCTGCTCCAGTACCAGCATTGCTGGAAGGTGAGACGCTTAGCACCCATTGCTGGCAGTGGAAGATGGAGGGACTGGAAAGAGAGGGAGGTGGGATATCTGGCTTAGCACGAGTAGCACACACGTGTGAAGGAGGTGGCAAGAGCTGTGGCGGTGGAAAAGACTGTGGTGAAGGTGAACGTCTGTGTGCACTGAGCTCAGAGGTGATATCCAGTGAGAGTGGAACGAGTTACTGTGACTGCCCTTCTGGTTTATTTTTGTCTAGGGGAAGAGAAGTATTGTCTTTTGTGTGCAGTATGTTTATAACTCAATTTCCCTTCTGACTGATGCTTTGCTCCACACTCTTTTCTCCTCCTCCATCTGGTTTCTATTGTATTTTTAAATGAGGACAGTTTGGCTGTCTGGCAGAACAAGCGGGGTCTGTGTGACACCAGCTGCCTCTTCCAACTTCTAAGCCTCCAGTGCAGTTTTAATTATAGAAGTGTCAAGATTGGACACCCCCCACACCCACCCCTTTCTGTGCCTGCACGCACACACACAGCCCCTGCTACAAACCTCTGTCCATGTCCGATTTTTCTTGGGGAGAGACCCAGCTCTGTGACCTACATGTGCCCTGTAACACCAATAAGAATCCCGTTGTAAAGCCCATGCTAGGGACTGTACCTCCCCACAGCCTTTGTTTTGGTTCATGAGAAGCCAGGTCTGAAATAATCAAACCACCTCAGAAATGCCTGGAAGTGGGAGGGAGCTGCTCACTGTCAGTCTAACCTCACCTCCCTCAAGTGCTCAGCTTTGTAGGAGATCAGAGTTGCTCAGGAATTTCAGAGCTGCAGGTTCTGCTCAAAGAAAACATTTATTGTGTTCCAGGTTCATACAAACACTGCATTTAGGGGCTTACTTTGCAGGAAGCCAATGCAGTCCCTTCACCTCCAGGGATCTGAAGCCAAAGTCTGTGATTTTCTGGTTGCAAGTGAAATGTGTCCTAAGAGGGATTTCTTTTTTATTATTATTTTTGACATCACAAAACTGCCACACATTTTAGCATAACTGGCTGTTTCTCTTCATAAGAGCCAAAGACCTGGCATGGCAGGAAATCACACACACGTTGAGTGAAGGGCACTGGCAGAGATATGTGAGAAGCCCAGGGCTGGAAAAGCAGGGAAGACTGCAGGGCTGGAAGAAGAGATACTGTCAGAGCTGGGTGTATGTTGTGTATCTGCAGTCTATAGGTTGTGTCTACTGTGAAGTCTTCACCCACGTTTACAAATGGGTTTAATTTTACACATTTGCTACAGATTATTTCCCTTGGGCCTTTTTTTTTACCAGTCCTCAACAGATGGATCTTGCTCTCTCTGATTTGTGTATAAGAGGTTTGCTTACCTGCCTGAGGCCTCTTGACCTAATTTATCCTAATAAAACTTGAAACTCAGCAAAAAAATAGTGTGATTTAAAAGGTTTTACTTTCAAGAGGTCAAATTAGTCACAACAAACATGAGTATATGCATTTTTAGTTGGTGTGCTTATTCTTAACACTGAGGTTTTAAAGCTTATCTAATAAAGGGTGTTGTGGGCATGGACCCCATTTTTGTGGCAGCTGGGTACCATCATATGAAGTTTATCTACATATAAATTCATACCATTATTAACAGACATGTAATAAATGGAGTTATTGGTATTTTCCTTGAATTCTGCATTCTGCTGCTGTAATCTCGACTTTTGGAGTGTTTAATTTTTTAAAAATCTTGTGACGTGACTCTCCTGATCAAACAGGTGTTTTGTTCAATTAATTCTTCTTTTTTCAGGTAGCATAGAGTGGTTCACATGTTCTCCTGCTCAAATCGATCTAAAGTGAACATGGATCTGCCTAGCTTTCATTTTTGCTGTTTACATTAGATTTATTCTCAGAGACTCCTACCGAGAAAGAAATCTTTATATGTCATGTATGCAATAGCTCCTTCTGCAAAGATGATACAGCCTGACCAGCTGAAAATGAAGAAGAGGCCTGAAGGAAATTGTGCTTTTTTTTTTTTTTTTTTTTTTTTTAATTTCTAGCATGCTCATCATCATATGACCCGAGTTCCCTACTGCAGTTACAGATAATCAGATCTTACTCATAGAAAGGAAGGTCCTCTTTCTTGATGTGTCACTTGGGCTTTTCTTGGCAGGATTTTAAGGAAATTTTGTACTTATCTTTTGCTCTGTCTTCTTCTATGTCATCTAGTCCTCTTAGGAAGCAGGTTCTGTAGGCACTGAAAAGAATGCTTCCCATGTTCCTTCTGGAAGGCACTGATGTGCCTTCTCTTGAAAAGTTCATGAGGAGAGAATCCTATAGCTCTGTGACTGCTGTGGATGAAGCTTTGACTCTAGACTTCACCTGTTCTCTTGGCTATTTCATGGTTTTCCATGAACGTTGTTGTAGTAGGCTAGGGCCCCTGCCAGAAGCTCCAGTGTTAGTCTTAGACCAACAACTTCAGCATCTTAAAATTATCCTGAGGTCTTGGACTGTGACACAGCATGACTAATGTACCTGCATTATGAATCGCTGCTCAAAAAAAACGTAGCCAATTTTTCTCTGTAGTTTTAGAGAGAGTCCTTATAATTGAGTAGAATTAGCCTGTTTGCATCATTCAGGCTTCCAAGTAATCATTGGCACTTTGTATTCCTACATTTGGGCTGGCCAAAAGAGAAGAGAAGGGACACACAAGAAGTACCCCTTTACCTCCCTCGATAAGAGTTGGGAGGTAGAAAGGTAGCACTTCCCTGACCAACTGGGCTCACCAATAGCCTGCCCCTGAGGTGGGCACCAGCTTGGGAGCCCTCCTCACCAGAGCCCGTGCCCTGGGCTGATGGTAGAGGCAAGTCCACCCACATGAACTGGCTCTGGCCTCAGTGGCACCCAATGAGAAACACAATAATGTACCAGTTGGTTTTTGTTCAGGCTGTTCTCGCGGTGCTCTCTTTGGATGCCGCCTGATGAGGCGCACGTTAATATGGCATTATGGTCCTGAACTTTGAGCAGAAGAGCTCAGGCAAAGTCCAGCCAGGGACATTATCTCCGTGGTGTCACAAAGATGCAGTAATTGCTACCCCTGGCTTTCCAGTCCAATGCATGGCCTAATCTGTTCTCTTCCATAGAGCTTTCCGAATGTGCAGTGCAGCAGAGTCAGCATTACAGTGGGGAACTTTAACTTCTGCATTTACTGACTTTTGTGCTTACGGCTGTGTGAAGTTTGCATTAAATACACAGTAGTTTCTAGCACCTAATAAGGAAGGGCTCTCTTACTGTTATTGTTACAGCTGGCATTGTTATAGTACTGGGTACAGGGAGGCTTGGTCTGACCAAGAGGATGAGAGTTTCCTATACCTATATAATGGGGAAGAAATAAACATATGCTTTGAATCCAGGTCTGAATGTAAATGTTGTGCCCCTCAGGCTCCTCTCAGCTTTAAGGCTGGTGAAGTCTTTGGCTGGTTATGTTAATGGAGTTCTTTCGCAGCCAATGTCAGACTTTGTCAGTGGGCAGATCTAGCCAATATTTGAACCTTATACCCCCTCTGTGGGAGTTTATGAGCACTAAACTGTGGGTATGTAGGCTTATATGGTAGTGCAAATGCTTCTCTGATTTTCATCCAAGCCAATCAGACCTTTGGCACAATTCAGCGAGGCTGGAGCTCTATCTTGGGGAGGGGGGGAGGTGCCCAGGACCTCATGCTTTACCTCATGCTTTCAATTAGAATGAAGTTGCTTCTTTTTCTGGAAGGAAAAGAAAAACGGAGAGAGAGAAACCCTACCTTTCTTCCCATGATGTTTCTTGTGCCTTCAGGGTCAGTCACTGTCTTGTATCAATGAGCATGTCATGGCACAACCATAGTACATCCTCACTTTGCAAATGGGCTATGGCCACTTTGTGGTGTTTATTTTTGGCTTGCTATGTATTCCTCCAATTGCTGTACCCTTCCCTGCATCTACAGAGAGCCTCTGCTGTTGTTTCATGAAACTGCCTCCTCTGTGGAAGTTCTCAGTGTGCATTCATTGGACATCTTGCCTTGTTTGCCTCTCCTAGTCCCCTACGTGCTGAAGAGCTGTGCAGAGTTCATCGAAACTCATGGCATTGTGGATGGGATCTACCGTCTCTCCGGAGTGACATCCAACATCCAAAAGCTGAGGTAAGGGCAGTCCCGTGGGAGTGCCGGTGGGATTTGGTCACATTGCTTGGCACTGTTAGTGCCTCAGGCATAGACTGAGGCCAACAGATCTCTACACTAATACACAGGATAAACTGTCACTGAAGCTGTTAACAGGAAATACAACATTTCAGGCATTAGTCCTTGACAATGAACAAAATTATCTACCTCTGCATCTATTAATGGAAAAGGCCTGGAGGGTCTCAGCACAAATTCTCTCTCACTTCAAGACAAAGAAATCTCTTTATATCAGTCTGGGGCCCACACATGGGACTATGTTGAAACCTGGGGGACTGATCCCAGGAGACAATCGGGGCCAGGCTGCAGAGACATCTCTACTTTCCGGTTTGTCTTTTCTTCTAGCTGTAAAAGAGTGCTTAGGTTGGGATACTGGGATGCTACAGCTCTTAATCACCTACATTGTTATGTTTCCATATTGTTTCAGACAAGAGTTTGTTTCTGACCAGTGCCCAGACCTGACAAGGGAAGTTTACCTGCAGGACATCCACTGCGTGGGGTCACTCTGCAAGCTGTACTTCAGGGAGCTGCCCAACCCACTCCTCACTTATGAGCTCTACAAGAAATTCACGGTGAGACCCTTTGCTGTTCTTGTTCCTCTCCAGCAGTGCAGATGTGCTGCAGGTTCCTCCATGACAGCTGTATGGGATCCACTCCTGTGTGCTGGCTTCTGACGCATCTATCTGTATAAACAATTCTCAGTGCTTTTTCCTTCTCTTGCGCTGGCTCTCTTTCCCTGTTCTTGTTTCTTTCTCCCACTTTATGTTTATTTCTCTGTTTCTCTGCTGTTTCCTCCCCTTCATCTTGCTCTTTTTTTTTTCCACCGCATTGCTTCCCTGCTGTTATTCTTTCTCTACACTTTGCACCTCCTCCCAGAATTACTAATTCTCTTTCTTTTCCTCATTACTGTCTGTCACTGAGAGTCTTCTGGATCACCTGGGGCTTGTGATCATAATCATAAGGGTGCGGTTTTCTCCTCCCTGTCCCTCCAACAGTCCGTGACACCTGCATAAACTGATTGCTCAGCCCATGTGCAAAGCACCAACTTTTCTGCATTTGTAGCATTTTTCAGACAGTTTGTCGGAGTGCAAATGATGACACAGGTTATGCCAGCTATGGCATATCAGGTCCATCACGATCATGTCATAAATACAAATGGCAAAGTGGCAGCTGGCCAAGCAGAAATCTCTAACCTTGTTTAAAGAGATTGTAATTCAGAGAGTAGTTACTTGATGCTGCAAAGCAATCATAGATTATACATGGATGCAGTTGGAGTCTAGGAGCAGACTGTGGGGGAGCAGAAAAATAAGACCACAAAGCCTGAATTTTTAAGGGAGTTGGCTAATTTTGATGACAGATAATATTTTATTTAAAGGTGGCACAGCAAGCTATGCTTGTTGTTAAGATTGCCTGCTTCTTACCGCTATAAATCCGCTTTCAGTTGTTTACGAGACCACAAATTTAAATTCAGTCACTCAGGATGAAATCTTACATGCCAGAGGTGTCAATTTTTGGCTAAAAGAATTCATTAACTTCTTAAAACAACTGGGGTTGGAGGATGGGAAAGATTGTTTTCTCAGTGTTAGAAACATCCGTCCTTTGTTAAGGATTTCTGTCATCCTACTCTTTTCCATTTGCTGGGAGCTGGAAAGGAAAGATACGGCCAAAAATGTCAGATGTTGCATAGAAAAAATTCTGCAAAATCACATCCGAATGAAATGGAACGTGGCTAGCAACCTCAGCTTCAGGTGTTTCCATTTGCATTGCCTCCACCCTGAATCAAGCATTTCCAGGTGGCATTGCTATGACATGGGAGGCACTGAGAGAAATCCACGGGGTATATGCAAGAAGAGGACCTTCTCCAAAGAGACTTTGCTGTCTGCTATGGGAAGAGGCTGGCACATCCATGCAGGGGACAAAGCAAAACAAGACCAGCAAAGCAGCAACCTGCCATAAGAAGTCAGGTAGCTGTTAGGGACTATGAGTGAGCTGGGGAACATGGGGTGGGAGTCAGCTTGTTGTGCTGCAGTGTTAGGTGTCTTGCTATTCCCATGCTAATTTTTAAATAAGGTTGGTCTGTGTTTCAAGGTGACGTAGAGTTGAAACTTCAGTCAAAATCCTAAGAGATTTGAAAATTTGTCCCGTATCCTCAGGATATAGGGTTCTTGAGGATATGGGATAGGATCTCTAAGCTAGAGACAGTCAGGATGAATAGATTCTTGAAAATACAGGGTATTATTCAACCAATCACAGTAACTGATGAGTCTTGTTCTTGTTGAAGCTATTTGGCTGGTGTCTTTCTGGCTATCACTATTGATTTATGAAAGAAAAATGCTGTAAAAGAAACATGAAGATGTAGATGGAAACGTTTTTTTTAAGGAAAGAATGTTTGCTGAAAAGTGCAGTTTTAGGATGATGACTTGCAGATTTTTGGTAGATACATTTGGTAAATAGTTTTATTCAAAAACAAAAGGAAAAACATTTCTGTAACTGTCTAAATGTTTCTTTTACAAATACTTTCTAAAGAAAATGTTTCAACATTAAATCAACACATCTAACTCTTAATAAAGTGTCTTTAGAAAAGGGTTAAACAGCCCCAAATGTAAATGTTAATTTCTTTCACTTAGGGAGTGTAATGCTTTGGTCAACCTCAAACAATTGTTTTTTAAAATCTTGTGCCAGCTTCCCAAAATGTTATCACTTTGGATTGACCTAAAAGGGATTTTTTTTTTTTAATCTCCGGATTTCTAGTTTGTCTGCTCAGCCACAAAATCCATTATTCACGTAAGTCTACTCAGTAGGGATTTATAATGGGCAACCCAGCTGACAGGAAGCACAGTCAGATACCAGAAGGGAAGAAGGGAAAAAAAAGACCAATTCCCCAAGGAGCAGAAAAACTGCTAGGAGCGTGTGTGTGCGTGAGGCATCTGAACAGGGAACGTTGGCAGCTGCTCCTCCACAGAAGCGCCCTGGTAGGAGTGAAGGATGCATGTTAATCCCAGCCTCAGTCGGGGCTGTCTCTGAAATGGGATAGAATCCACTTCGAGTCACCGGAGTGATTCAGACATTTGAGGTGAAGGAAAGTAAAATCCTTAATGACTAGGGAGGGGTTGGCCTTTTGGTCATCGCTATGTTAAGTTCACAGATGTAACTTCCCAGTCGTGACCTCACTGGTTATGAACTTTTGCAAAATGATGTCCTCTCATGCTCTCCAGCTTGCCATCTTCTTGTCTAGTGATGGATGCTCCTTTCATGGGATAAATAAGTTGACTCTGTTTGTTGTGTACTAACCTGGGCATAGAGAGACCTAATATTCCCTCAGAGCAAATCAGCTGTAGGAGGCCAAGCCTATCTTCTCATTCCGCACTGTGTGCCACTTATTACCCAGGGCTTATGAACTGTGAACTCCCAGAATCACCAACGGAATTAAAAACCCTTAGATTACTGTTGTGGTTTAATTCCAGCCAGCAACTATGCATCACCAGTAGGATGGGGAGGAGAACTGAAAAAAAAAAAAAAGTACAGCTTGTGGGTTGAGATAAGAACAGTTTAATGACTAAAATGAAATATAATAAAAACAACGATAAAAATATAATAATAAAATTATGCTATAATAATAGTAATGAAAAGTGATTGTTTTTAAAAAAGGGAGAGAGAAATAAAACCCAAGAAAGGACAAGTGATGCACAGTGCAATTACTCACCACCCACTGACCAGTGCCTGGAGCAGCTATCTGCCCTCCTTGGCCAATCCCTCCCCCAGTTTATATACTGGCCATGAATGTTCTAAGGTATGGAATATCCCTTTGGCAGGTTCAGGTCAGCTGTCCTGGTTGTGCTTCCTCCCAGATTCTTGTGCACCTGCTTGCTGGCAGACCATGGGAAACGGAAAAATCCTTAACTTAGGCTAAGTGCTACTTAGCAACAACTAAAACATCAGTGTGTTATCAATGTTATTCTCACACTAAATCAAAAACCCAGCATTGCACCAGCTACTAGGAAGAAAATTAACTCTATCCCAGCCAAAATCAGGACAAAGATATAAATTCATACCGTTATTAACAGCCATGTAATAAATGGAGTTATTGGTATTTTCCTTGGATGCTGCATTCTGCTGTTTTAATCTGGAGTTTTGGAGTGGGGCTCGGATTTCAAAGGCACAACAGTTATGGGTCAGAAATGTGGCTCGGAGGTCTGAATGGGTCATGACCTCAGAGAAGCTGGTGTTCACTTGCTGTCTAAGCATTAGGTCTTTGAGAACTGGAAGTTATATATGGGAATGAAAATCAGCACTGGTGGAGAAAATACCATGTATAATCTAGTTGAAACCTAATGTTTTAGATACAACCTTGTATGAAGATCACAAGAGTTCTTATACTTCAGATTTCTGGGCTGATGGTAACAGCTTTTTTTTAAAAAAAAGAAATGGAGCTGTAGTTATGGGTAAAAAAAGTGCTATAAAGAGTTAACCTACCTTTAATTTGGGCAAAACAAGTGCATATGCATCTCGTACACCAAACTAGAGAGCTCACTTGTTTGCCATCACACCAGTGAGAAGTTTGAACTAGAGAACATAGATCTCAGTTCCCACTGAGATCTATTGTAGACAATAAAATATGATCCATGTTCATCCTTGGATTGGAAACCAGCAATGTTTGGTTTGCTGGTGGTTGTATATGGGAAAGTGTCTGGTGGGAAAAGGACAATAACCAGAACAGAGATGGCAGCATCATCACTGTGGATGTTGCAGTGACTGCTACAAGAAGATGCTTCTCCAGTTGTGGCTGGTAATTTCAGGTTCATAATGTTTAAGCAACGGGTGGTTTGGGATGGGTTATTTCCTCCCTTTCCTTTCCTAGCAGTGCTGACGTCTGTCTGTAGGCAAAGCTTCTGCTGGCAGCGTGGGTCCCAGCATCTTTCTTTGAACTCGCTCCAAACTCCAGTGGCAGTAGGGTAGGCAGGAGGTTCCCAGACAGTCATGCATTGTTTGAACTCACTGGTGGTTTGTCCTTTCCCAGCACAAATATTGAAAGGGAATAGCTGAATAGATGAATACCAATGCAGTAAACTCCTAGGAATGTAGACAAAAGCTTATCGTGGCTCTCTAAGCTCTTGGTTCGAAGAGACTTGTTCAAGACCAAGATGCACAACCTTGATTTTGCCTAACCTAGTCTAATCCTGAGTATAAGAATTTATTAATTTACCTGGAAAGTGATTTTGCTGAGGCTTCTCCCATCAGAAAAGATGGAAACTCAGAGAAACAATCCCTATAGCTATCTTCATATGGACAACCAAAAGATTGCTTGTTTTGAAGAATATGAAATATGTATATCCAAACTGTTTTCAAAACACAGGGCTTGAAAGACCTACTTTATTTTTAACAGTGTTGTGGTTTAACCTGCCCTCTCCCAGTGGGAAGGGGAGTAGAATTGGAAGAATGAAGCAAAACTTGTGGGTTGAGAAAAGAAGAGTTTAATAACCAAAACTAAATAACATATAATAATAATGAAATATAATAATGATTGTAATGAAAAGGAAGATAACAATAGAAAGAGAAATAAAACCCAAGAAAAGACAAGTAGTGCACAATGCAGTTTCTCACCACCCACTGACCAATGCCTGGAGCAGCTATCTGCCCTCCTTGGCCAATCCCCCCCAGTTTATATACTGGCCATGAATGTTCTAAGGTATGGAATATCCTTTGGCAGGTTCAGGTCAGCTGTCCTGGCTGTGCTCCCTCCCAGATTCTTGTGCACCTGCTTGCTGGCAGACCATGGGTAACGGAAAATTCCTTAACTTAGGCTAAGTGCTACTTAGCAACAACTAAAACATCAGTGTGTTATCAATGTTATTCTCACACTAAATCAAAAACCCAGCATTGCACCAGCTACTAGGAAGAAAATTAACTCTATCCAAACCAAAACCAAGGCACACAATTTCAGGGAGGAAGAGTCACTATTTTTTGGGTTTTTCTCCATTATTTTCAATTCTCTCTTTCCCTCTCTTTCTATTCCTTTGCTGCCCAAGTTAAAAAAAAAAAAAAAGGAAGAAGAACAAAAAAGAAGAGAGGAAACAAAACTCCCTGTTGAAAGTCTCAGTCTTTAAACACCCCTCTCCCCAAGACACAAAATAACAGCGCAGCAAATCTCTGTTGTGCCAAGAACACAAATCAACTTCTTTTGCCAATAGCTCTGTAAGGTAACACGAGAACATTGCCTCTGAGACAGACTGTCTTGTGTGACCCTCCTTATCCCTCTTCCTTTTCCCCCGAGTCCATTGGCAGGGCAGACTGTTTCCTTGTATCTTCGCAGGAAGCAGTATCGCGCTTCCCCGAGGACGAGCAGTTGGCACGGATTCAAAATGTCATCCAGGAGCTCCCACCATCACATTACAGGTGAGAATGTGGCCACCGAGGTGCTGAGGAACAGTGTGGTGACTTTCACCGTTAGAGAATATTGCCTGAAGCAGCTCTTGGGGTTAACTTCCAGAAGTCAGTCACCAAAATCTGACTCACCATTTCCAAATCTGACAGCAATTTATCTGACATTTAAATATCATTGAACAAACTGGTTTTAGAGATTGAACAAGCTCTCCTTGCGACAGTCTGTCATTCTGCTTCCACAGATATGACCATTGTAGCACCCTTGGCCAGTGTTCTGGGTGTGATGAGGAGAAGATCACAGAATCACAGAATTATTGAGGCTGGAAAAGACCTCTGAGATCATCAAGTCCAGCCTATGTCCCAACAATACCACATTGGTTACACAATCTGCTGGAGGTGCTTGAGCAAAAGCCCTCAGCCTTTGCAGCATCCCAATCCCTCTCCCATCTCTCTGCCATCTTCTTCACACTCATCATGCTGAGGATTGGTTTGTGTCCCATCCTTGGCCATCCCAGAGTGCTGGCATTCACTGCTATCCCATTGTGTAAATCCTCTGTCCTATGGGGCCTGTTGTGCCACTGCACACACTACCTTCCTTGAGGAGGAGGCACTTCTGAGGCCAGGGCTAGGTCTAAGCCTTGCTATCCTGGTGGGCAGGCATCAGTCACTTGATACATTTTTCTTTCTCATGTGAAACTACTGCAGAACGCTGGAATACCTGATCAAGCACCTGACTCATCTGGCCTCCTTCAGCAACATGACCAACATGCACACCAGAAACCTGGCCTTGGTGTGGGCTCCCAATCTCCTCAGGTACTGTAGAGTCCTCTCATCCAGAGCTCCATGCTGGGTTCCAAGGGGAGCACCAGCACCTCAGCACCTGAGCCTGGAAACGCATTCCCTGAAGGAAACGCAAAGACAGGGAAAAGCAGAACAACTAAACGGAACAGTAGAGCAGAGCAAACAGTTTTAAAAGGAGAAAAAGTTCTTCCAGGTTGAATCAGCTGATGTTTTACTGCCAACATCCAAGGAAGCTTGTGGTTTTGTGTGTTTCTTATGAAAAAAAAAAGCTGTTATTTGCAAGTTGAGCACATAGATTTAAAAATGAGGAGTTAGCTCATCGCTGTGGAACGGAAATGACATTCCTGACAGTGCCAGTGCTTCTGCAGTGGGACAGCGAGAGACAGCAAGGCTTGGAAACGAGAGCAACAATAATACTACAGGCCTGTGCACAGATCTGCTTAAGCAAAGGTGAAATGAGCCTGGTGGGCTTAACATGGCAGCTAGTGTCAGATCTCAAGGGCACCAGCTAGTTTGTTGTGTCTGCTATGCCTAGCACTCTGCTGGGAAGAGGACCAGATAAGATACAGGTAGAGGTTTGGCTGATACGTTGTAGAGCAAGGCAGAACAAGAAAGAGTAGTATCTGGAAAAAAATATAGAAATACTTTGTATCTTGTTGAAATTCCCTTCTCTGTCCACACCATAGTCATTGTATAGAGAGGAATGAACTATGCAGGAAGAGTCCAGGGCTGCAGCTGGGCAGGAGAGGGGTGATGGCAGAGCTGGTGTGGTGAGCCCTGGGCTGGCAGAGGACAGGAAGAAAGGACGTTGGCCAGAGAGGTACAGGCCTGAAAAGCATTCTCTAAAGAGATTTCTCACCCTTTTAAATCACAAAACAGGCAGACCAGATTCTGAAAACGAATCAAATGTTGACCCTATTGAATATCACAAAGTGGACCTTTACTACTGAGACGTTTTCATTCCAACATCTGTCCTTGTCAAAAAAAAATGAAGTCTGTCTCCTTTTGCAATCTTTCATAAGTGCAGGTCCCAGGGAGGAAAAGAAAGGAGCAAGCAACTGCAGTCTCCTTACAGGGTTATCCTCTTGGCAATGCCCCAAGCTATTATCTAACACACCAGTCATTAACTTTACAAAGGATCCATTGCCCAGAGATAATTTCTTCAGCAACACTTTGGCATGTCAAGATAAGGAATGTTTCTTTGCTGAGAGCAAGAGTGAGAATGTGGGAGCGCAGGGGAGCAGAGAAGAGACTACTGGGGTGCATGGCAAAGCACTGAAAAAATTCAGTTGGGGAAGACCTGAGAGATGATTGAAGCATTGAGTAGGGATCTGGAAGCAATGTTTGAAGGTTCCTGTGTTGTCTTTCAGGCCCAAATTTGAAATGGCTAAAAGAGGAGCAAAGAGGGAGAAGAATGGAGTTTGAGAGTCATGGTTCTATCTACTGCTGAAGAATGTAAAAGCTAACTAGGGAACACAACACAGGCAGGAAAGAAAAAAGCAGAGGTGGCAGAGAAAACAGGGAAAATAGTTTTTAAATGAGTGAAAAAGCAGAGAGAGGGTGAGAGCCTGGGAGGGAAGGAAACCATGAGGTGCAGCAAGAGTGGGGAAAATATCCCCACATCCAAGCCTTGCAGGAAGAAAGCTGGTCTTTCCTTCCCAGGGGCTCTGTGTGGCAATGCTGGCTACTAACATACCTCTTTCCTCATGCAGGTCAAAGGAGATTGAGGCAGTTGGCTGCAATGGGGATGCAGCTTTCCTGGAGGTACGAGTGCAGCAGTTGGTGATCGAGTTCATCCTGAATCACGTGGATCAGATCTTCAACAACAACAGAAAAGCCAGCTGTGCAGAGAGCATTGGTAACAACCTCCCTGAACCACCCCATGTGTCACTTGCCATGTACTCCAGGTCTAAATGTATTCCCTTCAACTAGTATTTCAAACACATCATGCCTTACCATCCTCACAGGCTCCCTCAAAGACACCTTGAGCTCAATCCCTCATTGCTCTTGTCCTCTTCATCCCTGTCTCCGACATTTTATTTTTGAATACTAGCTTCCTTAGTTGTGCTTCCAGATTGCCCTGTGGCTCATCTTTTGCAAGCTTAACCCTTCTTACAAAAGGAAGACCACCTGATTGCTTCTCAATCTTCATCTAAGCTTTCTCTCTAAGCCCATCTGAAGAGGGTCCCTTCGGAGAGCCGGCCAAGTTAACGATCATCACACCAATATGGCTACAGATCGTCCTCCCTTTATTGCTCCGGACAGCTCAATCTATACAGTTAAGCAGTGTCCCCGCGCCTGCCCCTTAACAGAGTTGGTCAGTCACAGGTTTACACACGCCAGCGTTTTATTGGATAGTGCCATTCAGCTATGCAGGCGGCTCTCGCCCCCCCTTCTCCCCCCGGGGCCAGCACCTCCAGCCAAGCATCTAGCAAAGCTCTCACAAAACAGATAAAACCTCCTCCTCCCTGTGTTCCAAGGCAGCTTCAAGGACAGAGCCTCTGTTTAGGCCTAAGCTGGGTTGTCCACGCTTTTAAAGTTATACCGCACCTCTGCTCCACAAGAAATTCCTCTACACCCATCAGCCACAGTCTCAACTCTTTGCTCGGGTTCCTCTATTTATAATTCCCCATACAGACGATACCTGCCCTGCAGCTACCACCCAAGTCAGAGGCCACACTCCCAGGATAAAATTTAAGGCTATGTACTAAAAACTTATGTCTTGTACTTTGGGACATTTTATAAAAGATTTTTTTTTTCCTGAGCCATCAACAGTTTTCACAGGTTCTGATTTTGTTATTTAGTGATGGGTTTGTTGTCAAGAGGCTTTTAAGTCTGGAAAGTGAGAGGGCCACCTCACATAATTTCAGAAATTACACATCTTTCTGTTTTA
Source organism: Trogon surrucura (assembly GCA_020746105.1). Taxonomy (NCBI): domain Eukaryota; kingdom Metazoa; phylum Chordata; class Aves; order Trogoniformes; family Trogonidae; genus Trogon; species Trogon surrucura. Next base: position 130,464,964 of record CM036617.1, on the reverse strand, counting down.
CACACTGAGAAGATTCATAATACCTTCAGAAACGAAGGAGTAACCATCTTCCTACTTTCCAGACCTATGTCAGCTCATCCTATCTACCTTTCCCTCAACATGTGTCATTCTCTGCCATGGTGCCCATGTTTCTGATGCAGTACCCTGGTCAACCTGCAACACCCCTGCTCTGCCAGTGTGGGTGCCATTCCTATGCCTTTACTGATGCCCTGGAAGAAGTCTCTGAGTGAGAACCGCTCCCGTACTGCCTTAAGCAGTGAATCAATGGCTAGTAAATTCCAAGGCTTCTGGTTATGTTGCAGACCACTGCCCCAAAACTGGCCCAAGTTTGGTAAGTTAGCAGCTATATGGAGTCAAGAGAGGAAAGTGCTGACAGTCCCAGCTGACTTCCTGGTGGGACAGTGCTCCTTCACCCAGCTGCCCTGCACAGGCACTAGCTTGCACCCTGCTTCAGCAGTAGGGCTAAGTACTGAGTGGACTCCAGATCTTACATTTCCTTGACGTGGTCTATTTAGAGGACATGGCTGTTATTGGGGTTATACAGGAAGCTCTCTTTGCTGCTACCCATGTAAACAGAGACTTTTAGTTCCCAGGGCTATTGGTCACACTGCTTTTCAAAGCCCCGAAATGCATTAGGAAAGTAAAGTAATGATGTTTTTTAGAACAGTTGCCCATCCTGCAACAAGACAAGGAGAAATATATGGAACTGAAAGAACTAGGCACTAGGTTTGGATTGGGGACTGAACTGCTCTAGGAGGGAAGGAGGAGAAAGGGGTATGTGTGAATCCCAGTGTTTTTCAGCAGCAGAGGCAGCAAGTCTGTGCAACGCAGCCTTTGGCGAACGAGTGTGGCCCCTGCTGGGAATGTGCTCAGATGGATAATGTTGCTGGGGAGATGGAGGACTTATCTGATAAAAGGCCTCTTTCCCTGCACATGCCTATCCTTTCCACCCTTGACAGATGTTCCAGTCAAATAAAGACATGAAGCTCTTGCTCTCTTCTCTCCTCACGCCAAGCTGGAATGTATTTTCTTGCTTTTCAGAGAGTGCATCGGTTGTGAAGAGTCTGACCCTCCCCTCGGCTTCCCTGCCAATGAAGCTGGTGAGCCTGGAAGAAGCGCAGGCACGGAGTCTTTCTGCCTCCCACCCTGCTCGGAAGGAGAGGAGAGAGAACAGCTTGCCTGAAATTGTCCCTGTGTCTGGCTCCCTCTTCCACACAGTTGTTGACCTCCCTGACAGCAAGTAAGTACCGAGAGGAGTGTAAAGTGCAAACACAAAAGTGCAGGTTCCCCAGCATGATGGGAAATGAAGCATCTGCACACATGAATCTGCCGCCACCATGGAGAGAATGTTCTGTGCCCTTCTCAAAAGAGGCATAGGTGCTCCTGAGAAGTGTTGTAGTTGCTGGGTTCATAGCTCCACTAGTCCTCCTCCCTTTAAAGGAGTAGAACCTCGCAGACGTCCTGCAGGAGGAATTCATTGCTTTTGCATCCTTGTGTCAGCTCAAGGTCTGGTTAAACGCTGAACGTCGAGCAGGTCCGGGGAGAGCTCTCCTACGAGTTCCACCTGCTGGCGGCTGCTCCACGGTGCGCCCAGTGGCACTGACCTGCTCAGCTTCATCCTTCTCCAGGTTCCTCTGCACTCGCAGCTGAGGAGTAAGGCTAATTTTCACTCCTAGCATGGAGATATATTTACATCGTGGCACCTATGCCACCTATGCCTATGCCAGAAGAGCCCGATTTCAGCTGAGGTTGCTGCAGTTGTTGGCACTGCTGCCCAGTGTAAATATTTATCTATTGGTCTACCTATCTGTTGATATATGGCTACTTTACTGCCTGGTTCTGAGAGATTATAGCCTCTGCAGCAAGAGGCTCATTAATCTACTGAGCCATAAACCACCAGAGCAAAGATATTTACTTGCACATGATATATTAAAGCAAAAAGAAGCCACCTAACAGAATACTGGCAAGAGGATAACCAGCTTAAGACAAAAAGGATGTATTGCCCCTCTGGAGTGCCTTTTCCTTTCTCACTTGAAGAAAACAGTCCTATCCCCAAGATATTAATCCTCTTTGTAGGACTGATTTGTGCTTTTCTAAGTACCAATCTGAAGAAAAAAAAAAAAAAGGCAGAGCAATGTGGCTATAAAGCCCATTATGGAGAGCAAGACAGAGAGATAAGAGGGTTATTGGTCTGGAAGAGGAGAAATTGAAGGAGGAGTCAGAATGGGTGTGTGAACAAAGAGAAACAAATCTTCATGCAGTAATATGTATAGAAGTAAACTGGCTTTGAAAGTGGGAGCTTCTTTCTGTTTAAAGCTGGGATTTCCAAAGAGACACAGAGAACTGATGTCCCACTTACTCTGGCAGTTGCAAGAAATTAATGTAATTCCCTTTTTTTAGTTTCCTTTCTTCCTTTTGGTTTAGTACATTATACTTGCATATGATCATGTAACTCTTATGATTAAATTAATGCAGGCCTGAGAAGCATTAATAGCTAGTTTGTATTAAGAGATTTTTTATTTTTTTTTATTTTTGCAAATTCATAATAACTCTAAGATGTGGACTTTAAAGGATAGCTTTGTGCACTGAGTGATAGTATCAGTTCCATCAGTTCTCTCAAATTTATCTTGCATTCTGTCATTAAAACCTGTTAAAAAGGCCATTTTTCTCTGCTATATTGAAAGATAGTTCTAGCTGCAGAAACCCCGTCTTTCTGGAGACAAGTATGGTTGATTGCTTAGTCAATCACAGTTGCTGCAGCATGATGCCAGGGCCAACTCTCTGAAGAGTCAGTTTAGGTGTCCTTCCACCCATGACACAGTTAAATCAACAATACTGGTTTCACTTAGAGAAAGGCAAGAATTGATTGTGTAGCTAAGCTTTGTATGCCTTAGAATTAAAAGAAGTGTGAGAAGAAAAGAGGGACAGTGTTGAGGTGAGAGAGCTCAGAGGCTTTTGTGGGATGTTTAAAAGACAAAAGTCTCTAGAGTTTGGTAACCTTCTGAGCTCTTTTTCCTTCCAGGAGAAAATTATCTACCAAGTCCAAGAAATGGAAGTCGATATTTAACTTGGGCCGCTCTGGCTCAGAATCAAAGTCTAAACTGAGTCGAAATGGGAGTGTCTTCGTAAGAGCACAGAAGCTCTCTGGTAAGAACACACTTTTCACTTAAGTATTCCTCTCTGCAGTTTTCTCCTGTGATATTGATAGCATGCGTTGACAGCATTGAGGCAACTTGTATCCACATGACACTAATACCACTAGACTTGAGAGAGTCCAATGGGGTTGTGTTTATTGCCTGGTTTCACGCACATCTCATTTTCACGTGACAGTGAGAAGCACCCCTTCAGGAGGATATGCCAGACAGCTACAGTAAATATTCCAATTTTGGTATCTGATAAACAAGCTTCTGTTGCCCAGCCATCAAGCTTGGGATCTAGGAAATACTATGTAGATTTGGGTTAGTCCACTCTTCCATCCCTGCCAGCCTTTGGTTCCTAATGTTCCTTACACAGCACTGGGCAAGAGGCTGTCCTTCCAGGCTGCTCTTCTGCTAAAGGGCATTAAAACACCGTGTTCAGTGTCTCTGTGAAAAACAAGGTGCCAGGAATTCCAATGGGTCCTGGCTCTCAGCATGTTGAGGGAAGCTGTTACTTTTGCAGAATTTACAAGAGGGAAGTTGTCTTTTCTCCTGGCTGTAATCCCAAGTTCTAGCCCCTCCTGAGCTACATAGAATCACTTAAACATTCTGCTTCCTAGAAAATTACATGGCAGTGCCAAATCCCAGTGTTCCGAAATGATGACTCAAGTTCTAAAAATCATGAAGTTGACTTAAAAGTAATCCTAGTTCTAAAAAGAAAGCATACCCTTATTCACTCGAGTTCATAAAGAAGTATTTTGCGTTTGTATGTCGTGGAATTTTTTAATATGTCCAAGTCAAGACATTTACTTTTTAAAAAGAAGATGAAGGCAGAAATTTTTTTAGATAATCACATGACTCCTGGAGCTGGTGTTTGGAGGAGCACTACCAAACACTGCAAGATTTAAAACAGTTAATGTTGGCAACATAACCTACCACCACATATAAGAGAGGTTGTGTTTGGATCAGAAGTGAGTGTGAAGCCAAATGCTGGATCCAGCTCTTTTGGAGCCCTGCCTTCCCCCATGTTTTGCATGTGCAGATGGCCTCGCACAGAGTGCCCATGGCAGACCTTGAAATAGCTCTCCATCCTATTTTGATTGCAGGATCACCTTCTCCACTTTGATAAGGAATACTCTGTCCCAAAATAGTGCTAACCCAAGGATGCCCAGGAATGACTGGAGCCCAGTGATTGTAGGGGCTGAGCCTTGTTCCAAAGCCAGTACTGAATGACAGGAGGCTGCTCATTTTTACCAGCAGGACACACAAATGCTCAACTGTGCACAGAGATTTAGGCACTGAAGAGTGCTTTTGAGAAGTAGGGCTTTAGCACTGCCGTGTTGTATTTTTTGCGCGCTCCCTGCTTACAGCCTAATGTGAAGAAACAGATGAACTTGCTGTTGAAGCTCAGCACATGCTTTAACAGTTTGTGTCCATGCACCCAAGTCTGCAAGTCACATAAAACATGAGCTCCACAGCTTGAATTCTGTTCCTCTGAGAAAGTGGAGCCAGTGCTGGAGACATCACACTATATGAACGTAAAAGGCAGCCAGGACTCTATATAAATGCAAAAAGTATTTGGAGTTTCTCCTATGCTCATGTGAACGTCAGTCCCAGAAACCTTAATTACATAAACAAATGAAGTCCAGCAAGTCTGCTCACTTTCTGCCTTACCTATTTTGTGCAACATCGTAAACTACGAACTTTGCTCTCAGACATTTTCCAGAGCTCCACCGACCCTTTTTGGTCTGCGAGAGACTAACTTGTCTTCCTTGCCAGCTGCCTTCCCCTCATCTCCCCTTCTTAGAGTCGTAACAGCTACATGTTTCCAAAACCCCTCAGGAATAGACCTGTAGAGTGTCTGGTGACAAATGGTAGCTCATTTCTGGACAAGCAAGTCCAGCGATGATGACCAGGAAAACAGGTTGCTTACTGCCTTCATAAATTTCCCGGAGTGCTTGCTGGAGGCAGGGTGTGCTCATGCCAGCAGAAGAGCCCAGGAGTGCAACGCAAAAATAACCTAACATTTGCTATCAGGAATGAGAGGTGAGAAGGCGTTTATGTCAGTTTACTTGAAAAGTCCCCACAACCAATAGCCTGACTTGATTGGGGTCAGTAGTGGTGCACAACAGCTTTGGGGATGCTTAACTGCTTCACAGTGGAGATGGTGTTGACTTGCCGGGTTAAGTATAGCTCTCCACATGTCTGGCAGGTGCAAAACTGTTGTTAGCACTAGCAGATCCCCAGCTGTGTGGACAAGTGTTGTGGGTAATAAGCTGCGTGGTGTTGAATACAGAGGGGAAATGCTTGGAAATGGAAAATAACTCAAAGTCTGCCTGGTGTGCCTGCCTAAATGTAAGCCTTTGGCTTTTATGGGCTGAAACCTGCAAAGCTGTAGGTTCTGAAGCCTGTTTCTAAAATTAATTTTCCACAGAAAAAGCAACTATTCGGCCCGCGAAGAGCATGGACTCGCTGTGTTCCCTGCCAGTGGAAGGTGAGACATCAAAAATCTGTACTGTAAGGGTAAAGGGTTGCACCTCTGCATTCTTAACTTTCCCCCAAACTTGCGTGGATGCAGTCTGTTTCTCTGCCTGTCTCACTGTGTTGTATATCTCTATGCCACAGCTGCTCACATGTGCCCCTACCCTTGTGCACATGCATTTAGAAACCTTTTCTGTGTCTTTTATGTTGGTGCATGCACCTGAGAGTTACCACTGCGCCTAGCTGCATCTTTATTAGCAGTGGGATTGCTTCGATTTCATTCTTGGTTGCTCTGAGAACAAAATTCCCATTCATAAGTGAAAAGTGCTTGCAAAAAGCCAACAAAACCTGGAGCTGTGATCTTTGTGGGTGATACATGATAGACTTATCTGCATGGGCTTGAGAGGGGCCTCTAGTAAAAGTCTGTGGTGATTTCCACTGAAGGATATGCTATCCAGTCCTGCCCGCCCAGTTTGAAGGAGACCTCAGGGGCTGGAGCCCAGAAGGTCTTCAGTGCCTGCTGTGTCCATCTCTCTGGGCAAATGGTGTTCACCAGGACATGACTCATCTCTGGAGGGATTGAGAAGGACTCTTCACAGAGCAGGTTTGTTCGCCAGTGCTTTGCTTCCCCCTAACTTCCTCCTCTCTTCTCATCTCTAGGAGAGGATGAAAAGAGCAGATTCAAACGAACAGTGACTACTGGAGGGTTTTTTGTTCCGGTGATGAAGATACGGACAGGGGGCACAGGCAGCTCATATGACCTCAGCAAGGAGAATGAGTGGGAGCGTGAAGGATCTGCCACGGGGGCTAAAGGAAGCTCAGAGTTGAATGGAGAGAAAGGTCCTCCCCGGACACCACAGGCAAAGTCACCCCCTGAGCAGCTGAAGGTCTTCCGGGCAACAGAGGAAGCTGAAAACGAGCAGACTTGCCCCAAAGGTGGCCGCATGTTCTACACTTCTGAAGCAGCTGCCAAGTCAGGCTTCCCAAGCAGCCTCTTCCCATTAGAGGCCTCCCCTCGTCACCAGAGGAAAGCCCTGAACATTTCAGAGCCTTTTGCCGTCTCTGTCCCGCTGCGGGTATCGGCGGTCATCAGCACCAACAGCACCCCTTGTCGCACGTCTGCCAAGGAGAAGCTTTCCCTCTCCAGCCTGGAGGAGCTGTCCTCCCTGATGGCAGAGAGCACAAGCCCCTCTGCCCCAGAAACTGGGGCCCACACAAGGACAGAGCAGGCAGCGGAGCAGAAGGAGAAACAGCCAGGGCCCGCTCCGCCAGCTGCAGCATCCAGAGGTAAAAGTGTGTTAAGGAGGGGGATGTGGAGCCTCTCTTGGGTTACTGGAAGGTTCTGCAGGTCAGTGGCATGGAGGTTGCTCCAGCCTGCTCCTGTGGCAGGAAAGAGACCAAGCTGTAGCAGGCTACTGTTGACAGTAGCAAGTCAAGTTGGTGCTTGTTGCAGTAATGAGACTGGGGGAGGTGGGTGGCCTCCCAGCAGTGTCCTTCTACACCCTGATGGAGCTCTTTAGCTTTGTTATTGGCATTGTCACAAGTATTTACATCATTCATTTTTGTTTCTGATCCAGGCTCTAACCCTGAGGAGCTGGTGGCAGCCAGGAAACCTGAATCCGTAGAAACACCACAGCCAGCAGCTGAAAATCAGGAGATGTTATGTGGCCAAAGCAGTTGCACAAGCACGACCAGCAGTCCCCAGCATTCATCAGAGCAGAGTCCCACCTTGGAACAAACACCAGCCTCAGAGGTTAAGATGAGCCCACTTCTTGCAGACAAGGCAGAGCAAGGACAGCTCAAGATGAAGGATGTCTCCTCAGAAGGCAGCTCTAGCCAGCAGGAGACTGAGAAGGCTAAGACAGAAGAAGGATCGCGCTTAAGAGATGTGGTAAGGAAGAAGGCATGAGAAAAGAGACGGGGAGCAATGCAATGGTGGTGATTGGGAGGTTATTTAAAATTTCATTGTGTGTCCGTAGTCATGAAAACTCAGTCTATGATCTAGGCTAAGCAGGGCCAAGAATTGCCCACGTACGCATTTCACTTCTGTCCACAACACCACGTAGCGTTTTGCTTTTACACAACCACCTACCATCCCTTTTTGGTCTTAGAATCATAGAACATAGAAGAGTTTCAGTTGGAAGAGACTTTCAAGATCATCGAGTCTGACCTTTGTCCTAGCCCTATCAACACCACTAAACCATGTCCCTCAGCACAACACCCACCTGTCTCTTAAACACCTCCAGGGATGGCGACTCAACTGCCTCCCTGGGCAGCCTGTTCCAATGCCTGACAACCCTATCAGTAAAGAAATTCTTCCTAATATCCAACCCGAATCTCCCTTGGTGCAACTTAAGGCCATTTCCCTTTGTCCTGTGACTCGCTAATAGGGAGAACAGACCAACCCCTGCCTCCCTACAACCACCTGTCAGGTAGTTGTAGAGAGAGAGAAGGTCTCCCCTCAGTCTCCTCCAGGCTGAACAGCCCCAGGTCCCTCAGCCGTTCTTATGACACATGCTCTAAATCCTTTACCAGCTTGGTAGCCCGCCTCTGTATCCTCTCCAGCACCTCAATGTCCCTCCTGTAGTGAGGGGCCCAAAACTGGACACAGTACTTAAGGTGATGCCTCACCAAAGCCGAGTACAGGGTCATGATCACCTCCTGCTCCTGCTGACACCACCATTCCTGACACAGGCCAGGATGCCATTGGCCTTCTTGGCCACCTGGGCACACTACTGTCGCATGTTCAGCCGGCTGGTCATCAACACCCCCAGGTCCCTCTCTGCCTGGCAGCTCTCCAGCCACTCCTCCCCAAGCCTGTGGCGCTGCTGGGCGTTGTTGTGGCCAAGGTGTAGGACTCGGCTTTTGGCCTTATTGAAACTCATATGATGGGCCTTGGCCCAGCGATCCAGCCTATCCAGATCCCTCTGTAGAGCCTCCCTACCCTCAAGCAGATCAACACTTCCACCCAGCTGGGTGTCATCTGCAAACTTACTAAGGATGCACTCTATCCCCTTGTCCAAATCATTGATGAAAATCTTAAACAGGACTTCTTTTCCTGTAACTGTGCAACTGCAGTCAATACAGTCTGTCTACTCTGAGACTCTCCAGATGTGAGACTCTCCGGATGTCTGAGCATTTTGACCCATGGTCTCCAAATTCCCCTTCTATTTTTGCTGTCCTATTTGTCCTACACAGTCGGAAACAGGCCTTTTTTCTTTCATTTTCTCCACAGATTTTTTTTTTTTTAGTTATTCTTTTTGCCTCCTCTGTATCTCTAGCAGAGTATTTTCACCAAGTTTCTTACAGCGATATTCATCTCTGGACAGCTATTTAAAGATCTGTTGGCATAGCTCCTTGAATAGATTATTCATTCCAGTTCATGTGTGAGTTGGGAATGTAGATCCTCTTGGCAAAGCCGAGCAAGCCTGAATGGGAAGAGCTGAGAAATAGGCTGAGACATTCCAGCTCTTCATTCACCTCAGTTGTTCAGTACCTCTGTCCAGGTCTCACTTTGGCTACACCTCAGATCTCCTCTGTAAACCCACTTGTTTATAGAGGTATTTCCTTCTTTAACTGGTAGCAATGTGTGTGTCTGTGTTTCTGTACCCACGAGCATGTTCATCCAGGAGCCTGACAATTCTAAGAGGGCTGTGTGAAGAAAATGAATGGGAATTTACTCGTAAGTTGTGAGCTGCCAAACCATGGTATTTCTTCTGTTTTTCAGACTGAGGAGGAACCTGCAAATGCCCTTCTAGAACCACTGTGGCCAGAGATACAGCAGGAACTGAAAATTGTTGAATCTGAAGAGGAGCTCCTGCTCTTGCCAGCAGCTGTCCCCAAGATGAGCCTAATTTCTGAATCCTCTTCTCCAGTACAAACAAATTGTTCTTCTTCTGGTGCAGGGCAGAGTCCAACAGTGTCTGAGCAGAAATCTACAAGCAGAACACCACAGATAACAACTCCAGTGCCTCTGTTGTGTGCCACCAGCATGGAACGACAAGACAGCCTCCACAACTGCCAGACTGATGTAGCTGCACAGCAGAGCTATGCTTCAGCCTTACCCAAACTGGGTACTCTTCCAACTGGCACAGCTTCTCCAAAGAACCACCACCCAGTGGTGGACAGCAGGAATGAATGTCTCACTCCTCCCCTGGACTGGAAACTTCTTAGTCAATCAGAATTTAATGAGGTTGCCCCAAGTGATGAATTTTCTTCTTCCAAAGGAGCATGTCCAGGGTCAGGGAGAGAAAAAGACAGTACTTGCCAGCTGCAGAGGGAAAAGGATGGTCTTACCAGAGTCCAGACTCAGAGGCAGAAGCCTGAGATAATGTCTGCTGATGAAAGGGACACATTCTCCTCCAAGGCACTGAGTGGAGCTGGAATCCGGGAGCTGAAGGAGGGCAATGCTGTTAGCAGAATCCATGATGCTGGTGACCAGGATGATGAGGATACCTGGACAGATAATGTGCAGAGCTTAGAACTTGTGGAGCCATGGGAGGATCACCAGTGGGTCACAAGCCCACTCCATTCCCCAACCTCTAAGGACCTTCAGGAGAAGATGATACAGGAGCTTCGACCACAGAGCCAGAGAGCAGAGACAGGTCTCTCTCTTAGACCACGATTCAGTCGCAGCCTCTCCCTGGACAGTAAAGACACAGTGATGAGTCTGTGGGCTATCCCATTCTCTTTCATAGATGTCACTGACCAGCAGAAGCCATGCAGTAACATTCTGCCAGTGACTTGTGAGCTGCCCCAAACTCAGCCCATCTCCCCCTCTAGTTTGGGAAAAAATAGGCAAGACGAGAATGATACAAGTCCTCCAGAAGAACTTTCGAAACCTGAGGAGCTGAGGTACCCCCTCAGCAGGGAGGAAGCACCAGCTGAGAAAGAAAGACCCTCCAGAATCCCCCTTTCAGAGCCAGAGGAAAAGAAGGTGGATGTGAGCAAAGAAAACCCTTGGAGCTCAAAGTCTGAGCTGTCTTTATCATATCAAAATAGCCAAGGCAGTTCTTCACAAGTGAAGAACACAAAGGAGGAGTTATCCGTGTCTGGGGACACTTCCCTGGGAGGAGAGGCTGTTACCAAAACATTGTGCTCTGCCACTGAGTCACAGCTGAGTAATAAAGGTGAAGAAACATCTCGCAAGGTAAAGACAAGGCCATCATCTCTCAACTTGGATTCACTCCTTCCAGCCCCAGATTTCTTCACATTCGAGAGCCTGTCCATGCCATCTGCCCCTGGGAACCTCCTGTGTGGGCAGAAGGAAGTAAAAAGCAGTGATTCTGTCCCCTCCCTGCCGACTGCCTGCCCTGCTGCCAGTAAAGGCATTCCCTGGGGGTCTCGTTTCAATGCCCCTGTGGATCTAGACCTGGATTACCTGGCAGTGGCTCATGCCACCACCGGCCGTCGTAATTCTGCCCCTGTCAGCGTGTCGGCGGTCAGGACCTCCTTCATGATTAAGATGTGCCAGGCTAGAGCAGTGCCCGTGATACCACCCAAGATTCAGTACACCCAGATCCCCCAGCCCCTGCAAGCTCAGAACTCCGCTTCACCAGCTGAGAAGAAGGAAGCAGAAGCCAAGCAGGCCATCAGGCAGACTCAACGGGTGGCATGGAGCCAGATGGAGACTCCCAAAAGCCCGCTGACAGAGAAAAAAGCCAAAGCAGAGAAAGAAAACAGTGACCCAGCTCAGAAGGACTCATCCTGTCCTTGGCACAGCAGCCTTGGCTCTCCACTAGAGCCCTCTCAGTCCAGTCCTTACCCGTCTCTGGATGCCCCTGTTCTGCGCCGAAAGCGCACCTCTGAGGGGGAGACAGCTGGAGATAACCCACAGTCCTCAAAGATGGAGAGGCCATCAGGGTTCTCCAAGCCTTCCTATAGATCTAGGCCTGGAAGGCCCCAGAGTCTGATTCTCTTCAGCCCCCCTTTCCCCATTATGGACCACCCCTCCTCTTCAGCAGACTCTAGGGTGTTGTTGTCCCCCATCAGGAGCCCCACTCAGACCACCTCTTCGAGCTCCATTTGTGGTGATCTATCTGAGACTTCGTGGACAACCCCTGAGGGGGTGACACTGCGGAACAAAATGACCATCCCCAAAAATGGCCAGAGACTGGAGACCTCTACCAGCTGCTTTTACCAGCCTCAGAGGCGCTCTGTGATTCTGGATGGACGAAGTGGGAGGCAGATTGAATAGAAACTGCTTCTCTTATTCCTTTTCCATGACAGATGGGTTGGGAGTGTCCAAGAACAACTCTGTTGCCATTTTGCCATTGTTATAACTATTTTGTGCAAAATGGACCTGAATCCTTTACAGTTTCCTGCAAAGCATTTTGCTGCAGAGGGTCATAGTCCTTTTGTCTTGCTTTTCCTTCCCTTGCTCACCCCTGCCTAGTCCCTCACTGTCTGCTTTTTTTTTGTAATCGAGTCCCAGGGAACTTGCATTTCCTCATGCATATTATCTAACAAGCCTTGTGAAAGTCTCATCCTCCCTATGGAAAAAAAGAAAAATCAATCTTGGGATAATTAGAAAATAGGGCTGGGAGGAAACACTGTTCCAAAGCACTACGGCCCGGGTGCAGGGGCACAACATCTCCTGATGAGGTAAGTCTAGATGTCTGGCACCTCCTTCCATTGTTTCCCAGCCACCAGTGAAGGACCATGCCTACCCATCCTTGTTGTCTCATTTAGACAGTGTAAATAAACAGTGCAGGAGGATGGAGATAACTGAAGAGGAAGGTGAAGCTGGCATGAGCAAGTCACACAGAGTGTGAGACAACCAAGGATGTTCCAGTGACAAACATACATCCTGAAGGCTCTGCCTTCTCCTCTGTCCTTGCATCAACATGTGCAAAGGCTGGAATGAAAGTAGCTGGACAGGAAATGCCCCGTTGATCTCTTGATCCTCCAAGCCCTCCTCACCAGCTTTGTTGTGCTCAGCCACACCCTCTCTGGGCAGACAAGACCTGTGTGGCTGGGGAATGAGTGTGCAGCTGGCTGGCTGGCAGTAGAGACTTCTCAGGCTGGTAGCAATGAAAGCAAAGATACAGTCATCACAAAGGCCAGTGTCAACCATTTTCCGTGTTGCTTAAAGCCAGATGACACCTCTGCAGCTATCTCCAGCTGTGCTCCACACTGCCAACAGCAGAGAAAGGCAAGTGGATCTTCTGATCTGCATGTCTTTGGGCTATTGCCCTCTTGCACCCTGACTGACGGTTATCTTTGACCCTTGGTCTCTCATTGCCACTGTGTGGCATGTCCCCAGGTGCTTTTTCGTCCTTTAACCTCCCCCCCTCCTTTGTGATTTTACACTGTTTCTTTGAGAGTATGGCTATTTGTCACCTCCCTGGTCCTCAGTGCTTTCAAACTGATTGCAAGTATGCTAAAGAGGATGATTTGTGGGACTGCAGAACAGATCATGAGCAATATCCTGAGAGGGGAATTTGAAGTGAATTAAACTCTCTCCTGAAGGGCTGTTATTGTTACAGGCAAATGCATGTTCACACAAGCAACAGCTGCCACGGGAATGAAATTAAAGTTTCCTTTATAAAGCCTCTAACTCTACACAGGCTCATCTATTGCCTGGTATGTGACCGTGGGCGATTGCAAAGTTAGGTACAGCCCACGCTGCCTCTGCAATTTAAGTGTCACTAGTGACTATGGAGGAGATGGGAACACAGGTGTTGCTGCCAGTACTGAGATTGTCCCTGTAGTGGTGCTTGCAGTGGCCATCATTCATGAAGATGTCTGAGTCTGTAGGCCCTCAGATGGGTATTATGGGCTATAATTTAAGCACTAGCTGAGCATCTGCTAGGAAGCGCTGTAGCCACCACAGTAAGTGTCAGTCAGAATTTCCCAATAGATGTATGTTTAGGGCATTTTTTTTTTCCTGAAGTACTGGCATTTGCAAATTCTTAGCAAACTCAAACCAAGAGCTCCTGGTCTGTACCGAATGTGCCATTTAATTAGTGTCATTGTACCTGGAGGACCCAGAGCCTGTACGGTGCTTTCTCTACACAATTTGATTGCCAAAGGGGAGAGATGCCAGAGTACTTTTGAGAAGTTCTGGGCCCACAAATGCAGGGAACCTATCTTCAGCAGAATTTTCTCCTGCCATATCCAAAAGGAGCATGAAAAAACAAGAGGGCTTTCCCCTGTCACCAGTTACTATCTTCAATTCTTCCCACTGTACTCCTCATTTGTGCGTAGCGCCACATAAGAGGGAACAGAGCAGAGGACTGCCCATGCCGTCAGTTTTCTTGAGGAAGAATATTAAACCAGATGAGAGCCTAGAGTTCTTGTTCAGGTTCATGTTCTCTCACAGGCAGCAGCCTATGCTTTACCTGGGCAAGCCGAGGATGGCAGGTCCAGAATATGCAACTTCATGACAATAATATTATCATCCTCCCAGACCACAAGATGCCTGTGCAGCCTCCCACCAAAACTAGGGGATTGCCAGTCCTCCACACTTCTCAAAGTTAGCACAGCACTGCACTGCATTTAGATGGCACTCGAATAACTTTTTTACTGCCTCATGGGAAAGCTTATAACCACCACAACTGGGTTAATGGCCAATGACTTGGGAAGGTGAGATATGAGGTATTGTGGTAAGGCTTTACAGACAATAAAAGTCTTGGAAATAATGCCCAGGTATTTTGGCATCGACAAAATGGTTTACTTTGGACAGGGATTTATATTCTCTCAGTTCCTAGAAGTTTTGACTGCCAAGGCATCTGGAACGGAGCCAGTGAAGTTCACGAAGTAATGTATCAAAAGAAAATGTGATGAAACCTTGGCACCTTAAAACCGTTGGTTTTTTTTTTTTTTTTCCCCTCCTCATTCTCATATAAGCTGATCTATGAACAAGAAACGAGGTTTGGCAATTTGTATGTAATACACTGTCTCAGCTCTTAACAACGTTCCAGTAAGTAATAGCGCTTTTGGCATAAATGGTAAAACTCATGCAAGAGAAAATTATTAGAAATCATTACTTAATATTAAAGATCAGCCACAACTAAAATCTGTATCCAGACTGTACGTTTTAAGGGTGTTTCAGAATCTGAACCCAGATCCAGGTCCTGGATTTTAATTAAGCAGAGATTCTGAAATGACATCTCTATTTTGTACCTTGATCCCATCTCTATCTATAGTTTAATCTTGAGCCTTCAGCTGATGTATTGCATTTCCAAGAGCCTAGCTAAGTGAGCTTAATGCAGGCATATCATTATAGCTCTGTGGTGGGCTTGTATCAAGAGCACTAGACAAAGCCCCACACCCCGCAGAGCTAAGAGTTCTTGCTTAACTGCAAGATGCATCTTTGCTTCAGAGCCCTTAGGTTGTCTTCTGCTGCTCTGCAGTAGCAGACTGAACCTGGGACTGGAAGCTCTTCTGAAGTTCAGGATTTTGCAGTGGTACATTGTGGCTACTAAACTCCTGCCCCTCAGCACAACCCTGCAACACTAGAGACTTTAAGAAAGGATTCTGGGTTTTTTCCTTGTATTTGGGTTTATCTGTTTTGGTTTTTTTCTTTCTGTGAAGCACTGTGGAGAGCGATAGACCAGATTTATGGGAGATGGGTTTGGTGCAGAATTTGAAGTTTTGTGTACAGGAGGGATGTTTGTTACTCTTGGCATTGTGGAAAGGACTTTCCTAAACAAACTGTCATATCATTTGCAACTCTGCAAGGAGCATTTCAGGGACCCTGCAGTATATTTCAGTTCTCCTGAGACTGAAGAGTGTAAAGGCCACTCCCAAATTTGTGGATAGCCTCAGTCTCAGTCATGATATGATATCGGCAGCAAGTGTTGCTTGTGGACTTTTACCACTGAGAGTCAAGTGTCTAAGTTTCCCTTATTCTTCGCATGTAGTCAGGGGGGACTGTGCAGCTTCTGTTAAGTGTAGCTCAGAGTGAATTGGTTGGGCTGGCAAGGATGGGAATCCTCTGTCGGAAAGGAGGGACATGGATAATGTTAGCTCATGTGAGAGCTGCCTTATTGGCAGGAGACTAAACAGAAATGAGGATTGTATTTTACCTTATAAGTCATATTCCTCTGGGCTGTCCTACCCATGCTATCACTTCAGAAAGACTGAAGCGCTTCTTTTTTCACCTTTAGAGCTTCAGAGGAACCTAGGTCTGTCTTAGAGAGCGTCCATAAAGCCCTGCAACCTTTTCCCTCATCCAGAGTCCAAATGGTGCAATCAAAGTATTTTTTCTTTCTGAATTCTGAAATGCCTGTAGTGGTGAATATTGTGTTAAATTTTTATATATATATATAAAAAAGAACATTCTATATAAATATATTAAAAAGGAAATGTAATTAAAATGAAGGAACTGCCTGAACAGAATCCTGCACATCTGTGAAACTTGGGCTGATGCATGAAACTGTTTTCTGCTGCAACTTTTGTAGGACGGAGGGTGTGAGATCAAAAAAACACCAAGCGTGTTTTTTTGCCCACAGAGGAGAAGCTAATGAGTTCTAGCTAATCTGTGTTGGGCAGAAGGCCTGAATCTGCCTTCCTGAGCCAGATTGTGTGCGCGGAAAGGAGGGATGAGATCAAGGGAGACCAGAGTGCAAGGAGTGATTTAAGTCTCCACCACAAGCTTCTCCCCAGTCCTTGAAAATGCAAAAAATCTACTGGAGCATATATTGATTTTCAGGCATGCCCAGACTTTGCAGTTGTCCTTTTTGCTTCTCCCTGTCTCTAAAAAAAAAAAAATTAAGTCTCGCTAGGGACAGGGGTGAAGCTGTAGCTGATCCCAATTTGGTTTAGCTTTTGCTGGCTCCTGATCAATGTAAAGGCTTGGTAATAATTAACTCTGCTCCAAGCAAGGAATGGACAGCTTGCCACTCAGTTCAACTGGAGATGGAGCAGGACTTTAACAGCCCTGGAAAGGAAGGGTGGCAGGAGGCAAATGCTTCCTGAGGGCTCCACGCAGCAGGCCAGACCTTAGATCTTGTTCTTGCAGGCACTGGTGCCCTTTGAAATACTATTTGCTGCCAGGTCAAGGGAAGGGCTGGAAGTCAGACACTGTGAAAAAGACTGTCACCATCCCGCTGGACCTGATTCATGACTATATCTCCTGCTAGCTCCGATGGATTGTATTTTTGTTAAGCTATGTTCTCTGTGTGGACTTGCCTGCCTTTGTGCCTTATTGCTTTAAAAAAAAAAAAAAGAAAGATAAAACAACAGTCACAAAAAGAAAAAAATGTTTTGCCAGATCTCAACCATGAGATTAAACTGGAGTTTTTATAAAAACAGACCCGTGCCCTAGTGATGTTTTGAAACATTTTCTTTTTTCTGCATTTGGTTTATGAATGTAGTGCAAATGCATTTGTCTTCCTCTGACACAGAATTTGAATGCTGCTTTTCTTGTGTGAGTGGCCAAGGCACTAAGCTGTGTTTGTCTGGGTTTTGACTATGGGGATAAAGCTAAGGGTCTGATCACACACTTTTCTGATTGGAGGTTATGAGGGCTGCAGCAGCTCTGCAACTCTGAAAATGAAGTGAGGGCTTGGAGACTTCTCCAGAGTTGCCTTTATCTGAAATGCTTTAAAATTTCCAAGGGTAAAATTCATCTTTGTTCTTACCATTTTTAATTCGTCCAGGCTGAAGTTTCAGTGATGCACAACTATGTCCTCCCATTTAGCACATCTCCTGTCAAATTCTGCCTTGCCTGTGATAATATAGAACCACGCAGAGCAGAGTACAGAAATACTTTGGGATCCAAATGCTTGCAGAGGGGAAGCTAAGCTGGAACAAGAGAAGTTATTAGGAAGCCTTTGGTGCATTTTGTATGCACTTTTATTGATCTGTAAAGGACAAGCAAGAACTTAAACAAATTATGAATTAAGCTTCCTGGTTTTCTGGATTCTTGCAGTGCCTTCATTGATCCACTCTCTCAGCTCTGGTGTGGAAGTGAATATTGTTAGTACCTGCCTGTATTTTGCCCTGGGGAGAAAAAAAAAGGAAAAAAAGAAAATAAGAGTCATTCTTATGGTTGTAGCCTCAGCCTCAGTAGGCATACCTGCAGTTCAGTGTGCTCTCTGTTCTCCCTAGCAGACGGATGAATCATTAAGTTAAATGAAATACATTGTTTTCCTACTCAGCAGCTGAATTCAGGGTTTGACTCCCTTTCCTACCTCCTTCATGACTTCAATTTTCCTTTAGGAATATGCCTGGGTTGTGCTTCCTTCTTACCATGGCAACTGGCACACAAAGCCAGAGAGAAAACCCTATCTGTTGACCTCTGCAATTGTTGTTAGTCATAGCCAGTTACTAGTGCTGTACAAGAAACAATGTATTTTTATTCTTTGTGCCACAGAGTCTAGCAATGCCCTGGCCATAAGACAAGAGGAGAATCTCAAACTGCCCACCAGCATTCCCATAGATATGAAAATCAAGCAAAAGGCTCACTGCAGACCTAGTCATGCTCCACTCAGCGCTGTGCACTAACTCAGGGTGCTTAAACACGTGGAAGTGCTTGAACACAAGTTCAGCCAATTCCTTTTGCCTGCTTTCCCATCACTACAAGTTTGAAAGTCTGACTCATCTCAAATGTGTGTGTAGGTTGTATCGGAAGCACCAGCTGTAACCTCTTAGGTACTTTCAGCTAAACCAAAAACCAGGATTAAGTAAGTTCCCAAACTGGCTGTTAACCAGGAAGCCACCTAACCCAGCTCCAAAGAGCACTTCATACCAGTGTCTCATGCATCCTCTTTGCAACACAGGAGCCCGGCAGCTGTGGGACACAGAACACATCTAGCTGGTATCCCACTGGATGGAGCTAAAGGTCAACTGGTGGCAAAGGGAAGGCAGGCAGTACAAGGAAGGAAATTTAGCCCAGGGGAAGAGACTTAGGCCAAACCGGCAAAGGGTGTCAACAGCAGCAAAAAGAACAGGATCATAATGGCCAAGATGGAGAAAGGCCGTGAGATCTCTGAGTTCATTTTCCATCTGAGGAGCATATGCTTTTCAAAGAACATGTCTCACCACCAACGTCAAGAATTATAAATGGAAGGGATTGGAAATGAATGGAAGCTGCAAAACTCAGACCTGGCCAAATCCTGATGCCCCTAAAAGTTAGGTAGAGCATGAGTGTTAAAACAAGAATGTTTGGTTTGGCAGTGAAAATAGTAGGGTTTTTTCCCCCCATGTCTTATTTGCGAACTGCAGTGTGATATGAACTACATTTTGGCAACTTAGAAAATTCTTAGGAATTACGAGATACACTTTGCGTCCAGATACGTCTCAAAACTGGACCTGTTTTCTCTCATAGCACATCTGCTACAGTGAGCACATATCACTCTATCATTTAAATCCCTTTTCTGAAAGACCAGGAAATATTCAAATTCAGTGAGAGGAAATGATTACGAAGAAAGCTTAATAGCTGCTAAGAAAGAACCACAAGGAACAGGAACATGGGAATGACCAGAGCTGGAAAAAAAGAGAATCACACACACGAACTTTATTAAACAGGGAAAGTTTTCAGATAAGTGAAATCCAAAAATGAAAAAGAAAAGAAAACAAATAAACACCCAGCCATAAGATAGAGTTAAATCAATCTGAAAAATATTAGGTAACTGTTTTAGTACCAGCCACAGTACTCTGCTAAAGGTGAAAAAATAGAGAGAGGGAAGGTTTTCAGTGCTGCATTCAATCACACTCAGTAAGAGCCCTGGGTAGCCAGAGCAGCTCACTGCCCACCACTTTGCTCTCTTGCAGAGTTCATCTCAACTAGTGAGTGTGCAAGAGCTGCAGATGACCTTGCCTATTGGAATTTCACCTCGCGTGCAAGCTAACACAGTCAGAAGCACCCTCACGAGGATAAACCCTCAGCAGCCATCCTCAACTCCTCACGCAGCGGGATCTCCTAAAGACAGATGCCTGAGATTACAGGGAGAGTTCTTGCAGGAGGTTCCCAGCATACTATGCATTGCAGAGGCTTTCCCCAGTTGCCAAAGAGGGCAGGACTGTCAAAGGGTGGGAGAAGGAGGCTCCGTTTATGAGCTAGTTTTAGGTCATACTTGGTCCCAATAAACGCTTGCTTGGCACAAGTCCCTGTTGTAAGGAATGTGGAAAAACTAAGATGCCAGGGCACCAAACAGGATGGGGAGCAAATATTCTGAGTTAGAGGATACTGAATGCCACCAACAGTCTGGTTGATGGTTTTTGCAGGGAGGTGGGTAGCCAGAGGCAATCGAGGCACATAGTGGGCATTGTATGGGCACTGTATGTCGTATATAAACCAGCAAGGTAAGGAGAAATGGGGCCTGAGAGAGTCTGTGCAAAGAGCTCTCATGCAGAAGAAGAAGTGAGGGCAAAGGAGGAAGGGTTAGAAAAGCCTGCTGGAAAAATGAGGGCAAGGCACAAAATACACCACAAAAGCAGCCCCACATCACCCCATTGCCTGAAGGAACAGAGACCTTCAGTACTGCCAGCCACAAACATTCAACAGCATGAAAGACATCATGTTACGTTTGTGTGTTTATGGGAGGGGAGCGGCTGAGGATTTGGAATTCTTGTTGGCTTGGAGGCCACACTGCTCTGTCAAGTATGAACAGAGGATGTTTCTCAGCGAGACTTTGTTTTCTCAAAGCTGGGAATATTACAACAGATAAATAATCTAAAAATGCAGTTGGCAACACCATGGGAGAATTGAAACATGCTCTTTTTTTGCCAGGACAAAGCCATGAATATTCATACCTGCAGAGAATAAATACACAGAACAAATCTGCAAACAAACCATGCAGCTTCCACCTGGAGATCTTTTTTCTTCACCCTGTCATAGTCCAGCAGTTTTCATGGAAATGTATATACTGCTCTGAAGACCACATACATCCATACCTTCAGGCAGCTATCCAGACAGCTGAGAATGACCAGGATTTCTTTACAAGCCTTAGTCAACATGTAAACCAGTTCACCACCATTCCTGTCATGGACTCCATCCCTTCCTCTCCCTCCCCTGGCATCCCAGGTAGGGAACTTGCAGAGACTGGAATCAGCTTCAGAAGCTGAAAAAACAGAAAAATGTGTGTAAGGTTTTTCATGAGCCTGCTCAACGTCATTCTACCATGAGTCTAGTCTTCTTCTTCCTTAGTTCAGGCAGATAAAACTGGGTTTTTCTGGTTGCATTGTGGTATGCTTGTCACTTCCACGTAGAGCCACCATTGTTTGGATTACTTGTTCATCACAGCTTTTATTTTAAAAAAAAACATAAATCATAAGTTGCAACATAGGAGAACGCCTTAAGAAGCAGAAAGCAAATTTGAAGAACCCAGACATAAGCTGCTGTTTATGCAATAGGTCAATGGTATCATTTGCAACTGGTTGGAGCAGTTAATACTGCAATAGTTTATTCAAAGTAGTCTCAATTCCTCTTCTCCTGCAAAATCTTTCAGCATTTTCTCTGTATTGAGCACAGTGTTATAATCACACCACACTTAAGGAAGGAAGGAAGAGACTTCTGGGTCTGAAGCAAAAGACCAGAAAAGGAAAATAACATTTGAAATTACCCTCTTCTGTGGTCCTGAAGTTTTTTCCAGGTCATGACTCCAGCCACACCTATACGCAGAGGTCTTGCTTGTCTTTAAAAAGTCCCGTAGCCAGCTGTTTCACCCATTTTCACAGCTACTTGAGTTTCAGAAATAACTCGAGCAAGAGATCCTTGTGCAGGAGTGCAGCTATCCTCAAAGGCTGCCATGACTGAGGAGTTATTGGAGGGGTTTGGGCAAGCAAGGACAGAGGTTGTGTGCCTGCGCTGTCCTTATTCCCTCATTTCTCTCCTCTCTGCTGTTGCAGTTGGCAGGGATTTACAGGTCATAGCAAGTAGCAGAGAACCTAGTCTTTGCTATTGCTGCCTAACTTAGGCAGACATTGTTTCTCTTTAGATTTCTTTAGATTTAGATATTACTGTAGCTTTCTGCAACATACACACAAAAAACCCCTCATACCACCAAACTCCTCCCCCATTTC
Source organism: Trogon surrucura (assembly GCA_020746105.1). Lineage (NCBI taxonomy): Eukaryota > Metazoa > Chordata > Aves > Trogoniformes > Trogonidae > Trogon > Trogon surrucura. Next base: position 130,443,374 of record CM036617.1, on the reverse strand, counting down.
AAAAACAAACCTGGACAACTGACATACACAGTCCACATCATTGTTTATCCATGCCTCAAGTCTCAAATAAAGTGCTAAAGATTAATTTCCTAACGGAAATCACTGAGAGTCCAAGGTCTCCAAGACAGTCACCACTTCACTGAACCAGTGGAGTGGTTGATCTGTGGGGATTTTCCTTTCTGAAGACACACTCATACAGAAAAACCCTTCTGTTGCAGGAACTCATTTCTTCCTCAAGTTATTTGCCCCCATAGCTTCCTCATTCTCTCCCACTTCACTCTAGGAACTATTCAGCTGCAGAGTTTCTGTAGCACCGTGCTTCATGGTGCTTTGCACTCTGATCCTCAGAACTGGGTTACGGGAATTTAAAGCTTGCCTTTGTACTGCCCCAGATGTCCTAGATACAGCCCTTTATCAACTCCCCTTCCCCAAAACACAATCTCAAACAAGAAAAAAATTTCATTTCCACTTCTTTTTAATTAGTATTTTGGTGAACATACAAAAACAAAGAATAAAGACAGCTGGCAAGTGTCAGGACCTGAACCAGTACACCTTGGGAAGAGGCTTCACCTTAAAATGCTCTATACAGGAGCATACGTCACAAAATACACGTAACTACAGAAGTAGTCACTAAGAAAAACACCAGATCAGCCTGGGCCAAAGTAAATAGCCTCTATTGAATCGGGTGAGAACAGTAACCAATGATGCAAGGATTGCTTTTGGTTCAGTTACAGTCTTGTGTTTTTCACAAGAGTTAGTCACTGCCATTATTTGCCTTTTGTCCTATGTGATCTAGGGATGTGGAAGGGGAAGTATACAGTGGATGTGACCATATACATGCAGGTAGCTGAAGCAAGAAGCATGGTAATCTAGATGCGTGGGAGAGCCACTTCTGCAAAGCCAACTACAGCACGGGACCTCTCGTATTCTGCACAAATTCTAGCCCGTAAATGTGTGAAATCTTGTGTGAAGTACATAACAGCTTTCTGAAGGAGTTGCTTGTTAGCAAGTGGAGCTTTTCCTGGACTGGCACTTCTGAAGGTAGGAGGAGCACACGCAGTAGTTCCATCAGCGACAGGAGGTAGGCTTGACTATAGGCAGCATATTGCTGAGGAGTGAGCTAGCCTTTTACTGGGCTTGACTAGCAACAGACTTTTTATCCCTGATATGTCTCTACTGCTGATACACTTGAACTCTTAGAGAATCTGCCTTATTCTAAGGCAAGGGGTGACAGAGTCCAGGAACAGAAGTTTAAAGAGAAAATGTATTAGAGGGGTCTGCAGTCTTCTCCCTTGTCTTTATTGGTCATGGGAGGTTACAGTTTTGTTCACGTAGCTCTTGCCAGAGCTATTAGCATTATGATTTACACTCAAACTAGTTTTAAAGATTTTTCTGGAGCAAGCGCATATGAACATTTTCCTTTCTCGTGTCATCACAGAACAAATCAGATGACTTCTTATGTTGCAAGGTTTTCTTGTGAGTGAAAGAAGGATTTTGCCTCAGCCAGGAGGCATTAAAGCTGCAGAACGAGGGGCAAAGAAAGGACAAGAAGATTCTTTCCTGGAGCCATCATCTCACTGTTGTTCTTGGAGAGACAAAAGTATATGTGGGAGAGGTAGCAGGAAAACTTCAAATCCTCCATGGCACAGGGAGAATGGAGCAGGAGATGAACAAATGCAGTTTCACACTGTGCTTCAGGGCAGCGCTGAGGATGTTGGGCCTTCAGTATTCGATTCTGCTCCAGTAGAACATGGTACCAAGAAGGACAAAGAACTGAAATGACAAGACCACTACGTTTTTCTTCTTCTCATTTCCTTCTCCCCATCTCTCCCACAGCCCTATTTAGTACCGCCAGTAGGAGAGCAGAAAAGAAATTCTTGGCAAGCGAAGGCCGCTCAGGCAAAGGAAGCTTAAAGCTTTTTATCTGCACAGAAGCTTCACAGTAAAGAAAGAAGATGTGTGCAGCCATAATTATTTAACTGGATCACTCAGCTCACTGGGGGTTATCTGTCACAAAGCTGCTGAACCCTGAGTACTTGAAACACTCATACAAAGTCTTCAAGCTAGAAATGGAATTATCTGCCATGATTACTGTTTAGATGATCCAATGCCCTTCACAAACAAGTATCTGCAAGCTGTGTTTGCTGTGTTTTATTGTTGAGACGACAGCAGGCCACAGCTGGAAGGTCATCTACCTCCTCACCTGTGTAATGTAAATGTAAATGTAGCTCTGTTAGTGGAACAAGCTACAGGTAGATTGGTGACAAATGAGTGGGTATAATCTGCAGACATTTTAAATGCGTCAGTCCTGTTACCCGGCTCCACCCAACTGGGTGTGGATTAGCAAGAAATGAGAGAAGGAAATAAAGGCAAGTATTAAGTACTCACAGTCCAGCAAAGGATGGCAAAACCAAACCAGGCAACACCCCAGGCATGTGTGTTCATTGGCCCAGAAATAGCATCATAACAACCCTGTAAAACAACCATGCATTAATTAACACCAGCTTTGAACTTGTACCGTAAGGCAACAGGATTGTCCACCTCTGAGAGAAACTGATGTGGGATGTTCCTCCCCTGTTGCAATCTGGGTAGTTGACAGGGTCTCAGGAAGACAAGACAGAGCTACACTGCTTATGGAGAGCTTGCAGATAGCTGACGTGTTTCTAGCCTCAAAGACAAAGTAGATCCATCTCAGATATTTCAAGGACAACTTGCTGTGCCATCCACTTGCCAGGTATACATATATAACCAAATACAGCCAACATAGAGTTGGCCTCCAGAACTGAGAAGCTGCAGGTAAATTTGAAGAATGCAATCTAGAAATGCTTGCTAGTGCAGAAGTTGATGCTTGTGACTCAGCAATCTGTTTGAATAGGACAAGCTGGTCTGCTGAAAAGTTCTACCTTGAGGCAAGAACTGCTGACTTGCTCCCTCATACTGTACATACTCATCTCTGGGCTAAGTTTGATTTAGTTACTATCTGCCTACCTGCTGGAGATGTCACTTCTTACTGCTACCATTGGGGCAGTTTTCTTAATAATTGTCTCTCCACCAGGAAAGCCTTTATTACAAGCTATCCTGTGTTCAGCAACATGGCCAGGAGCCTACAGGCATTACTTCTCCTCCAGAAAGCTTTTGAACACCTGTCACCTACAGTGGAGGAGGGAGGCTATCCGGTGTTTCCTTTCCTTCCAGAAAGGGGCCTTTGACCAACATATGTTATCTGGAAAAAGTAGAGAGGATCTTACGTCGCTGTTATAGTAGCCCGGGACTCCAAGCTTGCAGCCATCGAGGTTGAGAGGAGAGCCCTGGGCATTCATGACACAGCAGTTGTGCGGCCAAGGGAAGTCGGCGTCGCTGTGTGTGTCACGGAAGGCAGACGTGTAGTCCTGCCAGTCGGAGGGACCCTTTACACCACAGCACTGTTTCTGTGGGGTGAGAGAAGGGAAAGATCTTTATGGGCCCAGGTCACAGCCCTGCACCCAGCTAGACCCTGCAGATGGTTGGTTAGGCATTAACCACAGATTTATGGGAGAGATTTTTGAAGTGCCTGCCTTTGACAGTCTGCCATCTGATAAACGAGCAAAAACGGGGAGTGTGGCAGGATCTTCTGCAAGGTTCAAGGCAGATGCCATCCTCTTTATTACTAAGCAGTCTCAAGGAGGACTTGAAATTCCAGAGCTGCAGAGCATTTAGTAATTACTGAGAGTTTTCAGTGTTATTATTACCTGAAGCATGAGTTTATCCCACGTCTTTGTGACCCCTTCTGTCATCCACTTGTCATTGTTATTGCCTGTGTCTGACTTCTGATACCTCTCCAGCATTTGCTTCAGGAAGAGATTTGGAGTGAGCTACAGAAAAAAAAAGGAGAAAAAAATTCCAAAACAGAAGAATGCAGAAACTATGTAAATAAGTGGCCATGTAAAGCAAATAGGGGGTTATTTGGGGTGGGTTTGTTTTCTTGTTTCAGTGTATTGTTGGAGAACAGGAATGCTGTGTCTCCCCCAGTTTTACACACAGGAGAGAAAAGAGCAGGATCTGAGGAGCAGCTGCAACAAACACTTAGATCTTGAGCACGACTCTTAAGCAGGTTCAACGAGATACCAGGTCACAAGTGATGTGCAGAAGCTATGGGTTACATTTGAAATGTTGCTTGGAACTAGAGCACCACAAGTCATTTCCCTCCCAAACAATATCTCCATTAACCTACTTAATCTTTCCCTCACTAGTAACACTGCCTGGGACAATACTGAAGATCTGTCTTCTGCACCAATGATAGATTAATCAGTCTGTAGCTGGAAGACTAAACACTGTATTGACGATTCAGCTATTATTTCCTTTACTACAAGGTCACAAACATTTAAAAATATTAAAAAGAACAAAACTATGTAAAAAGAATGAAGTTATTTCCTTGATTGGAATAATGATGTTGGAGACTTTCCTTGTGTATTATTCTAATTCAGCAGTAATCCTTTCAGTTTGACACTATACCACCACACAGGGCTGGAACAGGACCACCAGGTGCCCTAGTACTGCAATGTTTCCCAGTGTGGTTGCAAGAATAGGTGAGGAAAGAAATACTCACAAAGTCTCGTTGAGTTGCTGCTGTGATGCAAGAAGCCATTTCAAATGCATAAGTGATCAGCATCAGAATAATATACTGTGAGAGACAGACAGCAAAGTTAGCTCTTGGAGGAACAGTTAAGCAGTTTTTTCAAGACAAAGCCTGAAACCCTGCTCAAGGCAAAGGAAACCAAGCTATCCTAGTGTCCTCAGTCCTTTCCATGCTCCTGAACACTCATGTAGCCCTCCCCTGGGCTTGTTTCAGTTTGCAATCTGCTTTCCTGAACGTGTATGACTGGAATTGTTCTCCACTGCACAGACAAGATATCATCAGAACCTCATGGTATTAATACCACCCTGCCTCGCCTCTGTGGAAAATACTTTGCCTGATATGTCCTAGGATAACATTTGCCCTTTTCTTTATTGCATCTCATTAGCAACTTATGCTTGTGCCATGTCTCCTCCTTCCACTTTCACTTGCCAGCTCTAAGCTTTTCAGCAAGAAGCTGTTCACTTCTAGCAGAAGAGCTTGTTCCTTGGTGCAGAAACAGAAGGTGCAACTTAGGGTGTCATTCAGATCTTCCTGATTTTGCATAGTCAGATTTCCTCAGCACTCCTACTTTGTGAGCCTGAGGATCACTTCTTGGAATCTATTTCACTATTTCTTTTCCCTTCTCAGGAAAATCCCTTTAACCTTTCCCATATTCCCTTTGGAGTTCTCATCTTTCTTTCTCCTCCCACATTTTATGTTCTTCTCATATTCAAAGCATTTGTTTCCTTCTTATCTCAGCTTCTGACCTTTTTACCTTATCTCCTATACCATAGCCTTGGGTTTCATCCAGGACACTGAAATTCAGAGTTAAGGGAATTCTCTTTCCTTCAGCTGTTTGCCGGCAAATTTCCTGGCACAAGAGTTCAGACCTCTAAGTGTCTCTTGTTTAAAATAGACATTCTGCCATCCCACATTAATATAAGAGAGACATGATTCCAGAGTTTTCAGCTCTACCCTTCATTAACGCAAGCACAAATTAAGTTTTGCCACTGTCAACGTAAAGGACTGAGTAAGAAATTGTACAAGCATTTGTTCACATATTAACATTGTCCTTGGCTTATCCAAAGTTCTCTGTCCCCACCCCTGTAATTTCTGCCTGCCTGCTGATGTCTAATGTTCACAATTGCACCCATATTTGGTATACTAACACATACTAATGCCTTGTACTGAACTCATTAATTACCAGTTCCTAAACTGAATAGCATATGACAGCTGAAAGGCAGTAAGGGGTGGGAAGAAACAAGGATCTAAATCACATCACAGCTACATCTGATTGCACAAGTGCTTCCGCATTGCGTGATGGCAAGTTCAGGATCAAGCCAGTCAGCTTAAACCTTCATTGTGGCTATCACCATTAATTCCCTCAACGTGGTTCAGGAGCTTCTCATGCATGTGTCCTCACAGGAGTCATCTTGTAGGACATCACAGCTATGATCAAGAAGAGCCTTTGGCTCCTTAGCATTATTAACAGCCATCTTTGCTCAGTGGGTGAATATCAAATTGAACAGAGAAACTAAGGTGGCTTTTTTTTTTAAGTTTGGCACCAATAGGCAAACTTTGCTACACTTACCACCAGCAGCAAAGTCCTATTGGACTTAATAATTCCAACGATACCAAGGATAGACAGAGCAAAGAGTGCAAAGCCAACAAAGATGCCAATCCAGGCAGCAGCATAGATGTCATCGTTTTCTGTGGCTTCCAGTAGAGGGTAGAGTCCATGAGGATCGGTCACAAAGAAGATGCACTCTGCTGTCAGGGCAATGCCACACATCTGAGAAGAACAAGTATGGGAAATCCATTAGATCAAGTTTCTCCAAAGAAACAGCAGAGATGGGAAAAGATGGAAACTGCTTTTCTTTGATTCAACTTCCTGCCAAACAGGAGGTAGTCAGCTTCTCTTCTACAAACTCTCGTATTGTGCCTTCAAAAAAGAACTGCAGGCAAAATTCGTCCAGCCTAGACCTGAGAGATCAGGCCTAGGGCTTGAGAACCTTCCCCATCACTATACGGAGGCAGGTGGCTGGAAAGATGGTCAGCATCAAGGTCTCTTCCCCGAGAAGTCATGTTGGTCTCGTGGATCAGCCCTTGCTGTCCCTTGCTGTCCCCTCCCCATCAAACTGATCAGCTAGCACAGCTCTCCTTCACCGCTTCTCACATGCTTTACTGGTTAATTTATGTAGGGACTTCACATGTGAGGAGGGATTTAATGTCTGCGAACTGCTGTTTTAAGAAGTGCCCTACTGGAAGTAAGACTCCACCTATACTTGTCCCACTTCACTTACCCCAATGATCACATTCCCAAAGACTAACAGACCCTGCAAGATGCGTATGCCATCATCACTTTTTGCCATCTTCAGTTCCTCATGCAACCTAGGAAAAAACAGTCTTTAGTTAGACCATTACAACAGGCTTCACTCAGAAATAGAAATTATCCCTGAGGAGAAGGATAGACGGAACCTGCTAGCCTGTCTGTACACCTCCCACTCTTTGCTTCATAGTAGTCTCAGAGGAGAAACTTCCCCATGTGTGAACCTGGTAACCAAAACTCTCTCTGATGCTTGTGCTACAGAAGACTGGGACCATTCTGGGGGCAGCCAATGTCTTCGTGTCCCGTCTGGGTAGGGGTTTTGTCATCAGGACAGCACCCATGCAAACCTCAGCTCATGGTGTTGCATTTCCACCTGGCTAGAAACACCAGCTACACCCAGATGGACAGGGGACAAGTTCAGTGCCCTCACCTAAATTCTCTTCTAAAGGAGACTGCTTCACCCCAGGTTATGCTGTCCACTCCCCTGGCTGGTGTGGACCATTTTGGCCAGCACTACCGCAGGACCAAACTGGTAACCACAGCACTTTAGCTGTATCCCACACACATACCTTCAGTGCATGGCTTGGCAGCACCTTGCTAAAGGTAGCCCCGTCTCCCACTCGTGCTGGGAACTGGAGCTGGGCCCCCCCTTCCTGGTCAGGTGTGAGGGAGGGAGGGAGCAGCTCTGGCTGCAGCTGGCTCATGGGAGCCAGGCCAAGTAGCATTCCCACCAAATTCCTGAGAGTGTTATATCCTGCAGGGCGGGGCCAGGCACCCTGTGTCAAATTCACCCCCTTCCAGAGAGAGCGGCATAAAGGCACTAGTCAAGAGGTGTGAGACCTCTTGGAGAAACAAGCTCAGGTGCCAGCACCAATGAAGCTCTTCTTTCAAAGCGATGGAGCACGTCTGTGCATGGGGATGGAGAGGGTAACCCCCCCAACTCTAAGACAGCTGCATTTGCCAAGTGGTTAAGAAAATATAAGTGGCGAAAGAAAGGCTGAAGTGGGCCCAACTTGAGCAGACAACAGGAAAAGCAGCCTGAACACTCCTTTTCTGCCATAGTACCTGCAGTAGTGCCTTCTCTGGGCTTACTGACTCTGGGATTCTTCAAAGAAGGTGCTGGAAAGTAAGACCAGACAAAGCTGTCAATGAAGGGGGGTTTCCTGAGGAACAGATCATTGTGGGACCTTTCTAACAATGCCACCTTCAGCCTTCTCAGCAGCAGGATAGGCAGGACTTGCAACAGTGACAGAGGGAAAATCAGAATTTCCTACCACCCCTTCTGCAGTGGTATGAGAGTTCTGCAGTGGTATGAGGGTTACGTGTGGAGAGGTCTCGAGTGTTCTCATTATTATACTAGCAGAAGAGCACATAAATATTTTCATATGATAGTGTAAGTGAGGATGGCCATTATTTCTAAGATAAGAAACCATTTTTATTCCCAGCCAGGTGGTTGGAGGCCAGCCCAATACACCCAAAGCTGTACAGCTCTGTACTCGAAAACGGCAGGCTCATAAGGTCAGTCTGAAGCTCTGTCCCTACCAAAGTTGTTGACAAACCAGCATGCCCAGGGGTCACCTAAAACTGCCTTAAAGGTCAGATCTGTGTCTGAACAATGTTTGGCCACATGTAGTCTGCAATACAACACTGCAGAGCCTTGCCAAACTTGAGACAGACACTGGTCTTCTACTCATCTGAAAGCTGTAGACACCACTGCCTGGCTCGTGGATCTTTGTGCTGAAAACTCCAGAGGTTTTAGGAAAGCCCTTAAGTATTGCTGACTAAGAGACATCACAAGTCAGAGAGCAGTGCAAAAAGCAAGGAAAGCTCCCCTGCTCAAATGCAGGCACATGAACTCTGACTACTACGTGGAAAAGCAGATCCACTCCAGGTGCCATGTACATAGCAGGGTTGAGTGTGCTATATGGCTAGCATGACAGACCACCAAGCATGATTAGCGAAGTCATAACCCTTTTCTTAACATCACAGGAACCTCTTTCTCCCTCCCCTTCTCTCCTACAGACCCTGCTGCAGCATGTGTGCAGTAGGTGTGCTGTTCATCCAGCCCACGCTCTTGCTTCCCCACAAGCTGGCTTTCTCCTCCACTCTGTCAGGCGGGACCTGGCTTGCTCCTGCCTCTCCTTGGGCAGGTATTACTGCAGGCATGCCAGCACAAGAAAGCAAGCTTCTTCTCCTGCGGCAAGCCCATCTCCTAGGCTACTGTAGCTGCAAGGAAAGCTTGACGTGGTCACTGCCACACAGGTATCTGCTGCAGAGTGGCAAGCTTCTAGGCAACCTAAGGCTCTCCACAACCTTACATAAGATCAATGAAATTGCAGGGTGGGGAGAAGTGGAAAGGTTGGAAGTAGGAAAAGGGAAGGAAGAGCCTTTACTGCAGACCTAAAAGTGAATACTGTAACAATGTTGCCGTATTAATATGAATTCTCCCACCGCATCCAAGTGATCAGGACTGAGGTAGTGAGAGTCTTCGTGTTCACTTCGCTCCCCTGTCCCACAGGCAGCAAGTCCCTTCTCTTACATAGAGGGTCTGGTATTAGCATCATCAACAAGACACTGGAGAGGTGCTCCAAGGCCAGTACAACATCAGGGCAGCTGGGAAGCTGACCCTCTAATGCACCCCAGAGAAGAAGCCGCAAAACATCTGGGACTTTCCAATTGCTCCCTGCTCCTCACCCCTCAGAGGTAAACTGCCTTGAGCAAGAGCAGCTTGCACAGCACTTGGTGAAGGTATGTGACTACAGAGGCATGAGGCAAACCTTGACCGGCTTGCCCAAGGCAAGCTTCACACAGGTATGACTCACAACCACCCTGGGGTGTGACGGTGGCAGGCAGTCCTCTGCTCAGCCCCCAGAGAAGCAGGTGCCAGCAGGTCCTGCCTGCGGGCACAAAACAGTCTGAGGTAGGGAAGCCTTTTTTGTGGCATGATTAAGATTAGTTTTACAAGCCAAAGACAGTTTCCTGGAGCTTCAGGGAAATCCCTGAGGAAAAGAGAGCTTCAGCTACAACCATTATCCAAAATCTCCACACAAGAAGGTGGCCAGGTCCTGGGACTTCAGCCTTGAGCTTGCATGGACCTGGTGTTCCCCAGCATATCCCAGGCACCTTGCAATTTAGCCACGACCCATGTAGGTCCCAGGTATTCAGTTATCACTGCCAGGCTTTGCTCCATGCTCCAAGCAGCTTTGGAAAGGTGTCAGTTGTTCCCATTGTACCACAAAAACCTATGTCCCTCCTGAAGCACATCTTTCTTCCTCTTCCTTACATTCTGGTCACAATCCAAACTGCAACTTCTCACCTCTGCTCTTGCCTCACACCCCCAAAACACTCCTGATGCTCATGGGGGTCCAGCTGAGCCTGTTAGAGACCAGGAGCAGCAGTAGCCTACACCTGTTCCCCCACAAGTTGCAGCCAGACCTGTGATTTCCATGCCCTTGGAGTTTTCTTGACTTTTCCTCCCTTTCTTTACTCACAGTGGCTCTGCAAGACCTGCAGCACAACTGTGGAAGCTGTAAAAGAAGCTCCTTTCTGCAGAGGCTGGCTTCTGCCCCTGTATTTTAGGTGACAACCCCATGCAGGCTTTCAAAGGAAGCGCTGATCACAGCAATTCCTGGATTCAAGCAGGATTCAGTCTCTGTTGTGCACCCATCACACATGTTGGGCTGGTTGATCTTCTGAAGCCTCCACATCCTCTTCCAATAGATTGAGACAGGATTTCAGCAGCCTTACAGATGAATGGCTTCTGCTTAGCCTAGTCCTACTCCATCTCTAGCCAAAAAAAAGCTGATGAGTAAGAATTGGTTTCACATTGCCCCACACAGAAATGGGTCACATTTTGATTGCCTTGCGTTTTGTGCCAGCTGTCATGGTGGAGTCATGGCACTGTGACCATGGGATGTCTGAAACACCCCTCTGAGCATCATTTGTTTCTACAGCCTGTTTCTGGAGGTCTCTCAGCATGGCGGTGGGGCTTACAGGAGCTTCTCCTCACCCTTTGCTAACTCCCTTTGTTTCAGCATCCCTGTGCAGGGCGTTGCATTCTCATCCCCTGGTGCAAGGAGGCAGAGACAAGGGACATGTTTGCTTTATTACTCATGGGCTCCGCATGCCTTGGCCGAAGGGCTCTGCGCCACTCAAGCACAACTAAGCAAACCTAGAACAGTCAACGGCAGAAACTTGGTCCTTCCCACCCCCTCCAGTGCAGAAGCTTGGGCACCACACCTCCTGTCCCTCATGCTCACCGGCTCTGGCTGGGGAGCATGTCTTTACAGGCAGGAGAGTGATGCCTGGGCTGGGGTGCTGACGGAGGGGAGGCAACGAGGTGGAACCGCTGCTGGAGGTGCCGTGCCAGCACTGGTGCTGGTGTCTTGGGAAGCCTTCATGAGCCACAGACCTGACCACACCTCCTCTGCTGTATTGAAGCTTGAGAGGCCAGACAGCAATAAGCTCAATTGGTTTTAGCAGAAATTTTACCCCCTAAAGAAGTTAGTTTCCAAATGCTTGGGACATCTTCAGATTTATACAGTTTTTAAGAGGATGTAGTTAAATATATTATTGATGAATCGCCTGGATTCTGCTGTAAGGAGCCAAATGATTTACATGTGTCAATTCACCGTCTGTTTATTTATTTTAAAGCAAACACCTCCAGCACACACAAAACCACACACTCCTCCTGTCCTGCCGGACTTTCCTCATCACCCTACCTGCCCTGAAATGCAGCCACCTCTGACAGAGAACAGCTTGTGCACCAGGAACCAACCACCCTCAGGAAAGGAAGAGCCAGACAGTTATTTCATGCTACCAGGGGAGAAAAATAAAGCAAAAACAAAGCTCAGCATCAAACAGGGGTCAGAGACTAATTATGTTTCCTTTGGAGAGAAATTGCTATGAAATGAAGCTTGTGTGAACAGCGGAGTGGCTGGTAAATCATCATCAAGCATAATTACCTCGGAAATAGAGCTGGGAGGTAGGTTTTTCCTCTCTCTCCCTCATTAGTTCAGCACAGCCAAAACAAGAGAGGGGTTTTTTTTTGCCTTTCCTATTTTTTCACAAGTGAGGGGGAATTACAGGATTCATCTTTCTCTGTAACTCTTTTTTTTTTTTACACTCATATATGCAACAGATTTAATTTTCCCATTCCCTCCTCCCCAGTCTTTAGGAGAAAAAATATGAAACAAATTAAATCAGCCATAGAGAAGACACGGCCTGAGGTAAGAAAAATGAAATACTTAATAATCTCCTGCAGTTAACCTTAACCAGGTACCAAACTCCCACACAGTAAACACAGTTCAGGGACTAAAATAAAACCCATGAAACATAAAAACTTCCTTATCTCCTGACAGTTACATCTCATGCATCTCACTAAGAGGAAGACGATGACCAAAGCAAGGCACTCACCCCTGCCTTCTCGTGATGCTTCCCAGCAGAAATCCCGACCCACCTGCAAAGCCGAAAAGGCCCCTTTCTTCTACCTGCGCTGGGCTTTAAAGAGCCCAGGTTGCTTGAGGAAAGTGCTGTGTGATTGGTAGGGTGCCCATCACATGAGGAAAACTTTTTTTTTCTAGCCAAACCTGTTCTCCGGTCCTCCTGTGACTGGAGGGTGTCTCTGTGATTCTTAGATCATGCCGGAATGCCGTTGTGCCGAAAACACAAAGCTTTAAAGAATTTCTATTATTATACTCTCGAAAGGGTGGATGAATGACTCACTTGTACGAGATACTTGAACTTTAAAGAGGATGGGCAAGTTGGAAGGATGCAAATATAAATATTAGGATTGCTGGACTGCTGTTTGAACATGGGTATAAGAAGAATGTACTGACTAGAAGAAGAGTAAATGAATTTTAATGTTTTCATTTAATTACATTCCATGGGGGAAATCCAGTGGATTGGGTTGTATTAATTTTCATTTTATTTAGCTTGGGATTTTTTTTGGAAACATACGTGTAGGTGTTGGCTACATTGTGGATAACATGAGAAATGGGGAGACTATTGCATTTCCTTGGGCCCTCTGGACTTTTAACACAGTCTTATTTCAACTGAGCAAAGTCAAACACAGACATACATATATATATATTAATTGGCCTGTGATGAACTGCAAGGGGCTGAGGCACAGCAGAGAAGAAATCTCTCTCACCTTTCTCTTCCTCACTTATTCCAGTATAAGCCTGCCAAAAGTTATGATTCCTGTTACTGGAGCATTGAGCAAGCGTCTGGCAAAAGCACAGGGGCTGGTGCTGGGTGTTCTTCGTCTGTGGTGCAAAAACCAGCCAAATTAATAATGGGCTTGGGAAGGGTGATGGGAGGTCCATGTTTTTAGAGTTCTCCACAAGTGAAAAGCAAACATCAAAAGAATATATTTATATTTCCTTGGTAGCCCTCCTTGCAAATGTCTTGTGAGGAATTAGTGAGAACAGCAATAACTCTAATAGTTTATGGCTCCTCTTTAGATACAACTGAAGAGACATGCAGCTCTCCCATGAGGGAAAGGACAGTACTTTTGGCATTTCCAGTTCCATGAGGTATCACAGAGATAAGCAGAAGATGACCCAGCCATTGCAGCCAGCCTGATCTAGCAGATGTGGACAAGAAATTTGTCACTTGGGTGCTCAAGAGCACAGATGCAGATTTGTCCAAACGTAAAAAAAATTACCTGCTTGTCCATTATTTGCGCTCCCTACATGTGAAGTCCAGCTGAGTGCAGTCACCACCCCATCTTTTGGCAGTGCTGGTGGGGACCATGCACTTCATGCTGGCTGGTGTCCTGGGATCTAGGAAGGCAGGCTCCCATCGTCACTGACAGACATTGAGAGCAGCCCACGGGGGATAAGCAGCAAATCTCCTGAGTGTAACTGCCTGGCAAGACATGGTGCAGTGGTTAGGCACAAAGTCCTGCTGTAGTTGCAGTCTCCACCACACCTCACCTGGCAGGAGACAAGAGGCAGCTGAGGAAAGACGAGAGAGAAGGGGGAATCTGATAGTGAAGTTCCTCATCTTGCCAGTAACCAGTACTGGGAGCAGCTGTTGCGAGAGAGCCTTGGTGCAGCTGAGCTCTTGCTGCTCCACAGCCCTGTCTGGCAAACTGCAAAAGGGTGTTAGCGTGAGTCCTTGTTTGGGCTGGAAGAGTGGATAAAGCTGGAGAGGGTGGTGATGAGTCTGGAGCTGCCATCACCGTTTGACTGCTAACAGCCTGTTGTTTAGCTAGGTGAGACTATTTTTTGGAGATATCTGGAGAGAAATTTAGTACTGGGAAGGAGAGAGTTGTGATGTGGGCTTTGTCTGCACTTCTTTTGTGTATTTCTTATTAAGGGCAGAACAGGAGGTTGCATGAATGTGTATGCAGAGCAGAGGGTCAGGCAGAGACCTTGCCTGAGCAAGAGAGTGCAGTGGAGCTGACAGACCATGCTGTGGGAAGCCCAGGTACCACCATGGGTACTTCCAGTGGGGGACCTACAGCTGCTTTAGCCTCCCCTGTAAGTCTGCACCTGCGCTGGCATAGAGATGAGCATCTAGATGAGAACGTGCCAACATTTCTATGGAGCCGGACTCATATTTGTGCAAGCTTTTGTGCACAAGACTTTTATGTACAGACTCATACAAACCCACACATGCATGTGCTTTCCTCGCACATTTCCAGACATAGGTTCACATATGTGCATGCCTCTGTTGCACGTGGGTTAAAGGCAAAGTGCTGGCTTGGGAGTGAAGACACACTGCAATCTAGGGTTTCATGTGGAGAGACAGTCAGATGCTGAGGCCGCAGCCTGGCCCATTTTCAGATTAAGGTGAAAAATGAGATTTCTCAGGAGATCTATCACTTGACTACATGTTCTATGGGTGACAGAGCAAGGTAAGAACATGCCTGTCACGGGGGATGCTGTGTTTTTTCAAAATTGGAATGGGAAGGATGCTGGACAATGCCCAAAGTGAGAATGAAGATGCTGAAAAGAGCTGATTAGATGTTGTGGGTAATGCCAATGGAATGGCCCAGCTCCTAACCTCTAAGAATACTTTCTCACCTTCCTGCATCCTTTGAACTGCTTTTCTTCATAGCATGGAAATAATGATTTAAGAATGAGAGAATGTGAGAAGGAGGAATTAGGGAAGAAGGGAGCACACAAGGAGGAAAAGGAGGTTATGGCCAAAGCAGCAGGTTGCCAGGAGTAATTTCTGTGCCAGCATCATGAAGGAACCACTCCCATCCATGAACAGGAGGCTCCTAACTGGATTTGTGATTTGCAGTGTGCTGCAAAGGTGCTGCCCATGAGCGGAGGGGCTCCCACCTTTCCTGGCAGAGTCCCCACCTCACCACCTGGGTCAGCGACCTCCCCCTGAGGGCACCACCACCAGAGACCCCCAACCCCAATTCCTGCCACCCAGCTTTGCTCCCACACTCCCAAGAGGGCTGTGAACAGTTGCTTCCCGGTCGGTCTGCAGTTCGACCTTCCTCCCCTTGGCCAGATTTGTATTCAAGGCTCGTGCCTGCTGCCCAAACCCTCCACGTGCCATGGCCGGGAGCCAGGTCCTTCCCGGAGAAGAAGGGAATTCCTCACGGCCTCCTGCTCTCCCATCTTAGTGCATCCACATAGGGGGTGAGGACATGGGTCGTAGGGGACAGATGTCCGCCTGCGCTCCTCGGGTTTGCAGCTGGTTTGGCTTTGGGCCAGCCTTTCCTCCTGCCTCCCTAGGCGGGATGTGGCTTTCTCTGCAGCTGTCTCCCCCTTTTTGCTGCATTTTTTGCCCTGATTTGGTTTTTTTTTGCCACTTCTGTACTCCTGAACTTTAAGAGGAGAGGAAGAGCTGCACGGTGCTGAGAATAAATAAGTGAACACCACCTAGGGAGATCAGGGGAGAGCAACTCAGTCCCTGCAATTGTTTACCAAACAGTGCTGAGTGTGGGGAGACAAATGGCATACAACCGTGGGCTAATTATAGTGGGCTGGGATAAACCACGGGGTCACTGGGCTAGCCACTCCAGCTAAGCCTGCAAACATATAGACTGAAAAGCAGAACTGTATGTATATATTTAGTATAACATGGAATGCAGTAAGTAACATCTTTCTAAAACCTCACATACCTTGGTGAAGAGCGTTACAGAAAACACAGATAAGGTTGCCTTTGTGGTGCTGGTAATCCTGGTATTTTGCATTTAGCAATGCATAATTCCCCCATGAATATGGCATTGCACTCTTCATCCGTAAGAACATTCTAAAAGATTGGAGTTTCTTAATATCTTGGAGAAGGAGAGGGATGCATGTTATTTTTCTAATTTCATAGCATAGTTTTATTCATGAGCTTATAACTATGGCTGTATTTTGGTTTTGCTAAGACTTGAAATTTTGGATGCATACAGGGTTCAGGTGGCGAACTGCTTCCCCAGGGAGTTTTGGACTACTGCTCATAGTGAAATTTGCACATATGGGTAAAAGCAGTATCAAATTAAATCTTGGTATCCCACTGCTAACAATTAAGTCAGCTGCTGTGGTTCCCTTCCTCAGTAGTCTCAGTTCAAAAGCTTTGAGAAATAGTGGATGTTTATAAAGGTTAATCTCTATTGGCTGCTACTACTGTTAATAAAGAAGACCCTCAGGGTGCCTTCTTGTACACATTGTGAGAGATTTGGGCTCTAAATCTCCCCCTAAGGATGCCTCTTCTATTCTGCTGACTATGAAGGAAACTGGTAGGAAAGCCTCATCACATGCCTGAGGCTAATTTCTGCAAAGGAAAACCCACACCAAAGTACCTAGATCTTAGAGTGGCTGATCTCACCTAGGTCTTTTAGCAACCTACAGGTCACATTGTTGTACATGCAGAGACCAGAAGATAAAACAAGTGCAGAGGAGCCTGAAGGACCCTTGAGGTCAAGCCCTGTCCTGGCTCCCCTCCCACCAGCAGGAGTTTCTCCTGGCAGAGAAGGGGAACCAAGCCCTACATGAGTGGCATTCTCCAGCCAACACCCTTGATGGCGTAAAAAGGTCAGTAAATGGGATATGGCTTCCATCTGACTCTCATCTTCAGATGAAGGCAGGCTGGCTCACTCTGAACAGAAGCCTGCCCACAGGGAAGGCTCACAAGAGGTTAGAAATCTCAGTGTGCCTGGGCGAGGGATTGCCTGGCATCTTAGAAAAAACATAGCAGGAGAAAAGGCTTTTGAGAAGACAGAAATTTTCTGCTTGTGTTTCAGATAGTTTCTTTAAAAGGCTGACAATGTCCATGGAAGGTCTGCTAGAAAGTATCTCCATATTGCTCTTGGTTGTGAATTTGAGGGCTTTCTGGCTTCTGAAAGACTACGTATCTCAGTGTCAATATATTTATTAGGATGTGGTCCCAGCTGCCTAATGGCCTTGGCACTGTGATGGTCCTTTGGTGCTGGTGGTTCCACTGAGTTTCATCTAACAGACTGGGAACAAGCTGCTGTCTGGACCTAGTGTCTGCATTGCTCTTGCTCATGGTTAAAAACCTCTCATCCAAAATCCCTTGTGTCAGTCATGAGTAGAAAGAAGAGGTCTTGTTTGGAGACCTTTACTGCTTGTTTACAAGGGGACAAAGAAATTTGTTCACATGAATTGTTCCAGCTCATTACTGAAGGGTGTTTGGAGATAACTCATTCCTCCCAAATCCATGCTGCTTGCCTTCTCTGCATTAGCTGCTTCTGATTTGGGAGGCTGTGGAGCAGTGACATCTACACATTGTTGCCTGTCACTATCCAATTTCCAACATGCTCGCTGTAAGCCAAGTGCTGCAAGCATATGTCTCATCTCAGCATCTCCACCATCCACCTTGCCAGAAGGCTGGAGCACCAAAAGAAGGAGGGAGGACAGTCATGTTAGAGCTGCATTGCAAGAATCTCAGCCGCAAGATGAAAGGGGAACAGCAGAGGGGTGTTGGCTGTTGCTGGTGCTTAGGAGCACTGGGATGGAAATAAGCAGCATACATGCCTTGGGCGAGTTTATAGTACTCCTGGGGTGACAGCCTGTGCCTTGGCGAGGGTGTGGTTGATGTCTCACATCGACTCACTGCTTTCACAGAATTGCTGGCACTGTCTAACAGTCTTCCTCTGAAACTCTCTTTTAAGGTTTCAGTAATCAGAAACTTCCCTGAGTAGTATGTGTGACAGACTCTGCCATGTGTCTGGGGTTTGACCCAGTCAATCCCGTACCCAGCTCTACCTGGGTTTTAGTTTCGGGTGGTCAATGGATGCAGCTGTGCTTAGGACCATCCAGCCTTTTACATGGACTTTTTCTCCTTTACCTGTAGCTACCCCACGGCTGGACATAAACTCTTTTGAGTTCATCGCCCTGCCTTTTAATAGCCTTTAGCGAAGGTTCAGCCGGTCTGTGCTGCCCTCTCATGGGCACACAAAGCAAAGGTTAAGTTTCACCCGCTTTTTTAACCTACTCAAGGGCCGATTTTCAACCCAAGATTTCTGAAAAGCCAAGAAGGTGTATGAACAACTTCAAGAGACCTAAGAAAGGTAACTACAAAAAGTAATTCTGTTTCTAGTTGTGCTGGATCCTGCCTAGATCCTACCTTTCTAAAGAGCTTTGCTCTTCATTTGGAAACATCTATACATCCAATAGGGCAAAAAGTAGGGAGTTGTTGCTCCCCTACAACAGGCTGAGCTTCTCCCACATGCACTTCTGTCTGCCATGTCAGAGATCAGCATCATACCATGGACAAGTAGTCTCTTGAGATAGCTCTGTTATCCTACCGAGGATTCAAACAATATGACCAAGAGAGTTTTTAAATGTTGGACCAGGTGATTCCAAATAAGACCTTTGCCTTAAAAGCTTGTAAGTTTACAGTGAGGTTTTCAAGGCCAGCGTAAACTGTGTTGCACTCCTGTAGCTACACTGCCTACCTTCTTACTTTGCAAACTGTACTAGATAGCTCTGCTCTGTGTAGACTCGTGTTCCTCCATCTCTTGCCATTTTAATGAGTGACAATTTTAGTCTCAAAGTAAGTAACAATACAAAAATACCCAAGTGACTCCACCTCACAGTTTATTTCTTCCCTGGTATTATTTCACTGCAGTTTATGAAATGACACCAGGAGTTTCTCCTATGTTCTGCACTGGGACAAAGGGCGTTTACCCCAGATTCCTGGATGCACGTGCCATGGAGATGGCCTTCCAAGTGCCTAAAGGCAGCAAGGTCTGTGACAAAGGAGAGTGACCTCTTCCCATCTGTGAGAGGAGCTGCATGGGGAATTGAGATGATAAACTTGAGGGAGAAATAAAGAGCCACTCTGTTCATTCATACCAGGCATTTCTAATACAGATCAACTAGCACAGTGTCTGCAGTCAGTTTCCAGTTTTGAATTAAGAATCCCCTTGGGATTGTTCTGCCTAATTTCATCTGTTCTGCAGCGACATTCCAGCCCACCACCATTCTCCAGAAGAAGATGGCAAGTGACTGTTCATCTAACCAATGTCATCCCAACAAGTCAAAGCTCCTCTTTTCTTTTAGGTATGTTGAGGCGTGGCCATGAACTTTTGGTGATGGTGCTAGATCAATGTTGCCCATGAAGGCAGTCCTAAAAAAGGAATGCAGCCGTGGATATTGATGCCTGACCTTAAAGGACTGTTTCTTCTTTTTCTTCTACATTTCGCCTGCCTGAAAGAATGGTCAAGAGAAGTTTTCACTTGAATACAACTTGAAAGCATGTCAGACAGGGCTTGATCAATTTGCTCTGGTGTACTCCCTTTCTAAGCACTTCGATGTTCTCCATTCTACAACCTGAGCTCTCTATTGAGCTAAGCTCTCTGTCAGGTTCTACCCAGAGGTTAATTTCTTCCATTTCCGACATGCAAGCCCTGAATAGTTGCCGCTTCCTACTTTGTGCTTCACATGATTGTGAAACTTTGAAATCAATGGCATTAAACTAGCTTAAAACTGGTGCTATGTAGGAATGATTCACATCCAGTGACTCACAGTGAAATGTCTCATGCTATAAGTAGCTGGCCATTGAAGAGCTATTCTGCTTGTGCCCTCCGCCTAACTAAGAAGCAGAGTAGAGTCTTTAATCAGCAGTTACAACATTATATATCTCTTTTCTCATTGGTTAGGGGCAGTACACAGGCAACTTTAGTATCGCTTGGGGCATCTGAGTCATTTTAAGTTCCACACAGAGATGGTAGAAAAAGAAACTGATGTTTTGATCCAAGGCACCTGTTTCACGGTGAGTACACTTCCCTTCTCGTTGGCCCCTTCACATCCTGCTTCTGAGTACAAGCTTCACAATAGAATTGGACTACATACCATAAGACCATGCTATTTGGCAGCCGAACTGGATGTCGTGCTTCTGTGCCAGTTTGTGGATCAACAAAAAAAATCTCATCTGTGAAAATACTGTGCTTTCTCAGTGCCCAGCTTGAACTACAGAGGAAACACCCCTGGGAACTACCAACGGCCACCAACCTCCCCACCTTCCACTCCACGACCTCTCCCTATCCATTAGAAGCACACAGCAAAACACAGGTGTGGGTAACAAAAATAAACACTCTTTTAAAAAGAATGCACTTCAGTGCACAGACATCTCCCTCACTGAGAGGAGAAAGAACAAACAACAGATGTTAGTCACGTTGCTTAGCACACTACTGGAGGGCATTCAAATATACTGTGACTAGTGTGCTAAAAGGACTTATATGGAATAGTTTCGGTTACACACAATGAACTGCTAATTCCTTCAGAGCACCCAAGGCAAGAAATTTAATGACAGTTTAATGTCATATTGATAAATGTCCACTTATGAAGAAAAAACATGGATCCAATGGTTTGGGAAAGAAATTATGGAAAAGGGGCAGTCACTCTGGAACTAAGACTACAATAAGTGTTTCCATTTTAAATCTAACTTTTCTCCTTTCCTTCACTATGGAAAAGCCTTCACACACACAAACAGCAGTGGTGCATTAGTGCCTTAATGTGAGAATTTTTCCAGAACTAAGGTGTATTTTTCAGCAAAACTCTGCAGCAAATCAAGGACAGCTGTGTTGCAATAGCCTAAACACAATAACCTGCACACCTTCTGGAGGATGCTTTTTTGTTTTCATAAAACTATGTTCCTGGACTTTTTTCCTTCAAAATACAATGCAATCATCTGAGAGGCTTGAAGAGAAGGAAGTAACACTTCTCTCAGATGACTCACGATTGGTTTCCCAAGATTTCCGGTCAAAGCTCTTGCTCAGAGCTGATCAGTTCTCCCATAAATCTGTGAAAGCTGAAAGGTTGCCTTGGCCTACTGCTTTCCACAGTCTCTCACCATCTTACACGAGCCAACTGCAGGCCCACACAGTTGTCCCAAGTGCAGCTGCATTCAATTCTATACAACTGCTGCTCCTCAAAGGAGGGGGACCTTGATCCTGATAAACAGAAAAGACAGCCGCTCCCTCTTACTGGGGAGGATGTCTTGCTACCACGCTTCAACTTTTGCAGCACAAGATAATGTGGCTGTGCCACCAAATGAAAACTTTGGCCCTGATATTGCTGAGGAACACTGGATAGGGCTTCTCTTGCAAAACTTTTGTCACCTGTAAAAAGACTACTTTCCAGCCCACTTCAACTTATCCGAAAGGGAAATTAAGAGTCCTCCCTTGCGTAACTCTCTTAACGCTGACAAGAAGTTGAGAGCCTATGCCAATAGTCTGAGAACATATTACAGCTCAAAAGTTCTTTGTAAGTAAAAGAGAAGAAAAAAATACAATACACAAACAATAGAAACCTAGGAAATTCATGAGCTAAAGCTGTACCCAAAAGCACCCTAACCCTACTCTACAACAACATTCAAAGACAGCATAACATCTCCATCTCTTGGGAAAACAGGCTGACGAGTGACCGTAGAGATGAAAAGGCTTCAAACCGGTGTCTTCATCTTCCATTCATTGCCTGTTTCACAGAGGTGCATTAGCACTTCCCTTATGTTCACAGGGCATGTATGTACAGGGTCATGTACAAATTCTTGATCAAAAATTTATCAGGTTGAAAAACAATTAGTCTCTCCATTACATTAAGTGTCCAGTTTTTCCAGTTGCTGAAGATGAGTAGGGTTTTCGGAAGCATCTCAGTGCTTCAGTGGGACCTACATGCCTACAGTCTATATCACACCTCTTCTAAAACCCACGAAAGACTTCATCTGAATACTGAGCCCTCTTTAGGTTCATAACACCTTGAAAACCTTCCTGCCCTGTGAGTGATAAGGGTCCTTACCTGCTTTCAACCTGCAAACACATGAGTGAAATGATTTTTTCTGAGAGTCTTGGATAGAAAGGCAAACCTTCTGAGACACAGATTTTGTATGCCAAATACTTGCCTCTGTTATTCCCAAACTCTTTGGGCTCAAGCTCTGCTGTGGAGTATCACACAAATGAATCAGCAGACTTTTAGCTGAAAATAGATAGATGGAAGATAAGTTTCTATGGTTCTCTCTTCCTAGCCATAGAGACAGTCATTTGGGAATATACTACCAACCATCAGGAAATCAGAGCACTTGCCTAAAAAAGAGAAAAGTCTGTAGTGACAAAAAACTTTCTGGCATCTACTGCACATACACATGAAATGAAGCCAAAGTAACAGTACGCTCTGTTGCACATTTTCAATAATCTTCAGGCAAGAGACAAGAAAAAGAAAGACAAACTTTCTTTACAGGGTGGAAACAGACACTTAGTATGAAATTGAGGATTTGAACTGTTCTCAGAATCAAAAGCAGGTCAAATAACATGTTTGCAAAGTGTGCCTTGACTCTGAATTTCCTGGGCTACCAGCACTTGGTTTTGGTTTGCTTAGGTTTACTCACCTCCCACATTCCTGAGTGACAATGTCTTCTGAAGCCACAGAGGGCACATGCAACTGTTGCTTTACTGTTCTTTTTATCAAAATATACACTGTACTTGCAATGATATAAGCAGGGCAACCCTCAAAAGCAGAGTAATCAGAACCCAATGGGGATGGTTAAGGGTGAGACAGCTGCACCCCATGTGTGGAAGAGACAGAGAGACAGCTCCTTGCACCAGACAAGCTCGGGAGGCAGTGGGAAAGCCACGGACCCAGGCTTTCAAAGTATTAAGACACTGCTATTAATGGCACTGCTGCATAGCTGGAGACAGTAAGCCACCAATGCAGCATGAAAAATGGGTCATTCAGGGCTGCTTTTTAATTCTTCTTGCTTTTGTGCTTGCATTGTCTGAGCTGTGAGGTTTCTCTGCACAGAAAAGCAGAGTCCAGGGGTGGCCTAAATGTGGGATTTATGCATTTGTATGCAGAGACTGCATAGGAGTTCAACAGACCTGCCTCTTCAAGATGTGCCATATGTGGCTGCTGGTCCATGCACACTTGAAGATTTGAGTTTGTGCATCCAAACAAATACCTGGTTGCAGGATTTAAACCCAAAGAAAAGTACAAGCCTACAGAACAGAAAAGTCAGGAAACAGAAATACAAGCAGACTGGTTCCAAGTTACTGCCAATGATTACAACAGCAAGATGTTGTGAACGCCCCATGCAATACCGCCATAGCAAGGTCAGTAAGAGCCAAAGGGCCCTTCTTCCAGAAACACCTCTGCATCTTTGTTCTCCTCCGATATTCCCTCCATTTCTTCTTGCTTGGCGTTTATCATAGACTGCACCTGGGCAAAAAGGAAAAGGGTAATTTGGGAGCCCATTTCCTCACCACTGGTGCACAGAACTGACCTTGCCTCTCCTCTGCAGGTTCTGTATTCAGTACAGCATGAATCCAGCACCAAATGACAGAAGTGGTGCTTCCCCTGACTGACAAGAGCGCAGAGAAGGAAAAGACTCTCTCTCCATCTGCTGTCTTTCCCCTAACCTTCTCCCTTTCCCAACGTGCTCCCCAAGCTCCTTCTAACTCACTCCCAAACTATCTCCTCACTCCACTGACACTGAATTTCCTGTGTTTTAATACTCTGCAGGATTAGCAGAGACAGCTCTCCTGAACAGGAGTATGTGGGTAGGCAAAGTGTTCCCTCCCACCGTGAGATACAGGGAGCTGGAGAAGGGTCTGAGGGGTCCTATCTCTGTCCCTAAGCTTCCCTCACATCTTGGATAACAGTCCTCCAAGGACACATCCACTCCATTCTCCCCTGCATCCAGCTCTTCCACACACCCACCCTCTCTCCTCCTTCTCCTTTCAGAGCACACGTGGTCCCTTGCACCCTGAATGCTCTGCTCTGCCTTGTGCTACCCCTCCTCCCAAATGAGCAGACACAGAGTGAGAGAGATAGTTGTGGCCTGACCATGTTTCTGCTGCGGCCAGCAAAACTGGCTTTTTGTTCTGGCCCTAACAGACAGTCCCCACTGAGCCCCAGCAAGACACCATACCTGCAGCAACATGAACTGCAAGGGGTCATCGGGCCTCTGGTACACGAGATTTTCTGTGATCTCCTGAGACAGACACAGACAGAAGGAAAGAAATATTGATTCTTTGGCAGATGGATGGCTGCACTTTCTGCTCCAACACTAGCCGCATTTCAAAAAGCGAGCATCTCTTTCAATCCCCAAAGATGATCAAGGGTCATTTTCTACTGCTCGTCTTAAATTTACACTTAGGAAAGCACAGCACAAGGAAGAATTTGGGGAAGGGATAATTTGGTCCAAGCTAACTTTAGGCTCAGCTTCTCAAGGAAGCCTCTAGAGGGAGAAGGGAAATAGAAAATTCACCTGAAATATCTGCAGAATATTATGTTTCTCCATGTACTTAATAGAAACTTCAAAAAGGTCTTCATACACCACTGGCTGTTCTGATATTTCACACGTAGTCTCTATTGGCTTGACTACAGCTGCCGATGACCCAGCCTCAGGTGTTTCAACCTGTGTGGAGCTAGACACATACATCTTGACTTGGATTTCTGGCAGTTCACTTGCGAGTGATCTGATCTCATGCGAGTCTTCCCCAGATGCAGGGAATTCAATGATGGGTGACTGGTCCTCAGAACCTGATTGTTTCTCAGTAACTGGCTGGTCTGCAGACATTGGCAATTCCACTACAGATGACTGGTCTGCAGATGCTGATGTTTCAACTCCAGGTAAGTCATTCAGTGATGGTGGGGATTCAACTCTAGGTGTCTACTCCTTAGATGTTCAGCAGCTGGTGGTATGGTAGATTCCTCTACTTCAGAATCTGAATGATCATTGGGCTCTTGCTAAAGTATTTAGCAAATAAAGAACAAAGAGTATTTTAAACGTTAGCCCTGCAAACCAGATACATCACATTACTGCATCCTTCTGCAAACATATCACAGCTCCTCTTAGAGGATGAATTAATACGCTTTAATTTCTGCAACTGGTCTGACCCACACCTTCTACCCTACAAGCCCAGGAACTCTACTTAAGCTCAGGTCCAAGCCTTCAGACCTGGTCTGAGCTACGCGGTAGGTGTGCCTGTGCCTGATCCTCATTTACTGACTGGTTTTCCTAGGGAGGACTCTAAGTGTATACTGTAGGTAGTTTTGTCTCTGGATGGAAGTCCCCCGGATCGATCCCAGATCCAGCTCACTACCTCACCTTGCCTGGGATTGGTGAGCCTTTTTACCAATACCCTGCCAAAGCGCTGTGGGCCTGTGCCCTGCTCATTACAGGGGTTGCCCTCGGATCCTGGCTTGTCTTTCCGCTTGGTGAGGCTCTGGTCTCGATCTCCAAGAACAGAGCAGCTGAAGTTTGGGTAGGCTTTGTCCATCTCCTCACCTCCAGCAGCCGGCAGTGGACTATGCTGTATCCCTGCCCCACACTCTCAGTCCTACTCCTCACCCCTGGAAGTGTCCGAGGCCAGGCTGGACGGGGTTTTGAGCAACCTGGGCTAGTGGGGAGGTGTCTGCCCATGGCAGGGGGGTTGGAAAGAGATGATCTTTAAGGTCCCTTCCCAGCCAAACCATTCTCTGATTTTAGGATAACTGAGTTCGGGTGGGGTCCTGCCCCATTTCTCCCCCTCCTCCCAAAACCGCCGGGGGCAGAAGCAGAAGCCCCGAGGGTTGCTGCTTGCAGCTTTTTTAGGGGAGGGGTCCCGTTTGCAGCTGCGTTGCCCGCACGGGGGTGCTGGGGGTGCTTGGAGGGGGCAGGACCCGCACCTACCCTTGGAATTGGGAAGGGGGGTGTTGTGCCAGGGGGCAGGACCCTTCATCGGGGAGGGGGTGTCAGTGTGCAGCACAGGCTGCTGTGGCCGGAGGAGGGCCGCCCGGCGCTGGGTGTACGCGGGGGAAGAGGTGCCCGGAGCCGCCGCCGCCCTCCCTCACCAGCCCCTGAGTCTCCCTCCACAGCCGCGCAGGATCACTGTTAGCCTCCCCCACGCCGTCACCGGCCCTTCCCTGCCACCGGTGTCCGTCCGCATGCGGGAGCGGAGGCAGAAGACGCCGGGGGACCGGGCGGTGTCGAAGGAGGGGCGTTGCCGGGGAAACCACCGCCCCTCGACTCCCTGCGCGGTGACGCCGGCGTAACGTGGGCGGTGAGTGCCGCACCGTCATCGTGGGTTAGGACGGAGGAGGGCGTGAAGGGGAGGCCTGGCGTTTGGGTAGAGGGGGCAGCGCCTCGCCTGATGTGTTCTGTCTCCCCCCCAGCAGGTTGAGAGGTCTCCTGATCTCCCCCCAACCCCACCCGTGGAAGCGAGGGGTCCCTTGGTAGAGGTGGGGGTCATTTCGCTGTGAATTGCAGCACCTTCTTGGCAAAAGCGTGATCCAGCTGCAGCCTTTCAGCCGTGCCACGCTCCTGGAAGGGACACAAGAAGTTTGGTCTTGTTGGCTTAAAGTGTGCCCAGGTGGCCGAGAAGGCCAATGGCATCCTGGCCTGTATCAGGAACAGTGTGGCCAGCAGGAGCAGGGAAGTGCTTTTACCTCTGTCCTCAGCACTGGTGACACAACATCTTGAATCCTGTGTTCAATTTTGGCCCCCTTGCTATAAGAAAGACATTGAGGTGCTGGAGCATGCCCAGAGAGGAGCAGTGAAGCTGGTGGTGGGTGTTGAAAAACAAGTTTTATGTGGAAAGGCTAAGGGAACTGGAGTTGTTTAGCCTGGAGGAGGCTGAGGGAAGACCTTACTGCTACCTGAAAGGAGGTTATAGCGAAGTAGGGGCCGACTGGTCTCTTCTCCCAAGTAACAAGCAATAGGAAAAGAGGAATTGGCCTCAAGTTGCACCAGGAGAGGTTTAGATTGGATATTAGGATAAATTACTAAAAGAGAGGTGAGGCATTGGAACAGGCAGCCCAGGGAAGTGGTGCAATCACCACACCTGGAGATGTTCTAAAAATGTGCAGACATGGCACTTCAACACATGGTTTCATAGTCATGCTAGTGTTGGGTTGACTGTTGAACTTGATAATCTTAGAGGTAATTTCTAACCTTAATGCTTCTATGATGGTGGGGAAGGAGGCGATGAGCCATCTTGGTTGGAGAGTCCTGGTTCTTCATGCTAGGGCATAAGCCAACAGGCTGGTGCTGCTGGATATAGGCATTATTTTAGGATGTGTTTTATTGATGTTGAACTTGGAACCAACAGCTCAGTTGGTTGCTCAGTACCAGCAGGAGTATGGAGCCATTACAATATATCTGGGTGAGTAGAGCTGGGCACAAGGGGACATACAGAGTTTGTAGAGAGGTGAGGATTGGTCTGTTCCACCAAGCAACAAATGATAGGACAAGAGGAAATGGCCTCAAGTTGCACTGGGGGAGATTTATATTGGATATTAGGAAGAATTTCTTTACTGAAAGGGTTGTCAAGCACTGGAGCAGGCTGCCCAGGGCAGTGGTGGAGTCCCCATCCCTGGAGGTATTTAAGAGTTGTGTAGACATAGTGCTTAGGGATATGGTTTACTTGAGGACTTGTCAGCATTAGGTTAAGGATGGGACTCCATGATCTTAAAGGTCTTTTCCAATCTAGGCAATTTTGTGTGATTCTCTGTAAGTACCACGGTAGTGAGGATGCCTGAAGGAGAAGGGCGGTGACAAGCTGTGTGCAGAGGGTCAGATGGAAAAGTAAGTGGTAAATAGCTTATAAAGAGAAGTGGGGAAGGAAGAGGTAGGGTAGTTGAGCACTGAGAGGATTATTTACATGTGCGTTCATGTGAGAGGTACTTTCCCCTCAGTTTTGCACAGATCCTGACATTGTGTTGCGTGATGAGCTTTGAAGAAAAGTGAATAAACAGATTGCCAGTTTCCCTTAAAGAGATGAAAAGAAGAAAGATAAAAGCTGTTCTGGGTTACCACAGTAACCAGCTTCTGAAATACTCTGGTTCATGCTCCAGTGTGACAAGAGCTGGGATTGAAACATGAGTGGCTGAAACTGCCATAGGATTTGGAGGGGGGGTTTGAGAGGGAGGGAGATGCAGGACTTCAAAACATGTGCTGACCTAACAGGTGCCACTTCCATTCAGAGCAGTTCAATTTGTGTGTGTTTTTCAGGTTATGCTGTTGACCTTTCAAGAGAAACAGCTTTCTCACTGCTCCAGTACTAGGTTCGTGGCAGTGTTGTCTGTATCCTCAGCTGTGCTGACCATTCAGATCATCTTGCACTGGAGCAGTGCTGTTTGCCCTTGTGAGATGCCAGGTGATTACTCAACTCCTCTGAGCCCATCTTGCCTCTTCCACTTTCCCATGTGACTGCAAAGGTTCCAGACAGCATGAGACTCCTGGCTTTTGAGTGTGGTTTTTCGGTTGGTTTTTTTTTGATGTCTATGTTCACTTGGGAAGATCTTGAGAAATGCTGGTTAAAATCTGTAAAACTGCTGAAGGGTCTTAAGGCAGTTGGTGGGGTGGACTCTCAAGGAGATTTCAGGATTTGACTTTTTCAGCCTCCAATGACTATCCTGTCCTTACATGATAGGAAAGGGTACAGTATACTCTCTGCTGCTTCAGATTGTCAGTCATTGACTTGTGGAATCAGAGAATCACAGAATGCTAGGGGTTGGAAGGGACCTTGAAAGATCACCTAGTCCAGCCCCCCTGCCAGAGCAGGATCACCTACAGTAGGTCACACAGGAACGCGTCCGGATGGGTTTTGAATGTCTCCAGAGAAGGAGACTCCACAACCTCCCTGGGCAGCCTGTGCCAGTGCTCTGTCACCCTCACAGCGAAAAAGTTTTTTCTAATGTTTTTGTGGAACCTCCTGTGTTCCAGCTTGTATCCATTGCCCCTTGTCCTGTCATTGGATGTCCCTGAAAAGAGCCTGGCACTGTCCTTCTGACACTCCCCCTTGACATATTTATAAACATTTATGAGGTCACCCCTCAGCCTCCTCCAAGCTAAAGAGACCCAGCTCCTTCAGCCTTTCCTCATAAGGCAGGTGTTCCACTCCCTTCACCATCTTTGTGGCTCTGCGCTGGACTCTCTCAAGCAGTTTCCTATCTCTCTTGAGCTGAGGGGCCCAGAACTGGACACAATATTCCAGATGTGGCCTCACCAGGGCAGAGTAGAGGGGCAGGAGGCCCTCTGTCAACCTACTTGCTACTCCCCTTCTAATACACCCCAGGATGCCATTGGCTTTCTTGGCCACGAGGGCACATTGCTGGCTCATGGTCATCCTGCTGTCCACTAGAACCCCCAGGTCCCTTTCTCCTATGCTGCTCTCCAGCAGGTCAGTCCCCAACCTATACTGGTGCATCGAGTTATTCTTTCTCAGGTGCAAAACTCTACACTTGCCCTTGTTGAATTTCATAAGATTTCTCTCTGCTCAGCCCTCTAGCACCCTGCACCCTGACAGTTTTCCTCCAGGAGATGTGGACCAATGGAGAAGGCTTCAGTTTGTAGGCAAACTTTTTTCTGGTTTGTCTGGTACATCCCTTAGAAATACTCTGTTTATTCTGCAGTGATCTGTGCATGTTTAAACTCAATTTGCAACCCTTGTAGCTTTGAAGGAGTTTTTGCTTGATGAGGTCTTGCTTCCAGTCAGTCTGGAAACTAAGGTGGCAATGTCCAGGAATAGTTGAGGTGTGAGTTAGGAGATCTTCTCTGCCCTGCAGCTACTTCTACACAGCTCTGATGCTCACAAAGGTAGTTTTGTTGAGGGTCTGAAAGGGAAAATGTGAACTGTTACATCTCTCTCATGCTTCAAGAGTGGCGGTGTTTGCTCTAGTAACTGCAGTTACAGTTTTTACTGAAATAGGCATCTGCTTTCAGTTGTGTGTGTATGGGTAGTTGTGTGCTGAACTGTCCCAGTGCTCTTTTCCCCACAGCATGACGCCCTGCAGAACTTCTCCCATGGGTTTCTCCTTTCCATTGTTTACTGGACGGGACTAACCCATTCTCAGCTGCCTGCTGGCTTCAGATAGCACCCTGCTGTGGGTAAACCTCGAGCCCCGTGTCTTCCTTTCATCCGTGCCTCATTGGTAAACAGCAGATCTCTCCACTTCCAACCCCACTGCCTACTGCAGGGATCTGGCTGCTGGGGCTGGAAAGCTAAGATTTTGTACAAGGAAGTAAGATGAATGACTCCATTAAATAAACATCACTGTTCTGTTTATTCTTTCAGAAGAACAGATTACAAAAAGCAGAAGATGCATTTTAAATGCATTAAAAATTCTGAGCAAAATAATGCCTTAAATAGGAGGCTCATGTAACATAAATCACATGGCTTTTTTCTACTGAGGCACATGGAAAGCAAAAACGTATTATTATATCATTATTTATATGGCACCATATGCTAAGTCTGGAACTTAGAGACTTTGAAATAAGAAAACACCAGCTGCAGATCAGCAATACGCTCCTTTATTGGGAGTCACCGTGTAACTGTGGCTATCATTCCTGCTGTTAAGTTAAAACTTAAATAAATTGTCAGAGAAATAAGATAGCCATTAGAGATTCAGTGTCTGTCTCCTGGGGACGCTTTTTCTAACAGCTGTAACAAAGATCTGCTGCTGGTTATGTCCTATCTGTGTAGTAACTCATTGCATTTGTCCCTGCAGTATCAAACAGTTGTTCGGTAGAGATGGTTGAGCTGTTCACTATAAATAACGTTGGTTAACAATGCAACCCCTTTTGGGTTAATAAATTACACTCAAACCACTCCTGAGCCTCTTTGATTGGTTTCTTGCAAGTCTGCAGTGAAGAGTTGGAACAAATCACTTTCCACAGTCTGTTCACTTTGAATATTTCTTATTATTTTATTGAGCTGTAAATACGTATATACACTAGCCAAAGAAGGAAAATCTTAACGTCTTAAACTTCTGTCACCTCATCCGGTACATGAAAATCATGTTGGGGTGCGTGAGATGAAACACACTGGAAAATTAAATGCCGTTGCTTAAAGGGGCAGAGGGCCGCCTCCCCAGTCAGCACCAGGCTGGGGAATTTGTTCCCTTCCTTCTTGCCAGGCTCAGGCTTTCTCCCAGACTGAGGTTGCTGGACCTGCTATGCCATGATCCATGTGGATCTGCTGCAGCCCAGCCGATACCCGAGGCCATGGCCTTGCACTTCCCTGCACACCGAGGCTCCTCTAGCCTGTGGCACGGAGCAATGGTCAGAAAAAAACCCGGCCATGAGGAAGAAGAAGGGGTCCTTAAAGGGGCTTGTCTGTGCATCCATGTGCGGACCTGTGACTCCGGGTGTGTCGTGTGGTTCCCTCGCGTGTTGGTTCCTTACCTGTGTGATGGGGTAATTGCTCTGCCCTCCATCCAGAGAGTTTTTGACAAAATAACTGGATTACAGGCTGTGTGGAGAACGGCAGCGTGGATGAAGATGGCTAGTGCATGAGGCAGAGGAGGGAAGAGCGGCTGGCGGGAGCTGCTGACTCTTCTCCCAGGCTGCTCCTGCACCAGCAGCCTTGGGTGTCGGCTCACTGCGACCTTGAGGAAGAGGCTGCACCAAGGTGTCTGCTTTCCTACGGGCAGCTCTGAGAGTTTGTGCGCCGAGACCAAAGCCAGAGCACTTCGGCAATCCAGCTCTTCCTCTCCACTCCCTGGTTACGACCTCTTCCTGGGGCTCTGCCCGCATTTCCCAGCAGAGAGCAGCAGAGCCTCGTAGCTGCTCGCAGGGGCTCCGAGTGCATCTTCCCAAGGCAGTGCTTGCTTCCGCTAAACACAGCAGCAAACCTTCTGAGGTTGTCTTCTTGCTCAAGAGCGTTGGTGTGGACAGAAAGCGGCCGCTTGCAGTCCCGGAGGTTTGGTGCTTTCCTGAAAAGTGAGGTGTTTACGGAGGACAGAGAAACCTTTCATGAGGGGATACTCTCCCGGTTGTCACTGTGCTCAGTGACAAAAAGGCATGCCTCAAGTGTGGCTTCAGAAGGTGGGGAGATACTTGTAGCAGGTGAAGCAGACCTCTTTCACAGGTGACTGGCATAGACTAGGTAACCCCTTGAGGTCTCTTTCATCCCCGTCTTTGGCAAAGGAGGAAAGAAACGTTCTGTGTTTCGAAATATTTGATTTGGAAACCTGTTTAGGCTACCTTAGGTTTAAACCTTTATATTAAAAATAAAGATTCAATTGTCTCTTGTTCTCTCCTCCTTTTATAATGTTACTATGAATGGTATTAGTGATTAAAATGAAAGAAAAATGTGAGACACTGCTTCTTTGCCAAGGTATGAAAACTAA
Source organism: Trogon surrucura (assembly GCA_020746105.1). Classification (NCBI taxonomy): domain Eukaryota; kingdom Metazoa; phylum Chordata; class Aves; order Trogoniformes; family Trogonidae; genus Trogon; species Trogon surrucura. The sequence continues at coordinate 130,410,922 of CM036617.1, read as the reverse complement.
TTAATCTGTGTCTAATTTAGAGAATGTTCTCCAGAGAAACAAGAACTTGTCCCCTGTTTGGAAACTTACCATCTCTTCTTCAGGGGTTTAAAGAAGCCAAATTTGGGATTATACTGAAAGATCCTCGATGATATTAGCTGGGGCAGTTTCTGTCACTCCTTAATTGTCCCATTCTAATCCCTGAAGCTATTGTGGTTTTATACTTTCCTTTGGGAAATAATTGTAGACCTTCTGGGAGGGCAAACCCTTGTCAGGGAGAAGGCTTTGGTGTTGTCTCACCATCGTGTGGCATCAGAGGGAGGGGATGCTCGGTTCTAACTGATGTCCAAAGTGAATCTTGATCTCTTCCTCTCCCCATCAGCTGTGAAATCCCTGAAGGAAGGGAGAGTCGAGGCGTGATGTTCAGCGGAGGGAGTGATGCCTACAGAGGATGCTGGGGATAAGGACAGCAGCTGGGTGGTGGGAAGGCAGAGGTTTGTCTCGTCACCCTGCAAACAAGGCTTATTGCTGTGTTGTCCTCTGCTGTGAACCCATCTTTCACCACAGGACAGGGAGGCAGGTCTGGTACGGGACAGGCTTTTGGAAGAAAGTGTATCATGTGGTGACAGTAAGACCCTGGATAGCTCTTTCAGTAGATCCCTCCTGAAGAGGCTGTAATCCATGGACAGTTGCTTCGTGCATTCCTCATCGCTTTGTGGCCCGAGTGCCCCCTCCGTCCCAGCTTCCACCACCTCCTCATTTGACCTGAGTGCTGAGCTAATTTAAAATGTGATGCAAACCACCTCAGCCATGAGGTCACCGAGCTGGTCTTCACAGCCTCCCACCACTCACTCTGCGTAGGATCTGGCCTTCTTTATTGATGCGAATGGTGCTGCTTCTCTGAATCGTAGCTGTACATGGGAAAGGTGCAATTAGCTGCTGCAAGGAGCTGGGCCTGTCTGCGTTGCCTTGTTTAACAGAGGCTTTAATTAAAGACCCCCTGATGCTAGAAAGCCACATTAATTATTCATCTGAAAACATTTACATAGAGTCCCCCGTTTCCCTTCTTCAATAAATTATCAACTTCACATCTCCATAATTCATCGAAATGACTAAAAATACATTGTCTCAGCCTCCGTCACCTCCCACCTCACTCTGGCTTTGTCTTTTCCAACTGTGATGGGTTCAGTATCTTAATGTGAAAGCCTCCTACTGCTCTAAAGTAAAAAGGGGGGATGGAGGAAAAGGGGGAGAGCAAGGAAAAGATTTGTTCTTGCATGGGAGTCATGCAGGCAGCAGTAATTTTTCTCTTTTTCTTTCCTGCACAACTGTCGTGATCCTGAGGTTTGAAGTAGCTCATTGACTATTTCTAATGAGGAAGGATCCACTGAGGGGAGGAGAAGAGACATTTCCAGGGGCAAAAGAGGCCTAGGTTTAGAAAATCTCTATGCTCAGCTGCAGATATCCTGTGTGACACAGAGCACACCAGTTAATCTCCCTGGATCACCCCACCGGTAGATCAGGCCATCAGTTCCCTGTTTGCCTGGTAGAGGGATGCTACTTTACTAGTTATAAGCTGTTCCAATAGAGATGTTTTAAAGAGGAAAAAGAACAGACAAGCTTGGGCAGAGGGAGAAGCTCTGCAGCACTTCACAACAAGGATGTCACTATGAGCACAATTGAGGGAAAATTCACTGCAAATAGTTCTCTCCAAGACATTTCACTTTGTGATAAAGTGAACTGTTGCATGAGAGAGGAAAAACCCCAGTCCTCTCAGGGCTTGTTTACATGCAGAGTTAAGACAAATTAGTGTGAGGTGTGAGTTAATGCGCAGAAGTCTACGTAGATTCAACCTCTGTGTGGGTGCTCTCATATAGAAGGAAAATGGCCTCATTTTAAAATGTTGGCAATTAAACAAAAGCAAAGCAAGGTCACTTTAGCATCAAATGTCCATGCAGGGCTTAACATGTGTTAATTCATGTACATTCGTTTCAAACCTTCGGTTAACTTACCTTCACTTTCATGAATGTTCTAACCTGCAAGGGCTTGGACAAGTGTGTGCTCCACCAGACTCTGAATAACTACTGTTCTGCAGGACCAGGACTGGTCTGGTTGCCTACGGAAGCCAGACCTGATGTGCCTTCCTTGGAGCAGAGGGAGCCAGTGGCTGGGAAGGAGTCATCTTCTAAGACCTTGGGTGGAAGGGGGCGGGATGGACACTGCCCGTTGTCTTGGAATGTGGTCAAAGAGAGCATTAGAGAATGAACAAGGAGAAGAGAGCACTGACACTAGAGGTGTTTGCCCACTGACATTTAAAGACATGGGTTCAGTGTTTTCAGAAGGAAATAAAGAGGTTTCTATGTTTGGACCTGAGCACATACAGAATTTGACTCTAAGAATAAAAATAGGGTTGAACTGATTAACGAAACATTTCTCTGTTGAATTCTGTGGGTTTTTACCTTGGGTACTGCTCTCTTGTTGCTGAGAGACTAGAAACTCTTCCCACATCCAATTTCTGGAAAACAATCTGCTGAGGTCTTTTTTAAATATAAAGATGCAAGTCTGATGATGACACCAAGCTGTGTGGTGCCGTGGACTCACTTGAGGGAAGAGATGCCATCCAGAGGGACCTTGACAGGCTTGAGAAATGGGCCAGTGCAAACTGCATGAGCTTCAACAAGTCAAAATGCAAGGCCCTGCACCTGGGTTGGGCCAATCCCGGGCACAAATACAAACTTGCACAGACTGCATTGAGAGTGGTCCTGAAGAGAAAGACTTGAGGGTGTTGATAGATGTCGTGGGTTAGGGCTAGGCCAGCCGCTAACGCAGACAGATGCTCTCTAACCCCTTCTTCCCTCCCAAACAGGAAGGAAAAGTGAATGAGGCAGAGAGACTTATGGGTTAGAGAAGAAAAAGTAGAACAGCTTTAATGAAACAACAATGGAAATAATAGTGAAATAATAAAAATAAAGAACTATATACAACTGTATATATTAGCCCGATACCAAACCCAACTCCCTCCCCCAATAACACTGGTGCTGCAGAGCAGGCAGCACTGGGGAAGCCCCTGGCTCAGCGGTGGCAGGAGCTGGACATGGGGCCTGGATTCAGGAACTCAGGATCCGAATCAAAAGCAGGAGGTTGGATGGAGTCCTCCCTGGACACCAGCCATGGCAGAAACAGGGCAAAGAAGGAAGAAGGGCCAAAACTCTTGTGATCACTGAATGTGATGTATATGGAATGCAATACTCTCGTTGGTCACCTGTCCTGTCTATTACCCCCTGGAGGTGCAACCTTTTACTTCCTTGTGACCCCTCTTGCTACCCGGCACCCCCAGCGTGGCACACAAGAGCCACCAGTGGCCTTGGTCACTATAGGAATAAGTATAAGCAAGAGCCTTTCTGCATCCCAGTCCCAGGCAGTAACTGTAAACATCAGGTGTTAGTAGCAGACACTAGTAGCAGACACTGTCTGCAAAAACATGCTGCTAACTTCAGAACGTGCAGCCTTTTAGAGGAGACTAAACTGGAAGGCAAAAATCACTAAACAGAACTGGGGTTTTTAGCTAAAACCAGGACAATACAAGCTCATGAGCCTGTAGTGCACTAATGCAACCCAGAAGTCCAATCACATGCTGGGATGCATCAAGAGGAGTATGGCCAGTGGGTCAAGAGAGGGGTTTCTCCCCCTTTACTCTGCTTTTGTGCGACCCCAGCTCGAATACTGCATCCAGTTCTGGTGTCCCCACAATAAGAGGGACACAGATCTGGTGGAACGAGTTGAGAGGAGAGCCACAAAGATGACCCAGGGGCTGGAGCACCTCTGCTATGAGGACAGGCTGGGGGAGCTGGGATTGTTCAGCCTTGAAAAGAGAAGACTTCAGGGGGACCTAATAGCTGCCTTCCAATACCTGAAGGGAACCTACAGGAAGGCTGGAGAGGGACTTTTAACAAGAGTGTCCAGCGGTATTACAAGGGGAAATGAATTTAAGTTGAAGGAGAATAGGTTTAGATTGGATGTTAGGAAGAAATTCTCCAGTGTGAGGGTGGCAAGATTCTGGAATAAATTGCCCAGAGAAGTTATGGATGCCCCCTCCCTGGAGATGTTCAAGGCCAGATTGGATGAGGCCTTGAGCAACCTGGTCTAGTTAAGGATATACCTACCCATGGTAGGAATGTTTAATTAGGTGATCTCTAAGGTCCCTACCAACCTAAGACATTCACAGAATCACACAGAATCAAAGAATGTTAGGGATTGGAAGAGACCTCGAAAGATCATCAAATCCAACCCCCCTGCCAGAGCAGGAATGCCTAGATAGTGCTACATAGGAACGTGTCCAGGCGGGTCTTGAATGTCTCCAGAGAAGGAGACTCCACAACCTCCCTGGGCAGCCTGTTCCAGTGCTCCGTCACCCTCACTGAGAAGAAGTTTCTTCTCGAGTTTAAGCGGAACCTCTTATGTTCCAGTTTCAGCCCATTACCCCTTTGTCCTATCATTGGTTGTCATCGAGAAGAGCCTGGCTCCATCCTCGTGACACTCACCCTTTATATATTTGTAAACATTAATAAGGTCACCCCTCAGTCTCCTCTTCTCCAAACTGAAGAGCCCCAGTTCCCTCAGCCTTTCCTCATAAGGGAGATGCTCCACTCCCTTAATCATCCTAATTACCCTGTGCTGGACTCTCTCCAGCAGTTCCCTGTCTTTCTTGAGCTGAGGGGCCCAGAACTGGACACAGTATTCCAGATGGGGTCTCACCAGGGCAGAGTAGAGCGGAAGGAGAACCTCTCTCGACCTACTAACCACTCCCCTTCTAATACACCCCAGGATGCCATTGTCCTTCCTGGCCACAAGGCCACAGTGCTGGCTCATGGCCATCCTGCTGTCCACCAAGACTCCCAGGTCCCTTTCCCCTACACTGCTCTCTAATAAGTCATTCCCCAGCTTATACTGGAACCTGGGGTTGTTCCTACCCAGATGCAAGACTCTACACTTACCCTTGTTATATTTCATTAAATTTTTCCCCGCCCAACCCTCCAGCCTGTCCAGATCTCGCTGGATGGCAGCACAGCCTTCTGGTGTGTCAGCCACTCCTCCCAGCTTGGTGTCATCAGCAAACTTGCTGATAGTACTCTCTAGTCCCTCATCCAAGTCATCGATGAATATATTGAATAATACTGGTCCCAGTACTGACCCTTGAGGGACTCCACTGGATACAGGCCTCCAACCAGACTCCGCCCCATTGACCACGACTCTTTGGCTTCTTTCCCTTAGCCAGTTCACAGTCCACCTCGCTACCCGAGAGTCTAGACCACACTTCCTCAGTTTAGCAGCAAGGATGCTGTGGGAGACTGTGTCAAATGCTTTACTGAAGTCAAGGTAGACCACATCCACCGCTCTGCCATTGTCTATCCACCTTGTTATATCCTCGTAAAAGGCTATGAGGTTAGTCAAGCACGACTTCCCCTTGGTGAAACCATGTTGACTGTCTCTAATGACCCTCTTATTCTTGATATGCCTTGAGATGGCACCAAGGATAAGTCGTTCCATCACTTTGCCCGGGATGGAGGTGAGGCTGACCGGTCTATAGTTACCCGGGTTCTCCTTCTTGCCCTTTTTGAAGACTGGAGTGACATTTGCTTCCCTCCAGTCCTCAGGCACCTCTCCCGTCTCCCAAGACTTCGTAAAGGTGATGGAGAGTGGTCTAGCAATGACATCAGCCAGCTCCCTCAGCACCCATAGATGCATCCCATCTGGACCCATGGATTTACGGATGTCCAGATTGCTTAATTGGTCCCTAACCCAGTCCTCATCGACTAAAGCAAACTCCTCCACTGCCCTGACTTCCTCTGGGGCCTCAGGGGAACGGGGCTCCTCAGGACAGCCTCCGGCAGAGTAGACAGAGACAAAGAAGGCATTCAGTAACTCTGCCTTCTCTGTATCTTCTGTCACCAAGGCACGCACCTCATTCATCAGTGGGCCTACATTGCCTCTGGTGTTAGTTTTATCTGCCACATATTTGAAAAAGCTCTTCCTGTTGTCCTTGACCCCTCTCGCCAGGTTTAATTCTAGGGAGGCCTTTGCTTTCCTAGTTGCCTCCCTACATTCTCAGACAACAGCCTTATATTCTTCCCAAGTGGCCAGCCCCGCCTTCCAAGAGCTGTAAATTCTCCTCTTGCCCTTGAGCTTACCCAGCAGATCCCTGTTTAGCCACGCAGGTCTCCTGGCTCCCTTCCTTGACTTACTACGTGTCGGGATGCTCTGATCTTGAGCATGGTAGAAGCAGTCCCTGAACGCTAACCAACTGTCTTGGGCCCCTTTACCTTCAAACAGCCTTGCCCATGGAATTTTCTCTAGTAATTGTTTAAAAAATCCAGAGTTTGCCTTGGCAAAGTCCAGGGTTGCAATTCTGCTTGCTATTTTGTTTCTGCTACATGAGATCCTGAACTCCACCATTTCATGGTCACTGCAGCCAAGGCAGCCCTCAACCTTCACTGCTTCAACCAGATCCTCCTTGTTAGCGAGGATGAGGTCCAGCAGTGCTCCTCTCCTAGTCAGCTCCTCCACCATTTGCATCAGAAAATTATCATCGATGTACTGGAGGAACCTCCTGGACTGTGGCTGGCTGGCTGAGTTGTCCTTCCAGCAAATATCAGGGAAGTTAAAATCCCCCACGACAACCAGTGCCTGTGATTGTGAGACCGCTCTCAGCTGCCTGTAGAAGGCCTCATCAACTTCCTCACCCTGATCTGGTGGCCTGTAATAGACACCCACAACAGTATCTCTCCTGCCAGCCTGCCCCTTAATTCTAACCCATACGCTCTCAACTTGCTCCTCATCCATGCCTGGATGGTATTCAAGACATTGTAGTTGCTCTTTCACGTAAAGAGCGACTCCACCACCTCGCCTGGCTGGCCTGTCTTTCCTGAAAAGGACATAGCCACCCATGACCACATTCCAGTCATGTGAGCTGTCCCACCATGTCTCTGTAATTGCCACCAGATCATAATTCTATGATCAGGATTCTACGATTCTATGATTCTATGCTAGCTCTGGTTCAAGCTGTTTCTCACAAATTGGTGGAGGCTAACAGGCATAGGAGGGAAGTACAGCCATACTCTGCTTTTCACCAAATACATATCCCTGAAAGGTGTGAACAGTCTTCACTGTAGAATTAATGTAATGGAGAGAAATGTGTGTGTGGACATATGAAATACACACATTTAAATACACACAGAAGCAGTGTCTGTGGCATAGAGGACAGAGAGGGAGAAATGGGATTGTCAGCTGGAGAAGGTGCTGGCTCTTTCAGAGGCTTACTTTTGGAAATTAGTCACTGTTTGGAAGATCTCATCTGCTTCACTATGAACAGCATGGAGTAGTACACTCTAGTTTGTTAGCCCCAGCCCAGCTCTTTAATTAGGAATAGAATTTATCTTAGTGTGCTGTTAGCTCTGGGTGTAACTTCTTCCTACTGATCTTTTCTTTGGAGACTGAAGGTACCATTTCATAGGGTGTGCTTCAAGAGAACACCAATAGAGGTCGTTCTGCTACTCAGGATATCTCTAGAGGATGCTGGGTAGCACTGAACTCGAAGCTTTCTAACATTCAAATGGAGTCAGATACTTAGGATTAAATTTACTGAGATATAAATATCATCTATCGCTGACCGATTAAATTATAGTTCAGCCTATGTTATTAAGGGATGTGAATTAACATTCCTTTGGATGTAAAAGAAACACATTTTTGCACCCATTAGAAAAAAGCTCCCATCCTCCTCTTCCATCTAAGCAAATTGGATTAAATGTTTCTGCAGTGAAGCTATTTAGCGCTTTATACCATTTATGGAGACCCCTTAAAAATTGTTCAGGCCCTGGCTTCCATCCAGATGCACATAAGTGTCAGTCTTCAGCTACCTCACTCACAGTCTGGTGTTTACTGTTAAATTTGTATTGGCCTTAACCTGCTTTGAAGTAATAATTGATGCTGTGTCTCCTGGGGGACAGGACAATATGTAATTGGCTTAAATAGAAGGAAGATCTGATTAGACGTTAAGAAGCCTTTACTAATGGTACAGTAATGAAGAACAAGAATAAATGGCTCAATGCCTGCTTCCCATAGAGAAGTTTGGATGAACACACTGAAATTATCTTACCTTCTTCTGGAAGAAAAGCAGAGCTCATTCTTTGTGGTTTCTTTCGACTTAATTTTCTATGATTGTGCGTATGCCCACGAAATTCTCTTGCCAGAAGTGGCAATAGCAACATTTTCATTACCACTGTATTGTCATTGAAAATGCTACCTCATCAGTGCCCCAAAGGAAGAACAGGCTGAAATAACAGAATGACAGTGAGCGTGTTCTCTCTTTCCAAGCTGGCAGGATCAGACTATTTTGGAAGGTGATGTACATCTCCCATAACCCATGCTGCAGCTTCCTTGGTTGAGCCAAATTGTCTTCCTGACTTTTCAAATGGGAAAGTGTTACCACTGTAATTAGAAACATTAAAGCAATCAAAATGAGCATACAAGCGTGATTAAGGCACTATTGGTTTATGTCCCCTGCAGGCATCCTTTTAGAATAAATAACTTTTTGTTTTAATTTAAACCTCTTCCAAAACATTGCTAAAACAAAAAGGGAAAGGAATTTCTATCGTATATTTGTCAGTAAAACTACTTAGTTTTCAATCTCGTAACCTGGTTTCCACTGGTACAATTTCCCCACACTGCTAGAATCTAGAGGGATACTTTTGCTTTTGAGCCTTGTAATTGCAATGGCCAATTAAGCCCAAGAAAGATGCTCAGGGTTACCCATGGATCAAGGTAGAGTTGCCACACAGTGGCTTAGCAAAAAGTGGATATACGTACACCCCGAACATGTGACTATCTTCTGACCTGGCTGCCTTCAGTTCACAGGAAGATTGAACAACTGGAAAAATGGCAGATGGACTTTATCTGAGATTGATGTTAACCTCCCTGCTGATGGGATGTCGTCTACTGAGTATTCCTAGTGGACTGGGAAGAAGCCTCAGATCTGACCATCTCAAGAGGGATTTCTCAGAAATGTCTTACTCAAGGCCAGCCTTCCCTGTTTTACTAAACTTCGGGTCTTTGATCTACCCTCTGGTGAGATCCCACACAAACCCTCAGTCTGACTGGCATAGGTGAGAAACAGAGAGCCAGCTATTAGTGATGCAGATGGGAGGACATGGTCACTTCCTCTGAGGACCTGTCTTTCTAACAGGGTTAACAAGGGCTCTCTTAGTCACTGGCCCATCCATGGCTATTCCATACTCAGCCTTTGCCCACAAACCAGAAGAGTGACGGCTCCACAGTTGGCATCTCCCACCACCCTGACTTACTCGGCTGCAGTGAGCTGCAGGGTAAACTCATCACGTGTGTTCCTTCAGTCAGATAACACGGTGATCAACAGGTACTGCTGGGAACTGCATCAGGTTCCTTGTCCTAACACTGTCCTCAGAGGTGAGAAGTGCCATCCATCAGGATCTAAATGTCCCCATACTGGACAGCTGAGAAGAGATGGACAGGCTAAACCACAGAAATAGATAACAGACACTGACTCTGAGTATTCTTTATAGTTCTTCATGCTAAAAATGAGTCATGGCAAAAGTCAATGGGTGTACTCTTCCTCCCATAAACTAACTCAGCCAGAGGTTCGAGGAATGCAAGGGGTAATTTTTTGGCTCAGATTTGAGCACACATATGAAGGTGAGAACTAGAGATCACAGCTGCCTTTGCTCCCTAGCTCTGGCTGGGATCTGCAGCCTTAGAGCGACCGGAGCGAGCAGCTCCATTATCCCATTAACCTTGCCCTGGTGGTGAGGCTACTACTTTCCTTGGTTGCCTGGCTTAGAACTGCTGTAGTTTCTGATCAGGGAAGGAAGCACAGGAGAACCCTTGTGCGTGAGGATCTCCTGCAGCACCTCTGCAGAGGGCCATAAACACCACTCCTCTACCTCACTTCTTCTGTTTTTTGTCCCGTCCCTGCTGAGTTTTGCACCAGCTGACGTGCCATCTGCACAGAACAGACTGACTCTTTCCCTCACCCCACACCCTGTGTGGAGGCAAGGGGCTGGCGACTGGCTGCGACAGACGTGCAAAAGGACAAGGTGAACGTCACAGGCAGCACCAAGAAAATCCGTCCGAAACCCTGTTCCATATGGGGAAGCACAGTTCCAGCTGTTCAGTTTTCAGAGTAAGCTGGCTCTGAAGCTGCTGCTATGCTGGCTTTAATGCTAGGCAAGCACAGACCCATCAGGGCTGGTGGGCAGGGGGCAAGCAGCAGGGGTAGCAGCATCACGCTGGTACAAGGAATCTTGTGATGCTAATGCTCCCCATGATTATGCTATTAACAGCCAAGCAGGGTAGAGTTAAATGAGTAAAGGTAGATGAGAAAAGGAAAACAACTGAGACAAATGATGTTTAAATGTGATGGCTCATTAAACAAAAGCGCTCTTCTATGTTTCTTTCCTTAGTAGCAAAAAAAGGGACAATGGCCTAAGTAAGAGGCAACCCCTTGGCAACAGAAAGGACTTAGAGAAAGTAGTAATTTAGCAACCAACGAGCAGAGACATTTTGCATGAAGTAACTCAAGTGAAGGGGTTTGCAATGTCTTTGCATGAGGCAAAAAGCTTTTTTCAGCCCAAATCCTAGGAGCTTCTCACTGTTTGAATATCAAGGACCAGTCCTGCTTTCCTGCACATCCGAACTCCTGCTGTCTCCAGCAGATGTTTTGGAATGCAGAAGTCAGTGCGGCACAGGCCACGGGTCTCACACATCCACAATCCAGTCTGGCCTGGCTTACCAGCACTTGCCTGTGGGCCTTTGGTCCTGATCAGACCCTATAGATCTTAACAGATTTTGAGATGTTATCCTAGTGAATCCCCCTCAGAAAGGCAGGAGCAATTTCAACAGTGTCCTTCCTGCCAGCTGTATAAGCAGTTCTCAAAGCGTCCAAGCGGTAGAAGCTCTGCACCCCTCAAACTGAGCAACTATTCTAGTATTTCATTGTCATTATCCACCCTGTCAGTATATTGTCCTTTACAGCCAGGATATGGAGGACAAATTATTTCCTACCTCTTTGATGAAGCCTTAGTATCAATTTTGTAATAGACTGCCTCTCAGCCTTCTAACAACATGCGAGAAGAGATCTCCATAACGTTCATCTGTCTTACAAGGCAAATGGCTACTCCATATTTGTATAAATCATGAAACTGGGTGTAATCTTCTGCTGGGGAAAAAAAAAAAAAGATGGAATCTATTATATTGAAGTTTCTGTTGTTTTATTTATGAGAATAGTGAAGGCCATAGTCTTCAGACATAAAATACATGATCCCCCAGGAGCTTCCACTGGTAAGCTCTTGAGCTGATAAGACGGCCCTGCAATTCAGCAGTAGTGGAGGACAGGGCACTGGACTTCTGTGCCAATTCAGAATTTGTCAGGAATAAGAGAGACTGAGTACATAATTTCTTTCAAAGTTAGGACATCTTGGATGGCAAGAGAATAAATACTGCTTTTTTTCTTGTTTTCTGCACGGGCCACCTAGGCTTAACAGAACTTACATTGTTCAGCCATTTGGATGCTTTAGAAGGTATGCTGCTAGCCCTCTCCATAAGAGAAGGATCTTAGGAGGAAACACAGAGGTACCAGATTTAAACACGCTATTCGTTGACCTTTTTGAAGGTCAGGCACCAAAGAACTAACCCAGATTCTAGGATTCCTGCTGAAATGGTGGTGCACAACAGCAGCAGTACAGGCCCTTCTGTCAGCTGTGTTCTGCATGTGACTGTGCTGACATCGCAAACCACAGTAAAAGCTGCAACAGAAGATCTCCTGTCTCCCAAACATCATTTGATCCAAGAGGGTTTGAACTGACTTGAAAGCAACTTTCATCAACACCCTTTCTGTTCCAAGTGAGGAGCTTGCACCACTGAAACTGCCTATTCATGAAGCTCATGGGAAGACAGCCAACAAAATACAGCATCCATATGGGAAGTGCTTATTGGTTAAGAGATGGCAACTTTGTGGACATGAAAAATGTTGCCGAGACAATTTATCTACAATGGGGAGTTTAAACATCCAGTTCTCACTTCTATAACCACTGTGTCTCCCGTTTAGTGGATGTCAAAATGTTGCAGTGTGTCAACATCTCATTTTGTGCATAAAAAAACAATGGTCTGATTGATTGGCCTCAGACTCATTTTTGTTCAGAATCGTCAAAGCCCCATTACCTGGATGACATGAGTCAGAGAAAGTAAAGTCTCACAGATTATGATGATATAAAGCAACCTAAGTCTGCAAAAGTATAACCGACAGATTGCATATTAGGGCACACTGTGTTTATAACTGACACTCTGAAAGAAGATACCTAATATTAGTCAGAGCAACCTACAAGGAAAACAGGAAACTATGGCAAGGCAAGGCCAGCTGGACATGCAGTGATGGAAGCGTGTTTCACCTTGGCCTCTGACGATGAGTGAATTTCCAAAACTTCTTACTGACAGCAGGCCTTAGCTCCAACTCTGTTGCTTAATTGTGGGTGAGTGGGAAGCTAGGACATTGCAATCAGCAGAGATCCAGTCAATGCAGGTGGTGCAGTTTGGAGAGCTCTGCTGCTTCCACTGAACTACACACAGCTGATTGGCCAAATAGCTCTCTAGACTCTGCAGCCAGCATTGACTCATTTTTTTGTTGACTATAAGCAGACATTTGCCCCCTAGGTCACATCTCACAGGCCAGAGACCTACATCTCACACTGGCTGCAGGTACACACAGTTTAACTCACTCCTGAGCTGCAAACCTCAGTTGGTGGGCGCCTTGACAATCAGTAACAGTAGCAAGTTCCTCTAAAAGGTGGTTACCAAAACATAATCTCTGATTCCCTGGGAATATCACCTTGGTATTTGAGACCAGCCCTTCCACTTACTTTCACGTCGTGAGGATGTAGAAGGTGTCTGGAAACTGAGTCCTGAGCTGGAATGTCTTCTGAGTGGTGTGTTCACAAAACACAAGTCAAGAATATACAACGATGTGTTTGTCTCAAAACTTTCACCCACCTTCCTATCTTGTAAATGACTTCTTCTCCTGGTTTTGCACTGATGGATTTCTTAATGCTTCCTTAATTCTTTCCAGGTGGCCTCTTTCCAGTTTCACATCTACTCATGACCACATTTTCTTCCTATATCTACTGAAAGTGGTAACCACTGTATCTGTTCCAAAACACCTTCCCATGGACAGACCCAGGGGGCTACTGATGACAAACAGCAACCTGATGGTCATTCACGTTATGCTTGACATGTAAACCCGCCAAGGATGACCAGAACAAATGGGACTTGACTGTCTTCATAAATTTCCTCGAGTGCCTGGTGAGAGGCAGAACATGCTCTTACCAACGACCTCTGAGACTGCAGCATAAAAATAACCTAAAGCATTTAAAAAGCAGCAAGAGGGGAAGGATGCATTTTATGTCAATTCAGTCAAAAAGTCCTCAGAATTAGTTGCCTGAAGTGTTTGGGAAAGCTGACAGAGTATAATAGCACAGAGACTATTTTCTTGCTTCTCAGCAAAGACAGCATTAATCGTCTGGGCTTAATATAGCCTTCCACATGCCAAGTGGGTGCAAAATTATGTCTGGTATTAGAAAACCAACTTGCCATGTGGACAGACTTAAAGATGTGGGGTGTGGATGCAAATGGAGTATGCCTAAGGACATGCAGTGACCTTGAGAATTATGTACCGTATCTCTGGAGACAAAGTGCCTCTTCATTATGGACCGTGACAGCGATGGAGCTCTTCATCAGTGGTCTGGTAAGGAAGGACTTGGCTTTGGAGTCAGTCTTGAATTTTGTGATCCGGCTATATCCAGGGATGTCTGAGTACGAGAAATTTACTGGAATTGGGTGTATACACTATTATAATATCTGTATGCATAATATATTGACCAGCATACCTCAGGATTGTGCCAGGGAGAGGATCCATAGCTCTGCTTGTTTGCAAGAACATCATGTATAGAAAAAACCCATAGACCTGTAACATTCTCCATCCTCTTCTATACCCAGCCTGGCTTGATTGGTGTACCTTCTGCCAAAAAACTACACTTATTTCGATAGAAAGGGAGAAGAAATACGGCTGGGCATCTCATCTGAGACTTTGACTGAGCTCTTCAGGAATGCAGTCAAACCCTTTAACATCCTGTATTGTAACATCTGTACAACCCAGCTTAGAGATTGTTGTTCTAGTGTTACTACCTAGTAAAGTGGACTGAATCGCTCAGTGCTTATGTAACACTCTTTACTTTTTGTGCATGAATTGTGTCTCAATCCTGTTTATCTCCCCGTAGATTTTCTCAGAAGTTATTAATAAACAGTTTTGACTAATATTACAGGTTTTGCAGTGAATTCTTTGTTGTTCTGTCTGTAGTTGGCCTCCTTGGCTATGCAGTGATCTCTCTCTGTGATCTCTGATGAGAAGATTAATTTTAAGGGCATGATAATAAATATAGTGTTGGTGAAGTCTTTTGGACAAATATAAATCTTTGCTAAAATTAGAAAATGTTCAGCCTAGCATTTCTGTGGTTATCCAGATACTGACATACAACGACATCACGCAGAGTGAGTCAAGCAGAAGGCTGATTCATGGATCAGGATTTTTGATAATCAACCAGTGCTAGTATTTAGGTAATTATGTCTCTACAGGATGTTACGACATGTCTATTGTACATGTGGTGCCAGTTAGTGAGGCAGCTTCTTTTTATTAATTAAAATGTACCTTTCCTGCCTTAAAACATTGAGACAATTGTGGGAATTTCTCTTATTACTGAGCCACCTGCTGCCTTGGTGAAAAGGATGGGGCTCAACTTGTGTGAATTAATGCTGAACTGGAAGCACAGAGGAGATTACCTACAACTCCTCATCTGACTGCTAAAAGAATGACGGGTTTGACAGCAGGGGTGGAATTGAGAGAAGTGGCTAAAGAGGGGAAGGAGAAGTAAGAACATCCCAGGCATTTCTAATGGTGATCTTCTGGTGTTAGTGACCACACTGAGTGCCACTGAGACCCACTAGGCTGAGGAGCTGATCCATGTCTCTCCTCCCAGCTGGGAAAGGGGCCCAAATGGCTGTATATTCTGCCACCACTTGGCTGTTGCAGCTATCAGGGGGTATGAGCATCCTTTAAGGGTGCACATGCTCTAGTGCAAACCCCTCTCCTGGCCCTAGCCAGGAAGGGAGATCTGACTTCCTGAAAAGCAACTGGTATGCACTTAATGTCTTGTGGTATCCCGGACTTCATTAAGAACGTGGCAGGAAGTCAAGGGAGGTCATCCTCCCCCTCTATTCTGCCCTGGTGAGGCCACACTTGGAATACTGTGTCCAGTTCTGGGCTCCCCAGTTCAAGAAAGACAGGGAACTACTGGAGAGAGTGCAGCGGAGGGCAACAAAGACAATTGGGAGACTGGAGCATCTCTCTTATAAGGAAAGGTTGAAAGAGCTGGGACTATTTAGCCTGGAGAAGACTGAGAGGAGACCTTATCAGTGTCTACAAGTATCTAAAGGGTGAGTGCAGGGAGGATGTATCCAGACTCTTTTCGGTAGTTCCCAGGAACAGGACAAGAGGCAACGGGCACAAGCTGGAAGACAGGAAGCTTCATTTATTAATGAAGAAGAACTTCTTTACTGTGAGGGTGACAGAGCACTGGAACAGGCTGCCCAGGGAGGTTGTGGAGTCTCCTTCTCTGGAGACCTTCAAAACCCACCTGGATGAAATCCTGTGTAATGAGCACTAAGCAATGCTGCTTTAGCAGTGGGGTTGGACTAGATGATCTCTAGAAGTCCCTTCTAACTCCAACAGTTCTGTGATTGATTCTGTGATTCTGAGTTGTTGTCACTGGCTGTGCTGGCTGTTAGTTATATTGGGGTTCTGCTTTCCTTCCCAGCCTGAGACTGGGAAGCAGAGCTGTGCTCCTCAGCACTAGACCACTGTTTGGGCTATGCATGGAGAGTCAATCCTGTCTCCAGAGCACAAGACATGCATCTGTCTCAAACTTTCTCAATGGGAATCTTCTAACAAACTCTGTCTCATGTTCACATTTGGGGAGAAGCAGCCTTAACTGCCTGCTAGACCTCTAGTGCACAAAACTACTGGAGCCTGTCTGAAGGCCTAAATAACAAGGCACAAGGTGCTTGCTCTCAGGCTGGAGCACCATAGCCATGTTGGTGTTCATCGGAACCCTGCCAGTTCAAGGCTGCTCACTGTGCTCCTTCCGCTGGAAGTTGCCTCACTGTTCCTGTTTCCTTCTCTCTTTTCCCCTCCCCATGCCAGGAAAGGCTCCTTGGCTTTTAGGTGGGGGCACATCACGGCAGATGTGTGTTCTCCTTTGAGACTTGCCCACTGCTTGGCTTAATTAATCCTGACACGTTGCAGTTGCTGTTATGGAAGACACGTCAAGAGAAATTAGACAAGCTTGTAGCATGAAAACGGAGGAAGCCAGGACTGAGCAGTGCCTCGCTTTCCTGGAGAAGTTTGATTTGCTTTCCCGGCAAGGGCGATGGGGGGCTGGATGGCAGTGAGCAGAAGAGGCTGACCTGTGTCACCTGCTCTTGGCACAGTCACTTTGCACTGAGGTCCACCAAGGGGACAAGTGAGGAACCATTCCCCAGACAAGCCCAGCAGGGGATCTAACCAGCAGCAACTGGCATGGCTGGGCTTTCGTGAGAGCTGGGACAGCCCTGGGATTTGGCTTGGCTTAGGGTCCCAGTTCCCTGAAGCGTAAGGCTGCAGGGAGCTCTGGGCTTAGTTGAGCTCCTCAGGGAACAGAGCACTGCTGAGTTGCTTCTTTATCTGTCTTTATTCTATGAGTGCCTTCAGCTGCTGTTTCTCACCACTTCCTTTACCTTTATATCTATTGACTTGAATAATTTCATACACCAATCAAATTTTTTTATTTATTTTTCAGCAGCTTTCTTGCTTTTTTTTTCTTAAAGTAAACAACCTTCACACCATTAGACCATTGCATCTGAGCTTCTCCCTTTCTGCAGAGATCTGATTTGATAAAATGAGAAGCTAGTGTAATACTACACAGTGCAGCTGCACAATGCAGTTGCACTGTAAACACATATTTCCCTCTATATGAACATCTCCTTCTCTGTGCTCTCCTGTGGGATATTTAGCTTGTAAGTCTACAGATGCCACAAGCCTGGAATAGAATTGCACTTACAGAGAACTGGCTTTGACATTTAAAATTCGTCCAAAGTTCAGGAGTGTATTTTGTGTTGCTTATCTTGGGGATGCAAGCAAATAAAGTTTTGCTTCTGCTTGATGCATTGGTAAAAAAGTCCCTTTATTCTACCACAGACAAGCACTAACTCGCCAAAGGGATGTTGCTCATATTTAAATATTAAGAGCAAGGCCTTGCCGTGGCATGGGATCTCTGGCTTGCCAAGCTCAGAAGCAAGTTTGGCTTCCAGTGGTGTACAAGGAATATATTTCTGCTGTTTTGAACACACAGACTGCACATCCTGTTGCAGGCGTCGGAGGTCTCTTTCCCGATGTCTATGCTGCGCTCTGTGCAGGAGTGCCTCTCTGGGACTCTTCAAGGGGGCATTGCACTAAGAGGCAGAGAAGAGACCAGGGACTCAGAAAGGATCGTAGAGAGAAGAAAAAAGAAGGATGGTTTCTGAAGGACTATGCTACTCCATAGAGGACAAAGGCCTGCAGCAGAGGTGCTGGCTTTGGTGGCTGTGATGATAGTAACTGCTCTGTACTGTCAGGGCTCTGTGCTGCATCAGTGAGATCCACACCCTGGGGCTGCTCAGCGGTCGGTCTAGGCACAGGGTTACGCAGGGCAGAAGGTTATGGGAGGCAGCAAGAAAGACAGTCATGGTCTCTTGCCCACTATACTTACATGTGCAGAAGAAAGCTGGGCTGTTGCTGCCCAGCAACAACCCCTCTCATCTGCAGAAATCAGTGCCTCCTGGTTTCTGTGTCAGTCAAAGCTCAGCTCACCACTGTGAGACAAGTCCCACGGTCTTGTGTATTGTGTCCCTCATCCCCATCCCAATCCATGTTCTTCAAAAAATAAGTGTCATTTATTCTTTCTCTGTTGTGGCCAGAGAAAAGAGAGGTGCTCTGTTGTGCTGTAGAAGACATAGTTTGTGGGGACAAGCCCTCCTCTCTCACTTTGGGCTTGTTCTGAACCTTACTGCACATATTTAACGTGTAAGAGAGCAAAGGGTTACAGGGGCTATGAGAAAAATGGCTGAGAGAACAGTCCCTGATCTCACATTGATTCGTTTCTCCCTTCACTCTACTCACCTCCAGTGGTGCTGCTCTGCGAGATTGAAAGTCATCAGGCTGCATAGAGTGATTGCTGTTTGTTATCACAGCAGGTCTGTCTGTCCTCTGGGTGATGAGTTTCCAATGAATTTACAGGAGATCTGAACCTGGTAGGCAGGATCTTAATGTCCATTTCCTTGCTGGGAGAGCTGCAGAAGCTGTGAGTATGGAGAACAGCCTCATAGCCCTGTGTGTAGAGGTATGTGTGTCTGTCTGGTGCTGATCACACTGCCTGAGGTGAGAATGCCCCTTTGCTTCTCTCTCTCTGTGCCCATCAGGCCACTGCTTGAGCCAGGGCTGCCTTCTGCTGCTCTGCTTGGGAGAGGTGCACACCAGGGCTGCCACACAGCACAGCTGTTGCTTTTTTTTTTTCGCAAATAAAGTTTATTTCACTAACCAAAACTTCCCATGACTTAGAAAGGGGCTGCACTAGACTAGAGCTGCCAGCTTAAGGCATTTTAACACAAGCGCAAGCAGAGCCCCTTGATGCTTTCGACCTGCACTACCTCTATGTATCAGAGTATTTTCCATCTGAACGGGTGAGATGCAGAAATCTTGGGAGCTTTTCTTTACACTCAAAGCTATCACAGGGCTTCTTAGCCATGTCAGGAAGATGGACTGCTGTAGGGCTGAAGGACTGAGGCTAAGACAGGACTTTCGGGAGGAGCTGCTGTTGGTGGACCATTGGAAGCATTCCGCTTCTTGTGTCCTGCATGTCTACAAGTTCATGTCCTACAAGTCCTTTGCCTGCTTGAGCACAGCAGTATCCAACCTGGCCTAATGATTTGTCATTAACAACTCTTGGATGGCAGATTCAGATCAGAAGTTGGGCTTAAAATTGGCAAACTCCGTTACTGCAGGTAGCATTTGCAGTGACAAGTCCTATTTTGTGGCCTACTTGGCTCAAGCGCCAGGTGCTGCACCTGATGGGATCCCTCCTCCTTCCCTTTACTGCTGTTGGGCTGGGAAAGGCAGGCCACTGCCACAGGGTGATGTGGCCTGCATTGGCATCCAAAGGTTTTGGTCAGGGAGTGGTGCCACTTGTCTTTACCCCAAGCCTGCACAGGTGAGCGACAGTAGCCAAACCAGTGGAGAAGATGTCTGTCCCGGCTCACTGGCACTGCTGACCTGTTGGAAGTCGCCGTCCTTGCACAATCTGCTGGGAAAGCTGTGCAAGTCTCATTGCATCATGCAAGTTGTGTAATATCCACGAGCTTAGCTCACATCAACCATTTTGATGGCTTCAACTAATCAGTTTGTTTTTCCTGTGTCTCAGATTTGGGAAGGTTCCTGTGAACTGGTCTCCCAGCAGAGCTGAACTGGTCTCCCAGCAGAGCTGCGTAGATTCTCCCTCCTCACAGGAGCAATGAGAGCAAGCTGAGGTATCATCTCCCAGGCTGAACCTGGGAGAAGGCATCTCTCCATCACCTAAGGCCTTTCTCGTACACAGCCCTGCCCTGAATTAGTTAAAGCAACACAATCTCCTCTCTGAGCTCTCTCATGTCAGTTTAAAAGTAGCTTACATCTGCTTTTTAATTTATAATTTCCTTACAGATTTAACTTGGATCATCATAAGCTGTTTCCAATCCTATAGAGAGTGAGTGAAGGCAGGGGGCTTTCAACTAAATGCATGTAACACCAGCAAAATTCTATGTGTGGGCAAGCTCTGAGCAACGTGACTGAAGGCATGTGAATATTCATGGCCATTAGAGTCAAAATAAATACAGTGTAGATGACCTAATAAAACAGTGAATGCAGTAGCAGGAACTGCTGTCAGTGTCCATGAGCAAAGAAGAACAAAGTTCGGTCAAGGAAAAAAAAGTAGATTCACTTTGCATTATTCACCCAACCACAGCTTCTTCTCAGGGAGACCAAACTGTTGAAAGACAGGGGAAGAACAGGGGAGGGCAAGGCAAAAACTGTAACAGTGCAACAGAAGTAATAACAAAACATTTTTTCATGTTTCACCTATTGAGGCTATTAAATATGTTGGCTCAGTGTGGGAGGACACGATCCCTGTGATACCTGAAGTCCTCAGGCAGGAGCAGTGACACACAGAGACAGCTCTGAGACTTTCCACATTGGTTCTGAAGGGTGGTCTAAGGAGGGTTTTTTGCTGGACCTCGTCAAAGGAAGGGAAGAATTCCCACACTCTTCACTGTGCGACTGCAACACAGTAGGAATGGAAGGACTAGCAACATCTGGCTGGGTCAAGAGAGAAGACCTACTGGTGGTTCTCCTGTCCTTATACCCGTGCTCTTGGATAAACCACTATGAGTTAGCTATCATTAGTGTCTCAACAAATCATGATAAGGTTTGGGGACCAGCTCCTATGGGCTTTAGTAAACCTGGACCTTATTAGACATCTTCTGGAAAGTCAGCAGAGTCTTTGCACATTTGCTTCAATGTTACTAATTTACAAGGGTTATTCAATTAGGAGAGTCCGTTAACTTGTAAAACTTTACTTATTTACACTGTTTCTTGGAGAGGGATTTTCTCAAAGCGTGATGATGATAAGCTTAGGCATTACAAATCCTCTTGCTGCTTTTGTCAACAGGCAGTCTGAGAGCATTAATCAGCGAGACGCACGCTTCCCGGCTGCGGCTTTGCTCCAGTTCCCTGCTGCTGGGCATGGCCCTGTGAGGCACCAGCTTCACCCCAAGTCTGGAGGAGAACAACACACTGGCATTAGCCTTTCCTAGAGTTGGAAGCCCCATTTGAGAGGCAGCAGCAATCGGGATATTTCCCATGACCCCCTTTTCAGGCAGGAGGGAATGCAAAGCTGTCTTGTCCTCAAAAGCAGAGCACTTTCCCTAAAGCGTGCATTTCAGCTCAAGGCCATTTTCTCGCACCATACATGTTTCTACTGCGTAAAGCTTCAGCAGGGCATGATGCAGGATACACTTGGGCTTCGAAGCATGCTCCAAATCACTTTCCAGACAAGTCAAAATCTGTGATTCCAATTACTTCTGCAGAGAAGATCCATGAAGCACAGGGTGAGGAAGATGGGGAGTCTTGTGACCTCCAAACCCTTAAGACTATCTTGACCACCTTGAGGAGTGCCTCAAATGCTCCTTGTTTGTCTAGGAGCCTCCAAGTGATTTCAGTCCAAGCCAGTTATGTGGTTCTGTGTTATTCGCACAGCAAATGTGGTGGGTAGATACTGCTAATCTGCTGCTCCTGGGAGGTGCTGGTATTCATTAATGGTATGAGGAACTTGGCATGATTTCTGCCCTGCCCCAGCCCGGGGTGTTATTTATCTGTGTGTCACTGCTCCAAGTGAGATTTTTAAACAAAGAGGAGTTTCTCATTCCTGCTAGTTACTGAGATTTTGCTCTGGGCATTTGGTAGATCCTCAACTCCCCAGTGCACAGCCAGTGTTGGTGCATGAAGCGTGAAGTTTGAACCCACCCAGCAGACTGGGATGTGTCCTTCCTACATGAGGGATTTGCTGAGATGGTGTTGGGGAAGGTGAACCCATCCACTAGCTGGTTTGGGCAAGAAAGCTGCTATCCTGGACAGTGAGAAATAAGGGTAGCACCCAGCTGCCCAAACAGGCAGGTATTAGACACATGGAGGGTTTGACACAGGTTGTGTACACATGAACTACTGCTCCTTTTGACCCTTGGTCCAGTGTGTTCCTGTCTGGCTGCTCAGAATTTTCTTTTTGGTGTTATTCAGAGCATTATTCTGTGTATCGACATTTGCCTTCTTTGAAAGCTACAGGGAGAGGATAACCCGCAGTCTTCTTATGTGGAAAATGCCAATAATGAAACCAGATGCAGCAAGTTCTCCCTTTACTAAGAGCTCCACAGTTTCAGTAATATATCATGAGCATTTTGGTAGCCTTTGCTGCCTTGAAGGGGTTTGCTTCTTGAAGCAAATCGATTTCCCCTCAGAGTCAACATGAAAGTTTCGCAGGCCTGACTGTTCTACAGGTGCCTGTGCAAGATCTAATATATGTGTTAATGTGCATGAAAGAATGTTGCTAGGAAACTCATGAGAGCTAAATGAGAAAAAGCTGTTATAGAGGCAAGGGACAGGGCCTTAAAAATCTTCCTTTGCAGTCTTGCTGATGTTGTTATTGTATAAACAGGGCCAGCTGTGAAGCTGGGTTGGGTCATTCACTGGTATCAGTGGACCTGCTTAAACAGCAGCAAGAAAAGAAAAAAAAGGAGAGAAAAGAGAAGAAAGGCTTGACTTTGCTTTGCGCTGCTGGTGAGGTCTTGATGTTGTTCCACTCTAAGCAAACTTCACTATACCCTCTGCTTCAAGAAAGGGTAGGTAAGTGTTTTTCTTCCAGATCAGCTGTGGTGAGGACTCTGCTCTGCCTTATTTCACTGTACTTGTTCATTATTCATGGGTAACCAATCTGAGCCAGCCTGTTGTAGGCCTCTCTGAGCCCTAAGTTAGGGCAATGTTTTCCCATTAAGCCTGAAAATGTTCTGTGGTGTCTAGAACACTGAGGGAGATAACTTTTTGCCGCTATATTTGTTTCCAGTGGGCCTCTTAAATGCAGCTCAAAGGTGATCTTGAGTGAGAAATCTTCCTCTATTCTTTGTGGTGTCAGAAGCCTATAGAGCCTGAGAGATGCAAAGGTAACAGATACTGCTGATAACGTAATTTGAAAGAGGCTGAAAAGACTTCTGGCTCAGGTTGCCTGTGGGTACACTTAATGTGTGATCTTCTGACTTCTCTTTGCCCTCTCCTAACGGCATGTTATTTCCATAACAAGTCTTGCTCTTGCTGCTGTTACTGACCCTAAGAAGTAACCCCATTTATGTCTTGCGAAGGGGTTAGGGAATGTTGAGCTCGTCCTGTTTTGGAGAAACATTGAATTTTTTGTGTTATGCATTTTCCAACTGCTGTAGAAGTTGGGTTTGGCAATCCTGGCTTGGTCTCAGCTGAAGCTATAGCATTCTGCTAATTTAGATTTTTTTTTTTAACTTCTTCAGTACATAATACTTCCATTCATGTCATCACTTATCACATTTTTTTTTATTTTTGTTTTTTAGAAACAGCTAGGAAAAAACAAATAAAAAAAACACCAGTCAAGAAACCCCACCAGCCAAACAAACTAATTAAACTCCAGCAGCAGAAGTTTTCTTTGGATATTACCATTTGTTCTCTCAGCTAAGACTGACCTGTAGGTGCCTGCTATTAGCTGGAAAGGGCAAGTCTTTGCTGTGATGCGATGTGTGGATGAGAAAAAGCTATGTGCCAGATAAGCTTTTTTGGAAACGAGTTGGGAATGGATTTGTTCCTCGTGTCCTGAAGTACAACTTGTTTGTGTCTCATCTTGAAAGAGTCCTGATAACTTTTTATCCTATTGCATGCTAACTGCTTTTTTTTTTTTTAAAAAAAAAAAAAACAAACAGCTAGAATAATTTAGTGAGCTTAAAATGTTTATTGGAAGAATTTTCTCCTCCTTGACTCCCTAGTGTTCAGTTCCAGAGACTTACATTTTTTCCACCTTCAAGGCTTTGCGTACCTAAAAGATTGCATGATTTATTTTTTTCTGTCTCTTAGCTTATTTAATAAAAATTAATTCCTTTCCTTAAAAACTTTGTCTCGGCTACACTTGAAAGCCTTCACGACTACAACAATACTGCTACTGAGAACAAAGTTACCTCTATTTCAGTGAATCCAGCTGTTCAGAACTCAGAGGGAATTAGCTCTGCAACCATTTATAAGTTACTCAAATGCATTTCTATGCACAAAAAGTCATAGCATTAAAGTCTTGAGTCTTTTCAGGACATGTCTCCCCCTTTGTGCAGCTGGGAATTACCTTTCCCTAATAGCATGAAGCTTCCATTTCTATCCCTTCACAACCATCAGGCATTAAAGATAAGAGAATTTTTGTTGTACAGGGTTTTTGTGCCTAGAAAAGCATCATTTGCCCAAGGCTGAATCTGAATCTTGTCTGTCCTGAGTAGGGATAGTTTGGGGAGAAATGCCTTTGAAACTGATGAGTTATTTGTAACACTAGAATACATCTCAGTGAAGATGGATTAATGGGTAGAGTACAGCTGAGCTGGTGAAAGGTACATGATTAATTCAGTTTTGACAGGGCTGTATAATTTATAGCCTGGATCACACATCCAATTAGGCATATCACGTTCTTTATTTCTATAGCTGTGGAACAGGAATACCATATCCAAATGTTAACTGTAGTGTGCTTGATGCTGTACAAACAGATATAAAGATACAATGTGTGAGAGAGAGAGAGAGCATCCACCTGAGAATTGTTGATACTATTTTGAAAGGCGGTGCTGCTCACCAGTGAAATATTAGGCTATTGAAGCTTTTGTGCTTAATGAGGTCCTGGCTATTTCCATAAATGTCCTAGTTCCTGTCTTTGCAGCCATTCCCTCATGGAGGCCAAGTTTGATTCCAAGAAGATATAAGCTGAGGGAGGCTATTTAAGTGGAGAGGAGAGGCATTGCAAATGTGGATGTCCTGTGATGCAGTAGATGTGGGGTTTGGGTGGCACGGTCACCAGAGTTTAAAGTTTTGCTCAGGAGGGATGTGTGGGCTGAAACTACAGTACAGGACTGTAGAAAAGGAGAATTTGCCTGTAAAGGAAGCAATTTGTCCCAGGCAGAAACAGGTCACTGTGCCATGTTATAAGCATGACCAAGTTGATGAGGAAAGCTAGCTAGACTGGAGCTCCTATTTCCTCTAAGGGCATTAGCTGTGGAGCCCTTGCTGCGGACCCATCTCTCCACATCTAGCAGCCTAGGGAAAGCAAGCTTAAACTGAACTGCTGCCTCTCTGTCTTGCAGGGAACAATCTACCCCCCCAGCCTCCAGTCAAAGAATCGCTAAGTGGATGTCATTCAAAACCCCGCGTTGCTGTTGTGGCACTGAAGACCTTGCTGTTATGCCTCTACCCGTGAGACTGGTGCAGGAGCTCTGCCATGCACCCCTGTATCTTGCCTTGGGGCTACTGTTCACTGCACAGCTTGTGCTCCCCTTGCTAGCGATTTAGGAAGTATCGCTGCATAAATCAGTATGCAGGGAAATAACTTAGCATCTCTGCCAGGTGTCTGTTTTCCTGCAGTCTTTCCCAGTATTTCAGACTGGATTGGTAATGAGCACAGAGCTATATTTGTGTGAAAGTGAGATGCCAGCTCCTTATGGATTCATTTGCTGGGCTGCAGGCTGAGGCATCTTCTGGCCCTTAATTGTATGTAACTCCCTGCATTTACTTAATCCAGTGGGGTAGGCTTTAAATTTTCCATCCCACAACATGAATGCACCATTGCACAGTCCTCTTATTTTCTTACTAGCAACATGTGAGTAATAAGGAAAGGGGAAAGAAGGAAAGAATCAACAGTGTTTGAGGAGGTAAAGATCCACTCCATGGCTCTGGGCTTCTTCTGGTGCGGGTAAGATGAGGACTGCACCCCTGTCTTTTCACAACACCAAGATTATTTTTTTTTCTAGATGCTTCTGAAAAATCTGGTTTGTAGCTGCTTGTCTCTGCCTTCCTAGAGAAAGCCAGCTGCTTTGTTCTCTTTTGGGGGAAGGATTCATCCTTGGAGATGACACCTCCTGGAAACCATTATAGAACATAGTATCCCTGGTAACTGGAGCTGGTACTGGTATTTCTATACTCACGAGAAATCTGTGCCATCTTAAACTGTGAGTTGAATGGATGGGAGTGATAACTTCAGGAAAAGCTACCCAGAACCGCTATGAGAAGTGTCCAAATGCACAAGTATAAGCTTAGTCCCGAATTGAGCAGTACCTGCATCTTCTGAACAGTGGTATGTCCAGGGAAGTCAGACCTTTTCTGTCCTACATACATTTTAAATTGTTAAACTATGTTAGTGCAGATACCACTCTGAGAACTTGAGTTGGTTAGCATGCCCTGTTGTCAGTACAAACTTGCTGTCATTTTCGACTGATTAAATTGTATTGAGATCAAGTACTGCTACAGGGATGAAGAGGCTTTGATTCACTACCATGTGTAAAAAGAAGTTGAGGAAGCTGGGAGCAGCCAGGAGAAGAGCAAGGTCAGGGGAACGAACACCCGTCTTCCTATGCATATGTGGGAGTTATCGAGAAGATAGAGGCAGGCCCTTTTTGCTGAGGATAATTAATTGCTGGAATAGATAGCTCAGAAATTGTGAAATTTGTGTCCTTGAAGATTTTGAAGAACTGAGTGGTCAAAGCCCTGAACAACCTACTCTGAATTGGATGTTGACCCTGCTGAAATTAATTTGCTAATTATTTTTTTTGAAGTAAAAGTTACTTTTTTTTTGCTTAACTTCATTCAGGTGTTTTTTGTTTGTTTGTTTTTTTGCTTAACTAGTTCAGTTTAGTTGCCTTATAGGCAACACTTTGAATTCAAGGCTTTAAGGAAAAAAACCTGTCAAACTTTTCCTGGTTTTGAGAAACTCAAACTGTAATCGCTTGACAAGAAGATGCAATATGAGGAAAAAAAACTTTTGGAAAAACTTGAATCTGTTTAGATTTGTCAGAGAGTGAATAACATGAAGGCTAGTAACTAGGACTTCTCAGAATAATTTCATGTTCATATTCCAGTTGCACCCAAGGGCCCACTGGTAATGAAGCCCCCCATAGGTTGGTGCAGTGTGTGCCTTTGAAGAGTACGCAGATGAAGAAAAAAGTGAATTTATTATTAAGGGCTTAATTTAGCTAAACTGAGTTAAATCTGTGCTGCCAAACTGGAAACTGCAATTGGTTCTCCATCTGGGTTTGAAGAACTAGGTGTCTTCCCAACAGAACGTGCTCTCCCTGACTGACCAATGCTCAACTGCTACTACCTTGGATCTTCTTGGGAACGATTGTTTTCAAAAGGACAGCCTCTGTGAAGGTCACACTCCCTGCTTCTTGTACTGGTACAGTATAGAGAAATACAGGCACAGTGTGATAATAGAGGCACTGAAAGAAGAAACAGAGGATGCAGTGCAGAGGAGAAGAGGCATGGGGTGATGAGAGAAGAGGTGCAGGATACCAGTGTAGGCCCCAGCTTTATAAGCATCTCACCAGTGACTAGATAAAGAAATGCAAGTGTGAGAGCTGGGGAAAATACAGTATTCAAGAGAAAAAAAAAAAAAGTCCAGTATATGTAAGTATTCCATATGTAGTAAGTCTGGATGCAATGTGGACTTGCAGACCAGGGAAGGAGGAGTGGTATGTAAAATGTGGCTAGAGAATGTATAGACCCAACTCCATGTGGATCTTAGATGGAGGAGGAAGACTGCATCAGCATTGTTGCTCCTTCCTGCGAAGCGGAAGATGGGATCTTTGCCAGGAAGTGTGGAAAAAATTTCAGTTGTATTATTACTTGGACTTTTTCTAAGTGATAGTCTGTCTTTACTTTTTTCCTCTAGTAATTAGATCTAGGCAAATGATATTTCTTTGATTAGAATTAAAATTTCCATTATACTACCTGTAAGCTCTTGGATTTGCATATGAGGTCTGTTTCCATACTGCCTATAGCAAGAATTTGAGTGCAACAGTGGCACTCAGCAGATGGGTGGTAGCTGTGGGGAAAAAAACCCAACAGAACATAACAAAAACACCCACAAACACCAATGACTAGAAAAGTTAATAAATTCCTTGGACTCAGCTTCGTGCCCTCTGGCATGAGATGATGTTCTACCCTTCCAATTTGCAGTACTCCAGGAGACTAAGATCCTCTTGTGATGTTTTCTGGACAACCCAGAAAGTGAGAGATACCACAGACTCTTGCCAACTGCAAGTCAGATGGCACTAGTGAAATGTGAGAGATGCAGTTTTCCTTTAAGGCTGGGGGCAAGCTGATATTTAAATTCCTGCCTCTGCCAGTCCAGTCCTGAGCTCGAGGCTTTACTTGCTGCATCTTTGTTTGCTTTCTCTTAATCTGAGAGGGACCTTGTTATGGATTTTGTTTTGAAGACTTGGCTTCTGTGTGCAGCGGCTATGCTCAGTCTCAGCTGTGCTGCAGCAACAGCTACAAAACCCAGCAACGCTTTTGTTCGTGTGACCCGTTCTGTCCTGGGCTGTTTTGCTAAGACAAGCAAAAAGTAAGGCAACGGGTGTAGTGGGTTTTGTACTGCTGAGTGAGGCACCTTGCTGAGACTGCTGCTCTCATTTCTCATACTGCAACTGTATTGTTGTTGAAAGCATTCATTGCCATTCACCTTTAGGAGTTTAATTTGCATAATCATTTTTCTTGCAAGGCTTCAGAATTGGCTGATCTGGACTCTCCAAAATATCTTAACTGTGCTTTTCAATATGCACACAATGCTGTAAGCTAGAACAAAGCGATCTTGTTGCGTTACCATAGAGACATCCTGGGTCTAAGAAGGGTTCCTTCTTAAAATTGGACTGTTAAAGGGACAAGGGGCTGTTAAAATTTGATGGAGGGCTTAATTCTTGACCAGGCACTGGTATAAATCAGTGCCATCAGGGTGAAATGAACTGGCAGTTCCAATGTAGTGCTTTACAGACAGTGCTCTCCAGTCCAACTGGCCCAAAGGGGCTGTTGTTTTGGTAGATTCAGGAAAAAAAAAAAAAAAGAGGTAGAGGGACAGGGGAAAAGGTCCAGGAAATTCACTTGAAAATGTTAAATCACTTTACGCTTTTCGTTCATTTTCCCCACTTCTTTTGATTTAAGTGCTAATTAAGAGGCTTTCCTTTGCACTTAGACAACTCAACTTTGCTTTTTAAGCATACATTTTTTAAGCACCATTAAATGAAGGCAGGGGTGAGGGAAGGTGCAGGGTTGACAACTCTGCTCTGGAGACTAAGTCCAATGTTCGCAATTAAAGACAAATAGTGGGACTACGGCCACATCCCTGCGTTGAGCTGGAGAAAACGTGATTTGGATCAAGAGGACACTACCTTCTATGAGCATGTTGAGTTTTTTAGTGTTGGTGCCAGCTATAATGACCGTTTTGTGCAATGAAGGGAAAGAAGATGTCTTGCTATATACATAAGGGAAAGCAAAAATTAGTTGGGAGTAGATTCAGCAACAAAACCTTCTGGTAGTTAGCATTGTCTTTGCTTGGGGTTACAGTGTCCAAGCTACCTATGTGAGCATCTAAGGAGTACTTACAAATCCTACTTGCCAACTTATTTAAAAGCCCTACTGCATAATGGAGAGAGAGGCTGTATTCTGCCCCATGTTAGTTAATTGTTATGGACCCCAGATTTATAATCCCTAAATGAGCTTTTGAAAGAGCATTGGTGAACACCTTTTGAAAATTCATCTTTTGTCATTCTGTGACCATGATGGGAGATGCAAATCTGCCTTGTGTTATACATGAAGCTGTTCCTCTCCTCACCAACAGTGGCTGCTGATTCAGGGTCTTGGGACCTTCCTGGCTCTGAAGTCTGGTGAGGGCAGAGTTTATTCCTTCCCACTGTCCTGAAGTCAACCCTGATGACTTCTTCCTCTGGCTTAAATCTTGGTTCCAATGGACTCACTTAGTGACTGTTCTGTTATGTAGTGAGCATGGTAAGGTCTCTAAGAAAAGGCACTTCTGTTCTCCATCTCTTTGCTGTGAAACAGACTCTTTCTGGCCCAGGCTAATGTGAATTATGCATCCTGCTCTGCATAGGAAGCCATGGCATATTGTGCCAAAGCAGCGTGTTCAGCAAAGCTAAATTTGTGCACATCCAAGATACTATTAACTCCTCAGGCACCATGTACTCTGACGAACACCATGTGGCCCATGGCTAACACTAAGCAACGGCAGGCAATACTGTCAATAATAGCTTGGAAACTTGCATTCCTGTCAGCAGTGATTTACGGGATGGTTTAGACTCCTTCCAGAACAGGTGAAAGGAAGATCAGTTGGCATGGACTCAGGGCAGCTTCCCAGCAGCACAGCAAATGCTGCTACGAGGAGAGGTTTGAATCTGAAGTGGAGCATGGGAAACTAGAAATATTAAATGAGTAGGTCATGTCAAAGAACAAGCTTATATTTTGTTCTTGTATTACTTTTTCTTATGTTGCTTCTAAACAAAAGGCTTCATTTGTTGCCACATGACTGCCTAGATTTTGCAGGTGTTGCCCTTGGGATGTGGTTGGCTCCCTGTGTTGGAGGATCACGTCAGACCCAGAAGATGCTGAGCACTTTTCCCATAAAAGCACTGACAGGGGTGAGGTGCATGCTTTCCAAAATTTTGACAGTCACTTTAGTGCAGTGGTAATAAGTATCGTCATCCTTTATAGGTGGGAAACCTTGTCCAAATTGACCTTTAGGCCCATAATGTATAACCCTCACCACATCCCTATATGGGCCATCTGTCTTGTCCAGGGATACATTGCGTTGTGGATACAAAAGATCTGAGCTGTCTCTTGCCTTGGTTCAACAGGGTTGCTTTGCTCAGATGCAGGGTAGCATGTACCGTACTGTGGTTGCTGAGCCAGGCAACCCTCCTGAGTTGGGAGTCTCTGCCCTGTGCTCTCCAGAGTGTTCTGTATATCCCCAGGGTTTTTGCCATTACTTACTGGGTTAAAAGTTTTGCAAGTTAGAGATACAGGCACCATTAGTGACACTAAGATTAAGCGAAGTGACCATAACACAGAATTTTCTAGATTGGAAAAGACCTTTAAAATCATTGAGTCCCATCATTAACCTAACAGTGACAAGTCCTGAACTGAACCATGTCCCTAAGCACTATGTCTGTGTGACTCTTAAATCCCTCCAAGGATGGGGACACCACCACTGCCCTGGGCAGCCTGTTCCAATGCCTATGTACACTGGCCCAAGGATTTTAGCCTCTGGTTTTGCCTGGAATCTTCATTTTTAGCAAGTAAGTGGCTGAAAAACACTGTGTGATTACTAGTTGCCAATGAACATCAAACAGTTAAATGCAGAAAGCTGCAGTATCTTTTATTAGACCAGCAGATGTAATAAGGAAAAAACAGATGAGTTTTCAGGCATGGAAGCCCTGCTTCAGGTCAATATGCCCAAAAGTGTGTTATGGTGGTTTTTGTTTTCTTTTCAGCTACATCAGCTGGTCTAGTAAAAGTTATTGCTTCTGTGTAGAAGTTATTGCACACCACATATCTTTAGACCAACATAGCCACAGCAACACTGCTACTAAACAAGATTCTCGTAGACTCATTTTGTATTGCAACTGCAGGAGTATGTCCACATGAGTCTTAACTTTAGTGTATTTCTTCTCAGTTTTGCCATCTATTTATTTTGTCACAGCTGTGTGTAATAAATTCTTTCAGCAATTCTGGGGGGAAAAAAAAAAGAGTGATTGATTTCCATTTTCTGAGCTTTATGGGGTGTGCTACTTAGAAGTCTTGTCATTACCACCATTTGCTGGTGTTTAGCGCAAGGTTTAATTCACCTACTGTAATGATTTGGGGAAATCTGTCGATGTGCAATTTAGGAAGTTATTATATAAATGGCAGCATTATGAAATGCTTTTATGTGGGTACACCATCCACTATTTGCTAACAGTGGTGGCAGCTTGTGTCTTACAGGGTACAACGGACAGTTGTCAACCACAGCAAGAAAAGCATGTCCAAAACAAAAGACTTAGTTGATGACTTGGGGAGCAATTTGTTACAAACATGTCTTTGTGGACTGGGTTTGAGGGAGTGGAGTGAGAAAGAGATAAAGGATTTCAAAATGTTGAATAAAAAGCTTTGGTTTTGTAGGTATTCACTGAAACACATGAGGTCTCCAGGCAGAAGGAGGGGATTGAGAAGAGAATTTTGCAGCCAAGAAGAAGTCAGAAGCTGTAGAAAAGATGGAGACTTTCAACACAGTTGCGCAGATTAGCTCAAAGAGCATTTGGGTTGTCCAGAACTGTCAGAAGTCACAGGGGTGGGGTGCATAGAAATGCATTTATCCCCTGTGCTTCTGGGGAAAGGGAGCACCATGCAGTACATTAAGTGAAGCCAGTGTGTCACAGGTACTACATGCCTGTGATGAAGAAACCAGATAAACCAATGTGCCCGTAAGAGTGGAAAGGTCTAGGGGAAACAGCACCTCAGCCCACCTCCTGGGTGCCTGCAAAGCCTGCTTGTATGGCTCTGTCCTGTGAAGCGGGGACAGGCAGAGAGAGGCTGCTCCCAAGGTGTGGGTCAAAGTGTCCTTGGAAAAAGAAACACCGTGGTGGCCTGCTTCAGCGCGGAGAAGTTTGAAAGTACGCCTAATCCACTCCGGTTTCCATGGACACATCCGCTCCTGCCATCTGGCAATGAAGGAGTGTGGAAGTTTGCCTGTTATTTTAGGGTTGTTTTTGCTTGGACAATCCTGAGGTCTCGCCGTGTGGCCAACGTGCAAGCAGAGGTCATTGTTGTGGCAGGGATCAGGTTATCATGACTGGAACACGGACAGCGCTTGCCCAAAAGCCTGCGTTGGCAAGGTGTTGGGCTTGTGCTGCCTGGAGTCAGGTGCCCACACAGGCACCAAGGGCAGGTGAGAGTAAACTACTAAATACTCACCTGTCCCAGTCCTGACACTTTTGCAGATTCCAGTATACAGACTTTGGAAAATGCAAACCATTGTGCTTGGGACAGTATTTCCATATAACCATCCATTTGGTCAGGAGAAAAAAAAAAAAAAATCACTTGAGAGAGGTGAGTTGACAGAAGCATTCCTGTTTCTTCCTCTGGTTAGTGACATCTATTTTGTATACACAGTTGTTTAGCAAAATAAATCTATTTGGGTTTTTTTTTTTTGTTGAAAAGGTACAGAGGTAGTTAATTGGGTGTATCTCTGAAGGCCTGTCATTTTTCTTTTCAGATAGAGTTTGCAAATTGAACTGTTTTAATCCTATTTCCTCTGTCAAGAGGAGATAACCAATTTCACAGACTGAAGTTATTAATGATCAACTGAATGAATTTTATCCATCTCTTTAAATCTTGGAAGGACACTTCACTGAAGCTGATTTTGATCAATTTGTAAACAATGTCACCTTCAATAAATTCCCATCTGACATAGATAACCCAGTAACAAGCTGGGAGACAGCAAAGGTGGTGTAAGAGTTGGCATCTATTGCAGCTTTTGAACCCAACTGCAACCCCACTGTTTCTTTTTAGACCCATATTAAAAGAAAAGAGAAAAGTATTGTCCTGGAAAAAAAGCCGCCTTTTCAAATTTGATTCAGAAAGATGTTTTTCCCTGAGACATGAGAATTGCATTACTTATCATAATTCTTTCAAAAGAAAAAGTGGATAGGAGTGGTTTCATTTATCCTTTTCTGTCCTTGCCCAGGCTAGCATGTAAAAGCTTGGCAAATGTCTTGATCATTTGGTTTAAGGATCCTACGTCTGTTTTCGTGAGCAGTGTAACATGGGTGTGTCCTGCAGTGGTCACCTGCCAGCATCTGATGGTTGGGATATTGCAAACATCTCCTCTGTCTGTGATGTGCTATTCCGTCAGTGCTGAGGAAGAGGAATAAATGGTGGGAAAATAGACTGCTGGAGCAGCAAATGTATGTCTGCTTGTAGCTCTAGCATCCAACTGGCTGGAGTGTGCTGCACTTGCTGAATAAATGGTTGGCATAAGCTTAGTATTTTGGGGAAGGCTCAAGGGCAGCTCAAGTAGAAATTCAGAGTTCCAGGAACAATATCTCTCCATTCACGTCCTTTCTGTACAATCTGCAAGCTATTTTTGGAAGTGGTGGAAAGATGGAGCGAGGGTGAGAGGACTGACTGGTGCATCTGAAGATTATTATTCCCTGTGGCTGCTCCATCCTTCTGGACTGTGGCCACAGATTGTTCTTGCAATTGCTGCAAGGAGCAGCTAAAGTCACTTGCTGTGGCACTGTTATGCAGGTATGACATAGGATCTGGTGACTATGGCAGCTATTAAAGGTGATTAAAATACTCCCTGCTCTCACCCTCTGAGTCCAAAGAGAGACATTCGGGTCAATTCTGGGCAGAAATATTTTCTCTGACCACCAGGCTTTTGATTCATGTTATGCTTACTGTGCTCTTAGGAAGCATATTAATTCAGCCACTGTACAAGGCAAACTGATCTTTGCTGTTTACCTGCCAGCTGATGCACAGCAGGATGCAAGGAACAGTCCAAGGCGAGCAGGGATGGCATTTGCCAAATGCAGTGCGTCCTTATACTAAAAAACATGCATTTCCATCAGGTCAAGAGAGCTTCCAAGTCCTGGTAGATCAGGAAAGCAGTGCGGCTAGTCCTAGGGAGAAATATGCAGGTTTTTGTGGTTTTACTGCATTTATCT
This sequence comes from Trogon surrucura, assembly GCA_020746105.1. NCBI lineage: Eukaryota > Metazoa > Chordata > Aves > Trogoniformes > Trogonidae > Trogon > Trogon surrucura. The sequence continues at coordinate 130,376,410 of CM036617.1, read as the reverse complement.
TTACATTTTTTTCATCCTTGGAAGTTATCTGAAGGAGTATGGAGCTGTGGCAGGCCACTGTGCTCAATGTGCACTGTGCTCTCTGCTCTTGGCTTTGTTGAAGGAGGTTGTTTGGCAAGAAACATTCATGGGCTTTCATTGTAGTTAAGAACATGGACATACCCATTGCATTCCTCCAGATTGTCACTGTATATACCTGTAAGGATGGGGATCTCCTGGAGCTGCTGCTCATCATTAAGAACGTCATGTTCCTCATCCCTTTTTCTAGATGAAAAATACAGCAGGGCAGCTGAAGGAAGGAGAAGAGGTCTGAGGGAATCCGAGAAAACTTCAGTTCCCATATTGCTGGAGAATGAGGGAAGCAGCTGGGCTATGACTCTCACTTCGGTGCTTTCCTGAAGTGTTCTGCTTCAGCTGCTTGAGCCTTTGCCAAGAGCTGGCTCCTTAATGGAGCAAAACCATCTCTTAGCCTGCATGCCCAGGGCAGGGCTGGAGTGGAGGGTGTTTTGCAAGAGTGCTAGACCTATGAGGTTGTCCATGTTGTCAGATCTGGTGCCTGAGGACATGCAGCAGGCACCTGATACCAGGCCGAGACCGGGGCTACACTCTCTGAATCACAACGTGGTGCCTTCTTACCCTGTTGTACCAGCACTCATTGAATGAAATCCCAGTCCATGTGGGAGTTCTGCTGCCTGATAAGGACAGGTCGACCGTTGTTCCTCGCAGAGTTAGTGGATTTCTCCAAAACCAAGAAAATCAGTAAATCTGGACTGCTGGGGTGACATTTTTACCTAGCCCTCTGGTAGAAAAGTGTTAAAGCTTGGTGCTGGGCAAGGCAGAGCTTAACCTAGGCTGGTAAGTGGTAGCTAGTTTCCTATTTAGTGTTTCCACAGGCACCAACTTACTTTTTTTCACGTTGCTTATATTTCTATCCTGCTACTCCAGATGCTTTTTCCATGTCATCTTCACTCCCAGAGGCAGCTCCCCCCTTCTCAGTGGGACTGCATCCACAGAAGGGGTCAGTGCAGCTTTTGATGCAGCTGAGGAGGCAGAAATCTGAGAGGTGCTGGGTGACACTTCCAGGGCCACTGGCTGGGAAGGAGGTAGGGAAAAGCTCCACAGGTGGGTTGGCTGGCTGCAGGATGTGAAGGCTGCTCAGCTGTGCTTTAGTGGGGAGGAAACTTTGGGTATGTGAATGATGCAATCGTAGATTTTGTAAATTTGCTGGAGGATTTTCCTAGCCAAACTACTTATTTTTACAAAGCAAAACTAATGTGGTCAGACCTGGAGAGGGAGCTGGACATGTGCAAGGAGTGGGGCTGTAGAAGCTCTCTGGTTTGATCCTTTCTCTGGATGACTAGTTTAAATTTGTAAAGGGCTCCTTTCCTTCCTTTGCATTCCCTACATGCTGTGCTGAATTTTGAACTGATGTTTATTTGTTTGTTTATTTATTTATTTTCCTTAAGGACTGCAATTACTTAAGCACATGACCCTAAATGACTCAACTTGTTGGCAATTCTCGTGTTATAGACTATTGCAGGGCCCCAACCCCAAGAACTGACTTACTCCCTTTGGAGATACCTGATTTTAAGGTGCATTAGTCGCTCGTGTCTCGCACTCTCTTGAATTAGTAGAGTTAGGGTGGCTCATTGCTTTGAACGACAAGTCAGCAATGTTTATAGCGTGTGCTGCAGCAGTGCCCGGTCCCAAGTGATTTGCTGTGTGCTGCCACACTCTTCCTCCATGCGGCTGTAGGCAGGCACCGGAGGGAAGAAGCCTCCACGCTGCCGCGATGATCTGAAGAAGCGGCGGCGGTGCAATCTCCAGCCTGTGCTGGACCCCCGCAACTCCTCACCACGGCCCGTTTAAGCATCCCTACGGATGCAGCGGCACCGCGTTGGCGGGAAAAAAAAGGATGGGGAGGGGGAAGAAAACCCTAAATTGTGGGTGGCCGGCGCAGAGAAGGAGGGTGGTGGGTTGCGCCGTACCGGGGCGGGGGGGGGGGTGTGGGGTGGGGGTGTGAGAGCCGCAGCACTGGCCCCGGGTTGCGGGGGCGGTTCGGGGCCGCCAGGCTGCGCTCTCGGGCCGGCCGCCGCCGCTTCGCCTTGCCGCCCTCCCCGGGCGACCGGGGCTTGGGGCACGGCGGAGCCTCCGCCGCGAGCGGGCGGTCCCGGGACGGCGGCGGCGGCACCGGCGGCGGCACCTGCGGCTGCGGGGGAAAGGCAGGGCTCGGCGGCCCCGATCCGAGCTCCCCTCGCCCGGCCCGGCATGACGCGGCGGCGCCCCGGAGGAGGCGGGAGGTGGGTGCCGGTAGCCCTGGCCGCTCTGCTGGCCCTGCGAGGTGAGTGCCGCACGGGGGGAGCGGGGAGCGGTACCCACCGGGGAGGGGAGGGCATCGCCGGGGGGTCGGCGCCGGGGATGGGGCGGACGGCGGGGGGAGAACCCCCGCCGTCCGCCCCATCCCCGGCGCCGACCCCCCGGCGATGCCCCGGTGGTGAAGTTTTGGTTGCGGTCCCGCCGGTGATGCTCAGAAATGCGGCGGCAGCGGATGAGTGCTTTTGCAGGCAGGCTGCTCTGCTCGACTCCTTTTGCTGCCTCCCCGACAGCATCCTCCTTACTATTATTTTTTTTTTGCTTTTTTTTTTCTTCTGACTCACCTTAAACTGGGCTTCACGTCATGCTGGGCCTAGCCCCTTGATAAGCTCACCTGGGTGGAAAACTGGTCCATCCTTCAGGCCCCGAGGCAGCAGGGAACTTTCTGCAGAGATGGTGACAGACTACCCGGAGCCCTCTATGTCCCCCGGGGGTCTTTCCCCGGCTTCCTCCTCCTTCTCCCGGGCACATGGCAGGCTCCTTCAGCTCTAAAGGAAGTGCCTACCGGTGGATATACGGAGAGACCGAGACCACCCCATCACCTCCTGCCCCCCCAAAGGCCTTCCAAATTAAGGTGCATACCCCAGTCCTCTTTGTGGAGAGGGAACAAATCGTATGTGACAGATGCTACTCACATCACTTAGTGCATTGCTAGAGAGCACCAGGAGGTTCTGCAATAAGGGCAACAGAAATAACTACAAAGCGCAAAACGTTCAGGCTCATCTGTTGATCAGGTGGCGATGCCTTCTTTCAAATAATGCCAAACTTCGGAGCAGGCCTGCTCGGTTGTGTTACACGGAGGTCTACATGGTCATTTTGTTAAGCTCTGCTCATTTACGCAGAAGTCCACTGAGTAGTTTGATGAAGGTCTGCTCAGCAGTGAGCAGTGCACAGCAATGCTGAGCAAGCTGAGTGCTGCTGCTGGCCACCTTCATGGCTCAGAATCTGGGAAACCTGCTGCGAGTCCTCCCTGAGAGAGCAAGAGGATAGTAAGAAATTACTCTCCTGCAAGAGTACCAGAGACACCACCTAGCAAGGTGTGGATGAAACTTCCTTGCAGTCTGGAGCTGGATGGAGTCTGCTGCTCAGGTAGCAGTGCCTGGCTCTTGCTGCCCTGCGAGGTGCAGGAAGCCACCTCTCTCTGCCCAGGAGCTGCTGAGAAACAAGTCTTGCGATGGGCAAGGTGAATTTTTCACAAATGCCTTGGCTCCAGAAGCACCCCGAGCTCGATCCTCAAACATTTGGGACTCCAAGTTGCATGCATTAAACAAAAATTGCACCCGCTGACTTCAAAGAGATCAATTATGGGAAAAAAAATAGTTTAGTAGCATTTAATTGAAGAAAATGATCTCAGCTGTTTCACACTTCATGCTGTTTGCTTACTCTTTGAACTTTTCCTGGTTTGGAAAGTGAGTTCAATGAGTTTCAGGTTCATAATGCCACATTTTTTTGCCTGTAGACCTTGCCAAAATGTAACCATCCAGAAAGTTACCGTGCCTACTGCAGTTAAAGATGTACAAGTGATGAAGCGTTTCTATTATGTGATATTCTGGCAAAAAAAACATAACAGTAACCAGATTTAAGGTTAAAATTAGAGGAGTGTTTATCTCTGTAAGCAAAAATACTGACTCAATATTTAATTTTCTTTGCTTGTTTGAGGGCATGTGGGGACAATGACAACTAGACACAGAAACATACCGTACCATAAAATATTTATCTACAATAGTGTAATGTTTTTTTGGTTTTTTTTCCTTGCAATTTCCTTTAAGGCTTAAAGATTACCTGAACAAACTACCTGTGTTTCAAGCTTGTTGGTTTTAATTCTTCTCCTAGCAAAAGTCTTTAGAAGATGGTGGTAGATGAAAATAGCTGTGGTACACAGTTACTTCTGCATTACATAGTATGACTGTATTTTCAGTGGCTCTTAAATTTGGAAAGAAAACCCTGATAAGGTGTAACGAGTGTATGTACACTCGTGAAAGCTGAAATAAAATCGAGATAGTTTTTTTTCTAAACATTTGCAGAAGATCAGTAAGTGTATTTCTGTTCTGGGTTACCAAGTCTGGTTAGGAAAAGTGATTTTTTTTTTTTTTTTTCCTTTTCGAGGCTTTAGATTGGTTTAGAGGATAAAGAAGAGAAATGATGGGGCCATATGCTAAGTGATACCTAAATGAAAGGTGGAATGTTTAAAAGTTAAAAGCATCAGAAGCTGTAACAGTGTATATACAGAAGAAATACTTAATGCCAAACAAATGAAAAGTGGAGAGGGGAAAAGGTCTCTGGAGGTCATTTTGTCAATTCTCATACTTTATGCATATAATAAAGTACAGTCAGGTTTTGTAATGACATGTCATTCACGTATTATAGTCCAATTTTCTTAAGTTATTTTGCAATTTGTAGAGTAGCAATGATTATTTTTAACCGAAGCTAGACTGCTTTCTTTGGACATTTAATGTTCCTGGGATGCGGGCAGCATCTGTGTATTCTCTTTAAAGCATTATAAGTGTAATAACTTCTGTGGAAATTTTTTTTTCAGGTTACCTAGAGAAATTTTAAGGAAAGATAGCAGGGAATTCTGTTTAGAGCTTTGAAACCAAACCTGTGATTGCAAATCCGTCCTGCTACGTAGCCAGAAATAACATACTGCAAATTGTCAAATGTGTTAGAAATCGCACATTGGGTACAGCTAAACTGTGGAACCAACTTTTTTTTTTTTTTTTGACCACATGGTGTTTGGATCCTGTGTCATAGTGTTGTGACAGGTGAGATGTCAGCATGTTACAGTCTGCTGCAGCTGGATTTTGCAAGATCAGGGTAGGGGGAATGTGTGTGTGTGTGTCTGTGTATGCCTGGCAGGACTGCACCAATGCAACACCAAGTCTGTGACTTTTCACACAGGCTGACCTTTCCAGTCCTCACCTGAAGTCACTCTTCTGCCAGCCTGGGCTTATCACAGCAGAAGTAGAGCATTTAAATGTTGGCATTGTCCCACCCTTGTGCTAGCCCACCTATCCTTCCCAGCCTTACCCCTAGCAAGAGAGGCAGTCCCTAGCTCTTCCATGCTCATGCATTTTTTTTTTATTTTTTTATTTTTGGAACAGATTGCCATTTGTGTCAAGCTGTGTGGTTTTGTGACGTGTAGATAAATCATTTTGCTGGCGACCTGACCTTGGTCCCCAGTGGTAGGCACAGATGCATTAACTACTTCTTGCTTCTCTGAATTTTCCTTATTTTGGAAACTGATTTTTTACGTCTATTTCTTCAGTATTGCCTAAACCCCAATTTTCTTTTCTCAGTTTTCCTTCTCTGAGGGATCTCAAAGTGCCTCGAGAACAGCTATATTTAGCTGCTCAGTGGTAATATGGGTACACAAAGTATGGTCTAAACAACTCGTTAAGAAACTGGGAAAGCATTTTTCCTGCCTTCACTGGGGACATGTGTTTTTATTATTATACCAAGAGTACAGATGGAGAAAGTGAGGCTCAGAGATGCTTTGTGACCCACTGAAGGTCAGCGGATGCTGGTAGTAGTCTTGAGTGGCTTGGTCCAAACTGTAACCACAGGAGAATGCTTAAATTTATGCAGCAGGTTAAGCAATACTGTAATGGTACTCCTTAGTGATGTTCACGACTAAATTGTGGTGAGTCATCTATATTTAGCAGGATGCTACTATCATTGTGCTTTTTAAGTAAAGTGCTTTTAACACAGTTTACTTCAAGGTGAAGTGCATGAACCGAAAATCTCTTCTTTGTAGTTTTGTCCTGGTGGAGCATTAATGCTGCCTTTCCTTTTGTAAATGTTCAGAGGGAAATCTAGCTCCTGGTTGTTTTACAGACAGTAGTGTAACAAAGACAGTTCCCCGGTTAATACTGTTTGCACAGTCATTTACGAACATTAACTAATTGAGTGTCTCCAAACTTAGTTTGTGTGGGCAATCAGTTTGATTTATAGCATGGAAAACTGAAGTATACAGAGATGAAACGATTTGCTTGCTGTCAGGTAGGAGTTCTGCTCAGCCTCTCCTTTGGAGAAGTCACAGTTACAGGGCTTCTAGTATATGCAACCCAACTTTTCTCTCACAAATGTTTCATGTCTTATGCACCAGGGGAAAAACACAATATTAATAATTATGCCCAGTAAACTGTTGTAGGTTGTTTTATTTACTTATATTTTAATCTCTTTGCTTTTCAAAGCCGTTTGTGTCCATTCTGGCTTCTGCCTTTTTTTTTTTTTTTTTTTTCATTGCTTGAACTGTGTGACTGAGGACAAATGCTCTGTTTCATCAGGATTGAATAAACTGGCTTCATTCTGAACGGAAATAAAGTTAAATGTTTTCATGGTTTTGAAAAGGAATTTTTGGGAGAAATTTCATCAGTATTCTGTTTCTTTGTGGAACTGTATTATTCTAGTACAAGAAAATTCCCTAAGCAAAAAGATGTTTTAGTTTGAAAAGTCAAAACTTTTCATCCCAAAGATGCTTAAGTTGGATGTTTCTGTCTTTCTGACAGTTTTGCGCCTGCTTTTCTTTTGAAGGAACCTATGACTTTGCAAAACATCCCACATTTGATAAGCTTTGGTTTAGTGGAAGTATCAATAGCAAAAAGAGTAGTGATTGCTATTTTTCCCTTCTACAAGGCATTTAAAAACAACAGTGATAGAAACCAACTTGCAGCAATAGGTGATATCTGTGCACAGTCTCAGTCTGTTTTTTTTGCCATCTTGACATGTATATGCAAACACCACGCACACATACATGTGTCCTGTCCTTATTCATTGTGCTGTAACACTGCTTGCACCAAAAGAAGCAGAGTATGGCGCACAAACTAAGACAAGTTTCTACTCAAGAAATACACCCCTTTGTTAATCTTTATTTCCCTTTCTAGAGTGGTTGCTGGAGGAGTCAGAATGGGACTTGCAGGTCGAGCTCAGTCTCTTTAGTACTTGTGCATGTGAAGAGCTCTCCTCCTGGTAGCACAGTGGTATCTGTGCATTTACATATCTGCTTGAAGTTAATTTCAAGTGTAATTTATGTATTAGATTGCTTACTTAGGGTTATCAACTTGTGCATTTTTTTTTCCTTTTTCACACCCTCACAAGTCAACCTAACTATGAGAACATGAGCTAAGTTGTGTTTCACAAACATCAGCAGAAGACCACCAATGTCTGAACTCCACTTGGTTATATCTGGGCTTCAATGTAACTCAAAATGCTGAAGCAAGAGAATGTTGTATTGGGGGGAGGGCAGCACACTGTTTACTGTGTGATGCATTTCTGCAGTGGGCTGTCTAAGCAGGGCTGGGTCAGGTCAGACCACTGGTCTGCAGTGCTGTAACCAACACTGGGTGCTTCAGTAGGGGGTGCAGAAACCCTCACAGTGAGCAATTGGCATCAGACATGTAGTAAAGGAGTTTGGTGCTGTGTCAGCGCTACAGGTTGCCCTGGGAGAAGGTCGATGTATTTATTGCTCTGGACTTCAAACCTATTCACGCCAATTTTCTCTTAATTTCAGGGAATGTCCACATTCCACTTCCTTGCCACAAAATAAATTGTCATACGTATTCCTCCTATCGACACAGAGCAAATAATATGTCTGTTCTCTCTCCTTTCCTCAGGGTGAGGAGGGCTTCTCCACTTGTAAAGAAACAGATGCAAAACTTCCCCTCCTGTCAGAAGTGAGGCTGATCTGGGGTAACTGAACCTTCTCATGCAGCTTTTCTTCTTTTTTTGGGGGGGAGGTTGGTGCGCAGTCCTGCTGGGCACCCAGACCTCAGCCTCCCATGCAACATGGGCTGCAGGTGGGCTGTCGAGGCTCAGCTGGCATATTAGTAGTGTCTGCCAGGAGCAAGTGGGTAGCTACACCCTCTCTGCATGCCCACTGGGGAGATTACTTCCTAATCCTCACTAATTAGAAGTTTGCTAATGCCTGCACGTGCGAGGGTGTACTGCTGCTATGCTTTGCTTTTTCATGTTTTGTTTTTTTTTCCCTTTCTACCTGATATATCTGGGGATGTTCCTAGTATCCTTATAAATGCACAGGCCTCAGATTTCTGCTGAGCTTGACTTTACAATAACATGGGCTAATCATTCCTGGTAGTTAATTAGGGACTGGTTTTGGAATAACCGTAACAAGTGAAAACAGAAAAGGAAATTAAAATAGTAAGGAAAATAGTAAGGAATGGTCATATTTCCTGCTCTTCCGCTGTATTGGATGGCCTTCTGTCTTTCTCTTAAAACATAAAAAAAAAAATGTGAAAGCACCTGTTTTACTTCATAGCCATTTGATTATTTCTTTCTATCTAACTCCTCTCCAAGTTAATTGTCCCCATTTTAAATGTGCTTGCCCAGTGCTTTTGACTTGTGAATGATGAAACCTTTCTATGCCTTCTGTATTTTCGTGTGTGTCATCCAGAAGTAACTGCAGCAGTTCCAGCTAAGGGTACCCTGTCAGTGTTCACAGTGGCTCTAATACTTCCAGCATCCTTTTCAGCCTCTGCCTTTAGACATCCTGACAGCTTGCTTGCTTTTTTGACCACTGTTGTATGTTGAACAGATGTTTTCATTGAGCCGTTCACAGTGATACCAAGATATTTTTCTCAAGTGATTACATTTGAATTAGAGCCCCATGGTATACGAGTAGTTCAGATTATTCTCTCAAGTTCTTATTACTGTCCTTTTGGTAATGTTGAATTTCATCTTGCATCATGCTGCCCACTTGCCGAGCTTTGTCAGATCCCTTGGAAGTCCTTCTCAATCTTCTTTTGCCTCAGCCAGCCCAAATCACTTTGCCAGCTCCCTGTCTCTCTTCCAGATATTAAGGAAGGGATTAAACCACACCAAAGCTGGTATGAAACCTGAGGGTAATCCCTTGTAATCAGGGCCAGGGTTAGGACAGGGGGAGAGAGACTCCCATGCCTTTGAGCCTGGGTACCCAAACGACGGGTCAGCAGTTCTGGGCTCAGCCTGTAAATCCAGGTGGCATGAAGCCCTCACCTAGGGGGGAAGATAACTGGGGATGTTTCCCACCCTGGGCAAGCAGGGGATGGCACTGAACTAGCATGCTGCCCAGAACGGTTTAGCAGGTGCACTTTTGAAGTGGCTGAAAATCAATAACGTAGTCTTGTCCTTTTCTTTCCAAAATTCAAGTGGATCAAAGGGCCACAAGTTCCTCTGAGCAGAGATGGGGGTGGCTTGTGTCCTGCTGTGTACTTTTAGGGGCTTAGGGCATTTGACCAATCTAACTGATTCCTGCTGCAACTTCTAGACTAGCCTGTACCCTCGCTTAGGGAAAGCATTGCTGACTTCAAGAAACACCTGATTTAGCAAGAGGTTGCATGTCTCTGCTAGCAGCACAGCCACTTGAGAAATGTCATTCTCCTACAGTTCAGCACTTCTGAACTTGCCCTTTGAATATATTGAAATGATCGTTTGGTTTTTGACTTTTGCAATTTGGCCTTCAATTCTGTTCTTAGTCCTCCTAGCCTACCACCTTATGAAGCAACTGCTTAGACTGGATGACTTCTTGCTCCTTTTGCTTGACCATGCAAGCTTTCTTGCTTCTCAGCAGTCTTCTGTTTCAGGGGCACAGACTACCTTCCCAGTGATGATGCTGAGATTGCTTCAACACACCACCATATAGAGCACAACAACTTTAATTCTCCTGCTTTTGAAGTTAGGCTGTTTTGACTATTTTTTTGCTTGCAATCGTCTTCTACAATGGTTAAGAGACATAATGCAAAGTTCTGGTACTGTTTTTCTCACGGGGATGTTAAATTTGGTTATGTAGCGGTCACTGTTACTTTGTGACTCAGGTTGCTCTTTGCATCAATTGCAGAGCTTTAGCTGCTGAGTGCCCTGGGACTGACTGTTCCAAGCCCTACCTACTCTCTTTAAGATGCTGCAGAATTGTAACCTGCTGTGACACTTAGCTAATTCCTACACGTGTTGCTGAAATCACTGGGGTTTTTTTACTGTGACATTGTTTGTTCTTTGTTCTCACTCCACCCTGTGCAGTAGATATTCCCTGTTTTATTTGGAGGCCATTGGTAAACCCAAGCTGCTGTAGTGAGATTTGTTTCTCAGTTGACTTTTCTCCCTCTCAGCCTTGGCTATCTAGGTGGGATCTGTGCATTATTCATCTTGCAGTTTGTCTCTGCCCTTTTGCTCACAATGAATTTCCAGGCAGGGCATTCCTCTGTGATGAATTCTGCAGCCATGAGCCCATGGACTGTGAGATATGTTGGGCACTTTAGCTGTTGGTTAACATGCTTATTTCATCCCCCTTTCCTGCACTGTATAAAGTGGTTATTGCATCATGTTGTAGGGAATGGTTCACTGCAGACTTCAGCATCAAACCTTAAGTGCCCCTTGGAGCCTTTTGCTCCAGCTTCAAATCACCCTCTCTGACCTGAGTTCCCATGTGGTCTATCAGCATCAGCCATGCTTTGTGAAATGTTTGGGTTTGAAGTGGTATCTTGGAAAACACAGTCCTGCTTCTTGTTTACAAGGTCCCCAGGTGCTCCTGAAGGGAACAACAGTAACCCCGTTTCCTGAGCATTGCTCTCTCTGCTGCCTCTCACTGCCTGTGCCAGTGAAGGGTGACTGAAGCTCACTGTGACCCTTGGGAAAGGAGAGAGCATTGTGTGGCAGGCCCTGTTGTTTTAGTGAAGCTGTGTGAGAGAAGGTGCCAGAGGGCTTCTGCAGAGTGCTGCTGGGCTGGTGTGGCTGCTGGGCTGCTTTTGTAGCTGAGTGTTTGAACTTTGCTGTGCAGTAGGGTTTGATGCCTGAATATCTCCACTGGTTGTGGAGCTGTTAGACTGTAAGCCTGCGTTGCTTTCTGGCTGTGCGTCGAGAGCTAGTGGCTTGGAGAGGTTGAGAAGACCTTGGCTACTTGGCAGAGAGACAGAATAGCCTCAGTCTGTCTGCAGAATCATCATGTCCTTGGCTCATCAAGGGCAACACTTTCTTTTGCCCCTGAAACAGCTGGTGTGCCCTGGGCCCCTATTACGGGACTCATCCGCAATCAGTGTCTCCCTCTCCTGCGCTGAAAATGCCTCAGACGCAGAATGTAGGCTTCTGTTTCTCAGCTGCATGGAGCTGCAGGAAGGCTGTGTTTTGCTTGTACTTTGGGGAATGCTCTGTGTTAGTTCTTCAGTAGCTTTTTTTCCCTTTTTTTTTTCATAGTCTCATCTGTTCTTGCTGCTCTTTTCCCTATTCTCAGCGGCTACCTTTTTGTTTTTGGGGATGGGGGCGGGGAGCAAGACTGTGTTTCCATTGCCACATTGATGGCAGTTGTCTATTTATCCACAGAATATGTACAATGTGAGCAGCCTTTCCCCCCTTGCCCTTGTCCACACCTTCCAGCCCTCTTGCACTAACCCCCCCTTCACCCTCCCTGGGAGCTCCAGCTTTGAACCAGAGGGCTGAAACAGAGGAGACTGCCGCAGGTGAAGGGGGAGAACTGAGGCATCCCACCACCTTGCATTGCATCCTAGTTGCAAATAGCCCTTCTGGCGTCAGCATTTTGTGGGAACAATTGACAGGAGGTGCCGGCAAGGTGCTGAGTCAGAGCGAGGTGCGCTTGCCAAGTCACTGCAGCAGAAGGAGCCCGCTCGCCTCTCGTGGAGAGAAGCCAATGGACGGTGGGTTTCCTAGCTGCGTTTTGGGCCTCTTTCTTTCCTTTTATAGAGACTGCAATTCAGCAGCTGCGATGCAATGCATGTAAGGGAGAAACCAGGTGTTGAGGGGTGGGGGGAGCTCTTTCTTTTTTTGCTTTGTCCTTTCTTTCTTTTTTTGCTTTGTCCTTTCTTTCTTTTTTTGCTGTGAGCACTGAGGAGTAAGAGATGTGGGCTCTGTTCCCACCTGCTGCCACTGGGTCTCTGTGCTGCCATTTCCATGCTCTGAGTAGCTAGAAGGGGTAGAAAACAAATGTTGGGTGTCAGGAACAAGTGAGTGGCCCTAGTGACAAATCGATGTCTCGTGCGTGAGGGAAAAGGAACATGTGACACCCTCGGCCAGGCAAAGGGGATAGCTTAGCAAGTCCAAAAAGCTGTAAAATAAAATTACTGAAAAGATGTTTTGTCTTTCCTGAGGGTTGCTTTTGCTGCAGCGTCCTACTGTGTTAAGAGGTTTGAAATGAGTTGTTTCACTTGTAGGAAGATGAGTGTTTGTCCTATACATATCTAGCACTTGGTGGACCTCCAGGTCAGGCGCACCTGAACTTTGCTGTTTACTCCTGACCTTCTTGAGTGTGGCTAGTATCAGTGTTTATACCACAGCTGAATCTGTTCCAGAGATACAAATTTTTTCCTTTTTCTTGCTCCAGGGTGACTTCAGATGTCTTTATCTCTCTAGCCCTTGGTAGCACAGGGTATGATTTTCCTGCCTTGGACAGAAGTGGTAATTGTTTGCCCAGTGGTCTAAATATATGCTTGTCTGATGTGTGCTGCCTTTGAAAGGGTGTATTATTTTTACTTTGAGTAAACGCTTTGTAGAAGGAGAGGAGGACCACGAAGGAGGCCCACATATTTTTCAGAATCTTTCATATCTATGCTGTGCTCCACCCACTCACGTTTTTAATGCTACTCTTTTGTATCATCTCTCTCTCCACTGGCTTAGGTAACAGCCATGTTATCTAGATTATCATGCAACTGATGAGAAAAATGAGGCCCAGAGTTGGGAAGTCCCTTGCCCGTGGTCATGCAGGATTCCCATGGCCAAGCTCGTGTTAGGGTCTGCACCTCCTGACTCCCAGCCTGTGCCTTCTCCATGAAAGCAAGCTGCCCATCCGCTGATTTAGTCAGTAGCCTGCTGAATACTTTCCTGCCTGAGTTATCATGGCAGTGGCTCTTGGACGGTTGTTGATTTTTGAGAATTTAAAGAAAATCTGCAATGACTAAATCAAATGCAGTTTTTCTCTCATTCTTGCCTTAGCCACCTCCATAATCAAAGTCAGGTGTGGGACCCCTGGAAAGGTGGCACGGGGCACTGGGGAGAGAATCCCATATGCACGATGTCTGTTCTGCTTGTCTCTGGTTTGCTGCCTGTTCGTGCACTGAGGGCAGTCTGTAATGCTGGTGGCAGTCTTAAGACATCTGTGATTCAAGAAGGTTTTGGAGAATGCTTTGCCCCACTGACTTCTGCTGCAATATAGCTTAGCACTCAGGCTTGGCTTGAGTGGCTCAGGACAATCTGCTGCAAGACTGGGCTGTCTTCAGTTCATGTTTCTGTGTGAGTTTCATCATGGATAGTGGAGATGTGCTAGCCAGGGCACTACTGTAGAGAAGAGTGGATCTGGTCCTTCTGTGTTTTAAAGAACCGTCTTCGTTGCTCAAGGGAACCTTAGTCACCATTTGGCCAAATGCAACCCTTCCTCCTTATCCACCCAAGCTGTGGCTTCATTCTAGGAATAGAAAAAAATAGAGCATTGTCTGTTACAATTGGGATTTATGAGGTACCTATGGGAATTAAGCATTCAATTCCCTCAGGTTCCTTTTAAACAGCCTGGCTGACGTGAATTTATGTTGAAAATAAGCAAGAAGAGGAAGCAGTCCTGTCAGCAGTGCCATAGTTATTCTCCCTGCGTTACCTGTAGCAACTGCTATAGTCAAGCTTATTTAGCTTTTAAGGTCTGTGGGTCAGGAGGTGGGACCAGAGATTTCAAGAGGTTTCTGATGTGCGTGGACACTATGCCCTTGCCTCCTCTGGCCCTGTGCTGAGGGTCTTTTAAAGCACTCATAAGTCCTGTGGAGATGTGTGTAATAACACTGTGTACAGCCACCCTATGCTGTGCTGGGGCTTGATAAAACACACCTGATGTTCACTGAGCTAAGGACTAAGCTTGCTACGTGTCAACCCAGGATGACAAAGCCAACTTTTCTTTCATTTCCAAGGAGTAAAAATACGTATAGAAGATGAGGTTAGTGTAACCCATTGCCAACAGCAGCAATAGCATTTGTTCTGGAGATGATTGGGAGGCCATTTTCACAATTAGCAGAACCTTTGCTCACTCTCTTCCTCCATAACCAAATAACCACAGTTTGCATCAGCTTTCCACAAACAGAGAAATTAAGTGACAATCATCATTTTAATTAAAAGTAAACAGATGTGGTATAAAAAAATAAAACAACTGCTGAGAGACCAAACAAGCAAGAGAGTATGGTTGTAACTTAGAACAAGTCAAGACACAAGACGGTAAAGCTGCGTTTGTCTTTGGTTGTGAGTGAGAACCCTTTCTGGGATTTTGTTTCTCTGGCTAAAGAGAATTGTAGGCTGTATTTTATGTTCCTTTCTGGAATTTCTTCCTTGGGCCATATAGCCTATACAGTAAGGACACAGCTGGAAGCTTGTCTTGCAGCTGCAGGAGGGGAGAAAAACCTGTGATCTGGTTCTGGCTCCTCCTCACCCCTTAGCTCTCTGGTGTGTGCCTCCTGCATCTCTCACCTTTATGAAAATGTTGACTGTGTGGCTTGGTGGACGCACAAAAAAATGCCTATGCTTCACTGTGAATTTATGTGAAATGGAACCCATGTTGTGAAAATCTTATGGAATTAGCTGACTGTGTAATATTTCCATTAGTTTTGGTTTTGCTCAGAGAACAGCTTGGATTCTTCTCTCGGATTTGAAGAGTTATTCAGCCTTGGAGCTCAAAATCAACTCATAGTCTAAAATCAGACCAGGTCTACTTAGCTCAGCTTTTAAAATAAAAACGTATTACACTCAAAGTACATTAGAGACAAAAGGCTGTCTTAATGCCATAATACAACCGGACAGTCAAAATAAAGTAGCACTGGGAAATGCATAAGTTAATGATGCCTTGTTATGTATCCTGTATCTTTTATGGCATGAATTTTATAGTCTAAGTGGCAGTAAGATTAGAGGTAGGTGAATAATTTATAGCAAATAATTTATTTAATGAATTCCTCTTCCATTTCTATTTGCAAATTGTTTGTGAACATCCTGTGGTTTCTTTGCATTTTACTTATTTGAAATTACTTACTGAAGAGCTTCTACAAATAATATTTGACATACCGCGGGCTTATGAGCAGTTATTTTTTCTGTTTTCTTTGGAGGAGAGCAGTATTTCAGCTCCAGGTTTGGTTGCTTGGAGCTAATACAGAGAAAAAGTTCATGCCATAATATTTCACTATCCTGACAGCTTAAAGTAATTGTTAGAATTAAGCTCTTTCTAAAAGGTATCAAGAATTAGCTATTTCTTTTTAATACTTATTCACGTTATTTATGTGGATAGCCAAGCTCAAATTTCACTTTTGCCAGCATGTGCTAAAATTGCTTAAAATATGTTACTTCCTTGTACATTCATGTCACTAAATTAGAATAGTTGCAGAAATGAAGAGAAAGATAGGAGGTCCACAGTCAGCAGCGTGTTGTGCATATGCTTGACTTCAGGCATATTCTTGAATAGATGCATAAGTGGTAGAGTGGCAAATGATGAACTTCAGCATATGTTTAAGTGGTTTGCTGAATTAGGGCCCAAAATATAGAACAAAGCAAATTTGTCTTTCATGAAAGCGAACATATGAGAGAATTTTGGTTCCTCATCTGCAATTACGGAGTAGTGCATCTTTCAGATGGTGGAGGGGAGGCGATGATATAAATATTGCACTAGCCTGCAGTATTTCTGATTTCATCAAGTACAAGACAGTTCATCTGAAGTTTTTCACACATATCCTTCTGGGTGTTATTTTTTTTTTTCTCTTAAATATTGGGGGAAATAACATGAAGAAAAAAACCCCAGCCATTTGTTTTGCTTACCTTTTTTTTAATCTTCATCTTTCAAGGTTTCTCAGATTTTTAGAATATTCCCCACATGCTTTTATTAGCTTCTCTCTCTAAAAACAAGTTAGCTTGACAAAAGTGGCCCTGGCAGAAAGGAGGGCTTTCTCTGGGTCTGCAAGGAATAGGTAGGAATTACTTTAACATCTTAAAGAGCTGTCGTAGTTATATAAACTGGAAAAGGTTTAAATTTTTCTATGTCTTTTGGAGGCTACATATTGTGGAAAGCGGCTTCCCAAGTTATGTGGTGTACCTTTCAACTCTGAAATGCGAGTGGTGTTTTGTTGGCCTGTCTGCAAAGAGCAGTTAAATAATTAATTTTGTGTGGTTGTGAATCAGTGAGACCTCATCGTCTTTCCATTTGTGCCTTCAGGCCAACCTGTGTAGAGTCTTTTATGTCCAGTAGAGGGTTGAGCATGGCCTGATCTTTTCCCCTAGCAGTGAGCCCCTCATATGTACCTGCCCACCTAATTTCATGGACCTAATGGAAAGTGATGTCTCTGAGACCTTTTCTCTCAGAGGGAGAAATGGGTGCAGAGGCCACATGTCCTGAGGAAACGACTGTTTGTTGGGTTCTACTATTTGGATATGCTAGTAAAGAACTAAATAAGTCAGTAAGTAGGAGTCATGCAAAAGAGAAAGCATTGATACGGCAAGACCTTGAAACTACAAAATTATCAACTTTAGGGAGGCAGTTATACGAAATGGAGAACTTGGCTAGTAAGACAGGATTTGCATGCTTGTTAGGCAGTTACCAGTCAACGGAGTCAGAGTGGCGCGTGAACAGCTTGTGCTGGGCAGCCTGTAGCCAATCACAATACGCATGATGCGTGCTAAGGAAAGCAAGAACAGTATAAATGTGTGCTACTTTTGCAATAAAGCGGCGATTATTGGAACATCATATTGGTGTCGAGTCGTCTGTCCTTATGTGGATCCCCACAACTGTTTGTGGGTCACAGTGCCCAAGGGCGCATTGAGTGGAGTAGCCAGCAGAAGACCACAGATGGCTCAGGCCAGTGTGGTCTTGGGAAAGGAAAAGCTGTCTCTGGGTGATATGTAGGAAGCAGCTGTAAAAGTAGGCAGTGACTTTTGAATTAGGAAGAGTGACTGTTCCTCCTGACTTTCAAGAGCTAAAATGATCTCTTTGAAGCAGAGACTCAAAGGAACAACATGATGTTTCTTGTACAACAGTGATCAGAAATGTATCCAAGACATGCTTACTACCAAAACCCAGACCAAATATATCAGAAGGATAAGTCTGCAAAATGTGGTCGTCAGTGTCCATCAACTCCTTGTGTGCAAGCGACATACACAATGTACATGAGAGGATGGCCCTTTTCCAAAGGGAAGATTGTGGGCCTCTGAGCATATTTATTGCCCCTTAGGTGATGGCTTAGATCCTGATCTTGTACTTGTGGAAATCAAGTTGGCAATTTCAACTCTGTGTGGTTGAGAAGGTGAGGGAACATTTGTTAAGTGGATGAAAGGAGCACTGGAGCTGAATGGGAAGTGCAAGCTGCAGGGAGGACTGGGGAGTCCCTGGACTGATGTTTCCCCATCTATGTTTCTACTTATTAGTCGGTGCTCCTTGCCCACCTGCCTTCCTTCATGTGCTGTTGTGCAGTTCCAACTCTAGATTTGGATAGGACCCTGGAAGGAAGAGCTGGCAGTAGAATTTCACATTTTACACTGGCAGTCTTCTCTTTGTAGGGCTTTCAGAACATTAATCGCATAAAATTTATCCGGGCTTACTGTTCATCCCTGGCACCTCTAATGACCCCAGCGATGAACATTGTGAAATTAAAAAGCAATCACCTATACCAAACAAGATAAACAGCAAATGGTCTCAGTGGTCTGCCGTGTCTCCTTATGTGCTACAGGAATGTACTTAGCAGCAAAATAAGTAGCAGTGCATTGCCTTTACAGCTGCAGTGATGCTATATCCTGCAAGGGCTGTAGGCATGCGTATCCATGACAGAACCAAGAAACTTCCTGAGGTGGTTGCATCCTTGTTATTTTGAGACCAAAGCCTGGTCAGCTCAGGAAGGTGGGATATCAAAGGCCACTTTTGAATTTAGTTTGGGCTTATTTTCATAGAGCCTTGGGATGGAAATGGCAGAAAAATTCAGTCTGAGAAATGTGTCTATGTCTTCATCCAGTGGCTAGTGCTACTGTTGGTGAGTTGCATCCCACAGAAATGCAGGTTGATATGGGGAGATCTGCCAAAAGGAGGATGTGGCAGGCAGGAGACTGCCTTCCTAAAACTGACTTTTACAGAAGTCCAAGATGTGTCGTGTCTTGTCTTGTCTTTTGCCTTTCTGTGTTGCTCCATCTTTGTTGTTATAAATGTAGATTTGTTAATAGTAGCAATAAAATAATAATAATTAACTGGTTTACACTCCCTTTGGAAAGATTCTGGTTGTACTGATTGGTTCTGCAGTGACTCCTACGGGTTGGTGCACAGTGTCAGACCTAAATGGCTGTGGCCATACATCAGACTCTCTGTGTGTCTGTCAGAGTCAGCCAGGACAAGTTGAAACAGGCAAAAAGAAAGAAAATAGACGAATTTCTGCATCCACAGCAGCTGGAGTGAATGTCAAACAGATGGGCTCTTCCACCCCGATTATCCTAACCTCCTAAATATAGAAATATGGGCTTTTTTTTCCTCTCTTTTTTCCCTCTTCTTCTCCACTATTTTTTTTATAAATTTAAATTACCCGAGGGGGTGGTGTTAGCTCACGCTAGGGCAGTGCTAATGAGTGCAAATAGAAGTCATCTGCTGACAGAGTCAGATCATGGCTTCTGCTCATGACTATTCCCCCCAGCCTGCCCACACACACTTTTTCCACTGGGAGTGTGGAGACTGGTAGGGGTTGAAGCTGTCTTCTCTGTGGGGTAGGATAGTACGTATCGGTGCACAAGAGCAGGCTTTTATTTCTAATCCTGTCTGTGGTTATGCAGATACCCAGATTAAATAAACACCAAAGAAAATGGGTAAGAACTCATGTCCTCACCTCCTCCTGCAGATGGTTTAGTAAGTGGATGGGGCAGCTGTGCTTCAAGTCATCAAAGGAGTTTGCAGCTATTTTGGTTATCATTGCACAAACACCCTAATAGGTGTGGGGTAAAAGGTGTGGGATCTGCTTTTATCCTGTCCCCACTCATGTTTTTATGCAGTGTGCAGAGAGATTGAAGGGATGACTGCTGGCAGCGGGCTGGCTGGCTGTGCCTGAGCACCCTTGTCCTTTATGTCCTGCAGTGGTTGACACCAGTAAAACAGCAGAAAGGCAGTGTTTTGTGTGATTTTTTTTTAATTTCTTTTGCTGTACTGAGGACTTGATTAAGGAAACTCTGCTGGGTTTTCTTTTCTTCCAGTGGAGAATGCTGTATTTTGCATTTATCTTCCAGATAACTATTCTTCTCCTTTCTCTTGTCCTGGGGCTGAATTTCATACCTTTTCTCAGATTTTTGTTCCCTGACCAGCCATGGGAGAGGCAGAAGGAGGTGCTGCCTGGATACCGTGGTAGAGGAGCATAAAGTGAGCTTGAGTCTGTGTCTCTTGTCCCTGCCCTGTTGGTTATTTTCACCATGGAGGGTGCACACACCTGGGCTGTGCTCTCCACACCTTTAGGAACGGAATGACAGAGGCTTGTTTCTGAGGATGCTGGCAGGGGGAAACATTGTCGGTACTATATCACTATTACCGCCATAACCATGACCTAAAATATATAATGAGGGTAAAGGTTTGTAGCAAAACTGCCCTGAATTGGGGCCCAGCCAAACAGAACTGCGATGCATTTCCCTTGTCATTAGGTACAAGGGTGTGTTGTGCTCTGAGGATGTATCTATGCTATCATCAGCACTGATATACAAATAGACCATGAATAAGACTTCAGAGACTCTAAGGAGATTCTTTATCTTATGGGCTGCTCTCCATGTAAGGGTAATGCACAGTTTATTAAAGCATCCAGGGCTCATTTTGCTTGTGTGCTCATGCTCTCCTGCAGAAACCCGAACAGCTGCAACCTTAATCCCAGGTGCTAGAGTGCTGTATTGTACTGTTGGCTTCTGTAGGATCTGCATCTTCCTTGGAGGTCTCCTACACACAGGAGGGGTTGAATACAATTGGAGGAGGTTGGCTGAGGAAGATGTGGAGTTTCCACTGTAGAAGAAGCCCTCTAAAGATAGGTTCAGCCAGCAGCTGGCAGGGTGACAGAGCTGTAGAAAATCCTGCCTTGGGGCAGAAGGATGAAGCTGGTGATTCTGCGAGGGTTGCTGCAAAGGGAATTGTTACCTTTGGTCTTTTCAGGCTAGAGTGCTTCTCTTATTACACTCAAGTCACGTAGAGCGGTGTTGTCTGATGGTGAAGCACCCAAATGCTATAGATACTGGGTAGCACAGTGACAAGCAAATGCATCTAGAAGTTCCCCTTGTAAATGGTGTGTCTCTGGTATGGGGGGTCTTTCCACCAGCAATAAGCCCTGCTGGGGCCACGCTCGTGTTTACACTGTGTTTCCTAGAGCCTGGGTCAGGAGAAGGCTTTGCAACCTTGAATGCAGCACCAGACCTGAGCTGGCTTCCACACGTTTGCTCAGGAGTCGGGATAAGCTCTCCCAGATACTGCATATAAGGGATCACGACAGAGAGACACCTAATTGGCTTTGCAGGACGGGGAGGTGAGGGGAGCTTTGGCACAGTTTATTCACCCTGTCTCACGAGTGTCTGTATCAAACCTGGCTGGCACGGCGCAGGGTCACTCAAGCGTCTCTGCGCTGTGCACTTGAGTACTCCTGCCCAGCAGCAGCTCACGGGTGCAGGCACATCCGTGCTGGCTCTGTGCGCTGCCTGCTTGGCAGAGCTGCCTCGCTCAGGCTTTGAGCCACTGCGCGCTCGAGCTGTATCTCGTAGCAGCTTTGCCTCATTCATGCACGCGCGGAGCCAGGAATGGTTGGTTGGCCAGCTGGACCTGTGGTAACCCTGACAGGAGCCACCATCGTGTTTCTGCACCAACAGCATAGCCCATCCACAAGCTAGCTAATCCATGTCCAGAGATGATCATAGCATTTATTTATTTTTTTTTTTTTTTAAATAATAAGGAGGCTGGTTGTGCTGCTTGTACTTAAGGATGCCTGGTATTTTCAGTTCTCACTTCTTATCTCAGTTTCCCTCTCAGTAAATGGGGTTGACAATCCCCCTGATTACAGTTGTTGTCCCTTTAGTGGCTGTGATGACCATAATTGTTATCCTGTCTTCTTTGAGACACTTAACTGTCTTGACAGGATTTAAAAAGATGTGCTGAAACCTTCCTATCCCTGGATTCTAGCTCAGACTGAATTTGTATGGAAAGTTTTAGCCGCTGCTGTCCTATTTTTGAGAATAAGATTGGGGGAAAAAATAGGTTCCTGTGTGTTTGAAAAGACAGTTTTCTTTTTGATGCTGCCTTTACACCATGTTGTGCAGCCAGACCTTGAATCGCAGCAGAAGGGTGGCCTATGTGACAGGTGGCTTTCTGCCACCTTTGAGAAAAATCTACCTGAATTTGTTCAGGTAAAGACCCTTTGAAAAATGAAGTCTGATCATCCAGGTGCTTAGCAAAGGCACCGTAGAATTTAATTTGGAGAAAGCTGCTGAGTTTTCACCCCCTTGCAGCTGCTGTGTGTGGTGGGGCTGTGTTCCATGCCCCGCTCCCAGCATACAGACTGTGCTGGGCAGGTACTAGGACAAAGCCAGATGTCCCCTGCAGATGCCATGAGCTAGGGCTGATCTCTGGCACTAGGGGCAGGGTCCATGTTCACCTGTCCCTGCTCTGGGGGCTTCCTTTGTCATACTTGGAGGTGATGGAGGGGCAACCCACCCTACTTGTGTTCAAGGAGGCAGGAAGCCGATCAGGGAGGTGGACCAAGGCATAGGGTGAGAGTGGGACTGCACCAAGGTGTGGGGATAAAGTGGAGCCAAGTGAGACTGGATGGAGGCAGGGACTTGCTGGGGTTGAGTCACACTGATGGGGTGCCTCCCTTCAGGCTGTCCCAGCTCTCTCAGCCTCTCCTATGTGGATGATGGTGGTCACACAGAGAGACTGAGACTGGGAATGGGGCTGTGTTTGTGGCCTGATGGGGGTCAGAGGAGAGAGACAGGATGAGTCTGGGATTGGCTGGGCAAGCAGACCAGCATCCCATCTCAGAAGAACTGAAAAAAAAAAACCCTCAAAGAATTTGCTTGGGAGGAGTGTGGAATGCCACAGCACTGAGCACCCTAAAAACCTTCACAAGGTCTCAGTGATTCTGTCTTCTGGCTGGGACTTGAAGGTGTATCACAAATAAAAGCTGCTGTCACACATTTAGTGTAAAGTCAGTAAAATAGAGAACTAAATATATGCTCAGTTTCTTTCTATCTTGGAGGCTGAAAGAAACAGGAACAAACAAAAGTACATGATAATTTCATTTGTTTAGTTTAGTCTACGGTCAGCTGTATTTTAGGAATGCCAGTGGATATGGTGTTTGGTGCTGTTGCTTTTCTGGCAGCATCTGAGCTGAATACCTGAGCTGTGTTGATACTTAGATTATTCAGCAGTTTGCTTAAAAACTACCTTGGTGAAGGCTGGTGGTTGCACAACAGGAGATGAATTAACATAATAATAAGGTAATAACTACTAAGAATTGTTATAGTAGTAACATCAAATAGCAATGAATTAAAAAAAAAAAGTCTGTATAGTAGATTGCCCCTTTCATCCTTTCCCTGCAGTTATATAATATTCCTGAAATTTCTCCTGTCACTTCTGTGCTGAGAACTCACTGGCAGTCATTCACTGCCCTGTTTGAGGTTTGCTGCTGTCCCATTTAACAGAAGAGTTTTAGTGCAGGGACCATCCAGCAAAACATGTTCTGGGACTTCTGCAGTATGAGTATTTCATCATTGTTGCTGACAGTCTGGACAGAGTCTGTTTCTTCCTTCAGGAATCAAAATGAAAAGGAAAAAGAGAAAGATGACTCTAGTGTAAAGTAAATTTCTTTAGCTGATGATTAAAAATGTGGGGAGGCTGGTGGATGCAAAAGAAACAGGCAGCGAATTTCCCTGGGAGCTGCACTTAGGTGGGCAGCACATGTTTGTTACAAGGTGGAGGAATTGCACCTGGGGTCTATGGCAGCAAGGACTGCCAAAAGTGGGGAGTGAGCTCACATATGCCATTTCACCTGCATTTCTAGCCTCTCCCGTAGCACTGCAGCATCTGGGGAAGAGGAATCATCAAGAGGCAGAGATGCCACTTTCTCTGGCAGAGGTCAAAAGATGCTCCTTGGGCATTACTGCTCTTCCTTGCTTTTGTTTTTATTCAGAACAGTGGAAGTTGAGGTCTCTTGGCTGGATGGGATGTGTGTTTTGTGGAGGCTGTCTAACCCAGCCTTTTGCAAAGGTGGGCAGTGGGACTCCTGCCAGTTTGATTAAGCCAAATATACCACACTTGGATTCCTACAGCCGGACACCTACATTCATACTGAGGCACATCAGGAACAGTCACCTCCTCTTCAAAGTGGTGAGCTGCTTGCTTGGACAGCTAAGGTTTAGTCCCAAAGCAGGTGCTGATGATACCTGGTAGTGCTGAAGACTAGACCTGGGACCCCTAGGGGTGTGGGGGTCCTTTCCTTTTTGACCTCAAAAGCATGGCAGGGTTGGTCTTATTTGTGGAGATAACTCCCACTTAGGTCGCTAACCTACACTAACTTAGCAAGCCTCTCCTTCATGTAGAAAAGGTGCTAAGGCCCATGGAACATATGCTGAGATCGCCACACCTTATCAGCTCCAGTGAGCTGGTCTTTTGTTGATTTTGCTGGTGCTGCTCCTTATTGTGCAGGAAAGCTGTCCTTGTCTGCGTGCCCCTAAGTCTTCGTACAGGCAGGTTCAGTTGCGTGAGTGTTTGGGAGATGGCTGTTTACTGCATGGGCATTCCTGGGAACAGGCAAGAAAATTTTTTACTTGGCTTTCCTGGTCTGTTGCTCTCAGATGGTGTCAAGACCCAGCACCTCATGATCTAGGTTATTACTCATGGCCAAAAAAGCTGGTGCAAGCAAACTCTCTCAGGTGGAAAGTTTTATTTTTTCCTTTTTTTTTTTTTTTTGTAACTCTTTAAATCATTCACAAAGTGATTGTGAATTGAAAGTAAATAATTTTCAAAGTCTTAGTGAATTGAAAGTAAATGATTTTTTTAAACAATGTTTTGTGAAGTAATCACGACTCAAATGGGAACAAGGCATTACCTGAAGAGTAACTGAACTGCTTTCTTCTACAAAAATCAATAGCAACAAGAGAGCATCCTCTGCTTCCCTGCCCTCTGGTCTCCAGGTGTTCTAACTGTATGTGAGTCACTATTGAAAGGGGGACTGGTTTTGTCCCTACAGACAGTGGCTCTTAATTCCTAGTGGTGATAAAACCTGGAGAGAAGTTTCTTTGCTCTGTAAGACCCATTAGTCTTTCCCAACTTGAAAGTGTAGCTTTTTCATCAGAGCAATCTTGCCCGCCTTGGGGAGCACTGAAAAGATGTTTCTGTTGTGTCTGTCTGTGGCATTTTGTTTCTTATCGTAATGATTTAGAGAAAGACTTTCTTACACACTGGTTGGAGACTGCCAGGTTTCTCAGCAAATGAAGCCTTCCCTTTGTTTCTCCATAGTTATAGTTCCAAATATGTACCTGTTATCTATTGGGTAGTTAAACAGAGCAAATGAGAAACATTGGGAACAATTACTTTCTAAAGTGAAGCATGAAGATAGGCAGGGCACACACACGTTTCATTTCTTCCTTTGATTCTTGCTTTCTACTATTCTCTTTTGAATATCTTTCCAGCAGATGACACAGTGGGTTCCTGACAAGCCCAATTACAGACCAGAGTTCAGTGTATCATTTCTTTTTCTCTTGTGGCCTGTGATCACGTCCTGTAATAATTGAACTTTGGAGTAAGTCCCAGCAAATTACTCTGAAACTGCTTCTCTCTTATCCCATTACCAACACTGAAGGTAAAAAAAAACAACCCAGGTTTTTTTTATTTGCTCTTGCCTGAGAAAGGAATGTACAAACTAAAGGTCATTTTTAGGTACTGTGCCCTGTATAGAGAAACAGTGTGTGGGAAGGGGGTGTCGTTGAGACTGGGGAAGAGATATTTGCCTGCCTGGTCAAGCCTGATTTGGGATCAAGACTAGGATGAGAAATCTGGACCTCAGTTGTTGGGCTGTGTAGGGCAGCCACTATCTCCAAGGCTGTTGTCGGGGCTGTTCAGCCTGGAGATAAGGAGACTCTGGGGACACCTTACAGTGGCCTCCCAGTACCTGAAGGGAACCTATAAGAAAGCTGGGGAGGAGCTTTTGTAAGGGCATGTGGTGATACAAGGGGCAACACTTTCAGACTGAAAGAGGATAAATTTAGGTAATCTGTTTTAGGAAGAAGTTATTTTCTGTGAGGGTGGTGAGGCACTGGAAAAGGTTGCTCAGAGGAGTTGTGGAAGCCCCCTTCTTGGAAGTGTTCAAGGCCAGGCTGGATGGGGCTTTGAGCAACCTTGTCCAGTGGGAGTTGTCCCTGTCCATGGCAGAGAGGTTGGAGCTAGATGGTCTTTAAGGTCCCTTCAAACCCAAAGTATTCTATGATTCTACCTAGAATTAATTTAAATGGATAGCACCACAGGGTAGCACAAGCACAGCTGTGAAATTAAAGCCACAGGTCAACTTGTAGAATTTCCTGTGGTTGAAGTCGTAACGTCTCCTCTTAATTAATTTAATTCAGGTTTAATTTATGAAGGATTTGTCTTGATTTGTTCCATTGCTGAATTGCTCACTCAGAAGAGTGAATGAAGAGCCACTGTATTTTCTTGCATCTTGGAAAGGCTTGTTGTCATGGAATGATCCAGCACAAGTTACTGATGATACTACCCCCATTCTCTCACCTCACTCAACCCCATCACCAGGAAAAAAAAAAACCAACAAAACAGTAGGAATGGGTTCACAGGTTCTGTTGTTCAAAGAAGAGATATCTCTTAGGTCTCAATAACAGATTTTGTGTGGGGCTATCGGCATGTCTCTGCACAAAGCAGGCTGCAAGTCTGTGGGATGTGGCCTTACTCCTTGAGTCTGTTATTTCTCCGTGTTTAATGTGGGTCGTGTGTGTTCAAGATGTGTTTTTGGGATCACAGGCATGTTAGATGCCTGACCTTACTAAATTTGTTTCTCACAGGGCAAGAGAGCCAAGCAGTTATACCCAGCACCTCCCTCACCCTCACTAGGGAGACTGGATTCCCTTTATTCCCCCAAAGCGTTTTTGTTCTCTCCTCTTCCAACATCCACTTGTGCTCTGTGTGTGCTGGAGCGTGTCTCCCCCTTCTTCATCCCCTTCCCTCCCAGCCGAAGTCCCCCATCCAAAGTCTCCCAGTACTCTCATTCAGAAAGCGCCGCCAATCCTCCTCCTCCTGGCTGGGTGCAAGGCCCTGATTTCCATTTCAATAGCAGGCTTTCTCCTGAGGCTTCCCCACCGCCCAGGCTGGTAAACAAGGAGCCCAGTGTTCGCGAACAGGATGTTCAGCCAGCCCTGACGTCCCTGCCATCCTCAATGCGGCTTTTCAGACCCTCTGCTGAAGCCCAGGGCGCGGGGCTGGTGGGGAACAGGCTCCCAGCCCCGGGCAACATGCCACTAATTTTAAGCAGCCCCAGCCCGTCCCCACTTAGGGCTTTATGATCTATCAGAGGCTTGTTTGACTCGCAGCTGGTTTTCATGTGGCGCCAAGGTAATGAAAAGGGGAGGGATAAGTCAAACTGGAGTGGTAGCAAGGGATAGGGGATGAGATGGGTTCCTTTGCCAAAGGCTTGAATGGTGCAGGGGTGTGTGCATGGGGACGAGTGTGCATCATGCCCAGGGCTCCTGTCTCGTGAGTTTATGCTGACGCCTCAGGTCAAAGGCAGACCTGTGCCTCACCCCTGATGTTTTCTTCTAAAAAAAAAAAAAAATATTCTGCCACCCAGGTAGCTTTCTGTATTGGCATTTGTTTCCAGACGCGCAGCTGTGCCTCCCTGTCTCAAAGATCTCAGCATAAAGGCAGGAGCAACACCTAACCCTCTGCCCTGGGACCTTTGAGACTGTGCAAACCAAATCCCTCCTGCCCCATCTCACTCTGCTGAGCTTGTTGCAAGGTGTGACTCTGCAGCGAGCTGGTTTGAAGTACTGGAGTCTCAAGACTGCTGACAGCCCCCTCTGCTAATTTTTTTTGAGTTTGCTGTCCAGATGATGCTAGTGCAGGTGTCGTGATGGGTTGGTCTCCACCATGGGGAAGCTCGTCTCTCCAGTGAGGTGTGGGAGAACTTGGTTACTTCAGCTGCTGCTTTTAGGTTCCAGGAGCTCTTAGTGGCACAAGGAGTCCCAGCTGGAAAGCCACAAAGGAGCTCCTGATGTTTTGATGTGCCAGGGTGACTGTACATGCTGCTTTTCTCAACAGTTTTCCTTTTTTTTTTTCTTTTTTTTCCCTTCTCTGGGTAGCAGTAAGGAACTCCTGGTTTGTTTGTGTTTTTACCCAAATAGTGTCACACCGATGACATTTAAATTCTGCAAAGCAGCCACAAGAGGGGCAACAGCAGAGCTGGCTTCCCTCTCTGCTGCTGTAGGAAGAGCCAGCTGGAGCGTGGGGATAGTGACGAGGCCAGGCAGACCTCTGCCAAGGCTGGCAGCAAACAAAGCCCACTGGAACCGGTTACAATGTGTTAAATCGCTAGTTCACAGCAGACAAGAATGAGAAACCTCTCACTTCTGTCAGTATGGGTAAACTGCTGATAAGGAAAGGCAGTATTTGCTTCAGGTTGCTTCTTAAAGTTTTAATTTAGCTGCACTTTTTGTTCTCTTGTTTTTTTTCTGCTGAGTACTTCTAATTTGTCCTCCGCTGATGCCCTCTCACTTGCTGAGCTCTTGCAGTCCTGTTCTCCCCTTGCTAATGGAGACATTACAGGGATCTACATCCCTCTGCAGCAGGCAAGTGGTTGAGTATGTGCAAAGGAGGTCTTGCCTTCCCTCCTCTTTGCTTCCACCCCAGCTCTGGCAGCAGGGTAGCAGTAGTGACGTGAGGGTGGCTCCAAATCCAGCAAGCTCTATGAGGGTCATTCCAGTTGGTGGTGGAGGCTTGGAGCAGATTGCTGACAGAAGCACTGGAAATACAACATTTCCTGTTCCCCAGGCTCTGGGTGTTGGTGGACTGAGTGATGCTCTTTGGTTATCCCAACGCTTGTGCTGTGGAGCCAGCCCTGTGTGAAGGACAGGCTGTTGTGGCTGCCTGACTGTTCCCACATGTAAAGGAACAGAGGAGAGAGTAAGACCTACAGAGGTGTGGAGGCTTCTTGCTGCTGTCTTAGTATCCACTGACTTGGTGGGGAATGGGACAACAAAATATTTTCAGCACCTGGACAATTAGTGGAGACTTTTAGCAAATTTGTGGCAGTACCTGGGAGAGGTACCAAGCCACCTTCAAAGCTTAACTGTGAGATAATTCCTCCTCCTGCAAGCAGTCGTCTGGCTGCTTGTATTAGTGTTGGAGATATCCTTGTACTCAGCTTTTGTGACTAGTAAGCAGGGCTTTCTTTTTGGGATGGAGTCTCCCAGTTTGATCTCAGCCTAGAGGAGGGGATTTCCAGTTGTTGATCTGGCAATGTTTCTTGTGTGTGTGTGTGTCTTTACAATGGAGTGGTATTTCTATCCTCTGAGAAGAAGGTGCTGTGGAGTTGTGAAGGTTGGCACCTTTATTTTGATCTTTTGCGAGTGGTTATTTGTAATATGAAAGGGTCGGATTTAAGTATGTAGAAATTTACAGTCATATTTTCTTTATTAGAAGAGCCCTTCTTGATCTCTGCCATGAGGAAGAAAAAAAGGGACAGGAAACAAACTGAATTAAAAAAAAAAAAGTTTACAAATCGGCATTAGCAGCATCCCATTTTGGGAAGGCTAAGTACTTGGTGCTGTTTTGAGGCTACAGTGGCTGGTGTGCTGTTATCCTCAGCTCTTCAATGGAGTTATGATAGCTGACAGCCTCTGGGATGTGCCCAGGGAGTGCCATGGATGCTCAGAACGCAGCAGGATCAGACCTTATATTAACACAGGGGGCCCAGGGGAAAACAAGTTTCTGAGTCCCACTGGAATTCTCAGTCTCCCATGACGATTTTCAGTATGAAATCTTTAGGCTCTTTAGCCTTGAAGGGAGACGGCTGAGAGGGGACCCTACTAACATATACAAATATCTGGGGGGTGGGTGTCAAGGGTAAGGAGACAATCTCTTCTCAGTGGTGCCCAGTAATAGAACAAGGAATAATGGGTTTAAATTGGGACATAGGAAGTTCCACCTCAACATGAGGAGAAATTTCTTTACTGTGAGAGTGACGGAGCACTGGAACAGGCTGCCTAGAGAGGTTGTGGAGTCTCCTTCTCTAGAGAAGGGCTCAAAACCTGCCTGGATGCGTTCCTGTGTGGCTGCCCTAGGGGATCCTAGTCTGGCAGGGGGAGTTGAACTAGATGATCTTTGGAGGTCCCTTCCAACCCCTAACATTCTGTGGTTCTGTGATTTTAAGGCGGCCAACAGACTGTTGAAATCTTTGTACTTCTGTGAGGTGTATAAACTCTTGTAGAAGGGAACCTTCTTACTAGATAGCTTTTAAATGCTTCCCTTCCTCTTACAGAGTTTGTGCTGGTGAAGCCTGTGGAACTTGTTCAAGCTGAGCAGCTCTGGTTATATGTAACTGGTAACACACAACTGAGCTAATCCTTATTTTTTTCTTTCTAGTAGTGGAAGTTGTGGGGAATTCAGGGAGAGAAAAACATAGATGCTTGTGTTACTGTAACATTAATGTCTCAGATGAATAGGTTTCTAAATTGTGACATTTAGGAAATGTTATCTTGTCTTTATAGCACTCAGAGGAGATTGTATTTTCGGTATGAATATTTATTTATTTTTTTTCAAAGACCATTTTGCTGGATGGTGGGTATGTAAAATGCTGAGATAATGTTACTATGAGAACCTTCAGCATTTCTTTTCCAGATTAGGAGTTTTTAGGTATGAGACTGTGATGATAGTTCAGCTTGCTGCGTTTCAGTTTTTTGAACAAATCCACACATGGTTATCAACCAAATGACTCAAAATTAAATAAAAGGAAATGCCGATGTTGTCCCAAACCCAACAGCAGCTGTATAAAACCCTCTAAATCCAGCCATAAATACGGTCCTGGTTTTCTGTCCAGTGTTTTCTGCATTCTGAATTCTTAGGACTTTGAATTTACCTAAATGGCTGGGAAGAGAGCATCCCTTCAATAGCGTCTCTGTGTAATTCAGCAGGACACACTCACTAAGAAAGGAAAACCTTCTACAGAGGGGCAAATTCTAGAGCTACATGACAAAATGTGGGTGCTTGAACTCAAGCCATTTATTTTTCTCTTTTTAAATTTTTTTTTAAAAAAATAATTTGTGAAATTTTTATCTGATTTGCTCTGTTCTTTGGGTTGTTGTTTTTTTCTGTCCCTTTGGACTCCTAAAGAGAAAAGGTCCTGGGAACTGTTTGTTTGCCCTCTTTCACTTTTCCCTTGTGAACCACAGTGACTACACTTCTGAGCAAGTGGTGAGGGGATTATGCTTGTCAGGGGTTTGCGGTTTCAGTACAAGAGTGCCCCTTATTTTAGAATGATACGTTTGTCTGAACAGCCTAGGAAGGAGAGGTGGGATCCCACCAGCACAGCAGGTGTATTTCTCCAGCAAATCCCTGACTGTGGCAGCAGCCGCAGCAGGGCTGGCTCCTGGCTCCTGCTGCCTGCCGTGCCAGAGGGGACACCGGGAAGCTCCTGCAGACTGGGGCTTCCAGGTATTCATCAGTGAAGTAAATTATTCCCATAGAAGCTGTTTCCCTCCCCATAGCACTTTACTGTCTCTTTTTGCAGAGAGGATGCTATGGCAGCAATAACTGCTGCACCTCGGCAAGTCTGTGCAGATAACATGCAGCACGTCTCAGGGAAAAAAAAAAAAGTCCTCTTTTCTGCAGGGGTTTAATTAGGCTGTGAATCACATTAGCGGAGAGAGCATACTTACTGTGCCATACGGTGGACATCACTCAAGCTGGGCGTGAAAGGACAGGCACCACAGGGTGTGCAACAGATACTGAACCATACTTTGCTCCCCGAGACTTGCAAAGGCTGAATAAAGCACAACGCTCGTAGCAGCACACCTTGTTTGACCCTGGTCACAGGATGCATTGCCAGAACTGTGCAGGACCTCCAGAGACACGAGTGCTTTGGCAGAGCATCCTTGCAGAGTGGGATGTGGTTTGGGCAGCATGTGTGTGCTTGTGCTGCTGTTTGTACATGTGTTGTGATGCTGCTGTCCTTCTAGATCAGGCTGTGTTTAAATGGCACGTAAGGAAATGTGGTATTGGAAAGGTTGCTTTGATGCTGTGGGTGGGCTCCACGTTGCCCTTTGAGCCTGTATTGAAAGATTTTACAAGTGTTTTGTCATCTGTGCTTTAAATTGTCTCATGGACAGGGCAGTGGGGATGCTGCGAGGCAGGAAGGGAGCGATATTGAATGAGCTGGGTCTCAGGAAATATTTTTCTTGCTCTTGGCTTTGTCATTCTTCATGAGGACTTAAAATTGGGTGATGAAATAGGAAACAGATCATCCCCAAAAATGCCATTCTCAAAGCTAATAGCGATCGGAAGGAAAAGAGTATGCATATAAAATTAGATTGGGCAGGGCAGGGGCTGGGCTGGTTTATTCTGTGCCTGAAGCCTGGGTGTAGCTTACATGAGCAAGCAGCTGGTGAGTGAAATCATATACACATACGCACATGTGTGCACACACAACATAAAGCCCTGCATTTGTCAGTAGCAGTGTAGCAGCATGGCCTCTGTATCTGAAAGATCATGTCTGTGCTAAAGGGTCGTCACCCAGGGAGAGTCGTACTTTCAGGGACTGCAAAGGAGAAAATCATTGAGAGATACATTGCTGTAAGACCAAAAAGGTTGCAGAAGCAGAACTAACTGTACTATTTAGGCTTCTTTTTTACATTTTTATTTATTAAAATGCTCTAGATGCAGAGGAGCTCTGCTCATTATTTATAAGTGTCGCTACTGCCTTGAAATGGAATCTGCAGGCACTTTGATAAATGTGGTGAAAGCTTGTCTGGTGTCACTGCTGCTTCTCTAAAGTGCCTCCTGCATCCTCTGCTGAATTGCTGTTTCATCAGTTTGGACAGCAGCGTTCCTTTTCGAACTGCAGTAAAAGTCGAGTTGCATCATCCCATTCTAATGGAAATGGAGCAGGAGGGAGTGAGTGCCGTAAGTGACCTGTAAGTGCTAGCCAGAGCTGGGGCAGGAGGAAGACAGCCCTGCTTGAGCCCCACTCTCTCCTTCATCCTGGTAAGGATAAAGGCTCCTGTTCAGTATTGCTGTGAGCATTTTTTATTTTTGTATTTATTTCCCTCCCTCCCCACCCCCTCCATCAGCTGACAGCTAGGAATGGTGTTCCTCTTTGAATTGCCTGCACCAGAGACCAGAAATTTAAATTGTTCCAGCATCAGCTCCTCCTTCCCATCATCTCAATGCCTATGGTAGGGACAGGCATTGGGTTTGGCTGTAGGTGGGGCTGTCCTGATAGCTGAGTGCAGGGAGCTTTTAAAGGTTTTAAAGAACACAGCTCCCCAGGGACTAGGGAAGACTGAACTGCTGACATTGAAGAATCTAGTGACCAAAACACAAAGGGAGAAGGTTTGGTTTGTGGTTGTTTTTTTAAACATTAAACACCACCACCACCTCACAGAAACTTGCCTCCTCCTTTGGGCAGAGGGAGCTGCTCTTAGCTGATCTTGCTGTGCTGGTGCTGAAGCAGATGCCTGTCGGGATGATGAGGCAGTGGAAAGCTTGCCCTGTGAGAGGAGATTAGAAGAGCTTGGACTGTTTAGCCTGAGGAAAATGCTAGGAGGAGTGTGAGAGTGCTCTGTAAATATGTCAGCAGGTAAACAGTGCGATGGGGAGAAGAGCTTTTTAAGGCTAAGCGAAAGTGCTGGCAAGAGCTCAGGCTCCTAAAAATCACCTGTGGTAATCTAGACTGGGAATTAAAGCAAAATTTTGAACTGTGAGGTCAGAGAGGTCTGAGAAGCTTCCAAGCTGTGTAACAGGAGGAAAGCACCCATACGGTGTTTAAGATGAGCCTTGATCTGTCTTTGAAGGGGATTATATGACAAGGGCCAGGCTCTGTGTGGTAATAGATTCTGACCTATGCTGCTTCCTATGTTCCTAGTCCCACATCAACCACACAAACTTTGTATGAGATGTGCCTAAATATAAATCATAAATGAAACTTCAAGTGGTTTGCAACTTCAAACTAATTTCCTCTGTTTTCTTCTGATTTCCTTTCCTTTTCTTTTTTTTTAATGGCTCTTTTCATGATGTCCTTTTGAACTGAATATGCTGCAGCAGCATTTCACCCGGTACCCAGGTTTCCCCTTCCCCCTCCTCGAGCCGTCTCACTTTTGTGAAAGCTGTTTCCACCAATGCATAGTGCAGCTCAGCACTTTCAGGGGCTGAAAGCTATTTACCAGTTAAGAGGGCAAGAGTACAAAACTATTTTCAGCCCTGTGACCCACGTCGGCCAATTGGATTGTGTCTGGCAATCCTATTTGGTGGAGATGGGGTCATGTAACCTGAAATAGTTTCTGCTCTTTGCCTTCACCTCCAGCCCTCATGCCTACAGAGCGACTGGGTTGTGGTGCCCGACCTCCAGAGGGGAGAAGGACAGTGTGGGGTTTTGGGCTGAAGCTCCTGCTTCCCACCAGGATATTGCCACTTTCCTCCCACTGATGCCCCATGGAACAGTGTCTCTGTGCCACGACACAGGGTTACTCTCTGCCTTACCATGGTGTCAGGCACGAGTGTGTTTAGCTCTGACCTTCAGCTCCTTATGCCTCTGTTCTTTGGGTTTTTGCCTTGCTGAAAACCAGTGGGGTGTGCAAAGTGTCTCGGCATCAAGGATTGGGTGCTGGGCAATGTGGAGGTGTGACATCAGGCTTACCTGTTGGGTTACTGGCCCTTCTGGAGCACTTGGGTGTTTACCAAGGAATTACTGACACTTGGACCCTGAATCCCAGCTCATCCTTGTGCAGGGCCCAGGACTGCAGTGCAAGAAGCTTAAGCATGCATGTTTTGTTTGCCTGTCATGGGAGCTGATCCCTGGCCGCAGGGGTGAACCAGCACAACCCCAGTGTGACTGAGGAGGAGGAATGTGGCGAAGGCCATGGCTAGGAATGAGCCTGATGGCGTGGGCTTGCTCAGTGAAGCAGTTGCCATTCCAGCCGGGGTGCCAGCCTCAGCCTAAACCTAGGCTTGTACCCGGGATTTTGGTCGGAGCAGTACCTTTGCATGCCGCTGCAGTGCTTCCATTCTTGCCCGAGCTCCTACCTCCTAATGGTCATGTGCGTCCTGAGATGGGCAGAAAGGGTTCAGGAGTCAAGTCGGGTAAAAAAGGGGACACCACTAATCTCTTACACATTTCACTTCAAATGTTTAAAGTATTTAAATGTCCTGAAAAACCTATTGCCTAAATGAAACCAAGAATAGAAAAGGGTGTTTAGCCCAAACAGTGAGTTTAAGACAGGATTTGAGGCTCTTGGGTTTTTCTTGGTGCAATAACTAAACACTGCACTTATAGGATCCGTCTTTAGCCCCGTTTTCCTGGGAGAGAAGGACTGTGAAGTTACACTGTCTACTTCACCCTTATAGCTTTGTACCTTCTTGGCCCGTTTGACAGGAATCTCCAAAATACTGCATTTGCCATAATTAATCAAAACGTACAAATTAATACTACTACGGTGGGAAAGGAGGTCTGTAATGTGACTTAAGGAAAATTATTAGGCACAAGAAAACCAAAGCCAGCAGGTTGCAGGAATCTTGGCTTTAGTTCTGCTACTTGGAGATGCCTTGAGTATTTGGGATGGGGGCGTGTATGTAGAGCTTAAGGTCTCTCTCTGAGCTTGTACGAGACTACAAAGCAGGAATGTTGCCGAGTTTTGTCGTTACCACTTATAGCTCAGCTCTTCTGAGGCACTTTCTGTCCTTGAATGCTGCAACTTTCAGTCCTTTGATTGACAGAGAGTACCCTGTGTGCTGCACTGGGCTCACATGCCTGCCTTCTCTCTCATCAAAGATGAACAACTGTGGCCTAATCCCCTGGGCAGCCCTGACGGCAATGAGAGATCCTCTGCCCTCCTTTGAGGGGTAAGATGAGATGCTCCCTCTGGCCTCAGCACAGGTCCCGCAGGTGCTGATCAGCCCATACCATGGGTAGATGCTGCTTCTGACTCATGCCTGTTCTCACTGAAGCCATCTCGTTTATTTTCAAGGTGTAAAACTTTGCACGTCAGAGGCATGTTCTCTGGAGGAGTGGGAGGGACAAGGCGGCTGTCTGAGGATAAGATGTGGTCTGATGTGAAAGGCTTTTGCATTTCCCTAGCCAGAGGATAAACCAGAGTTTGTGCTTTGTCGCTAAAACCAGCATTAACTGAGGCATGGGACTTTTGTTGCCGTTGGTGCTGGGCTGGCCTGAGCCTGAGTCTCAATGCTGTGTGTGGCAAGCCTTTGTCTGCCTTGCAATACAGTAAAACAGTTGGCAAGTGTTGTCAGAAACCAGTGCATGCAGTGCTTTGCACCGCTTTAGACAGTACTTTTCGACATGGACTGTTGCAGATGCTGAGTTGAGCCTGGCAAGAAACCCAGGAGGTAGGTCGAGTATGCTGCAAGCTGTGGGGGGAGTGTGTTTAGGCAAACCTGTGGAGTCACAGGGTGAGCAGAGCAGGGGCAGACCCCTGGCAGTCTCCCTCCCTGTGCACGATTCACACTACTGATGCTCATTGCACATTGGCTTGGCTGCTCTAAGCTGCAGCTTCTTCCCCACCTGCCCCTCTGACCTGTGCAGTAGCAGCTGCTGCTCTATGGGAATGAAGTGCTTTTCCTGCTACACTAATAGCCAGAACTGCAAAATTAGATTGGAGTTTCTCTCTTTCTCTCCTACCACAATATCCTTACTCTTTTGTGTCTTTGCAGAGATGGTGTGAGCTCTCCCAGAGACGTGCAGCAGTGGCACGTGATTTATCGTGGTTTCTCATTCCTGCTTTCTCAACAAAGTAAAACCTTTTCCTTGTTCCGGTGTTGGCAAGAGTAGGGGTATTGGATTTGGATCCAGCATGAAGATGAGCAGCCAGCATAAATCCTGGGCGGGTTTTTGGAGTAAATAATACACCCAATTCATCTCACTGTGTCATTTACACTAGGTGTCTTGGAAACCAGAGCCTCAGTTAGGCAGGAAAGCCTGCACCAACTGGAGATGAAAGGATCTTTCCAGCCTGAGTGCTGGCATCCCTGGAGGGATTTCCTTCTAGGCTTTCTCAGTTTACCTGGACAGCACTCGAAATCTTAGTCTTTTTTTGCACATGCTTTAATCTCATGTTTCAGACTGTTGGTTGTCTGGAGGGTCAGGAGGGCATTTAGCCCTCTGATTGGCACGGCAGGATCTGCTGTAAACTGGCTGGGTTTCTTCCCTTTCTCTGTACTTTGGGGCATCTTTGCCCAATAAATTCCTCTTGATGGCAAAGACGCACAGCAGAGATTTACAGAATGTTAGTGGAGCCTAACCCTCCTGTTCCTGGGTGCTCTGTAGATACAGCTTTGGGTCTTCTACTGTCAGGGGCACAGGGCATTTGGGAGGAGGGTGAAGTTTACGCTTTGTGACACCTTTCTGTATTAAAATGTCCATTGCCAGGCTGCCAGCAAATTGCACAGTGGTGCATTTGGTGGGCCTGATGATCCCTTCCCATCTCTTTCCTAGTGACTGGGATGCGATTCATCCCAAGGGCTGGCAGGATGCTCGTAGTCCATGGCAGGGATCAGACCTCTCAGGGACTGCTGCCATGTTTTCCTGCACCCTGCTCCAAGTGCAGCCTATGCCCTTGTGCTGCTTAGACCTGAGCGCTACTGTGCTCCCCCTTCCTGCCCTCTCTCCCATTTGAATCTTTTTGTTCACCTCATTTAGTTCTGAATGCAGCAGTCAGGGCATTAAAAAAAATAATAAAAAAATCTATCAATAATCTGGGTTTAGAAACAAGCCTCCGGCATGTTTAATTAAACCTAATGTGATGGAGGCAGCCAAAAGGCAGACATGGTGTGCACAGAGAGCTGGCTGTGGGGGAGCAGCAAGTGTATACGTGTGGGTGAGAGAGGGAATAAAAGATCAGGTTAAATAGATCCTTTCTATCCATGCTCCAAATATAATGTTCTTAAATGTGTAACCCACAAGAAAACATCAATCTCCTTATGAAATATGTGGAGAGGGTTGTGGCAGGAAAAGATCAGCAGCCTGGCTTCGCATGGCTAGCGTGGCTGTGGGCTGGGGTGGCAGAGGGTTTCAGAGGGGAAGAGGTGTCCCAGCCAACCTTTTTCTGGCACAGAGGCTGGATTTTCCTGACGGGATCAAGCTGGAAGGCTGACAACTCTCACCTAGTTTGAGAGAGTGACAAAAGGCAGGCGGGGAGGGGGGGAACCTGAGGGCTGTTGCTTTACCTAGGCAGTGGATGCTGACAGAGAGGAGGGGAAAACCGGAATGGAAACAAAGCTCCGAGTTTGAACTCCTGTTTCAAGCCTGGCATCCATAACTTCCATGCCTCTTTCCTTCATGAACTAATTACCACCTGGATATATATATATAAGGAAGTGATTTATTTTTCCTTCCTGAGTTATTTTGGAGGAAAAATACAGGGAAATTTAGGTGTGCTGGGGGGATTAATTCGATGCTAGTAGATGTGCCTTTTCTTTTTAAATTCATTTCCCTTTCATTGTCATTACACTTTATCTGTTTTTTTCTGCTTGTGTTCTTTATTTGCCAAAAATATTTGGGTTCTGCTTCCCCTTCACTACCATTCACTTCCCTTCCTCTGCTGCCCCAGTAATGGGTCATGCAGGACCCCGGTGGCTGGCAGCTTTCCCCAGCGAGCAGGCAGGAGCCCTTGAGGAATTTGCCCCTTCCAGGCAGCTGAGGCTGTAAATGGAGTTTCTGGTCCTGTAGATAAGGTCCCACAGATAAGGTAGTGAGCGGTTTTCCTGCTGCTGGTGTTACAGGGCATGGGCGCTACAGCCACATGCAAAGCCGGCATCATTCTCACGTGCCTGGAGTCCATTTAAAAACAAGGCAGGGGGGTGGTGGGAAGAAAGAGCCTTTTTGTTTTCCAACTGAAATAGTTCTGACGAGTCACAGGCACCACTTCCGTAAATGCAACTGTTGTGTGTGGCCCTGCGATGACCGGCTCTGTTGTACTCATCCCCACGTGGCCGTCAAGCCTGCAGGGGCTCCTCTGAGCCAGGGGTGGTGAACCTGGCATTTAGCAGTGGAACTGGCAGAGCTAGTTTAACGGTTGGGCTTGATGGTCTTAAAGATCTTTTCCAACCTAACCCATTCTATGAAAGCCAGAAGATGTGGTCGTGGAGAACAAGGGTGGAGATCCCTTGCAAATAACCTTGCAGCAGCGAGGGGTGCCAAATGCGAGGTGTAGCTGCTGCTCCTGAGTTTTTGGCTATACAAAAGCAGAGAGGAGTTCTTCTTGCAGCGCTCACTGAAATGAAAGGAATATTGTGGAAAGGTGTTACCTAACTGTGGTTGCCTTGCTGTCTAGGAAGCCTGCAAACCTGTGTCTTCCCTGAAGTAGAAGACCATTAGGGTGGAAGGGCTCATCTAGCCCACCCACAGGTGGGGAAGTGCAGCATGTAACTTTGCATTAAGGACTTTCAGCTGCATTTTTGCTGTCAGGTTTGGTGACAGCACTACTTTTCTCTCACTTTCTAGCAGTCTCTTGACTGACTGAATGCTGTAGAGCAATTGCATGTGTTAGGCCATCAGGGGAGGGTGACTGCTCTGCCGAGCTCCTGGTTCAAGCCTTCTTCTAGAGTCGCTGCTTCTCCATGATGTTGTTTTTGTGCCACCACAGGTCATGCAGGTTCTCACAGGCTCTAATGAATCCTTCTTGCAGTGGTGACAAGTAGTCGAGAGAAGTGTGAATCTAGTTTAAGGAGACTAAGCAGTCAAAAAAAAACCCCAACAACCACAACAAACAGGCAGTGTTCTAATCTGATCATTATGCTCAGGCCAAGGGATCAGCAAAATGATCAAGCGAGGAAGAGAAACAACTTC
This sequence comes from Trogon surrucura, assembly GCA_020746105.1. Taxonomy (NCBI): domain Eukaryota; kingdom Metazoa; phylum Chordata; class Aves; order Trogoniformes; family Trogonidae; genus Trogon; species Trogon surrucura. Next base: position 130,337,036 of record CM036617.1, on the reverse strand, counting down.
TGGCTACTAGATTTTTGCATCCCTATCCAGGGCAAGTACTGAGGGTTAACTGTTAACGATTGTACCGCAGTGAACATCAATCTTGTAACAAGCTTGGATAATACCCTCTGGTGAATTAACAAGGACTGCTGATATCTAAGTGCTTTTCAGCTGTGCATTGCCAGGAATAAGTCTCAATTCTGGGGTGCCTGAGTCTCTCCTCAATCTGAGTTTAATTCCCTCCCATCTGCTGTCTGCATTTCCCGACTATCCTCACCCAAGTAGGGCACAGCGTGTGTTTTGAGGTGAGCAGGGACACGCTGGGCTCTCTGTAGGCTGAAATTTCTCAGGGGGAGGATTTTCTGCCGTGTGGGCATGTCCAGGGTCTGTTGTGGTCTTCATACCCCTGCATGTGTAACCAAGTGCTGCCTCAGCTGAAACGTCCTGGGAGCCTCCGCAAAGGTGCCTGTGCTGGTAGGACAAAACTGACCGAGCTGTTGTGGTCTCTTGTGTGGGACAAAAGGCGGTCTCATTCCCACCGTTGCTGAAAATAATAGGGATAATTATCTCATTATTCCTGCAGCCTCCACAGCTCTCAAAGAAAGAGTAACTGGTGTGCAACAATGCCTCTGCTGTAAATAACGCCCCCAGCACATTCCACTGAGGCAGAAGACAGAGGTAGAAAGTGCTGTCTGCCCTCAGACCACGCTCAATTTCACGACTTGGATTTTGGTCCACTGAGCTTTAGGTGTTTTGTTTTGGTTGGGGTTTCTTTGTTGAATTTTTTTTTTTTTTAAAGGTGGGAGGGAGCACTGTGTGGGCTTTCTATTTATTTATTAGATCAAGGGCATGGGTGCATGTTCAGTTTGCAGCTGCTTGGAATTGTGCAAGAAGCCTGTGCTGCCCCTGTCCTGGACAGGACTGGCAGCATCACAGTGTTGGCAGGAAGGAAAATCTGTTTCCTGGCTGTGCCAGTGCAAAATTAGGAGGTGCCTCTTATTCCTCTTGGGCCTGTCAAAATATGTTTTAATCTGTAGACCTCAAAAATGTCCCCAGGGTTCTTGTTTGGCAGCAGTCAAGGTAAGGGGATAGGAAAGGAGAGGTTCTGCCAAGGTTTGCGCAGCCTGGAGAGAGCCAAGAGCAGAACTAAGTGCTGTGGCTCAGGTTTGTTCACTTTGCCTTGTTTTAAAGGTGTCCCATAAAAAGAAAAAATATGCTGCCATTAAAAGCAGAGATGTTTCTTTTGTCAGACTTCTGCATGTTTCACTGATCCATTGCTGGTTGGTGGAGGTTACCGCAGTGCTGCTGATGACTGTGCTGTTATCCATGGGTGTCTGAAATCCCCTGGAGTATGTTTTGATTCTTTTGAAATATCAGGAAGCTATTTTCCAGGTTTTCCCAGAGGGCTTCTGAGAAGACTGAGAAAGTGTATCATGAAGTTTCTTTGTCCTTGTCTGAATATTGTGTTGGCTTTCAGGAAAACAGTTGTGTTTTTTTTTTTTTTTTTTTCACAAGCATTTGCCAGAAAACAGCATTAAATAAGTGCTAATGTAGAGCAGAGGGTGAGTTTTCAGTGGTTCTTCCATATTCCTGGCTCAGGCTTCAGTTCTGTTGGTTGTGATGTGACTATTTCATTTAGCTCACTGGAGATGTCTTTGGCAAAAATTAGGAAGCCGAGACCTAGTATTTCTAACGTGTCTTAAAAAGAATTAAAAAAGCAGATGTGGAAAACCCGTCTGTACATAAATTTTCACCGAAGCCCCAGACTGTTGCAAATCTGTAAAAATCCAAAGGCCAAAGTATCCTTCTTTTGCAGCCCCTCTGGGAACAAGGCTGATGCTAGCTGACACATCCCCTTTCTTTGAGTGACCGCTCAGTCACTGGGCTGAGGACAGGGGCAGAGTAGGATGGAGACAGGCCCTCCTGGAGGGGAGCAGAATGGGCTGCAGGGAGGGGGGGCAGCCCCCTCCCCATCACTTTGTCCCAGGCTCTGCTGTGGACTTGCTGCAAAACTTAGATGCCTCATTTTCTGACAGGTAAAACCAAGAAGAGTTACCAGTTGCTTGTGGTGTGGGGAGGCAGCGTGCAAACGAACGGGAGTTGTGCTTGTGCCTCTGCAAAGCACTGGCTGAATGTAAAATATCCTCATTCCTGTCTAGTCCCAAAGCAAAAGTCCTGGGAGGCTGTGCAGAGGAGGGATCCCGTTTCCCTGCAGCCCATCTGCAAACCAGCAGCCTCTGCTGTTCCTGCACTGAGCCAGCATCTTGCTGGTACGGTGAGTCTGTCCGACCCTGGGCCAGTGGTGGCTTACACAGAGGGTGGAGCTTTCTGAAATCCTGGCTATGACCTCGGGAGGTACAGACTGCAGCCAAGCAATAAGAGTTCTCCATCTTTGCAACACCATCTGTCTCCTTTAACTTCCTACAATCTTTCAGATACTGGATTAGAAATCATCACTAGGTGGGGCTGGACTGACTCAGAAGCAGGGCTCCTCCTTTGAGTGACTCAGGAGAGGAAAGCCTCGCTGAAACGTGATGTCTTCCTGCTCCTCCTTAGGGCCCTACAGTGTCACTACCTGCCCAGCTTGGGGCATCCTGGAGTGTTAGAGCTGGATTTCTGCTTTGGGTCTTAGCGTCTTCTTCTTATGCCATGCTAAGGTGTGAGGGAGTGGCACTAGGGGCTGAGCAGGACCAATGCAGGGAAGAGAGCACAACTGCTTGTTTTTCCTCTGGCATTGGCTTGACAAACAACATTCTTCATGTTGGTGTGCATGTGGGAAAAAGTTCTACATCCTTTACTTGCTTGTTATCAGTCTGACTCCCTGAAATTGAAGCAGAAATTGATCTTTCCCGTGCCTTTTTGCAAGACCATGTATTTTGAGGAGACAAATTGCTTCCTTTTCATGCGTCGTTTCCAACACTCGCTACCGCTGTGACATGCTTACCATCGCCGTGTGTTTCCTTGCTACTTAAAACACCTCCCTCTTTTTCCCAGCGCTGATGGCAGTCTTTCCACATGGGATGCAAAATGGGGCAGCAAGGGTTAGTGCAGAGCGGTCGTGACACCAGCGCTGCTGGTGTCACCCAGCCACCGAGGCAGACAGTGTCTTTGTGCCACCAACATGTGCAGGGCTCCGAGATGCCAGAAGGCATCTTTCATGCTCTTGCCCCACCGCTGGTAATGCCAGTTTTAGCAGACTGAGCGCTGCTATATTTTCCTTGACATTTCCCAGGTGCATCTGGGAGATGATTTAAGGACCTGTGGTTTAAATGACACTGTGTCCAGTTCTGGGCCCCTCAGCTCAAGAGAGACAGGGAGCTGCTTGAGAGAGTCCAGCGCAGAGCCACAAAGATGATGAAGGGAGGGGAACATCTCCCTTCTGAGGAAAGGCTGAAGGAGCTGGGTCTCTTTAGCTTGGAGAAGAGGAGGCTGAGGGGTGACCTCATAAATGTTTATGAATATGTCAAGGGGGAGTGTCAAGAGGACGGTGCCAGCCTCTTTTCAGTGATGTCCATTGATAGGACAAGGGGCAATGGGTGGAAGCTGGAACATAGGAGGTTCCATAAAAATATGAGAGAAAACTTTTTCACAGTGGGGGTGACAGAGCCCTGGAACAGGCTGCCCAGGGAGGTTGTGGAGTCTCCTTTGGAGGGATTCAAAACCTGCCTGGATGCATTCCAGTGCTGTCTGCTGTAGGTGGTCCTGCTCTGGCAGGGGGGTTGGACTAGATGATCTTTGAGGTCCCTTCCAACCCCTAACATTCTGCGATTCTGTGATTCTGTTATGACAATTGTATACCCACCAAAGTGCGGGCACAGCAAGTGCCTGGGGTCACTCAGGCTGGAGGAATTGGTGTGCTGGCTCAGATGGTGGGGAAGGAGACTGCGAACCACCTTATTTGGAGATCCCTGGTTCCTCATACCAAGGTGTAAGTATTGTACAAGGGGCTGGTGCTGCTGGTTATAGGCATTATTTTAAGATGTGTTTTATTAATGTTGAAATTTGAACCAGAAGAGGGAACAGCTCAGTTGCACAGTACCAGCAGGAATAAGGAGCCAATAAAATGTATCTGGGTGAGCAGACCTGGGCGTACACGGAGGCAGCAGGTCTCAGCAGTGAGAAAGGGTCCTTCGGTAGCAGTAATTTTTCTGTCAGAAGCTGCACTTTTGTTGCTGCTCCCATGAAGTGTAGTGCAGAAAGGATGACTGCCCAGAGCACTCTCCTGGGAAGTGAAGCAGTGTGCAGTTTCCTCAGGGAATCAAGAGTTTCTTTTGTGAGCCATCCTTCTGTGTGTGTGTGTTATTGGTGTTGAGGTGTTGCTTAGCATCATCTGTCCTTGCCTCCTAAAAGAACCTGTGGCACAGAAAAGGAGCAGAAGAGGCATAAAAGGAAAGATAAGAAGTGAAGTATGTATACGCTTTTACAGGTAGGTGATGTGGACAGTGCCTACATGGTATATTGCAGGCAGAAAGAAGCTCCCCTGACTTTCCATCTGAGCTGGTGGATGCAAGTCAATGCTGGTCTCAAAGTCTTGAGACTGCTTCAGTGCAGTCCATATGAGCTAATGCACCTTGCATCTCTGCATGTTAACCACAGTCATGCATTTTTATCTGCTCAAAGGATGCTGTATTGGGTTGGCCTGGCCAGATTTCGGCGGTGGGGGCGGGGAGCTGCAGGGTGGCTTCTGCAAGAAGCTGCTAGAAGCTTCCTGAGTCTGATAGAGCCAATGCCAGCCGGCTCCAAAGAGGGACCCGCCGCTGGCCAAGGCTGCGCCTATCAGTAAAATGATAGGAGAGGAACACCTCTGTGAGAACCTATTTAAGAACGGGAAAAAAGAACTAAGGTGCAGGTGCAACTCATCACAAACTGCCCAATGTGAGACACCCCATGAAAGGCAATCTGCCCCTCGTGAGTCTGAGGTGCAGTCCTTCAGGGGAAACTGCTCCAGTGTGAGTCCCCCGCAGCATCACAAAAGTCCCACCAGTCAACCTGCTCCAGCGTGGGCATTCCTCTCTTCCACGGGCTACAGGCTCTGGCAGCAATTTGCTTCAATGTGGGCTTCCCATGGCCTACAGCCCCCTTCAGGCATCCACCCACTCGGCGTGGGGTCCTCTGCCCCACGGTGGACATCTACACCCCGCCCATGGGCTGCAGGGGCACAACCCGCTTCACCATGGTCTTCACCACAGACCCGGGGGACTCTCTCTGCTCCGGCGCCTGGAGCACATCCTCCCCCCTCTCCTTCTTCACTGACCTTGGTGTCTGCACAGATTCTCATTCCTCCATCTCTGTGCCAGCTGTTGTGGTGCAGTTCTTTTTCGCCATTTCTTAAATATGTTTTCATAGAGGTGTTCCTCTCCTATCACTTTATTGATAAGTTCAGCCTTGGCCAGCAGTGGGTCCCTCTTTGGAGCCAGCTGGCATTGGCTTTATCAGACTCGGGAAGCTTCTAGCAGCTTCTTGCAGAAGCCACCCTGCAGGGCCCCCCCTCCTCCACCCCGAAATCCAGCCAGGCAAACCCAATACATATGCTCAGGGTTTGCTTCTGCTTGCAGTATACCAGGTGAATGGTGGCTTCACTGATGTCATCTTTTTCTTAGAACCCCTCAAATATCACAATGTGACATTGCAATATGACCATTGGTCTTGAACTGTATATTTAAAAATAATAGTTAATCTGAAGCTCTCAATTTCTATTTCCTTATGAAGTTGAATATTCCCATGCTATGGACACCTTTGGTGTCCTAGCAAATGGTCTGCAGAGTGCCAGTGTTCTGAGAAGTCATTTGACGCAGTGGCTGGAGGATTAAGTTGTGATGAGGTGGTTTTGACCTAAGAAATGATTCCCAAAATGGGTAGTTTGTAGAATCCCTTCTATACACTGCAGTTATTTGCACTTAAACTGATATGCGTCTATTCTCTTCCTGGGATTTGAGTTTTTTCTGAAGGAGAACAAATGAAGACTCTTCTGCAATGTCGGTGGAACCCAGGGAGCTCTTAGGAAGGCAGAACAATTCTGGCATTCCTCTCTCTCTCTACTGAAGAAGTGGGACCACTGCTAACAGAGATGTGAGGTGTCACTGTCCCTTTTCATCTGAGGGTCAAAAAGGATTTTTATAGGCATTTAAGCTTTACAAAATCTCCCTGAAATGTGTAGAAGGAATTCTTTACAGATAGAGAAACAGAGACAAAATGTCTTGCTCCTGCTTGATCCATTAATCACTGAAAGAATTGGGGACAGGAGCTGGGACACCTCTTCCTAGCCCTGTGCACTGACCACAGGGTCCTCCCTCCCTGTCACCTTGGGAGGGATGCAGCCCACAAAGTAATGTTCCCGGGAATGCTTTCAGTGTCTGCTTTGATCAGACTACTTGGTAAGTGCTTCTCCTCCATTCATGTGATGATGCATTGTGTCTGACCTTTATTTCTTATGTATATATTGTTTAAGCACTGCCTTTCTGGTATGCCAGCCTGCAAGACTCCATGTTCACTACCCGTCTCCCCTTCGCTACCCTTCCTTGTCTATGCCAGTGTGCTCATTACTTGAATTTACAAAAAACACCCACCTTGTGTGAGCTTTTGTTTATCTCCTGGTGGCTCTGTGCTTTCCTTCTGGGTTGCCTTGCCAGCCTTGGGTGCGAAGAAAACCTGACCATGGGGGAAGGAAGCAGGCTGGGAATGCCCACCCTCTCGGGGATGTATCTGGTCCTGCGTGTTGTGAATGAGAGCTGCTACTCTGTCCTCCCTTCCTCTTCCCTGCTGTGAGCTGACCATCTGCTTACCTTAATGGACTAGAGATTAGCCCGGGCGTTAAGTTATCAACATAATTAACCTAGATTTCTCCTTTATGGCTGAGGCAATTTTTACTTATCTACTGCTCAGGTGATGTGAAATTCAGACGGCTCTCTAGGAAAAACAGAAACTGGAGCAAGTGGAGGGGAAGACTCCAAAAGTTTGAAATTACCCTGAAGCCCCCAAGGCAGAGATGAAAAATGATGAAGCTTGTGCAGGGTCACGTATGTTCTCAACTATGAGAACGGTATTGCAGAAAAATCTAATATATTATTAATACTGCCTGCTTCTTATGTGTAAGGATTTTCAACTCTGTGTCTCAAACCAGGCAAGACTCATTAGCTCCACTTTAAAGAAGTTTGCTCCTGGAACATATGCAGAAAGCTAACAAATTGAAAATATATGAAACCCCTATGTTTCTGACCAGTGGGCAAAATGCAGAAGACTACCTGTAGGTCCTACCTGTGGGGCACTTCCCAGCCCGTGCTGTGGTTACAAGTGATTCAGTGACAGGGCTATCCTTTGATACTGTGGTCATTTATCACCAGGTGCTCTTCTCATTCTGGTTTAGTGTGTGAGAGCTAATGTAACTCTACAGCCATGTGTGGGTGGCTTTTACGCTGCCTATTCCTTGACAATAAAAGATTGCAGTTGCCGCTTCAGAGCACTGCTAGCTGCCTTTCCTGCCCTAGATTCCACCTGTGTTTGTGGGCAGTACTATCGGACGTGTGCCCAGGCACTCTTTCTCAGCAGGGCTGGTGATGTCAAGGCAGTGCCCTAAGTTTTGGAGGACACCAAATTCCTGCAGCAGGCCCCCTGAGCCTGTCCTGCCTGTGGGCACAGCATTGGAGCCACGCATATTTGCTCTGGGCTCAGTTTGCCGCGTGTGGAGATGGCTTGCAGAAGCTGTGAGTGCGGGAGTGCTGTCTGACCCGTCCCTGCAGGCACTTCCTCTGCCAGAGGACATGCCATGCAGAACTGGAGGACGTCTGGCATGCCGTCAGGCTTCAGAGCCGACACTCAAATGATCATTGTAATTACCGTCCTGAAAGCTTTTAATCCCTTGGTTAAATAAAACCAACAAATGATAGCGGGAGTAGGAAACTGCAGGCGGTGGCAGGAGGACAGCCGGGCTACAAGCAATGAGATGTGCAAATGAACAAACACCCGCGTACTGTCAGAGACACCTAATCTTGCTAATGATGAAATTAGCATGCAGCTTTGGTCAGATCCCACCCAAACCTTCCAGACATCTCATAGTCACAGAAGCAGGCAAGTTAGGAGGAGTTCAAAGAATAACAACGATTAGGGTGCTGGAGGGGAGCTGAGGTAGGAGGAAAGATTAAAGCAACTAAGCAAGTTTATCAGAGGTAATTGGTAATTAAGAGGGGAAACCTAACTGTCTTCCTGTAATTTGAAGGGTGTGAACTTCAGGGAGAGGAGCTGCTCACAGGGGTAGCAAGATGTACATAAGTAGGAGTGATGTGATAACACTCAGGGAAAGAAATGTAGGTGGAATATCAAGAAAAGCTCCTAACAGACGTTTTTTTGGTCCGGCTTATAAGTGGCAATGGTAAGAGCATTGCTGTTTGGGGCACACATATACAGAGAGGAAAATGCTGGAGAAGAGACCCTATAGCAATAAATTATTCTGCATAGCCAGGGCTGGTCTGCCTGAGACCATACACATTTTGTCTCCTTCTCTGTATCTTTTTTCTTTGTGAAGAAACAAACAGCACCAGGGCTTCTTGTGATTTTTCAGTGGAGATGTGTTGCAAATGTTAAAATTTTCCGGTAACACTTTACCCCACGCTGTCACTGTTAAATCTGTGTGCTGCCAAACTGTAGTGGGGTGCCAGTCCTCATGTCTCCTTGATAGGGTCTGGGAAGGATTTGGTGGATGTTGGCGGCACCAGACCTATCTAGACTTTGCTGAGAGCTGCTGTCCTCTGTGAAACGGGAGAGGCCTGGTGGTGTCGAGTTGTTGGGAGATAGAAAAGCTTGAAGTGTGCCTGTGTTGCTTTTGTATGTACTACTTGGTTTGTACTGCCAAACTGGTGTGGCTGTCATGCTGCTGGGCCTGCACTCTGCCTTTCAATAAGGCTTAAAATTGCAGGTCTTTCCTTTTGAATGGCAGATCCCCACCTGCAGTGTAGGGAGCTTCTTCCTTATCTCGGGTAGGAGTGACCTGAATTTTCTTACAAGGGGCTTGTCTACCTGGTCTGTGCTCTTGGAGGCGTTCAGAGGGGCTTTGCCTGGAGTAAACTGTCAGCAACCTAAAGCATGAGTCCTTTGATGTCCCACAATTGTGCCCATGCAGAAAAGGCGGTGTCACTCTCCTGCTAGACAGATGAAATGTCTATTTCTTGTGCTTCTAGTGATAGCTGTGCTATAGCCTTCTTACTAGTTAAAAGCATAGCCCACCACTCCTTCCTATACTGAACTTTCCTGTACACTGCTGGGGACTGGTTGATCCCCTTCATATGTTTACACACACACACACCCCAGCTGCCTGCATGTTTTCCACAGAGTTTGCAGCGTTTTTGCTGGCAGATAAGCCTTGCCTAGCATGGATTCTCCATTGCAAGCATCTCACCTCATTAATCTCCAAAACATAATGCATTTACCAAGTTTATAGCTGCCCATGAGAACCTATCTGTAATGCATACAAATTCCTCACCTTGTTACCTCATCCATTCTCCTGCTCGCTTCTGCTTTTCTCCCCAAATGTGCAGGACACACTTTTGCCCTCAAATGCATTGCTGTTTTGTTTTGCCCACCAGCTGTCCAAAGGCTGTGGCACCAGAGGACTAGCATGGTAAATGCTGTGCTGTGGTGCCCATGCTCTGCTGCGACTCTTACCTGGGGCGGCTGCTCCCCATCTTCATCATCCTAACAGAGAGTGACTCTATTTGAATGCCCCTGAGGTAACCTGCCTGGCTGTAAATTGGAGACCTTTACAGCTGAAGGTTTTCCTGTAACATCTTTTTTTTTAGCTTGCCTGCTATAATTCTCTGCTCTGTGAGTGCTTGCAGACACCATTGCAGGTTTTATTTCCAAAGCGGGCTTCATAGTAATTAAGAGGCCCCAAAATGAACTCAGCCTCGCAATAACAAAATGTAATAAACTGAGCTCCTAACAAGACTGATAGGAAAGCAGTCAAGCTGCACTTGCCTGGGATGTTTCAGCATCCACATAGACATTTTACCTGACAGAGTAATAACAAGTTTCTTTCAGCTGTAATATTCACTTCTCCGCTAGAGTCCGACAGCTGCTGTCACCTCAGAAATCACCAACAAAGGGGTGCATCCTTGTCTTTCCAAGGAGGTAACAGCACCTGCTAGGTGATAGAAGCTTTCATCCTGGAAAATTTCCAGATACCTCTAGAGAGGAAAATCCTGCTGCTAACAGATACTGACCATGGAACTGAATAGCACAACCAATGGCAGCTGCGGGTTCGATCCTTTGTCTCCTTCCTTCCCACAGGCAGGCAATTCTGATTAACTGTAGTTTCTGACAGAATGAAGGAAATTAGGGTTTGTAGCATGATGTTGATGCAGACATCCAAGTTTAGAGATCTGGTGTTTTGGAGAACTGAAGGCATCTTTCTTTCCAGTAGAGTAGTATTGGCTGTTTCATGGCTGATACGTACTGGCTGGACACTGTAATGTTTGCTGACTTACAGCTAGTCTGTTCGGCTGGGAGGCTCTATCTCTCTGTGTTATGGCCCACTTCTGGTGCAGTCTGGTCTTAGTTTGCTTCAGGACATGTGATTGATCTGTTAGTCCTGGCTCCAGCAATGCTCTATGAACCTGTCAATCAATTGGCCTGGATAAAATTTGGGTGGGTCTTATTATTGGGTCTTGCGTTCCTTTTTCAGCAAAGTCTAGTGAAAAGCAGCTTGCTTTTCACTGTATCATGGTCATCATGTGCCTATGAGAGAAGGCAAATGGTTGTCTAAAGAGCAAAGGATCCTGGCACTCCAAAAAAGTCCAGCAAAAGGTCAAGACCCTTCCTTGAAGGCATCCCAAATCCGTAGATCATGTAGGACAGTATGAGATGGCAGCTCGTTGGCTGACGGATAGTACAGAACAAGACTAGTGCTCTTCTTCTGTGTCCAAGCCCATGTCAACTGAGGGAGCTACTGGCTACATTCTTTGGTGAGGCCAGTCAGGGTGATTGCAGGGTGGCGAGGACATGAGTGTGCAACCAGGGAGCAACCCTGGACTGACTCTGCGCCTGGGAACAAACCTGTGTGCAGAGACAGTCCTGCTCTTCTTTTCCCTCCTGTTCCCTGCCAGGGAACGAGGCTGCTCCTTGGCTGGGTCCTTCTTGCAGGGCACAGGTCAGTGGCTGGTGTTGGGCTGGAAGGAGGTGGCAGGGCTGGCAGGGGTGCGGGGCCAGGCGGCAGCGTTGTGTTGCAGCACAGCGCAGCACGAGCAACTGTCAGTCTCCTGGCATCTCCAGTGGACTTGACAGCTGTGCAAACAGTGCAGGCGAACTTAACCGAGAGGAAGTGACAGTGAGGAAATGGAAACGTCTGGAAGCGTACCAGGGAGTGAAGCCTCATCATAATATACCCCCAGGCCAGATCAGAATTACTTTAGTGCAATGATACCTTCTCCCTGCCACCCCCCCCCCCCCCCCCCCCTCTTAGGGAGATGCTACAGATCTTGACTGGTATTGCTGGGTATGTAAAATGTCATGTTGCACAGTTGAAAGAGATGCTGGCCAAGGGAAATGTGAGGCCTGCACAGAAGAACTAGGTTGAATGTGCATTTTCAGGATAGCAGAGCCTTGGCTTTCTGGAGCCAGCCTGTTTTAGAGTTATCCAAATTTTGCAAAAGGAGTCCAAGTTGTCTGGGGTTTCTGGTGGTCACCTACAAAGTCCAGGAAGAAGTTTTCCCTACCCCTCTCCTCCCATGTATGTTTACATTCAATATTGGAGGGGTGTGTGTTATATGTTTACCAGGGTCAGATTTACTTTGATGTAACTGGACAGGATGTTGCCCTGTCTTTTAATACAGCCTGGACACCATGGAGATGTGATAGACCACGTGGTGACCATCTCAGTCTTCCCTTTTTACCATAGTGCAAGAAAAACAGCATCTACTCTTGATTTTTCACCTTCCCCTAAAAGGGAGGAGAAAATGGTACACTGAGTGTGTGTGATGGTGCCACAAGTTTCCTAATGACACCTTTGAGGCCAGTGGGCAACCCTGTCTGGTGGGTCATGTCATGATTGGGGAATGACATTTGCCTGCAATGGGGCTGTGGGGGTGTTTTTTGTTGTTTTTTTTTTTCTTTCCCATCTGCATTGCAATCTAAATAAATCTCAGAGAGCATAAAGTGGTTATGATCATTTATCATTTGATGAGCTTCAGCTTTGTCTCCGGCAGATACTAATAGAGAAAATGTTGTCATCCAAACCCAAGCAGCCTTCAGCTGGAGTTAAATTACAGCACTGCTGAAGAGTGACAGATTTGGGAGAGAAAGTAATAACAGGTGGGCAGATATTAAAATACAATGCAGGCAATACCTGGAGGGTAAACATAATCAGCTTTGAGATGGCAGTGAAATCTGAGGAGCATTTTGAAAGCAGAGAAGGCTGGTATACATGCGCTGTCACAGTGAGGACCCCTGGTTATGCAGCTGGAGAGCCGATATCTTTATTTTATCAACTTGTTCTCCATCATACAGGAATGCTTCCTGTACCTGATAGCTCACAGGCTGCCTGGATGCATGACTGTGTTTCACAGTAGGCTTCATGTGGCGTCCCAGAAACCAGAAACATCTTGCTGTAAAAGCAAGTGCTTTGAGGCATTGCAGAGGCTGGCAGAAAGTCAGCCCTGGGTCGTATGGCTCGTCCTGGGTTCTGTAAACCACTGTGTGGCTACGAGCATAAGCAACACCAGCATTGCCCACCCCTGATCCCAGACGAGCACTTCCACGGCTTTTTTGGGTGCAGGCAATGTCTCTCTTCTGCTCAGGTGTGCATTCTTCTCCAACTCATGTACAGGCTCAGCCTCGCTCTCCCAGCCTCCTGCACCATGTATCATGCAAGCTTTTTGCTCTGTCTGTCCTGCATGCTTTTGGCTGTTTGTTTTACCATACGTTTACTTCATAAGGCTGTCTGGGGGAGATGTATTCATGCCAATAAAATTGATAAACTGCCAGAGAGAGAGAGATACAGTTTTAGTAACTGGCATAACAGTGAATATGCTGACCTGGCACAGGAGGGGAAAGGGAAAGGCTGGTGAATTAATTACAGTGCTGAAGCAGTGCTGAGGAGAGCCTGGCTTATCTTGGAAGTGGTTCAGTTACTTGGCATGGCATAGGTGTCCAGCTGCTGTGCACCTGAGGAGGTAACAAATGCACGAGGTTGAGGCTCAGGGCTGATCAAGGCGTGGGTCTGTGGTTGGTGTAAGCTGTTCTGAGGCAGTGTACCATGAGTCTAGAAGGGTGTCCCCTGTGAAAGGTATATTCTTCCTAAAATTAAAAAACAATTATTACTGTGGCTGGTGTGATGCTGTTACCCCTTGTGTTTATGAATTCACATCACCAAAGGATTTGAATACATTTTGAATACAGGTGGTCTCCTTAGGGTTCATCTTATCTGTGATGTATGTCTGATAACTTGGCAAGACAAAGGTTATTGCAAGAAATAGATTTGGCCCTTTAAGCATATAACAAGAGATTTGCGGCAACAGTGAGCACTTCGAAATGAATACGTTAACAGGCAATGGAAGCAGAGGAGTGCATCTAATTAAAAATGTATGTCAAAGAAAATGGAATAAAGAAGGATAAATAAATATTGGAGAAGATAAACATATTGTCACAACAGAAATTAGATCCAGCCAGCATGCAGAGGGAAGGGACAAAAGCAGCCATGTTGGGAGCTGTGCTTAGCACTAAAATGCAAAGAAATACAAAAATAAAATGCAATTATGTCTATACAGCTGGAGGACAAAGCTATTATGATGATGATGCAGAGCCATCAGTTACTGTGTGATGAGAAAACACAAAAATCTTTCTGCCATCTGGTCAAGTCTAGTACTTGCGTAGTTCTCATTGTTAATGGTCCTCACATCAAGTATGTATTGTAAGGCTGCATCCTTAGCAATATTTTAAGACTGGATCTATAGCAATAGGATGTGTGATCAGACATGCAATCAAATTCACACAAATCTCTAAATTTCTCATCAGCTTTTTAAGAGAGCATTCTGCCTTGTAGACTGTTAAAATACTTTTTTGCTTATCTGCACTTGTCAGTCTTTTTGGCTTCAAATATCTCTGACCAGGGCCTTCCCTGAGCTTGGCTTGCTGATTCTCCTGTACCCCCATCATGAAATAGATGTAAATTATTGAGCAAGTATTGGCTCAATATTACTTCACCTAGTCAGACCTGTGGAGAGATGAGGTGGGGGATTAAGATGGGGATCATGTAATCACCCAAGTTGGAATTTAGTCATGACATTTGTCTTATCACTTCTAATATTATTAAAAAAAAAAAAAAGGACCCACAGGATCTCTAATGGCTAGAAGTGATCTGGTCCTCAGCTTTACCTCTCCCAGCTCGGGCTTGGCGAGAGAGAACAACCTGCTGACAACTCACTTTGGGCAGTATTTTTATTTTTTTCTCATGAAGGTCTTGCTTTGCTACAGGTTTTTGCCAGCTCATGCTCAGTGCATGTGGGAGCAGAGCCAGTGGGAGCCCTGGATATATCAGGGCTATTAAAGAAGGTGGCTACAGGTTACTTGTGTTTTACAGGGATGATTGCTCCTCACATCTCTTTGAGTGCCTCTCTGTTTGGGGAGGGCTGAAGGGAGATGCGATGTCAGAGAAGAGGGAACTGAGTATGAGTTGTAACAAAGCAGCTCAGTGAACTTGGAAGTGGGATCACCCTTGCGGCTGTCGTTAAGAGCTTTGGGGCAGAGCATGGGAGGATTTCAGTCGCAGCACCTCAGTGTCTCCTGGTGAGATGTCCATTCACAGAGACATGGTTCCCCAGTATGGTCTGACCTCTGTGGGCCCCACTGAAGAGGGCTGAGGGTGCGCAGCAGAGGGGTGCTCTAGGCTGTGTGAGCGCTTTTGATTCAAAGTGATGGTTGCCCAGTGGTAGTTAGCATGAGGGACTACCTGACATCAAACTCCTTATGAAAAATATTCTCTAGCCACTCTTGACTGCTGGCTGTCCCTAGGGGTGTGGCGGAAAGAGGCTAACTGAAGTCATGCAGTTGGTCCATGGGGACCTGCTCTCAGCCTCAGTGAGTGCCCCAGACCAGGGGCACAGCCACTCCAAAAGGGTCATTGCCTTCCACTGCTGTGCCAGCAGCTCTGCTGGCTGTGCACTGGGGACGCAGGAGGAAGACGAGCTAATGGTTTTAGTTGACAAGGCTGTCTTAATACCTGTGTAGATCTATAGGCAGAGTTGCCTGAGGAAAGATGAAAAATTAATGGGGACATTTTCACCCTGGCTAGCTCACATGCCATTTTAATCCTACTGCTAACATGATGGGCATTTCCGCCTGAGAAGAAGTGTTGAGTGAAATCCAAATCATTTGACAAGGAGCAAAAACAGCTACTGATGGAGCCTGGGGCAATAAATCAGTTTGTAAACACTCTGCACCTTAAGGAAGGTCTATACACAGATTTTGTTTCCATGATGGCTCGAGCCAAGGTCTAAGCACCTCTTAAGTGTGGGCTGTCTTCAGCAGAGTGCACTCTCTGCTGCAAAGGGGGAGAAATGGAGTGGTAGTGGGGAACAGGCATAGGGTAGTGGTGAAGCCTGTTTTATTCCAGGTGATTAAGACTTGGTCTGTGTGCAGAGTAGCACCTGTGTAATGAAAGGTAAGATTTTTTTGAAGTGTGCAAATCCTCTGTTGGTTTCTTTGATCGAAACTTAACACCTCAGTGTTTAGGTGGTAGGTAGCGTGCACAGTGACAGCCAGTGTCAAGGGACGTACTATAAAAGCATGGGCTGCTGGATTTTAGATAGAAATGCAGGACAATGTGGCGAGCTCAAAACCTAGGATGAAATAGAGAATTAATTATTTCTGGGAAGATGGCAGTGGGATGTATATGTGCAAGAAAGTTGGAGCAAGAACTGGGAAATGAGAGAGTGTTCAAGGTTTGTCCAGGCCAAGTGATTCAGGTTACACCACCAGCTCCCAGGGGTCTCTACCTGGGAGATGTGGGGTGAGCAACCAGTGAGTGCAGCCCAGGGCTCAGGATGAGAAGGGACACACTGCTGCTCTCCACGTAGTCCTCCTGTAGTCACCGTTATCACAGTTCATTCTTTGTAACCCAGGGAAAAGGACTCATCCTCTTTCCAGAGAGATCAATCCTGAAATGTAAAAATAGTCCGATTTGGACTGGAGCTTAAACCTAAAGTGATTACATGACTTCTATTAAAGCAAAAAGCAAACAAACAAACCCTATTTTCCTTGGGTGATTACATAACCTCAAATCAGATGAATGGGCAGTCTTCAAAGCCGTCAGCAGAGGAAAACACCTGTACAACTCCAACCCAGCTCTGATGGAGGCTGAGCTGTGTACCTTGTAGCTTGCTGCTCCTGCTTTGCAAGAGAGTGTGTGCGTTTTCCCAGCTATGCTGGGTGGACTCATAATCCCTCCCTCAGCAGGGCATTTCTTACTGTGCTGCTGTCCCTGTGCTGCACAATATAGAGCTGCTCTGTCAGGCGCTCGGGCTTCGGAGGACCACTGGCCAACTGGTTTTGCCAGTGTCTGTGCAGCAGGGAAGCTGTATATTGTGCTGGGAGAGGTATGGGCGATAGAAGAGGTTACATTCCCAGATCTTGTCCACACACAGTGCAACGTAAATAGTCCTGAAGAGCCATAGGGACAGTTGATCTTAATGGCAGACCAGGTTTTCACTGCAAAAAGTTTCAGTGAAAACTTGCGTCAATCAGTCTCTGCTGGGGTCCTGCTATGGAGATTTCCCATAATACAGGGACGTTTACTTAAGTGAAGCTTACTTACCCCAAATGATAGTTTTCCTGAATCGACAGCAGTTGAGAGATGGCTGCATGTTGTGGTTCGTGCTCTGGGTGATTTCTCAGGTGCCTTTGACCTCATCGTAGGTCATCAGTCAGTCTCTCAGCTGGAAGTTGCTGCTGAGTCTGCTGCATGTTTTGGTAAATGCTGAGGATGAGGGATATGATCTTTCATCTTCCTGATACATAGTTTGAATTTCTCCTGGCCTGAAATCCTGCTGGAAAGCTGACTTGCACAAGGTCATCATGCATTGGCAGATTTGAGTGCAAATCTCCAAACTCAAAGTCTTCCTGGCCATAGGCTGGAGGCTTCTGGATGCAAAACATGGTAAGGTGCTGGCAAGGCAAGTGAACAATTTCCCATCGGCTTCCTTTGCTTGCTGCTCTGAAATTGAAGTGTTGATGCAGGGGACAGCATGGCGAAATGGAGTTTTTAAGGGCTGATCTGGGAAATATAGGCTTGTAAGGGATAATGAACATATCAGGAGTGTGTAGGTAAGGCAGAGAGCTGTCATCTCAGTAGAGTTATAGGTGGGACCAGAAGTACTCCTTGCCCACACTACTGAATAAGTAAAGGCTATCTGTAGGAACAGAACCAGCACTTGGGTTTTAATCTGAGTCTCTAGCATGGGCTGAGCTCAGATGCCAGGTTCCAAATGTGTATGTGTGAGCCAGGGCAACACCCACCGAAGAGCTGAGGATAACCCTGAAGCAAAGGTACTTGTTTAGAGGGAGGTAAGGAGTCCTGGGCTCTCCTAAGCAGCTGGGCTACTGAGCCTGAGCCTATGAAATAGGAAGCTGAGTAGTCCAACATATGCAGCCTCGCACCTTGGTGGTAGTAAGAGCTCTTTGCCCTGTGCTGCTGTCCCTTGATAGGGTCTCTTTCTTGCGCTTTGGCCTCTTGGAGTCTTATCCTCAGGCTGTTTGGTTTGCACAAAGGTTATCAATATTTCACTCCCAATAAAGGGATATGACTGTCCCTTCTCCAGGGAGTGTTCACAGTCAGAACTGGGTAGAAACAGGGGCTTGTGCTCCTTTAGGTGAGATCATTGGGCATCCTACCTCTAGCAAAATGGCCAGTACCTACTCTGTAGGAAGGGTCCCCTGCCAGCCTCACTGGCCTACACATCGCAGGATATGCACAGGAGGGCAAAGCTTTCTTTGTCTGCCTTGGAGAGGGTTTTGAAGCAGCCTAAGATACATAACAGTAAGTTACTAAGGCAATTCCTCCATGCATTTGTGTGCTTGCACGTATGTACGTGTCGACTTGCGCATGTCATGTATTTCCCCTCATCAATCCTCCCAGTCAGTTACTGTCCCAGTTTATTGCTGCAGCTGGGTGATTATTCTGTGGTCAGAGTGGGCTGAAGGTGGAAATTATTTTATTCAGAGAAACCCATTTACCAAATACAGCGCTTTTGCACACCTCTACCAGAATACGTTGGGGTTTTTTTCCCTTTCTGTGAGGGTTTACCATCACCTGTGCAGATGATATTTCCAGACAAGATCTGTTACTACATTCTGCTTTGTGCTCTGTTTTGCCCCTCTTTATCTCCTCTCAGATCAGCTGTCTTCTTCCTTCTTCCCCTCCCTTTAGGCCATTACCTGTTCTCTCTCCTAGTGCTGGTGCCATGCTTATGACCCTAGCTGCTGGCAGGCTCACAGAATTTCAGCAATATTGACAAATCTCAGTTTCTGTTTTTTTTTTTCACCTTTCTTTCAAGCATACCTAAGAGACAGAGCTGGATGTTCGAGGATGCGGTGGCGGGGCTCCCAAGTTTGTGGCAGGTTTTCTGCAATGAGTTGCAAAAGGCGTTTGCAGTGGTTGCTCTCCGAGGTGTGAGCAGACCAGTTGGTCCAGAGAGAGGTGACCTAAACCCAGAAATGTAACTGCTGATGTAGTTAACTCCTTAATCACTGATATTGCTATCCAGCAAATGTGTGAATACTGCAACTCTTAACTGCCTCCAACATGTTGCTGAAGTGTGAAGAGCCCTGTTGTCTCATGCTCAGCTGCTACAGCCTCCTGACAGCTCCTCTGCTTCAGAAACTTATTGTAAAGCCATTGATAGTTGGGAGAGGAGGGGGGGAGGACCTGAATTAAAGCACATTTTACATAAAAGCAATAAGTACCATATTCCTGAGTGAGTGTGATATTATGCCGGATCCGGTTTGGCACCTTTAAGCCATAAGCTTGGTGAAGCTTTGAAGCCGTCTGAGGAGGGGGTGGGAAGATGCCTGTGCGGACAGGCTGGTGAAATATATAGATATAATCCTTATTCTGGTACACCTGTCTATGAAAAGGGTGGTGTTTCTCCAGAGGCACTTTCAGCACACCAGAACGCTCGGTCTAGGAACTAAAATTTCTTGTTCTTGAGGTATTTAAAGAATGCTGCATTATTGATCATGATATCCGTACATATCAGTTTCTCTACACAACTTGATGGTTCCGGCAATCTGTAGCAATTGCATTTATTGCCACATTAGGAGAGGTTGTGGTTTTTTTTCTCCTGAATACCTCTACCTAAATGTGTACCACCTTCTATAAAATGATGCACGTGTCATTCCCTGTGTCTCACAGATGCACTGCACAAGTGACACCTTGATTGTGCTGTTCCAGGTTACTGGTAGGTTTTGTCCTTGTCCTGTTACTCCATATTTCTTGATTGCTCTGTTACACATGTGAGAGTGCCTTCTGTTATGTTAGACCTGTACCAGCCACTGGGCAGTGGAGCAGATCCATTGCCCTACTGAGTTGGGTACACCACACACAAATTATGTCTAGATTTTTGTTTTATTTTATTTTATTTTATTTTCACAGAATCACAGAATGTTAGGGGTTGGCTTTTATTTTATTTTATTTTCTGTTTATGGTCTTGTTGGGTTTCTGCATCAGTGATCTGCCACATGGTAATGCAAAACAGCTGGATGGAAGGCTGCAGCCACAGATGAGTGGTCTCTCTCGCAGAGCAGATGAAATGTGGGATTCTGGTCTGAAACATGATGGGATGTAGCACCATAACTAGAGCTCCCTGTGAGAGATGAAGCACTGAAGCCCAGATCTGAGACTGAGCTCCCACCAAAGCTTCTGGTTTAAGGGCTATAGCTCGCTAAACTGGCCTACCTTCACCAGCTCTTCCCAGTGTGTTGAGTCTGATCAATCTCATCACCTCTATAGTTCCACCACCTTACACACTGTGCTACCCTCCTGCCTGTGACATACGCCTTGCTCATCATGGTGCTGTGAGAGATGCGCTGACCTGTTCTTGTGTGCTCTGCACTAGAAACACTTTATCTGCTCAGGTAGGTTTCCTTTTTTTTCTAGTACATCGTTGGTCTCATGAAAGGCTAAGTGATGAAATTCAGTGGAGAAGAAAAATGGAGTCATGGCTGCTGGTTCTTTTTATTTTTTTCTGGGACTCATTCCTCCTCTCTGTGTGTGTGTGTGTGTGTCTCTCTCTCCCAATTCCTCCCACTCTAAGCCATGCAAAACCAGGGGCTCTTACCCTTGCGTGTACATTGCTCCCACAGCTTCCCTCCCTGCTTCTCCTTGGGCTTCCACACAGGCCTGCCAGTCACTTGGTCATAGCATTTTGTCTGTTTGGGGCAGGATGCTCAAGGACAGTGGCTTCTTTTCCAGCCACGCCTATCCAAGAAGCCTGGCCATCTCCTAGGCTTCATCACGTTCATCTGCCAGCCCTGGGTTGCCCTCTTCTCCTCACCTTCCATGGGCCCTGGAAACTCTTCCCTGTCCCAGGCATGCCATGCAGACACTCAGCCTCCGAGCCTGCACAGACCTGGCAGAATTGTACACTCAATTTTGCTTTATGTGTGATGTGGCACCAGTCTTACCCTTTGGCAGCTGTGTCGCAGGAGTCATGTTGACTCTTCTGGCCCGGGGCCTGAGAGGAGCCCCTGAGGCAGGTCCAGGCCACCCGTCGCATGAGCGCACAGCAGGCAATCTGTGTGAGCAGCGCCTGCCTTGCCTGGCTGGCATATTGGACTTGAGTCTGTATTTGCTGTGTCTTTTGAAGTCTTTCAGGCTAGGAAAAATGAAATTTGTTGAGTTTGGCAGCAAGGTCTCTCAGCCCTTCTTTCTGCTCGGGGCAGGGGGTGAAGTCCATGTATTTTTATCTCCACTTGGGTACCAAATTCCACGCCTTTATTTGGCTTGCTGTCTTCGCCCCTCTGCCAGGATGCCTCTGGCCATACCTGATGATATCTAGCCCTTTGGCATGCATACAGGGATTCTTGTGAGGGTGGTGGCCACTCCTTCCTTCTCCACCTGTTATGAAGATTTGAGAATGGGGTGGGGATAAGGACTCAGGCAGCAGTTCTGTGTGCTGGATCGAGTTAATCCCTGGAGTCTTGAGCATCTCCTGTTTTGCTGGCCTGCCTGGTTTCCTGCCTCCAGCCCCTGCCCCGGCTGGGTAGGATTACAGAAGATGCAGGGAGGTGGGAGCTGCGAGGAGGGCATGTCTATTCTGAGAAGTCGTGTTGGGTTACTGCTCTGAACCTGCGGCATGCGAGAGAGGCTTGGGTATTGCTGGCAGGGAGCCCTGGGGTAGTGGGGCAGGGGGGCAGGACCTGCAAGATGGGAGCAGGAGAGGATGGCCAAGGACCAGGAGGGCTGCGTGAGACCTTTTTTTTTCACTTGGGTGAGTACGGAGATTAAATGTGGCGGTTCCAGATGAGGAAGTAGTGGCACTGAAAGAGTGTAGAGAAGTTCATCTCTTAACCTTATTATTTCTCCTGAGCTCCCGACTACTATGCCTCCTTCGCAGTGAAGGAGAGGATACAGATCTGTTTTTTGCATGGATAGCCATGGTGAAGTGACTTGTCTGAGGATACGGGGGGGTTTGTGGTGCAGGGTTGACCAAAACCTGGGTCACAAATGGCCTGGTAGATCTGTAGCTTATCTGCTAGATGTTAATGCATGTTGCAGATGCTGCTTGTGGGTATTTAGTTGCTCTGAATATCGATACAGATAATGATCAGGCATCCTCCAGATGCAAAGTGTCATTCAACACACTTTATAAGCCCCTGAGATACAGAAGGTCACTTTGGAAATACAGACCAATACTTTGTGACCTCAGGGACAGGACATGAGGCAGGGATGTGACCAGCAAGTGTACTCAGCTTGGGCTTGCTCTGATTTCTCTGTGCTTGCTGGCAACATTTGGATGAATGGAGGATAGCGATGCCCGTAAGTGTATAGCTAACATCCCTGTGCAGTGTGTGGGCATGCCTAGAAGGAGCTTGCTTACACTGATTTGCATCTGTACCTACCTGGCACTTACCCCTCTTTTAGAGGTCTTTAAAGTAAATGGTATTTTCAGTGCTAACACAAAAAGAAGAGCTCAGTTGGGAATTTAGCTGCCTGCAGGTTCCTGTTCTTTATCCATTTTCCATTTCTCCCTCCCATCCTGGTGACACCTAGCTCCTTCCTAACTTTGGAAATATCCTTTATTTTCTCCTTTCCTTCCCATTTTCTTGACCAAGTACTGATCTGGATTTGGGATCTATGTGTGGTCATTTACTGCCTTGCAAGTGAAACTAGGCAGTTGTGTGTTGAGTTGTTAACAACAGTTTGTCACAACACAAATTTACTCATCCCCTCAATATCACAAAACTTGCAGGAACCTGAATCTTGGAGGTGTTTACTGCTTTGTTAGATTTTCTGACCAGCAGGTTTGAAAACTGTGTGGGTGACGAAATACCGACGTACACCCACACGAACTCACACTGTGATCTCAATAAATGACATAAGTGTTGTTTATATAGACAACAGTCATAGCTTTTTTGGCTTAAAAGAAAGTCCACCTCTCTAACTTCATTTCTAATCAGGCTTTGTCATTCTTCCTTCTGAATTATCCATGCAAAGTCTCTTGATCTTTTTTGAGGTTCTTTGTGCTGGATATTTAGTGGGGGGGTTATGCTTGGACCAGAATCCCAGGTCTCAATGCTTCTGTGGTTCTCTGGCTTGGAGAAGACCTCAGGCATCATGTCTGTATATAGCTGGAATCTCAATGGGCCATCCCCCTACACATACCCTGTGTGTGAATACTCTGAAATCCATGGCAATATATCTGTGCCTGCTTGTTTTTACTCTCTGCTTGGCACTGCATGTGGAATTCCTGTTTGAGAGGGATGTAGGAGAGCTGTATGGGAAAACACAGTGCTGTTTCATGAAAAAAAAAAGGGTATTTACAAAACAACGGGGTTTGTTATAGCTGCGTGCAGACTTTATACGAGACAGTGATGCCAGCATTCCAAAGAATCAGCAGGCAGAAAGACTATTCACAGACATAGTCAGCTATTAATTTATTCTCTGACAATAATTCTTATGGACAAGTGTACTGGAAAATAGTATGTAGGAAATAAAATCAATAGTCCTTTTTAAGAATTTCAGAGCTATTAAGGAAGAGAAGTAAAGTCACTTCATACTTTTCATTATGTGATGCTTGATAAAGCACAGAAGAATCATATTCTCTCAGTTTGAGCATTTTTGCATATATTGCTACAGTAACCAGAACTGGTGCCTGCTGTCTTGCAGCTATTACTGATTGTGCTGCTTTGACTGATAGATTCAGTTCTTACTACATCTTTGTCTGCAGTCTATCATGGTTTCATATTTTTTTCCTCAAGATTTTCACCTGTAACTCTGTCTGTACCCTCACTATGAGCTTTTTTTCCCTCCAGTATGCTCCTCTGGTGACTCCTGTTTTCTCAAATTTCTGTCCTTAGTTTTAAAACTTGACTACTTTAGCCCCTCATTCGTGCTTTTACCTTTTTGTATTCTTTCTTTCAAGACCCTCACCAGCTCTCCATGCCAACATAGTTTCCTACAAGCCTCTGTCACCAGTTCTGCCTTTAGATATCTCCCTTTACAGCTTCTTCTGTTCCTGGTGGGTTTTCTTTTCAGTCTTGATAGAGCTTCTTCTTTGCCCTCCTCTTTTTCAGGTTCGTGCTCCAGTTTCTTACACCAACTTGTTGTGTCCCATTTTAGCTTAAGACCTCCTTGGAACCATCTTTTACTCTTAATGTTATCACAAACAACAGCTCCCTGGGGACTCTGAGTACTACTGTAGTACAAATACACATAAAATTCGTCGTCGTGCTAGGGCACATTCCTGATGTCCTAACCTAGCAATTCCCCTGCTCTCTTAGTGCATGGGTTTTTCGAAAGATATGATAGAGAAGTATATTGCAGTCACTTAGCAACCAGAACTGGCTTTTGAAAGCAAAAATCTTGGGTTTGTTTTGTAATTTTGGTTTCTAGAACCTTAAAATCAACAATTGTGTGCTCAGGAAATCAATGAAGCGTTTGTGGAATTGCATGACAATACTTGGCTGGTTTATGTGTTCACTTGCATGCACGTGTGTGCGTGCTTGTTTGCTTGCTCTCCCTACTTACAGATGGGACAGCGTATTTTCTTGCCCTCTTCTTTGGCACCTGATTTTCAGGAGCATTGCTGAACTCTGCTTGCGGTCATTGGGAACTTTGGTGACCAAAAATATCAAAAAATCAGTTCTGCTGCTGCAGATGCAGGCTGCCTCCGATGCATCCCCAGCTGTGAAAAGTTCCAACTGCCCTTTATTCAACAGCCAGCACTTCCAGCTTTTTGTCCCTGGCAAACTCTGCAATGCAGCTCTGGGTGATCAATGCAAAAGTCTTTGGTGTATGAAAACTAAAAGTGCGGGGGACAGCGCAAACTAAATTGAATTGCAGAATGAAAAGAGGGCAGGCAATTCTCCTGATTGCATTCCTCAGCTTCGCATTTATTTAATTAAACCCCGGCATTTTCTAATTAAAACTCAGTCCCTGCAGAACTTTCCCGCTCGCCGTCTGCGGAGGGGGGCTGGGGGGAGAGGCGGCGGGCAGGGCTCGCTGCAGCTAGGAGAGGACCTCAGCCGGAGGCTAGTGGTAGCCCCTTGCTTCAGCGGTGATGCTGAGAGACAGCCGGGGGGGGACACCCTGCCCGAGGGGGGGTGTCGATGGCCCGGGGGTAGTGGGGAACACACAGGCATCCCGCTTTCAAGGCAGCGCACTGCCCTCTAATGCTGCTCCCTGGTAGTGGAGGGGGGAAGCCCTCCGGAGGATGTCCGCTAGCTCCCTGTCGAGACTTCGGGGAGAAAAAGGATTTCTTTTCGGTCCGGCCGGGGGGAGGGCAGAGGCAGAGCACTGCTTTGGAGGACGCCCCGAGCCCAGCCTCGGTGCTGGACCCGTGGTTTCACCTCTCCGTCCCTTTGGTGCTGCGAGAGCCTTGTAGAGGGGCTGCTGTGATGCCAGGTGACTTGTTCTTTTTCTTTTTGAAAGTAAATCTTTCTCGAAATTGGCTGTAAATGAGCTTTGGGACCAAAATATTGTCCCAGGGCTTTTTTTTTTTCCCAATTTTTTTTTTTTTGCCATGAACTGTCTAAGATGAGGCCGTGGCTTGAGCTGCTGCGGAGGCAACGCTGCCCTTTGTCAGTGCTGCCCTTTTTCCTTTCCCTGTGCGTCAGAGAGGCACATCCAAGCTGCGCATTCCAGTTATATCAGAGATGTCCAAAATAACCATATCTTGCAGATCTCGGTGGTGGGTACCTTCCGTTACTTGATCCTGATTCTAAAGAGAGGAGCAAGGTTTACTTGTCCTGCTCCCTAGAAACAAATGCCTGGAGATGGATTAACCTTTGCTTTCTTCTCCAGGGTGTGGTTCAGAAGGGGCTTTGGGAAGTGTGTGAGGCTGTTGTGACCCTGGCTGTGGGATCACCATTTTTAATCACAGTTCCTCACAGGGAAATCACTGCACCAGACAGTGCTGGTGTTTTAAATGCCGGCCTGCGGCATGGTAGAGGGTGAGCGCAGCCATGGTGCTAGCAGGCAAGAGCTGGAGAAAAGCTGTGGGTGTGGGTAGCTGCTGCGCCTCATGTGTGAGGTGACCTCTCTGTGGCCCAGGAAGGAGACTGATGTGGGGCAGAAAGCTTCTGCCCAATAATGGAGTTCACTGTTTTCCTGACCTGAGGGCAATTGGGTAGGAAGCTTGGCTGGCAATGGCTCATCATAAGACTGTCATCGGTTGGTTTAAGTCGATACCAATTACAAGGTTATTAATTAAAAAAATGTGACTGGTGTGAATAATGATTGTAACCCTTTATTTTCCAGGCAGTCACACTGCATACATCTAGTGCGAATTAGACCTTTCTACATGTGCTGACTGGTTAAGGCTGTGCTCCCTTAAACATGTCTTTTAAGTGTCCTAACATCTTTCTGAGTGTTAGGACTGACTTTTTTTTCTTCAGAAGTGGCTTTCTTCTGCCTTCAGGAATCTTCTCTGAGTTGAGACTCCCTATTCATCCATCTCTTGCTGTCTGAGAAAATGTTAAAAAAGTCTCTTAAATACAACCCATCATGAAAGGGTGAATGTTCAATCAGGCATGGAAACTTGCCTGATGTCATCTCTTGTTCCCAAGAAAGTTTTTTTGGCGCGCCACTGAATTTTCCCATGCTTTTATGTCTGGGAAAAAGATAGTGGAGTACTCACCATCCTTTGCTGGCATTAAGATAAGAGCTTGGTGCTAACAATATTGCGTCTGAGTTGTCTCATGGGGTTAGCCTCCTGACTGTCTGGTTGCCATGTCCTGGAGGAGGGAGCTCAGGGCTGGCTGGTCCATAGGAGGATGGGGGTGTTTGCTCAAACAATTAATGTATTAGACCAATGGGTTTCCAGGGTGGCTTGGTGGATCCCTTTCCATGTTTGCAGAGAGAGAAAATCTGCGGAGAGAAAGGAGTAGAGGAAGGCAATGAAAGGGGGCTGCCTGTACACTGTGGTTTGCCTTGTGAAGTATGGCTTTAATCTGGAGGTACCTTATTTCTGTTCTGCTCCTGAGGCACAAGAGCGAAGAGCCGCCTGGATTTGGCTCACCAGCCAGACTTAGAGACAGCTCCAAAACGAGAGTACCCCTGCCTCCAAACCTGCTGTCTCCCTACACCTCTAAGGCAAATTGAGTAGCCTTACAGTGCTATTCAGCTGTGCCCAGAAAAAGGTGCAGTTTCCCCCTTGCCGATAACACAACTTGATGGATTTGGGGGCATGAATCCTCCTCAGGGATGCACGTAGCCCTGGCTCCATCACCGCTGGGCAGGACAGATGTGAATCCACGTGCATCAGTGACGCAGGCAAACTGGATTTGGCCAGCTGCCAGGGCTTTGAATGTTCATTTTAGGGGAGGGAGGGAGGGAGGGAGGACAGAAAAGGAGAAAACCTGCCCTCTGCCTGCTTCTGGTACTGAGGTGTCTGGGGAGAGAGAAGGTACTGTGAGCAGAGGAGGATTCGGTGCAAGGCTGCTACTTTGCCAGGAGCTCCTTCTCCCATGTGATGGCAGAGACATAATATTGTGGTGCCAACGCACAGAAGCCTGGCTGGAGCTGTTTGTCCTTTTGTGGCATCCGATGGATTTGTGTGCGCCTCTGTGTGTCTGTGTCGCTTTGTTTTTCTACCCCGTGTTTTTTAGTAATAATCCCCTCCAAGGTTACAGAGATATCATTTGTCAGGCAAGCCGACAGAGCTCTTTCTTACTATGGGATTACATAAGAGAACACAGGCTTTATTACCATTTTAGGATGTATTAGCATTGTGGATTATTTCCATAGAGACTAAGCACAGCAACAGCCTTCACTCTGGGCTCCCTCATGCTTCCTCCCCCGCCCCCCCTCTTACTTATTTTTAAAAATACAATATTCATTAGCAAACAAACAAGTGGAAAGCTTCCTGTGAAGTCTGGTCCCTGATCAATGGTGTATATGGAGGGCTGACACGAGTGCGAAGAGTGCATTGCAAGACTGTAGACCAAAGGAGGGATTTCAAAAAGACGATGCAGAGCAGCAAGAAAGCAGATGTGACTCCTTTATTCCTGTTCATCCACGTGCATTCTTGGGAGGCTAGGGAGAGCCACTGCTCCTGCCTTGGTCATTCATTGCCTGTGGGATCATGGCAGGTCAGGCTGATGCTTCGTGTCTCAATTTAACAGTCTGTAAAATGGGGCTTTAATTATATAATCTGGGGTATCCTCTTGGCCAGAGTAATTCACAAGCCTATGATTTATTCACAGCATCTTTTCTGTGGCAAAGGCTGATCCCAAAACAGCTGTCTTGTGCTGGCTGTGCATCTTTTGAGCTGCTGGTAGAGTAGGAAAGGAGCATGGAGCATTGCTGTAAATAAATGAAACTGCACATTCCTCCCTTGGAAAAGCATCTTGCCATACATTTAAGTTCTGCATTTCTAATGTGAACTGTAACCAGGCTGTGGTGGAATGTGTCCTCCATGGATCGACTGGCAGGGGACGTTTTAGGTCTTTTCCCTTTTCTGTCAAAACTTGCAGAGAGTAGAAGCGTTCTTCCTCAGCAGGTCTAGAGGATTGCTGCACTGTAAAATTCGGAAACACTTTTTCTTCCTCTTGGCTGTGCCTCTGCTACGGCACAAAGCATTGGCATTTCTTATGGCCTGGCAGACATGGAATGGGAATTTTCTTGGCCTTCATCTGTGCTGAGGGTGTCTCTTATATTATACAGTTCATCATGAGTCTCAGGCTGCATCGTGCAGAGCTGATGGTGGAGTTAATAGACATGACTGCTGAGACAGATGCCAGTTCACTGGTCAGTGACTAGTCTCCAGGTCTGTAAGAGAGTCTTGCTTCACCTCATGCCTGGTCTTTTCAGGACTCATAAGTCATCCGATTAGTGTTTCTTCTCCTGACACTGCTCATATGTTACCTGTAACATGAAAGTTGTACTAGATCCCGAGTAACTCCCAGCTTAGGGAACACCTGCAATGTTTGCACTTTCATCATATGTCACAACTATCCCCCCAGGGCCAGTCTTACAAGAAAGCAATCAGACAGCTAACCACATCTGAGAAAGAGCCTGCTGCTCTGTTTTCTTGAATACTTCTGTTTGGGCCTATGCCCTGATGGGATTTGCATGTGTACTATGCCTCTCCCCTAACAGTGAAACCCACAGGCTCCAGGTGGAACAAATACATCACAGTGGCAAAATCAGCCTCTGCAGAAGAGATGCTTTCTACAGGAAGAGCAAGGACTAACCAGAAAGCCACTGAAGATCAGTCATTCATAAATAACTTGTGGAAGAAAGACAGAGGGTGCATGGTCGTTGAAGATGAGGTGCAAAAGTGATATTCTGTTGTGGAACAGCTGTGGTGGGAGCTCACGTGGGTTACTGAACACCTGAGAAGCCACATACCAAACAGCTGTAGGAAATCAGGCTTCAGATATTCTGCTGCTCAAAAAGCTCTTTGTTCCTCTTTGAAAGAATAAGTTTAACCAGAGCACTGAGGGAGTAGATGTCATGTTGTCATCCTGGTGATTGCACTGTTTCTGTGATTGACTAGCACAATGCAAGATCATTAATGCATCCTTACCTGGGATGGTAAACTGAAAAGCTCAAGCTTTACTTGTGTCCCTGCCCATGACAGGGAGGTTGGATTCAATGATCTCTAAGGTCCCTTCCAGCCTAGGCTATTCTATGATTCTATGATTCTACTTCTGGACTAATTACACCTAAGTTTTGGCATATTTGCAGTAATTTCAAAAAAATTAAGTTTGGTTTTGTTTTTTTTTTTGCCTGTGAATACTTTCTTTGTTGCTCTAATCAAGTGAGTCCAAGACGGAGAGGGGGTGGGTGGGAAGTGAAGTTCTCATCTTTGTGACCTGACTGGACTTACCTTTGTGTTCCTGCCTCTGCTGATGTCATGTTTTCTTCTCAACAAGAAGACCTAAAGGACTTTAAAGCCCCTGAGAGGTGTAAGTTTCTAGCTAAAGACTTGTGGATGTGTAGGTAAAAATACTTTGCTCACATGCATAACATTTTTTGATCTTTAAAGATGTTAACTGGTTTCCTCATCCAAGTCCTAGGACACAGGCTGGGCAACAGAAAGTGTCCTATGATATTCACTTTCTATAGGAGAGACCAGGTGTGATGTTTTAAAGACTCATCTCAGTCTTTTGAGAATTCCATTTACAGAGGTCCTCTGTAATCAAAGATGTCTTATCACAGCCAAAGTGGATTCTTCCAGCAGACCTCAATGACATGAACTTGTTTGTGTGAAACAGCCTAAGGAAAAGCTGTTTGGGCTGGAATAAAAATCTCTATGTGATTGAATGGCTGAGACCTATCTAAAATGTCATCAATATATGTCCTTACTGCACACCCTGTTTACTGCTGTTTGTGAAATTAACATCGAAAGGATTCACGTGTCAAAACATGAAGCTATCACTCCTGGTGGCTGGAAGCCTTGGGCCGAGATCTGACTTTCCCTCAGCTGAAAACAAGATAGGAAGAGCTTTCTCAGGTTAAATATGCTACAGCTCAGAAAAAGTTTATTCTAGAGTGTTTCTTACCAGCTTGCTGAAATCACTAAGGAACTCCTAAGCACACTCCTCTGCAGCGCTTAGGGCATGCATTTCTCTTCCTGGCAGCTGCATGGGCATCAGTACACCACAACCCCTTGGTCTGTTTCTTGAAGATTTTGGGCTGTTGCAGGTGGATTGCAAGTGTTTGTGCCTTGGACTGGTGACTGAGTAAATCTGCAGACCTGTGCAGGCAGTGGGGCTGGCTATGTTTCTTGTGGAAGCACACAGAGTCTGCGTTCTTCCAGGGGCCTCGGGGAAGGGCACACATCTGAACGCTGGACTGTCTGTGGCAATGATTAGTATTTATTTATCATAGCTCCTGTGAAAGCAGGGTAGCAGATAAATAAAATGGAGAAGGACCTTCTTTCCACCCCATTAGTTTCAGGAGTGCCTTCACCTCGTACTTGCTCATTCATGTGGCACAAATGAATTTTCCTTGATGCTTAGCTGGATTGCATCTGCAGAACTACAGGGAGATGAGCAGGCATCACTTCTGTCTCTTGTGGTCCTCAAATCTGCCTTGAGCTAAGTCTTGACTGCAGATTCTCTAGTGTCTGCAGCTGCTGAAGATGCAGGAAGACATCCATCTCAAACCTTACTACCTAGTGTCTTACCTAAGGCATCTGTGAACTTCAGTGCAGTGGGAATCCTGGAAACATGTATGTCAGTGATGGAGAGTGACTACTTGGGAGGGACCTGTTAACCTCTGTCAGAGCCTGTCCTGCCCAGGAGCCCTGTGCACACAAGCTACTGCCTTGGGAGCCAAAGCTGTAGCTTAATTCTTGCTTATCTGTGTTTTTGTTTGAGAAATCCCTCACCAAAGTAGGTGTGCACAAGGGCTTGGAGTGTGTCAGACCTGCTGCACTGATCATAGAAGCATAGAATGGCCTGGGCTGGAAGGGACCTTAGAGATCATTTTAATCCAACCTCCCTGTTGTGGGCAGGGACGCCACCTCTCGACTAGGTGATGGCTGTTTCATTTGTGGAAGTAGCGCAGCAGAGCCAATGCGTTCTAGCTGCAAGCAGCTCTGAACAGAATGTGCACAAAATTGTTCTGTTTTATAAGTCATCAGACTACTCCTGTACAGGGCTTGGTAATAGCCAAATTTCTCTTTTTCTGCCCTCACAGTTTTACTAAATTTTAAAAGAGAACTTGCTGAGGGGCACCCACTTCTCCAACAGTGCTGTGGGTATTGTGTTGGTTTGACCTGTGTGGCTTGCAATATGCCCTGCGACCTGGGAGAAGCCTTGCCCAATATGAAATTCCTTATCTACTTGCTCTGTGTGGCCCTGCTTTCATCCACAGTAGGAAACCTCTCAGGGACCTTAGCAGCCAGCTGTAGAGCTGTTTTGCACATCTGTTCCAAAGGACTATGCTTGTGATAATAAACCCCTCATGCCTGCATTGTATTTGAGACCCTGGTGTTCTTAAAAATTGTCTTTGTTAGACACTTGTCCTTATTTAGTGTAGGATTTGAGTGTTATATATATGGTGTATTTATACTCACCATACCTTGAAGAGTTGCTTTATTGTCAGAAGTGTTTGTGCTTCAGTGTGTGAAATTAAGATAATTATTCACCTCTGCACAAATTATATGGTATTTGACGGTCTGAATTCTCCCCCTGCATGGGCTTGCTTTGTGTTGAGAACTGTGCCTGAGTTTGATGCCTTTAGTAGACAGTGTGACTACTCTTCCAAGTGACTTCCAGGGTCACATACATTGCTTCTGGCACAGAAAGGAGGAACCAGAAGCTGAGCCTTCAATCTCAGAATTTCAGAGATCAATTACCCTCATTTCAGAGCTGTCTTCCCTTGCCAGGTACACTGACACCACCATTTCCATTTGTGGAACTCAGTTTGTCTTGCAGCAAGGAGAAAAACACTCTGTGACTTATAAATTGAGTACACTTAAAGGGGAGCAGTACAGGAGCAGTCATTATTAATAACTATTTGCATAACAATAGCATTTCTTCCATAGATCTCACAAAGCTGGGCAAACATGAATTAATTCAACCTTAAACTACCCACATGGGAGGACGCAAAGTATCATTATCCACATGAACAGTTTCTCTGCATGATTTTACTAATTATAGTATAGCACTTAGGTGTTGTTATATGTGCTATATAGAACGGTAAATAACGTTTTACAGAGAGGAACAAAGGACATTTCTTACCCAGTCAGGATTGTTCCAGCACTTGCACTATACTGTCTCCAGCAATGGGGAGAATTATTCCAGCAGAAGGGGAAAGAAATGGGTCATCAATGAGCAGCATGGCCAGAACTATAAATAGGTGAAATGCCTTGCCTATACCCTCAAGAAGTGGGCCTGGTGAAGAGCTGCCTCTAGATAGTGATGCAAGCTGCACACCCTCCACCATAACTCCTTTCGCTTTTCTTTGTTGCTTGGAGGAATCCCATTCCTGATCCCAGCAAAGCAGTGTAATTGCAGCCTTCCCAAAAAGGCTGAGCTGTTCCAACAGCACTGCCTCAAGAGGCTACTGGGCTGGTCCAACAAGGTGTGGGAGCACCTCTCTACTTCATGATGCTTTGAGCATGAGGGAAAGCAGTGTCTGCTGGGCAAAGGGCACTGAAATACTTCCAGCCACCTGGGATCCTGTGAGTACTCCTCCTTCCTGGCATCTGAGATTTCCATCGAGGCCTTTGCCATCCTTTTTTTCCCTGCTAAGCTTACAGAAAAGAGCTGTCTCTAGGTTTTTCTGAGGACAGCCCAGCAACTGGGCACGGCGCTGTCTGAAATAAATATAGTTTTGGAGGAGAGTTCATTTCCCCTGAATTAATGCAGCCTGACACAGAGCGCAGGAGCATGTGCCATCTGGTCAGATCTGCCTTGATTTTGTGAACAAGGGGGAGGGTAACCGATACTTTTATGAACTACGGTTGCTGCACAGGTGAAAACAGCAATCCCCTAGGTACTGAAAATATGAGATGCTAATCTGAAATTAAAATGGGTAAACGCACCCAGGCCCAGTAAGGTCGAGAAGGTCGAAACCTTGTTCTCTAAGGAAATGAACATTTTTTATCTTGAGAAGCCCTGGGCACAGCCGTGTAGTCCATCAATATAATAGGAGGCAGTGGGGTAGCGTGCTGCTCTTTTATTTCAGAACCAAGCTTGTTCCCTGTATGTGTAGAGTGTAATGTAATTTCCTTCCTTCATCCCACCACGTATATGTGTTCTCTGCAGAGATTTCACTCCTGTATCACCTGTTCATGCCCACTGCCCTACCTTGTGTCCTGTTTTGCCACTGCTTTCTGATGCTGCTCTATAAATTGGGCTGTAGGGTGTCCTTCTCACTTCTACTCAGCTACAGAGCAGGCATCTAATTCCCCTCTCGCCTCTATTCCTGCCAAGCACGTAATGAAATGTCCGAATTCCACCAATTCTCCCTGAGAGGGAGTCAGAAACCGTTCAGCAGTATGTCGTAATGTGGGCTGTGATGGTGGGGAACCTGGAGGAGATCCTCATCTCTTTGCTCACTCTGCCCATGAGAGCAGGGCTTGTGTGTTTGTGAGCGCCGGGCGAGGATTCTGCACAAGCTGCCGGAGAGTTCAAGACAGCCGCGCGTGCCCCGCGGCCATGGCTAAAGAGTCACAGTTGGCCGTGACTTTGGTACAGGACAGGCTCTTCAGGCCAGCACGGCTGGCCTTAATTTAGCAGATAATGGCTGAGTAACCCAGAGGCATGCATAAGGCAGGAACAGAAAGTGTTTGCCTTGTTTTCCTACCAAAATTGCTCTCTGGCTGCGTGCCTTCCAGATTTTCAGCTGTTGTCCTTTGGTACAAAACAGCAGCGAGGGCTCTGAAGCCTCTCCTGCAGACCAGGCGAGGCAGGCCTGCAGTGCCACTGACAGCAAGGGGGAAGAACAAGGAGAAGTGGTAAAAAGCTGCTTTCATTTGCAGCAAAGCAGTGGGGGAATCCGTCAGGGTGCCAAGTGAGATGCAGGTAATAAGTAATAATTGCTTTTTACCTCCCTGAGGTTTCCAGTACCTGTGCTGCTTTTCCGGCCAGAGAAGATGCAAGGGAGAGGATGCTTCCCTGCGGGTGGCTTGGTTGTCCTGATGGAAAGCAGGAGCAGAACCTTGATGCATTCCTCCCGCTCTCAGATGGAATAAACTTGCCTGGCTTTTTTAGGGGGAGGCACATTAAATTCTTGGGTGACAGATGCTATAGAAAAGGGTGAGGGTTTATCTGGCTTGAAAAGCCTAGATAAAAGGTCAAGGTTTAGGTTTAATTCATGACAGGGGGATTTTGGCTCAGAATTTTCTATCATTTTCAGGAGGGCTGAGCTTTAATCATTTGTGCAAGGGGCACATTTCTGTAAAGATACTTGCTTACCTCCCCTACCACCCGCTCTCATCTTTTCTTTTGGGAAAGAAATATCTTCAAAACCAGGGCACTTTAAATACCTTTTTTCTACCTTTTTTTCTTTTACTCCCAATCTTGATTTTGTTTCTAGACCAGAATGCCCGACAAAATCACGCAAAGGTCTTTTATTTATGTTTGACTGGGAGCTGACCAGATGCCCCAGCCTGTGAAATAATCACCATCTGTTGATTGTAATCGCAAGGCAAAAGCCTGGAAGGTTTTTTCAGTGATGTATTCAAAGAACTACAGCTTGACTTTTCTGAATAAAAACAAAAGCTTCTGCTTTGGGTCAGACCTTGTGAGGCTTTCTCCTTAATACTTCCCCACATGCTGAATGCCTATGAATAGCTCTGCTACTCATTCCCTCCTTATCAGAAGCGATTTAGCTTTTCACTTTTTTTTTTCTTCATTGCCATCTGAGAATGTGGCACCATTGCTGTGCCCCTGGTGCATTGCATCCACCCTCTGCAGCTCAATGCTTCTGTGGGGAGAATGCTTGTCTGAGGTCCTGTGTACAGTATGTTTCTTCTCTCTTTTTGTCTCTCTGACGTCTTGCCTTTCGCACATCAGTCAAAGATGTCTCTGGGGAAGAAGGACAATAGCAAATACTGAAGGTGCAGTGAGAATCAATAATTCATTTAATCATAAATTAATAAATGATGATGCTGCTTGGGGAGAAGGGGAGGAAAAGAAAGAACATTAATAAAGTGGTTTCCAGATCAATTCCACAACTCTGAGAGACTGAAGAAAGGCTCCAGAGGGCCTGAACCTGGTAATTGTCAAGGCCTGCAGGATTCCCTCACTACCGTCATTGCTGCTTCTAAGGTTTAATTCAGAGATATGGCTGTAACCTGCCCGCCTCTCCTGTGGAACTTGGAGACTGCAGAACTTTGGTATTTGCAAGACGCAGAGCAAAATGCCTCTGGGTGGGGCAAGTGAGCTGTATAGAAGTTTTTATACTTGCTGAATAAAAGCATTGCAGTTCCTGAAGTGCTTCTGCAAGCCATTAAGAGGAAGGCACATCTCCAGTTCTAGCCCCCAGACAGCTGAGCTTGCTCCTCTGAGGTGCAACTGAGTATTGTTGCCAGTGGGTGACCTGGTAACACTTTAACGTCGTGCTGCATCTGGCCTTGCCCAAAATATGTGGTGAGGAATGCACATATGCATCCCATCTGCTTGACTCTACGGCATATGAAGGCAGGGCAAGCCAGGATTTAGCCATCAGAAAATGAGGAATGAATATAATAAGGATATTAAGTGTATTAACCTCCAGAAGACACCTCTCAGGCAGGTGATGCCTATTTTTTTTCAGGAAGTGGACAAAGA
Organism: Trogon surrucura; assembly: GCA_020746105.1. Lineage (NCBI taxonomy): Eukaryota > Metazoa > Chordata > Aves > Trogoniformes > Trogonidae > Trogon > Trogon surrucura. The sequence goes on along the minus strand of CM036617.1, from coordinate 130,301,126 downwards.
CTCCAAAAACCCCTGTCACGGCACTCCTTCATCCTCTGATGGTAGGTGTAATGAGTGGCCAAATTTGTCACAGGAGTTAACACCGAGCAGTGACACTTTCCAGGACTTGTCTCCTTGGTGTGCTCTGTCCTTCTCTGTGCCTGCAGTAGCACAGACCTTTTGCAGCAGCTCAGATGAAGGTCCTTGGGGCTACTGAGCACTATTACTCTTGTTTTCTCCTTCATTGGCTCTTAAGTAACAGACTTGGACATCTCCTGACTTGGGGGTTGGATTTGTCTTTTTGAAAATACGTAGGACCGTGAGGATGTTCTTGCCTGGATTTAGTGCTCTCTGTCAGCACCTGTAGTTTGGGCTGACGTAAATTTCAATGAGGGAGAAGAATGTTCATTCTCATCATTGTCCAGTAGAAGAAGTCAGGTCTGTTTATGTGGCGTGGTAGTGCTTAGAAGAATTCAGAAACTGTGCCCCTCTCCCAGCCCTTCTTGTGGTCAGCAGGCATCTGGAAACATGACCTCCCTGGGAACAGGAGGTCTTTATTATTTGTATTTGTATGTCACTGTATTAATAATGGTAATGAATAGTGGAATTAGAGCATTAGCATCTCCTTTACGTAACAATGCGTGTTGCTAATGGGCATAAGATTAGCCAGAGCTGCTGAAACACCCGGCAATGCTGGTTTTCTTCAGCAGTGGTTCGAATTCTGTCCATTGCTTGTATACCAGCTAAAGTTTCTCCTTTTCCTAAAAGGAAAGAATGAATTAACACAGCCAAGAGTGCTGCTGTAGCTTGGGACCTGAGATCTCAGACACTGAAAATGCTGGAAGAGAGAAAAAGGATCTCCAAAATGCTTCCACTGGATACCCTTGCAGTACCTGTTTTGTGTGCCTCTTTTTTCCTTTCTGTTGATTTATTTCTAATTTCCACTGATGCAGAACCAGAACCAGGCCTGATATAAGGTTTATTCTTCTTTGTTTTCCTTTCCTTTTCTTTTCTTTCTAGTTTAATGTCATAACTCCTAGCTGTTACCTCCTCCCACTCTGCAATATTCATATGCATCAAGTGTATTTTGCAGTTTACCTCTTTGGGGTTGATCCTTAATAAGCTGTACACGTTTAACCAGTTTTAGTCATCTTTGAAAATTCTTCCAGGTTCATTTATCAATCATCTCTGGTTTTTTGTTTGTTTTTTTTTCTAATTTGCTGCTCATTTATTGCTGATGAGGAAAAACTGATAGAATGAATAGAAAATTGAATCTTTGGGTTGGTTGCATTGAAATCGTGCAGAAACTCTTTCCACCCTCCCTTTGCTGTGATGGGATGCCCTTCTGTTCGCCACCCAAAATTGCAAGAGCCTGTTTTGCTAATATAGCATGTCAAGATTTTTTATTTGCTGTTTTCCGTAACCTCTAGTCTCAGAGAACAAAACAGCTTCTATGCTTCCTCCCTCCTACTGAGTATCTATCTTTTGGATTATTGCTCTCCAGGGACGTTACCTGTGTTTTTCTATTTTGTTGGGTTCTGCCTGTGGCTTTGATGAGTCTAGATTCAATCACCCTCTGTCCCACTCGTTCTACTCTCTGCTTTAACTTTCGGACCATTGCCCACACATGCTTAATTTTAAGGAGCTCTGTGCTCATCGAGGGCCCGTTTCTTTGTCTTCCATTATATTTGCAATTTCTCTGTAGGGTGTCAGCTGCAAATTTCATGGACTGTTAGTGTCGGTTTCCTACGACACCGGTTTAATAAGACCAACACGGATGCAAACCCTTTGGCACATCGTTTGTCATTTCCCAGTCCAAAAAAGCATATTTTCTTTTGGTACCTCTGGCCAGTTTTTTGATCCATGGGCTGTTGGTTCTGATTGAATTGATGCAGTGGGGCAATGTTATATCCTTCAAACTCCTAAAGCTTCAAATTCCCTTTACCACCTCTCCTCTGGGTTCTAGCTGTGCACGTGTATTAAAAAGCAAGAATTTCACTTGCGTGTTGCATGTGATTTTATTCTTTAGATTCTTAATGACCCTTCATATTTGTTTCATTATTTCACTACGAATAGATATTGACTTGAAATTAAACATTGCCAACTCTATTCCTTATTGAAAATCTTTATTATGTTTGCTTTTTGTTGGTTTTGTGGAGCCTTCCTAGCTCAGTGTAAATTGTCAGATTATTTGTCACTGGGATAATACGTTTGTCAATGTCTTGCCATAACAAATTAGGCTCCTGATCGCGCATACATTTATGCAGGTGCTTATATGTACAGATTGCTTAATGTTCAGCCCTGTAGTAATTCTGTTGAAGTGAAAAATACTTAAAAAAAATGTTTCTCTTCTTTTTGGATTAAGTTCTAGGATGTTTGCTTTATTTCATTTGTGGACATATCATTCTTCAAGTTCTTTATCCTTCTGCTTTTTTCAGATCTGCTTTTTTTCCCCTCCTTGCTAGTCCAAACTTCCTCTCTTTATTCTTCTGGCTAAGGACAGATTTAAAAAAGCTGCTCAACCATTTCTGAACCATTAATTTCATCCTCATCCTCATTTATTAATGAGCCTACCTTCTTTCTGTTGGTGCTTCTCCTCCTGATGAATTTGTAAATCCCTTCTTATTCCCTTCAGTGCCTTAGGCAACATAAATTCATTTGCTTTTTTTCCCTTTGCCCTTATCTTTTCCCTACAGGCTTAACTGACTCTGTATATTCTTGTTTAGCCACAATCTCTGCCTCCGTTTGTTGTTAAGGGCTTTTATTGTGATTTTCTTAATGAAGAGGCATCAGAAGGAAAATACCATGCTGTACTCTGCACTATAAGATCTCAGGTGTTTTATTTAAAAGTTGTGTGTGGTGGAACCTTCCCAGAGAGAATTCATGTTAGGAACAGGCACTGTGTGACGAAGCCAGAATTTTACTTTTTGCATGTCTTTGGCTTAATTTTTAAAGCTCTCACCGTGACTTTGGTAGGGCAACATGGTGAGCTGTGCCAATGGGAATTCCTTTTCTTTCCAAGTGGTTTTATCCACTGTGCCATGTTGGCTGTTCATTACAGGATCTGCTCTCCCTCCCTGATAGCAGATAGAGAAAAAGTTCCCCTTTTAAGGGAACTTGTTCTAACTCGAAGAGGGTAGGGAGGGATCTGTGAATGTTTCAGCTACTTGTTGCTCAGACAAAAGCAGAGTGGCAGGAGGAAACCTGGACCAAAACAGTGAGTGGCTGTAAGTGGGAAGAGGGGGCAGGAGTTCTCTCCGTCCTTCCAGGGCTCCCTTTCAAGGAAGGCTGGCAATGCTGCAATGCTTGAAGGCAGGCACAGCCTTTGAGTGTGTTAGGCAGGCAGAAATGTCCCACGGCCACCGTGGCTGTTACTAGCAGAGATGGCACACCTGCCCTTGGGGAGCAAGGCTGGAGGAGGGGTTGCTTCACAAGGTCCAGAAGTAAATGAGCTTGGAGGTTAAATTTGGAGAACACCTATTCAGCCAAAGCTGATCTTGTGACCTGGAAAGATGCCTGTAACTCAGCTCACATGAACAGGACTGTGCCACTGACCTGACCTTGGAGAAGTCTCTCCTACATTGAGTGTGCCTGCTATAAATGCGGACAGTGATACAGGGTAGGGGTCTGGCCAACTACTGATGGCAAAATGCTCCAGGAACTGAGTTGAAACAGCAATGTTTCCCTCTTGTAGGGAGTCATTGAGAAGGTTTTAGTGGGGCAGGGCAGGAAGAAATGGGTTGTGTTTAGTAGCTCCTACTATCTCTTCTGGAGATAATCTTACCCACCATCCTCCCTCCCTTCTTCCCTGTGCAGGTGCCATGGAGAGCTATGGGTAAGCACAGCTTAACATGATCATGAGTTCTCATGTGCCTCTGGGACTGTAATGATACCAGCCATTGCTTCTTCATCTTCTCACATCACTCTTGGCATCCTTCCGTGCTTGCTGAAGATGGACAAGTTAGGAGTCGTGCAAAGTCCTAATGCAGTGAAAGAAAGAGCACAAAACATGCTTAAAAATAGAGATTGCCTCCATAGAGCCATACTTACCTCCCCTTCTCCTGTGCCCCATAGTGTTATGCTACATGAGGGCAAGGAATGTGCCAGAGCTCCAGTCAGTATGTTGGATGCTTGCTCAGAGGAAATGTCTTTTTGTTTACATGGGGGGAGAGAGAGAAGCTTAGAGAAGAAACCTGGCACAGAGCAGTTGGGATTCAGTTAATCTGCTTAGAAATACATTAATCAGAGGATCAGATGCTGTCAACAATACTCTTTACCACTCACTCTCTTCCCTCTTTTAGTACCTTCCTCATCACTGCTGCCAATGGGTTCTACTCCTCACCCTCCTCTCTGTGTCCATTCTCTCCCCTGCTGTGAAAGTCAGGAAGTAATGAAGGACAAGAAGGTTAAAGCAAAATTAACGAATACAATATAAGTCCTAGATCTAAATGAAAAGTAAAAATGGACCTTCGGCTGTTTATTTTTTTCCTAAAAATAGCCTTGTACCCCAGACAAACTAGATGTAGCCAGGATTTCCCTGGAAACTTCTGGAGAAAACAGGCAGGTTCCATAGCGAGAAGAGTAGCTCCCTGCTTCCCACCCGCCAATTCTGTCCATCTTCCCCTGCTTCCACAGGAGCCTGGAGGAGAAGCTGTGGGGCCACACTGAGACATGGCTTGTCATGGCATTATCACAGTGATTGGAGAAAGAACTAATCCAGGCCAGCAGCCCGTGTTGCCTTCAGCAGGAACTGTGGGTGCTTGTTTTCTGTCTAAAGACAGGTATCCACAGTTGTCAGTGGTCACAATTTTGTGGGTGCTTGGCTTAAAACTGGAGCCAGGCAGTTCAGTTTTTCTTCTGTGCCGTTGGGATAATAATATGCACAAGGACATTGCCTGTACAGGGAAGGAAGCTCTGAAAGAAGGTGTCACTGTTAGTGACATGTTCCTCAATGTCGTGTTGCTTTCCTGCCTGGCCTCTGGTGAATTGGAAAGGAGGCTCAAAGGTGGCATCCTGTGGCTACATGGAGCTGGAGTTGAGGCCATTTCCTCCTCTCTGAGCTCTGTTGCTGTAGAATAACTGTTGTCACAGGAGTATTTGTTCTACATGTGCTGTCGTCCTCTAACATTTTTGGTTTATTAATTTTTCAAGAAAAGCACAAGAACAGAAAGCGCTGCAGTGAACAAGATATCAGCACCAAGTGCGGGATAAAGAAAGAGCTAGATAGCTACTGCTATCTGCTCTTAATGATTGCTTTGCACACACCATGATTTATATCCCTGGGTTTTGTTCTCAGATGTGTGGTTTCACTCTCTGAGTGAAGGTATAATCATAGGCAATGCAGGACGTGCAGTGTGGCTTACTTAATTTCAAGGAAAACCTTTAACGTAAGGGATCTCCTGACCTATGAGCCACTGTTTTAACAGCATTACAGTTGCATTAATTTTGGAGATTTTGCAATCCCATGTTAATCCATATTCCATTGAAGTCACTATACAGACATCCATTGTCTTAAGCTGGGGTTGGTTCAGGTCATTACTCTTCAAATTGTGCTGAGGAAAGGATGGGTATAAAAGGGAGGATGCAGTGGTATATCAGAGCTCGGCTTCTTTTTGTGCTTTCATGGATGAAGTAAAGGCTGGCTAGTAAAGAAATTTAGGTGGCTAAATGTTTTTAAAGGAGGATTTTATTTTATTTTTTTGTGGAGGAGCAGGAGGCATGAGGGGAATGCACCTAATGATGCACCAGCACTTGACTCGAATGGGAACAGCAGATGGCTTTGGACAGAGCTCTTGGTGCATCATCCCTTTCGCAGTAAGATGTGTCCTTGTGCCTGTTTCCCTCCTCTGCTCCCTCCTGCTGGACCACTACACTGAAGAAAAAGTAAAAGCACACCTCAGTCTGCTTTAGAGGAAGATGTAGTGGAAGCAGTGGTGTTCCCCTCTTTATACATAGACATAAGAAGATGCACCCAGCTACTGGAAGACATGTGGATCCCTTTACTGCTGATGCACTCCATCTCTGCTTGGCATCTCCTGTGTTTCTCCATGCACTATGGTGCATGGTGACCCAGCTGCCTAGTGTCTTAAGTGTGACTGCCAGGGTAGACAGCAGTGCCTGCTGGCTGTGCCCCTGCAGGTCCTTCACAGGCCTTCTTTACCTAACAAATTTGTAGTGCTGATCTCATGACTCGTACTACAGCATAAAGCCTTGATGTTCTGGGGCAACAGATTCAAAAGACTTGTGCTTGAGCACTGGCCTTGCAACCATAGAGCAGCCATAAGTCTTTCCAGAAGGCCCCGTCCAGACGTTTTGCCAACAAGGCAGAAATGTGGAGTTATCAGGTTCGCAAATTCCTGCATCTTGGCTTCGTCCCAGCAAAGTGGGAAGTAGAGAGCCAATAAACCTCACAAAGATGTGTGCCTTTGACAACAGCCCCGTGTACATGAACTACTCTATTGCTCCTAGCCGGTATCTGGAGTTCTGATACCTGCTGAATAAGGCTGTAGCACTGAATCAGTGTGTTTAGGGATTTTGTCTGCTTGGGCAAAGGCGAGGGTGATGGCATTACTGCATCCATTTTGTTCAGCACGAGTAAGAGTCAGAGGGAGGATGTGATAGCAGAGATTTCACTGTGAGCTGCTATCAGGAAAGTCCTGTCCAGCATGGCTTCCCTGCTGGTTTTACCATGCTAACTGGTTTAAACCTAATATAGACACACGTATTCATGCTGTGTCTGAGTTTTCCTTTTTTTTTTCTGTGGAAGATGGTCAGGGGAGAAGGAGGAAGTGGGACAGGTGGTTTTTAGTTTTTTCTGACACAGCTATCGATTTTCACTGAGAAGAAAAGGGAGGAAAAAGACTTGAAAGAAGTCAAGGAAGGAAAGGAAAGCTTTTTTTTTTTTGTTACTTTTTCATCAAAGCTTGATGCTGGAAAACTCTTACCTACCTTTCTGATTGTTTTCCTCTTCATCCCTTCATTTCTAATGTCCCTTTCTCATAGTTTCCCTCACCCTAGGCAACCACTTTCCCAAGAATATAGATAGCCAGAAGTGCTGACATTTTCATGAAAGGTTGGAAAAGAAACTTGCAGGAAAATACAGTGACTCACATAGAAACGTGCCTTGGTGTTAGCCCTGAAAGCTAAGCTGGTAACCTATTCTTGAGCTCTGCAGCTGGTCACCAGTGTGGCAAGTTGCTGAGCCAAGAGCTGGTGCCTAGACTTGTGCTGGTGTCAGCCTGGAGAGCCAAGGCTGGAGAGAGCATCACCTCCAGCTACTCACACCTTCATTGTAAGAAGGCAAGCTTGAGCAAGGAAAGCTGCCCATTCTCTCCTGGAAGAAGATTTTACTCCTCTTGTTCCTTGCATGTAGAGAAAGGTGGTCTTCTCCTATCAAGTCTGCTGGCTTGAGAAGCCAGGAGGATTTTAAATGGGAATGGTGCCAGGCAGGGAGATTTAAGACTTCTTGTCATACTCCTGACAGGAGGTTTCTTATACGTGGTTGCTCTTTACCTGAGATTAGCCACTACTTTTTCTGTTCTCTTAATAGCAGTGGCTTTTGCCTCAGGCCCATGACTGGGATATTGGTTGGTTGGAATGTGGGTTGCAGCAGATGCTCAGAGAAGTTCAAGGAGGCATCTTTTTCCATGTACCTCCTCCGCGGAGTGTCATGGAGAGAGAGGTAAAGGAAGAGCTGCTCGCCACCAACCTCTTCCCCTGCCCAGGGCATTGCCACTGGCTTCCTTGCTCATAGTCAGGTTTTAGAATGTCACAGTTTGGCCTGATTTGCTCCATCTCCAGGCTAAATGCTGCAAGTTGTGGATGGTGGAAAATGGGCTGCTGGACTGAGAAGCGGGGGTTGGAAGCACTGTGCAGACTGCGCTTCCCACTGTGGCTACATACAACATGTGCTGTTGCTGAACAACCTGTAGATCCCTGGGTTGAAGTTGGCTTCCTACACTTTGCTTTCTTTCTGTGGCCTCCTTCACATCTCTTGAAACCTGTGCCTGCAGTCAAAGCATGCACAAAGGTAGAGTTGCAGAAGCTTGTGAAGATCTCAGGACATCTTTTTAGGCCAGTGATACGTGGGCTGCGGTCTGCATAAATGAAATGAGTGGTGTGTAGGTAAACTGTGTTAAATGGTAGCCTTTACAAATGCAGTGGTTTCATGTAGCTGCCCTTGAAAAATCAGATAGTGGGTAGTGGGTCATATGTTCAGGCATCACTGATCTGGTCTGTGTGCTACTCAGGCAAAGTACCTGGATAAGTTTCAGTCAGCCCTATATCCTGCCTTTAAAAGCTGCCCAAGGTGGAGATTTCACAGCCTCGCTGGAGCAGTTTGTTTCAGAGCTTTGCGGTTGTCATAGCTAGATAGCTACTCTGAGCTCTCACTGCAAATTTTGTTGCTAATAAAGATGATCAGTGGGGAAAAGAGAACTATTTTTCTCATGCAAATTAAAAACATACTACATTTATCTTTTAGCATTTTTCTATCTATTTTTCTTCTGCTTCTTTTCTGTCCCTTTGATATATCTCCCTATCTCTACCTCATTTCCTACTTTTCTTCCTCCACAATGATCACTTTCTCCTTTCATAGGGGGCAGAAAGAAGCATCTGACATATTTTATGGGCTCCCACTTAATCCTGCCTGATCCCCTGTTGTTAGAAGGCTCCTTTCCCTCTGGTACCTTGATACCTGGCACACATGAGTACAGCAGATCCATGCAGAGGATCCTGTGCTTTTGGGATGCTTCTCAGCCAGCCAGCACCTCCGGCCCCATCTCTCTCCCTTCTTAACCCAAACAGCTTGTGCTCAGATGCTAATGTTATCCCTCTTTTCTTCTAGCATAATGATGCCTGGAGCTTTCAGATATGTTCATTAATTAAACCTCGTGGGGTGTATTCCCTGCTGGCAACTGTGTACATATGTAGAGCTGGTGAAGGGGAGGAGAGTGGAGAGGGCATGGCTGGCGCTGGAGCATACGCTCTGCATCCTGCCAGTTTGCAGGCTCGCTTAAACAGTTGGTCATTCCTTAAAGCCTCAGTCCCCTGCAGAAGTCAAGAGGGCCTGGGATGCCTTGGGGGAGTAAAGAGATGCAATTGGGTTTGACAGGATTTGCACCACAAATGAAGTGCTGAGTGTTAACTTTTGACACTCCAGCTCCGTGGAGCTTTTGGGTAGCCCCTCGCAGAGAAATCTGTCAGAAACTCAAGCATCCAGAAAGCAATGGGGAAACCACCCTGCCACCTCCTGTTTTTCACTTCTTGGAGGATGCAAAACACTGAATTGGTGCTGCATGGCCTTGTCAGCTCCAGTAAGGACCCCGGCTCCATTGCCTTGGGGAGGAAGGTGCTGTCATGGCAGGGAGCTTGCGCGCTGCCACCTCCCTGTCCTACACCTCTTTCTTTGTGGTCTTGCTGGCACAGGGCTGGAAGTATGGCCTGCAAAGCAAGCACAGGTCCTGGGGAGTGAGAATCCACATGATGCCCTTCGACTCAGGGGTCATGATTTTTCCCCTCAGCCCCTTCCTGTGTTTCTTGCAGCCACGGGCAGTTATGGTGGTGGGCTGGTGAGCACAATCACGCTGCTTCAAACTGTGTTCTCTTGGCTCTCATTGGTGGGGAGGCAATACAGGCTCTGGAGAGGTGATTTGTGAGGGTTACTGACAGGGCTGCAGGAAAGAGGGTAGGTGAGCAGATGCCCAAGGCTCCTCTCTCACTGCTAAAGAAGTGCTGAGCTGCTAGTCATCACTTCAGATGTAGTGAGGGTGTGGAAGCATCATCACCACTCCTCTTGATCAATTAAAAGAAAAAATATGAACCAAACACATTTAATTACTTTGAGCTAGGGATGTTCATGCCAAAAGACTAACGGAAACTTGTTTTCGTTTGTTTCATTTCTACTCTCCAAAGGTATTATCTTCATCTGTCCTCTGTGGTTACGAATTGCCGCTACATCTGCTGTGTGGAGCAATGTTGTCTTCCAGCCTAAGTGAAAGTGCTGGAAAGGAAAGCAAAACTGTTTTCCTCCATTGCTGTATGACTTCCTAGAGCTTGGAAAAGACTAACATTTTGTGACAAGAATGTAGAAATACTTATCAATAGGTCCTACTATAATGAGAGCTGGGCAAGCAGGTATAAAAAGCTGTTCCTTTGATGAAAGTCATCCCTGGATGGGCAACAGTTTTGTGCCAGTGTCTGTACAGCAGAGCCTCCCACACCACCACCACCTTGTCATTAGAGCTGAATTCCTTCCCTGTGGTCTATGTTTACTGTGGACATAAATAGCATCCCTGTGACAGCCTCAAAAGACAATTCATTCTGAGCTTCTCTTGTTCTAGGATTTATCCAGTGTAGTGCAGGTCTTTCTCAACCTCTTGGTTTCTCCGCTTGTCCTGCTGTATTGTTCTTTAGCTGTTCCACATCCTGCTTAGAGATAGCCAAAATATCTGTGGAGGTATGAGACTCTTGCATAGGGATTCAGTGGACAACTTTTCCATCTCTCTCTGTGTGGTGTGTGTTTTAAGTCATGCTGATTTAACTCCATGATCTCTCTCTGGATGGTCATCAAGTATATACAGTTTATTCCTCTCTGCTTTTCAAGGAATGTTTTTCCAGATATCATATTCTAGCTTGCAACCTATTGCTTTGAGTATTTATTACTTTCAACTTGCATATAGACCTCAGGGGCATGATTTCTCCTCCTTCCATCAGTCTCCTTGCTTGTTTACCTGCCCTCCCTTAATACCACATGCCTGAGCAGCACAAAGTGCTGGTGGGGTGAGGATACACTGCCCCAGATCACAGCCAGCCAAATGGAGGCAGGGAGAGAGGCTGCAGTCTCATGTACTGCCCTGTCTGTTGCTGAAGTAGATGGAGAGGTCAGAGGCTGTTCTTGCTTCCCTTCTCCATGCTCAAAGTTACCATCAGTTCAGGTTGCCTGCATTCGTGATCTTTAACCTCATCCTCTCAGCATGACTTTATGGTAGAAAAAAAATTTGCCCTTACCCACAGTGAGCATCGTTTTTCCGGAGCTGTGTGGGAGAACTATTCCACCAGCAGTTATTCTGGCAGACTTGAGGGGGAGAGGATGAGATGAGGAGTGGGGCGGAGGCTTACCTGCACCCCTGGGGGCACCCAGTCAGAGCAACAGGTGTGGCCTCAGCATAAGTGACTGCCCCTCTTCTCCCAGCAAGTCCAAACTGCAGAGGATCCAAACCCACACCCAGATTTCATAGTGGTAGACTAGACCTTGGTGCAGTAAATTTTAGCCTTCCGACTTAAGGCTTGTTTATCTTAGCTAATTTTTATGAAGTGCAAGAAGTAGCCTGCAATCTCTGGAAGGTCTATGCACCAGAGGCTGGAATTCCCTCCTCCACCTACTGAAAACATCTTCATGTTTACACGAGTGTGTGCGGCAGCTTCTCTCTCATGTTTTTGAACGGGGAAGAGCTGGTGTGAGCACTCACAGAGAGCAAGGAAGCCAGGTGGGATGAATACTGTCAAAGGAAATCTATGCTTATCGTTCAAACAGTTGTTCATGAATATGTTTTGCCATATTTGCAGAGTCTTAACTGTAATCTGATTTCATGGGCACATGAGTTTAGAAGTTGAAGACTGAAGAAGAGTTCGTCTGGGAGATGAACTACCAAGCTGAGCTCTGGGGAGGGAGAGTTCATGTCTGATTCTGTAAAAGCATGAGCAAGTCACCTGGGCTTATTTCTCGTTGCTTCCCCTGGATCAGATCCTGCTGGTGGAATACATCTGCACCCTGAGCAGGACTGTTTGTGTGCTGGATTACATGTTCATTCATAATTCCACTCTTGGCAAATATACTGGAGAGTTGCCAACTTTTTTCCTTCCTGCCTATCACTCCCCTGGTCTGAGACAAGGATTCTCTTTCACCACTTTTCTGTTTTCTCAACATCCGTGAGAAGCTGTCAAAACCTTTCTTGGTGGAGCCTCTCCTACAAAGCCAGATCTCTGTGTAATTTTGGTGATAGAATGACTTCACTGCCAGGTAAACAAGACGATAATCTGGGAAAGAAGCCAAAGCGTGATTCTTCTACAGCGATTATTATTTTTGCAATTAGCAAATATGGCAGGGAAAATTATGCTAAACAAGGGAGACATAAGTGTGATTTATATGTATTTAATCTTTTGTGTGTGGGTTGTGGTTTTTTTTTTCTTTCCCTCAATGATGACAAGTACTGCTTTGAAGCTAAGGACAGACTGCCTTGTGCTCGCGCAGAGTCCGGTGACGTTGGGGTTGTGCATTGTGTGGCGCAACACAGCATATTCCATCTCACACAGGCAGCAATCTCGACTACAGATGAGAAGTCCTCTCCTCCGATGGCATCTGGAGGGTCAGAGAGGCATCAGCACCTCCCTGAGGGGAATACCTTCTCCAGGAGTTGTGCTCGCTGCCCATGCACCTTCCTCGCCTGGGAGGTGTGCGGGCAGCGCTTGCCTTAGCTGGCACAGTGATTCATCTGGCGTGGACCCAGCTGGCTGCAGGTGAGGGCAGCCTCCTGAGGATGGTCTCAGGTGGAGGATTTGGAAGGAAATGAGCCTGTGAGTGCAGGGAAGGGGGTAGAAAGGAGGCTGCTTTGTGATGGTAACTGCTAGCGCAACTGTGCTGAGGTGAGTTCTTAAAATTGATGCTGAAAAAGAAGGGTTTAGCCCTCACGGTAAATGATGTGGTACCACAGACTTTAGAGATGGAAACATCCCGCTCAGCCCAGTGCAACATTGTAAGACTGCAGCTGGAAAGAGAGCAAATGACTCCAAAAATACTTGTAAACACCACAACACCTTTGTACAGGCTACCTGGTCCCTCGGCCCTCTCCTCCAGGGCAAACAAAAAGGGAGCACAAAACAGTAAGTAAAAATAAGGGCTCAGCCTCATGCTCCGTGTTTCTAAATAAGAACATCTGTAGCAAGGTGGCAAAGGGCAGTTTGGGAATAATTCTTCCTTCCACGATTCAAAGTACTTTGATGAGTCCTCTGAAAAATGTCCTCTGCCACAGAGAACTGTGGCGGCCAGGACCACGGTGGGCACAGATGGTTCTTTCCTTGGGACTGTGCATCCCACATCACTTTGTTAAAACCAGGAGTGTCTTCAGGCACCAACAAGCTCATCACTGGGTCTGACTTGCAGAATTTGGTGGGAGTCCTCTTCAGCATTGCTGAGGCACTTGGGTGACGGTTGAGGCCAGTGATGTTTTTGATGCCCGTGGATAGGATCTGTTTTCAGAAAGGCACAACTGGGCAGGTTGAGCTAAGCCGTGACCTTGCACCACTGCTAACTCCTCCTAAACGGGAGAGTGCTGTTTGGAAGTCTCCTGTTGTACCCACCAACTCTGGATTTGTTCCACAGGGCCAGTGTGAGTGGCAGCCAAATGGGACCCAGAGCCACCCAGTGTGAGCCTTTCCCAGCTCTTGGGAACCACAACACTATTTCTCTGAGCTTTAAGGATAAACAGCGAGAGCAGTGAGTACTTGCTCTTGGCTTCCAGAGAAAGGAAAGAGTTTGGAGAGACTTCTTTATGCAGAGTAGCACTGATCTGAGCTTTTAATAATGCAATGGACTTGTAAGTGTTCCAAACTGCGAGATTTTTGAATGAATTTTTAATCCGGGGTTTAACATTAAAGATTAACATGTGCGTTTTGAATTGCAAAAAGGGAATTTACCCCAGAAAGGCTAAGACTTCCTTCAGTGGGTTCTTATGGTTCTTTTCTATTTTACTTTTTTTTTTCTTTTTGCATCCATAAAAGCAAAAACAAAGGAATGGGAATGTGCTTGGGGAATTTTCAACTTGTTAAACCAGTGTCCGATTGAGCTCTTTCATATTAATGCTGCTCTGTGTGCTCTTAGACTTGGCAGGAGCGACAACATCTGTGCGAAAAACTGAGCCAGCTGTGCAGAAAAAAGTCTGTCTTAGTTCAGAGCAGTTGTGTTCTCTGCTGCTTGGATATAAGCAGATTCTTGCATCTGTTACAAAGGGAAAATTTGCAAAGTGTTTTCCTGAGACTCTAACTCTAAAAGACAAGGGAAGCCTGTAGCAGCTTTATGTTTGCAAAAGTTAGCAGCTCTTGTAAAAGGGAATTTAGGACATCGGGGGAAGGGAAGAAGAGAGAGCAAGCATAAAATCAGACAAGACTGTGAGGCTTGGTCACACAGACTTAACTCTCAGGACTTGTCATCAGAAAAGAAGATGGTAGCGAGGGAGGCATGTTGTCATGTACATAACAGCAGCAGCTGCATTCACGAAACCTCTTTCCTGCATTTCAAGCATGTTTTGAAGATGCTCTATGTTTTATGAAAACTTCCTTAAGAAGTTTGGAGCATTTTGTGAGCATCTGACACTTGCTTCAGGGTGGTGCTGGGTGCCTCCCAGCCTGGAGCGCTTTGGGGCAGGGCCTCTTGCAGAAAAGGTTTGCTCTTACAATCATGCTGGCCTCCAACAGAGCCAAACACAGTGAACCTTCTTGGTTTGTTTTTTTGTTTGTTTTTTCCTCCTTGATAAGAAATGTGTGTGAAATTAATTTGAAATCAATACTAATACTTGGCACAGTGGTGGAAAGAGTGATTAATAGGCGGGGCATGGCCCATGAATCAGGTGCCCAAGTCCTATTGTCTCGCCATTGACTTGCTGCACAGTGTTTAGGTGAGTTATACCCTCTCTTCATCTTGGTTTTCCTCACTGCAAATTGGAGACTCTCTGCTTTGCCCCAGTGCTTTACCTGCTATGATATTTTAGAGGTACCGGTGCAACTTTCTGCACTTGAGCTTTTCCAGCGCAATGTTGGGTACTTGACCAGTGAGCAGCAGGGCTGGGACTGGTTAGTGATGAGGATGCTCAGCATTTGTGACAAGTCAGGCCCAGTGATCTCAGTTTGGATGCTTACAGCTGCAGATGCCTCAACCCTGGGTACACTGTGATCAAGGAGAACCTCCCAGCTTGGGACTTGTTTCCCTTTGCACCCTGTGCTGGCACATGCCCATGTGTGAAAAGGGCACGTAGCAGACGGACAGCAGATTTGCATTAATTCAGCTGCACACATTTTATATATTGGTCCTGCCTCCACCATGCAACCTGGGAATGATTAACCCAAATGTTTTGGGGCAGGAAGGTGGGGAAGATGGCCCTCTCTGAGGACAAGGAGTGGAGATTGAGCCTCATTCAGGGAAAGGACAGCAAAAAGCAAAGTGCTTAAATGAGGCTAATGGCATCCTGGGGTGTATTAGAAGGGGGGTGGTTAGTAGGTCAAGAGAGGTTCTCCTTCCCCTCTACTCTGCCCTGGTGAGACCCCATCTGGAATACTGTGTCCAGTTCTGGGCCCCTCAGTTCAAGAAAGACAGGGAACTGCTGGAGAGAGTCCAGCACAGGGCAACTAGGATGATTAAGGGAGTGGAGCATCTCCCTTATGAGAAAAGACTGAAGGAGCTGGGGCTCTTTAGTTTGGAGAAGAGGAGGCTGAGGGGTGACCTCATTAATGTTTACAAATATATCAAGGGTGAGTGTCACGAGGATGGAGCCAGGCTCTTCTCGGTGACAACCAGTGATAGGACAAGGGGTAATGGGCTGAAACTGGAACATAAGAGGTTCCGCTTAAACTTGAGAAGAAACTTCTTCTCAGTGAGGGTGACGGAGCCCTGGAACAGGCTGCCCAGAGAGGCTGTGGAGTCTCCTTCTCTGGAGACATTCAAGACCTGCCTGGATACGTTCCTGTGTGGCATAGTCTAGGCATTCCTGCTCTGGCAGGGGGATTGGACTTGATGATCTTTCGAGGTCCCTTCCAATCCCTAACATTCTATGATTCTATGATAAATAGGTGTGTACCTCTGGCTGATGTGTGGAAGTTTCTATGCCTGATGCTGGCCAGTTGAGCAATATCTGGACCAAACTTTGCTTGGAAACACCTACAGCTCTTGAAATCTGTGTATTTCAATGCAAAGATTGGGCTGGAGTTGTTTGTAGCTAAAGCTTGTAATGGACTGGTTGTCTATTCCAGGGAAGTCCTAATGTGTTGTCTCTGTTTCGTTTCACATCACAGCGAGAGTCCAGATTTTTTTAGAGGATGGAACAAAAATCAGGGGAAATCTCCATTGGAAAAAGTTACTGTTCACATGATGTTGAAGGGTCATAGCATATATTAAGTATCTGTATATAACACTGTACTGTTTCTGAATAAAATTATGCAAAGTCAGAATTTATGCAATATCTAAATATATGGTAAAATTTAAAGGGATTGAATTACAGTGTTTTTACCTTATTGAACTGAAGTCTGCCAATATTACCATAATTAATGGGAAAGTCAAAGCAATTTATTTTGTCTTTACTTACTAAAAATGTCATCAAAGTTGATATTCTTACAGCCTATTTTGATTTTAATGAAAACTTTTTTTTTTTCCCCAGTGCAAAATTGTCTTTTTACAACCTCTTTCAGACAGCTCAACTCATAATCTGAAACATTCAGTTACTGACCTGACATTTGCCAGATCGGAAGACAAATTTGGGTTTTCCTTTCTTTTCAATTTAAGTGCAAAAAGAGTTTGCCTTTTTTTTTCTGTTTATTTGTTTTTAAATAATTTTAATAATTTTGCATCCCAAGTAGTTTGGGGTTAATGAAGTTTAAGATATGGAATGTCTTTGAACATCCCTGTGAAAGCTAGCTTCAGTGTGACTGCTTTTGGAGATTGGAAGTTATGCTTTTATGCTTTTATCAGGCTTGTATTCAGCATCATGTATGAGACAGGGAAGTTTCACTGTGGTTGTGCGCATTCTCACTTAAAGACTCTCTCTCATGCCAGTGGGCCACAGGAGTTTTGTTGTCAAAATAGATGGGAGACGGATTTGGCAAGACGCTTAAACATGTGCTTAATTTTTAAACATCAGGTAGATTTCCAGTGACTTAACTGCTTTTAGTGGAACTGGTAGGACATATCAAACCAGCCTGGGCATCAGCGTCTGGCCAAGTGGCCCCAGGTCCATGCGGACACTCTGTGGGCCAGGCAGGCAGCAGCATACATGAAGTAGGACTTGCAGTTGAGTCAGAGCAGGCAAATTTTTAGGGGAGCTCAAACGCATAGTGAACACTGAAGAACATCTGCCAAATATCCTTCACTTGTAAAGCCTGTGTGCTCCATCGAGTGAGAGCATTTCCTACGTGAAACACAAAACTGGGATTGAAAGCAGGTGCCTCAGCTAAAAGTTGTGTGTTGGACTAGATTCTTTAAATATCTGATACTCATCCTGGTGACAGTGCTTCTTGACTTAAAGGAGAACGGGGTCAGTCTATAAATGAAAACTTTTCCTCTCAGAAATTACTAATTTCTGTCTTCTCAGGGGTTGCTTAATTTTCAATAATTTTATTTTGCTTTGTTTTATACATGAACTTGTTGAGGGTCCAGTCCACCATAACCCCCCATAGGCCATCATAACCAACCATGGGGTGATGATGGTGCTGGAATATCTTGGTAATAGGGGAAGGCAGGTAAGGTGAGTACCCCAGGAAGCATTAAGGGAGCTTGCTTCCACCTGGCTTGGAGATGCGGGGTCATTTCTTGGGGAGTTATTTCCTACTCCCAGGTGCTGCTATTCATGATGGTCGCTTGTACTTCCTTAATCCAAATCCCAGCTTCCACATTTCTCTCCCCTAACCGCTCCTTCCTGGCGCTTTCTTCAGTCCCTCTCCAGCCTGATCTGGGTCAGGCCCTTTTATCACTTTCCCTCTTGCAGGGAAGCTTTCCCACATGGCAAGTACCAGCTCCTTAGAGTCCTCATTGCTGACTCAAGCCGTGCCATGGCCTCAGTGGCTTTGTGTCATACGTGCACCTTTGTGTGCATGGGTGCACTCCTGTTTGTGGTAGAGCCCCTCAGCATCTGAGTGGCTGGATTCAGTATATTCCTGTTGTCTTGCTGCCTTGTCATTTATTGAAAATGCTGCAGCACAAAAAAGGCCTGGGTTCCACATGACCATCTGAGGTTCTCAGAGGACATCAGCGATGTCTGCAGGGAGGGAGCCATGCAGTGGTATGGCGCTGCATCTCACCCAGCCTGTGCCTAACGGGGCAACCACTGTCTCTTTTCTGTTCATCACCCTCTGCTCTTCCTCCTTTTTGGGGGATGATGGACATAGCTCTGGGTGCTTTGGGTAAAAGTAGTTGAACTGTAGTTGAACCATAGGTCAGGACTATTTGCACTAGAGTTAGACCTAATGATGGTTATGTCAGCATAGCTGAAAAAGGTGCTCAGGTGTGAGCTTGCAGTCCCTGTTTCAATGGCATTTTTCTTGTAATGGGGGCAGGAATTGGAGGTATATGCAGAATGCAGATCTCTCGATGCATTCTATGTTAAAGTGTTAAAAGTCACCAGTGAGCCAGATCTCCTTCCTCCATCCCCACCTCTTTTCCCGCACAGCTACACCCCATGTACCTGTCTCTTCTCACCACACAGAAGTCATATATTCCAGTCTGCCCACCCATTCATCCTGCCTTCCCCTGTGCCAGCTCCTCTTACAGGGCTTGAATCTTACTGCTTATGGGCTTTGTCCTTCCCACTCAGTATACCATTGAACATAGTTGTTTTCCCTTATTAAGCAGTTTATCACTATGTTGTGCTTTTTTTGCTGTTGTTTTTTTTAACTAGGAGAGAAGGAAGAAATTTATTCTTTTGACCATAAATCATTTACAAAGCTGCTGGGCCGTTAATGTATTTTTTATGGCTCGGCAAACAGAAAATAAGAGTGAGTGTCTTAGCGGAGCTTTGCCGACCTGTTTTAATCTCAGCCTCCAAACCCCGACTCTGTTCCTCAGTCTCGGGAGTAGATACATTTCTCTTGCAGAGGCACCAGTGGATACCTTCTCCCGAAGGAGGCAACTTTGCTGTGTCAGCAATGTGACGTGCTGCTGCCAGCACTTGGCACTGATCCGCCGTGTGACACATCTCTGCTGACTGGGCTGTGCTGGGACAATACTAGCAAAGAAATGGGATGGACAAGGCGGAGGACTCAAGGCTATTGCTTTTAGATCCAGGGAAGAGCTCTAATTAGATTCCTGCTCTGGGGTAAGCGAGTTACATACAGCTCTCATCTCATTCCATGCAGCCTCATCCTGTATTCTGCATGTGAGCCTTGTGGGCTAAGGGGGCCTCAGGTGTGGTTACAGATGCCCATGGGGATGCTGGAAGATGCTTTCAGAGACAGCGACTGGCTATGGTTGTGCTTCCCAAATGTTACGAGCTGGCTTCTGAGAGGTTTTGTAAACCACTTCAGGAAAATGAAGGCAACGTATGCCTTCCCTGCTCTCGTTCAGCTCTGCCTTTTTCCTCTTTTAAGAAACAGATATAAATCTTTGCTGTAAAAGGTGTTTACTCCTTTCTGGTGCACTGTGACAAGCAGTGAGATATTTGAGAGGAGGAATGTGGAAGGTTTGTATTGGCATCTGAGCTAGGTGAATGAGAATATCTGTAGCTCTGAGCTGTTGTTGCAGGCTCTTTGCAAACTCAAGCTGAGCTTCCCACCTTAAACATGCTTGCATGAACATTTGATAAACTTTCATTCCCAAGTCACTTCAGGAGAAGTAACTGGCCACAGTCATTTAAAATGTTCTCACTCCTAGACATTCATTAGTGTTGGATGATACGTCCACTGTAGCAGTGGGCAGAAAAGAATGGCACATCTACAGTGCAGTTTTCCCCTTTCACAGCAAAGCAAGTTGGCCCGTACTTAGACCTTCCTCAGCAGGCTATACTAATTAATGCCTGGCTGTGAGATGGAGGCATGGCTTCTTCTGCTTTTGCTGCTTTGGGGGCAATAATCTCTTGCCGAGCATCAAGGCAAACAGCAGAGGATGACGACATCTCAAGCTACTGTAGCAGGAAATGGATTTAAATTGAGGGAGAATAGGTTTAGATTGGATATTAGGAAGAAATTCTTCAGTACAAAGGTGTCAAGACTCTGGAATAAAGTGCCCAGAGAAGTTGTGGATGCCTCCTCCCTGGAAATGTTCAAGGCCAGGCTGGGGAGTGTCAGGAGGATGGAGCCAGGCTCTTTTCAGCGACGTCCATTGACAGGACAAGGGGCAATGGGTGCAAGCTGGAACATAGGAGGTTCCATAAAAATATTAGAAAAAACTTTTCACTGTGAGGGTGACAGAGCACTGGAACAGGCTGCCCAGGGAGGTTGTGGAGTCTCCTTCTTTGGAGGGATTCAAAACCTGCCTGGACGTGTTCCTATGTGGTCTGCTGTATAGGTGGTCCTGCTCTGGCAGGGGGGTTGGACTAGATGATCTTTGAGGTCCCTTCCAACCTCTAACATTCTGTGATTCTGTGCGATAATGCCTTTAGCAATCTAGTCTAGTTAAGGGGTGTCCCTGCCTATGGCAGGGGCTGTGGGTTAGATAGTCTCTAAGGTCCTTTCCAACCTAGGCCATTCTATGATTCCATGATTTCCTAGAGCTGATCTGTCACAGGACCAGGGGTGAAGGAGGAAGGGGCTGTGTTTGCCAGTCTCAGATTTGTAGAGGACAGAGAATAGGGGGATATATTTCCGTGCCCAGCTAAACTTTCACTTTCCTCCTTGTCTGTGCCTGTGATTTGGAATATGGTGTTTCAATCATCTCTGGAGGAAAGAAATGACTGGCAGCAGGCTGCAAGGACACACCACCCTGTTTGTACCTTGAGTATGCTGACTCATTGTGGCCTTCAGCCATCTTCTGTAGACAGATTGCATGCTCCTGGTTTGCCCACCTGAGTCCTAGGAGGATGAGTCCTTGTTGACTGATGCTGGACACAGCCAGGAATGGGCAAAGTTGACACCGAATGATCCCATGGCGTGGATCGAATTAGGCTTACCCACCCCTCCCCTCTTTCAATTCAGTGAGCAGTGGGTGACCTCTTGAGTGAGCTCTCTGGGTCCCCTCTGGTCTGGCTTATCTCATCAGGGCTAGGCTTTGCGAACGAAGATATGGGAAGGGCTCTACCCACACTTGCTACAAGCTCACTGATGGCTAAAAAGGCCAATGCGGGATAGGCAAGTCTGGTTGCAAAAGGCGCAGCGGAAAGTCTCCTTAGGCAATATTGGCGAGGCACGGTTCTTTCTGTGTTATCTTTTCTCCTCAAGACTGATTCTACGTGCGTTCTCAAAGGAGGCAGCAGCGTTATGGATGGTGTGTCTCCACGCCTCCTGACTGGAGGCCAGAGTGTACCACTGATGGTAGTCAATATGGCCAAAGCTGAGGTATTGTTTCAGAGAGTCCTTGTATCTCCTCTTTGGGGCTCCTCTGTTGCGGCACCCGGTGGTGAGTTCACCACAGAGCACAACCTTAGGGAGGCAGTGATCCTCCATCCTGGAGACCTGCCCCGCCCAGCGCAGCTGCATCCTCAGCACAGCATGGCCTCAATACTGGTGACCCCTGCCTGTTCAAGGACAGTAACATTAGTCACGTAGTCAAGTCCAGTGGATGTTCAGGATTGTACGGAGGCAGCGCTGATGGAAGCGTTCAAGGAGTTGCAGGTGGTGGCAGTAGATAACCCATGATTCAGACCCATACAAAAGAGCAGACAGTACAATGGCTCTGTAGACACTGATCTTTGTACTTTTCTCCAGGTGTTTATTGCACCAGACTCTTTTATGGAGTCTTCCAAAAGCTCTGTATGCCTTTGCTAACCTGTTGTCTATCTCTTTGTCAATCTTGCCATCCGAGGAAATGATACTTCCTAGATAGCTGAACTGCTGGACTGACTTAAGCTCTGATTTGCCTATGGTGATGTGGGGATGATGGGAGACTTCCTGAGGTGCAGGTTGGTAAAGAACTTCTGTCTTCTTCAAGCTGACTTCCAGCCCAAAAAGCTCCGCAGCCTCTGCAAAGCAAGATGTGAAGCGCTGCAGAGCTGCTTCTGTGTGAGCAACGAGGGCGGCATCATCACCAAAAAGCAGCTCGCAGACAAGGTGGTTTAGGGTCTTAGTGTGGGCCTTCAGTCACCTTAGGTTGAATAGGTTACCATCGGTACGCAAGGGTGCACAAGCTTCTCCCCCGCGACAAGGAGGTGTCCGTGGAGAAGGTTGCTTATCTACTAAAGCAAAAAATTCCCCAACCTCAGTAGTGCAGCTGCTCCTTGAGTCCGCTGCAAATGCTGTGAATTCAAGGACTGCCAGCTGGGATCACGGCAGTCTCTGTTTCCAGCTAATGCCACATGCATCGAAGGGAAGTGTTAAACCTTCCATACTGTACCTAACTGTGCAACACTATACCATGGAGAGGGGATTAATGACTGCCCCAGAGCACAGCAATTGATTAGTTTTATCCTGGCTGATGTCATTGGAGATGCTGGTTTTGTTCCTATCAATGTCCCTTCCTATTTTTACAGTCTTGCTATAATACAATACAGTTGTGTTTTTTTTTATCTCCAACTTCCATCCATACTGCATCCAAGGCAGCAGAGATGCAAGGCAACCATCCCAGCTCGTAGGAGCTGTGAAGAAGGTGGCTATTCTGGCAGCTCCAGACAGCCTGCATAGAGACATGGAAGAGAAGCGAGTACTGGGAGCATAGCAGGAGTCCGGACTTGGAAAGAACCTTTTGGGTCATTTGGCCCCAAACCCTGCTATCCCCAGGGAATCTGTACACCAGATTTGGGTTCCTGTTCCCACTTTGTATATGTTAGCAAGCTGCTCTAATGCTATGCTTTTCTCACAGTTCAAAAACCCCTTTTGCACTTCAAGACTGTGACTAAATAAATTCAAGCATTAAGATCTCTTGGAAGAGCACTGCTCAGGTTACACAGAGAGCTTAATATGGTGCAGTCCCTGTTAGATGGAGAACGCAGCCCCTCTTGATTTCTCTAGTAGGTTTGAATACTCAGCAGTTCAGCAAATGAAACCCCTGAGGTCTAAATCTGAGCAAATGAGGGTCTCAAACTAATGAGGACCTTCTGAGGATACCTGGAGCTGATCAACTTGCTCAGCCAGACCCAGAGAATCTCTGTCAGAAATGAGGAAGGAATCAAATTCCTCAGTGTGTGATGAGAGCCCCTTTTCTGCCCTTGCAAGAGCTAGTCCAGCTCCTCTGACAACGACATAGGAGAGAACTGACACCATTCTTGAAGTATGTATAGATGAAAGCTTTCCTGTCTTTTTTTTTTTTTCGTCTTAAAGGCCAGTTTTCATCCCCCCCATGGCTGCAGGTTGGGGAGGCCAGAGGTGTGGACATGTGCTCCTTGTCATCTCAATCAGACAGTTGCTTGATATCCTCCTCCCAGCTGGCCTGCAGAGAAAGACCTATTTCTCAAGGGGAGGCTGGCAGGGTTAGTAGTGACTGTTGTTCACCAGGCCAACAGCTGAGGCCAGAGCAGTGTGGGTCAGCAGGAAATTTCACTGTTAGCTTTCTGTCTAGTTCAGATGAAGTTATAAATGGTAAGGGAGAAGAGTCGGTGTGATCAGTGCAGATTTACAGGTAGCCAATGTCACTGATCAGCTGCTCTAGTTCTTGGTGAGAAACACTGCAGGGCTCAAGTTCAAGACCCTGACATTGTGTTTTCTTCCTGGATTAGTGTCTGTTAGCCTGCATGTCCTACAGGGTGGGTGGCAATCCTGAGACTGTTCTTACTGTGGTAAAATGGATTTGTTTACTTGGGAGGATCCATGCTGGAGGGGGATGACTAGATACCATCAGTTGTGTCTGATTATTTCTCCAGGGATAAAGATGCTTAGAGTTTAGCTTGGCTTTTGACCTGCATTTAACAGAGCAAGTAACATGGTATACACTTCGGAGGAAAAGTTAGAGTCAGTGTTGTTTTAACACTCTTGTTGTGGAGCTCTTGCTCTGAAACCATGCTAGATGTGGTAGTTTTCCGGTAGTTTGTTCCAATCTGTCCTGCAGGGCCAGTAAAGATAGGAAGGAAAGAGTTGGAAACTATTTTGCCATATACACTGTCAGGTTATTACCCCATTGCTAGACCTGTGAACCAGAAAGAGTGAGAATGAGCCTTATTTTGGAATATTGTCCCTGTTCAAATAAAGGGTATGGGCTTACTCCCTATAAATTCTCCATCTGATGACTGAGATATGTCAGTTTGATGCATCTGTTTCAGATAACAAAATGGCTGAAATCTGTCCCACTGCAACTTCTCTTTTTTAGTTCCAAGTGATGTACTTTGCCTATCGTTGTGGTGGGGATAGTGCAGAAAGAGCTGGACAGGGCAAGGGGAAGGGACAAGGCTGGCAAGTGGGACTTGCACGGCTGGGTTGCAGAGAGGGAAGGGCAGGGGCCCAGAGCCACCACTGGTAGGAGCTCTGGGAATTGCAAGAAAGCAGAGGCTGACTGCTGAGCTGGCTGACTGCAGAGTACAGGCATTGTCTGGGGCTTTAAAGACTAAATTATAGAAACTTTTGCTGGGTGTAGCTTAGGCAGTGTTGACTGTGTTTGAGGAGGAGCTGTGCTAGACAGTCTCTGTCCCTCTTTTCTGACAAAAGCATGGCATTTTCTTGGATGTCTTCAGTATGCCCCGCAGGCTCTCTGGCAAGGCTCCCTCTAGCACCTATATAACATGTTCTCACAAACTGGAGCATGAAGGCAATCACTCTGTGGATGTCTGTAGATCAAAGTTTGCCTTCTTCTTGCTGTGAGCTGGTAGAAGAGCTATAGTGCAGTGTGAGCCCTCCCTTTTTCTCGCCTTGCTCCTAGCTCCCAGTATAACTGTTCCAAGGAGGTCTCTGCTAAGCATTGTCCTCAGGAAAGTTTGTTCCTGGGCACATTGATCCTGAGGTACATCTGTTCCCGGATGTCTGCCCTGCTGAATGACTTAGGAAGCTCAAAGTTTTTCCATGGTAGGATTTCCTTAGTGAACTGGAAATAATTCAACCTAGCTGGGCATTAACTCAAGTCTGCGCTCTACTGGAGTGCTTGGTGGTGGTTCCACAAGCAGGGTGGAGTCTTCTGCAAGCTGCCTCCAGACAGTAGGCTGGGTAAATACTGCTTCTGGTTAGATAGATTCTTAACTAGCAAGTGAAGCACATCTAGAATGACAGAAGGCTACTCAGTCCATGGTGAGAATGGGCAAGACCAGTGTTCAGAGAGCTTGCTGAGCAGCCTGTTTGGATGGTATCATATTGTGCTGGATAACTTCAACATTATCAGTGCTTGCAACTGCAAGTCAGGCTCCTTCAGGGGCTTTTGAATGGTTGTTGCCCTAGCAGGTCCTGTGGCAGAAGCACTCCCTACCTCTGCCATTGCCTCCTCCAGCTGTGAGTCACTCCTGCCTGGGCTGTAGGTTTTGCTGCTGCTCAGTGTTTTGTCTGCAAGGTACCTCAGCTCATTTGGGGTGGGAGACATTACTCTTCTTTAGCATTGGAGGTCCCAGACTGAGAGATGTGTGGCAAGCCAAAGGCACAGCAACTTGTGTTTTCCTTTCATCTCAGTGAAAAGACTGCTCTGCAGTTTCTCCCTCCCTTGCCTGCAGTTACCAGATTGAACGTTGTGTTCTCACTCTGTTCTTGAAACTTTTGAGTGACCTCAGCTTTGCCTCTCTAACAGGGACCCAAAATGCCATACTGCCAAAGGCATCTTCCCCAGCACGTGGTAACAGGATTGCTAATTGTGCTGGGACAGGGGGGAGCCATTCCCTGGGTTTTAGATGCTTAAGCTTTAGAACTTGAAGCTTTATTCTCGTTTTCCCCCCAGCCACACACATTTCTGCGCAGTTACCCTTGAGGTCTGGAGATGCAGAATGCAGGCAGTTGAGGTTTTTTTTTCATCTTTTTCACACCTCCCTCCCTTCTTCCTCCCCCGGCCATTTGGTTCCCTGACTTGCCAGCACTTCAGAGTGAGCCTGTACCTTGGCCTCTGCATATGCAAGGTCATGCTGGTCCAGCCTTCCACGCCTTTGGGTATCAGGAGGTTGCTGCTAGCAGATGCCAAATGCTGCTGACTTGCCAACAGTTCTTGGGGGTATTTGCAAGGTAGAGAGTGTCCTCCAGAAGGTGAGGCAGTGCAGCAGCTTGACTTTCATGGTGTGAATGGCCCTCCAAAGAAACGTCTATTTTTCTGTGGTCCGGGGGGGGTGTCAACATTCCTAAGGTAAATACAGTAGGGGAAGGCCCTTTCTGTGCACTATATTGCAACTGAGCCAGGGATACCCAGATGTCTTGCTGAGCATGTCCCTGAAAACCAGGTGCTGGGGGTGATCCAGCAGTAGAGGAGGATGTGCCCTTAGCACAGCCTCAACAGCATGACCACAGTTCTTCCTGAAGGCACTGCCTCTTGAGGCCCTTGTGGGCTGTGACCATCTGTCATCATGGTGATATGATTGTGCATCAGCTGTTCATGTTATCATCTGGCCCATTGCTGTGAAGTGATGGTGGTGGAAGTCCTCATTTCACTCATGGGGCTGTCAGCCAAGTAATTTGCTGGTCTTGCTGGTGATCTCTGGTAGGGAGGTGTGACAGTGAGCAGGAGGTGGAAACAGTCAACTTAGTATGAGTGAAAGCGCTAAAGTGTACCCATGTCTTTCAGCTTCACTGTGTCTGATGTATTCTGAAGCCTCTTGGGCTTGCAACCCTTGTAGGGCAGCTAGCAAACTTGCAGCAGCATCTGCCTCCTCCTCATACCCAGCAGAGAGGCAAATGCTGGTTGCGGGAGTGAGCCCTACATGCTCGCCTCATGCTTGTATAAACTATCTACATGGACTCTCTCATGGATGCAGGAGGAGGAGCTGAGTGTGTTACTTGGAGTTGGAAAAGCAGCAGTGAGCCATCAAAAATGAAACCCAAGTGACCTGCTGCCAAAGTAATTACTTGGTCCTGGACATGTGAAGAAACTCTAAAAGAACCTCTGCAGCCAAACATTGTTCTGCTGGCTTGTTCTCTGATAGGGGACTAAAAAGTGGAGCATCTGTTCTAATTAGTGGTGGAAGCTTGCTGCATTGGGATCAAAGGAGAAAGCTGTTTGCTGAATCAAGCTAAGATCAAAGTGTCCTACGTACAGGAAGGGCCCATCCCTCTTTCTGCTGACAGTGGTGTATCCTGCTCTTCCTCCAGGCATTCTGCTTACAGGGATGCTTAATTACTAAATAAGGATGAGACTGCATATACAGAGAGGGTGTAATGGCCACTGTAATCCAATTCTAAGAGATGATCTGGTGGTGATCGATTTGTATTGTCTCTCACAAGTCATTAAACTTCCCTGAATGCTTAGAAAAGATCTGGACTGTGTACCTTTGCAAAAGGAAACCTTTTGTTAAGACCCTTTGCTTGATTTTTCTGACCTCTTATGTGTAATTTGACTTAGTAGGCTGGGCTGTATGTGTGTGCATATATCTATATTTGCATTTATATCTACCCAAGAGAATTCAAGTCCTCATTCCTTAGGCTGCATTGAAAAGTACTTATCCTAATGCATATGCTAAATTTGAAATCTATTTCTCCCTCTCTCCCCTGCCTCCTTCTTTTTCATTAATGCAAAGCCACATTTTTGCAACTCCTAATTATGAAATGTTTAAACATGCATCGTTTGGTTGAGTTTTCCTACTAGGTCTCTTCCTGGGCATACAGGTTTTTAAGTGTGTCTTTATGTGAATTCACCTGTGTTTTGGGCCATGAGTATTGGTGTGGAAGGATGCAGTCATGTAGGTACTTGCGTAGATGGGCAAGTGCGTGTGTGCTACATTTTCTGTCTGAGATACAAAGAAAGATGCTGTAGCTGCTGAAGAAGATTTGGTCTTTGCTCTTTCAGGTGCCTCCCTGGAAGAGGAGCTGCATTGTAGTAATGCCCCTCCAGTGCTGTGTTAACACACCAGCCTACCTCCCTGTTTGTGGTGGTGGAAGAGGACTTTGCCAACATTTGGTCTCTTGACTCTCCTGTTGCCTTGTTTAAGCTTCCTTGTCAGGAGCGGTTGTGTGTGTTTTCCCCAGCTGTAGCCCTGAAGGTGCCGCTTAGCTTAACAAAATGAGTCCTTGTGTTTTAAGTGCCTTCTGCCTTGGATGCATCCCGGGCCAAAGAGCAGCTGCAAGGCACTGGGATGCATGAGGCAAAGGGAAGTCTGAAGAGGTGGCTTGCCCGGTGGTTTAACAAGACAGAGAGAGAGGACAGGATGAGGTGTGTGAGGTGCTTATCTTGCATGCCGGGTTCAGAGCAGCTCCCCTTGGTGTGAGAAATGGATAGGGTCCTCAGCTCTTCCTTAGCGTCTCTGTGTCCTCCCCTGCCCTGCCGAAACCACTCCATAGCATTAAAATTAAAAGGGATACTGTGGTGTCTTGAAATGGGGAGGAGATTATGGGGATTGTGGGATGCTGCAGGGGCAGAATGGGATACTGGCAAAGCCAGGAGAGTTTTGTGTTTTATTTTTTAAATTGTTCTTAAGTAGATTGGGAAATTCTCAAATGTATTGACAATTATTTTTACAGTGAAGAAATTATGCATGTTCTGTTTTAGTTGTTTTTATTATTCTGAAGGATGTTTGCAATCAACCTGTAGTAAATATTAAGATTAGCAAGAGGGTGTTTAGGTATGAAGATCACATCATCTTGATGATTAAATAATTGATGTAACTAACCCTGCAATGCAAGCTGTAAACTCTTAACTTTTCCACTGTATTTACTAATAGTGAATACTCACACTTAAGTACTACTTTTTCTGAATGACGAAAATTTGAATGTGTGGAATTTTCTTGGAGGGGCAAAGGATGAGGCTGAAGAACATATATTACTAGTCTAAATCAGATGAGCAGAAGATTTCCCTCTCATGGGGAGCATCTTATGAAATCTGCGCTGAACATAGATTATGCTAGACTAGGTTAGTTACGGCAAGGAAGCCTTCAAATTTAGGCCTGCAGAAAAGATAATTCCTTGTCAGGGTCATATTCAAGAAGAGACACCTCCAAAGTTGACATAGATCACTTCTGGGTTTTGGGCTGCTGCCACTGACTGGCAAGCCATAAGCAGATAAGGAGTCCGAAATCATTCCCGGTCTGTTGACCACAGACGCTACTGGAAGGCAGATGCCTTCTAATAAAGGTGATGCTTATTACTGGCTCTTCAAATTATTTACTTCCACTTGCTGCTGACAGCCCTGCATAGGAGATTGATAGATAAAGCTTTCACCAGCTGTTCCTTATCCAGGCACCTAATTCTCTGAGATGTTAGCACCAGAGATGAGCTGTTGCCCTAGGAATTTCCAAAATGTTCAATATTTTTAAATATAGTCCAAGCCTGTGAGGAAAGCCAGATTTGGTTTGGTGGTTTGTTTTTTTTTTTCCCCTGTAAGGTAAGAAACTCATGAATTTCACTTGGAGATATTAAAATGACATTTTGTCTGACTCTGTTCTGAAGCACTTCTGAGTCTACCTGAACTACCTGAATCCTTGGAGGTGGGAAATATGGAGGTGGGATGGAAGTCTGCAGGAGGTTGCTGAGAATTTGCAAGGTCCTGGGGTATTACAGCTGCAGAGCAGTCAGTCCAAACACAGGAAATCATCATAGGCTTTTCAGGTGCTAGAAGCTTGGGATCTGTAGCATCTGAAGCTCAGTGCTTCCAGGCCCTGAAGGCCCCATCTCTCCATTAGGTAGGCTGGGAAGGATACCAGCAAAGTGTATGGGAGACCACTCACCTTCTTTTCTCAGCAATTAGCCTGTTTGATTTCTTTGTAGTTCAGACAGAAACCTATTCTCATGAAGCATTTCACCTTCAGCAAACCAGTGTCTCTTGGCAGAAATTAGAAACTTTGCTGGAATCAATGAGAGAATAGAATGGTCCACAGACTATACCTGAGTGTTAGCATTATTCTGATATTGCCTTGGAGCTTGAAAACTCCTTGCTTTCTGCTCCAGCAGCCTCCCACATGCTTTGAAAAAAAGGATATTGAGCTGTTATATAGAGATGGTTTTTTGTAGTCAATTCTTTGATTTTGTGGGGAAAAATGGTTTAAAGAATTTTAGTGCTGCTCAAAACCGTGGTGGTGACTCTTTGGTTAGTTTCATTTGACAAGATTTTGGCAGTAGGAATGGAGCTATTTTCCTGTGTGACTTGCAGTCTAAAAATTGCAGCCTTGAGCTGCTGCGCTGGGAGGCTGGGGCTTATCAGGCTTTGAGCCCTGTCCAGCCGCTGTGGAGTGCAAAGAGTGAATGGTGGAAATGCTGGAAAATAAATGAGATTTGATGAGATTCTCCATTATCAGTAGTTATTTTTCACCAGCTAGATAGAAATACGTGGAAGGGGATAGGATTTAGATTATTAACCCTTTAAATTAAAAATAGCTCTAAAATGTTTCGTCTCATGTTCGACTTTATGAGGCGTAGAAGTGGAGGGAGAACTATGTTTCTTTTTACCCCTTGGCAAAGACTTTTAGAATGCAGTTTCCTTTTCTGTTTCAGTGATGTTGGGTCTCATTAAGATTGATGGGTTTGAAAACACATTTCATTACCTCTTACACACAGCTTGGCTGCTCTTGTGGCTCTTCCCCTGTCGCCAAAACAAAATCTGTTGTTTTCAGAAGCTCTGAAACTAGAATGCTTTCACTTAAAAGGGCTTCCCATTTTCATTTGCCTGTGAAAAAGGTCTGCATGAGAGCAGCCTGATCTGTTGAGGGAGAAATATAACCCTTTTTAGCCTGAAGTAATTGGTAAGGTACAGTTGTGTAATAACAGGATGCTTGCTGTCATGACCTGCAAGTGTACGGGGCCACCTTCACTGCTTGAACTGGATGTCCTTCTCCTGAAATGCTTGAACTGTGTGTCCTTCTCTTTCCAGGTCTGGTGTGTCCTTTGGAGGTGTCAGTCAGTTCAGGCAGTATCCAGGTTGCCCGAGGCCAGACAGCAGTATTGCCCTGCACCTTCACCACTAACGCTGCTCTCACTAACCTTAATGTCATCTGGATGGTCATTCCTCTTTCTAACGCCAATCAGCCTCAACAGGTAGGTGCTTTCTTCCTGGAGCATGTATTTCTTTGGGGCTTTCCTTTTCCTCACTCTTTTTGTGGTGATCTGGATGTAGACCCTTTACAATGCTGAGTCTGTGGTTGTCCCAGAACTTCATTGCCACTTTCATCACTGAACGTGCTCTCTGGGTCTTACATGAATCTGATTTTTTCAATGCTTTGTTAACTGATGCATGTTGTGTCCTTGGCTGCCTTGGCTGGCCATGCAGTTGAGGCAGGTGTATGGGATAGTGTATTACTGCCCTGGACCTCTGCTGACAGTTGGGGCAGGTGTATGTGATAGTGTATTACTGCCCTGGACCTCTGCTGATTTGTGTGTTCAGAAGAGATCAGGGGACATGATCCAGGTTTTGGTGTGCTGATATGGGATTTGGAGGACCTGGGAGAAGCTGTAGGCTTAAACCTTGGAAATCTGTGTAAAATGTGCCATAACACATGGCCTTTCGTAGACTCATCTCTCCTTTTACTTCCCTTCTTTTTCACTGTCTGTTGCTTATGCAAGTCCATTCTTACGAACACTAGTAAATGAGAGTCTTTCATGTTGGGCACAAGACTCATAACCCGAGATCTGCTGGCCTGGGTCTTGTCAAACTCTGACAGCAGAAGAATGCCATTGCTCTGAAATGCTTCTGTCTTGGGTCATGCTGCCCCCATCACATTTGGTACTCAGTTTTGAGAACCTGCACTGAAAAGTACTTGCTCCTCAGGGACTTGGTGCACCAGGTTGCTACATAAGCTTTCTGACTGGTAGAGGTTGTGCAGGCTCAAGGGCTGCCTGTCATTCAGTTCATCCCAATGATCTTTGATAAGAAGTGTCAAATCATGGCAGAGTCTTACCGGCTAAGTCTCAAAATGATATTGTCCACTGGGTTGATGCTTTGCAGCAAAGTAGTCACTGACCTGCAGAGAGTGCCTGCTTCTCTACATCAATCCCATCCAGATAGATGACTATTGTATGAAGCATGCTGATATTGCCAATCCAACTATGCCAGGAGACTTGGGTATCTACCTGGTCTGTTACCTTTTTGAACATTTTTATTGATATAAAACAGGCTACAGAGTATATTCCTCTTTTAGAGAAAACACCTCTGCTAGGATGGATCTGCCTGGGACAAGTGTATACTGAGGTGTGGTTGTTTAGAAATCCTGTACGAACTGGTCCTTTTGGCTTTGGAAGCCCATGTTTTGCTTGCTGTTCTTCCTCCTTGCTCAGCTCTTGCAGAGTGTTGTCTGAGCCTTCCTTTCTTTTCCAGGTTATTCTCTACCAAGGGGGTCAGATCTTTGGTGGTGCACCTCAGTTCTATGGGCGAGTGGGGTTTGCTGTGACAATGCCAACCACCAGTGCCTCCATCTTCATCAACAACACTCAGCTATCGGATACTGGCACATACCAGTGTTTGGTCAACAATCTTCCCGACCGAGGCGTCAGGAATATTGGAGTCATTGGACTTACGGTCTTGGGTGTGTTCATTGGTATTATGGGGGAGATGGGAGGAACAGGGATAAGGGGATACTCTGTGCATGACAGTGCTTCACAGCAGAGCAACGTGGTAGCGTATACATTGGAGCCCATGGACATCCTGTGGTGAGGGATGGGCTGGTTTGTGGGTATTGTGGGAGTTTGTAGGGTGCATAGCTTTCATATGCAGGTAGCATATAATGAAGTTTTAAAATATAGTGGAGAGAAAGCTTTTGTGGCAGCATTGTGATGTGGAGTTGCAAAGAAGACTGAATAAAATATGAGGACATCCTTGAGAGCTGAAGGTACTGTGAGAGTTTTGTGCATAGCAACAGAAGAGAGTGACTTTAGACCTTTGCTTCCTTTTCATGAAAGCAATGAGTCCTGGATGCTTGCTAGCATGTTGCATACTCCAGAGTGTGTGCCATTATAGGAATATGAAAGCAAAACTCAGCCACAGCAAATTCTGTCTGCAGCTCTGTTAACTCTCGCCACCCTTGCTGTCTCAAAGACAGAAATGTTTCCCTTTTGCCTAGGCAGGGATCTAAGAGAACTAGGTCCTGTGAAAGTTAGCAGTAGCCTGCAACCTCGATGGGCTCAAGGATTAGGAATCTTTGTGAATTGTCACCCCCCAAACCTTAATGGGTTCTTGTCCACTGCCTCCCTCTTGCCCCCTTGTCAGCTCATGCCAGCATCCTTGCTTTCCCCAGCAATGCGTGTCCAAAAAGAGCCTCGCACTTCACTGTTCAGTCATATTTCCTGATCTGCTGTCACTTTCCCCTCTTCTCTCGCAGTTCCTCCTTCTGCCCCGCTTTGCAGAATCCAGGGGTCCCTGGACGTGGGCAGCGATATCACACTGACCTGCAGCTCGGAAGAAGGCATCCCCCGGCCAACATACCTCTGGGAGAAACTGGACAATGTTCCCAAGTTGCCCCCAACTGCCACACAAGGTGCTCGTTCTGTTGATTATCCTCCTATTTCCCAGGTGACAGCCTGGGGTTTCCTTTATCTGAGCCACCAGTGGTGCCATGGCTCACCGAGTGTTTGCCATCACTTGCATGGTAACTTTACTAGAACGAAGATTCCTAGAGCCCATGGTGAACTAGGTACCCTCCAGTGACCACTTAAATTTTCCTGGGATTTTTGGTAAAGAAACACGTTCCCCATTGAGGAACAAAGGTCTGATTGAATGGGAGAGAGAGAACATAGTTGCCAGATGTTGTCATGTGGATGGAGATTTCAGCTGCTGACTCACCCGCGTTTTAAATCAAATGAAAGACTCACATATTGGGAACTGGGAGAAGGGAGGCAGAATCATCCTGAGAAAATACTGCCAGCTTCATACACTCAGGTCGCTGTTCTCCAATAAGTTACTGCCAAAGTTGCCTTTCAGATGTGTGTAAAAGCAAGACTCTGATCAGACTGGATATGGACTAGCCCCAAGTCCTATCCAAGAAGATCTCTCAGCCTAGGTGTCCTGATCAGGTAGTGATAGCAGTATTTTTGGCCTTTATCTTGCTGTATTTTAAGAATATGCAAGTGTTTTAGTTTTGCATAATTCAAAAATGAGGAAAATTGGCAGAGCAGGGCATGGGGAACCCAAGGGTGGGAGAGCAGGGATTCTGCAGGGCAGAATTAAATTTAGCAGGTAGATATGGGTGTAGGTAATTGCACATTTCTTCTTTCCTACATTTTCCCACACAATGCTGAGAGTCCCAAGCTTTCATTTGCAGAAATTCATCTATAAGAAGAAAAAGAAACATCTAGTGTAAGCTCCTTAAGACCTAATCTTGTCTGTGTGCCTGTATGCACAATGCTTCCATCTCAAGGTTATTTCCTAATTTATTTCTCTCTTAAGAATCCCACACCAAAATTCTCTATTTGCTGGCTTTGCCTTTTCACGGTTTTCCTCAAGGGGGGGAGGGATTTAAATCCTTCTTTTCTCTCTGACTAGACCAAGTCCAGGGCACTGTTACTCTCCGAAATATCAGCACTGTGTCCTCAGGTCTTTACCAATGTGTGGCTTCAAATGCCATTGGAACCAGCACTTGCCTTCTGGACCTGCAAGTCATTGCACGTAAGTATTTTGCCAAGGGAGGTTTGGCCACCTGCTTCTGTCTTGTGACAGTAAATTATGTAACCATGTTTGCTGTGAACCTTCACATGCCTCTCTGTCAGAAGATCATTGTGCCCTGGAATGGGAATGTTGCCTTTTCACCCCTCCCAATCCATGGTAGCTTCAAATGGATGGCCACAGCCCAGCCCTGATTTCTTCTCCGTTCTCTGTTCAATCATCCCCACAGCCCACCCCAGGAGTATCGGCCTGATCGCAGGAGCGGTGGCCACAGGTGCTGTTGTGCTTGTTGTTTGCATTGTGTTGGTGGCCGTGGCACTGTTTTACTGGAAAAATAAACACAAAGAAGAAGAAGAGGAGGAGATTCCCAATGAAATAAGGTAAGGGCTAGGGAAAGTTGGTGGCGAGGGACTTCTGATTGCCCAGCAAAAGCAGAGGCTGGCAGGAAGACAATCCAAAATCTCACTCGTGATAATCCTGGATGTGATCCCCTTGGCTGGGGGGAAGATGTCCATATATGTTCAGAACACCAAGGGAGAAAATGAAGGATGGTAATGACAAATTTTGTTTTCAGTATTGCCTTTATTGAGATCTCTGACTCGATGTTGTTAGCTCTGTAGGAGAGTGACATGGTGGGGATCCTGACCTACAATACCACACAGTGATGGCTGAAAAGCTTTGGAGATATAACTGTAATCTTCTCTGGTGTTACAGCCACAGAGTTTCCCTCTGGCAGCTCCCTGCAGCTCTGCTGAGGATCAGCTCCAATGGTTGTACAGTCATACTAACTGCCTGTGAACAAGCACCAGTGGCTGTGACACCACTGGTTTTGCCCCCCTAGACACAGGAATGTGGGTCGTTTACTTCAGTGGTAGACACACAAAGCAATTAATATGGTCAGAGGTTGGTCTTGCAAAGAGGGATGAGCAAACGGGTCAAAGAGCAATGCTAGTTCACATTGGAGCTGTCCTTCACCTTGAATTGATGGTGTTGACTCCAGCAGGGTGTGTTGGGGCAGGATGGGGGTTGTTGATCAAGCGGGACACCATTCTCCCTGTGCCCTCACACTCTCTCCTTCCCAGGGAGGACGACCTGCCACCCAAATGCTCCTCTGCTGCAAAGACATTCCACGCCGATGCGTCCTCATCAGAGAACGACACCCTCACCTCCTCCAACACCTACAACAGCCGCTACTGGAATGACCCCAAAGCCAACCACGCCACAGACTCCTTCACCCGCTTCAGCAACAGCAACGATGCCCACCAGCCCCCTTTCTCCCGCTCGGGGAGCACGAGCACCCGCCCCGTCTACGCCAACGGCGGCCACCCATCCCCAGCTCCCCCTAAGACGCTGGTGGTGACGGCCAGTACGGCCCCGTCCCCTCAGGAAGTGATCCGGAGCAACGGCTCAGTCAGCAGGAAGCCGCGGCTGCCTCACACCCGCTCCTATGCCGTCAGCCAGGCCACTCTGGAGCGGATTGGGGCTGTCCCCGTTATGGTGCCCGCCCAGAGCCGGGCTGGCTCCCTTGTGTAGGGTCGTGCCAGTGGCCAAGAGCCAAGCAAGGGGCCTCTTGTACCTGGTGGGGTGAAGAGACCCAACTCCTTCCTGAAAGGGCAGCGGGGGACACACACACACTCGCCTCTCCTCCCTGCCCTCCCCTCCTGAGGGGACAGCCCCGGCCATTGCTGAATCCCCATGGCTGTCGGGGCTCCTCGGGCCAGTGGACACCGCAGATGTGCCAAGGCTGGGGGAGCAGGGAGGTCAGGACGGGCTTCCTGGCTGCTGGGCCCCGGCTGGGATGTGTGCCCAGCCCTGACCTCGGGGGAGGGGGGCGGTCTTTTGCTTTTGTTTCCTTTTGGTTTTTGTTGGGGGTTGATTCTGTCTATTTGGGTCTTTCAGGGAGGTTTGGGAAGATATATATATTATTATTATTTTTTTTCTTCTGTTGTCGTTGCTATTTTATTTCCAAAAGGATGACAGCCTGCATCAGGACAGGGAGGGGTGCAGATGCAAGGTATACCTCAACATGGTGTCCCCAGCCCCCTCCCCAAGACCCCAGCCCCCCCGTCAAGAGGAATCACAGGCCAGGCTGGAAGGGTGAGATGAAGACACAGCCACCAGCCTGACCAAGGGGACAGCTGGGCGGTGGCACAGACCAGGGAGTGTTTGTCTTTATTTTCTGCTGTTCTTCCCCCACCCCAACACGCCCACACACAGGCATACACAGGTCCTCCTCAGACTGGGTGTTTTCACTGCACTATCTGAGGGTGCTGCCAGGACCCCGTTCATGGCTGCGGAGGATACAGCCACCTGAGCGTCTTTCCCTGACACACTTCATGCAAGGTGCGTTGCTGCTGCTGTAGTGCTCATGGCTTTTTTGGGAGGGGGTTGTTGCTGGGTTTATTCAGGAGGCAAAGGGGAGCAGGACGGAGTGGCAGAGCAACCTGTGGATCCAGAGGGTTCTGCTGCCCCTGGACTGCTCTGGTTTGGTGCAAGTGGCTTCAAACCCCACAGCTTTGGTGTTTGTATGGTGGGTTTTCCTTACTGGGTTATCCGTGGCTGGCTGGCGTGGCAGGACAGGTGTTGTGCTTGGGGGCCTCACACAGAGGCAATACAGGTTTCATTCTTGTTCTCCCATGCACACAGACTTCCCAGACACTGAGGTTGGCATGATTCATTTCCAAATCCCTTTCTTTAGAAAAAGTGAAAGCAGGGGCTTAATGGAGGATATAACCCTGTGAAAGCCCATGTGCTATCTCTCTGCCTCCCCTACTTCCTTCAGTGTCCCGGGACTGGGTACTGGTGGCATCTGCCAGTGGCTCTGCCATCTCCTTGCAGCCAGGGAGGTGGCTGTGGCTGGCACCTATCCTTTTTCTATTGCAACTAAATAGCCTTAATCAAAGCCTAGAGTTGAAACTGCTGACGGAATTTGGTGCCATTTGGAGGGCTGGACTGAGGGCTAGGACTTTACCCTTCTAGAAAGTACTGGCTCAAAGGGGCCATGCCTGGATGGGTGTGTCAGCCCTCCTGCATAACACAAACCCTTTCACATGTAAAGGCAATGGTCACCTCCAAAAACACCAGAGTCCTCACAGATCTGCTCTTGGAAATGCAATGTGGGAAGTCACAGGTGACTTTCCGTAGCTCTCACATTGGCAAAAGGGTCTGTTTAAGCCTACAGACTCTTCCTCATCCCCACTTTCCTTGTCCCAGCACGGCTTTACTTTCCCTAGCAGTGCACAAACCATGGGCAGGGCCTTATGCCTGAGCGGTACCTTTCAAATGCAAGCACAGACTTTGAGGAAGAGGAGGGGAAGGTGAGGGCTGGGTTCCCACATGGACACAATGGCTTTTGGGGAGGTTGGGGGGCTCCCGAGCAGCACTAGGTTTGAAGCTTGGCTGAGATTTTGTGCCTTCTTTGCTTAAAATGAGAAAGAAAAGAAAATAAAAAGGAGAAAAGAAAAAAAAAATCCAACCTCTCTTTGTTCCCTCTCTACACAACTCCATTCAGAATGGGTGCAAACCCCCATGACGGTGCGGGAGGTGGTTGCTCTGTGTGTGTGTACACACTTCTCACTGGAGCAGTCCTCTTTCTTGCCTGTCTGCTCACTTTTCTGATGGATGTGATAGGATTGATGGGGGAAGAAGAGTGGCTTTAGAAACCCTAATGTGAGAGGAGGAAAAAAAAAAAAAAGCCAATCAAAGAAAAGTCCAGACACATTCTCTCTGCTTTTGTAAAAACCCCTGTGTGACATTTGCAGGAACCCTGTCCTCAGCAGGCCCCCTCCTCTACTGGGAAAGCTCTTCTGGTTCCTACTCTCCATGAGACTGTTTGCTCCTCTTTCTTTGTTCTTTCTAATTGTCTAAAATTCAATAAAATTTTATTCATATAAAAAAAAGGACTTCTTACTTCCTGCTGCTTCTTCTCCTCACTTCCCCCGCCCCCTGAATTCTGTAACTACACTGAATTTGGCTGTTAAAACTCATCCTTGATATGGCTGGCAGTAAGCAGTGACTGTGTATCAAAGACCTGCATGTTATTAGGCGAGTTTGGTAGTGAACCTTGGTACTATAGCCTTGTTTTTCTCATTCATAATAGTCTGACACACTGTTCTTGAAGGTATAATTTCACAGGCTTGCAAGGGTCTCTACTTCTGTAGACTAAGGTGAGCTTTATTTTCTGTCATTTAATGGGGGAGATCCTTTGCTGTTTTGAGTGATGTGGGAAAATGTTTTTTAAAAATTGCCTGACTTGGCTCATGTATTGGGTTTCCAATCTGAAACACAGCACGTTCATCTCAGATTCAACAGCTAACCAGGAAGGTTCTCACTGACTTCATTGGGCTTTTGGGTAAGTTTGATGAGGGAAACTATCAGGAAGTTAACAAAAATGCTGATCCCCATAGACAGAGCATGGGAAATTTCATTGTCTGAGCATTCACGCTTCCAGGACACAAGGGGATGGGGAAGCACATGCTTCTTAGTCCATACCAACAGATGCTAGCAGTAGGCTAGCATTAGTTAGGGCAATCTGATGTTTTGCCAAAGATTTTGCATTTTTCTCTCCGTGTTTCATTTTCCCTGCTTCTTCTCTAAAATCCCCAGGTATTCTGAGAATGATTATTAAAACCAGAAACCTACAGATCCAACTGCAGTGGTAATTCAGCCCTGCTGCACATGCATCATGTTCTCATTCCTTGTTATTTTTCAACACCTAGTTTAAAATATTCCTGTAAATGTGTCTTCAGCTATAGGCTGTACAGTAAATGAGATGACTGCATTGCTGTTTTTGGAAAGTTGTTGTAGGAATCTTAATGTTACATTTTTCGTCTTTTGGTTGTGTAGCCTTGATATGACATTAATAGCATCTTTGCATTTTATTCCCACGATAGCCCTGTCAGTATTCTGCTATACTATCCATTCCTTGTCATTCGCTAGCCCCTTACACCACTCTTCTGCATGTCTCTGTCTATTGATCCAGAGCAGAATTTCTTAAGATACAGGATAGTTTGCTAGGTTTGTGCAGCATCTAGTATGCTGAAATTTTAGCCTGTAAATTGTACCCAAGGAGGTATTGCTGCCATACAGATATTTAGCCCAAACTAGTACCGGTTAGATGACTCGATGCTCCAAGCGTGACTATTTATCATTAAAAAGCAAACAAAGGTCCAAGCTATTATAGTTGCAAGTAGAAGTCACTTCTAAAATGTTTGAGTTTGCTGATAGCCTTCAACACCAGCTCTGTAGCAAGAATTGTTCACCACAGTGGATGCCTCAGATATTACTTCCAATGTCAGTACCTATCAATTGTATCACCTGCCACCAAAGAATATCAGAAGGAAATTTGTTCTAGCATGAAGATTAATTGTACATTTGAGTGCTGTGACAGAGGAAGAAGCATAAGAGGATCTTTCACACCTTAGAAGTGGACATGCTTTTAGAAGTTGGTGTAGATGAAAGCTCAGTTTAAAACATTTGAGAATTCTGATTTGTAGACTGCCAGAAATTTTTTAACTTACACAGCTTTTGGACTTGAGTCTGCTGATTCATCTGAACTAAAAAAAAAATAAAATTACCCAGATGCATGCCAAACTTGCCAGAATACAGATGAGTTTCTGGTGGAAGCTGGTGTATCAGATAGTGTCCTGTCCAAGACTACCTGGCTTCCTCATGAGGACCTTAGATTCTCAGGAGATCAGTCCTCCTTATGTCATGGTTTATGTCCTCATAAAGAGTACCTTGAATCAGAGTATCCTCAAATGACACCCAGGACCAAGGCAACTGGGTGATTGATTTGGTACCAGGCAGAGGAAATCAAACTGAAATTTTTTTATTCCTCCTTCCCCCAAGGAAAGATATTGGGAGAATTTTCATGATTAATTTCTGGTTTTGTCAAAGTCATTGGTAAGTTTTTGCAGGTTACTGGTTTTCTCTTGGAAGCAACATTTTGCATCCCCGTTTCATCTACTTTGGGTCTGCTGGTTTGTGAACAAGTGATTCTGTTCTATTAAGTGGATGAGTCTGTGCATGTGTGTGACACCAAGTGTACCCAAAATGGTCCAACAGATTCTTTTAAGGGGGTCTTGAAAATTTCTAAGACAGAGGGCAGGGAAAACTGAGGAAGAGATCGCTTTCAAGTTTCTGTTTCAGAGCAAACCCAGCAGGCCCTCCTATTAACTTGTATGTCCTCTGTTAAAGGGAGGCCTGGAGCAGAGCTGTTGTGAGGTGTCTTGATGACTGAGTTGGCCTTCTACCTGTGCTTTTCCAAGTGCTGCTTGGCTGTCCTGCCTGCGGCTTGCTCTGATGCCAGCAGAGCTGGGTTTCCACCACTATGTCCTTGTTAGAGCTCTGCTCTTGTGAGTGAGGCTTATGAGGATCAGGAATACGGGTGTTGAGAAAAGGAATTCAGAATCCCTAAGCTGTATCTCTCTCCTCAGGTGGGGAGTAGGTGAACATCAGGGACAAAGCAAGCCATGGAAGAAGGGACAGTAAAAGGCTATGGCTCTTTTTTTTCCAGACTGCTTTCTTCCATGTCTGCCTCGGAGTGTTGCAAGTGCCATCAGGACGTTACTGAAAATTACCAGGTCTATGACCTCCTAAGCAAAGGAGGGAACATTCAAAGTGTTTCCTGAGCCTGGCACTAGCCCAGGTTGGTGGGCAGCGCAGAGAAAGGTTTCATCAGGTCACCTACACAGCCAGGGAGAGGGAGTGGGTGATAACATGTGGCAAGAGCTTTAGGCATGGATTGGTGAATGTGGTGTTTTTGGGAGGAGAAACTTGATGGCTTTGGGACTTCCCGACCCTAGGGCTCTGGCTTTTTTTTTTTTTTTTTTTTTTAATGAGTTTCCGTAGATAGCAACAGCTAAAAAAGCAGTTTTCCTTTCCCTGTGGTAGAGGCTCCCTTATTTTAGAGACTGCTGCTGATGTGTAGGAATGGTACAGTGCGCATGGCTGAAGATCTGACTCTTCACTAAGCCTTCTAATGCCATTTTCTGCTCATCGTTTGTTCCTGATTTCCTCCTTCCCCCCACTTCCTCTATAACAGGTTTGAATGAGAAAGTGGGTTGGCAGGAAATTTAATCTATCCATGTAAAAAAACCCACAAACCAAACAACAAACAAAACCACTGCAACAAATAGCAGCAAAGAAGAGAGGAGATTAAGACACAGCTTGTATGGCTGGCTGGCAAGTGATTCTTTAGTGCTGCATGTAGTCTGGGTCACCTCCCGGATTTGTACTTATTAAATCATACTTGGGAGGGGCTGATGACTTGCTTCCAGTTGATATACTTTAATGGGAAAACTGATGTGATGCATGTGCAAAGAGAAACATTGGCCAAGGGATCTGATACAGTGAAGCCCAGAGGCTCTGTAGTTCGACTTGCTTGTATTTAAACCCACCGTGTTTGGTACAGGGGCTGAGCTACACAGCCTGCCTTCCAGTTTCCTAGGTGCTATCAGTAACTGCAAAATTTCTGTCAGGTAGTCATTTTTCTTGAAGGGTTTCGAGACACTTTGGCAAGCTAAGTATAGTAATCACTGTCTATGTGGGCATTTGAGATGGGGAAAAGTTGTGTGATTCGAGTTGTAGCAGCAGTACTTTAAGCTGTGGCGGTTTCTGAGGTGGCACAGTAGCCTGCAGACTCTTTTTTCAGTGTTCTGCCTCCCTAGCAGAGCATTTCCACTCATGATCCTCTCCTGTCTTCTTAAACGGAGGTTGTGGAGAACTCGTCTATGGCCCTGTGTCCCACGTGAAAGACGAAAGGCAGCAGAGGCTATTTATTATTAGCTCAGGAGAAAATCCAGTGTGACTTTAGACTCCCAAAGTTAAGACTTACTGTTATGGATAGAAATTATTATAGAAATGTGCCATATACATCATTAGCACTTCCTTTTTGCTGTGGTTTGCTGCTGGAACAAACATGCACAAACCCAAAGACTAGCTTTTTGTTACACAAACCACAGAAATGGGTGAACAGGCTGAACAAGCACGTAGACCTCCTACCAGCTCTCTCCTGGGTGCTCTTGCTTGATGGCTGCAGGATGCAGTCTGTTCCTGCTATCTGTGAACATGATCTCTGTGTTCACAGGTTTTCTTGCTCATCTTCCTTGCGTGTGAATGCAGGCTCCACACACTCATCCATGGTCAGGGACACCAAAAGAAGTTGAAAGCAGGCACTACTGTAAAGTGTGTGAACATATATTTGCTCAACCCCATGTCCTGGAGTATGCATCCCGTTTGTTTTCCAGCCTAACCTCTTGTACAACTCTCAAACCACAATGAGTTTTGCCACTCCTCCTGTCCTTCCACAGGTTGAGCGCGGGCCTAGGGAA
The DNA here is from genome assembly GCA_020746105.1 of Trogon surrucura. Classification (NCBI taxonomy): domain Eukaryota; kingdom Metazoa; phylum Chordata; class Aves; order Trogoniformes; family Trogonidae; genus Trogon; species Trogon surrucura. The sequence continues at coordinate 130,258,349 of CM036617.1, read as the reverse complement.
AGTTGGTTACTTCTGGGAAAGTACACTGGGATGTTTGGGGCTATCACCCGAAGAGCGGCCGAACCCTACGCGTTTATTCACTCTGTCTCCAGATCTGGGTCACAAAGCTCGCCTTTTTTGGTGGCTCCGCGATGACATCCTCTGGAGGGATGAAGAACTACATCGTCTCCTGTTGCCCACTGGTTCAGATTGTCCTGCTTACTTCCTCTTAGGCTGGTTTCTTTTCCTTGTGGTTGTGCAAAGAATAAAGTACTCTGTGCCTTGCATAGGAACACTTCTTCCTTTTTTTTTCCTAGGATCTGCCCTCACTGCTGTGGTGGGGAGGCTTGAGTGATTTGTCTGTGTCCCAGAAGCAAATAGTTTTCATCATGGTCTGCCTTTAGCTTCCCAGCTTCTCTTTTTGTTTTGATGGTCTGTGATTCAGAGGCATGGGGAATCGGCTGGTTGCACGTGCTAGCGAACATAAAGGACACAAATAGCATAAAGAGCTGCTGCTTCCTCATTTAACTGTCTCCACCAGTGCAAAGAACTTACGGGCTCTCAACTGACTTAAGCTTCTCCTTGTGCCCTGCTGTTGCAGTAGACAGGAGCTGCCTGGCTGAGTTTTCTAGCTCCTCCATACCACATGCTTGAGAGCTGAGGAGAGAACCCAGCAGAAGAACCACTGCAAGGTTAAGTCTTCTGTGGCTGACAGCCAGATCTGGGGATCCAAGACTTCGGTGACCTTGTGAAACCAGCACCCATGTCCATGCTCAGTAATGAGCCCAGATCAGCTGCCACATCAAGCATATATAGAGTCTGGGTTCAGATATAAAAGTAAAGTACTTGCTCAGGCAAGTCTGGTGAGGCATTTTTTCAAAAGGCAAGGTGATTATATGCAAATCTCCCAAGTTTGATCTTCTTTTCAGCTACATGTAGATGGGAAAAAGGAAACATGACCCTAATAGATTTGGGATGTGACCAACACTCCAAGGTTTTTCACTTTACACATAGCCATTTGTGGCCCAAGGCAGTGCCATCCTGGGATATTAGAAATCAGAGCTTAGTTCCAGATCTGTATTTACCAAAAGCTGACCTATGAAATGGTCCAAGCCACAGTTCAAAGTCCAGCTTCTCAACAAACACTGTCTGCTTTTGAAATGCAGATTATAATCAGAATTTCCATGTCATGCCCTCATTTCTATTCTTGTCGGTCAATTCAAGAACATGTGGTCCATGAGGCTTTTCTCGCAGCCTTTCAACTGGGCTTTAATATAAACGTCGTGCCCACATCTCTCCCCAGATACACAATAGGTCTAACCTTTCTTTCAACTGACACGAAGTTCTTTGTCCACTGGCTGGGAGGGAGTTGCAATGCCTGACAGCAATGTCATATTTCTGAGCATGGAGTTCAAGGTCTGCATTAAAATTGACCAAATCAGTCTCTGCCAGTTTTAAATTATTTTTGTAGGCCATGGAGAATTGCTGGGCTGTAGATTTTTGTTTTGTTTTCTTTTACAAAGGCTTTTGGATGTTATCACTGACTATTTTGTAAATGTAATGGCCATACATCTTTGCATCATATTTAGTTTCTCATAAACTTAAGTCTCAGCATTAGACTTGTGTTATTCAGAGCTGTTGTGAATCCATCGTTTATTAGAGTAACCACAGAGGGAAAGGAACAGCCCTCACATAAATGCAGCTGCTACACAAGGTAGTAGTGGGAGAAAACAGGTATAGGTTGTTTAGAATATGGTCACTATAATTCTTCCTAATGTATTGATAATTTCTTTTGGGTCTGTTCAGTTGTTCATTTAAAGTTTCTGGTGGTGTTTTTGCTGCTGAGCTATGCTTAATAAACAGGAAGACTATCCCTTTTCATAGTAACAGATTGGTGCTTGCTACTGTCAATGCTCTTGAATTCACTGGGAATGGCTTTGCTTCTGCATTTCCCTCTGGGTCTTTATCAGCAATAGGATTGGGGACAAAACAAAGTTGTGGTATGACTTAGAGAAATAAAGAGAAACTCCTATTACCGTGTTTACATCTGAGCATGACATGCAATGAAATGAAGCTGTTAAACTGATTGACTTTACTTGGGGTAAAGCCTGGGTACATTTGGGGCTGAAAGCAGCATAGTTTGATTCAAATGAAAGGAATTAAGGCAGTATTAAGGTAACCTGCAGCAAGGGTATTCACCCATGGTACTACCCCAGTGTACTGAACACTAGTTGGGAGGCCAGCTGGTACCGAAGCCATAAAATATCTTCATACAGTGAAGCCAAGTTATATTCACCGGCCAGTCATATCTCAGCCACTAGGGAGTTAAATTCAAACTCTTCTTTGAGCTTAAATACAAATGTTCTTTAAATAGTTCTTTACTTGGTAGGTATGTGATTTATATCCTCTAAGGGAAGGAAATTACTCAAGAGGATAGAAAAAAAAAGCACATTAAATGAAGACAAATATATTGGGTGCATGTGATCCAGCAAACATGCTGCTGGGTTATTAGTCAGACCTGGGTTTCACTCTCAGCTTGTCATTGACTTGCTGCATGACTTGAGGTAAGTAGGGATGCAGACACCCATCCTGGGGGACCACAGCTAGACACTTGGAGTCAGAGGCAGATCTGTCGGTAAATTGGAACATAGGAGCCTGAAAGTGAAAGTGTTATCTTCAGTATCTCTGAAACCTTTCTTCCTCACCTGGAAAATAGCTATAATCCTAAAAAACAGGCTTTAGAATGACTTCTGAAAAGCCCATCTAATCTACAGACACGTGCACACACACATGTCCACATGGTGCCCATAGGGCCGACCTGTGAGATTCAACTATATTTAATTCCTCGCTGAAAGATGGTTAACTTGCTTTTAAAGACCTCTGCTCAGAGAATTCAGAGTCTTACTAGACACAGGGATGAAAGGGAATGCTTCCAGTATTGGTTCTGACTGTTTGCTTTACAAGAGTTTTATTCTTTAAGGATAATCTACATATTTCTTCATATGCACTTTGCCAGCCCTGGGTGTTAAATTTGCCAGATGCTGCAAAGAGGGTATGTTAGGAATATACAGATCTCTGTACTTCTCATTAGTTTACTTATAGCCAGACACTAGGATTTTCCTTAGTGCTAACCTGTGTTTTCAAGACTGCCTTGCTCCTTCACTCCTCTCTGTTGGTGTTGAAGCTCTTTGAAGCAGGTGACCAGCCACACTCAAACCAGTTCTTAAGAAATGCAAGAAGGGATTTAATTCAGTTCCAGTCACCTGTGGTGAACCTAGTGGCTTTGTCCAGTGGACAGGAAAGCCATAGGGGGATTGGTTTTATCTAGCATCAAGCAAACTCAATCCCGGGAGTCTTCCCTAAGCACAGAAGATCTGCATATTGCCTCTACAGGCAGAGCTGTGGTTAGCGTACACCTGGCTAGCAGTCTTATCACTCCAAGCTAATTCCAGAGCTCTCCTCAGACCTGGCTTAAAAGAGAAATCTTTGTTTCTAATTGGAGAAAAAGAGGGGCCTATGGGTTTCATGTTTCTGGTGCTCCTTGTAGGAAATAGAGAGCTTTGGTTGCTGCATCAGGTGGCCTTGAAATAGGGACTATCCCCTGGGTTTGGGGGGCAGCAGGTGGGTTTTAACACTTGCCCTGCTGACTAAAGAAGCATAGCTGCTCTATGGGACGGCACAAAACCCAGGACCTTGTCAATGCTGCGCTGTGTGATAGTTCAGCTTTCTTTCAGGATACCCGGTAGAAGCATCAGCTTTGTTGCCTGGGCTGCTCCTAATGGGATGGCTGCAGCATTAACAGCTTCCCAGCATGCTGGTTACTTGCAGTCAGGGAGCGTGCTCAGAGGCATGTTGGTGAAAACAACTGTTTGTTGAGAAGCTGTTGAGAGACTTCACAGTGGATACAGTTCCTTTGCACGGTGACAGGCACAGGACAGACAGGGTCAGCTGCATCTTCCTCTGTGCTGTCCCTGCTCATATGCCACATCTTCAAGGCAGCTGTCTTTTCGAGCCAAGTCCCAAAGGCACAGTGTCCTACTGGCTCGGCCTTCCACTGTCAGATCCAGCCCCTCTGACTTTCTCCATCTTTTCCCCTTTTCCATCCATGTATTCTCTCGGAGCTATTCCCTCTGTTGGTATTTGCCTCAGAGAGGACTTCTCTCTTTTCCTCCACCTCTGCTTTGCCTTTCCTACTGCTGACAAGTCTGTTTCATCTCTGTAGACTCTGCTATTCCTTCTCTTCCAATCTCTTCCCCTTTTTTTCCCCTGTCCCCTACCCTCTTCAGACCTGTCCCTCCAGTCCGTGAGGCTGAAGTCTCTCATCCAGTTTCCTTTTCCTCACTATCTGGCTTTCAACTCACCATACCTTCCTATGTTCATCAATCTTCTGCCTCCTCCCAGTTACCGCCATCTCTCCCAATTTTCCCAGTTTTGTAGTGAGGTCCAGTTAGCTCCAGTGTGAGTCTCTGAGGGATCTCAGGAGGCTGGCTGCTAAGTTGGAAGACAGTAAGTCCAATAATTTCACGAGCATCCAATGGATTAGTTCTACCATCTCCTAGGAGAACAGCTTAATCTCATCTACTCTTCTGTAAATTGCTGGCAGCACACTTCATAGTGAAAATGGTGCCTGTGTATATAGGCAGCTGCTTGTCTTCTGGTGTTTGCCTTGCCTCCAAAGTGCAGACCTTCTGTATGAATGTTGATAGCAACCCCTGATGTCCCAAATGGTGAGAGAACCTACATGCAAATTTCGCCACTCCTCCTCTGACGAGATGGAAATGGAAGTGGAAAAAAACAGTGTTCATGCCGCCCGTCATTCGTCAAGGAAAGTAAATAAAAGGAGTAACGAAAACAGCCAACACTGTTCCTGACCTCTCCTGCCAGCAGGCTTAGCAAGGAAGTCAGGCAGGCCATGGAGACTGATTGCCCTTGTGAGTCGGTACAAAGTGGTGTTGGTAGAGAAAGAGTGTGAGCTGAACTGGCAGGAGCCAGTGTTTGGAAGAAGCTAGCCATGATACGATGTTCGCAGATTATACTGTGTGAATAGCTGGTGAGCAGAGAGCAATGGTCTCCTGGGCTGCCAGGGTATCAGCTTCAATGATCAGTGTGTACATTACTAAAAGGTATGAAAAACCAGAGCTTGATGTTCAGCTGTCAGGAAAAAAAAAAAAAAAAAAAAAAAAAAAAAAAAAGGAAAAAGAAAGAAAAAAGTAAAAAAAAAATAAAATAAAAGCTTTGGACAGAAAATAAATCTCAGTGCCAGGGAATAAATAGAGAGCACGTAGTTGTCATTCTCAATAGACCTTTTTTTTCCCTCCAGACCATGACTGCACTTAAAACCTTTGAGAATGATGATTTTTTCCAGGGTCACCTACATGGCCCCGGTTCGTCTGGCCTGACCACTGTGACGAGAAGCCACCGGCTCCGGGGCTGTAGCCCGGCAGCAGCCCGGCGTGCCAAGCCGGCTGGAGCCGCCGGAGCTGGGCTTGCGGGCAGGCAGCTTGCTGGGAGGGACCGTCGGAGGGCAGCAGCAGCAAGCGCTTGGGAAGCCGCGCTCCAAGAAACCTTCCAGCATCCTCCTGACTGACAAGTCTTTTGCACTTTCTTCAGGGCCCGGCTTCTATCCAAATCCCAGTCGCATCGGGCTGCGTGGCGGTGACACTTTAACATGCAGCATATGCATCTCTTTTCCCTATTCACTGGGCTATTTGTAAACCTAATTTAAGCGAAAAATCTCTCCCCGCACTTAGCGTTTTGCATAGCTCCGAAGCAAAGGGTAGGAGGGGAAGAATAAAACTGAGTAAGAGAATTGCCAGCAACGCACCTTATTTTCCTCCTCTTCTAGTGCAATAGCTTTGTAATCGTTCATTTGCTGCGTGGGAGGGACTTGGCATCCTTCCTTCATATAACCTTGGGTGCAACCTTCACGCTTCTGGAGGCCAGTGTCAGAGACAAAAAATCCTCTAGCTTTTCTGGGAAGGGATGAAGGAAGACTGAGTGGCAGGTGCACTTTTAGCTGGTGTTTGTCGTCCTCCTGCTGTCACAGGGAGAAGGGCCTGCCAGGGTGAGGGGCTGTGTTGATTGAAGGCTGGGGTGGTAGCAGGCAGTACACAGGGAAGCAGTGAGATTTTAAGTGAATGCACAATTTCCTCCAATTTATTAAAAAAAGGTAATGTTTGCAGATTAGTTTGGTTTGTTTGTTTTCGACAAGACTCACAGTTATGACCCCCCCAGGTGTCCCAGCGAAACATGAAACTTTATTAGATTTTTCTGTTAGAAAGGTAAATTATTTCACCTCCATAAATTCCTACCAAAGTAGTTGGAAAGCTACAGGCTTTTCCCTCTCATTCTTCCTTGCTGTGATGCATCTTTTCTGTTTGCCGTTTTACAGCTGCCGCTGCAAACCAAAAGGGGGTTTCATCTCCATCCTAGGTGAAGTACTGCTTGCTTTTTTTTTCCGTATTGTTTTTTTTCTGTATGTTTGTATATTACCATGGTGAAAGTGATAGGAACATTTAAAGATAGAAGAAGGCCATTGCAGTTGTTTTAAGGGGTTTAGTTTGTTCTCCTGAAGGATGCAAGAAGACTGACAGTAAGATGAATGAGTGGGCACATTTCATGTGTGCCTTTGTAGTTTCCTATTGCGTAGCGTCTGTGTGTTTGGAGGAGCAGAGAAATACTGGATTTGCTTGCAGGCATTTGAGAGAAGACCTTGGAAAGCCAAATCTCACTTACGAAGGAATTTGGAGGATGACAAAAACAGCTTCGTAGGAGGGGTCAGGGATGCGTCTTTGGTCACAGGACCCTTTTGGAAGACGTGAGAGAGTGACTATTTAAGAGTCTTCAGAAAAGTTGCTACTAGAGAGCTGAGTGCAGAGAAGTGGGTGGAAGATGAGTTGTCAAGGTGAGGGCAAAACACTTCAAACGGACTGCAAAAGGGAAAGAGAACTGGTGAAAAAAGGGCTTGGAGGTATTTTGAGGAAAAGGTGTTGGAGAGCTCATGGTGTAGAGAAGGTCTTGTTATCTTGTATACATTCTGAAGCTCTGTAAGAGGATTTTTCTTGTACAAAGAATACAAATACCTTTCAAATGGGAGCCTAGAGACTTGTATAACTATTAGTCTGTACTAGACCTCCTTCAAAACTCTCTGGCAAAACAGGAAGGATAGTTAAAGTTCATATGAAATTTCTGTGAAATATTTTCAAAGCACGTCTGCTTTTCATGGGAAGGAATAGAAATATTTTTCATTACAAAATTAAAAGCTTTCGGGTTTGGCAGTTTTTTACTGGGTTTGGGTATTATTTTATTTTTCTTTCCTCTTCCAACCACCTTGTTTGGTTTCATCCGGCTTTGAATTTTTCAACATAAAGTCAACATTTTCTCCAGCTGGGAACAATTACTGTTGTGTCCTAGCTGTCAATGTATTTATCTGAAATCTCAACTGAGAAAGCCTCTGGATTCTCTTCTCCATCATGAAACATGGAGCAGTTCAAGCCCCAGAAATGAGAAGCCTTACAATTCACAATGTAGCATCAGGCTATGAAATCTATTCCCAAGGGCACACCAGCCGTGCTGAGAGATGCACATAGCCCCTGTTGCTGCCTGCCTGAGATTTTCAGGGTGCTGCTGCCCTGATGTGCTGCTGATAGAGAACTAGGATCAGCAGATGCAGCTGGGTGGCTGTTCAGAGCCCCTGTGTGAGTAACAGCTGGATTTGGCAGTACTGGCAGCAGCAAGGACTGCAACACAGTGATCTGATGTGAAGAACATCTGCTGGAGACAGATAACAGAATGAGAGAAGCCTGCAGGCTTGTTGAACAGTAACTCAAACTTCAAACTAGTGTTTACAACACATTGTGTTCTACTTCATCTACTTTCTTCTCTAGAGAAGCAAAGGATGCTTACAAACACCCTGGAAACAGGCTGAATAGATTAACCCGCTGGAAAGCAGGTTAGCAAGAGGGAGCTAGGTCTGGCTGTGACTCAAAGCTCACCCACGTTACTTCATTATGAGCATACTGGGTAAGGAGAAAGCCTCCATCTTTCTCAGGTAACATTAGAACAGATATCCTCGTGCTATGCAAGGAGATGCTGAGCGGTAGATGCAGCCATCTTCCCAATTATGTCTGCTCGTCACCCTTCAGGAAGAGTGAGGACATCAACTCTGACACGTCACAACTGTCCAGCAGAGTGTTCCCATCCTGCTTCTATACAGAACAATTTCAGCTGGGAATTGCTTTGCACCTTTTCCAGCCCACTGTGTTGATGTGGGCATCTTAACCCACCCAGTCAGATTGAATAGGCTGATTCCTACCAGTGCTGAGTGAACAGAGGGAGAAATTCACTGTGAATATTTGTTCATATTTGAAAGTGAATTTTCATTCAGAACAGAGACACATCCACATGACTGCTGCAGCTAAACCAACCAAGCATTGAATTGAGGCTATTCATAACAAACTGTCCATGAATGGCCTGCAGGGCAAAAACTATCTGCAGGAGAAATTCATGGGCAATTTTGACTAATGAATGAATTTGGGAAGTTGGCTTTCAGTTTGCAGACAGTTCACAAACAGAAAAAACCCCAAAGTTATATGAAACTTATTGAATAAATGATTTATCGTGAAATATTTGTTCAGCTCTAATCTCTGTAGCCGGTATAGTTTATGATGTTAGAAGGCACTTTAGGAGTAGCTGTGGGAGCTATATGTCAGTTAACAGCCTGGGAAAAAAAACATTCCTTTCTGAACAACTATAAGGAGAAGTGTTAATGTCACCTGCCACAGAGGGAATCTGGTAAAGGACTTGCACTTGGGAGAGGACTGTCGGATTCTAACAGTGCTCTTGGACTTCTCAGAGCAGAAGTTAAGGCTTGAAATCAGCCCACCCTGCCGACTGCAGTAACTGAGGACAAAAAGGGTGAATACTAGGGCTTATGAATGGGAAGGTTCGGCAACCATTTGAGAGAGTCATTTTGTTTCTGTAGTGATATTCACTGAGAGACTGAGCTGTGATTGATTTTCACCAAAGTCTGCAAGAAACATAACTCAACCCTTGTTATATAATACAGGTATTTATATATTCAAGGCACTAAATGTTCATCTGCCTGGAAGTGCCTCACAGCTAGGCATAGTGTGCCTTTATATCTCTATTCCATAGCATTTTAGATGGTGCTAATACTAACGAGTCCTCCCGGGAAAGTGGTAAATAGGCCTTGAGTGAATACGCTTTCCGGTTCATGTGGAGGTATTCCTAACTATCCTCTCTTTGCTGAACATCTAGATGATGTTCCACACAGTATTAAGCCATTTTAAGACCTCTTGTGTGCACAACATCTCCTACTGCAGGGTCGCTTTGTCTGGCTCCTACCCATATCTCCAGAGGTTTATGAGTGGCCTTGAGTGCCTGTTTTCCCTGGCAAGTGGTATGGAGTGGGACCAGGTCAATGCTTCTGCGTGACACAGGCAACAGAGACTGCTCTGGACCACTCCTGTGCAGCAGCAGGAACTGGCTTTGCTTTGGCAAAGCTAGAAGCGGAGCTGACTTCTGAAGCTCACCTGACACTGAATCCAAGGAAAGGAGCCAACACTGAATCCAAGGTATCTCAGAAAATAACTACCCAGGAGGAAACTGAGAAGTTTCCTGCTCTGTGTCAGGAACCCTGGACAGCACTTCCGCAAGCACTCTCAAGCAGTGCAAAGAAGAACGTTTCTCAAGGCCCAGACTACTTTTGCTCTTTTCCTCCAGATTGCACTGAAAGCTTCAAAGGTGAGGCTGGCAGTGAGGGGCATATGTGGTGCACACAACTATTGTATGAAGAAAAGCTGTAGGAGAAGCTTACTTGTGACTGTGGTGAAGATTAATAACAAATATGGTGTGGAATTTCATTACAAGTGCTTGCAGACAGTAAACTGTATTGTACAGATACTGGTTTGTGCTGCTCCTCTGTTTTTCACAATATTGTAAAAGATAGATGTCAGCCTCTTTTTTTCTTAGAATCACTGCTCATAACTGTCTCCATGTCCCAGGTCTGTTACTACTCCCTTCTCACTCTTCCACTCCTTCATCTACCCACTGTGGTTCTCCTGCCATAAATCCTCCCTGGCCTGCTCCAGGTCGCTGGCTTCATGCGAGGGTTAACTAATCCAGTGTATTCCATAGCAAACTTGTTTATGATAGCAGCAGAAATGGAAACAGAGCCAGCAAGAGCAAAAGTACTTTAGCTCATACTTTTATTCATCTTTGCTTTTAGTAATGTTGATGTTTCAGGAAATAAATGGCCCAGATTAGATTATGAAGATGTTTCAAAATGCACAAAGATTTTAAAGCATTACAAGGCATTTGACAGTAGAACAGTTACCATTGAGTTCTATTAATTATGTGGCATGTCTCAGATGTCGAAAAAAGAGAACTTACTGCAGTGATAGTACTCTATTTTTGGTATAAACACTGCATAGCAAAGCAACTTTCCTGGAAGTGCCCATCTTGCAAACATTTTCCTTCCAATTCTGACTCATCTAGAGGGACAGGAGCTGGAGAAAACTATCCTGAAACCACAACGGAGAATTCTTAAGCGAACTATGATCTTAATAACATTGTTTTATCTTTCTACAACTCGCTTTCATTATTTCAGATCTACGTTTTTAAGTGAAGTTAAACCTTAGCTGGTAATAAAGCAAATTTCTGAATATTAGGACACACATTCAGACACTGCAATCTCTTAGGGCTGCCTTGCCATTACTTAAGCTTGGGCTGGCAGGCTTGTGTTTCATCTACTGTCCAATATGTGACACTGCAAAGTCATGGGGAAGTCCACCTTTGTGCTACTAAAGGCAGGCAGTACAGGCTATTGCGCTGTGAAGAGGCAAGAATTATCATGAATGTCCTTGGGAAGCGACAAAAGAGTACAAGAAGAGAAATCAAGAGAAAATAATCCAGTGAAAATGTGGTCTAGACCTAGGATCAGTAGAAACACCGTGAACCCTAACATCCGTTCGCAGAAGTATGTGGGCATGCCTTTTTACCTTTTTTGTTTTCCTCACACTACTCTTAAAGAAAACTGTAGCCTGAACAGAGAGTCCAGGGGACACTAACAAGAATAATCAGTGTTCTGACAAATATGACCTATGAAAAAAGATTGAGTGAATTTGGGTTAATTAGCCTACAGAAAAGATGACTGAAGGGGGAGAGTGGTAACAGTCTTCCACTATATAAAAGGCTGCTGCAAGGAAAAAGACAATGAACTGTTCTTCTCATCCATGGTGGATAGGATAAGAAATAATGGCCTTAAATTACAGCAAGGAAGACTCAGGCTAGAAGTAAAACGACCATGGTAGGGAAGGACCAAAATGGGTTGCCTGGGGAGAGCGTGGAGACTATCACTGGAAACCTTTTTAAGATCAGATTAGATGGCCGTTCACCAGGCATGTTTTAGTTCCAGTTCATCTTACGTAATGGCAAGGGATGAGCTAGAAGTTTTCCTGAGGTTTCTCCATGCCTTCCTTCTTCGTGGCTCCAGATGTGCCTGGGATTCAATCAACTCCATACATGAGTTGGAGCACTGGTGTCGAACCAAGAAGGCAAGAAGAATGATTCAACCACACAGGGCATGATAAGAAGATTGATACAGTGCTCCCTTGGGCTGTGCCAAGTAATGCTTTCAAATACTTATTGAAAATACACTTGGGTGGGTTCTCTGCCAGTTGTTAGGGGGAAGGCAGGAAGCATGGAGGGTTGACACAGCAGGTGTCCTTTGCAGCAAGAGATGTCCTATCACATTTATTTTTCAGAAATAGTTGGGGTGTTTCAAGATATTTTGGTCAAGCTAAGGTGTTAAAATCATTCTCAGGTTTCAGACTGGTTTTCAGAGTAGTTCTTTAAACCTTCTTTGTCCTGATAACTGTTACCATTGTAGTAATTCCTGGAAATCCTCTTCCCTGTGTTGGCTTCTGCTGTTCCTGATCTTCCTCCTTTTAACCCCAGAGGAATTAACCAACCAGTCCATCTGAAAACCACACAATTCCTCCTTCTCTTTCACTCTCCCACCGTTCTTTCAGCCTGCTACACAGAGACGACACTATTCTTAATGCTGTCAAACCCTGACAAAACCAAACAGAACAAATACTCTTTGGTTGCTATGCATTCATGCCCCAGCCATTGCCTTTCCCCTCAGAGGATGCGGACTGGGCATCTCTGACAGTTTCTTTGACCATATGGTGACACCGTCTCTGTCTTTGTCAATTCATAATGTTCAGAAAATATTCACTTTCTGCTCCTTCCCAACCCCCAAGGTCTCTCCTGTGCTGTCCCAGATGTTATGCAAAATACAGAAGGCATTTATCACACCCGGCATGTTTAGATGATTTATAAGGCAGTACCACCTGCCCTTCAGTCTCCCAGAAACATGCGCTGCTGACATTCTACAAGGAAACACTTGTTCCTCCAGCCTGAAGGCCTGGTGACAGGCTCTGCAAACCAGGTGGGCTGGCTTTCCTGCACTCAGAGGAAGAATTGTAAAGGAGGGAAGGAAGAAAGTGACTAGTTTGCTGAACCAGCCCCTGTTCCAAATGTTCCCCAAATCATAAGCCTCCGTTTCCAGACATTGTCACATGGAAACACAGGTCACAGACGTTTTCCTGGTTGCTGCTGTGCCAGGTGAAGGGCACAGGCTTTCTGGCTTCTTACACCTACCTCCTGAGGTGTTATGTGTTTTGTGAGGGTTTTTTTGTTTTGGTTTTTGGGGTTTTTTTTATCAGGATCCCACAACTTGTTTTAGCCTTCTGAACTAGTTTAGCAATGACTCTTTTTTAAAGCTAAGCCAGCTCCTTCTGCCTGGCATGGGGAAGGGACTGGCTGCAGGAGCATGTCAGCCAGTAGATCTGACTAAGCAATAATGTCTTTTTGGCTGCAGCTGGAAGAGGACATGACATCCAGCCCTGATACATATAACTATGGATGTGTCACCAAACTCACACAATAGAGATCTATAATGCCCTATGTTACTGTAAATAAGTCAATAATGGAACCGTTAGGCTGTATCTACACAGTCTGGGAACATCTTCTCTGCAAAACTATCAACAGCCTAGGTGAGATATGTTGCCGGGAGCTCTGAAGGGAAATTTCCAGGTGAGGTCATCCCTGCCCTATAGAGCTGTCTTGTTGCTGTAGTCACAATTATTTCAGGTGCGAAGCAGTGTTCTGTCAAGAACAGATGATCCCAGTTAGTGTCTAGCGGGAATAAGCAGTAAGTCCTGCTTCTCACTCATACTGCTGTGGTACTGAAAGCCTAACAGAAACCTAAATTGGAATCTTCTCACTTTGTGAGAAGAAACCACTTGTGTGGTTTCACATACTTTTATGCAAAACCACAGCCATATTTTGCCTCTTCTGATTACAGTATCTCTCCCTGTGGCCTCTATTTTATCAGACAACTCCCATCCTGCTGATGTGGGTCGCAAGATCCTCCAAGGCTTTGTCTTCCAGTTTTCTGACAAGAATAACAATGCCTCTTCCTCTAGAACAAAGGGCTGGAGGCACTGTATATTATTACCGTCGCTTTGTGTTTCTGGAGGTAGATGTTTGGTTAGTTTCTCCAGTGATACAGATTTGCCAGCTATCCCTTAGCTATCATCAGAATTTATAAAACAAAAACCTACCTGACCCCTAGTGACAGGCTACCGAGAGGGGAAACCTCTGTTAGACTACAGAAACCAAGTAAATAGAGCTGGAAAAACCTCTGGAGTCCACTACTGTACCAGAGAATGATTGTCTCCCAGAAAGCTTTGCATGAACGAAGCAACAGGCTTTCCTCAGGGACGCAGGTCAGCATCTCCATTATCGAGTGTGCCCATCAGAGGCTAAATCTCCACCCTTTTAATTTTACCCTATTCTTCATAGCTGTAAGACCTTTATTCCTCCTAGGACAATTATTCTTCCATCAAATACTTGTAACAGGTTAAGTATGCTCCTCTGGGTATAGCTAGGCAGCTATACATATTTAGTTCTCTTTCCCTCCCCAGGAATCTATTTCCCCAGCCCTTTAATCACGTTTACGGCTCTTCTCTGAATCCATACTCTTGCTGGTATTTTGCATTGGTTCCCTTTCATCTCTGGAGTTTTTTATGAGCTTTGAGGCTTCATCTTTGCCTTTTTTTCTACCAAAAGAGAGGCAATCTAGCAAAGCAGGTAGCACTCTGAATTAATGGCCTCCTGTGACTATGATTGTGTGCCTCCCTAAACTGCTGGAGGATCTTGGAGGTCAGTCGTTCTCACTGGGAGAACCGAGATAACAACGGCTCCCTCTCCTGTGAAGTGCTTGGAGATCCATGTGTGTAAACATGATAGAAACACTGAACAGTACAGCTCTTGCTGCTGCCTAGAGGAGCTTCCTGGATTGGGAAAGGATGCCAGGTTCTCAGGCAGAGCCCTGCCCAACCTCACTTACACACTCACACACCAGTAGAGATGCATTTGTGTCCACTGACATCCATCTCTGCTTCACAGGTCACGTCTTTCTGAGCTGTGAAAGTCTCAAAGGAAGGAGGACAGCTTGAGCTTGAGCTGGGGGCAATTATGTTGCTTAACAATTTCACCTTCCTCTGATTCTTCCTTGTCAATGAGGGACCAGGACATTAACTCTCAGTAAATTAAATCATTATACTGGGTTTTAATCTCTCTGCAGTATTTCACTGTTGACTTTTCTCACAGAATCAAGACACTTCTTGGCAGCTTTTTCTTCTTTCTTACCCTGGTATTTGACGCCTGCAGGAGTTTGGTTTCTCCCAGGATCCTGGATGCCAGTAAAGAGCTCTGCTCACCTCTCTTCCCTGCCATCTGCTATCCCGGCACTTCTTGGCCTCAGAACAGCAGATCAGGTTTCACCTTGCTCAAGCTGCAAAACATTAAGGTAAGAGCCTTATTCTCCAGGCACTATGGCTTGGACTGAAGTGGGATGTCACAGTGGGCATGAGGTAACAGATTCCTGCCAACGAGCCTCCTGGTGCCAGTGCAGAGAGAGTGGATACCTC
The DNA here is from genome assembly GCA_020746105.1 of Trogon surrucura. NCBI lineage: Eukaryota > Metazoa > Chordata > Aves > Trogoniformes > Trogonidae > Trogon > Trogon surrucura. The sequence goes on along the minus strand of CM036617.1, from coordinate 130,243,347 downwards.
CTGGACCGGGCCTGGAGGAAAAGGCAAAGCAACTGAGAGATGGGTGACTGCTTTGGCAGATAGGTTCAGCAAACACTGCTGGCTGCCCAGCTACAGAGAAGTGACTCCAAGCCTACTTGCTACAGGAATCCTATCAAGGCTGATATGTGTCTGCCTGGCTGGAGAGGCATCATCAACTGGTGGCAGAGGCAGGGCAAATATGTGCCAATGGATATGAGGCTGGAAAATGTTTCAAGCTGAATCCTGCAAACATCTTTCTGTGTCAGGGGAGCTGAATTGCTGGGAAAGGAGCTTGACTTCTTTTAGAATCGGAAGAGGTAGAGAGATTTCTTGAGTGGGCTGTTCAGATGCATGTTATGGTTCATGTTATCTGGGCCCAGAGTAGGACAAGGGTGAAATGATGGTCTTTTGCTTAGGGTGTAATCACTTTCCCATGTTGGCTCAATCTGTAAAGAGATGGTAGTGTGGCAGTAAGACAGGAACTGTCTGCAGATAAATCTGAATTTGGGATCACTTGGCTTCTGTGTTATGGCAATATTCAGAATCTCTGACCCTGGGGACTGTATGGGGGAATGGGCTCTCCACGCAGGCAGTTTGCAGATGACCACTCAAGACAGATTGTGAGAGAGGTAGAAACTGTGCTATTGTCCTGTTTAACAGAAGATTTTCCATTTCACAAACTGCAGAATCCCCACAGAGGAAAAGGTACCTTAGCTAAAGGGCTGTGGAATGTCACACCCAGGCTGCCCTTGAGAGCTGCCAGTTGGTGTGGCAATGATGATGCTGTTTAATGCAGGGGTGAGGTCTTCATCCTGCTCCTTCACAAGAAAGATGTTTGCCCTAACTTTAATATTTCTTCAAAATAAGAGTAATGAAGACTGGAAGGTGTAAGCAGTTACTACTTGAGCAGAGGGGTTACTCTGAAGTAAAAAGTTTCTCAGAAAACTTCCAGGAACAGAAAATCTGAAGAAAGCCATCAAGGACTAGTGCCTTGTACAGTAGGTGAGGGTACGTTAGACCATGTGAGATACTGTTCCCTCAAGGATATTGGCCTACTGGGAAACTGAGGAATATCACCCTTCCAAACTACTCGTCGGAGGCAATGGATCGCAGTTTGGAAAGGTACTTGGCTTATTGGTTATCTGGTGTAAATTTCTGAAGGAAGCTGTGCTTTCCCTCAGTACCTTTCACTTGCAATATATCCAAAATTACCAACTTGAAATATGAGGCTGTAATATGTTTACAGATGGAGTCTAGGCACAAAAGCGGGGCAAAAAGCACAGCATGTTAGCATGGATTACAGCCCAAAAAATACCTGACCCACAATCTGTCTGATCTCATCAGAGAGAGGAGAGACAAATCTTTGACAGTAGGTTTTATCTGAAGTGGTGAGGTGATGCTTACAAAGGGGTGCTTTGTAAAAAGGGGACTCCAATTATTTTCTTTTGTTTAGCAGAGGCTACATCCCTTTGCCAGAGAGCACAGAAGTTGCTTAGTTAGAAATATGAGTATCTCAGGGAAAAAACCATCACTTGTTTTCCTATTTAAGCAAAGATGCTTTCTCGTAATGATAACCAAGGCAGGAGGCAGCATCTCTTGGCAAACAAAGTGACATTAAAAGCATTTGCTGGAAATGCTTTCTGCTTTGTTCCTGAAAGATGTTTGGAGTGTATTGATAGAGTAGCAGAGGACTCAGTTGTGCAGCAGGGGCCCAGCTACTATAATTGGAAGTTTGAGAGGGAAAGGACTAGAGGGGTGGTGAAGACCCTCTAGTGGGATCTAGGAGTTTCCTCCTCCAAGAAGCTTCTTATATTAAACCCACTAATCACTTGATGCCATCTGGCATAATCCAAAGACAGAAAATATGCTCTTCCAAAGCATGTTTAGAAGCTACTGGGATATGTCATCTCTGTCAGGGGGATGATTCACCAGCATTGGAGAAGAAAACCACTGGGAAATCATCCCTAGCATACAGATGAATCCGGGAATACAGCCCAGCAATGTTCCTTTGAGCACATTGCTGCTCTGCACCTGTGGGATAAAGCAAGGGCTGACACAGGCCAGGCCTATTTCTCAGTGAAAGCAAGTTGTGCAAAGAAGCACAAATCCTTTGAACACTGCCTGGTTTTGGGCTCTGTGGCTCCTTCATAGTCAATCCATGGGACTGCTTTGGAGGCTGTGCCTGGCAGCAAGGTATCATGTTCAGTATGTGCAGGCTCCTGTGTTCCCCTGTGTGCTGGGAATCATGGTTCCACCATGTCTGATGCTACGCTCACAGCTTGCAATGTGGAAGCTAGGCAAGGCTCATCTCAAGGCTTTCCTCTAAGGCATCAGTGTCTGAAGGTACAGACGGAGTCAGGATGCACACTGCTGAACAGGAATTGATTCCAATGCCTAAGAAGAAGATGCTTTAGAGGAGCTAATCTGACATGAACGGAACTCCTGTGGGGGCTAAGGCTTGTCTGTCATCTCACTGACCTCTCCTCAAAGTGCAAGTATTCCTCCTCACAAAAAAAAATGTGCAGTAGACATTAAGATACAAAGATGAAACCTTGTTGGAGCAGATGTCTGAAAGAGGAAGGGAATAAACCAGAAGCAAATCCTAGTACTTCACATAATCCTTGGAAAGCTGTCAGCTGTGATGGTACTTCGAGCAACTGAGAAAACCGCGTAAGAGTCAATACCACTAACTTTGCCCACTGTCTAACAGTCACCCAGACTTGCTTGCACCTATTGACTTTTGCAGGAATTTATAAAATTGGAAAAGCTTCCTTGGCCTGGAGATGTCTTACAGATCCTCAGCAAAATGAGAGAAAGCCTTGCCTTCTGCTACAGAGGCCTGCGTGCAGATGGGACTCCATGCTAATCACCTGTGTATCAAGGCTCTGAGTGCACCTGTGTGGCTTTAACAAGCCTGACCAACCTCACCTGGACCTTCCATCTGTGTGCCCTCCACCATTGGTCCAGGAACTGATTTTAGGATCCAACCCAGGCCCTCAGTTCTAATTTAAGCTATGTTGCATGTAGCCTTATTTCCAGGTGCCCCAACTGACTGGACCTCCTGCATGAGCTTGGGACCTGGTTCGTTTCATTTCTGTTCATCACTGGGCTGTCAGCAGAACCTGTCCTGGCCCTGTTTGGATACCACAGGGCTGTGCCTCTGGTTTGGAGAATGCTGTGGGTATCCTCAGCTCCCCATTCATCTTTACTTGTGGAGTAGCTGTCTCCTGATGGCAGGTGAGTGAGCCCCCGACTGGAGGGAAATGAATGGGAAAAGTGGAGTGTTTTGTTGGCTTCCTCAACAGCTGCTGACCCCAAAAAGCCATCTGTGCATCATTATTGCTTCTGTTGTGGAAATGAGAAGATTCAGAGTAAGTAATCACTAAAACAAAGCGACTGACAGAGTTTCAGTTTTTCAAATGTGGAAAAGAAATGGCAGTCTTTTTAAATTCACTTATATCTACTGTCTCTGGTGCTAATAAAAAGACTTAAGCCTGTCTTAAAATCAGGGGCTAGAATTTGACCTCTTAAAGAAGCCAAAATGAAGCCAGTATGTGAGCATTAAAATATGCAGGAAATCTGCATTGTCTAATCTGCCTTCACATCCAAGAAGGAAAAAACGTACATCTTTACAGTGCCACTGACCTATGGAACTCATTGCTGTGCGATAACTTTGGGGTCAGAAGCTCCAGCAGAATTCAGAAGGGGGAGGGATGTTGAAATAGCCAGCAAGAGTATACATGATTATATTAGGTTAAAACTGCAGAAGGGATGCAAACCTCCATGCTTCGGGGTTTTATCTGCTTGCTAATAACTGATGGCACTAAGGAGGAAACTTCTATTGTCAAGCTGTTAATTACGTGCTTGCACATGCTCTTCTGCAGCCTCTCGTGCTCATGCCAGCAGGAGTCAGGACCCTGCACTGTATGGCCCGCAGACGTGACCCAGTCTAGCAGTTGTTTTGTTTATTCCTTCATTTTGTGAGATGCCCAGAAACTAATGGCAGGGGAGGCATTGAGAATATAGTGACTGAGGTGGCAGCAGTTTAGTAGGAGGTGAAATTATTTGTAGAGTGATGTGTTGGCAGATGTGTGAATTGTACACAAACACAATGTATGAAGCCGTGCAGGAGGAAACGACTGGTGGGCACTTCTAAACAGTCTTCCTTGCTGTGGAGTTCTCACTCCTACTGCTTATTTTCCACCTCCAGTCTTAACAATAAAATTCAGCAGTCTGTGAAGTGCTGTGAAACCTGTCTCTGGGTTCTAGTGCAAGTTGCAAACCTCCTCTTCTGCTTGTTCTTCAGGGCGGCTCTAAGTGTGAGATGGTGCTGTGGAAGGGAATGAGGGCCTCTGTGAAGCTAGACAGGGCTCAGGGCTGTGTGAGGAAGGAGCTGTGTAAGACTCAAGATGATAAAGAGAAGAGAGAACTCTGGGAACAAATAGTCAGTTGCTGTCAGAGCCAGAACAAGAAAGTGAGTTGCGGATCCCCTTGCGAGTGCCCCAGCCATTTGCCAAGGCTTGTATGAGACCTTTGTACTAGAGACCTCAAGGAGTATAAATGGAAGGAGCAGGAAGATTAGCTCTGTGGAGATAAAGAATTAAGTTTCCTCACACCTTTCCTTTCTAGGTTAAAAGACTAGTAGAGGAAGATTACGTTTAGGGGCTTTCTGGAATTTTCTCTGAGGAAGTAGCAAGTCCTAAAATGAATATTGCTATAACTTTTCTGCTCTTGTCTGCTGCTGCAGCAACAGGCTGTCCCCATAATGCCCCATCCTGTCTCTATTTGTATTGTACTCGCATTTCCCAGCCATGTCTCAAATGGGATACAAAGAAGGAAAGTAGAACTTGCCCTGAAAGTGTCACCCCTAATTAATATCCTCCAAGGCAGCTCCCTAATTAGTATGCAGATGTGGTTTCAGTGCAGCTTGTTAATGGGCTCACTCCTCAGAGAATGGTAATTAGGTATGACACTAATATACTGTGGTGTTACAGAAACCTGCCACAAGGCTGGATCTATGGGATAGGTATGAGGTAGCCACCACACCAGGAGAACAGCTTCTGCTTGGGCAAATCCTTTTTTGGTTCAGAACGTCAGTTCTGCCCTTTGTGTCTTATTACGACCAAAATGTGGGTATGTTTGTTTGATAGCTTTGTGAAAGTGGCAGCAAAGGAGGGAATCATTCTGCAGAAGCAATATGCGATTTCTATGGAAATATTCATTGCAAAACCTTTCATGTCTCTTGCTGACCTCTTCTGCTTGGACATAATTTGAAGTGTTTGAGAAATTAGGAAATATTAGGGGGTGTCGTAGATTAATCCCAGCTAACAACTAAGCATCATGCAGCTGTTCACTCACTTCTCCCTTCTACCCCACAGTGGAATGGGAAGGAGAAGTGGAAAAAAGTAAAACTCATGGATTGAGATAAGAACAGTTGAATAATTGTAATAAAATATAATACGTGTAATGAGAAGGAAGTTTACAAACAGAAATAAAAAACTCGAGAATATAAAAGTAATGCAATTCCTCACCACCCACTGACTGATGCTTGATGCTCCCCTCCCAGCTCACTTCTCCCAGTTTATACACTGAGCATGATGCTTTAAGGTACAAAATATCCCTTTGGCAGGTTCAGGTCAGCTGTCCTGGCTGTGCTCCCTCCCAGCTTCTTGTGCACCTGCTTGCTGGCAGAGCATGGAAAAATGAAGAAATCCTTAACTTAGGATGAGCATTACTTAACACACTGTTTTAGTTGTTGCTATCAACTTTTTTTTTTTCTCATACTAAATCCAAAACACAGCACTGTACCAGCTACTAGGAAGAAAATGAACTGTATTCAAGCCAAAACCAGTGGGGGGAGTGGGGGAATCAAGCAAAAATCCTCCAAGGCTTCCCACAGTACTAGGGTCATGGAACAAAAGGAGCAAACTGTTTAAAAAAAAAAAAAAAAAAAGACGTCTTTTTCCATGAGATTAGACCACCTCATGAGGTATAGGCACCTTTGCCTTCTCTATGTACTCTTATAACAGAGGTAGAAAGACTGTTCAACATTCAGAAGGCTCTGATTTCCTGCCTTATGGCCAGGGCACAGGATCACCGTCTTTGACTCGGAGAAATCTTTGGTGCAGGCTGTCAGTCAGTTCCCACAGAAAAGCCTTGCAATTTGTCAGATCCTGTTTTTCTGTGGTGCTGTATATTTGTGCATGAGGTGATGGTGATTCACCATGGCAGCTGATGACAATATGGCTCTTATCAAAAGAACATGAAGGCCAGAGACCTCCATCTGATAAAGACCTGGATTTTTTTCGCCAGTACCACTTTCTTATAGTTATGAGCTGAACATGCTTTTTCCCCTACATTAGTCAAACCTTTCTAAGCAGCAAACCGGAGGAGGTAGGACTGCAAAAATGGATTATTTCTGAGACTTAGTGTTTGTTTAGCAGACTTTTCGCAAACAGTCAATGAAAGGTCTGAACCCAGGAAAGTTAGGAACTGAAATAAACAAAACAAAACCTACATTAAGGAGTGAGCCTTACCTCAGCTTTAAAGGAAATACATTCTTTGTAAACCAGGGGCAAACAATGTAGAGTTGAGAAGGTGAACCTTCTGTATCTCTGGGGATATTCAGGATTTCTTGGCAATGGGAGCCGCTTCTTCAATTAAGGCTGCCTGCAAAAGAGGTTTGGTATACCTATATGTGAATTCATCTTGTCTCCCGAATGATACACAATGAAACTCTGATTTTTATTTTTTTTTTTGACTGTTTGAGCTTTACTTCCTTGCTGAATGATTTGCTGTTGGACTGATTAAAAGGCCCTTTTCCACATTTAAGTCTTAGCAAAGATTTCCTACACCTCTTGCTAAACAAGGCACTAAAGTAAGGTAAGTTTGTGAAGTGCTAGGATGTTCAACTTGATACAGCAAATGAGTAGTTCTGTGTTCAGGTCCTAAACAAGTGACTTAGTAACTGGCTTGGGATGTTAAAATTATCTCTGCATAGTGAAGCACTGGGCACAGCCAAAGCAGTAGCTCTGTATCATCTGAATCCTACTCTTGTCACGGAATCACAGAATCCAATATGCCTTGGAGCAAATGAGTGTGGAGCAGTTGAGGCTCCAATCCCTCACTGGCATCCCTGAAACAAATAACATCAAGACAGGAGCTTGGTCTAAGTGCACAGCACTTCCTTTTCTCTGAGGAATTGGTAGTCACCACAGCATTTCTCCTACTAGGTGATTTGTAGCCATGAGGACTTGTGATCTCAAACCTGGATGGGACAGGATCAGATACCTATGTGAGTCACCTTATGTCCTTTGACTATTTCCTTGAACTGTGTCAGCTCTAAAACCTTTTTTCCATGTCTCTTGTACAGATTATTGGAGGAATTTGAACCAATAATCTGACCTTTTGTCTCCTTAACTCATTGTCCCAAGACAATTTGGTGGAAGAGACATTTTGGTCGCTCTCGGATATTTCATAACTTTAAATATTTTATAACAAATTAAATGTTAATTGTGTGCTGTCCAGGGGAGAAAATCATTGTAGTATTCAATTAACATTTAATATATTAGCCATCAAATATTTAAATAGCTGCTATTCTATGGATGTATTTCTTCTGCATTATCTCTGTGGTACCCTGAGTTAGCTTTCCACAGAACTTTTCATCAAGATGCTACAGCAGAATAACTTTAAAAAGGTAGAAAAAGAGATCATGCCTCTGCCCATGTCTCCTTACTATTGCAGTTTTCCTGCACAATATAGAAGCTCTGGATACTAGCATGGGGGAAAAATCAACAAACTGATAGCCCCTGCAGTGTTGCTTTACTCTTCTGCTAGCTCACTGTGACTACAAGTCATGACATCTTTGTGAAGGTGCTTAGAGATCTCTTAGTTATACAGTTGGTCCTTAAGTCACTTCAGTGCTTCTCTATTGCACTGTGCATCAAAATCAGCTTCAGTTCTCAGGGCCCTACATCTTACGGCTCCTACATGTTTCCAATCCAGTTTGCTCTTACAGCTTCTCCCCATGATTTGTCATCGGTGATAATTTCTTTCAACTTCTTCCTTCACTGATAGGTTTGTCTTCTTCCCTGTTACCGTCATGTGCTTTTAATACTTCACTATAAGAACTGTTTACCAAGCTGCTATTTTGTTCTAAACCTACCAGACCTTCTCCCTGTCCCTGATAAACAAGTGGAAAAGTTCTCTAGCTACAGTAACAAAACAGATGTGTCTGCGGGAAAGAGATGATGAAATTGCTTCTTGTTAGGCTTACACGCAAGAGGTTGCATGTTAACTACTGGCAAGGTAAGGACAATTCTATGGAGCAATATGTAAGCATTAGCAAGCAAGATGTATAGTAATCCTGTGAAGTTAGGCATCCAGATATTGGCTGTGATCCATCTTGTGGTGGGTTGATTTGGTACATGGCTTTGGGGTTTTGTTGTTAATGGGATGAACATGAGTACTGGGAACATCAGAATAGGAGACAAGAAGATTTGTACCATGTCTTCTGTTTTGACAGGTTTTCATCTTGGTGGACAGATAGCCATGCTTGCCAAGGTTGACTATGGCACTCTGGCAGTACAGCAGTCCTCTTGTAAAGTGATCCCAGATATACTTCCCGTATTCTCTGGAGAAATCTGTTATCAGATTTTCAGTCTTTTACTCTGCTTTAGTGTGTGATGTTTCTGTATGTTTTCTGGCTGGCTTGACAGAGCTGAACGTGATATATTCCTTCTTGCTGCAGATCCCTTGGTAAAACTGTTTTGGTATACTCATTCCAGGTCTTGTTTCAGTTTTGAAGTCTGTGCACCAAAAGCTGAAAATGGCAGAGTGAACTACAAGAAAGATTCGGGATTGGGATATTCTCATCTGCAGAGAACGCATTAACATTTCTATCAGTTTAGCTTATCAACCTGATGGATCTTGATCATGAGATAAAGCCAATAGGTGAAGAATTTGTCTGATCTAAGACAACTTTTAAATCCAGTACTCAAAGGTGTGAAGAGATCCAAGAACTGGAGATGGAAGCTAGACAAACTGGGAGTGGAAATAAAGCACAGCAGAGTAATGAGCTGTTGAAAGAGTTCTGTCAAAAGCAGGGGAATTAACCAGAGCTCAAATCTTCAGTCCAGCCCTTGGCAGCCTTCTACGTGGGCTACATGGTGTCAACCAGGATTTAAAAGTGTGATGCGGGAACTATTATTGGAGGCTGTGCCTTGTGGTCTGCAGGAGGTCAGAGTAGATCTGTTTGCTCTTAATTTTGCTATTTGGATAACAAATGCCCATTGTTATAGTTCTGTGGCCTGCCTTTGCTGCTCCTGTCATGGTATGTTATCTTCAGGGCATGGAAGGAATTTCTGAGGCCACGGACCTTAGCATTTCTCAGTTAGTCCGCTGCTCTGTATATTTGCCACCAGCATTTGCCAGCTTTCTTGCTGGTCAAGTGTGCTAAGTTGCTAAAGCCAAATGATACCAAATTTAGGCTATATCTATGTGGTGGTATCTTGAGGCACCTATGCTTCAGCTCTATGACATCCAGCACTAGAAACCTGTGTCCAAAGGGTAGCATCCATGGTATGGGGCAGAGAGTATTCTCTGTGCGTATCTTTGTCCTGTCATCACTGTGAGGTTGGCTCTCCTGACTTTTTACTGAGTGCATGCCTGCCTTCTGTTCCAGGGAAAGCAGGTTGCTGGAGAGGCAGGGGAGAGCAGTGTAGGCTCTGGTCTCACTCCAAGAGCCCACAATGTAAAACACTCTTCGGTAAGCATAGCTAATCTGAGGTTAAATCCCATTGCCCCTCCTTCTCTTACCTCTACAATAAATTGCCCACATATCTTCCTGATGGCCTCTTTAAAGCAGAACAGATCAGTTATATAGAAATATATATATGTAGTAGTCTAAAATAACAAGCCCTTAGAAGCACCACACTGAGTCTGTGATGCTGTTTCCAAAGCATGGAGCTAATTGGTGTGAAACTGCTATTTACACACAGCTTATCTCATTGCCTGTAGGTTTCTAGGAGGGAAGGAATAAGCATGTCTGAAAGAGAGAGTGCTCTTCATAAAAAATGGTGTTTCTGTGAGAAACAATGGCAGTGACTATTTCTGTGGCTTTCGTGCAGTTGGGGATGCCTCTGTTTTGGACTTGAGTTCTCTTTTCCTTACATGTGCAGTACTATATGTATTCTGTTTCCTTGAGGACCAGTACTTTTGTACTTCTCTGTACAGGGAAGCATTAAAGTGGCTTTTAGGAGTTGAAGAGCTTCTTAAAGTCTTGAATAACTTTAGTGTTTCACGCCTTCCTCTCCTCTGGTGGGGCCTGCTTGAGACTATCTCATCTCTTCCAGGGTGAAGCAGGAAAAGAGGTGGGAGGGAGGATGCAAAATCAAGACATATGCTCAATACTCTTGCCCTGCCAGGACCAGGGGAGCAAAATTTGAGATTTAGCTGATAATCACAGAACTGAAGTGCCTGAAGCATTATTGGGAAGCTTGCTTGTTTGAAGAAGGTGCACGTAAGTCTTTGTGGGGCACTTACAAGGAATGCTGGCTGACAGCTTTCAGATCTCATCACTAAAATTGGAGAAACCATTTGACATTGGTGTGAGATAGAGGTCCAAGAGACAGGACCAGCGTGCCTAAGGTGCAGGCATGAGAATTGCTCTAACAAGTAATGAATGTGTGTTACTTCTATATATGTTTTTGTGTTGGAAACAATGCAGAACATTTCCTGGTAACAGAGCAAATCTTTTTGGTGTTTTTAGGAACCACTGCCATAATTTGACCTCACTGAGGGGAAACTGCATTTCATTCCTGCTTTTCCCCTCAGCTGTTCCTTCTCAGACTACGGAAAGCAGGCTGGGAGAGTTTCTAGTCTGTTCTCAGTGTGAAACTTCCAGCCCCCTTTAGGGTGCTTTCTTGCCTTTTTATTAAAGATCCAAGACCTTGTTTAATGTTGATGGCCTTGAAAGAAGAGTCCTGCTATAAAACCTCATCTGCTTTTTTCAGAGATTTGAGGCATATGAGAAGAAATGCTTCCTGGATAGACCATAGATCTATGCACTGGGGAGAAAAGATGTCCACTCCTCTGGAGTAGATTATAGCTGTAGCTAGAAGAAAAACTGAATAGCACATTCATCTCTTCTGCATGGATGATAGCAGGACAGGTAGAACTGCAGCCAGGGTGCAGGGCAGGACAATAAAGCTGCTATTCCCAGTATTGGCAGCTTTTGGGTTACATTTGCTTCCCTGGACTCATCTGTGATCCTCTCAGTCTGCTCTCGTCTTTTTTCCTCATAAGTGTTCGGGCTGGCTGTCCCCTTCATCACCCCTTCATTGTCTCTTGCCTTTGTGGTGGTGGCTCAGACCCCTTATTTTGGTGCCTTCCCTCCTGAGGAGGGGCCTAAGGTTCTGTCCTCATGCGTGCCACCACCCCCTGTGCTGGAGCAATGTTCATCTAAGGCACTGATATGGCTCCTGCACTACTTGTTCTGCATCCTGCCTTGCTCACTAAATCCACTTTCTCCGCAGTGTCACCTTTTTTTTTCCTTAAAAATCCCACAAAATTAGCTCAACCATTCATTCTGCTGCTGTCAGAAAACCCGCCCTTTCTTTTACCAGGACTGCAGAAGGGGAATGCCTATTTTAATCCCTCAACCTAATTTCACAGCTACACCCCTATTTTAGGCCTAACTGTATGCTTGGAGCTGTGAGGATACTTTGCCCCATCTTTGCCGTGACTTTTAGACTGTCTGCTCTGCAGGAGAACTGTGCTGTTCTGCTCTGCAGCATCTGGCAAATGGAAGGCACCTTGGCATACTGTCAATACTTAACAGAAATTAAATAGTAATAATACAAAGATACCTAGAGAGATTAGACACTTGGTACAAAAACAAGTGAAGATTCAACTTGGCAAAAATGAAAGTTAATGCATCTGGTAGTGGCGGGAATGTGGAGAAACATAGCCCTTAGTGAATATTTGAAGCGTATAAACACCAAGTGAGGAAGGAATTAGTTAATATGTGCTGGGCAGAGGTAGCAGTGATGGGAAGAAATAAGAATGGGAAAAAACTTATGGTGAAGTTCATTGAGCTATTAAATAGTTTCCAAAAGGAAAGACTAGAAATTACATTTCCTGAGATGCAATAAAAATACTATAACACCCTGACTGAAATTCTGGGACCACTCAAGTCAGTGAGGAAATTTGCTCTGACACCACCAAAGCCAAGATTCCCTCCCCAGATAAATATGAAAGTGAACTGGCAGAAAAATTGACCTGTGATTGTTTGCTGGTTTTAAAGCTGTTTTAATAGTTTCCCACCAATGCAATATATAAAGGTGGCTTATGAAAAAAATATATGCAGTGCCATACTTGGTATTTTATGTTTATAAATAAGACCAGTGTTTTACAGATTCAAGACACTGTTATTCTACATATCAGAGCATGCAAACATCTGCAGAGTATGCAAATAATACATGGAGGTATTTAGTATCAGCACCATATAGATTCTTGGGGAGTTGATAGAGAACAGTGGTTTTCAATCTCTTTTAGTTTGCAAATCCCTACAAAACTTCCTGAGACTGAGGACTTGTGTATGGTGAATTAACATAACAGTCTCTATTGCTTATTTTTATGGAAACTGTAAATATATCTCATGGATCTTTAAGGGACTAGAATTAGAATGTGAAAGTTCTGGCAGGAAGATGTCTGGGTTGTATTCAGATGTGATAGATGTTTGTAAAGTGCTTACATTTAATTATATTTTGAAGTAATTACCATTTAGTGGATTTTCAAATGCAGCTTTTTCATTGTTGGAAAGCCTTGGGCTGTATAAAGAACTCGATGCGTATTGAGTGCAACCTGCATGCGCTTGCATTTCTTTACGTGCTCCAGGCCAAGTGTCAACCCAGAATTAAACTGCAGTTGAAGAGTTAAATCAAAGCAACCGTTGATCTTGGATGAAGGTTAGTGAGCTCAGATGCTCATCACCAGAAGTTACCACCCTCTGCTGGCGTAGCTATGCTTCTTGACAAAACTGATAGGTGGCCTAAATAGTATATTGTGACAGTGGATGAGTTGTTGGCCTTGGTAACTTTTTAGTCCCCAGCTACAGCCCACGTAATATGTGTGGGCACAGACCTGAATGCAGAGATTTTGTTTTTTCTCTGGCTGCTGAATAAGTCTTAGGCGCGCAAAGGTCTTGAGTTCTCACTTCCTTTGTGAAAGTGGAAATAACAGGTAGGAAGTAGCAATTGAAAGCTCCTGACCTGGAGAGATCAGAACAGTGCGATCAGCTTTTGAGGGATGCTATGACAGCTGGCAACAGAAATGGGTATTTTGTCCCGAAGGTGGGTTTTTTTATATGACAAAACTTTCTATTGTCAAATTGGGAAGAAAGCCCTAGTTGGATTACCGGCTTAATTTGCGAAATACATATTAAGTATTTTTAGTTTAATTGCAACATAAGTATTTTAAAGATATCTGAAATACTTTGTGAAGTATGTATTTATACTCAAAGGTGTTTTGATAACATTGACTGTATAAAAAGAATCATTCAATATATTCATGCAGACACTACACAGCTCAGTTCTGTCAGATCACTATTTTCTGACGGAAGACTCCACTGTTTTTAAAGATTTCAGCTAACGAATATAAAGCTTGTGCTCCCCTGAGAAGAGGAATAGCAAGCATCATTACAGAAGGAGAGGATTTAGCATGCCAACATCATACCAGCTTGAAACAAATGTACTTTAGTTTCTGTTTAATGTTACACCTATTCAGACTTTTTCATGTCATTCTACTGCTTCAAAGTGTGAACCTTTCTAATTAAAGGGGCAAAGTCCAAAGAAATGCTAGAAGCTGTATATTGAAGTTCAAAAATTACACTGGAAATGCAAGACAGTTTTTTACAAAGGCAATGCATCTGCCATTGAAGTTTTCTGAAGAGACTGGTTAATTCATTTTCCTCTGGAGTCTGTCTGTTGAGCTTGGGTATCTTCCCATCTTTCTAGCATGTCCTCATGTATTGATGGTACTTGTTTGTATGTGGTGGTAGAGGAAAGGAAAGCCCACTCACCATGGGCATGAATGTCTGAAATACAATGTCTGTTTAATGTAGTAAGTCCATACTAACAGTGTCACAATGTTTGAATTTGTCAGCACGATGATGATAGGTGGGATGTAAATGATTAACTGCTCTAATGCACCATCATGTAGGCATTGGGTAGAGGAGAGATTACCAGGAAAGCTTTTGTGGTAAAAGTGTCTTACTGTAATGGAATTAATTTTAGAGCTGAAGTTGTGATATGACTGTCTTTTAAGCATAGTACAAAAAAAAGTGGGGAATAGCAAGGGGTTTTCTGGGCTGGCTACCTAAACTTCTTTACAGCTGGAAGACCTGCATGTAGGCCTCCCCTAGCAGTAAGAATGACGGCAGCTTAGCTATTTGGACTCTTTGATTTCTTAATCACTACAGCACAAGATCACAAGTCTTTCAATTTTGCCAACCTAACAGAATGTATTCTCTCTTTCTCTCTCTCTCCTGGAGAAGGTCAGATAGCTATTTGGCCTTGTCTCCTTGGGGTGACCTTCAAACTAAAACTGTATTACAAATTTTCACTGTTATCTTTCCAACAATTCAAAATTACGTTACTCTCACAAATTAACTGAGTCCCTGCCCCTGTCCTTGCCCTCGGCTCCTGATGGATTTTATCATTTAATGAAGCCTGATTCACTTTTTTCCCCCCCAAGTTTTATCATTTATTATTAATTTTAAACTTTTTTGGGTTCATAGAGATCATGAGGTTGCACATTAAGGCCATGCTGTATTTATAAACATGCTAAAAATTTACAAACAGGAGATAATGTGCATATCCCTGTGGTACTAAGTCATTACATTAGGGAATCAGGAGACACAAATGACACTACTAAATCATTGTATTGTGGATTATGGAGACACAGTATTAACTCTTTAGCTGGGAATGGAAAGACAGTTCTCTTTGTGCTAAGCATTACTGTTACTTGCATTGTAGTTGAACTCAAAACTTGGATTGGGCTCAGTGCCCCATTAGGTGATGTGTTGTGTAAATTGTGCAGAGGGAGAAGACTGCTGATGTCTTTTACTCCTAGGAAGTGCTGATGAATTGCAATCATCCAGACTAATTAAAGCATCTGGATGGATAGATAAAATGGACATAAACCAGATTTAATTGACGGAGAGCAGGGGAGGGTTTGACAGTTAATTAATGTTTTTAATCAGTTGTGGATTTACAGGACGAAAGGGGAAGGAGGAGGCTGACGGGGTCTTAGCCCTTGCTGATAGCAATACTTTGTGTATGGGAGTGCCTGGGGTCATATGGAGCTACAGTGTCCAGAGACCCGTCTTTTTGTCTCCATTCCCTTCATGGATGCATTTAGCCTCAAAAAAATGATTTTTATATACAGAGTTTTCCTTGCCTCTCCATTTGCTGATTCCTTGTGCTTTTGAAGTGATGTGCAGATGTGTCCGAGCTTCCCATGTGCAGATCCTTGCAGTGCGCATCTGAGACAGAAGTAGACCAAGGCTCTAGAGGTCTGCAGACCACAGCTTGAAAACTACTCATCTGGAAAATGGAAAGTATTATATACATATACTGGATGCAGCCCTTAATGTTGTTCTGCCATTTGTGTGTTACGTGTAAGTCCTAAAGAGGTGTCCCTAGACAGAGGGGTCTGTTAAGATGGATATAGTTGGCAAGAATACGTGTGTTCTCTAGGCTTCCAGTGCAAAAGTAGTTAATACTTGGCACCAATGTGAATGGGGACCTTTTTTTCTTTTTTAAAAACGGGTTTTTCACAAATGACAATCTTCCCAGTCTCCAGTAGCAGGGAAGGGGGAAGCCATTGCAACAGATATTAATGCAAGAGAGTTTAATCTTATCCTTCCAGAATTCATAAACCCAAACGGGTCTTACATATTCTAATATACTGCTGCCACATGTTTTTTTGGACACGTGTATGTGTGTGTATACATATATACACACGTGAAAGCTTTTCCCATTGTATGTCATATTCAAAAGAATACTAATTTTCAGTAGAAAAAAAGCTCAGTATTGATTGCTAAGAAAAGGTATATCCAACAGCAACTGCAGTACGGTAATTATATGCATGGCTTCAAGTCCCAGTACTGCCATGGCCCTAAAGTGCTTGCCTTCATGAGGTTCTACACTACTGTCAGGCTATAGTGACCAATGGAGGAATAAAAATGGGAGACGACTTGCCCAAAACCACCACTAAGTGCAGACTGGAAAGAGGGACAAGATCCAAGCAATGGCAACTGGAATGCATTTTTAGAAAATTGTTGCTATTCAAATCTAGTGTAGCCTGATCCTTTGAGACTTCTCCGTGATGTGCAGAAGAGTAGTGCAGCAATGCTTGAGTGGATACTGATCAAGTTATCTCTGGACTGGATCTTGCTGACAAAGGCTTTACTCTTCTGGGGTCCTGTTGTAACATCTATACCACACTGTACCAATTTGAAGTATCACGCCAGCTGGAGAGAGCTTGGAGAAATGTAAGACTTCTGTGTAGAGCACAGGCATAAGAGATACCATTAGATGCTTAGAGCCTGTCCTCTGATGGTTAAGTCATTATTATTAAGGGAGAGCTATATATGGGTGGCACTTTACCCAGCAATTGAGGTTTTAATTTCTGCAGCTTTGTGCAAAGACTTGTATACAAAATCTTGTGCCTGCTCTCACTGGAGAAGTTGCTTTGATTGTGTGTTTGGGGCTGAATCAGTGACTCCAGCATCTTGCTCTGTAATTGGGTGCTGCTCAAAGGTGATATAAATGATGCTGTACATTACCTGGCAGCAACTTAGTGTAAAATACAAGAGCATACAGTCAGGAAATAAATGATGCAGAAGCAAAGGCAGATCAGTGAAAGGTGTAAGACAAAGTGAGAGTGGGAGGTTCTTTATCTTAATTCTACTTGATAGTTGCTTTTCTATCTACGCAGTTCTATTGGCTTGTAAATTACAACTACTTATCAACCAGAGGTAAAACGCAATATCATTTCAGTCACTTTGAGTTTGACCCAAAGTGTTTATATCCATGAAAAAAATGAATGATTGCCACTTATTTATTTATTTTTATAAAAATGATAGGCCATTGTGCAGGCAAAATCAGCCTCAGCTGACATTCACAGTTGTTCTTTTATGTGGGAGGCAAGCAAAATGAAAACAGTATGACATGCGTGTCTCTGCTGGATGGTATTTTGGAATCTGCAGTTAATCTGCTCAAGGGGGGAAAAAAACATGGGGAGAATGCATTGTTTAGCAATAAAATACATCAATACACCCAGCATCACCACATCAATAAAGAGTGATTAAATTTATAGCTCTAACTTCATAGTTGTTCTGCCTGAAAACCCCCAGGGTGGCCTCAAAGTCCTCTGCTTCCAATCCAAACTGCTGAAGGCATGACACAGAGCTTTTGCCATACCCCGCAAAAAAATAAAATTTACTTTGTATAACAACAGATCTCTTGGATATCCAAGTTAAATACAGAGACATCAGGATTCCTCCCAGGAGAGGCTCAGTTAGGGAGGGTCTCCCAGCACCTAGTGATTGTCTAGGCAAATCTAAGAAAATGATGAAAATGGTTCAAATGAGTAGCCTCAAAGTTGGAGAGAGGTGAGAAGAGCAGTATTCCCTACCTATTGAGGCTTTCTCATTTCACCTCCTGTGGCCTTAATACCTGTTTCTGAGAGTGCAGCCAACATCAACACTTTCAGCAGAGGCTTCTGCTTTTCTCAGATACCTTCTACTTTGGCTGCACTGGCTGAGACACACGATAGCTACATTTAGGCCAACTGTTAAAATTCTTACAAGAGGCAGACCTGCCTGATGTTGTGGGGAACTAAGTTAAATGGAGTGAGTCTTTTCCAGGCCTATCAATGTCTGGTTTACAATATTGAGCATGGAAGAGTCACATGGCTCAGTGTTCCAAATTTTTCTTCTAGAATGACTGCTTTTCTCCCTTGACTGTGGATGGAGCCTGGGTCTGACAGCTGTGCATACTAGACAGTCTGAGATTCACATCAACCTCTTCAATTTACATGCCATAATCAGCAAAGTTGCTGTGGCCACTGGTATGTAACTGGACCTTCAGAATCAGGTTGTTAAAAACCAAAACAACAAAACCCCAAAACCAAACAAAACGAACAATTAAATGAAAACACATCAGCAACCTAACCTGAGATTTTACAGGAAGGAACAGGTGTCAGCGTGGCTTTTTGAAAGCATTTTGGACTATAGCTGAAATTGCAAGAAAAAGTAAGGAGGCGAGAGAACTACTTACATAAACTCAGACTGGGGTGCTAAATCTCCTCTGAAGGGAGAGTTTTAGGACTGCATCTTGCATATCTGTACATTACCCATTAAGTCTATGCTAAAACAGCAGGTTAGAGGGAATATGCTAGTTACCTTATTCATGTCATGGCTCTCTGTGGTCTCCAGTTCAGTGTCAGAACAGGATATCATCCAGGGGTCCTTAAATTTGAAAAAGAAAAAAAAAAGTTAAAGCTTTCTAATCAATGTAGGGAGGCTGAAAAGGGAGTTCTGCCTGTCATATATGAAAAGGAGCAATTGATATATCTTCTGATCAAAGATGAGTGTGCCATAAATGGATTACCGCCGATTCTATCTGTATTGACTTTTATAAAGCACCCACCACCATAGAATTTAAGCAAGGAAAGATCTGATCTACAGATATACACTCATGCATTATTTAAACTAAATACAAGCCAAAATAGAGGTTCTGTTATGCAGAGGTAAATTTTCTGCTTGAAAGCAGCAATGATCTTTTTTTATTTTTTACTAAATATTTGTACTGGATTTTCAGCATAAAAAGAGATCATAAGCAAGAGATACAACCACAAAACAAACAAGAAAGTGAGAGCATACAACAGAAAGCAAAGCAAATCAGCGCATTACAGGATTTTCCAAAGCACAAATGATTTTAATGTAGAAAGCAAGTCCTATGCTGTATGAGATAAAGAAATGTTTAGCATAAACATGCATCACTGACACTGATAGCAGAAATGGATATTAGAACAAGCTGACCAGATTTTTCTGCCTTTTTTCCACCCCTGGAATTTTTCCACTAAATTGTTAAGAATTCTGAAGAAGTTTTTGTTGGGTGACGACTTATCAACTGTCTTGATGCTGCTGAGCCAGGGTATGAGTTGGGATTTTCCCAGATGGTTTGAGAGGTCCATGGGGGCAGTGACTGAAATTGCCCTTCCCTCCCTGCCCTGTGCAGGCTTGTAGTTGTGCCATTTTAAGTGCATTCCTTAGCACTGATTGCTTGTCGGACAATGCTTGATAACCATTGTCCAGGCTGTGCATCAGTAGGTCTGCAGATTACCAGGCTTTAGGAAAACGGACTTGAAAAGAGTATGTTCATCAGAATACTACACATACATATATGACATATACATACATATACATACTACACATATATATGACTAGTTATACCCAACGTACATGACTTTAATACCCTTTAGCTGCCCTTTCTGCTCCTTTGCTGGATATGACTAGAGAGTTGGCAGAATGAGACATATTGCTGTGCTTCAGTGGCTGCAGCTTTCATCTGATGTATTAGCACAAACCCACCCTTCACTGGCAGTTTATGCTAATACACCAGCCTGAGGTAGAGCATTTGAGGTGTGGGCACATGTTTCTTCTGCTTTGCCTGCTGTTGGGGCAGTAACTTCTGGCAGAGGGACAGGGCAGACAGCTGGGGAGAGGTAACATCTTAAATCACATCAGCTAGGCTCTTTGGAACTCATCTGTCAAACACCTTTATATGTTCTGAATGGGTGTAAATTGATTGTTTTGCCTGGGACCATCAGTCATGCTAAGGAGGACAGCTTGAGACAAGGGCATGGAGCTTCATTGTAGAGTATGACTGCTTCCATGTTGTATGTCTGTCTGATTCCTTACCATCTTTCCTGTTCTTGAGGGAGAATGAAGTACCTAGGCTTGGTGACTTGCTGTGTCCTTGCTAATCAGCAAGAGAAGGTTAGAATGCAGTGTGAGAGCCGGCCCATAGCAGTCTCTGCTGCTTAACTGTTAACACGTTCCTTGCCACCGATTCAGAATATGTTGACTAGCATTCCCACTGGTCATGCTGGGACATGATCTGGGAGATGGTAAATACAGAGCATGTAATATGCTCCTTAAAGACTTGTTTCAGCCTGCTGGCTGAGCAAAGAGGCTGTAGTAGGAGCTGCCTCTGGAGACTGGGTATTGCTATCTCATTACCTCTCATACCAAAAGTATGGGTTCTGGAAATAGGGAGTCTGGGGTTCAGACATGACTGGTAAGATCACTTCTCTTGTCTTCAGTTTTCACAATGTTTTTCTGATGGCATCTCACACCAACTTGTGCTGTAGCTTCGCAGATAAATTCGTGCTCAATTCTATCTCTGCAATTTCCATATCATGTTTATTCAGAATAAGTTGTTTTTGCTTCTCTCAGCCCTGCGGGGTTAACCTGTCTTATGAAATTCAAATTTCCCCCTTTCGCTTTCTGTCTTGTAACACTTCTTTCTCTTCCTCCCAGCTTTTTGCTGGCTTCATGGGCTGTGCTAAGCTTGCAGGAGATACCAGAGGGTTGAGAGGGAGACCTGCTGCTCTAGCCAGCCTCAGAGCCAACTCCAACACCTTCATATGGGCTGTGTTCTGGTGTGCCATGCAGTACTCTGGAGCATGAATGTTACAAAGCTGAATGCTCATTATTACAAAACCTTTTTTTTCAATTTCAGTCTGAGGAATAATAAACCACTGGGCCAAATATCTAATACAAAAAGCATTAAGAAGATAGGAATTTCTCCATCAGCTCAGCAATTTTCAGAGCCTTACTAAAGGAAGCTTCCTATTTTAGGGAATATTTTATCTCTCTGTTAATGCCTAATGTGTTGAACTGTAATACAGGGTTTTGCTATCTCAAAATAAGATGATAATGACAATTCCTGCCTGCGTAGCCAATGATTCTTTGTGCTTCTTATAGCTTCTTTCATTCAAGGATCTCAAAGCTCTTTAAGCAAATAGGGCCCTTTGAAGAGCTAAAGCATAGACATCCAAATCCCACTGAACTGTGTGCTTGCATCATAGAAAATATTGTAAAATATTAGGCTAGAATTTTTAAAATATTTATGTCTATTAACAAATAAGTTTTAAATTGCATGATTTCCCCTTGTAGCAGCATGGGTGCTTAATAAATCATGAAGAACCAGAGTTCCCGGATGTATTTGTGCTGATCTGAAAAGGGAAAGATTCTGGATTTGGGCTTTCTTCCATGCCACTTGATAACATGTTGCATGTTAGAAGAGCATGAAGCATCTTGCAGGAGGCAAGGTGGTAGGTGTGCCCTCGCAAGCTATCAGGCATCATAGGAGAGATAGGCCAGCAAAGAAGTCTCACCCAGTGAGGAGAACAGTGCCCTTGAACCTCAGAAGCTCTGCAGCATTTGGCAAAAATGCTGTCTTTGCTCTAAGCTTGACTTGAAAGGAAATATTTTGGTGTTGGTTTGTTGTGTTTTTTTTTTTTTTTTTCCCTGTTGAACTGCATTATTCTTTTCCTTTCTTCCTCAGAACTCTTTCTTGCTGGTAACATCAGTATTTTGAGTTTTACTGGGCTGGAAGCAGGAAGATTTCTTCACAGTGGTAGATGCACTGTAGTAGTAGATGCTCAGCTCCTCTTCCAGGCTCATCAGGGTGATTTGAGCATTTAATACGCAAGCATTTTAAAAAGCAGTACAAATGAAGACTAAGGAAACTGGAGAGACACTATTGAGTGTCTTGGCAAAATCATTTAAGCTTCTTGTCCCTTTTCTGCTCTGGAGAGGCCTTGGCATAAGGCAAAGCACCGGTGAACTTAACTGCAAGTAGATTTAGTCCATTGCGTGATTATAAAGAACCAGAATATTCCGAGCTTAAGCAGGGACCTGTATTGCTTTATTTACAGTCATACACAGCACACAAATCCTCATTTACACAAACAGTGTGCTGAAGGCAGTCTTTCCCTGTGCAGCATAGGGCTGTGACCTTGCCAGATGCTGAGGTCAGGCAGCTGCTCTGGAAGGTATTTACCAGCCTACGAGGTTAAGTTTGACAATTCCACCTCGTGCCCTGCTGTCTGAGTGCTCCTGCATGCTGCACTCGCCTGCCTCCACAGATAAACCTCATCTTCCCTGATTGTGAGATTTAAGTTTTTTACCTGAGAAAGACCAAAGGTTAATGTGGTAACAAAGCAGCATGGTTATTATTTAGAGTAGATAACAAATAGTTCCGTACCCTCTGGTGCATAGCTTTAAAACTTTTCAGTGAAGGTGAAATGGGGTTCTGTAGGAATGCAGTTTGAACAGCACAGGAGTAGTGTTTGAGTGGTTCACCTTAACAGGAATTTTTTAATTTCCAGATTTTTTTTTTTTTTTATATATATCCTGGCTTCTCAAAGAAGCAAGGGACATAATCATTCTGCTGCCTGCATGTCAACCTGTCAGGGTATTATCAGTTCACAGATTTCAGCCAAATGTCTTAACAAGACAGGCAATTAAAAAAAAAAACAACAAAAAAACCCCGAAGATCCTGTAAGTACCAAGTAAATTGGAGGCTAGGCTAGGGAGACAGACTTAAATGAATGCCCTCACTGGGAGAAAAGATGGTGGTGAGAGCTGGAGTGTGACTTGCCCGGTGTGGCCTGTCAGCTGGCTGATGAGCACGTGCATAGCTTAGAGCAAACACAGCATGTGCTGCCTCTCGCCCTAGCTTTGGTTAGGTGACCGTGGCGATGGTGCAAAGGTGTACAGCCAGGGAGATGGGGCTTTTGCCATTTAGGAATAAATGATGATGCAGAGTCTAATAATCACAGATATATGCATTTTCATGAATTATGTGACTTCTCTGTTTAGCAGGAAAGGTGATGCAGTCCAGAAAAATTGAATGGATCAGTGTAGCAGCTCCAGCTGTGCCATGCGTAGTCCCAGTGCTGGATGATGAGGTCCCTTGGGTTCTCTCCATGAGTGACTTCAGGTGTCTTTGGATATAGGGTTTAGTAGAGATTACCCAATGCTCCATCAGCCCATTTAAATTCCCTCACAACAACTGCCCATTGCTACTGCTGGTGCTCTCAGTCTGCTCATCTGGACAAGTAATTCCTGACATGTTTTTGCTTAAGCTACTCTTGAATTCTTAGATTTAAGTTATTCCCTTATCCCATAAAGTTAATTAAAGTTTGTATGCTACTGTAGGTGATCCTGCACTGGCAAGGGGGCTGGACTAGATGATCTTTCGAGGTCCCTTCCAAACCCTAATATTCTGTGATTCCGTGATAGCATCACTGTCAAGTGGGCCTAACTTATGCTAACTGGTACAACAAAACACAGGGAGACCGTTCAACTAAACTATGTCCTTAGAGAAAAACCCCATGGCACAGGTCTCTGTGGGATGTAGGATGGAAATATATAAGAAATGATAATTGTTTTTGCTGTTGCTTGCAAACAGTTTAACTTCAATGTTCTTGAGAGGCAATATGCACTCAAACCACTGATATGTGCCTGCAACCTTAAATTCACCTTAGCAAAATTTTTGTGTGCATCGGTTATTTATTACCACTAGAGCACTATGGATGCCCAAGGGATTTCAGTAGCATGGGGATATGATTACACTCAATAATAAAAATAATGTGCTGTAATAAATCTGTCATTTAGGGTAGAAAATATTGACTGTTAATAAAATTACCTGTAGTATGGACTAAATTATTTTAGTACCATTAAAAATTCCAATTGCCAGTTTCATGGAGATGCAATTCCTTTTACTGTGGGTGCAGGAGCTGATGGGTGGATGCCATAAAGGAATAGGACTGGAGAAAGGTGGATGACTGCAAGGCAGATCCTGAAAATGTCACAAGGAAATCACAGGAAGCAGCAGTGGCTATGTAGTAGAGATAAAAGGTTATATTCATGGTGGGAAGAATAATCAATAACTTTAAGAGAGCAGCAGACAAACCTGGTCAAATTACCCAGCATGGAGCATCCTTGGATCAGGAGCATTCTTACAGTGTGGTTAGAGAAGGAGCTGGAGGGTCTCTGGAGGGCTTAGTGGCAGAATTTGTCCTTTTAGGTCATCTCCAGTCTCCACTGAGTTTGTTCATTTATTTGGACTTTATCTGGAACAGTGGAATGGAGAATCTAAAACATTGGTGGTTCTAACCTACCTGAGCCAAGTCTTTTGGGGAGAGGCTGCACAGCAGAGTAACGCAAATGAGAGAACCAGAGTTGTGATGAGGGGCAGGGTGGAGAAAGGATTTGGTGAGGGGAGTGGCCAAGACAAGAGGCTATGAAGGTCCTTTTGGTTGGACGAGATGATCTTAAAGAGCTTTTCCAGACTAAATGATTCCATTATTCAACTTGTAGGGCTGCATGCTGCTTTCTGTTTCTGGAGGTTGGTGTTGCTAGAGAAAGGGAGGGGACGTGAAAATCCTATTGCCGTCTCTACTGAGAGCACTGGGGTGGCCGACAGAAGAGATGTTGAAGAACCGTCTAGGATGTGAACTGAGTTGGAGAAGGAGTTCCCCACTGATTTCTCAGCAAGGGAGATGAAATCATATAGGTACTGAACTAGGCTGCAAATCAGACATAAAACATACTAATTGCTATTGAAGAAGCACCCAAAAATGAGTAAGAGGTATGGTCCAGCTTTGTCCCTACGCTTGTCTAGGACTAAGAAAAAGGGAATGCAAGCAAAAAAAAAAAAAAAGTGATGTTAAACGGTATGAGAGAAAATGGACAAAACTATTTTCTCGATGTCTCAACACAGGAAATCTGGGAAATGACTAAGCAGGAACAGTGAGAACTTCTCGTGCATGAAAACAATAATGATTTAGTTGGCATTACAGAAACTGGGTGGATAATGCATGTGACTAGAATACCAATAAATGAAGATATGATCAACAATAGAGGGAAAAAGAACTAACACAGAGGAAAATGAGGCTGTGTAATGATGGATCAAAAAGGTAATTCAATTTTTTTTTCTGAGCAGAGGTTTTTTGTTGGGTTTTTTTTTTTTTTTGTTTTCCTCTGTGTAGTACCTCTGACCTGAGATTCCCAAGTGAATCAGGCCCATTATATTTTAAAAGAAAAAGTCAGGTCATAAAAAAAGAGTTTATTGGTTTTAAAATGAGAGACTTGTTAGAAACATGTTTCCTTTTAAAGTGACCTTGTAAGCATGATCTCATATTTACAGTGTGATGAACAGAGTCAGTATGGTTCCAGCAGATATAGTGCAAAAAGGTTGTGATCTATTTTTGAAGCAGTGAGCTGGGACTCCCTCTAACCTCTTCGAAACAATCGGAATAGGGCAAACTACCATCTTAGCCCTTCCTGTGCAGGCTAACTTGGGAGAAGGCAAGATATTAGGATACTCACTTGGCTATCTTTTCATCTGGGCCACCGACTGACCTTGTGAGCCTGGTCAAATCACTGCTGCTTTTTCATTGATTGGATGGTTCAAATAATGCTGATCAGCTTCACTGTAGGCTGTGGGGATTCATTAGCTCATGTTTTGAAAATGCTTTGACATTCTGCAATTACCATGGCTAGATAGACATGTCAAAATTTAACCTGACCTCTTCTAATAAGGTACACATTATGGGGTAAATTCCCACGTCCAGAGAGCTTGGACATTGAATTATTGAGGGATTAAAGATCCAAGCATTGCCACAATCTTCATTCAGAACAATCTCCATGCCAAACAGAGATAAAAGAGTGGGTCAAAATGCTAGAAGACTTTGTGTATGTCTGCCAAGACAGTCTTGTCTCCTTTTTTTTTTTTTTTTGTTTGTTTTGTTTTAACTTCATCTTTTTGGAAAAAGAAAGGGAAAAAAATTGGAGGGGGAAAAAAATGACTAGAGGTATTTCTCCATTCCACTGACTTCTTTCTGGGCATCATCACACTGAGACTGGCTCACCTAGAGTAAGGCACATAGAGCTTTTATTTTCATTGGCACAGAGGACCAAAAATAGCTGTAGAGGCAGAATCTGGACTGCTGTTTCTGCTGTATGAAAGCATTGAAATGAAGGTAACTCAGCTTCACTAACAGGTCCCAACCTATGTTTCTGTCGTTGGTTAAAGTAAATCTCTTTAGACATACCTACACAATGAGTTTGGTTTGGATTTATTGAGAAACTGAAGTGCTATTTTTGGGAAAATGACATGATATACTATGTTTTGCCCAAGTGGAGTATGTTGGAGTTAAATGAGGCAAAGAAACAGGTCATTGTGACATGAATATAACAATTGCACCTGCAACAAAAAAAATGAACTTTCAGTACTGAATTGTGGCAAAAAAAAGAGAGTTGTTTTATATAGTAGTTGCACAGAGTGTGAAAAAAAAAAAAAGTTTGAAGCTGAGAAAAACCAGATCAAATTGTTAGGAAATAATGAAAAAGCTTTCAGGTATTTTAGAATCAAAGCATGAGGATTTTTTATTATTATTATTACCGAAACATTTATCGGGGTGTAAAAAAACCCAACAAAACAACAACCCAACCTGCTAGCAAAGAAATGTTTTATCACAGGTGCTCATATTGAATGACCACCAATTTTCTTTTCCAAGAGAGTAAAAAAAAAAAAAAGCAATGGGTGTCTGAGCTGGTGAAAAGTTGGGGAGAGGTAGGTTCTGTGGGGGTAGCTTCTGTGGTGGGCTGGAAATAAGAGTTGAAATTTACTTAGGCAATCACTGTCTACATGACCCAGGAGTCCACTTTTCAGGAGTGTGTGAGCTTCTGGAGATATTGCCATATCCAAATGAGCATCCCAATCCCACTTTGTGTTGCCCATCCCGAAGTAGAACTTGAATAGCCAAATGTGCATCTGGAAGCATTTCTGCTGTCTGGACTTTCAGTTCATTATAGAGGCAAAGCCAACTCTATAATTTCAAACAGTTTAGATGCAGTGGTGTCAACATGCTATTGCAGGTGGTAAATGATTCTCATTGCCCTGGTAGTTCTTCACTTTCTATTGTTGGGGGATCAGGCCCATGGTATTCTGACATATCTCTAATAAGGATGCTAAAACTTTCTGCAAACCAATTATGGAGTTGATAGAAAGGAATGCAAAGCTGTCCTCTAGTATGAGCTGGAGACAGGGCATAGAGAGGATGGGAAAGTATTAAAACCACAGTCTCGTAAGCCCAAGGGCTAACAATATCAAGACAACTTAAAATACAAGGTAGATTAAAAAAATCCATTTGGCTGAAGGGAGGGTGTGTAAAGGAATTGTACAGAAAACGAACAAGCCCGGAGATGGAATTGAACAGATAGCCACTAGTGCACACCTCAAACCGGGGAGGGGAGGAAAGAGAAACCAAATCAAATCAAACTTGCTTGGGGCGGGAAAGAAACAAGAAAAGGCCTTATCAAAACATCCAGAGAGAGAGGCAGGCATCTGCGAGAGTTTCCAAATGAGAAAGTGAGGCAGGGGGAAGGCAGAAGAGTGGCGGAGATTTTCAGACACTCTTTTTTGCTCAATTTTCTTTGCTCCCGATCACATAATTAATCCTCCTGCAGGGCTTTTTTTTAATATCATTGACTGCTTAAGACGTACACACACAACCCCAGCCCCCTTCCTTCCTTACCACCAGTGGAGAACATCTTATGGATTAGCACCTCCTGACAGAGTGCCCTGTTCAAGCCACAGAATATTTATTGGGCTTGGGGACCAGCAGTCATCAGCAGAAATCCCACAAAGATGGAGACGACATCTGCAAGCAGTCGTTTTGCCACTCCTCTGTACTTTATGCCAGTCCTCTGGGATCCAGACAGACCCTTATTTTCTTTGTCTGCAGTGGGATGGAGAGGGGGACAGGCACTATGTATTTTGATTAGAAATATATCCGCTTTAGAGCATTTTCATCTGTCCTGGTCCCCTTCATATATGTGTGTATATATATATGTTATTTTTTTCCACACAGAGGTAGTAAGTGAGCTTTTACCACTCCTTGCTGAACAAGGGTCTTAAGATCATCCTTCTAACTTTCTGTGCCTGACCTCGGTGAGACAATTCAGGTGAGCCTGGTGGCATTGCCTTGCTGTATCAGAGCCTTAGATGATAAAAGCAAGTGCAGGAGATCTGTTATGCTTCGATTTCAGTGAGGCAGCTGAGATAATGCTGCATAATACAAAGAAACGAGATGAATTCCTGGCTGATAAAACATGCCATCGAAGGGATTAGGTATGGTCTGACAGATGTGAAGCTGAATGAAATTAATGGGTTAAAGTAGCATAAGAAAGGCTTTTACAAACAGATCAGAGGAAAAAGTAGCAGTAGGGAGAAAGTAGGTCTATTAGTAAATGAGGATGGGAAAGAAATTAATGATGGCTCAAAAATGGCTGAGATTGTGAATTTGGCGCCCCCTCCCCCCAAAGCATCTTGAACAAGATTAATAAAAAAGAACACGAGTTTGAAAATGAAGGGGACAAACTGTAATAGCTGTCAAAGAGCAGGTAAGGGAGCCTTGCAACAAGATGTGTTGAGCTCTCCCAGGCAGGATGCTTTGGGCCTTCAGGACCCATCCTACTCTAGTTGGACCCATCTGGGGTCCATCAAGTGGTCTCTATAAAAAGCTTAGAACGGAGCTGGCAGGGCATCACAGGAGACAGTTCATTTTTTTCAGGCATCACACACCTGGAGAGATTTGAAAGGAGGGGAAAGTAGGCAGTAGAAGAATGATTTTAGCTAAAATGGAAAAAAAGGCAATGTAATGCTGTGGCAAGAGTAGAGTTTGTCAGCAGGTCCTCTTGGGACTCGAGTGAGTGACCAGCTGCCTTACAGACAAACAGCTGCACAAATGTGTGTGCTATGATACTTAGAGTTGTTAACTTTGCTGCACTACTGGCAATTATTTCTGAAAAAGCAGGGAGATCTGAGGAGATACTGAAAGCTTTAAGACAAGTGAATGACCTTCAGAAAAGAAGTGATTCTCTCAATAACAATTTTTTCAGTCTAATTTCTGTCTTCAGCAAAATAATAGAATATTTGGAAAATCATTAAAAAGCTCATAGGTAATGGAACCATAAGCAATAGCAAGTATAAAGAGAAACCCTATAGCCAGACTAATGCAAGTACTTTTTGTATTGGAAGAGTGTAAATTTGGAAGATAAAGGGCAGATATACCACATGTGAATTGAGGCAAAATATTGGATAGCTTTATATTCTGTACTATCTCGAATTAATCTAGAGAGGGATACTAGAAAGTAGACTGAAATCTGTCCTTGGGAGCTTGAAACCAAGGCTTTTCTGAACTGACAGGTTATGTGGCTTCAAGGGAGCCATCCTTTTAGTGGCCTGACAATAGCTTCAGGGAATCCTTGTGTCTCTACCCAAGATACAAACAAAAACTGGGGGCTTGAATTTTTGGAAGATCCCCAGTGTTACCTTTCCTACCTTGTTCCTGTCCTGGAGAAGTAATACTGGAAGACGTCTATCTTTCCTAATATTTCAGTGTTGCTCTTACTATGCTTCTCTAGAGCAGGCTCACATAACAAGTACTAAGCTCTGCAGGCTGAGCCCACATGGGTATTTTGAACATACCTGTAAGATTTTTGAAAATGTTTTTACTTTCTTTCATAATCTTGACCCATAAGCCACAGATATTTCATGCAAAGCATGGTTGGCTGTGGCCACAGTTCTTGGTTGGTTTGCAGGCAGTTCATCTGGTACTTGGATCAGGATGATAGCACTAATGAACATAGTGAACTAAAAAGATCTATCTCCTTTCTTTCTCCCTGCCTGGACAAGAATGATTTCATTTGAACTTGTCCTTGTAAATAATGCTCTATTACACACAAATTCTATCCATCATTTTAATTTGTTTCCTTTTACCTCTCTTCCCTCTGCCACCAACTTCCTCTCTCTTTAGACACCTCTGTTCACTTCCCCTCTTTCCCTCTCCAGTCTCCCATGGGGAAAAAAAAAAAATAAGGAAGGGGGGGAAGGTTCAGCTGAAAGGCTGAAGTTATATTTTGTTTATCTGCAAGCTGTCTGCCCGCTGTCCAGATACGTTGCTATTCTGTCCCAAAGGGACAGAATAAATCTTTGCTGTGAAAATCAAAAACTATTGGAGATGGGCAGAGCTGCAAGTCCTTTGTCACAAAGGTGGAGCCTGGCAAAAGCCTTGCCAGCTGGGAAAGTCTCTGAGCCTGAGGCTCATATAAACAGCTTGATGGGCAACTGCAAGGAACTGCTGAGGAAAAGGCTTTCTGGGATCTGTTTCTCAAGCTACAATGAAAGGGAGGTCAGGAAGGACTTTGTCCTGGTTCTGGTGCGTACAGTAGTTCCTGACTTTCTCTTTTGCCTCATGGAAAATGAAACAGAAGGCCAGGTAGCTTTATAATGAATAATAGCTCACTAATAACATGTCTGGAATTTCATAGAAAAACAGTTTAGGAAGAATAATCTAACCTGCATGGGGAAAACCCCCAATGTTCTGCCATTTAGGCAATGTGGGAAATGTGTCCAGCTCTTTCAAGAACATCCCAAAAGACCTTGAGCACCTGATTCAGGATTGCAGAATCATTAGGGTTGGAAAAGGCCTCTCAGATCATTTAGTCCAACTGCCAACCCAATGCTACCATGACCACTGATTCTAGAACCTCAGCCTCCCCAGCTGTAGAATGAAATTAATAATATTAAATACTTGTATCTCTATCTTTAATGGCCCAGGAGTGTCTCTGTGTGTGCTTATTCCGTGCTTGTCGCAACAGACCTGTGAGCATCAGTGAGTAATTACAGAGAAATGTTCTAATAAAAGTAGGTTAGGGGTGATGTGAAAGAATTTATGGTGGTTAGAGAGTACTAGATAAAACTTGATCTATGGAAATATAAATACCTTTCAGATAAGATAGCTCAGTTCTGCCAGGGCAGAGGGAATGAATGCTAATATTTGCAGCTTTCATGGGCAGTCACCTCTTTTCCTTTTCCCTAAAATAGCAAAGGTAGTGCTGTCAGAAATTTGGTTGCCTGTGTCTTAGTTGCTCCCCAAATCTAGAAGGCACTTTCAAGTACATCAAGATGTGTTGGTTTAGTCCAAAGACGATAATGTAAGCAGAGGAAACCTTCCGTGATTTAGGCTGGAGCAGTGCTAAAAACTTAGATGTGTGGCAAGACCTGTTTGAAAATCTTCATAAGAAAACTCATACATGCAGGAAATAGTGGAACCCTGGAATTGAGAGATTCTGCAGTAGCATATGGGCTTTGCTGAAGCTTACAGCAGAAAGAAGGCACAGATAGCTGCCTGGTCAGTATGGCTCAATACACTGTAAGTTGTCAGTGTTGATAATAACGTCTCCTTTCACTTGGGGTCTTCTGCTGAGCTGGGTGCTTCTGATTTTCTAGACCTAGTTGAACGGACACTCTTTAAGTCTTTGTAGGTAGATCTTTTTTTTTTTCCTCAGCTCTCCGCTTTGCAAGGTCATCTGCCCTTCAAATTTCTCAGCTGTCCAAATACTCTTCTCTGTAAGTTACCCAGTTCCTCCTAGCTTCCTGGGCAGAGCCAAATACTTGAGAGAGAGGGTGGGATGTCCTAAAGTATTTCTGCTTTCTTTAAAATATTGAATCTCTCATGGTTTTACCTTGCTTCATCTTAATTAAGGATGATTTCTTACAAAAAGATTAAAAAATAAAGCTTACGATTCTTTTGGTGAGTGGGTAGGGACAGGATCTGTCTTCTCTGGCTGTCTCTAACCATGCTCTCTATTCAGTCATTCACCCGTCCATCTACTTCTGAGCTTCTTGTTTTTGGGCACACATGTAAAACACTAGGCTAAAATACCTCACTGTCTGCACCAGTGGGAATGTTACGCATCCCATTCATCCTGATGTCAATATTTATGCCCCAAGCAACTGGGCTAGTCAAATGCTGCTTCCGGCTATGGCAGGCCAGTCATGTTTATGGAAGGGGAGTGTTGGTTTGGTAGTCCTTGGAGCCGCCTGAAGCGAAGTACAGGAGGTGCAGGGGAAAGCATGGGAAAGCAACACCTTCGTTATCTGCCTTGCTATTGGAATCCCAGTGTAAAATATCCTCTATGTGCCTGGTGTTGGGGTTGGGAGAGTATATGACATCCAACCTGGGGAAGAGTTGCTTAGCAACTGTGTCCTGCCCTCAGGCTGCCTGCAGCTGCCTATGATGTTCTGCTTTGATGATGAAAATTCTTCCATCTTGTATTCTGGGGGCTCTCTGTGTGTATCCCACTGGGTATACGTTGTGTGCATAGATTTACTATCAAACTTGTCTGATCTTGCCAGCTTAGATGCCAAACTCACCTGTTATTGCAGTTTGAATTCGTCTTTGTTAATTAAGGACAAGGATTGTTCTTGTATCACTTGGTTTGCACAAGAAGCTTGTAACAATTAGGTGCAAGTGATTTGTTGGCTGGTTGGTTCTTCTGCCCCTTTTTTGTGAAAACTGCTTTTTCATGTGCTCTTAGGGTGACCTTCCCATGACAGGATTAAGCGAGGTGGTCTACATGAGAGGCAGGACTTGCATTGAATCAACTTAGAGATAGGTAAATCAATTAAACACAGACAAAAAAAACCAAACGTGAAATGACTCATGCTAACAGGTTTGCTCAATGTGAAGTGATCAACTTATTGCTGTGACACTTGTTTCAGCCAGCACATGTTTTGCTTGGCAGCTGGGCTGAGGGCACAGAGCAATGGATGGTTCTGCAAACAGCTGAGTGAGGGGAAGCTATGGCAGTTGCTGATCACTACCCTCACAGTGTTGGTGGTGCCATCTGTCAGAGACTTGCCAGTTGAACTGATTGTCTCCTTTCTCCCCTCTGCTTCAGTCTAAACGAGCTAATTTGGCTTGAATAGGTAAAATAGCGAGACAACTCTAGCTGTGTTTAGGTGAGGACTTGTTTTCTTTCTATGGTGCTTTCTCAAGATCCCTGTCAGAGTCTCCGCAGGAAGACATTTTCCCCTGTTTCTACTGTTTCTGGGGAGCTGTTTCATGAGCCCAATTGACTTGCTTGTGAGCACTGTAAATAATTTCCAGAGTTTTAAGTCCCTGAGGGGGTCTAATTCCAAGCTGAAGCTGCTCGGTGGTTCAGTTCAGACCCCTGGAGAAAGGCTGTCTGATGAATAGGTCCACCCTATGGGGCAGAGGATGCCTTGAATACCTTAAAGGATAGTGTCATTATTTGTAAATACATATTGAAATAGTTTGCCTGCATTATGTTATTACCATAATCATTACTTTTGCTGCTACTCTGCAGGTTTTGCCCAACAGCTCTCATTTATACATCTTGAGGCTGTTTCTGTTTCAAGAAATCATAAGAGGAAAAAGAGAGATAGAGATTGCAGAGCAAAATGACTTGTCCTGGTGCATCCAGCAGGCATGTGACACTGTGACAACACTGGGATCTGGAAAGCAAGGGGACCTGAAAGCTATGCAGCAGATGTGGGAAATGTCTGCTCACATCCAGAATCATCAAACCTCCTCCCTGGGACTGCACAACTCTTCTAATGAGAGTTTCCTCTAAAGAAGGTGGAGATTGCTGAGCTCACAGCACTTTAGAATCCTGACTCTCTTCAGTAAGTTAAACTATGATTGTATGTTTTCTTCTTGTTTTATGTGCTGTGTCTGATTTAAGTCCAGAAATCCTCTGCCTTCGGTGGGCAAAGGTAACAGTATGGAAAACAAAAGCAGTGTGTGAAGAGCTTGCCTTGCAGGAAACACCAAGAGATTGGTGTGGTAGTGTACTCTTTGAGCTAAACAGAAATAATTCTGTTCAGTGATTTTTACTTTTCAGTTCAGTCTCTTCTAAGATTCTGCACTTTCAGAAGTTAACAGCATGTTTTTGCAGACAGTGTCTGCTACTAGAAATGATAATACCTTATGTTTATAGTTACTACTAGGGATTAGTATGCAAAAAGGCTCTTGCTTATACTTACTCCTATAATAACCGAGGCCACTGCTAGACCTTATGTGCCACATTTGGTGTGATGGGACGTAAAAGGTCGCACTTCTGGTGAGGAACAAACAGGACAGGTGACGAACAAGAGCATTCCATATATGTAATTTTCCATATAAAGCTGAGGGGATCACAGGGGTTAAGTACTTTTTTGTACTTTTTTCTACTTTTTTTTTCCTCTAATGGCTGGTGTCTGAGGAGGACTCTGTCTATTCCTCTGCCTTTGAATCCTACTCCCAAGTTGCTGAATCCAGCTCCTGTGTCTGGTTTCCCTCTGCTGCTGAGTTTGGGACTTCCCTAATGCCTGTGTTCTGCAGCATCAGTGGTGATTGCTATAGTGGAAGGAGTTCAGTTTGATATTGGTTTTGGTTATACGTTTGTATATAGTTTATTATTTTCATTATTTCCTTATCAGTACTTTTACTGTTTTATTAAAGCTGTTTTAGTTTTCTTTCCAAGTCTGTGCATCTCTGCATTATTCCCTTTCCCTTCCTGTTTGGGGAGGGAGGGGAACTAGAGAGTATCTGTCAGTGTTTAGTGGCTGGCCCAGCCCTAACCCTTAACCGATGATGAAGAAGAATCAGGAAGTAACTGAGTGAGAGACAGGCATTGTGGAAAGCATTCTTATTGTTCTCTTCCAGCAGTACTTAAAATTTGTATTTGCCTCATAAAGGAACTGCTGTCACAGAGAGAGGCCCAAGTCCAGTCCTACCTACCTTATGGAGGAACTCTGCATGGTACGTATGATTGCAGTATCTAAGGGCAGACAGTCATATATCCACCAAAAAAAGTGCTCTTCAAAACTAACCAGTCCTAATTGGAAACATCACTACTTCCAGTCCACACAAAACAGACAGTGGTCTTCACTCTTGTCAATGCAAGTTCATTAAAGGAGGAAAAAGAATGGGTGAAGTACAAATGATGTGGAAAAAGAATGTGGCAGAAAGGGACTGGAATTGAAAGAGAAGGAAGGATGTTACATAAAGTAAGAAAATTTATAGGAAGAAGGAAATTCTTTTGTTAAATCAAATGATACAGCTGGAAAAAATAAAAAAGTTTGGGGTTTTTGACACAACAGCCAAAAACCTGCTCTGGCTTCCAGCAGGGGCCACAGGGGAAGGTGACTGCCACACAGCATCTTGGCTTTGCAAACCCTGAGGTCTTCTTTCAGCTTTTTCTCTTCAGGCTTCTCTAATGTTGCTTATCATTGGTGATTGTGTAGGCCTTAGAACAGGACATATTCCCATTCACCACGTTATGCATAGGCTGATGGTGAAGAGGCTAAGATGTATGGCAGGAGTGGGGGAAGGTTGCCTGCTGGAGAGACTTAAGCCATTAAAATTCATTGCTTTGATACTGAAACCTCTTGTAGGATAGGGTCACTGAACAGTAGCAACCCTGCTCCTTACCCTCACCCCTGCTTCTCCTCAGCTTTAAATACTTCCAGGTGCTAGGGCAACTATACTGATGAAACCATTAAGCTTGTCCAGACAGTGTAACCACACTGGGAGCTGAAAATCAAAGGGACCTGAAAACTATGCAGCAGACGTGGGAAAAGTCTGGCATAAGCATGACTAAGTATCTAGAGCAGGGAGCTTGCTTTTATTCCTTGCAGCAGGCTCCATGTTCACCACAGCTACTCAGCTGTCTTAATGTGTATGTAAAGCAGTGTTATAAATCTGTGGTGCTACATGCACGTTTTTATTCCTATTACACTATATACATATTTTATTATGTTTATCATTAATATTCAGCATGGGGTATTAGCAGAAGTCAGAAGCAGTCAGTTCTGCTATGGTTCCTCCAACGAGCTCTCAGAAGGGGAGTTTGAAAGCTGAGACCTCTTCATTTCTGCCTTGCCTCATATGAACACTCTAATGCTCTTGAGAACATACTGCGTTTCCTCATCCCTTCCCATCCCATTAGCTATAGTCAAGAACCTTTTGGCACAAACTCAGACTTTGCCTAGCAGGATGAAAAGTGACTAGGATTATAATTAGTGTCGGTTTGGGTCTTTTGGTTGCAAAACTGGAATTTGGCCCCCTCAGCCTTTTCCTTTTAATGATAATTAATTATTAATCACCCCAACAGAAGAGGAGGGAAAAGAGAATTGCTGGTACTGTGTGGAATAGACATGATGGGAAGAGGTAGAAAATAGTCTGATAGGAAGTTGAGACTCTGGAGTCTGATTTGAGGAAATATTTGACTAGTTAATTATTGCATTTCAAACAGCCTCTGAAGCCCACTGGAGAAAGTATTTCTCTCCCCCCTTTGCCTTGTTTGAAATCTTTGCCACGTTTGAAATCTTTATTTACTCCCCTTTCTGATCTTTCTGAGGCAACTGGAAGCTACAAGGGTATCCTCTATGTGTCCCACAGTGCTTCAGAGAAGACTGCATCATTCCTCAGGTCACCATGGCAGAGCTACTCTGTGACTGAGACAGCAAAACTCCCTGGGGCCTTTGATTCTTTGTTGCTAAAAGAACAGTAGGGCCAAATTCAGGACCAGCAAGAGACATATCTAAATGTGAGTAATTTGAAGATTTGGGGGGGGAGGGGGGCAGTTTGTGGTGTTGTTGTTTTTTTTAATCCCAAAATAGTAACCCCCCAAAAAACTCCACAGCTTATTTAAGGTGCACACAAAGTTAAGGCAAGGTGTCAGAGTCCTTCTCAAAGTTCATACTTGACTGAGATAGCTGTGCTTAGTGCTGACATATGAAATAGATCTTACACAGTAAAAATCAGTCTCTTGTAATGATCATGCTGGTGCTTCAGTAACAGGCTATACATTTCCTTTTTGTATTTTTTTTCTTTATTCTAAGACAAAAGCCTTCCTTTTATCCCTTTTCTTTGATCTCCCTATGGTTCTTGGTGCTGTTGATGAAGGCAATCTTCCTCGGGTGTTCCGTCTCTCTTCTACTTCCTGGTGCAAATTGTGCCTCACCAGCTGTCCCTCTTTCACTGTTGTTTGAGCCCTTTTTCCTCTTCTTTCTGCCTCTCAGACAAGTCCTGTCACTATCACTGCTTCCTTTCCCCCAGCCAGTGCTAGCTGTGAGGCTGGTGGTGCCAATCCTGTGTGAGTCACACTCAACTCTCACATTTCCATCAGTTTACTCTTTCATCTCTCTTGTTTGTCTGCCTGGACTCTATCAAATCTCAGCTCCACTGTCTTCCTACCTCTGCAAGCTTCATGTAAGGAATTGGCTGTGCCTGGGTGAAATGCTCTTCCTTCTCCTTGATTGGAGGCAGCATGGACCATTTTACAGGGTACTCATCACAAAACCCAAGGCATTTACCTTATGCTCTTGGTTATGCCTCTCGGGCAAATGACTTGTTTCTCCATGTCTCTGTTTTTCAAGGTATAAAGTAAAGAAAGTGATGCTGATCTGCCTTTTTAAAACATTTTGAGATCTGTGAGTGAAAACTGGCAAATAAGTCTGAGGGACAGCTATCAATATGCTGCTTCTAGCACAACCTTTTACTGAGTTCTCACGTTTACATTAGTCACTACTTCCTTATCAATATCTTCTGTCAGGTTCATGCTCCAGCAGCCCAGGCACACACACACAAGCTGCTTTTGCCCCATCCACTCCTTCGTTAAAATCCATCAACATCGACTCATCACACTCTGACCTACTCAGAATTATCCCTCACGTTATTCTTCCCAAAGCCATGCTGGGCACAGCCCCATCAGTTAGGAATACTGCAGTTCAACGGGAGGTTGAGAAGTAATTCCACAGCGAGTTGCCTAGATCCCAGTTGCTTTTCTGATTTCCCGAGCCCTCTGCGAAGACCTGTGACAGGTGTGATTATATCCATTTCAATCGATGATACCCTCCTCTTCGCAAATTGCTGTTCCTTCACCCTCGCTGTCACACTTGACCCCAGGCACCTTCTCCTGGTTGCTCCTTCCCTCTCCATTCCCCACTGCCGCTGCTTCCCAGCTCTATCACTGCTCCTTCTGTTTCCTCGCCGGACCATTCCCACCCTGTTTTCCCCCCACCTCTCTACCTGCAATCAGGTGCCGGGCGTGCAATGCCGTAGCTGGCTACGTAGACCTTTTCTCAGCCCTTCTACTCTCCTCCCCCCGTAATGAGATGCAGCAAGACCCTCCGAGTGAGGGATGCTACACGGGAACAACTAGCTCCGTGCGGTTTTTCCGTTGTGCGGGTTTACTGCGCCAAAATAGAGACGTTCCCCGCCGTCTCTCCGCCACCGCTTGATGGTGCTCTTGGACACAGCAATTCTTTATTGTGGTGCCCGGGGAGCCGGTGCAGCCCGTGGCTTCAAAAATTGGCCGGTGGCTCCGAGGGGCTGGTTTATCCCGCAGCTCAGGCGTAATCCGAAACTAAATTCAAACCTATCTCTAAACAAGGTGCTGCTTTCTTTTTCTGCGGTGTAGGAAGCAGCATTCTGGATTCTTACCTATTAGGGTAAAAGCTTGCTTCTTTTTCTACTCCCTCTTCACTGGTTTATTTTTTCCCTATTTGCTTAAACTCTTTTTATCCATTTCCTACGGTGTTTTTTGTTGTTGTTTTTTTTCCTTTCAGGTTCAGTTTCCTTCATGTTGCTTCCACTTATCCTCTTCCCCCCAGTGCCTCTCTCAGACATATCTTCCTGCTTCTACGGGTTTTTCTCTGCTTTCCGTTCCTCCCCTTATGGTGCTCCCTCTAGAGTTCACAATCTTAGCTGTAGAGTCAGGTGCTAGTAAGGTGTAAGAAAGCCTCAATAAAATTTTCTTTCTCTTGCCTCTGAAATTCTCAGATCTTGCCTCTTTCTGCTTCTGCTGCATTCTCATCTTGCATTAAAAAAACCTGAACAACTCCAAACTCATCCTCTTCTTCCTCACATGACTGACTTTCTAGTTGTGCTGTTGGGAGGAAAAGCATGCCTTGCAAGCTAACAGAGGAGCCTC
Source organism: Trogon surrucura (assembly GCA_020746105.1). Classification (NCBI taxonomy): domain Eukaryota; kingdom Metazoa; phylum Chordata; class Aves; order Trogoniformes; family Trogonidae; genus Trogon; species Trogon surrucura. Next base: position 130,204,409 of record CM036617.1, on the reverse strand, counting down.
AGTACAGAGCACCTTAGAGAAATTCCCTGGAAATCTGCCAGCGCCATGGAGAGAAACATCTGAAATGCCATAAAGAAATTCTCTTAAAAAGGTTCACTGCAATTCAAGGGCAGAGTTCGTGTTATTTGGTATATGCTCTCAGAAGAAGAGTACCATGCAGCTTTGGCTGCTGCTGTTAGAATGTGGGGATCACCAGTGCTCTTGTAGCTTGAGTTAAATCTCATTTTTTCACTCTAGAAAACTGGTTAAACTCTGCTATGAAATTATAGAAGGCTGCTATCCAAACAAGAGTCCATACAAACATTTTAACTGCTTAGGGAAGACAACTTCAATGGGCACTGAAAAAGTAGGGAGGGTGTGTATGCATGTGAAAGAGAGAATGAAACATCAACACAAACATGGAGAAAGAAGGGAGTTGAAGAACAGTCTGTTTAGGCAGCTGGTAGCCTTACCCTAAGGAAAAGCTTAGAAAGTTTGATGCTGTAAGCAGAGAAACTGTCTCTGACTTGTTTGATTCCTCCTGCATGGAAAAAAATATGACTCTGTGCATTCTTTGCAAATAAACAAGATACTGTAAAAGAAAGACTTCTTTCTAACTCCCCATTCTCCTGGAATAACCCACCAGACTCTGAATTTTGGTTAGCAGGATGGGTGGCAGGAGGGAAAATGATGTGGGGTTTTTTTAACAAAGAATCTGAGCTAGAAAATGTGTTTTATCTGTGAATCTGAAAGCAATATATAAAGCAGCACCGTGTTTTTCTCTCTATTTTATGGAGATGAATACTGAGGTCACCCACTGAGGTGAGTGTTTTGACAAGGGACCTCTCATAACACTCAAATTGAATTTTTAACTCCCTGTCCCCAACCTACAACTATGTGCCACGTTGCCTAATGTACTGTCAGCAGTCTGAAACCACAGAGAGGGAAGGGTTATCTGCTGGTTAAAAGTGAGGGCTCTCAGCTTTCACTCTGAGCAGTTTCACTGATACTGCTGTGTGGTCTTGAACACGTTGTTTGGATTTTGTTGCCATTTGCAGTGATGTAAACAGAGAGCTCTGCCCTAGGGTGTGAGCTCTCAGATCAGTTCAGAAGTCATCATCTGAAACAACTCCAGAACCATGCCTAGAATTGCCAGTTTTCTCACGTGAGACATGATCCGTACTGTAAAGTGCCACGAAGGCAATGGAGGTGATGGGCCAGACTTGTCGTGTACATGAGGCAACATTACAGTTCCCTAGTCCTGTCCCTTGTGGTCAAAACTAGTTTATTTTCTGTAGCAGAGGTTTCCGATCCATGGTGTTCCTAGAGCTCTGAAACGTCCAAGAGACAGTTCTTTAACTGGAATATGGTGTTACGGATGAATCCGTGTGAGTGAGATCAGAATCAGTCTTTTGGCACTTACAAAATTGTTATAATAATATTGACTTATGGTTAGTGAGGGACCATAATATATTTTGAAACCTGGGGATAACAGTGGGAGAATATAATGATCATTTTCCTCCTTTAGTTCTTCTGTATATGGATCTCAAAGCACCCCATTACTGTTATTAAACTCCAGTGTTCTCTGTGAGGGTGTTGAGTAATTCAGTGAATGTTATGGTCATAGGGATAGTTTTTGGTTGTCTCTAGACTGTATGTCACGGTGCCTTCTATCTTCATTGCAGCACAAGTGATATAGCTCAGGTCCTTTTGTTCTGGAAGAACAGGCACCTGCCACATAAAAAACCACCATAGCATCTCCATTAATTATGATCAGTGTGGAGACTATGCATCCCGTTAGGCAAATACTGAGTCTAACCAATAGGCAGGATGAGACAGTGTGCTGCTGCAGCCAGATTATCTTAGTCTCCAGTGTCTGCTGGCATCACCTCCCATGCAGCTCTGAGGGAACTGGACCTGCCTTACCTCAGAAGCAGCCCTGTGTGGGAGAGAGAAGAGACTTCTTGTTCCCTGTAATAGGGTCAAGGCCTCTTTGAGTTCGGCGTCTGTTAAGGAAGCAAAGTGAAAACACAGGTATCTTTCAAACACGACCTTTTAAGTTGTGCTTGCTATTAGGGAGTTACAAAACATTTATGCAGTTACCTCAGGAGTCATGAATTCCCTTCTGGAAGCACCTGATTCTTTCCTGTAAGAAAATATGGAGAGTAGACTCCTGGTTTTGGTCCTCTGAGTCACATCTTTGTCAAATGCTTTATTAAGGCTGTGTGATTATCTCCCTAATGCCCTACTAGGCAACTCACTTTGGTAAAGACTGTCCCCACCTTAACCCCCTGCCTTCCCCTAGCTTAGATCCAGCTTCTCCAGAGCTCTTTTGCTAGAGCTGTCCAACCTCTGTGCTGGGATGTTTTCAAAAAGACACCATCACATCTTATCAGCCCCCACATTGTGAGCACAGTATAGGCTTCACTGCCTGCTCTTGTCAGCCTAAATATAGTTATATCCCTCACATGCTATGAAGAGAACAATGGGATAAAGGTAAATTGAGGGGATGTTCCCTCCACCCCTTTATCCCATGAAGAGGCACATCAGTGTTCAAGCACAGTCAGAAAAAACTCCCTGAACTCGTTGGATCTGAGCTAGCAACCATCTTTTCTGTGCAAGTGGGGCACCGAGCAAGAGATAATATGTTTTAACGTATCTGGAGGACTGCTGGCTCCTACCAAGACTGCCTCAGCAGGCAAAGGGGGATATGTGAACTTCAACATGTTGATCTTACCACAGTTTACAATACTGATATTTGAATAATCGTGGTCAGGGTGTCAGGTGGAAGACCTTGCTTGGGTGACACAAGTAATTCTCTGTTCTCGGGGCTGCTCCTCACTGTTCTCTGGAGAGTCACATAAACGTTTATTTCTGCACCTTTTGCACTTCTGCCAGTCACAACTGCTTGAAACAACATTTATATATATATGCACATACATTTGTGTATTGTATGTATGTGCATAAACAGCACATACAATTCTATAAAACAAGCATGACAGATCAGGAAGTAATTCTGTGGAGGTCCACACTGAAGGCCAAGATCTTCCAGTATAACTAAAATTTCCAGTTTGAGCCTCAGAAATGCTTTTTTTGTTAGGGTTTTTGTTTTTGTTTTGGTTTTTTTTTTTATTCTAGGGCAAGCCCTATACTTCTCTACCACAGCAGTTGCATTGTGTGGTGCTCTAGTAACAGAGGAGGAAGGAGGAATTTCTCTTGCTTTGCTGTGTACGTTTGCAAACGATGACTGGTAGGCTAGGAATAGGGCTGTTTGAGCTCTACAAGGTCTCATCTGGGGTAGTTAGATTTATCTATATGTGCTTAGAACTGCTCTGAATGAGCAGACAGGGTTACTGCTTGTCTTCCTGTGATCATTGCCTGCCCTCAGCACACCTCTCACATCACCCAGGGCTCCTGCCAGCTCAGGACTGGGCTGGGAGGACTCAGCTGAAGAGGCAAGCAGGGAAAAGGCAGGACAAAAGGAGTAGGGACACCTGAACCATGAGGAGAGCTCATATTTAATCCCAGCTTTTCCACTGGTGCACTGTGAGGGCCCAAGCAAATCAATTTGTTTTGCTGTGCCTCAGTTTCCCCATTAATTAAATGGAGATAATAATATAACTCTCCCAGGACCAACGTGGTGAGAGATCAGTCAACATCTTTAAAGCGCAGTGAGATCCACACATAAAAGGTGCTGTGGAAGAGCATTGTTAAAAGTCCACAGTGAAACCCCACAAAACCTCTTGAACTGAGCCCTCTTGTCAACCTGGATATTTTCACTGCACCTTTGAAGATGAAACTCTGCCGCTTACACTACTTTGCTCCAATTCAGTAGGTTTTAAGAGGCCACAGGGGGACCTGTTAGAGTTAAAATGGATTGAAATTGTCTTTGAGCCTCTAGAATAATGAGTATTTCCCTTTCTTTACATTTTTGGATCCAGATGAGATGCCATTCAGTTACTGTCATTCTGCCAACGTACGCCTTTCCATTGCATTGAAACCTGAACTCCTAGGGTCAGGCATTTGCAAGCAGATGAATGTTTTTTTGGAAGTACATTAAGCAAAAGAAACTTAGGTAGGAAATTTTAATTACTTTTAAACTCCAAGCTACATCTTGTTCTCCCCATTATAAACCATTTTGATTCTTCATTGCACAGATGCTGGCTATTCCTATTAGCTGCATTAAGGTGATGATCTTCTTAGTGTGTGGACACATTTCATTATTATTATTATTTCATACCTCAGCAGTGCCAAAAGGAGAGGAGAGAACATTAAGATGCTTGACTAAAGCCCGATTCCTGGGCCTGGCACAGACTCTGTGTGTGAACTTTGGCATGCTGCTATGCTGCCTGTCTTTCTGCTTCATTTTCTCATCTCTGAAATGACACTTCCCTGCTTTATGGGGTCAGTGCATTCACTGGCGCAGGTTGAGTCTTACAAATACTATACAAAAGGAAAGGCTCTGATTCATGCCCGCTTGTGTTGGATGCTGCACAGGTATCTGTGAGGCTGTGTCCCTGCCTTGCAGGGCTTGCAGATGAATGTGGCAGTAACCTATGAAAGGTGCACGAAGAAGAGGGAAAGATGCCATTCTGCTGTACTACTAATTACAGTTTTAACACTGCAAAACATTATGATAGAAAGGAGAATGAAGCACTGGAAAATGCTGCTTGGAGGCACCATGCATTCTTTCTCTCCACAGGGCTTGAAAGACACTTTCTATCTGAACAACCATGGTTGCGGGCGATTCTGTTCCTGGGTGGAGGAGAGACTAGATATTTTCCTAAGTGCCTTCCAGCTCTGTTTATAATGCTTGATGACCAGAGTGGTTCCCTCTAAAAGCGAAACCGAGCCAGCATTTTTTCAATAGGTGTTGTTATTATTGTTATTATTTGTGAAATCCTCAAATATTTTAGGGGGAGGCATGAGCTCTTTTAGGAACCACATGTTTGGCAGGCTACCTAGCAGCACACATAAACCTTCTGAATAAAGGTGGCTTTCTTAGTCACCTGTGGCAGTCCTTTGGAAACAATCTCTCTGTCTGCTGTAGTGTTATCCAATCTAAGAAGTGTCTGCTTTGAGCAGTGTGTCTGACCAGATGACCTGCAGTGGTCTTATCCAGTCCAAGTTATTTTATGAGCCTGATTTACTTTTCTACTTGGAAAAGTCTGATAGGTTACGCAAATTCATCTCTAATGCTTATATTTATACAAAGAACCAAAAATATTTGTGCTACAGAATTGCGGACAGACTGGTTGGAAGGGTCCTCTGCAGGTTACATAATCCATCTTCCCTGGAACCATCACCAACACTAGATCAGGTCAGACATGACTTTGTCAAGCAGAGTCTTGAAAACCTCCAAAAACAGAGATGCCACAACCTGACCTCTTCTGCAACTTGGTTTCTAGAAGGCGGCTTGCCAGAAGTCCCTAAGCATGCTCTCTTTCTGATGTTTAACATGAACAAAGTCCACTGGTGGGAGCCTTCTCTTAGCCAAAAGCCTTCCTTTCGAGTTCAAATTGAAGATTAACCTTGATAGTCCATGCTGAAGGAAATTAATTCTTGTTGGTGATATTAGGAGAAGCCTATTTAAGACAGCTAGGCTCTTTCTCCCCTCAGGCTTGGAAAAGCCTGGCCAAAATGACAAAGAAGCATGCTGCAGTCTTTTGCAATGGTCTTGATTTTTTTCCTGCTTTCCCTGATGTCCAGTTTCTGTATGAGCAAGCTAGTGTTCTTTGCCCCTGGAGAACACAGACACAGCTATTTTCTGCCAGCCAAGTCTTCCTGCTGCAATCTCATGAAACATGCACTTGTTGGCAGTGGGTTACAGGCTTCCACCTGCGAGCTGAGGGCTCATGGCAGATGGGTCTAAACTGCGAAGTTTGGTTTTGGATTCAGTTCTGAAACTAAACGCTTTGACCTGGAGTCAAAAGCAGGGGTTCTATTGGATTTTTTTTTTTCCCTTCTGTTGCACTTTCAAATGAACTTGGTCTAATTTAAAGCGTAGCTCCCCATTGGCCAGATCTCTGGGTGAAATTTTGCAGGAAGTGACACGAATCTGGGGAAAAATAGTTTCCAAACTAATTCAAAGTCAGATGTAACTTAGTAGCTCCCAGATGAAGCTACTGAGAGCCTAAAGGAGATTCATTTCAGACATATGTGAACATGTCAAATACTAAGCTTGCCTTTCTCATGTAGGTGTCTTAAGTCTGTGCCTAAGCTTCTAGGGGGCTGAGAAATCTCACTTGAAAACTCAAGATTTCTGCATGCATACTTACACTGTAAAATATATTATGGTTCTTACAGCTCCTCTCCATTCTTTCCCGTATTTGAGCATGTATGCTGTTGTGGTTTTTTTTTTTCCTTTTTGCAAGGCACAGGAGAAAACAACACAGGCAAATTTTGCAAAATCTATTTCAAGTCAGTAATTTGCTAAGTGCTCAGAGCTGATCTCTTTTTTTCTGTGTTAAGTAATTTATAAATAAAAATAAATTCACACTCACTCTAATATTTGCTTGTACTTGAATTCTATTGGCAAGATGTGTGAAAATTGCCTGATGGTTGAGATCACCAGCAAAAGCAAAGTTACAGGGAGTAATTACGGATAGTATTATGGAGCAGAAGGATAATTTGATCTAAAAATTCGATCTAATGCTCTTGTGCAGGGACATATTTCTTTGGGAGGGGAGTTTGTAAAACAAAAGAGAAAAAAAATAGTATGAATGTGAGCTGGGGAAAAGCAATTATTCTTTCATAATATGGGAACACAGTGTGCCTGGCTCAGGAGAGGTATGAAATACAGGAGAAAGAAAGGGCTGCAAGGAGCCTTTATGTGTCCCAGCAGGAATAATCGGGAAGGTTACTCAGAATGTGCAGGAAAGACACAAGCTCGTGAGCCGAGTGGGGCAAAACAGATGTGTGAGGAAAGATGCACAATATCGTGTGGGAGGAAGGCGTGTTGACATTTTAATGGTGTATGTTAAGAAGGTCTAGGATGAATCGGGTCTTCTTTTAAGGTCTCTGTCCTGTCCACAACACAGACCAGAGTGAGTAAGAAGTTGCTGGGGCTGTGAGATAGAGGCCAAGAACATCTGGCTTTCTGCATCCCTGAAGGCTCCTTGTAAGCCTTTAAGAGAAATACAAAGGAGCAGAATTGCCTAGCTTCAGTCTTCTAAGCACTTCTCTGGGCTGCAAAACCACTGGCAGAGGAGATATGCCTTTCATTCAGGGTTCCTGTTGCTCTCCTGAGATTCACCAGCGATGGGTGAGAAGACCTCATGGTTTTCCCCACACACTGATTGCAATTCCCTCCCCTTTCTATGCATAGCTCCAAAGTCACAGCAATGCTGGCCTACGGTATACAGAGCAAGCGTCTCCCATCAGCTGCTCTTGTCTCAGTTTCACATCTCCTGCTTAAAAGTAGTGATCTTGTGCTAGCCCTTGTCCCATGAAAACAGACGTGTACAAGGCACTGCAAGATGAGTCATAGAATCACAGAATGTGTTGGGTTGGAAGGGATTGCCCAGATCCAGGTGCAGGACCTTGCACTTGGCCTTGCTGAACCTCATGAAATTCACACAGGCTCACTTCTCCAGCTTGTCCAGGTCCCTCTGGATGGCATCCTGTCCCTCTGGCATGTCAACTGCATACTCAGCTTGGTGTGATTTGCAAACTTGCTGATGGTGTTGTTGATCTCACTGTCTGTATCATCAATGAAGATGATAAACAGCACTGGTTCCAGTATGGACCCCTGAGGGACACCACTTGTCACCAGTCTCCATCTGGACATCGAGTGTACTGTGAATGGTTGTTATTATCAGTAAATGCTTACCATTCTCCTACCTGATCTCCAGTGCTGAAGTCCTAGAGGGCAGCAGCTGTCCTGATGCACATCTATGCTTTAAACACTTAAAGAAGTGCCCATTCCCCACAGGCACTCACCAGGTTAATGGCAATACACAGTTCTGCTTGCAGCTAACAAGATTTAAATGCAGGCTAATGACTGCATGTTTTCACTTTAATCAACACACAAATAGCCCTTTTATTATTATGTTGGTGTTTTTTAACTCCAATTTAATTTATAATTGAATTATGCTCCAGACTTTAATTGGTGATATAATCCACATCTCAAATTCCATGTTCACTTAGTGCTTCACACTAACCTTTTTGGCAAGGGGCCTGAGTAGCCCAGCGATCAAGTCAGTGTGCAGGCGCTGGGTTCAACTCTTGATCTGAGCACTGAAGAAACACATTTAATAGCCGCAGGATAATCTTCCTGGGGAGTTCTGCGTTGTTTCCACAGGCTCCCTTTCACCACACCCTGCACTACAAATCCCATGCTGGGAAGGGAAAAGATCATAAAATCATTTAGGTTGGAAAAAACCTTTAAGATCATAAGCTTTTGAGAATCCAATTTGGTAGTTGCACATGCTAAACACCCTCTTCCCCTGCCTTAATTTTGTTCCCTTCATTAAATGTCACCATTCTGACAGCCAAGCTTTGGCAGGAGATTGTGTGAGCTCTCCTGACCCTGTTCAATGCTAAAGAAGTTAGCTAAGCTTAAATTACTTTTCAGCATAGAGGGCAATAATGCAGAAACAGGTGGATTCATAAGATTTTGCCTGTGCCCTGAAGCTGATTGCTCAGAGGCATGTGGGTTTCTGCCTCCTCCTGAAGTCCACGGAAATTGGAGTTTGGTTCTAACTTACACAGTCTCCAAGGTAATCTTCCCTTTAGCCCGTTCATATGGGCAGTGGTGTTTCTGAATATGCGGTTTTGTCGAGGTGCCTTAACATTAACCATGAGTAGCTGAAGTGTTGGAATGTAATTTTTCTATATGAGGTGTCAAGTGATACTTGAGCATCACATTAGTGAAAATGTGTTAAGTAATACGGCTTTGAGGATTTTTCTTTCACTGGTGAAGACCTAGCTGAGGCCAGCTCTTGGTGTGGCAGTTATTTAGGATTCTTAGCAAAAAACATAGAGCTAATATGGGGAGCCCTGGTCTGGGAAAGCTGGAGGGCTGGTTTTGGGCAACCCAGGTCTTGGCTAACAAGTTATGGATGTCTTCAATGTTGAGGCTTCCTAAATGACAGTTTTGAACCGTTAGTAAGTTTTACTCAGATGTTGTCAAAGGCCTAAGAGTGCCATTCTTGGGAAGACCCCAAATTTCTTGCTGTACTCAAACCTATCCTTTCTCAGCTGTGGGGGCAGCAGGCAGTGCCTCTCTGGCAGAGCTGGGATTGGCACCTGACTCCCTGCTGAGCATACCTTGATATAAATTTTCTAGCAGATCAGTTGAGGAGCATTTATAGCATTTTTCTGTTCTTTAGGTAAAACTAGCAAATGTGAATACTCTTTAACTCTCATACTCTGTAAATTCACACAAAGAAAAATATAAAGTGGAATCAAAGAGAATGACAGACTCCCTGGGAAGTCTCCTAGCCAGGAGATCATTTCCCTTGCTCCCTGCCAATGATTGCTTTATGGGGTACATTGAAGTCTGATCAAGAGCTCTTGGCTGGTACAAACCAATGCTGGGTACAAATGCTGTGTTAATATCTGACAAGAGAAGTGAACAGAAACTGCCCTAAGTATAGCCCCTGGCTGTGTATGTATGATGTTGGCTGCTCGATCCTTCCGGGGTACTAGCACAGATACAAAACCCTATCTTCATTGAGTTGGCTGGTCAGCTGCTCTGGGAAGCCTGAAACACATTCTGCATCCTGATGCAGGGTTAGGAGGGATGATTTTGGCAGCGTGCACATCTCCTGGTGATATAGCTCTGTTCCCAAAATAGGACAGCTTCAAATCCTTTGCTCCCCGAGGCCCCGTGACTCATTTCAAGACCCACGCCACGAGGACCAATGGGCCTGAAAAACATCTCCTACCATGTGAAAACATGAAGAATTATTCCACGAGAGCTGTCCCAGCCTTGGGATCTGCCTGGATGTCTCAGGGGGTGTCACTGAGGGAGTAGTTAGTGGTGGATTTTAAGCTCACTGGTGACTTCTCTGTGCTCCTTTATGAATGCTCCTAGTGCACGTTAATGCACAATAGTTTATTCCACTTTCAAACTTGCTTCACCTAAAGGCACTTGTGTTTTCTGGCAGGGTATCCATTAGGGAATGAATGAAAGGTAGTTAGTGTGCTATAAAAAATCACACCCTTGCTTATTGCGCACTAACTTCACTTTATATGTGGAATGTTCCAGAATGAAGAGTGTTTTCACTTTAATCAATGCACAAACTGCCATTTTATTATTATGCTTTATTTTTTTCTGTTGTAATTTATGATTGAATTATGTTTCAGACTGGAGCATAAAAAATACTTTTATTCCTGTATAACTACTCCCCTTTGGAAGCAGAGTCATTATAATGGAATAAAGTCCATTTTATTCCAGAACAATGTAGTGCTCTCTACCGCCAGCAAAGGCCTGAATGTTGTAATTTATAAAGAGGGAAAAGTAAGGTTGAGAACAGGGGGAAAATTAAAGCAAGGATAGTTAACTGATAAAGGTCTTGAGAATATCATGCACGTGAGGACTGAATATAGCCCATAGTAAAGAACACTAAACATCCACAAACTAAATAAAAATAATAAAAATGCCTCCCGCCTTCCCCTCATACATCTTAGGAGAGAGAAAGGATTGATGTCTCTTGCTGGGAAGTGAATTATTCAAACTCCTGTCTTGCAGGGAGTTCCTATAGTTATGAATCCCACTTTTCTTTGTGGTTGCCAAGGCAAAGGTAGCCTCTGGTTCTCCACAGGAGAAAGTCACCCTTGGCACTGTGTTCCCCCTTGCTGCCAAACACCATCTCCCTCTTTGCCAGCTCCTTGTCCTCCAGGTCTTGATGCCACCTCAGGCAAGGTGCAGCAGAAGCTCCCCAAGGCTAAGCACTAGCTGTGCTGCTGCCTGGGGCTGGGCCGTACAGGCATATGGGGGGTGTATCCCTCAAAAATTGATGTGCAAGAGGTCTCCCGAGCTGTCACGGGTTCTGTGCTCCTCTCTGTAGGATCTGCTTTAGTCAAAGCATTTCAAATTTGTAATGGCAACTCAAAATCCCTCCTCCAGAGCTACCAAAATGCAGTCAAATAGCTTGCTGAAGTCACTAGCAAAACCCCAAATCCCACGTTTAACAGGACCTAAACACATGCTTTTTACTCCTTAAAGCAGTGAAGCAGTATTTTAACCAGAGGGCAGTTACAGTTCGCTAAATTCAGCTACAAAAGGAAATGCAATCACCTTCAATGTGCCGGTTTGTTAGTAATGGGCCAAACGATCACATTTGTCACACCATTAGTGTGCTTTTACACTTCCTGGAAAAGGACCGGGTGAGCTTTTAGGATGCAGCGATAAGAAAGAGGTGTTGGGTTTATTTTGTTTTTTTTTTTTTAATCTCCTGTTAATAATTCCCCATGTGGCAATCAATTTGATCTTGCTGAGGGCCAGGAATTGTCTTTCAGAGATTCTATGCTTTTTCTCCCTTGTGCTGTGAGGGATGGTACCTTATCTCATACCCCTTACCCATCTCCACTCCAGGATCAGAGTGCACAAGATCACACAGCCCTGCTGTGCTGCTGGAATTGCCTGGAGAGAGGATAGAGAGCTACTGGCCAGGGAAATATGAGGGGAAACATAGCCTGCATTTCTGTTAGAATCATAGAATAGTTTCAGCTGGAAGAGACCTTGAAGATCATGAAGTCCAGCTTTTTTCCCAGCCCTATCAACCTACTAAATGATGTCCCCCAATGCAACATCTAGTTGTCTCTTAAACACTGTTGTCCCATTTTGAATCAGAGCTGGCCCTGGGGTGGACTGGGGTAGGAGAGCAGGTGGGTAGTTGGGGTTTTGCATGAGACTAATATCGTGATGCTGTACTGAGAGAGTACCTGATGTTTTTTGGAAACTCTGGTGTGTGTTTCAAGTGGATGTGCTGGTGAGATGTGGGCAGATCTCCTGCCACTGCTGCATACACAGCTTGAGGAACAGCCCAGTCAGGCTGCAGTGCTGAGACACCCTGTCTCACCACATCAGGGAGGGCTGTTCTCAAATTGACCATGTGGCTCCCTCGCTGACCCCACACATCTTCCAGAGGTGTCTGTCAAGATCATGCACATCCTATCCTGGAGGTGCCATTAATGCCAACACCAAAACAGCAAGATTGTCTGACAACAACCTGACTCGTTTCGGCTCAGCTTTGATTTCCAGTCGTGGGCATCCTGCACAGGCAGCATATGTGCAGAGTGATAAGGGCCTTCAGAGGAGCTCCAGAGAGATAATGGACTGGTGTTCGCTCCACGGTGGCTGTACAACTAACAGTGGGCACCAGGGTGGCAAAGGGAATTTATGTGATATGTCAACTAGATACAATATCCTTCAAGATATATTGTCTCTTTCTTGAGCAGGGGTTAGTGTGCCTCATAAAACTTTTGGCTATACATAAGGAAAATAAGTATTAAAAGATTTAGGTATAAATTCTGGCAGGATCAAATAAATCCAGCTGATTCTGGTAGGTAGACTCTGCCGTGTTTGGGAAAGAGGAGTCTGTGGGATGAGGCCTTAACAGACCTTTCTCTGCACTGTGAGTGTTTTAAAAATAGTGACTCCAGAGGTGACCTGCTCCTCAGCCGGGGAGAGGCTGACCTCCTGCCTGCAGGGTCTGCTCCACACCAGAGCAGAGCTGTTTACAGGCTGTCTGAGGATCCTTCATATGACCTTGCAAGCTGGGCAGACACTGTCATTCTTGGATGAAGTCTCCTTCACAGAAATGTGTGGCAGCTTTGAAAAGCCAGAAAAGCTCCTGCCTTGCTGCAGGCACTGCTTTAGTTACTTGAGTCCAAGTGAGGAAGACCCTGCCAGTTTTGCCTGCTTTTGAGCACTCCTCTTTGGCTGTTGTCACTCATATTTTCTTTACAAATCTATTAGCTTTACTAGGTCCATTAAATGGCCATTAGGCTACCCATTAGCAGATGCTGTTGATGTTTTCACACAGACGTCTAGGGATAGGCTCCTTCTTTGTAAAAGACAAGGAGAGAGAGGTGGGATTAGAAAGCCTGGACCAGGGTTGTGGTGTGAAAGAGCCTGAAAGGAGAAGGAGAAAAGCCAGTGCCAACTGCCCTTCACACAAGAGCGAAAAGGCTCTTGGAGGGTGTGTGTGCAGAGCAAGGTAATTGGAAAGAAGGCTGAATTGAACCAAGTAAATCCTGGTGTTGGTTGTTCACACATCAGTGGAAGGATGATAGTCCCTGACTTAACGGCTTCCTTCAGATTCTCCGCCCCTCACCTCTCTTTGGCACCAACATCACCACAGGAACACAACTCAAAAAAACCCAGTTAACCAGAATAACTGTTTGCAGCACAGGATGCTCCTGGAGAAACCAAGAGGAGCACCTAAAAGCTGGTACTCCAGATCACAGACCCTGCCCACTTGCCAGGCAACTGTCTCGACAGCTGCAGGGCTGTGCTGGGCTCTTTGCAGCATTGGGACTAGTCCAGGCGTGCACAGCTCAGGCTGGCATCAGAACAGCTTTCATCGTGAGCAGAAATCATGCAGTTAACCCAGCTTCCATCCACTCCATGCTGCTACCCCTTCACATTTCGTGTCACTTGGAATTAGCTGGGTCCTTCTTGCAGGCATACTGGTGGGCAGGACAAGTTCCTCGTCCTTATAGCCCACCTGAAAGGCAAGGGCCTCCATTGCCTAGGGTCGGAGATGCAGGCTTGGGTGGGTTTATGAAGGGACAGCAGCAGTGTCCGCAAGGGGGAGAGTAACAATTATGCTTCAAAAAGTGGTGAAAATTGGGAAAGAGTTGACTACATTGTAAAAGCGATAGTCCTGAGCAGATACTGATGTATGACTGAGAAAATACCAAGTGGATTTATACTGGAAAGCTCTGCCAATACCCCTGGTCCTACCCTGCAGCATTGTCTCAAATTCCAGTTCTTCTTATCTTTTCCTAATAAGCATATGTGCACACACACGGAGTTTTGCCAAAGCATCCTCTGTCCTGACCCTCTTCGCTGGCAGCTACAGTGGTTCTGGGTATCCCTAAAGTCTGAGCAGAGTCAGGCAATCATGCTGAATTGTGTTTAGTGGAGCCAGGTTATTGTAATGCTGAAAAATGAGGACAAGATTGAGGCCATCAAGCTCATTTTTATTGTTCGTTGGAACTCCAGATGTGAAAGCTAATGGATTTGGATTGGTTGCTAGCAGCAAAGCCTCATCAAAGATTTTTTTTTTTTCTTCCTAAGGGCATTCAGCGCAATTCGCTGATTGATTGGAGGCTTCAGACAGTTTGACTGTGGATCTGTGTTTGGGCTGGATCAGGCGCTCAAGAGGAATTCCAGCCTGCTGCCTTCAGACTTGTGCAGAAATACGGCAGCCTCAGCTCTAGCATGCTGGGAAGCTGTCAATGAAGAGAGATACCTTGCTGGGTATCGGCAATGGGGAGGAAGAGGAAGACAGACAAATCTCAGGACTAGCCAAAAGGGCTTCCCCAGCAGAAGATTTTCTTTTGGGACAAAGGTGCGAAAACGGTATTAAGCAAATGGACAGCACAGGCTTTGAGGAGTACAGAAAGATCCAGAAAAACATCCCCTGCTGGGAAGGTAGAGGTGGCTCTGAGGAGGAGATGATGAGGTGTCTGGAAGATGCTCACAGTTTAGGTAGTGCAGTTGGGCCAGAGGTAGGTATCAAGATGTGTTCTGTATGTGGGACGATGAGGGTTTGTAGGGGTCACAAAGGACTTAATGTGACTCAGGTGAAACATATGCTCTCAGAGTTCCTGATTAGTTTTACAACTTTTACTAAAAATCCTTCTCTCTATCAGGAAGCCAGATGAGTTACAGATCTGCATGTGCCTGTCAGGTGCCTGCTGCTGTCATGCGAGCTTATCTTCTCTTGGCATTCATTTGGGTAGTTTGCTTCTTTGTCTGCAGCACAAGTAGTTAATCACACGGAGAACCTAATTAGGTGGTAACAAACCCAGGTGTCTTACTCCTCTCAGTGTAATAGGACATCTGCCACTGCTCCAAGAGCACTTTACAATGACTGACTAACAATGGCTGTAATGTATGGTCATGAAGAGAGAACAGCTTCTTTTAGTGCCTCAGCTAGGATGTTGTTAGTTGGGAAAGGCTGAACTCCCAGTTGCTTTGCCCTGTGCTGAAATCCCATAGGTGCCTGGCTGCCAGGCAAGGGGAGCCCGATTCCGAATGGCATGGGTGAGAGAGATGCAAGGAGCTGCTGGGAAGCACAGGACAGAACTGGAGAGCACTGGCTGAACATAAGCTTACCTTGTAAAATGCTTTGGACAATTTTATTCCAGCAGAATGAACTTATATCAGCTCAGCAGTTCACCTGACATGGCTACAGAGCCTTTAATCCAGTCCTAATAGCCCCAGGATCAGATTTAGTGCATAGTGCAACCATACCCTATGACTCCCACGTGTACAAAATCGTCTGTTTTTTCTGCCTGGCACCCAGGTGGGCTGGTGTGGCCGTCACTGAATTCTGGTCTGCTACTTGCATAGGACTGCTGGATACTGGCTGGTCCCATGTTGTGGCCAAATCTTGCTATACGTACTGGGTTCTCAGTAAGACTGAGCAAATCATTCATAGATAATAATCTGGCAGATGCATTTCACTTCTCTCTCTGTCTCAGAAAGGAGATTATAATCTTCTCAAACCAATGCCTTCAGCCTTTATCTGCAAATGCATTAGTTCTTCAGCCTGCTGTTTAAATAGAGCTGTGCCACCCTGTTGTGGCTGGGTGACAGCCACATCAGGTTACCTCTGCTCCCACCTTCCATCTCCCTCTCCACTCAACTGCAGGAGCGTAAGTCTGGCTTCTAGGGCTCGCAGGAAGAAAATCAGCAGTTCCATTTTGCATTTGTCTTTCCATATGTTCATGTAGCCTTTGTACCCTCAGAGAAGTCCTGGGAGCAGAACTTTCCCTTGTGTGGTCACAATAGGCTCTGTGCCCTACCCCAGCAAATAGCCAAAGCTAGTGGGTAAGAAGGAGACATCAATTCTAATTGTGTGGCATTACACCATGACAAGGTGTAGGATGTTTCTTCCTGACCCAAGCTGCTGATCGGCAAAAGCCCTGAAGCATGAGGATTAATAAGTCTGCCAACATCTATCTTAACTAGCATAATTGAGAAAGCTGTTTTTATTCGTACTACTGTCTACTTCCATCTTTTCTGCAATGTGCTGAACCATATCACTCTAACTGAACAGGATACAAATCCATTTCGCAAATCCATAGCTCCTTCCCTAACCACAAGCAAACACTTTCTCCTTATCTTGCTGACAAAAGCGCTGTGGAAGGAGAAGTATAATGGGGTGTACTTGGTGTGCGTACCTCCCCCAGGCAAGGAAGGAATTTTGCAGCACGCTTCAATGAGATGTTTGAAATCCCTCTTGTTTAAATTGTCCCAAATTTGTTGGTGCTTAATCAAAGTTAAGCCACATTCTAGGTTTTTCTCCTTCCTTTTCAGCAACTAAGGAAATTTCATGCTCGTGAAGCTCAGTGACTAATAGCAGTTAATAGCGTAGCAGCAGATGGCATACAAGCTCTGTTAGCTTCTACACTCGCTGTGCCAGTGCCCCCCACAAAGCAGCCCTGCTGTTTCCATCCAGAGCCTCACACCCAGCTCTTCCAGTGTCCCCTCCTGCCTCGTAGCCCCCCAATATCTCTCAGCCCAGGGCTCCCCATGCCAACGCTGCTGGTGCCCCTCTCGGATCGCTCAGCTCCTGCAGCTCTCTCAGCCTGGGGATCCCCTGACCAGCTCTGTCAGTGCCCTCCCCCTCCTGCCCTGCATCACCCCTTGCTAATCTCCTTTTGTTTTCCTTAGCTCGGTTACTCCTTGCCAAGACACTTCACTTGTGTACATTGTGATTATACTGAAGATACCAGCAAAGGCCCCTCATCAGTTATTCTGGCTTTGTGACTACAGAACCAGCAAATGATAAGGTCTCTCCTATTTCATAAACATAAATGTCACGGGTCTTACTCTGCAGCTCTTCTGAACTCCGCACTTACTTTGAAACCAATGGGAGCTCTGCACACAAAGCAGCTCCCAAATAATCAGGGTCTGTCAGCTCTATAATGTCACAAAATATTCCATGTGTGCAAATATTTGGATTATTATTTATTGGGTGTCAACAAAGTGCAAATATCAACCCGCCCCAGAGATACATTATAACTTTCCAGTGTGGGAGGACAGGGGAGAGCATTGCATGCTCATAAACTGGCCATGTGCCTGATACCAGCGCTGAACGCTTGTGATAATACACGCTGCCTTTCAAGTCCTTGCCATCAAAGGATTTAAAAAGAATTCATGAAATAAGGCTGACATTTTCATTTAGAGGTGGCAGGCAGGTGGAGGCATTACGTCTCTAATTTGAGGCACTCTGGATATGATTTCCAGAAAGTTGCTTTCCATAGTTTTCATTTGAAATTGGAAGCCTGGGGCAAAATTAAGAAGATAACTCACAGAGCCACTCCCTTGAGATCTTGCAGGGACTGGTTAGTGTTCTAACCCGTTTGCTGTTCCTCCTGTCTGTTTTGTTGACTGGTGTGGTTTAACCACATCTTTCCAGAAGGTTATAAAAGGCCACAAGGGTTTTGTCTGTGTATTGCTTGATGAAGTTGGATGCTGAAGCCACCTGAAGCTCTTGGTTCTCCTTCCTGCAATTACTATTTGCCCCATAAGCTTGCTAAGCACTGCTGTCTCTGTCTCAGAGTTTGAAAACTCATGACATTGCCAGAGAAGGTGATTTTCAAGTCACTGACAGATGCAGTCGGGCAACCCGATTGTCTTGGCTCACAGACCTGGACTCCTGTCCCAGAACTTTCTTTCATGGCAGGTGACGCTTGTTGATCCATGAGACTAGTTTTTCACTTCTTGATACAAGGCAATGAGATGTGAATATGAAAGCAAATACCGGCTATGCCAAGAAGAACGTGACCTTTCTATTCTTATCAGTTGCAAGTTTGAGATTGCTCTTTTTCTCTCTTATTTTTTTAAGATTTTGGCACCTTCTGTATCCAGAAGGAAATATTTTATTAGAAAGATTAGTGTCTTGGATGCCTTGTGGCACCCTCCAGCCAGCAACAAAGCACACCACAAATTAAAAATGGAGAGGACCCTCCCCCAGGGAACAAGGAAATAGAACCAGTGGGAATCATTTTTAGCTTCTTCAGTGTCTGTATACTTTTTCAATGTCTGGAGTGTTACCGATTCTTATAGCTCTATGTCTTCAGGCCCTGCTGTCTGTCATGTGGAATGCGAATCATACGCTGTTGGTGAGCAAACAGCTTCAGTTAATATTGGAAGCTCCCACAGACTTTTCTCCTAAACCCATAGCATCACAAGACTCAGAATTACCCATCTGAAAGTCCAGGCATTTCAAAGGTGAGAGGAAGATGTCTTAACGTATCTGCCCTGGAAGGTTAGAGATATAACAGCTTCCAGCTGTTATTCAGAGCTTATGCAGCAGAGCTTGTGCGCAGTCCTTATCTGTTCCAGTGCAAAGTCAGGCAGCTTAAACAAAGCTTTTCCTCTGTAGGATTTGGAACAGGGGGACACCAATGACCAGTTCCCATGTCACAGCTGAGAGAACTGTATCCTCTACTAAAGAGGAATAACAGAGCTAAACCTGGTAATTTGAACCACTCTACTAGATTTCATAGCAAATATTTGTACCATCAATGCCACCTCTTCATAATATGCCAAAACTAAACCCATCACTGTCAACTTCAAGGCGTAAGGCAACAAAAGACTGATATTAACAGAGAGATAAGCTGAAAGATTGCTGTAGCCTTATGCATTTTCTTCAACTTGTGAGTAAAGTTGAGTGAGAAAAGAGGTGAAAAATAATTCAATGCAGCTTGAAGTTTGCCCAGACAGACAGAAGTCCCAAGAAAGCAAAGACTCAGGAAGGTAGAAAATTGTACTGTGAAATACTAGAGGAAGAGACTTCCATGACTGGCTCTACTACCTCTCTTGCATCACAATTCATGGTGAATTTTCCCTGTCCTGTCTTGTCTCATGGAGATGGCAAAAGGATTTTCACTTAACGCAAAATGTACAGTGTGACAAGTTTTGGCTTTTGGTGGAGACTGAAAGGTAATGCTATTATGTAAGCAGTCATAATAATAATAATAATTAGTATTATTATTCTGAGTGAAGAATAATTTTTTCTCAACAGGGGGCAAGTCAGCCAAGTTAAATTCAATCTCTCCTGAGGGATTCTAGGAAATTGCCTCAAATTCCTTCACTTTTACTTCCTTTTTTTTTGTATTGAACACTGCTCAGGAAGTACAAAATTGCAGCTATGTCTGTATTTTTAACCCTTTGTCTTAGAGGTTGGCACACCGTATTCAGGGATAGGGTAAAGCATCGTTTCCCTTCATATGTTATTTTGCTGCCTGCCGTCCCTCTGGGTATGCTCTCCAGCTGCTCCAACCCTTTCTTTACAGCTCCATTGTGGTTTTACCCCAGCTGGCAACCAAGCCCCATGCAGCTGCCTGCTCACTCCCCCCTGGTGGGATGGGGAAAAAATCAGAAGAGTAAAAGTGAGAAAACTTGTGGTTTGAAATAAAGACAGTTTAACAGGTAAAGCCAAAGACATGCGCAAAAGCAAAGCAAATCAAGGAATTAACTCACCACTCCCCGTCAGCAGTCAAGTGTTCAACCAGCTGCAGGTAAGCAGAGCTCCATCATGTGTTTGGTGAATTGGGAACACAAATGCCATCACTACAAACAAGTCTCTCCCTTCTTCTTCTCCCAGTTTTTCATGTTGAGCATGACATCATATGGTCTGGGATATCCCTTTGGTCGGTTGGGGTCAGCTGTCCTTTCCCAACATCTTATGCACACCCAGCCTACTCACTTCACAGGGCAACATGAGAAGCTGAAAAGTCCTTGACTTAATGTAAGCGTTGCTCAGAAACAACTAAAACATCAGTGTGTTATCAACATTATTCTCACATTAATCTGGAACACAGAACTATACCAGCTACGAGGAAGAAAATTAACTCTATCCCAGCCAAATCCAAGACAAGCACCAATGCACACAGGTTTGATAGATGGTCCCCATCTTTCCATCCAAGTTTTCACGGTGATTTTTTTTATACTTTGAAGCACTGTAGCACTGCCCATTGAGAGACGTCAGAGATCAGCAGCAAATCTTCATTGCACACTGCCTACAGCCAGCCTCAAACCAGAGAGTGAAGGACACAAGGGGAAATGAGAGATATGGCCTAGGCAAGAGTTTATGCGTATGTGTACCATCCTCTTTGGAAGCCAGTACCAACTCTACAAACTTTAAAGCTGTTATCCCCTGGGAATGCTGCTGAGTATGTTGTTGTGACTTGATCCAGGTATTTGAGAAAGCCATGAAAGAGAGTGATGCCATTATTTTTGAGCCACAACTAATCTATCAATAAAACAGAGATTGTTGAGGAAACTTGTTTTCAAGGAACAACAACAATCATTCATTTAGGCACAGCTAAGGAACTGAAATGGAACAATTTGAAACATGACATCTTAAAATAAAATGTCTTTAGATAGAAAAAACCCAGATAAATAAGCCAGTAGCCGGTACCAGGCTTTTCCAGGAAGTGTATGAAAAACAGGCAGGTACAGAGAAATTATTTCTGTGGGATGTGCTTCAATCCCTCCAGGGATCGACAATTTATGGACTACCTGTGTCAGACATTGTTCAGCCCACTGAACAGATACTCCATATTGTTTCGCTCCAGTTGAAGAGTTTGTTTAATCCCTTTTATGGTGTTTTTTTCTGCCCAACATAGGATAAGGTCTTTACTCTGCAACATCACACTCCTCAATTTAATTGTTGTGGCTAGCTGACAGATTCTGGGTGTCTCAACAGCCTTGGGAAATAGACAAAACTAGAAAGTATTGTTTTTCTCCAGTGAAATGTAAACCTGATTAGCATTCTGAAAATCCAGGTTGGGGATTTTTTTATTATCCCCAGCCTCTGTTACATGTGCGAGATACCTCTGGGGATGTTGCTGGACAACACTCTATTCTTTCACTGGGCTATTGACTACCTGCCAAAGAAGATTTCTCTCCAATTGGACACTTCTGAAGATTTAGACACTGTCCCTATCACAGCTGGTGGTGTCTAGTAAAACAACGTGGTTCATTTGCTACACGCTGCCTGGGTCACTGGGGAAGTCAACTATGTGAGACTATTAACACCCCATAAAAATATTTTCTTAGCTTCAAAGCACTCTGGACTGAAACGTCAGCACCACTGTGGTGATGGGCTGCCTGAAGGCTGCTGTTGTGAGCATAGTGTGCTGCTGACCCTTTGCAAAACAAAACAAAAGAGACAGTGCCTAAAAAGCAAAGCTTCAGGGCAGTACTGAAAATTTCTTGTGGAAGCATGAGCAGCACAGTTCCCATGGCCTTGAAAAACCGTAGGCACACTAGCTACACCTGCACTTACAGAGAATAGCATGCTAAGCTCATCACCTCCTAAATTTTATGTCCTGATCTATCAAGTTTTATGACAGCAAAGATGATTATTTGCATAATAATGTGGCCTATAGAAATGAAGTAATTCCCTGTCTACTGTAGGATGATACTCTTCCTTTATATTGTTCAATAAATACCTGCCTTAGGTTCTCCAGCATAGGCTGCATTTGTGCTGCAAAATAATGTAACTCAACTGACCACATAAAGGTTTGGTTTGCTGGAGGTTTGCTGAATTAAGTGACATAGGCATCAGTTTCCAAAGCCGTAAGAACTTTCATTGATTTACCTGAAAATTGGAGGGTTATTGTGTCTCCCTGCAGATCTGACAGCTGCATGGTTAGCTCTGCTCATTACCAAACTGTCTTTGGCACCAACAGCCACGGTATGGCACAGCCTTCAGTGCTGCCTTCTCAACACTTGGGTATTTTGGGGGGTACTTGGATCTCAGTGACCTCCATGTTGCACTGGCTTCATTGTTTGTTAAAAGCTAATATGGGCACATCTGTTTGTGCTGCTGTTATTCCTTTAGTGACGTGATAATGATGTGATGACACCTACAATGAAGTGTAGTTAAACCAATGCTGCTGTGGGTGGAGATCTTTCAATCATTTCATATCTGGCGTGGACTGGTTATGTTAATTAGCCAAAGCACCATTTCTGTGCAGACTGAGGTCTAGGCTACAAGGTTGGGAAAGTGTATAGATCATCCTGACCACTGAACCAATTATGGTTTTGCTCTAGCCTGTAAAGTTCATAGAGATGTGAACCATGACCACTGTGTTTAGGCTAATAATGTCACTCATGAAGATGGGGAGTCATGTTCCTCTGATTCTATCCAAATGCGTAAATTGAAGTGGTATGTTTCTGAGTATGGTATCTTCGTAAATAAAGGAAGCCTTTATTCATACAGTTTGGAAGTCACCCTATATTGGATACTTCTGCTGGTTTCTAGGGGATGCTGCTTCCGCGGACACTGATTGTGGTTGGAGTGCTATGTAGTGCTTCATCATGCTTCGATGTTTATTCCTATTCTTTTTTTTTCCTTCCTTCTATTACTTCCTTGCTGTTCAGTCTGAGCCTGGCTAGTCCTGAAAATGGAATCATTTCCTGGGATGAAGCCATGTAAGCAACAAACTGTCCTTGTAATAAGAGAGAGCCAGTAGGAGGAGAAAGAGAGAGAAGGACATATGTTGTCTCAAGCCAGTGACATGAGCCAGTGTCCTCTGGCTGAGAGTGTGAGCTGTCCATGTGTCCTGCCTGCAGCACCAAGTAGAAGCTTCTGTTGTCTTCCACTGCCTTGGGCGTGTTTGCCACAGCTGTCACAAATCCAGCACAAATCTTAACACATACTGTATCGGAGCAGCTGTTCCAGACTGAATTGCCTCTTTTGTGTTCCCATGGGGGGCTATTTTGGAGGTGGATCCTCAGCTCCACTCTATATCAGCTATGGGTGTGTCGCTCAAGGGCAGTTATCAGTAAACCTGGAAGGCTGGTTCTTTTTCTGATGGGGGAGATGAAAATGGGCTCAACACATGGAAACCAGCTGGTATGGGAGCAGAATTGGCCCAAACAGCTCTGGCTTAAAAGAGGGAGCAGCATGGAGGGAAAGTGTTGGGAGGGTGCAGGAGAGGGAAGGAGAACTGTAGAAGGGAGATAGTCATGTATATAGAAGAGTGAGGAATAAGCATCAGCTACATCTCCTTTTTCTGAGTGATTCTGATAGCGAGGTCCTTCACTGACCTCAGCTCTTGTTGTCCTGGGGTTGATATGACCTTCTTGCTTCCCTGATTTAAAGCATTTTTTATTCTATCAGTGGCCTGTTCCTTCTCCCCAACCCCAGCTCATTTTTTCTTTTACAGTATGTTAATGAGCAAAGTGCTTATGCAAATGAGAGACAGAAACAATCACTTTGAATAAGGAAGGAAATTGCCAGGGTAGAGACAGAATCCAACTTCACTCCAGTAAGTGTCTCTCTACTTTGGCTGTCGTGATGTCCCTCTTGCTTTACACTACACCTGAAAATCACAATGTGTGTTGGTTTTTTTTAATTTATGTGCCCTAATATTAACACCGATACCTGACTTTTTGGTAATACTTTTATACCTCTTCATATGCCTATAGAATTGTACAAGTATTAACACCAATTTTCATTTTCTTGCTGTACAAAGATAACCCAAAGGGGAGAAGGCTTTAATCTCTCCCTAGCTTGCTATCTCTATGCAAATTTTGTGTCCATTTCTAATTGTTCATTTAGAAAAGTGATTTTATGCTGTTTTATCAGTCACTCTTTGTGCAAATGCTGTCACACTAACGTAAAAGTGCTGGAAAGCTGTGTAGCTTAGTCAAACTGGAGTATTACTTGTATGCAAATAGAAATGAGCCTGCCTTAAGGGGCTGTTCTTTTTTTTTGCAGCATTAAAGCAATGTATGTGCTAGTGTGAGCAAATATTTAGAAATGTCAGAGGTATTCTGGCTAGTACTGCCCCATTTCAGTAGAGAAAAACCTCGAGGATATTTACTGTGAGCATTGTGGGATACAGATGTGAATTCTTTAAGAAAGCTTTTCCTTTTACGGAGATGTTAACTAGCTCCTGAAATGAAGTGTGATTTTGTCAATATTTCTGTAGGAAAAAGGGCAGGCAGAAAAAGATAAGGTGTTTGTATGAAGCTGAGAAGAACTAGCAGAATGCAGGGTAGTGTTTAGGTAAATCAAGGCCCATTTGTTTTCATTTGACTCCAGTAATTAGCTGTATAGCTCACAGCATGGATATCGGGACATTTCTTTGTTTCAACAGTAGGGTCTCTCAAAGCACCTTCTGGCTGTGTGGAGGATAGAAACAGGCTGAAGCTGGGAGGTAAGAATGGGCCTTACTTCTAGGTCAAGAGAAATGTCTGTGTCATGAAAGCTGTAGTCTAGAAACAAAACTTGTGGCAACTTCTTCAGCACTTTCCCATCCAGTATCTCGACAGCAAAATCTGGGGCAACCCAATGCATCTTTTGTAGGAGGGCTTGTGAAAAAAATGTAATGGATGTCATGTAGCTCCTGTCCTCCCTGTCTTACAGCATTCAACATAGAACTATACCTATGGATGTGCATAAATGGGCAGAAGTAATGACTTGGGGTTCTTTCAGAGTTTCACCCCTCCCCCAAAATTCTTTTTTTATTGCCATCATTTGAATTTTGCTTTATTGTCTCATATAAAAATGTAGTTCATCCACTTCTTCAGCTTCCAGGGTAGATGAGACCTGAATGTCTAATGTAAACCTTAGTTCCATGAAACCAAAGAAGCTTAAACTCCTGCAGATTTGTGTCTCAAGACTGAGTCCTGTGTAGGTCTTTCAGTATTTGTTAACTGCCAAGCACACAAAACAGCAGTTCTGTCCATAAAGACATTAAAAATCCTTCTTCTACCTGTCTGGTTTTTGCACAAAACTACTCAGAGGTTAATATATCTTTGAGACTTGTGCCTCTCTACGAAACTGGGTTGAAACTGGCCAATTAACTTAGTGGCTACTATGAGAGACTCACATACAGACGGTAGGATCACATGATCCAGAGAAAAACGGGATAAAATTAAGCAGAAATAGGTACTCTTCGCAAGTGAGCAGGATCATTTTTCATCAGTCACCTCTGCTGGTGGGGAGTGCCTTGAGGTCTTTGGGGTGGCAGCGTGGGGAGAGATTATGCTCGTAGGACACACAGGAGTGCACAGGCCACCCTGCAGGCTTGCCTTGCGGTCCTCATTGCCCAGCAGAGCATAGCCTCACGCATGAAGTGGGTGTTTACCAGTGGGTGAGACACAACCAGGAATTTAAGGTTTGTTTATTTATTTATTTAACATATAGGAGGACTAGATTTAGGGCTAAGCTATTTCATCCCGTTGCTCCCTACCAGACTACGTACACTGGTCTTCATAGCCTATTCACCTCTGTGTTGTCCAGGTGATTTTACATGTCTCCAGCGGCGGCTGGGATTTTGAACATTTTCCTTTGTCTAGCTTAATGAGGTTGCTGAGAAGGGTTGGTAAAGCTTCAGATAAGACTCTTGATTTTCATTTTTATTTTCCAGGCCTTATGTGAATCAGCCCTTTTGAATTCATCCACTAGTACCTGGAAAGAGGCCACCAGCACTTGGGGGTTGACAACATTATTAATGCAAGTCATTATTTGTGAGAACACGCTCCTGGCTCATATGAAGCATGCGGACTCCCACTGTTTCAAAGGAGATGGAAATACCTGCTGTATGCAGATAACCCACCCTCCCTCTGCCCTTTCCTAACCAACAATGACCACCCCTCAAACCTGGCCCTCTCCAGCAGTCCTCTTGATGAGCAACGTGTATCTGCTTAAGGGCCCCTTTGTGAAAATCCTAAGGTTTTACAGCAGTGCCAGGCTAACAATGCGTAATATAATTTACAGACGAATGGGAAATTATTCATCTGGGTTGAATCATAATAAGGATTTCTCAAATTTGAGCAGGTGGAAGAGGGGTGAAACAATAAACAAAACAAAAAAGAAAAATGCTTTGATTTAGCTTGAAACTCTTTTTCTTCTGCTTTCAGTTATTTGGTCCTTTTTAAATTCTTCTTCTTCTTAACAGTGTGATGTCTATATCTGTGTAGTCTCATTTTTTGAAAGAACCAATGGAAATTGTGAAGGTAAAAATAATTACAGACAAGGATGTAAGTGGGCTGAATGCAGTCCAGGTTTATCAAAGTGGACCATCACAGAATAACTAGGTACTTTCTTTGAGGAAGAGAACCGACTTTCTAGAGAGAAAAAAAAAATGTGTCACATCTCATTTATTTTGGGCTTCAGGAAGGTTATACCACATGGGAAATTACTACTGAAGGCTGGAGAAGACGGGGATTAGGCATAAAATTGCAAAGAAGTACTGTGCTGATGAAATTAGCTGATTAAACAAAACTAAGGGACTTTCAAGACAACAGACATATCATGAAGGAAGCATTGGGTGACCTTGAGGATAATAGAAACAGGATGAAATTAGATAGTACAGAGTAAAAGGTTATATTCTTGGGATTAACAGGAGAATTTCTGCTGTGTGCCAGAGTAAATAAATTCATGAATTGGAAATGACAGAAGGGGGAAGCTACCATGGTATTAGTCATCCTGTGATCAGCTAGTACGACTGTGAGCCACGTCCGGGATGCAGGTGAGAAACAAGCAAATGCCATCTTAGGATGAGAAGGATTTCCGAGACAGACAGGGAATTTTTAATGTCATTGCATGAAGCTTCACTGAGGCATTATCTGGAACATTGTCTTCAACAGCAGTCAGTCATGTGGGTAGCTGAGCTCCAGCAGGAATGGACACTGAAGAAGGCTATGCTATGGGGGTGTCCAGGAGAATGACGAGCCTGTCATATGTGAGGAGACTACAAAAGTGCTCCACTTGTGTAAAAAAACAAAGGCTGAGAAGGGATATGATTATTCTCTATAAACACGTTAAGGGGATAAACGTCAAGGAGGGAGAAGAGCTATTTAAACTAAAAGCCAATGTTGGCACAAGAGCAAATGGGTATAAACTGTCCATGAATAAAAGTAGGCAGAAAATTAGAGGAGAGTGAATAACTTCAAGAATGGGGCTCCAGAGCAGCCTGGACAACTGGTATAGATGAGGCATGCATTTACAAAGGTGGAAGGAGGCATAAGGAGTGCCTTTGTGCCCCATTAGGGATGGGTGAGCACTCCCATGGCTTGGAACTTCTTGTGCTTGCAAGGCAGCTCAAAACTTCCCTCTGTTTCTCTCTGTCCCTCTCCCTGCCCCACTAGGAACAGGGCTTGACTCCTCTTGCTACAGTGGAGACAAATGCTCTAACTGCATTTAGGGTGTTGTTTCACCAGTTAAGAAATGTGTTTAGCTAACATGGGGCCTGAAACAGGAAGGATTGGCTTATCTGCCTGTGCAGTATGATATTCTGAAGTCTATTCCATCTCCAAGACCAAAATGAATGGTCATTCTTTCTCTTTTAGTGCTACATTGCAACTTCATTACATCAACTGTGAAGTTGCATGACAAAACTAGCTATGTTTTGGAGGGATATATTTGCTTCTATGCTTTCTTCTTTCCCCTCTGTATACCTCTGATCTGGAATTATTTATTTATGTATTTACAGTGGGGAGAGCAACTCTGCCACTTAATGGATTTCCTGAGAGAGCGGTAGTTTCTTCATGGGCAAAGGAGGGTTAGGGATGGGGATGGTAAGAAAAGCGGTGGGTGAATTGTTCCTTTTCATTTCCCGTTGACTCACTGGTCTCTTCCTTGTGCTTGTGACATGGCTGAATCATCAGGAGAATCCAGGCAGGGCTCCTCTGATCTCATTTAGGCTAAACTGAATTAAAAGAGAAGGAAAAAGACAAAAGCAAGACAAAGAGGGATTTAACTGTCAGGGCAGATTCCGGATACATTCCTTGTGGTAAGTAATCCCAGGTAAGGTGAGTCAAGTGCATCAGAAAGGCATACAGCATACATCTTCATTTCAGTTTGAGAGACGGAGATCAAGATATTGCACGCTCATAAGCAGAGTATTGCTGAACTCTTAAGAATTTCTTTGACTAGTTCAAGCTCTATCTATCACATTTGACATTCACTAACACCTTGGGCTTTTTCAGTTTTTATGCGTCTCTCAGCCACCAATCTCATTTAAATGTTGAATATTGCCTTCACTCTTCGCTGCAAGGTAAGACCCTGTTTGTGAACATCTGTTGTCTTTGTGGTTGCAACGGAGCAATAGAGCGAATGTAAGGAGCTTGAAAACTGCTTGAGCTTCAAGCTTTGAGTATGGGGATGGTACTGATCAGGAGCACAGGGTCCTGAAATCAGCCTCTAACACTGGACTCACCCTAAGGTGTAATTTCTTGTGTAATCATAGATGTATTCCAGCACCCAGAACTAGATTTGAGAAACAGACCAATATGTTTTCTTTTTTTTTTAAAAATGAAAGTACAGGAATGAGTGCATATAGGAACTCCCAGTGTGCTGTTATTTTGTTTTGCGTTGTAACTGTAGTACATTTAAAATAAAATTCAAAGTATCGGTTTGGCTTACATGAGCCCATCCAGGCCTTAAACTTTCATTTGGTGAGTTATTTTATTTCATCTGAAGACCTGAAGAAGTCATTTGACAGCCCAGGCTGCATCTCCCCTTGGATGGTATGGGTACAGTCATCAAAAATGTAGAGAAATCTTTGAAAGGTGCTGACAAACCTGATAACGGTGGTGGTGCTGCCTTCAAGAGAGACTGGGGAAATAGCTGTCTGAAGCATGTGTGGGTTGGCTGAAGCCTACCTAATGTAGGGTGGTCTAATCTAATTTTAATCGAGACATGGCTGTAGCTCCTACAGCTGTACCTGAACTAGATATGCATTTGCTGGCTCACACACTGCTAGCTTGTAGCTGCTGCAGCACAGAGGTCAGGCCAGGCTGCAAAACTCGTACCCGTGAAACTGCGCACGTTCAGCTCTGTAGTGCCATGACTCTGCTACAGCCAGCCGAGACAGAATTCAAACCACTGTACAGCTTGTATCAAATATTCAAGGGAATTTAGACTAAAAAGAGTTTTTGGCATTTCTGTCTCTTAGTCATGTTAGAGTGGGTTTTTTTTGCTGGAGAACTGACTGCTTGTGTTTTGCCTGTACTTCTCTATCCACAGCATCACAGAGTTAAGGGCAGAATGGATTGCTGTGGTCCATCTCTCATAGCTGTACTCAAAAATAGGCAGTCTTAAACGCCGTCGCCTCTCACCTTCAGTCATTTAAAATTGTATGCAGCTCTTGGAAAAAAAGCCCAGCCTCAAGACACGATAGCCGCAGATGGAGAGACTGCTATATCTTCTAAGTAATATATTAGTATAGTACGTGCAAGTGTTTGGCTTTGGGCTTTTCTAGCTTTGCTTAACATGTCTTTTTGTAATCATGCACTCCTTCAAGGCTTTCCTACAGACCTGCAGTCACCTGCAAAGACAGTATGTTATGCAGAGGTAGGGTAATTGGGAATGAGAGGAGAGGAAGAGCTTTATAAAACTAGGAGGCCTGGAACAATTAAATTCAACCGATTGACAGAGCAGGCGAGATGAGTTGACAGTAGAAAGATAACCTGTTTGTAAATGCAGCCCTATTTTATCTTCCCACCAATTAAATTAAGTTCTCCTTGGCCTTCAGATAAAAAACCCCAAACTAAATAAACACTATTATGCTGCATACATCTTAATACTTCTAATCTTCTGACTAGCAGAGCAAAAAATTAATATCTTCCTGCCTTAGTAAGAGGGAAAACAGATGCCATGGGGAGAAGGAAATGGGAGAGGATGAGCAACACTAGGTTTAAATTTGTGAGTCTACACGCGCATGCACACACACACATGGAGTCAGATGTCACTTTGTGAAAGGATATTTAAACCTTGTTGTAATGCACATGAGTATACCAAAAAGGAAAGCAATGAAAATATAGAAGTTTCACTTTACTTCAGTGACCCCAGGCAAAAGCATCAGCGAGTTTGTCCTATTGCAAAACTAAGGGCCTCCACCTTTGCTGTGCTCAAACTTGAGGATAAACCATACATGTTGTCAGCCCCCCAAAAAATCTATGCCCGCCTTTCTCTGGGAAGATGTGGAGCAAATGAGTCATTTCATACCACTGCTGCCTGCAGGTTCAGGCAGCTGAAGAAAAACCCTGAGCCATTCCAGGGGTGCTGGCAGATTGTCCAGTGCAGCACAGCGTGCCTGTGGTCTGCAACCAGCTGGAATAAAGTCAGGGAAGCCGCCTGTGTGATGAACCTGGCATAAGGCCATTGAGGAGAGATGCTCCAGGAGTCCCAAGGCAGAAGATACTGTGTCCTTCAAAGGATGCCCTCAAAATCTGGGCTGTTCACAAACCCCACAGTTTTAGTCTCCCTTTCTCATGGTACTGAGTGCTCAGCAGGCCAGCTGCGCTACTGCCATCAGAGCCCAACATCCCCACCGAGAGAACGGGAATGGAAGCTGATGAATCAAGGTCAGACTTGACGGGGCTCTAAGCAACCAGAGCTACTTTAAAATGTCCCTGCTCACTG
Source organism: Trogon surrucura (assembly GCA_020746105.1). NCBI lineage: Eukaryota > Metazoa > Chordata > Aves > Trogoniformes > Trogonidae > Trogon > Trogon surrucura. The sequence continues at coordinate 130,173,843 of CM036617.1, read as the reverse complement.
CAGGGTGGTTGGACTAGATGACCTTTAAAGGTCCCTTCCATCCCAAAACATTCTATGGTTCTATGATTCTATGGTTCTATTATTCTATGGTTCTATGAGTATTGCAGAGGGAGGGAGAGGGACAGGCCAGTGGCTGCTCTTCTCACAGCGAAGACAACCACACCCACGTGCCCGGGAGATGCTTGCAACTTCAGCAAATGTCTACCTGGCCTCTTATCCTCTCTCCCTATTCCACCTCCTAACAGCAACTACCAATGCTCTGCACTGCTGACCATGGCTCACCAGACACAGAGGCACTCAGGTTTTTCTTTTGGGGTGTCGGGTAGTGTTTCCTGCTTTTCCCCACTCTCACTCCCAGGCTTAAATCTCGGATGGGAGGGGTGAAACATGTTTGCAGCTCATCCCCTTTCACCTCGGAGGTGCCCTATTCCAATGCAGAACTTGCATCATGAGGGCACACTGTCAAACAAGCCCCAGCACCCTGGCCTGGCTCTGTGGCTGCTGTGGACTCACAGAGACTGCTAACACACAGCCCAAGCCTATCAGGCTTGTAGTGCTGGATCTCCGCTGCCCCAGACCCACAGGGTCAGAGCAGCAGGGGCTCTTCTTCACCCTGTGGCCCTGGTGATGAAAACACAACTCGCTGTTGTGCTGCAGACCCTGGTGCTGCTCAGGCAGTGTAACAAGAGCTTGCAGAGAGAAGTAGCCATCCCCTTAGGATGCTGCCCGTGCAAACGGAGCTGTGGGGAATTGGGGCACGGTTCTTCTTCTCAGGCACAAGCCTGGAAACTGCTTTATCCTGTCCCTTACCGTTCCTCTACCACATCAGGCACAGGAATACAGCAATTGAGGTTCATATTTCCCCAGTACGAACCCGTCCACGCAAGTCTGACAAGACCAAATGCCCTGCTCATTACACGGAGCAGAAAATAACTGTGGACCTGGGGTTTTGTTTAGACTGTTGCATACATCATCTCCCTTTTCTGTACTGGCTTGCTCAGGCATCAGATAAGGAATTTGCTATCATTCGTAATAATCCTTTATTTCATGCTACTGATCACTGTATCTCCTCTGCAAGGAGCCGGCAGAGTTTAAAGCAACTCCGGGGCTCCTGCACACTGCGGCAGGTTGTTTGGTGATGCGGTATTGTAACTGCAGATAATAAATGTTGTGCCAATCTCTTTGGTTGCAACTGTCAGACTGGACAGAACTGTGTTTGTTTTTGTTTTACTCCGTCTTGTAACAAAAAGCTAGCTTACAAATTTCAGTGAGGGAAAGTTTGCTTTTATTCAGACTAAATGTCTTCTGGTTTCATTTTATCCTATTATCCTTAACAGGTCTGCCTTGGATCATACTATTGCTACTTTAGCTTTTCATATGGACACCCTTTCTGTAGTTCTGAACAACTCTTGATTTCGGGCTGGTTTATGTACAATTCCTGTATTTTTTTCTCCTTGAAATATATTTTCAGCATGGACTTGAACTGCAAATGTTACATTTGTGTCCCAAATTCCTCAACATGTTTGATATATTCACGTTCACAAATGCAAGCCATCAGAAATTGAAAATTATGTGTGGGATGGTGATTTTTAGAAGCACTCTAGATCAGCTTTATTTTCTTTTCATTGCTATCAATTATAAAACGCTACTTCCTGACTTCCCGGTGAAACAGAACTCACTATGCAGAAGTTCTGTAGAAGCAGATACCTAAGGTGAAGATTGTATTCACACAGGATAGGCAGTTCAGACACAAAATGAACTACTGAAATAAACAAAAGATATCTCAGATAACTAACTCTAGAAAGCTTTTTTTAAAAGCTAATTCCCACTGTCTGCTATCTGTCATTTGCTTATTTGTTGCATTTCCTTCCTTTGAACAACGTAACTAAACTAGCGATATTTTTATTTGACTTTTCCATGCCCTTTCAATCTAAAATGTTTCTATTTTACATTAAAATAGCAAAAAAAAAAATAATTTAAAGGTCTCAGTTGAAGAGATCAAAACATCTGTGTCCTCTGTGACATCTACATGGCTCTGCCTGACAGAATGACTGCGATTCTGTAGGCAGAGAGATACCTTGGAAACCCAAAACATACCACTTTTATGTAAGTTGGCTGCATAAGCAAGCACCTTCTTATGTTTTCAGTTCTCGCATCTAGTTGAGCTGGATACAGAGTCCATCAACAGAAATTAATCACTGTGTGGTAGCTATGCTGTAGATTTAAGGGGCATTAACTGCTCTGTGGCAACTTCTTTTGTGCTTGCATTTACCTCATGGCAGATGTGATCCTGAAACTGAGGTAAGGGTGTGTATTTGGCCAGCTACCACAGGTTAGCTACTGCAGTATTAGTCCACTCCAGCTAGCTAGACCAGCTACCCACTGGATGGAAAGGGATTGAGAAGTAAAGCAACTTCTTCAGGGATGAAGGCAGTATTTATAGGCCAAGATCTTTTTCTGCTTCTAGTTTCTCGCCCTTCGATCTTCTGTGTTCTCAGGCTTCCTCTGTTTCAGATGGGTCTTTTTTTGCATGGGACTGATCTTCTGTTCAGATGAGCTTTTTGAAGTTTTAACCCACTGTTCTGCTGCTATTTTGTAAAGTCTGAGTCTAAAAGTGAAAGCATCTGAAGTCCCAGTGCAGTAACTACCTCACCTTGCACCAGTTTGACCCTGGAGCCACAGGTGCTCCAAGGGGCTGTAGGTGTTTGCCTGCCTGACTGTGGTAGTAGAGTCACTTCTCAAATTCTTATAATGAATGCATCAGATTTCCTTACGTACTGTGTTTCATGCATATTTCTATGTATTCACATGCACAGTGCAGTAAGTTCTTTTTGAAATGTGATCACAAATTGTTCTGTTTACACAGAAACCTAAAAATGCTGCCCATAGATGCATATAAGATTATAGGGAACATTTGCATTATTTGTCAAGTAGTATGTTTTATTGCTCAGTACTATGTGAGCAGACAATAAAAAGCTTCGCTTTTTGTGTGATTCAGACTTTTCCCTTTCTTTTGCACACACTGGTTGGTTTTTTTTTTTTTTTGAGGGGGACATAACGTTTAATATCCTTAGCCAGGAACATTACTGGAGAGCATTTTTCAGATGCATCCTCCTCTATTTCTATCCTGAAATCTGTTTCTTTTTCTTTAAGAAATAGGTATGAATTTAGGAGATTAGTTTCAGAGCAAATAAAAGTGGAAAAAATGTGGAGCAGGTGCTGACAATCTAAACAGGGAGGAATGATTGCAAGGTGCAAATAGATTTTCTCACTGCCCATCCCATGGACGATGTAGTACCTTCACCTGAAGCAGGCAGGACACAAGGCTTAGTTCTCTCCAATTACAGCTCAATTAAGAGTATAAAAGTGTTCTCCTGGAAGCAGGTGAGTTTTTTTATGAGCTGTTGGGCAGTAAGAACAAGATGGAGCTAGTAAAGTAGAAAGGGACTCCTTTAGGAGTAGGTTTTGGATGCTCTGGTGCTTCTTTTCTTTGATCCTAGGGGCTCCTAATAGCTTAGAGATGTGATTATGCTGGGACACCATCACCTCCTTTGCTGCCACTGCAAAAGCGTGCCTCTCATCCTTCCCACAAACAGCATTGTGATGATTTCCCTTCTGAGCGCTGTGGGTAAGTGAATTACATGGAATGAGATTTCCTCTTGTCTCTAGATAAAGCTGGGTGACCGAGTGTAAAATTGAGAGAACTTTGCTTTCCCAATCTATCATTGCCCTCCCTTAGTCCTCTCTGTTGTGTACCTGTGGGGCCTGGTTGCCTGTGGTTTGAAATGGTGTGAAGGCAATGTAAAAGAGAGACAGCTAGCTCCTTAGCGCGAATTGTCTGTCCCACCGAGGTGGCTGTTGCTTGCTAAAGCTGTGGCCCAAAGGGCTGCAGGTTTTTTCTGCCCTTGTTATTCTCTCTATTTCACCAGTGCAGCAGGTCTCATAATGCCTTCTCTAAGGGGAAGGCTAAGCCTGTAATGTACACGGACAAAGCTGTGAAATATCCATCTTCTTCTGCAAGGTCTGTGCGCTCTTGGTACCGGCTTCGTGGCTGTGCTCAGACTCCATGTCAGTAAACAGCCCCTCTCTGGTTAAAGCAGTTAAGCTTCTGATTGCTGTAAGCTTCTCTAAGACCTGATCCTACCTGCCCTTAAGGCCTGATCCTTCTCCAAAGAGAAGGGCAATTGGTGGGGTGTACATCACATTAGCAGCTAGGAATAAAAGCTGGTTATCTCTCACCTACTTAATCTAGAGGTCATTGAACCAGCATTAGGAATGGATGAGCTGAGGCTTAAAAGGAAAGTACTTATGATTGGAGCAAGGAGTAAACATAGAGGAGCACTGGGCTTTGGAGTAGCGTGTCAGCTTTGCTAAACTAAGTCTTGGCTTCCATTGTGGTTAAGTGGAGGTTTGTAACAAATTTCTATGTTATAGAAGCTACAGCGGTAAAACCAACCTAACCATGGGGGTCAGAAAAATGACCTCTTTCCAATCCAGGGCTGTAATATGATTGTTAGTTTGCCCGTGAAAACTCCCAAAACAACTCTTGCATTCTCACCCCAGAGATTGCTTTTTGAGCACCGTGTGTGAGCAGTTAAAACTGGCATGACAGGGAGCAGCAACTTATGACCTTTCTGGGCAAAAGGAAGAAAGGTCTGGGAAAAACACAAGCTTCCAAAACCATCTTTGCTGTCTGAGTGCACAGTATTTGTATGTGCAAGCTTTGGGATTCTTCAGCGGATATCTCTTTTGAATTTGCATTGTGGAACTGATAAACCTGAAAACTGTAGGTGATGGTAAAGAACCTGCTCTCCGGGTAGAGCTAATTTATTGCAAAAACCTGAGTGAGACACAGTAATTGCCTTCTAAAAAGAAGGCTTATTTGATGTATGAAATCACTTTGTAAGTGCTCCCCTTCGAAGAGGGATGGGAAGGTGGATAACTGGACTGTTGGCTTGTAGTCATCACCTGGGAGTTTTAGGCATTTTAACTGTGGCTTCTCTTCCTGGATGTTCTAGGGCAGCCCCATCCTCTGCTTAATGCTGCTGGTGGTGGTCTGCTCTCAGGAGCAGGAGGGCTGTGATAATTGCTGTTCCCCTTCCTGCGTGTTAAGTGACCTAGAAGGTACTCCATTCCTTGAGCTAAGAAACCTTCTGCCACTGCCTAGTGTGACATGACACATTACTTGTTAGGTATTAGACTGTGAGATAGAAAGGAGCGGTGGCAGTTTTCAAAACTGAAGCAAAGCTTCAAACCTCTGTCAAAGTAGTTTTCATCTTTCCTGCTTTTTAAGCTGAAGAAAATTATGACCTTTTCCTCATGACTACCGGGCTTGTACATTTAACTATCTCAAATGCTATGAATGCATTTTCAATGGCTGGCTGACAGTGTTCAGCAATACTGACTTGAATTGTTCGTGCTGCGTTGCCATCCTCTGAGCATTGGGTTTGGGAGGATAAGTGAGCAAGATGTGGTGGGACAGGAGCTGCTTAGGCTAGTCTTGCTGCTGTCCATTGCTGCCTCCTAGAGCATGCAGATCAAAAGGAGACACAAATGAAGCTCCTTAAGGTATCGTGAAAATGGGTGTTAAGAGTGTCCTTTGTGTCTCTTAATCTTTTGGCTCTGTTGCTTGGTCGCAGTTTAACTCCAGACTCATTTACATAGAAAATGAGTGCCCATAAACCATAGGATGATAGCTTTGGCTGTGTCTTTTTTTTTTTTGCCTTGGAAACATGATGGATGTCATAATATAATATTGCCTGGACAATGAGACTCCTGAGAATCTCACAAAAGAAAAAAAAAGTGGTCTCTGCTCCTGCTAGGTAACTCACTGTTTCTCAGAAGATTAGAACTCAGTAGCCCAGAGTGAGGGAATAGAAGCCAGCTGTGGTCATTGGGAGCCAAAACAGTTGCGTATACCCCTGTTCTGGAGGAGTGGAATTGATGGCAGCAATAAAAAATGTTTGGCAGCTCCCTGGTCAGCATGAACACTTGTAGCCAGAATTTCTATCTCTTCCTGTGCTCCCTGTTCTGGAAGAACAGAATTGCTGCTTCCTCCTCTGAGAAGTGGAGATCAGCATGGTAGCAGCATGACTGGCTAGCTTCAGCATGATTCTTGATGTGTGAAGACAAGATACTGCCTCAGAGAAAAGCTACCAACTCCTAAATTGAAGAGATGGCTGTGATGGTTCATGCAAGGGGAAAGCTTGCAGCACTGTTCTTAGAAATAAGGTAAGGGTTAGACAGGACACACAGTTACCTTGACTTAGTTTTTTGTCTCTTCTCTGGAATATCTTTTTGATCAAAGCAAAATATGCCTTTCCATGAAGAGGAACTGAAATGCTTTCTGGGCTTACCATGTGCCATGTCAGCTAGAACATCTGCAGCAGAGAAACACTTGCAAATGTTGTGAGGGACTTCTGTGGACACCTGCTTTGCACTTGGAAGAGAAAATATAGATGCTTCTCAGAATAATGGTAGTAAGAGCAAGGATGGTCTTATAGTTCTCTGCAAATCACAAGCGTACCTCGTAGTGGAAACCAAGCTGGTATAACTCCTTATTGCCCCTCTCTGGCTGCAGATGTTGCAAAGAGCACCTTCTGCAGTGCTGTTCTGCCTCAGACAAGTTGTCTTGCAGTGCATTGTTTTTTCCTCTTGGGCATGATGTAAAGGAAAGGGACCAAAGGGACTGTGTGTTCTTCTGGATACTATAAAAAAAAACCAAAACAACAAAACAGGTGGTTTGGAATTATAAGGGTAGGCATAATGGTCAACAATGGGAAAGAACTGAGTGAGTTTCATAATTAGCTACTCATACGGTCCTGTAGAGCATGATGCCAAGGCCTAACCATGAGACATCTTCAGTCTTTGAAATAGTTCTACAGACATCTCGATGTAGAGCTAGTGTTACTTCAGGTGGAACATCTGGAGGTAACATTTGTGCCTAAGTTAGTAGCTTGTGCTATAAAAACAGAATGCCATTTACTCAAACAGCCATTCATAGTCTCTGTCGCTCATCATGAGTTTGCTCCTAGGTAGCTCTAGAAAATCCATAAAGAGTTCATGAATTGAACTGACCTGTTTTTACCATTTATGTGGTACAAGCAATCTTTTGTTTTTTTAAGACAACTGTGTGACCCTTGTGGTGGCTGCAGCTACACAATATTCATAATTAACTAAACAAACAATCAAAAAAAATGAAAGCAAAATGAAAGCAAAACAAAGAAAACCCTACCATCCTTCACAGTTAATTCCTAAAAGGTATGTCCTCTATGAAAAGCAGATTACAGCTACCCATATGTTCTTTCCCCTCCAGTCCTAAACAGGCTTGCAACTAGAATTTGATATACAGAGCCCTCCTTTCCTGTGAACTCCATGGTAATTCAAGAAGTAACTGGTTTGATATCCTCCTGAGAGAGGGGCAGTATTAAATATAATATCTAGTGATTGGAACTGTGCAAGAGAGCACTCTCCTGTTCCCACAACTGGAGTGGAGTAATTTCAAGTATGTCTAAAATGGGAAAGTAATAGAATAAAAAAACCACAAAAAAACCCCTAAACCAACCCTGTACTTAAAGTCACCTGCTGGCTGTAGCAGTAGCCCAGAGTGAGGGAATAGAAGCCATTTTCAGAATGGTCAGATAAGCAGCTAAGTGAGTGGTTTCCTCATGTTGACCCCGTAATGAAGCAGTCCAGGCAGAAGACTTCTGGGCTTGCCTTTGCGATAAGGCAATGTTGCCTTGATGAGTATGTTAGTCAAAATGTCATAATTCTAAACTTGGTAGAACTGGGGCTCAGGGCAGGGGCACTTAACTACAATACGTGAGGTGCAATGCCTGGGATGTTGGTTATCCTGGTATGATCCTCCCATATGCTCCCATCCTGCCTTCTAAACTGCAAAAGTATTTTCCTGTTGAGACTGATGCATATCACGTATGTGATTGATGGTTTTTTTGTGTGGCAAAACAACTTTGTCATCTTTCTCACAGCTTTCCAACCCTTACTCTAGGATGTCATTGAGTGAGACAATTTCATCAGAACTAGCTGTGGTAGTCCTGATATCACCTCACCTTTTGCTACTAGGCGCTGGCAGCACCTGCAGACTTCAGGGATGATGAGCGAGAAGTTTCTTTTAACAAGTGCCAGACTTGGCAGACTCAGTGTGTTGTTGGCTACAGCTCCTAGATAAACTCCTGATGCTATGTTGTACAACTTATCCTAATAGAACACAATTTCTGTCCTAAAGGCAATTAACCCTCCCTCTCTTGAAACCTACTACAGGAATGTAGCCTGGTTGCTTGTTGGCTAGTAGTAAGAAACACTAAATTGTCTGAGAGGGAGGAGCAATATGTAAAACAGGTCTTTGAGAAAGAGGGAAGTCAGAGTTGGTCCTGCTCTCCTTCTTCCTGACCAAAGGGAATTATGAGGAGAGTACAGATGACACCTCCCAAGTTATGACTTCCAAGGACAACCTGCTGTCCTCCTGAGACAATCCAGTGTGTACCTGATGATCGCTTCTCTGTGGCCTCTAAAGGGATGAATGTGCCTCCACTAACCTGAATTCGTTGCATCTAACTGGGAGGCATCGTGCGAGCTGCTGATCAGCCATTAAAAATAATGGGTTTGCTCAGTAGCAGTTCCCATTCTCTTTTGGTGGAAACATTCTGGATAGGAAGGGATTGGTGAAGGTTTTTATATAAAGTTTTAACTCTTATATTCAAAGTAATCTAGGATTGGGGTAAATCATATAAAATATGATCAGCCTCCCTTGAGAAAGGCACTAAAATAGATTTTTGCCTCTTTCAAATATTTAAGACTTTAAAAAAAAATCATAGGCGTTAAAGAAAATGCAGTAGAATGACCTTTACCTTTGCAGCTGTACTTCTTAACTTAAATGGAAATGAAAATTTTTACTTAAGTCTGTGGCTTCGAGTCCTCTAGTGAGACTGTCATGAAAGTGTCCCCGTTCATCTTTCTTCCCACACCCTCTCCATGTCACTAGACATTCAGGGATGGATGCTCATGATCGGGGCTGAATTTGCATCTGAAGCCATGCCTTTCTGATGGTTCTGTAATGCTTATTTCTGCTTCCTCCTGTGCAGGAGGCTGAGGACCACAGCATATGAGAATCAGCTGGTGACAGACAGCACCTTGAGAAGCCAGAGCAGTGAAACTATTGAACAGCACAGTATTTTCAGACAACTTACTGGAAGACTTGTACAAGAGAGGTGTTAAGGATAGATGATACTGCCCTTCTGGGGATGTAAGGAGTACAGGGTGACTTGACAAACTCTCGTCTCTGCAAGTTTCTTCTGAAAAGTGCTTAACTGTTAGCACTTTGGCTTTGGTGGATTCCACCTTCCAGCAGGCTCTTAATGGATTGATAATCTCCATCTAATCTGAAGCTTCTCCACCACCTGCATCAGGCTCGCTGTTTTGATTGTAAAGAAAACCCATACAGAAACTAAGAGTGTTTAGTAGAACCCGCCTGATACTTCTGTAGTAACACTTTTGTTTGTTTTGCCCTGGAGGAAGCGACACAGGTCTAGACATAAGCTCTGTGTTTTTGTGTTGCTTCTGTGATACAGAGGTGCACCAAACTCTGTGCAAATTCCGTGGAGCTCTGGGTTGAAAGTAGCCTGGGGTAGCTCCTGATTCTAAAATTGGATCTTTGAGATTATCCTTGAACTTCTGTCTATCAGTCCAGACCTTGCTGTTTTTCACATCAGCGTTTCAAATAGCTAAAACCATCCTAGCTAGCCCCTCAGTTTTAGTTCCTCCTGCTGAAGGTTAGAGCTCATCTGAGCTTTGGCAAATGATGAAATAATGTGCTATTTAAGTGTTAATATGGGGCTAATAACCCATGTGGATTCACTTCAGTTCCTTCTGCTTCTTTCCTACTAGGTTTACTTTCACTGTAGTGCATCAGCTTGTGTCGCAGATGTTACGAAACCCTGCATACCTCACTGACCTCCTGAGAGGTAAAAGCTCCTTTTTTTTTTTTCTTTTTCTAACTGTACAGAAATAGAAGGTACCAACATTATTTTCCGTAGGAAAGGTGTGACTTTAAATGCCTTGTGCCCTGAAGTTTAGGGTACTACCTCAGAATATGGATGGAGGTATATCTGTGCAGGGATCTATTAAGCCATGCAGTGTCAAAAGCTGGAGGTTATCTATGTATCTGTGTGCTTGTACTAGCCTTCCAGGAAGTTTCTCTGAATTTTCTAAAGCCTCTATGGCTGAAGATCAGATATAGGGTTATACAGATCAAAATATTTCTAGAGGACATGATGATTCTGTAGACAAAGTCTGTTGATCTAATCTGTGTGACTACAAAAAGGAAAAACAAGTTCTGATGTTTTTCTCTTCCTGCCTCTCCTATAGGCAAATTTTTTTTTCTTTTGGTGCTGAGTCTGTAGCCTCCTTCCTCTCTTACCCTCCCTGTTTCAAAACTCCTTCTCTCCTTTAAAGTGCATTTTCATTCTACAGAGACTCTTACCCTCCTCTGCTCTGACAACCTAATATCATTGCTGGTATATTAATTTAATATTCATGAACAAAAGCAAAAAGGGCTTCAGTCTCTTAACACCAACCTGTTCCTTGGTGGGGGCAAGGGACAAAGTCTTGCCTGCTGTGAGCATTATGTATTTCTTCTAAGGCCTGATTAAGTCCATAACAGCTCAGTTGTTTGCAGGGCGTGATACCATTTACTTGTGTCTGTGAAATTTAAGACACAGTGTGAAGTCTGTCTGCACACTTTGAATGTTGATCCCGGCTTATAACATAGGATGCAGTTTTTATGAAGTACTTTGGGGAGAATTAAATCTTTTCTTCTTCCATTTCACCCTTCCTCTCCTGTACAATCCTACTTCTTCAGGTGAATTATCTGAAAATGTAGCTTTGAAGCAAGCACTGACACATGGAAAGGCTCCAGGTGGCAACCTCAACCTTGAAGTCAAAGGCAGAATGGAAGGACAGTGTTATGCTTGCAGCTAGTGTTATTTCCTAGTGTATAAGTCAAGGTACTTACTAGGTGCAGTTGAGTTTGTACTGTTCCCTGTGTTATTGTAAAGGCATGGAATATACTGCAGACACTTACAGAAATATGATGGAGACAAGGTAGGTCCAGAACTGCTGAAGTGGGGTTGGAAAATAAGGATCTTGTAGTAGGGGGGAGAAAGAAGTAGACCGTCTTAGAGCAGTGCTGATGTTTGTCCCCAAAATTCGTGCTGCATCCTAAGTGCTTTTGCTGTCTGCTCTTTGGAGGCAGATGAGTTGCGTTTTTGTGTAGCATCAAAATGTGTCGCTAATGGTGTACTAGCAGTTGAGCATGATTGTTTCTTGTCACAATTTAAAGCCACATCTGACCAGTTAGTGTGACACTGTTTGATCATCCTGCAGCCTAGTGATACTAGTTCAACTGCGGTGCAACCCTTCTCTAGCCTTTCCACATTGGCTTTAGACTAGCACTACTTTGGCTAGCTGAGACTGACTGCAAGAGCTTGGGAAGATTGATTTGGCATTCAAAAGGATTTTAATCAAGTGGAGATACTATCCAAAATGAACCAGATGGAATTCAAGACAAGTGTAAATATCTGCCCTGAGGAAGGAGGAATCAAATGCATGAATACAAACGGGGGATGACTCTCTGCGGCAGTGCCGCGGACCACCTGTTGAATTAAATCATCTGCAAATGGCAAGAGTCTTATGCCATTTTCAAAGGAAAAAAATAGGCGAGGGGAGAAGCAGTCATGAAGGAAGGATTAGAGTAATGCTTGTATATAGGGAAAGAGCGGGGGTAGTACCTCTAAGGAGGCTTTAGATGGAACACTTTGCTCAGCCTTGGCAACAGCTTTAGAGAAATGAGCTCTAGGGAAAAGGAGCATTGTGAGGACAGCCTTTCGGAGGAAGCACTAAAACACAGAGAGATGGGAACATAAGAGGACTTATTTACTGGAGACTTGGAGATAGAGGGAGAATGTTAAGTAACTTGTCCTGTGCATGGGTGAGGAAAATATGAAGTAAAGGCAGACAATTCACTCAAACAAGTGCATCAAGAAAGCATTAGAACCATCTTCATTTTATTTTTGTCAGTGGTTGGATAAGGATATTGAGAAATTATTAAGGTAGGGCTTTATCTACTTTCTTAAGGAAGAATAGGAGGGGCTTTCTGGCCCTATGTTTTCACAGTCTGTCAATGATTAATCAGATTATGACTACTTCATTTGACCTCAACACAAGTTATTCTTAATTTCTAAATCAAAACTGCCATTCGAGAGAAATGAATAGTGGCTTTGGGACCTTTCCACACCAGCTTTTCATGTATTCCATTCGATTTGGAAATTGTGTTCACTAGGTAGGGACCATACAGTTGCTGCAGTGCCAAGAATGTATTTTGGGGTGCTAGTATTGGAGGCATATCCAGAATTTACTGTCTCTGCCCATCTTTATGCTTGTCTCCAAGATCAAAGTAAGTCAAACTTGCTTGTAGATCTCCCATTCAGGGTCACAGTTCAAGAGTCATCTGCTTTCTGAACTCTACCTTGCTCTATTATTCTGGTTTATGTCTTATTTTTATGCAAGGTAGTAAAACACTGACCTGAGAGACGGGTAGCAACTGGGACAGCGATATGAAAGTAGGAAAACCTGCAAACTACTGCTGTAAATGCACTGCAGGTGAAATGGCCTTTCTTGCATTACTGCAGCAAGACTAGGGACTTTATCAAAGTAGCTTACAGGATATGTCAATCTTATGTACAGCTGCAGTTAAAGAAAAGACAGGTCATAATAAATCTATTCACTGAAATATGCTTTCCTTCTTTCTCACCTCTGCTGTCAAAGGCTTGATTTCTAAAAGGAGTGGATGAATGTGCAGAAGAACCTCATGATTATTTTCCTCCCTTTCCTCTCTCTTTTAGTAACTTGCTCAGTCTCTCACTCTGTGCCTCAACAAAGGCTGTTTTCCCAAGGAAACTGGGCAGTAGCCAAAAGGCCACAGTAGTTCAATGAAAGTATTGAGTGGCTGAACTGAAGTGTTTGGAGTAAGGCTTCAGAAATGCCTTGGTTGGAAGGAAAGGCATGGCCCAGGCAATAAAAGCTGTTAATTTTTTTTCACTGTGGTTATGTGAGCTCCGAGAGCACGATACACTGTCACGTACAGCTCTTCAGTGGCAGATACACACCCTTGTTCCAGTGAGTACAGAGATAATGTGGGCAACCTTCATTCCTTTGAAGAAAAGGAGAGGGTCTTGCTGAGATAACAAAAAAATCAGCAGGACACAGAGGAAGGGGTCGCCTCCTTTGGAAAATGATCTTTGTGGACATTCTGGGCAATTTTTATCTGTGGCATCAAATATTAATTATGGCTGTTCTTGAGGTGGTCTTCAACTACTCCTGTGGCAAATGAAGTCCTGGGAACCCATGGTCTGGGAGCCCTTCACATAGCAATCACCGGGGCAGAATAGGTCACAGGATGCTTGCTGCCATCCTCAGCAGGGAGTGGAGCAGCTGGACTGGATCACTAACTCGGAATCCTAGCATGAAGTACTCTTGCAGTACACAGAAAGTTTTGGGGTTTTTTTTTTTTCAAAATACTTCCATGTTCTGTTTTAGTACTGTGCTGCTAATTGTAACAACCATGTACTGTGAAATTTGCTCAGGATGCTCAGTAAAACATCTGCTGACACTTTGAAACTTGTGCTCTTCCTGGGTGGTTTAAGACTATTGCCCTACTACCTAGGTGTCCAGAAAATCTGGACTGTAGCTGCCCAAGGGTGGGATAAAGGAGGATGGTGGCAGGGTTACAATTACCGATAGTTTATAATCTGGGTAGTTTTTGTCTAGCAGCTACAGCTAATGCTGTGACCATGGGGGACTGTGACAAAATGTGCTTACTGTTTTTCCTTAAAAGTATAGTGATAATATATAGTTGCTGATATGACTGCCTGAGGAGATCTCGGTGCTTTCTAGTATAACATTAAGCCTTCTCCATGTACATCTTGCTGCATCCTAATGTGTCTCGCAAACGCTTCAGCAGGCAGAGACTGCAGTGAAAAAGATATCATATTCTGTTAATGCTAGTAGCTCAGTAACAACCTGTGTGAGATGCTTAGTCAGTCTGCAGCTGTCATGCTGAACATCTTTCCCATTGCAGGCATTAGCTTCATGCTATGTAGATACAGCAGGACTGTCCTACCTGAGGAAACACACTGGGAGAAACGTGCATGTGTATGTTAATAAACTGTCTGCTTCTGCCCACCAGCCTTACATTTACCTGATGAGGTACCTCAAAATGCTGGGCTTCTTCATTAATGTGCGTAGCCAATTCAGCCACTTCTGGTGAAATAGAGAAATGAAGATAGGACATGGATGTGTTGGAGTTGATCCAGAGGAGAGCCACAAAAATTATCAAATCAGAGGGTTGGGGCGCCTCTCCTACAAGGGCTGGCTGAGAGAGTTGGGGTTGTTCAGCCTGGAGAAGAGAACGCTCTGGGGAGACCTTATAGTAGCCTTCCAGTACCTGAAGGGGGCCTGTAGGAAAGCTGAGGAGGGACTGTTTACAAGGGTATACAGCAATAGGATGAGGGACAATGGTTTTATACTAGAGTAGGGTAGATTTAGATCAGACATTAGAAAGAAGTTCTTTACAATGAGAGTGGTGAGACACTGGAACAGGTTGCCCAGAGAGGTGGTGGAGGCTTCATCCCTGGAGACATTCAAGATCAGGCTTGATGGGGCTCTGAGCTACCTGATCTAGTTAAAGATGTCCCTGCTCACTGCAGGGAGGTCGGACTAGATGACCTTTAAAGGTCCGTTCCAGACCAACATATTCTATGAAGGGAGAGGGTATCAAATGACTGACATCTCTGAGGTCTGGGGTTGTGTCCTCTGATTCCTCATCTGTGTTAGCCACTAGTCAAGGTATTTTTTCCTTACACTCAGTGTCTTTCTTATAATTTGGTCATCAAATCCACTGTGGAATTCCAGGATTATCTTTGGCAAGGGTAGACTACCTGCAGGCAGTAAAAGATCTACCAGACCTTACGGAAAGTAGCACAAATAGAGGAAATCCAGCATTTGACTGATCAGTGAGGGTTTTGCATTAGCTGCCTTCTACTTCTGTTACCAGACTCCTGTCTGTGACCTGATATGCTTTGAAACTGTTAAAATTGCTACTGCTTGTGTAATTTGGGATAGTTACAGACCTAAATCAAATGTCTTCTGTCCTGGGTTTAGCGACCCACGACATCTTCATAGACCGACCTGTAAGAACTTTAAATATGGTCTGTTTTCATTTGAGAAGTACTTTGGCTAATCAGAAGTCAGAAAGCAAGATCTCTGTCCACGTCCGAATACCAAAATTTGTAACAACCTCACTCCCAACTCTTGGGATTCAAGTGAGGCTTTTGATACTGGATTACTTTGAATGGAAAACTTCAAACTGGCTGCTAATCTTTTCCGAGTCAAATGCATCAAATCACACAGTAACACCTTTTTTAAGATGCAAGTGCAATAAGGTGAAAGCCTTATAACTACAACTGATTTAATGAAAAACCCTTTAATCCCATTAGTCAGCGAAGCACTATGAGAGTCCCTTCTGTCAAGCCTGTGCTTCAGACATGCTGTGGCCTCAGGCTATGTTTTGGAATTGAAGTTTTAGCTTTCTGAATCCCAACCTGATCGGCAATTTAAGTGCTGTCATTAGAGTGGCAATTTTGAGCCCACTTCCATTCGTGGGCCCTGCAGATGTGTTCACTTCAGGGGTGACACAGATCCTGGTGCAATGCATTGGGTCCCACTGGTAATAAACTTAATTCTCAAAGTCACCTTTTTCAGATTTCCCCCAGGACCAGTTTATACCAGAGCTCCAAGGAAAGAGTTGAGAAGTGCCGTTAGAATATAGGCAGAGGTAATATATTGTCTTTCCACTCTGCCTTTCTCATCAGAGTGTTAAAGCTTTGCAACAAAAGGATCCATTCACTATGATGTGGATTGCCTTGATGTTTATATGTCCCCTAGTGCCAGGCTTATCTCTTTTTGACAAAAACACAGCTTCCTCTTTATTTACCTGTCCCAAATCCAGCTGCACCTCCCAACCTTTTAACATATCTCTTCACAGAGACCAGGTCAGTAAATCTAGCCACAGAGCCATGTGTGTTAATGCTGTTCTATATTGTCTGCTTTGTCCAGGAGCAGGACTTTATGCCCTCAATTCAGCACAGGCCCACCCAACTACTTGTGCAAGGGTGGCATCCCTCACAGTTTGGTACCCACAGGCTTGCTTCAGCTAGCCCTCTTTGAAGGAAAATGTGTAGCTCTTCAGCTCTGGTGTTATTAAACCAGAAGCAATGGTGTGAAAATGCCTTTGCACCCTGATATATTTCAGATTATTAATAAATTTGGAGAGAGACTCTTTGGTGCTTTTGTTTCTTCTCTACCTGAGGTGCTGGCTCCCCACAGCTCTCTGGAAAATTCTCTGTCTCTCTCTGACAATGACACTTGTCTCGTATGTCCTTACTGGGGACTTTCCTAGCTCTTCTGAGGGAAACGGGAGACTGGAAAGAAGAAGGCTAATAATGTGCACTTCTTGCATTAGAATGGGAGAAGCTACCATAAAGGTGCATCAAAGGTAATGTATCTGAAAAGGATGGAAGAAAACTAATAGATAAGCCAAAACTGGTATGAATGAAGAAGTAATGGGAAGGTCTGGATGTGGAAGGGCAAGAATGACTGGGAGAAGGTGGGCTGTAAGAATGGCATATGGTATTGGCACCTGGAGTAGCAGGTCATTCAGATCCCAGCCCAGCTTCCCAGGATGCCTGTGTCAAAGGGAGACAAAATAAAAGGGCTTCAAGTTATGAAAAGGTGGTGACAGGAAGTTAAGTGGACAAACTAACTCCTGTCATGGTGCCTGAATGCTGGTAGGCTGCTTCTACTCATGTACCTTAGAGCTTTGTGAACAGGTAGCAAAGACAGTGTGAGTAAAATCAGTTTTAGTTTTGAAACAGAGGCTCTCTCCTCTGAAGCCTCATATTCTGCCTGTGATGTTGCAACATCATTTGCTACCCCACCATTCTCAAAGGCTGAGTCAGCACTACACTCTGCAGATTTATGTCCTCAGTGCCCTCTCTAGCTAAGCAGCTTCAGGCTCCATCTATCCTTTCAGCAGCAAGTTTTTCCTAATGTTTAAATCAAATCTTTTTTTATTGCAATTATATCCTGGAGGTTCTTGCTTGGTCCACCACAGACATAGAGAAGATTTAATAATTCAACTTTTTAGTGGAGTTTGACATGTCATCTTGACCCTCTTCTCTTTTGCTCAACAACAATAACCCTTGATCTTTGTTCATTTTATGTTTTGTAGACCTCCAATCACGCCTGTTCTCCACTGGAGTAGTTGTAATTGATGTTTGTCTATCTTGAGGCAGGATGTCACCAAAGTAGGCGTGGTGCTGTGAATAACAATTTGAGAGCACCTAGTATGGTGAATAACTTAGTATAAACTCACTAATGAGGAGCCAGATCATTAGAGAAAATAGATACTAGTGAGATGACATTTAATTGGTAAATACAAGCCATTGTAATTGATTAAGGCTGAATACAGAATTGGGTCTGACAAAAAAAGCCTGTGCTTTTCCTCTTTAAAAAGAAATTATTGGTCTTTTGAGAGAAGCTGACAAAAATGTCATTTTGTTGTTTGGGTGGATCACATTATTTGGTTCTGAATTAAGTAATTTGTTTTCCTTTTAAGATTTTGAGAAAATTTAGTGGAATTCTAGGTTAAATGTTGTTTCAAAGTACCTTATTCTGCTTTTAATACATTGAAGTGAGATGTGGTGAAATACGAAAGTGCTTTTTAACTCGTACATTTGGGTGAGCCGGACTTAAGTTCCAGAAATGTTCTTTTCAAAATAACTTCTTTTCAAAGGTAGGTGGTATGCATAGATTTATGTAACATATTTGTATGTTTTTATACATGTGTGAAGTTTACCTAGCCCATCCAAAACACACATTTACTTAGCAGGAAGCAAAAAAGCAGCAGCTGGTGATGCTGAAAGCAGCCCTGGGAGCTGCTAAGCAGAGAGTAAATCTAAATCTCCTCCAATTTGTGACCTGATGTGTGAAAGTGTCATGGCATGGGAGTGGGAGGAACATCCTCTTTACATAGCTCTAGTACAACCACTTTTAAAATGCAACACTGCAATTTAGACATCCGCCTTCCAGGATATCTGGCAGGTTGAATAGAATGTATAGCAAGAACATAATGAAGGGTTGGAGTAACTTTGTTTACAAGGATAGATTTAAATATCTACAACTCGGCGAAGTTATGAAGGAAAGATTTGCACTGTCTAGATATTTAGAGAACTGTAAAGCCAGGAAAGCACATACCTGATTAACGCACCTTAATAGCCACCTAAGCTAAAAGTTCACAATGAATGGTACAAAAGTGCACAACAGTGAAATGTCTTAACTTGACAACTGCTCTCCTTGGTGAGACAGAAGACATCCTGTGTCGTGGGTCTTTTGTAATGTGACTGAAAAAGAGCAGCAGCAAATATGGATACACATGGCATGATTTCTACCTCATAAATCCATGCTAACTACTCCCAAATTACTCTTTCTATCCTTACTATGTTTGGAAATTGTTTCCTGAAGCATTTGTTTTATCACCTTCCCAGGAATCAAGATAGGGCTGATGGGTCTGTAATTGCCCAAATCTCCTCCTGAGGACAGGACTGGTGTTAGATGATCTGGAAATAACCAGTGGAAACCAAACATCAATCCACTTCACTTTTTAACTTGGTTTGGGAAAATTTGTTTTGCCTGAAGAAAAAAAAAAAAAAAGGCAAGTTTTAAAGCAGTTTCTTGGACTGGAAGCCTGACTGAGTGTAAGGAAGCCAGACAGTGGAGTTGTAGTTGGGAGCACATGAAACTTAAACTCAAGAGCTTGATGCCACTGAACTAAGTGTTGCACTAAGAGTGTTTCACTACTTCGTCCCTTTCTCGTGCAAAGGTAATTATCATCGAGTAACTGGCCACCACAGCTGCCCTATGCATCTCCTGTGCATCTCCAGGTCACTGCCTCGGAACGACACCAAAGAGCTCCCTTTTTCAAACCGCTGGATGGGAGGGGACAGCAGGACCAGCCTCTCCTCTCCTTCTTCTCCCTTGCTGCTTTTTGTTCTCTGCCTTAATTCCCTTTCGTAGGGCTGATATTTTATTCAGCAGCCCCTGCTGTGCTGGAGCTCGTAACAGAAGTTTCTCAAAAAGCACTCTGTCAACAAAATGATCGCAGCTGGTCTTTGAAACTCGGGGAGTGCGAATTGGAGAGGTGAGGGTTGCAGGGAGCAATGCGGAGAGGGATAGAGAAAGAGGAGGAAGGGGGGGCAAGAAATGCACTGGTTGTTAGGAATAATGAGGCAAAAAAACATGACAGAGTTTTTATTGCAAATAATAGACAGTGAACTTCAAACAACAGCGGTGAGTCATTAAAAAACCCACAGCAACAGAGTTAAATAAATGCCTAATTAGCCAGTGCCATGAAGGTGGAATTTACTGCTCCAGAGCTTCTTAAGGGAGAGTTTGTTTTAGTTTTTGTTTGTTGGCATTTTGTGGGTTTTTTTTTAATTCTTTCCTCCCAGGATCAGAAGAAAATGTGCATGGGCCCAGGGCTGTTCTCAAGGGTTTAGTGGGATTTCTCTCCTTATTGGCACAAACTTCAGCTTCTGTCCTGGTGGAGATGGGGCTGCCAGATCTGGTGTCCTGAGGGAGCCCAAAAGATTTGTGAATGGCAGGACTGAACACTATGTGTTTGGGATCAGACTGATGAGTAAGCATTTCAAGTTGCACCAGGGGAAGTTTAGACTGGATATTAGGAAAAACTTCTTCGCTGAAAAGGTGGCAAAGCATTCGAATGGGTTGCTGAAGGAGGTGGTGGAGTCACCATCCCTGGACGTGTTTAAAAAAACGACTGGATGTGGCACTTCAGGAGATGGTTTAGTGTTAGGGTGGTACAGGGCTGTAGGTTGGACTGGTTGATGATCTTAAGGTCCTTTCCAACCTTGTTGTTTCTATGATTTGATGATTCTATGTCTGGTTCTAGGGCAATTCCAGTTCTGGGCCCCTCAGTTCAAGAAGGACAGGGAACTGCTTGAGAGAGTCCAGTGCAGAGCCACAAAGATGATGAAGGGAGTGGAACATCTCCCTTATGAGGAAAGGCTGAAGGAGCTGGGTCTCTTTAGGTTGGAGAAGAGGAGGCTGAGGGGTGACCTCATTAATGTTTATAAATATGTCAAGGGAGAGTGTCAGGAGGACGGTGCCAGGCTCTTTTCAGGGATGTCCAAGGAGAGGACAAGGGGCAACGGATACAAGCTGGAACATAGGAGGTTCCATAAAAACGTTAGAAAAAGCTTTTTCACAGTGAGGGTGACAGAGCACTGGCACAGGCTGCCCAGGGAGGTTGTGGAGTCTCCTTCTGCTCTGGCAGGGGGGCTGGACTAGATGTTCTCTGAGGTCCCTTCCAATCCCTAGCATACTGTGATTCTGTGAAAATATAGGAAAAAGTGTTGTAAGTCCTGCATGTACCTTAGCATGGGTGCATGTTTAAGACTGTATGTGTGTGTAGGACATCAGGGTATGTTACTCCTTGACTTTCACACAGGTATCTGAATCCTGCAGCTTTCTCTGTGTTGTACGTTTGAGCTATCACACATGAGGTCTGACCCATGTGTGCATGTAGAAGCAGGCTGTTGTGTATGGATCCCTGCACAAGAGGTGGCACATGGGTCCATTCTGCCATGCATGGGCACAGAGTGGCTGATTTTTAAAGGTAACAAACTATGCATGTCATTACAGCAGCAGCAAAATTCTACTGGTCAATCTAATGGTAAAACCCTCCTGTTCCTCTTCTCTCCCCAGTGCCATCTATACTAGATCTCTAGGAAAATGTTCCTCACAAATACTTCCTCACAGGAAAATAGTGCAGGTTTCTTCTGAACTGATTCCAAAGGGTTTTCCTAGGGTGCATTGCTTTCATAGATTGCTTTTTCGACACCTTCTTCTCCACTGTGTGCTAGGAACAACTGAAGACCTCTAAACCCATAAGACGATGAAATGAGTTTTGTATGATCAACTTGAGGCAGCACCTCATGCAAGTTCTGTGTCTCAGTGTGTCACTAGAACGATAATCAGGCCAGAAAGCAATTCCTGTAAGCATCTGTGTTAGAGGAACTTTTAGTTTGTTGAAACAATTTAAAATAGAACATTTCATGCTACTTCTGTAAACCCAAGTGCTTTGATTTTCAACTCATCAAAAAGCTTTTCTTTGATCAAAAATGTCAACATTCTGAATTGGAATGTTCATTCCATGGGAAAGAAAAGAAATTTCAATTTTTCATTACCAGTTTACAGTGAAAAAAAAATCTTTAGTCTTCTCAAGAGAGAAAAAAAATCTTAATCTCACTAAGCTTTTCCCTGCATTACACAGTGACTCCCATAATATTATCTCCAGAACAGAATTGTTTTCTTTCCCCACTTCTAACCAACGTGCAGAAAAGTGCTTCTGCACTTCATGCCACTTGATTTGAAGCAGCCAGCTCTGTGCTCTAAAGCATTAGAAATTCAAAGTCGAAATCCAAGTGAAAGCACTGTTGTCTTCTGTGGAGCTCTGCCCACACACCTAACCGCTGTTGTTGATGGGGGCATCTGTAACTCTACTAACGTCAAACCTGCCGTGTGAAAGCAGGTAGACTTAGTCAAATAGTTCAAGTTCCCTAACTGCCTAAGAAATGTGACCTCGTTACTGCTTCTAACTACATCCACAATTTTTATGCGAAGTCTGATCTTTTTTCTGTTTTGGTTTTTTTTTTGGCTACATGTGCAAAAATACAGACCACAACTTAGAGCTGGACAGATAGAGCTGAACTACTGTAATGTGAGAAAGAGAAATGACTCTCTAAAATGAGAAAATGAAAGTGTGAGACACTTCCTACCTCTGTGGCTGAAAGACAAATGATTTCAAGAAGGAGTTTTCTCTCAGATTATCTACCATGATAAACACTTTTCAGCAAAAAGGTAATGAGAAAAAGCAGTGCCTAACCCCAAGGGAAAGGAGAGAGACAAGAGAGATCACATCATGCTATCTGTATGCCACCAAATCAGCAATAGATGCTAGTGACAAACAGACATGGGAGATAAAATCACAGCTGCACATTGAAGCCTGCTCTGAGAAGGCTGCCCCTACCCCTGATATGGAGACCTGGAGCTCTGCTTTCTCTTTACACCACAACAACAACGTGCGTACAGCTTACCTCTCCTGGTAAAATGCTACTGAGCAGAGATACATGTGGGTGCTGTGTGGGGTGGGTGTGTGACAAGGTCCGCATGTGGGAGAACATTTGTGCGCTTGCCTATGAGGGTATGAGTTCTCCATGAGCATCTCTGTAGACTGTGGGAGGCACAGGACTGGGTGTATCAACTCCTTCGCACCTGCTGCTAGGAGTTAATAGGATTAGTCTGAGGTTTTAAAAGAGCTGCTGTTAAAGGCTTTTTTTTTGTTAGCTGAACATGTGGGTTACACATGGCACCTCACTCTGCCTTGTAGGGAGTTTGGTGGAAGAAATCAGAACGACCACGTGTACTGAAGAGCTGCTACAGGGTATTATTTTCACCACATATGGTATTATTCCTTCAAGTGAAGCAACCAAGGGGAACAGGAATTGGATATTGAGGTCACGGAGGGAAACAGCATGAGGCACCTCTTACATGCTGGGAGCAAATATTAAGGGATACTAGGGTTTGACTCATGAGGTTTTAAAGTAGTGCTCTGAAACCACCACACATCATCTATGCCTGGCAGGGACAGAGAGAGGGAGGGTTGTGGGAATTAAAGGACAATCATGGGCAGGTTCTGCCTGTCATCCCTTAAGTCAAAGCTTCTAGAAGAATTATGGGAATGACTGGACCACCTGAGTGGAGGTTTTGCAGGGGCCAGGGTGGGCTGGGAGGTGCACAGGTAAGGACAACATGCTGCAATAGGGGCATCCAGGGCTGTCATTCAGGATGCACTCTGTGCAAGGTACATTCTACTGCAAAGCTAGGGGGTCCTGGGGCAGGGTTCTTATGTGGAAGGGTCCCTCGTGGTTAGCAGGTACTTCCAGCTGTACTGGAAGGGGCAGTAAGGCTGAGCACAGCTGCCTTTCTCCTCCAGGCATGAAGCATGAGATCTTGGAGGGACAGAACTAAGAAAACAGATGGACCAGGTGGAGGAAAAATAGGGGAAAAAATAAGGGCAGCTTTAAAATAACCCATAGGTTTTAATGTGGGAGAGAAAGGGTATGGAGGTTTTTAGGTGCTCTGGATTCTCAGTCTAGCCTGTTGCATAGCAGAAGAGTGCAGCAGCTCACATATGTGGGCAAACAAGCCTCCAAGAAGTGCTTGTGCTGTGCCAAGGTCCTAGTCCTGTTCTACTTGCCTGGAAGTTGCTCTGTCAGGTCTGTACAGCTGTGCATTCTGCATACGGCACTGCTGCATGTCCCCTGGCATGCTGTCTAGGGTGGACAGGTTGTTGCAAAGGTGGGGCTGCTGCACCCTCAAGCCACTGCATACTTGGTAAAATGCTTTTGCTTTGATAGATTCGTTCAGCCTGCCCTAGCCTAGCCCAGGCAGCAAGGTACTGCTCTTCGTATCCTGCACTGATGCAGAGAGACTGAATCACCCTTTCTGATGGCTAGCAAATGTCTCATTGGGGGTTTGTCACAGAGAATGGCAGGAAAATAAAATAAGTTTTTCTTTCAAACCTCCTTCTGGCTCAGAAAAGTTCAGGGGGTTTCAAAACAGCCTTCTTGCAGAAACTCTGAATCTCCCAACCAAGCTAGTATTGGTTGGATATAAAGCCATAAATCAGGTTCTGACTCCTTTTGAAAGTATTGGGTGTTTTTTTCATCCCTGAATTTCCATTTTGTGATAGAATCCGGGAGGGAGGTTTGAGCTGTGAGCCTGCATAAAGCTGTGGAAAGGCAGGATACACTCAAGAGCACACTGCAAAAGAGTGCCCCTGAGATGTTCCAAGTCAGTAGACCACAACCTGCTCAAGGTTTGTTCACTGCTTAGATGATGTGGAGTGGTTTGGGGGATGGATTCACCCTAGAGAAGCTGGAGGCTGTTTCCTCCACTCTTTGCTTCTACCTTCCTGATACTATTTGGCCCCTGCTCAGGGTGTGAACTGCCCCAAACTGCACCTATCGCATTTCCTCTTGCACCCTCCTGTCCTCACAGTGAGGCATGTGTAGGCACAGGGAAATGAGAAAATAGAGGTGTGCCTTACTGTGGCTCCTTGTCTGTCCTTGTATACAGCCAAGGTGTGAGGTTTTTAAGCAATTCTTGCTCCTTGTGCTCTTCCTGTCACCCTGGAGCAGCTGTTAGTGGCATCATATAGAGAGGAACTGGATGGTAAATTCAAAATTAGACTATGCTGTTCACCCTGTGTATTTGATGGAGACAAACGCACATTTTGAGGATAAATTTATTTTTAAGCTGGGTCTCCTAGAAAGGAACAGGTGAAACCTGATCTTTAAGTGGCTGCTTAAAGCCAGCCCTCCAGCAAAACTCAGCTTTTCCTATATCACACCAGGATCCTCCTTTACCTCTGTACCCTACCTGCTGCATTTGCATGCATTACGAATCAGTGTATTTTACAGGCCTGCTTTGTATGACCTTCGTGCATACAGAGTTCAGGGAGCACTGCTCCAAAATGCACCTCTGCCATGAACTCAGCATTTGCCCAGCGAGTTTCTTCTCAGTCTGCTGCAAACATCGCATTGCTGCAAACGTTTAGAGTTTGGCAGCAGTTTGTTGTGCATTTGCAGATAGTGACAGCCTTTGCCTAACAAAGGTAAGTAGAAGGAACAGATATGTATGAAAATAGAGGTATAGCCCAGCCACAAAAATTTCTGAAATGGCTGCACTGACCCAGCTGGTGTGGGTTTGGATCTATAACTGCAGTGGTTCTCATGACACCTCCTCTTTCCAAAACCTTTCTGGCAGAGACAACTTATCTGGCATAAACAACAGTGCAAAATGAAGATAAATGAAGAATATGGGCACATGAATCCCTAGAAGTAAGATGGGTCATCTTACTTAGATGAAAGTTTTCAGGTACTGTTTTGTACTGGTTTTCCTCTGTAACTAGAGCAGCAGCAACACAACTGTCGACTGAAGAAGGAAAGAAGTAGCCCTGCAGTTAGTAACTCAGCTTAGGGTTCAGGAGAGCCCAGGTCATGTCCTGCTCCTCCTGTAAACTGTAGCCACCTTGAAAAAGAAGAGACATCCTGCACCTCCACTTCAGAGTCTCAAACATATTTTAACATGTGGCTCAGAGCATGTGTGCTGCTCTGGCCGGCCCTAAAGCAGCAGTTATAGCCTGGTGTCTCATAAAGGTGGCATTAGCACAGGGCACAGGTTTTTGTGGCCTTGCTACTTCTGACAGGCAGGGATTAGCGCGTGTCTAGAAGCACTGCGAAGGGACTTCTATCTAGGAGGGTGGGCAGTATGAAACTGTAGAGGCTAGCTCAGTCACAAAAAAGTCTGTAAGTACATAAACAATAGATGGATGTTCAGGAGGCAGATCTGCGTGTTTGCCCTTAATCTTTTGACTGTCGTTTTAAGAGTGACTCCTGTGAGAGGGATGCTCATCACATGAAATCTCCTGTCTAAGCAGTGGAAAACGCAGACAGCTGAAGTCCCTATACAGATTCCTTTGTTGGGGTTTATGCCATACCGGTGTATCCATTTGGATCATTTCAAGCAAAGGACAGAAGCCTTGCACAGCAAGGAGCTTCCCTCCTTCCTCTCCCCTCCCCATGAGCTGTATACAGAAATGCAAAATTCTCATTTTGCAGGCACACAATTTGGTTCTTCTGTAGGCATTTTAATACCATGGTGAGCCAATCAGCTTCTAATTGGCTTTACTTAGTACCTTACACAAGAGATGTCAAATTCTTTCATATATTTGGAAAGTAGGGAAAGAAATCACCTCCAGTCTGATCCAGTTGATGGCTCTGTAATCGGCAGGACAAAGATACCTGCCCACACACAGACTGTTTTTTTTGGTGGGGAAGTCAGGTTTGATGTCTGGAGTCAAATGATCCCTTTGATGAAAACCAGTAAAATGAAATTTCCCTGTATTCTCAAGCTGTAAGCTCCAACAAGAGAAGAGACAAGTATAGATGAGTCACGGGTTGCTGATTTCCTTTTCTCCTGAATGAAGCTCGCTGAATGTATTAGAAACTTTTGAGAGTCTCAACACTTTCCACAAGATCCATCTTGTTCTTTTAATTACCTTTAATTTTTAGTTGTCTGCTCTGTGGTGGGTGTTTGTGCCTACAGTACTTTACATGCTGGATAAAAATGTACAAAGTAACCTTATGCCTACTGACTTCTGTCAGATTGTTTTTTCTCCAAAAGCTGATTGCAAAAATAGGGATTTTTAAAATTTTTTTTTGGAGGGAGGCGATGATAGAAGGCACAGTTTTCTGAGGAGGATAACGAAACATTTGGTCTAAAACTCAGGATAGTTAGATGCTACAGTGCTACTGTAGTATCAGTAAAGTTGTATTTTTGGTGTCAATGAAGTTGAGTTCCTGAAATGAATTTTGTCCCTGAGATCATGGGATTTTTTTTCTGCAAGCTGGCAGCATCTCTTGGGGGATAGAGGCTGAGCTTCACCTACCAAGACGTTAAACATGTACAGTTTAGATGTCTGGGTCTGAACTCCTCACCCTAGCCCTACCCTGTGGAGTGCAGCTGTAATTCTCACTGCCAAAGGGCATTTTCTCGTCAGCCAGACTGGCTGGTGAAAGGAGCTAGGAGGCATTCTGCTTCTGTGTCCTCCTCTCTGAGGAAAAAGAGATATAAAATCCTTCAGCTGTGGATAGGAAAGTCTTCCTGCACAGGCTAGTGGAGACAGCAGCATGATAGGTGATGGGAGCAAATGATAACCCTTCTCTCTGACAAGTGTTGTAGTAGTCATTAGAATAGTTCTTGTGTGTTTGATGTGGTTTTTTTTTTTCATATCAGTGTATTTTGGCCACGTTTTGTTGCTCTAAGAGGGAAGACTTTTACACTGGCTTCTTGGAAGACTACAAGAAGGAATGGATTCTGAAGCTGGATTTGAAGAAAGAGAGTCAGTGAGCCCCAGGGGAGAAGGAAGTTTGTGTGGCTTAAAGGCGTGTGAAGGTGGTGGGACTGGTTATATGGCCCATTGGTTGTTGAAAATGTGCTTTGTGATAAACTTTGTTACTGAAAGTCCTCCCCATTTTCAGTCCTCTTCCTGGAAGGTGAGGAAAATCTAAACTCATGTACGTCAACTCTAATGAATGGTTTCCATCTGCATCTGGAGACAGCCTGAAACACCTCTGTAAGGTTGTTTATCTTAACTGACTTATTTCATTTTGCTTTGAAACCTAACCTTAAATTCTTTTGGTAGAACCTTATTTTCAACACGTTTTTTTCTCCCTTTCTCTACCCAACATAGACAACCCTTTCCCCTGCCTTGAGATAGAACAACCACATCTTTGCTTCCACTGTTGTCAACTATCTTTGGGAGAATCTTCGCTTACCTTTGCTTATCATCACGTGAATTTCCTTTTCTTTCAACACATCGAATTTCTGGCTGAGTTGATGGTCCTGTAGAATGACATTCTTCTGCGTGATAAATGACAAAAGCATTCTCCTTATTGATCAAATGAAGCTGGGATTTCCAAGGTGACGGAGTCCACAGATTTCTTGAAAGGTTTTGGCTTAACATACTCTGAGAAATTATTGGTATTGTAATTGTAGCACTTTAAAAGGTCTTGGCTAACTGTTTGCTCTCACCTGCGAGGCCGGGGTGGTTGTGGCGCAGGGACAGCGCACTGGAGGGGTTACTGTCTCCTTTGCTTGTCAACACCAACATCTCTGCTTCTTTCAAACAATATGATCTAGTGGAAGGTGTGCCTGCCCACGGCAGGAGAATTGAAAGTAGATGATCCTTAAGATTCTCTCTAAACCAAACCATTCTATGATTCAGAGAGGGAGCTGATGATCAAAACAGGCTTCTCTGTTCACTTTTTCCATTGTTCACACTTGGTTGATGTTACGTTTTTATCCTCTGGAGTTCAAGCATTCATGTGACTCCATGTATGCAAATTGGCAGGATGTCTAATGCTTTTTACCTTTGGCTTCTGACCCTTCCCTACATCTGAAAATCATTATGATTTGATGGCTGATTAGCTGCCTATTCAGATGGGTGGATGAGAGGCAACAGATCTCTTCGCCCACCTCCTGAAAAAAATTCTGCTGATATAAATATCCTTCCTGTTGGGCAGTTAGCCAGAAAGGGCTGGGACAGAATGGGACACAAAGATTGCAATTTCTCCTCCTTCTGTGAATCCCTTCTCAATTTAATTGCTAGGGTTTTTTAAGGGTAGGAAAGGAGTTAAGGGAAAGAGAGATGGGATAATGGATAGACGAGCTAATGCTGATATTGCTTGCAGATCTAAATATGCAGAATCCCTTTGCTCTTGCAGTTTGGTACCTTATGCTACCACAAAATAATCTTAAAATATCCAAAAACCCTTGGGAGAGAAAACATAGTCAAAGTGAGGTAGATGACAGAAAAAAAAACATGTAAGGTCCAACTAATCAGATAGCTTGACATCCCAGTGTTGCTCAATCCTCTTTGCAAAAATTAAGCTGATGACTTTGACCTTTTTAGGGCCTTAATTTTACAGATGTAATGCCAGCACTTAATACTTTCCATGTGTAAGATTCAGACCAGCTTAAAAAATGATGGAAGTTGCAGCAATCCTTTATTACAGACAGACTCGCTAAGAGAAATGATTTAACAAAGCCATTAACAGTGACAAGGCTTGCCCATTCTGCGTATGCACAAAGTTAACGTATCCTCCAGACTCCGCTTACCACATTTAAAGTTATCAAGTAGCTCAGTGAAAGTGCTTCGTTAATAATATTTTCCCCTCCAGCTTGCTGGTGCTGTGCTCCTTACCTGAAATCCCGTGATATACTGTTTTTACCCTGTCTCATAAAGGCATATCAGGTTATGTAGCCTGCATTTACCTGATGGCTTTCTCTATAGTGCATGAGTTACCCTTGGCTAATCTCAAAAGATAAATCCACAAAGTACCATGTTTGGATCCAGGTACCTGTTTATTTCATTAGAGGAACAGGACCAGCTGTAAAGTTCAGTTACGACACTGCACCAAGTATCATCGGGGCTGACTCTGAGGTCCTGAGTTCAGGTCTGAGCACCCAGCACCACCTGAAGTCCTCTGAGGATATTGCTGTTAGCTTCTGGAAGAAACTGATGGATACAGTCAGGCATTGCAGCTTCTTTGTGTTTTGCAACCCAGTGAGTCCTGACCTGAGCAGAGCAGGCAGTGATGAACCACAAGAAGACCATTTCGAGCTGAGTACACTTTTTGGATGCTCATTACAGTAGCTGTCTGTAATGGTGTTTGGCAGGAGGAACCTGATAAATTTCCTCCTGTTAACAGAACCCACTTCCTCTTTTTCCCTTCCTTGCGTTCTATATTTGGTAGCGTTAGGTGAGGTACGTAGGCACTTGAAGCAGTGGCTCATGTGAGGTTTGAGCCAGCAGAGATCAGAGCTGCATTTCAAAGTCTGTTCATATTCTCTGTTGCTGCTTGTTCTGTCTCCTCTGGACCTTCCTTCTGCCTGAAATGCTGGAATGAAGCGTTCTCTGAGACTCTGATTGCATGGTCTGTTTCCCCCAGTGGTGCCTAGTAGAAGAAATCTTATCTTTTGGATATCAAATTTGAAAGCAAAAGTGAGAGAGAAAATAACAGTTGCTTTAAATAATGAACGAAAATACCAGGAGATTTATTTCCCCCACTTCCTCCCCTCCCTCATGCAGATATTCTTTTCTTTATAAACAGTGTTCCAAAGTGAATTTCATGCTGGATCGACAGCCCTGCAAAGCAGTATCCTCTGTTCACATGCCAAATGGGAATAACTAATGCGTGGGAGTGCAGACTTTCACTCCGCAGTAGCAGCATGCCTTGGACTTAATATAGCCAGAAGGTTGCAAACATGTGAAGGACTAAGGTTATCTCCCTGGTCCATCCAGTTGACAAAATCCCGTGTTCTTCTGAACAGCAAGGATGAGAGCAGAGGTGATGACTTACTCATTGATTTCTAAGGAGGCTATAAATGATCAGGGAATGATTTTACTACAGTAACTAAAAAGGGTTTCCATGATAAAATGTATCTGTGGTTGGCCTAGAACATGTGCCCTCCAGGCAAAAACTTTAGCTGTTGCTACAAACCTTCTTGAACCTGTTTTTGCCTTTGAAAATGGCAGATTGTAATTGATTACAAACACTGTTCAACTCATATTCTGTGCTTAGAAATGCGAAATGCTGTTACTTTTTTTTTTAAACTCCCTTCTACCACATACCTCTTTCTATCTTTACTCAATATGCAGTGAATCTAACTCATAATATTGGTTCTTACTTAAAGGCAGCAGGCTGGTAAGAGCTCCCAGTGTAAATACTTTCCTACAGAAATTTCAGGTTAATTGGTGAAAGTTATTGTGGTAGTAAAAAAAAAATCATTTCGATATTTAAAGCAGTGTGCAGAAGTGGGTGTGAGGCTGCTTGAACTGCAAACACTTAACAACTCAAGCAATTGTTTTTGAGAATTTTTCTTAGTGTCATTTTTCAGATGTCTTGTAACTTTAATATATAGTTAGGGATATTTTAAGGACAGAGTTCATCAGCTACAACGAAAATCAAATCTGAATTTTCCCCAGATCTGAAGCTGAACAGCTTTTTGATATTCAGAAAACTTCAATTAAGGTTTGTTTGGTTTTGTTTTCCTGTTTTGTTTTTTTTTTTTTTTTCATTATCACTGTACTTCCAAATGAACAGGTGTCAGCAGATACCAGATTCAGGACACACTGTTAGGGTCTATTCTTGTGTTATTTCTAACTTAACCAGAAGCATGATGAAGTCTTCTCTTGAAAAACTTTCCTCCCATGAGAATTCTGTCCCTGTTTGCTGGAAGATTGGATATTTCAAATGAGGTCAGGAGGAGATCAAGCATCTTAACTGGAAAGGAATATGAACGAAAGACCAGAGCCAGTCTCATAATAGATGTACCTGCCTATGTTTTTTCTTTGCTGCCTACCAGATAAGCCTATGATGTTATTTTCAAATAGATAAAGAGACTAAGTTTTATCCTGAACTTAAACATCCCTGAACTTGGGGAGTCTTGTATGCAAACTCCCCATTGAGGGGAAAAAATTGTAGTACCCATAAGGCATTAAGTAACAAGTAAATGCCAACATTGCCTGGAAAGTTTTGACACCCTGGACTTCTTGTGATGAAGGTTCAGCCAAGGATGTGACATAGAGACAGCCCTAATAGTGTTGATGGATAGAGGAGGTAAGTCTGAGCCAAAGATCCACTGTTTTCCCAAGCATATTACAGGACTTGCCTGTTTGTCAGAGCCTGCTTATGGTAACCAAAAAGAAGTCATAAATCCATATACAAACAAAACCACAGAATTTAGCAAACAAAGCTGCTGAAAAGCTAAGAGAAATGAGGAGACCCACACTAAAGCCTGCTGCAGAATCTTAATTGCAGTATGGTGCATTGAGACAGTGAAAATGGATGGATGCCTTAAAGAGATGAGTGGGTGGACAGAAAGGATAAAAGGTGCACAGGAACCCTCAGCGGGAAGGCACTCCAGAAGTCGGTAAAGTCAGTCTAATATTTTCCCTATCTTTTACTGAGGGTTGGAAAAGGCAGGAGTGTTTATTTTAGCAGTTTAAGAGATTTTTCCTCACTAAGGTGCATGATTTGATGATCTATTTTCCCAGTGTTTTTTGCATTTCACAAATGAACAAATGCGTGAGATTTGAAGTCAGGAGGATAATAGTAGCAGGAATGGGTCGTGCTTGCCTTAGGTCCATAGACACACCAGAATAAGTGGGAGCAGAGCCATGATTTACAGCTGAAATATTGGAGGATAAATTCATCATCTTCCCTCAAGAGGCATAAGTGATTGGTTGGAACCTCCTCCTGACAAAAAAATGAAATGTCCACGTCCGCCTTTGGAGGACACAGTCCCCTGTGTGTATTCCCTTCCCCTTGTGTTGGCTCTTGCAGTCTGGATACTTGTCAAATCCCCAGCATGCAGCTGCCTGCATCTCACACTCCATTATTATTGCTGATGCTAATCTCTGACCGCTGAACACGGGTCAGAACCGGGAGATAATTGCAGCTCCGATCCGCCAGGCACGGTCCTTTGTGAGTAGTTAATGAGTGTTCAGGAAAATAAAGCAGAAAGAAGAAAAGGGGGATTGTGGTTTGCATACAGTGAGATAGAGAGTGAATAGGAGATGGAAGGTGGGGACAATTCACTGATTGGGCGGGGGGAAAGAAAGAGTTAGGGAAAAAAGAAATCATTTGCACTAAAGCTACTACTGCCTTATTCTTCTTTCGCCCAAGTGGATGCAGCTAATTCTGGTAAGGAGGGAACTGAGAAAGCAGGATGCAGTGACACCCTAAGTCTGTTTGCAATGCTTTTGTTCTGGATCCTATAAACACAGATGTGGGGGTCATTGTCTTCTTGGCTAGTCAGGGACTACATGAATAAATATACTTTTGCTCTTTGCTCAAAGTTATTTTCTCTCCTTTACTCTGCATCACACAGCCTGTGTAGATGAAGGTGCCCTCTAGAGATTGGCTATCTACTCCTAAAATTGACTTTAGCTTGAGTGGCAATGACCTGTATCTCTATCTGAATTACTAAACTTTATTCCCAGATCTATCTTTATATTACATACAGTGGGATGGGTTTTGGTGTCTAAAGGATAAACGTGACTTTTGTCGAATCTTTGACAGGTCCTTACTCCAAACAAAAGGTAGCCACGTCTAGTGATCCATGTGACATGACTCTTTGTGAAGAACCCAGAGAGCAAGTGTTGGCTCTACCTGCTCCTGTGACATCTGTCACAGGGGATAGATAAATGATGCAATATAGTGACACAACGGCTTGGTCATCTGGGCTTGTCTGGGCTTCTGGAACCTAAAAACTACCTCAGTGGAGGGGAAGGAAAACTGCTTCCTGCAAATGAATTAGAGTCACTAGGGATGGAGTTTGAGGGGGGATATAAATGATTGCGGTACGTGTTTGTGTCCATATGAGTCCCCTCTTCCTAACGACCATGTTAATGTTCTCATAAAAAGATATGGTGCAGGGGGGACGTGACTGTTCAGGCTGATTAGCATTTTATGGCACAACTAAGCTCCATGACAAATGGCTGCCTGGGTGGGCTGTTTTTACAACCCAGAAAACTCTAAGATGCTGAAAGTGAGTTCCTTCTCCTTCTTTTGAATGCTGTTATATTAGTAATAATAATAATATTAGTTTTAATTGACCTCTGAGAGGGGTCCTGCCACTCCCATGAAAACACAAGGTGGTGAGGGAGTTTTGGGGTGACTAAGGTGAGTCCTAACCAGAAGCACTCTGTACTGGCACAGCAGAGTACTGGGCTGGTAGAAGTGCCTACAACCAGATGCAAACCATGAAAAAACCAGAAAACTAGGTATTGTGTCCTAATGTCTTGGCCATGCTCAGTCTCCCTCTACAGTTTCTATTCTCTCTGCTTTGCTTTCAGTCCAAACTAGTGTGTACCATGGTTCTGTATTGCTTTGCAATCTGGAGGCATGTGTGTTTTTCTATTCTATTGAATGACCTGCATCCCGCTTTTTTGGAAAGAAGTGAGAGTTTCCTCAGGCTGAGATAGAATGTGGATGCATTTCCAGGTTTGGAAGAGTCTGTGGGGTCTTGCTCCAGTCCCTAAAGCTACTGGGCCAGATTTACGTCCAACAATAATGGCTGAGAGATGAGGTATAAATTGATTAAAGGGGATAGCAGGGGAAAAAAAAAAAAAAAAGTGGGTCTGAATCTGGCTGTGAATATGCCCGAGAGAGCACCAGCTTTTCCAGTTCTGGGACTATTGCAGATGTCCATGTAGAGATTCTGCTCCTCAGAGCTGTGGAGCAGGTTCAAACAGCAGGGCTGTGCGAGGCAGTGAGTAGAGGTACTATGCGACAGTGAGCATTTATCCCACGTCCTCTATGTTGTCTTCAGTGATGGAAGGGCTCCATCTGGTTAGAAGTCTCAGTATATAACTGCTTATCATATAATGTCACTCGGAAGTCAATTTTTTCTAAGGGGCAGAAGTGACAGGTATTGAATAGCTTAATGTCAAGAGAATAACAGGGTTTATGCCAAGAGATTTAGAAATGTGAGAGAAGTGGTTTTCCGGGCAGATCAATGCTGTAAGCGAACGTGGCGCATTTTGCTGGAGAAGGGATGCAAGCCCAGCTGCATATATGACTCTCGAGGGAAAGTGTAGCAGAACAGGCAAGAGAAAGCCATGTATCCTGCATGTATGTGTGTACACATGCATACATAAGTAGAAGATCTCAATTCAGCACTCTGCCTTTATCCATCCATGTGCATAAGTATGTGTCTCTTCATGCATACGCTGAAGACTGCTGCAAAAGGGCTTCCTGGAAAAGCTGGAAATATATTTCTGGGCATTAGAAATAGTCCTAAGTCCTCACACTTAAGTGTGTGCTGAATGGAGGACCAGAGCTGTGTGAGATACTTGCAAGGAAACCTCCAAGTATGTAAGACTCCCTGCATTTATCTTGCTGCTGACTTCATCCTGGAGCTTGACAAACCATTAAGAAAAAAAAGTATAACCGCAGAAATGTGTAAATTTCCCCTTCAGTGTACAAAATGGGCTCGTTTTATGTCTGGTTCCCTTCCTTTCCTCCAGACCCTTCTCTTTCCACTGTCCTGTCTAGTAAAATAAGTAGTGTTAGGTATTACTTATACAAAGAAGTGAATTGCTCACTCCCTTAACTGGAGGACATGTGGAAATAGCTTGCAATCAAGAGAATTTAGTTGAAAACTCCACAAGTGGGTTTTCACACTAGAAATTCTCATAAACTCGCGCAATAGATAAGATACCAAGGGCCAACTGGAACTAAGCACTGCAGTGCACAAACTGAATATTTGAGGTCACTCCACCCTCAAAATACATAATATGGATACTTTTCATGTAAATTTTAATAACATAGAGATATCATCTCTAAGGAAATTGTCATTTGTGCAGGGGTATTCCACAAGCTGGGACAGAAGGGAGAAAAAGCGAGTAAAATATGTTAATAATAATTTGCTCCATTAGCCTTGGTTTGTCAAAGAGTGAGTTAACCCTTTGGCTAGTTCAGGTGACCCCAGCCCATTTATAGATACTTTTCAAACTCACGTGAATGTTGTAGGCAGGACAAAACTGAAAGGAATGAAAATGGTAACGTTTTCCAAGCTTTACCCATGAGTTGCAAATACCATGCTGAAGTGCAAAGATGAAACCCTCACTGTAGTTCTCAATATGGTCCTTTTGTTTTCTTCTTTCATCGACCAGCAGCAAAATAGTTAATGATAGCAACCATTCTACTGCCAAGGAGATATGGGAGGCCTTGAAAAGGGTGAGGAAGGTTCACCTCTCTGAGAGCTGTAGTTTGGAGGTGTACTTTTGCCAGGTGTTTCAGATCTGAAGCTTAAAATCTCACCCATGTGCTTCTCCCTCACTCAGATTGTGACAGGCCTGTTGTTACGGTTCCCTGAAAAAATTGCCCAGAGGGCAATCACAAATGTTCTTGCATACTGTAACGGGCACCAAAGCCTTGGTAAAGCTGAATCCAGCCTTCGGTCCTTGCCTTGCAAATGACTGCTCTTCCATCATCTTTGTTGATGGGTTGTCTGAGGGTGTTAGTAAACACACGGGAGCCCAGAGAGAAGTTCAAGACAGCAGGAGATGTCCTTGCATGGGCATGTTTGCCGTTAGCTACCAGGCCTGCTCCTGACTGAAAATTTTAGCATTGCAGAGCAGCAGACACAAAATGAGCCGGCAGCCTGCCCAGGCTGTGTATGGTGCCTGGAGACAGGGTATGTTTGGTGAGAAATAAGAAAGCTGTGATGATAGGGAATAGTAACAGCTATTTCAGCTATGGGATTGCTATGTGCTGGATAAAGACATGATTTTGACGAGTGGTAGGAAGTTTTGGCTTGTCACACCGATAGCCTTACTCACCTCTTGTGAATGAGTGTGTGCAGTGCTACCTGTGTATCAATGGCTTGCTTCCATGGAGGGGATGACTTTTCACTTCCACAGCAGAAGCAAGTGAGGGATCTGCCTGAAAAAGAGGTTCCACAGAGAAGCCACAATGGTGATATCCTTCGTAGAAGAGATACAATGAAAGTCAGTGGCTGTGACTTGGATCTTTCCTTCCAGGCAAAATGCAGCTGTCCTTTCTGGAGTTCAAGAAAGTTCAAGTTAAGGCATGAAGCAGATGTTATGAGGAGCAAGAGTTTTCTGGGATAGTAGCCGCAGTGATAAAATGAAGAGAGGAAAGCAGTTGTGAATGTGATACTGAGAAAGCAAGCAAATAGATAGGGTGCATTGGACACAGAACTAACTGCAGAAGCAGACTTGAAAATAATGAGGGAGAAAACTGCTGTTCATTATGGTTTCTGCTGCATTCAGGGAAATAGAGCTTGACACTGGCATTCTTTGCAAATAATCAGGACTATGCCAGTGAGCTGACCCGATTCAACTCCAGGACTGGAGTCCTCCATCTGTGAATACTGCTTAATTGCTCAATGCAAAGGAGCAGCACTGCGGAGGCCACCACTGAGGTCTCAGTCTCAATTCCACCATCTTGATCCCTGTTCTCCTGGCAGAGACTCATGGGAATGAGACAGCTGTGCTTGAGCTTTTTGTACGAACCATATTCTGCTCTTTGCAGCCTTTTAGAAGAGTGGGCTTGGTGCCTAGAATGACAAACACATTATAAAGGGGTTCTGCCAGCTGTTTCTTCTCTCTAACAAGCTTTCTCTTTCAGGAAAGATCTTACTTTCTTCTTCAGTAGTGGCATGAATTATCCCGTGTAATCTCCTGAGACTGGACTTTTCCAAGGTACACTGCAGAAGGGCCTGGAGAATCACTTTTGTCGTTTAAACAGTGTGCTGCAGGCTTCTTGCCTGGAGAGAGGAATGTGTGCTTGAGGGGTTTCCATGTGCTTCTCTGAGACCTCTCTGAGTTCTTCCCAGGAGCCCTGAAGGTCTCTAGTAAAAGCAGTTCCAAATCTTTTTGCTGAAGAAGGACCTCACTGCTCCTTTGACACTGTGAAATAATCAAGGAAATCATAGTCTTTAGTGCTGATCAAACCAATCTTCCCACTGCTTGTGCCTTCCCTCCCAGTACCCCATTTGGTATTAAACCAGGAGGTACTTAGCGCCCATATAAACCAGGACACTTATTTAGACCTATGTGTACAGGAGGGACATGAAGGACCCACATTTGTGAATCATTCTAAGAACATAGGTTCTGTAGAGGCACACCATGAATCTAGACAAGGACTGTGTGAACTGAGACAAGAGGTTTAGTGCTATGCTGAGCAATGTAAGAGATAACACACTTACGTTGGTACAAGGCTCCACTGCAAGGAGTGAAATGAGATTCCCAGTCCAAGTGTGATTCCTCCAGCCCTTGTAACTTCTTGCTTGCTCCCAGTGGCCAAGAAGCCACAGTGGAGCTGCACAGGATATGTGTCTTGTATCTGATATACCATATATGCAAAGATCAGACCAGCAGCAGTGCTGAAAGATGGTCTTTCTGACAAGGAATTCCCTTTCCTGTGAGCTGTTGAAAGTGTGGCTAGGAAGAATCAAAGCTGAGGAGGATGCCCAAGCACTGCAACACCCTGGTTTGTGTTTGGGTCTGAGCCCACCTCTCCTCTTTTCCAGGGTGCAGCACTCTGTTTGTGGAGCAGGATTCTTATGCTGCACGTGAGGAGGCTGGAGCACTGCAGCAGAAACCAGAAGGTTTATTGCAGAGCAACCAATTGAAGAACTGGTAGCTTAAAAACACAAACTCCAGCCTGGCCTGAACTAGCTTCTTTACTAACTTAAATGTTTGCATCCTGCTAACCTTTGATGCCAGAAAGAAAGAGACTGTCTCTTTAAATAGAGGAGAAAATGATAGGGGTGAGGTGATCTGATTAGTCTGTAAGATGAGCGGAAATTAGTTATTTTCATCCTCAATCACCCACGGGATGGGCCAATTATCGAGCTGTTAGAGACCTATTAGATGGTTGGGAACTCACCCTTTCTCACCTCCCTCCCGTAACCCGGCATGAAATTATTGAAGTCACTCAATTTCACTCTCATTGAAACCCATGAAGGGAGATCTTGCAGCTGAGCGTGGGGTGGCTGCAGAAGCCTTTTTCTAATTACTAGCAGCACTCCAGCTTCTAGAAATTGATTTATTGATTTCACTCAAACTACCTCCCTGAAAAGGCAACCTTTAGGTTTGCAGGAACAATTCTATCTGTTTGTCTGTCAGCCTATCTGCTTGTCTATCTATCCTCTTGTTTGAGTAATCTGGGAGAGACAAACGAACTTCTAAAAACAGTCTGTCTAATCAATGCAGCTTTAAGTTGAGCAAGCTTTGATTTTACGTATTTGCTAATGTATTCAACAAGTGCCGCCTATGAACAAATTGCAACGTGTGGATTCCCCACTAACTGGATTTCCTAAGTGTATTTGTTATTTGGTATTGCTCTGGTGCATGAAGATTGGTCAGATCCGTTGCATAGCATTGGCTGTCTCCTTCCCTGTCTCTGACTGGGTAAGCATAGTTAGCAAAATGAAGAAGGCATACTTAAGTCATTGTGCTTTGGGGAAGGAATGAAGAATTTGGAGAGTGATGAAGAGTGAAATTAGGGTTAATCTTTCCTAGGAACTGGATTTCATAGAATCATAGAATGACCTAGGTTGGAAGGGACCTTAGAGACCACCTAATCCAACCTCCTTGCCATAAGCACATTTCAACTAGACCAGGTTACTCAAGGCCTCATCCAGCCTGGCCTTTAACACCTCAAGGGAGGGGGCATCCACAACTTCTCTGGACAATTTATTCCAGAATCTTTCCACCCTCATGCTGAAGAATTTTTTCCTAAGACCCAGTCTAAATCTATTCTCCTTTAACTTGAATCCATTTCCCTTTGTCCTATCAGTGGACACACTTGTAAAAAGTCCCTCCCCAGCCCTCCTGTAGGTTCTCTTCAGGTGTTGGAAGGCAGTTATAAGGTTCCCCAGAGTCTTCTCTTTTCAAGGCTGAACAATCCCAGTTCCCTTAACCTATCCTTATAGCAGAGATGCTCCAGCCCCTGGATCATCTTTGTGGCCCTCCTCTGAACTCGTTCCAACAGATCTTTGTCCCTCTTATGGTGGGGATTTAAACCGAAGGCCCCACTATCAGTGGAAAAAAAAGTTACATGCTGGGGTAAGAGTTGGAATTACTTTTTTCTCCATTGCACTCACAGAAAGTAACCATCAGAGCTGATTGCATAGTACCATTAGCAAAGCCGTGGCTCTGTGCTTGCCTGACTTGCCTAGCTGCATGTGTTTCACAACCTTTAGCAGAGCATTGTACAGCACCTGCTGCAGAGGATATAGTTGGGTGCCCTTACTTCTTCTGCCTGACTGCATTTGTGCTAGACCTCCGTCTGTGGGATTGCTAAGTCTGATTCCACTTGGAGCTCTGTGTTACTATTCAGTGTGAGGAGCTGGAGTTTTGAAAGGCACCAAAAGTGTCTAACAGGATGCTTGAAATTGCCTTGGTGCTGATTTTAGAAGAAGTTAGGATCCTGCATGCTGACTGGTAAATACTTTTGGAAATTCCAGTATGTTTCTAGCTGCATCTTTTGGATGCAGACCCACATTCCTCGGCTACACACATTTTTTCATATGACATTTTTAAATGTGTTGGCTGAATATGGCTTGGCAATTTTCACCTCTGGATGACACTTGCCATAAGGATTGTCAGAAAAAAAATCTGAATTGCTAAAGTAATAATTCATTCAGTTGTGTAAATTTAGCTGTTTCTTCCTGCTAAAGATGCTCTAGGGTATTTGAGACAATCACAGATTACCAAAGACCCTTAGGACACTTGTGCCCTTCTAGAGTGGTAGCTTGAGGTCATGTGGGTATTGTCCCATGGCTTTAGATGACTGTTCAAACAACTGGATTGAGCTCCCTAGATTCTGTAGGGAAAGGCAGTGTGGGTTTTCCCTGTGTAGCTTCTGTACCTTTCAGCAGTGTGGCAGGCAATCTGGAGGCCTCTCCTGCAAGTCTCCCCCTTCTTTGCAGGGGTGCTTCTCGATTCCTTTGAAAACCGGCAGCAGAATGTCCTGGGAGACAGAGAAGCAGCTAGAAAGATGAAGGGATTATGCCAAAAGGAAGCTTCTGATTCTTTTTGGAAATAAGATGATTAGTCCTAGTCTGATTCAGAGGACATGTCCCTTTCTGGATCCAGCTGGAGCAGTGGAAGATGTTGCCTACCCTTCAGTCAGCTCTGCCACACAGATGTTAGTGTGAGAGATTTGCCAAAGCAATGCCCATTAAAATGACCCAGTTCAGCTCTAATCTGCTTTGTTTCAACTGCTGCAGATTAGGGAATGATCACACAAGCAATTTCACTGGCAGGTCTGAGAAGGTGGCACCTTCGGCTCTGTGTTTGGTAACAGGGAGCTGTAGAGGCTCAGCAGACAGTAGCATTTTCAAGTAACTCCAGTAGACATCTGGTCTGTCTTACACCTTCAGCCACCAGATGACAACTCAGTGAGTCACAGACTGTCTACTTGTACCATGAAAAGGCTGTAGCCTCTGTCTTTTGTAGACCTTGAGATAAATAGATATTATATGCAATTACAATTAAATCCAGAGGAGTGTGTGGGGTTTGTTATTTTTAGTTGAACAGGTAGAAAAGACCTAGGGCAAATTCTCTGAAATATTCGAGCATCTCCTCTGCTAAATTTAATGCACAGTGTTAGAGCTATTGCTAAGGGTAGATTTGATACAGGAATCTGGGTAATCCTGCGCCTTCTACCTGAGATCATGGTTCTGCTGCTACTGCAACTATTCTTTGAGATTTGGGATATTAAAGGAATAGAAGTTAGTTTCACTTTTAGCAGCCTTTGAGCAGGTTTTGATGCCAATCAGACAAATGCCCTCTGAAGAACTGCGGACTGCCTTCCTTATTGTGCCTGTGTAACTGAGATGAGAATTACCCTCTGACTGTCTTTAGCTGCTGTCTGTCTTATCTGTGCAAGGGGGAAGGGGAGATCACTCTTGGCTACTTCCATCATCTTTGCTTAGTCTTTCATTAATTTACAGCTTCTGTTCATTTGCAAAACATATTCTACTCTGAATTTGCAAGATACTGCATGGACACATGCAGAACTATTACAGCAGGTGTTCATGGACATGAAAAGGAAGGCCAAGCTTGTTTAAACCAGTCTTCTGTTTTAGAGTGTGTTTTCTAGCTGTTTCACACAGCTCTTTCTTTTCTTTAGGCATCTGCAGTGAGGTAGCTAATGTACTGTGTATAGTACATTGGGCAAAGAAGCACAGCGCTAACCATAATGATCTGCTACCATCTGTAGAGAGCATGTAGGTAGTATGGTTTGGGATAGCCTGTAAGCACCTCATAAATACTGTTACTATGTGTTGGAAGTGATTTGATTGAACTGGTTGTTGCCATTACAGTCAGTTGCTCAGCTGTTAATTAATCTTTCTTCTTGTGGCACAGCCTTGGTCCATACTTGGCAGGAATTTCCCAACCCCTCCTCACTCCCTTTCTTTGGGCAGAGTCTTGGGAGCCCCTGTCGCCATGCTTGCTACAGCTGGCAGTTCCTCCTCATCCTCCCACCTAATCTCAGACCAGAGATTTTCATGCCTGAAAATTTTTTCCTTTCTAGCTTCCTGCTTGTAGCCTCCACCTCCCTTGGTCTCCTTGCTTAGAATTGCCCTAACTGAAGGACAATATATCCTTGACCCAGACTAAACAGATGGCATCTCCTTATGTAACAGTCAGGCATGAATTTCACACACCAGCTGAAAGAGAGGGCTCAGACAGGTCTGTTCCCCCTCATTAGCTTTTCCTGACATCACGCTCCAAGTCATGGGGCATAGGAATGGTTGTGTGGCTGTGCAGAGCTGTGCCCCTACCCATTTCATGCCTGGATGTGGCCCTGGCAGCACCCATGGCTGGCTTGATCTGTCCTTATATACAGATCCTATGAGGCTGCGCCTTCTAAGATCCACAATTTAATCACAGAGAGCTGACACGATGCTGAAAGTGATTTGTCATGTCCATGCTGGCAGTTAAGTCATTGCCAGCGATTGCATCCAAACACAATAAATTGCTAGAGTGTGGACTGTTGGTGGGAAAGTATCATGGCTGTCATTTCACAGAATCACAGAATGTTAGGGATTGGAAGGGACCTCGAAAGATCATCAAGTCCAATCCCCCTGCCAGAGCAGGAACGCCTAGATAATGCTACATAGGAACGTGTCCAGGCGGGTCTTGAATGTCTCCAGAGAAGGAGACTCCACAACCTCCCTGGGCAGCCTGTTCCAGTGCTCTGTCACCCTCACTGAGAAGAAGTTTCTTCTTGAGTTTAAGCTGAACCTCTTATGTTTCTGTTTCAGCCCATTACCCCTTGTCCTATCATTGGT
Source organism: Trogon surrucura (assembly GCA_020746105.1). NCBI lineage: Eukaryota > Metazoa > Chordata > Aves > Trogoniformes > Trogonidae > Trogon > Trogon surrucura. The sequence continues at coordinate 130,131,162 of CM036617.1, read as the reverse complement.
TGTCACCGAGAAGAGCCTGGCTCCATCCTCGTGACACTCACCCTTGATATATTTGTAAACATTAATAAGGTCACCCCTCAGTCTCCTCTTCTCCAAACTAAAGGATCCTAGCTCCCTCAGCCTTTCCTCATAAGGGAGATACTCCACTCCCTTAATCATCCTAGTTGCCCTGTGCTGGACTCTCTCCAGCAGTTCCCTGTCTTTCTTGAACTGAGGGGCCCAGGACTGGACACAATATTCCAGATGGGGTCTCACCAGGGCAGAGTAGAGGGGAAGGAGAACCTCTCTCGACCTACTAACCACCTGCCTTCTAATACACCCCAGGATGCCATTGGCCTTCTTGGCCACAAGGTCACAGTGCTGGCTCATGGTCATCCTGCTGTCCACCAAGACTTTCAGTCTTCAAAAAGAGCAAGAAGGAGGACCCAGGCAACTGCAGACCAGTCAGCCTCACCTCCATCCCCAGGAAGGCGATAGAGCAGCTCATTCTGAAGGCCATCTCTAACCAAATGGAAGAAAAGGTAATCAGGAGTAGCCAACATGGATTTACTAAGGGGAAATCCTGCTTGGCTAATCTGATATCCTTCTGTGAAAATGTGACTAAACGGGTAGATGAAGGAAGAGCACTGGATGTCATATATCTTGACTTCAGTAAGGCTTTTGATACCATCTCCCATAACATCCTCATGGGAAAACTTAACAAATGTGGATAGATGATTGGACTGTGAGGTGGATTGTGAACTGGTGGATTGCGAACCCAGGGAACTGGGTCTGTTTAGTCTTGAAAAAAAGAAGGTTGAGAGGAAATCTTACTAATCCATATAAATATCGGAGGCGTGGGTGTCAGGAAGAAGGTGCCGGTCTCTTTTTGATGTTGCCCAGTAACAGGACAAGGAGTAATGGGTATAAGCTAGAACACAGGAACGTTCTACCTCAACATGAGGAGAAATTTCTTTACTCTGAGGGTGACAGAGCACTGGAACAGGCTGCCTGGAGAGGTTGTGGAGTCACCTTCTCTGGAGACTTTCAAAACTTGCTTGGATGCGTTCCTGTGTGGCTGCCCTAGAGGATCCTGCTCTGGCAGGGAATTTGGACTAGATGATCTCTAGAGGTCCCAAAATTCTGTGATTCTGTCATTCTATGGTGGGTGTCTTTCAAAACAATTCAGCATTATAGGAAAGAAGACCTAGAACAAAAGAGACTCTTATCCTGCTTCCCTGCCCCAAAAAGTCTGAGAAGGAAATGTTCATAACCCAAAGCTTGTGTTTGTTTAAGAGTAGTGTGGGATTTAGCTAACTTATTACAGCTTTAGCACACAGCAGCAGTATCAGCAGCAAGGGCATGAAAAATATTAGATCCAGGCAAACAGAATGTGTCAATCCAAAGTGGTAACAATTGTAAACCTTATCTATTTATTTTTTTTAGAGCTAGCAGGGGAAAATACATATATTTTTGGAAAAGACTCACCCCCTTTCACAGTAATCCATGGCTTTGGACGGTACATGTCACAGCTGCTTTGACAAACAGAAGTCTGGGTACATACTCATTTCCACGTAATGGGCATGTTTTGATACTGCTTTCAAACTCATCTCATTTTGTGGTCCTGGATGTTCAGACCTTTTTCCAAAGTCCACCACACATGACCTTGCTATTTATGTCCTTGAGATATGACCAAGCTTATATGTGGTCAGGATTTATATTCTACTACAACAGGGATTTTACTTGAGAAAGATCTGCAGCATCAGAACTGTTCCTTCCAGAATAATTAACAGAAAGATGTTCTCCATGAAGAAAACTGATCTCTGACGGTGATGGGAAATTATGTTCTCTGAAGTGAGCTGAAGAAAGATACTTGACTGAACACCACTGAGATTTTTCAAGTGTGCATAGTTTCAGGTGCATTTAAAATCATACAGGTTGGAAAAGACCCTTGGGATCATCAAGTCCAACCATGGACCCTACTCTACAAAGCTCACCCATAAGCCATATTCCCCAACACCACATCTAAACAACCTTTAAAGTCATTCAGGGATGGTGACTCAACCCACCTCCCTGGGCAGCCTGTTCCAATGTCCTACTACTCTTTCTGTGAAAACTTTTTTCCTAATGCCCAGTCTAAACCTACCCTGTTGCAGTTTGAAGCCATTCCCTCTTGTTCTGTCACTAATTACTTGTGAGAAGAGACCAGCACCAACCTCTCTACTACTTCCTTTCAGGTAGTTGTAGAGAGTGATGAGGTCTCCCCTCAGCCTTCTCTTCTTCAAACTAAACAGTCCCAGCTCCTTCAGTTGCTCTTCATAAGGTTTATTCTCCAGGCCCTTCATCAGCTTCATTGCCCTTCTCTGCACTTGCTCCAGCACCTCGATATCTCTCTTGTATTGAGGTGCCCAAAACTGGACACAATACTCAGGTTGTGGCCTCACCAGTGCAGTGGGACCATCACCTCCCTACTCCTGCTGGTCACACTATTTCCAGTAGAAGCCAGGATGCCATTTGCTTTCTTGGCCACCTGGGCACACTGCTGGCTCATATTCAGCCACTTGTCGATTAGAACCCCTAGGTCCCTTTCTGTCAGACAGCCTTCCAGTCACACTTCCCCAAGCCTGTAGCGTTGCATGAGGTTGTTGTGGCCCAAGTACAGGACCTGACACTTGGCCTTGTTGAAGCTCATACCATTAACATTGGCCCATCAATCCAATCTGTCCAAGTCTCTCTATAGGGCTCCCCTGCCCTCATGCAGATCAACACTCCCATCAAACTTCATGTCATCTGTGAACTTACTGATGATACACTCTACATCCTGTTGCATGAAAGGTATGTGGCTGTGAGAGGCACATACCCCAGTTAAGCACTTGCTTGTTTCAGAGCCCTGTTAGGGACTTGCACTGAGTTTTCAGAGCCCCACTAAGGGCTTGCACGTGCCTCTCACAGCCACATACCTTACACGGGACACATCCTTATCAAGATCATCAATAAAGATGTTAAACAGAAATGGTCTCAACACTAAGCCTTGTCACTCGTGACCGGCTGCCAGCTGGATTTAACTCTATCGACTACCACTCTTTGGGCCCGTCCATCCAGCCAGTGCCTTATCCAGTAGACTGTGTGCTCATCCAAGCCACGAGCAGCCAATTTTTCCATGAGAATTCTGTGGGGAACAAAGCCTAGGTAGACAATATCCACAGCCTTTCCCTTGTCCAATAGTCAGGTCATCTTGTCAAAGAAGGAGATCAGGTTCGTCAGGCAGGACCTGTCTTTCATCAACCCATGCTGACTGAGCCTGATCCCTCGGTTGTCCTCTATATGCTGTGTAATGGCACTTGAGATGATCTGCTCCACGACCTTCACTGGTACCGAGGTCAGATTGGCAGGTCTGTAGTTTCCCGGATCCTGCTTTCTGATTTTCTTATAGATGGGTGTTACATTTGCTACCTTCCAGTCCATTGGGACCTTCCCAGTTAGCCAGGACTTCAGGTAAACAATGAAAAGTGGCTTGACAAACATGTCTGCCAACTCTTCCAACAGTGTTGTGAAAGGGGCCAAACGGAGGACTGTGAAGAGTGATGGACTCGTATTGCCACCTACTAAGTTCCATATGAGCAAACCTTCCTTTCCTCAGACCTAGCCCTATGAATAGGCTGTCTTCATCCCCACCTTGATTGTTTGGCTAAGGAAGATCTTCCATCCTTTCAACTCCTTTCCAGTTCAGCAAAAAGTATGACAGTGTAACAGCGTTGAGTTCAATAGGGTTGCTCATATCCTTGGCACTTGGATTTAGTGAGAGGAGGTGTAGGTCTCCTGAGCAGAGCAGATCAAATACCAGCAGACTTGGGCTGGATCCCTGATTTCATCACTGATCTGCAACATGATGTTGGATGAGGTCTGTGTTGTTTAAATGATTTACTTCCTATATCTGTAGCTAATGGTCCTTACCCATGGCCAAATAGCCCTTGAAGTGTTGTCCACTGTCAGTGTACTAAATCTTATTTATTATGCATGAAAATATACCTAATCTCATGGAGGTGTTTGCTTATCCGTGGATGAATTTCTTCACCTGTTGTATCCATAGTGTGCTGCCTAATGCCCAAGCACACTGCTTCCACTCTGGTGTACAGAAAGAAGGCAGCACCCCCTTTACATCTCACTCTTGGGGAAAGCAGCTGCAGAGGGTCTCTCAGACAGGTGTTTCACCTGGCAGCTTCCCCATCCCAAAGGACAATCACTTTTTTTTCTTTCCCAAAACGCTTCAGCAGTTTTTAATATTCTCCCCATCTCTCAGCTTTTTTTATTTTTATAGAGCTTCCTTTTCTTAACACAGCATTAAAATGAGGAATAAAAAAGAAATGAAAAATGCGTCAGGGCAGAAAGAAGCCAGAAAGAGTTGCCTACCCCAACATGGGTGTCCTTTCCCTGTGCACTGAGAAGGTGATTTTTCAGCAGCCAGTCCCTTTGGGTGACCTATGAAGGCCTGCCCAGTGATCTGTCCTGTGGTGGGCTTCTCTCTCCTCCCTTACCCTAATCCCCTGGTCAATAGGAGAGGAAAGAGGGGGATGATGTGGCTGGATCTACTTGAGTTCCAGGCATCTGAGGGCCTCTCCCACTCAAGCTGCAGGGAACGCTGATTGGAAAAGGCAACTGAAGAGCAGGGGTAGGAAAAGCAGTTTGGGACAAGTGCCATGTAGACAGACAAACCTACTCTAAGGTTACAAATTGTCACTGGGAGGAATACCCCTCTGTCACTGTGTAAGACAGGGCTTTGCTGGCCCTGTTTGACAGCCTGATTTCATTCTTTAAAGAGCATCCTAAGCAGGCACAGACAACCCAATGTCTCCTGCTTGTTTCTTAATTGGTGTTCAGTACTTTAGCCAGTTACCGTAATTTGTGTTCTCTCTGCCATCCCTCCTCCTCCCTCTTCAGCTTCCCAAAGTAAAGCTTTAAACCACCTACATTTTCACCTTCCTGGGAAGTCCTCCTGCCTCAAAACTCAAATGCAATAACCCTTTTAATCTTCCTTACCTAATCCTCACAGCTAGATATTCCTTTTAAAAATCTCACGTGCAGTTGCCATCTCTTCCCATGGAGAGCCAAGTCCTTTCCAATTCTTTCTGCCACCTGCTTGTAGAGGGTTTATTTATCTTACAAAAGTCACATTTCTGATGCTGTAAATCTGGGGTCCCAATCTCTACTGTCCGTAGACAGTAATTTAGCTACTGGATTTCAAACAAGATTATAACATGATGTTGTTCTCAATGGGGTAGTAATGATGCGTCCCTCTTCAATCTAGGAACTGGATATACAAGGTAAACCACGTGTTTAGGCCATTGCAGTTTGGGGAACTTGGATCCTTAGCTTTATGTGGATACCAACAGGAGAAAGGTTGTTAATTTTTAGGTACGATCAGGGATGAATGTGCGTGAGAGTTAGGGGAGGGAGCCAAACAAAGATTTATGAAAATAATTAGCTTTTTTTGCCCTCTCTTGCCAGAGATGTCAACCCTCTGTATCACAACTCAGCCATGTGAATAGTTGATTTCTCACCACAATGACAGAGGTGGAAGCAACCAGCAGGCTGGGGACAAGAATGTGTAGATAAGGGCAGAGTAGGGCAGCAATATGGTTTTACAGCTGGTCCAAGTTTCTGTTCCACCAGGAGCCCATCTGCTTTGGGACACTCCTGCCCCCTCCCCTTTCTTCCAGCCTCCCCTTTCTGTATCTTTGCTCTTACCAGAGGCTTTGCTGCATTGAGTCAACTGGAAGTACAGCTGCAATTTATGTAGCCAAGGGAGCAGAAATCTCTGATGCAGTAGAGGGACCTTTTAAAATGCTAATAGAAAGCTTTCAACTGGTTCTCACCTAACAGTCCTAATTAGTAAGGCTCATCCTGGATTTAGCAAAGCCGGGGACTGCTGCATCTCACTCTGCACACCAATGTGGATGAGGACTGGAGGTTACTTTCAGTCTTGGGGTTGTTGCCTTGCACTGTCCCCTGTCAGATGGGTGAGGTCCCCAGACTGCCAGGGGCCATGGAAAAGAGGAAGTTGCTGCTCTGTGCCTTTTCCAGCTCAGTCTCCTCTCCTGCTGAGATGGAGTTTACAATTTGCTCAGCAGTTGGAGATTCAGTGTAGGGCTTTTTGAAGAGTCTCCGTGCAATTAGTATGGCAAATTGGAGCCTCCCGGGAGGATACACAGCATCACACTCACCAGCAACAAGATTTCAGCTCCTCGGTACAGAAAGAACCTCATTTAATGTATTAAATATTTAATTAATGAACTGAAGCTTTAATGAGGTGGTGATGAAGATGCCAAACAAGATACTGGGACAGGAATACCCCACCCCAGAGATAACAAACAGCTATTATTCTCCCAGTAGTATTTTTTTTAGCTGGAAACACTACTGCGTAAGGAAGCTCTCAGTACCTTTAGGTTTCGTTCTGCCTAGCTGAAGGGAATTGCACAGGTGGGATGCATCCCAGCTGTGGGATGGAAAGCTCCTTTATTGCCCCTTTTATTGAGCTGGAATACATGAAGAAGCTTTGACTGGGGAGAGCAAGAGTGCTGCAGCCTCTCTGCTGCATGTGGCAGCACAGGAAATGCTAACATAAACAGAGATTTCATGAAAAATCACGTGGCTAGGGATGACATTGCTAGATCCAGGAAAGATCCAGGTTCCTCAGAGAAGGAGGGGAGGCATTAGGCTGATAAAGGGTCCCCTTTTTATCTGACATTGGATCTACCCGGTGCCATGGATGCTAACTGTGGTACAAGTACCAAAATGTTACTGATCTCTGACAGCCATCTCCCCAGAGGTGTTGAGAGTAGACCTTTTGTGTTTGGGTTATTCAGTGTGAGAGTATTCGTTTCTCCTCCTTCAGATAGGGTGCTGCTAAGATTGTACCTGTGCTTGGGATGGGTCAGGCTCTCCTACCTGGAGGAATGAGGGGCTGAGGCATTGAGGACCCAGGGTCTTCTTCAGGCAGGACATGTTTGAAGAAGAGGCCATAGGGAATTCTGGTGACATGAGAGAAGACTGAGAGCGCCAAGATAATTCTTACTGTTTCCTCTCTGCCTGAGAATTGCTTTAGCTGATCAGACCCTGTTATGGGAACCTTGGGATTTGGAAAGGAATAATAAAAGATTAATCGAGAAACTCCTGAATGAATTCAATAAAAATGACATATGGAGCATGCACCGTGATGTTTTTATGATTAGGCTGGCACATAATTGGAATGAGCAGATTCTGCCCCACGCTTGATCAGGTCCGATGTCTCAGAGATCCTTCTGGTTTCAGTGTTTCCTCACAAAGAAAAAAAATACAGAGGAAAAGGGAACGAATGAAAAAGGAGGCAGACCAAGTGCTTCCCTGCTTACTTCAGGAGAGGGCTCTGAGAAAGTTGCTTTTTCAAATGCATTTCAGATTTCAGAACACAGCCCTCTATGCCACAGGTTTCGGCTTAACTCACACATCAGCACCCTTGAAACCTGGGATGAGGCTGCAGTCAGGGGTTCTCTGAATGTTTGGCCTTCCTCTCCTTGCTTCCAACTGGTATTTGTGAGCAGCCAGTCCTAGCATAATGGTTACAGGGCAAAATTTAACACATGCACACACACACACACACTCCCCAGCCTCTTCAGTTGCAGATCCTTTCTTGGGAACAGCATCTCTAAGCCAAGGCCTCAGCTCAGCACTAAGGCCTCTCTTCCCCTGATCTTTACAGAGCATTTTGCTTCGACCTTGACAAAGACTTTGCCGGGCACTGTTGCAAAGTGTCTTCTCTGCTGCTTTGCTTTGAGAACCCTCCATTCAGCTTTCCTCAGTGAGCTTGCTTTTGACTCAAGGCCCATTACGGTCTCCCTGCCCAGCCACAGCAGTTCAGCTCTGTCCCCAGGCCAATTCTCCATGCTGTCCTCAGTTACACGTTTCTCAGGTTTGCAGGAAGACCATCTTTCTGCTTTCTTCCCTTCTCCCTGTCGGTATCTTCAAAGGCACCTCTGTGTTCTGCCCTCAAATCCATCTTTATTGTAGCACATAGTACTCACCCCTCTCAAAGAGCGTAATCCAAAAAATAACCCACTCCAAACTAAGAGCAAGGTAGCTTGTAGGCAGTCAGCATATAGAGGTCTGGTGTTATGGTGACATGTGTGGTCTCATTGCCTCCTTCTTCCCTGCCTGTCTCCAGCCACCCACTCTCTTTGCCTTATATTTAGATTTTCACTTGGACAAAGACTGTCTTTTTGTCCTCTGCTTGTACAGCACCAGGTGGAATGGAACCTTGATCTGTACTTGATGGATCAGAGAGTGTTGCAGCTTTTGTGTTAATAAGTGATAATAAAAAGTATTGACTGGTTCACAGCATGAAGCTATGATGAAATGATGGAAGGTTGTATTACACCTTTTATCTTAGAAAGACAAAAAGAGAGGGAGAGAGATACAAGAACATGTGGATTTAGTTCCCCTTTTTTTTTCTCCTGTGGTGGATAGAGTTCTTCAGGTGTCTTGTAGAGCCCTAAGGTTCCATACCATCTTTTCACCCTGCATTAGTATCCTGCCACCTTTTCTTTAAGGCCATGTGTGAGGTAACTATTCTCAGGAAAATTCCTCTGGAAAATCTCATTTGGGAGGTTAATAGGTATTGTGCCTTGTTCTTTATCAAATACAGAGCCAGCCTGTTGATGACATGTCATGTTGGAGCCAGAGGCATGTTTTCAGGATATATAGAAATAGTTACTGTAGCTAAAATAAAGTGGTGAACTTCATGAATGCTAGTGTGGGCTAGCAGTTCATTTACATAGCTTTTCAGATGAACTCATACAGGCCTCTTGGACCTTTATTGCTACTCATATCAACAGCATCTGAGATCAAGTTAGCTCATGTATGTCCACGCTTCCTGCAGTTTATCCTGCAATTTAATTGCAGTGAAGATGTAGCCTGTGTGGAAGACAAGAGGAGACTTTATCAAGTCTTTTAGCTTCCAGAACTGCCCCAGGCATAAGATTTCCCATGGAAATGATTCTCCAAGAGAAAACACCATTTTCTTTCCTATCATAAATAAAACACAGCAACATTTGACGACTGTAAAATGTTAGACTCCGAACAGAATGTTTTGACTTGGATTGGTTCAAACATTTGCACTTGCTGAAATGAATCAAAGCATTTTGCTGTACATTTATTTGACGTCAAGTGGTGCCTGCCCATGGGTCTGTGATGCCTCATGGGAGTTGTAGTTTGGATGCATTGTACATACAGCTCTCTCACAGACTGGTCTGCTTTTCCAAAAAACCTTTCCGATAATATACTGCAGAACTGCTCTGGCTGAGCTGAATAGTGCAGGGTGAAAATCAGAGAGCAGTGAGACATTATGGAAGATCAGTTCCAGCACAGGTGAAAAGAAGGCTATGAAACATTCAGTAAAACATCTCAAAATGAAATGCTTGGTTTCAAGGAATGTCAAAAGAAACTGTGTGGATTGAAGAAGTGGAAAAATGACTGTATTTCCAGTTGTGTTTTTCAAAAAAATTTTTCTTTTGTAAAAGTACGTATTAGTTAAGCTTTTCATTCCAACAAATTGTGGTGTTTTTCATGGACTGGACCACCCAGTTCTATTCTTAACTAGCCTAAGAATTCAGTTTCACAGTAGGTGTAATAGGATTGATTCAGTCTCAGCCACTCCAGGGGTGGAACTAACCCAGTGATTAGTGACACAATTAATGTATTTTACCCTTATTGCATGAAAAGACATGTTTATTTATTGTTTTTTTTTTCTTTTTGCATTCAGAGAAGTAATTTTTTCCACTGAATTTTGGAAATAATTTGTGATGGACAGAGAACAGACCTACTCATTTTACACATAGTGTAACCCCAGCCTTCTCATATAGCTCATATTAACAAAATTGAGAAAAAGAAAGGATCTTCCTTTCAATAAAATATCTTGGGGGAAAAACCCCCCAAAAAACCTTTCCCTCCTTCTGTCTGCAATGCTGCCACCTTTAGACTGGTACACATACTGTTAAGCAACAGAGCCCAGCACAGCAGCATGTTAGTATAGCAATGAAAACTAATGTCTTCCCCAGCTGACATTGTAGGAGAGGCTTAGAAAGAGATGAATTATTACCCCTGGAATTTGTCTGGGATGTGTAGGCTAAAAGCTGGGGAGGGAAAGCAAGCCATGAGATCATGAGTGATGGCAGATGAGCAAGGCCTAAATTACGTTTTTCATCTGAAGTGAGATACCTTCCCTGGGATCCCTTAGACACAGTCACATATGGGGGCAGCTCTGTGCATATTGAGTGGGGCTGCTCTGAGCCTGTGATTACAATGCACCTATTTAATCCTCTGAAGCTGCTGGATTAGAGTACAGCACTCTATTTTGTCTGTTTGGGCCGTGTACACACTGTGTAGAGGAATTTGGATCTAATCTTTGCCATCATCATAATTAATTAGATGCTATTCTCCAGCATGTAATGGTGGCAATAGAGCTTTTACATGGATCTGTGTGTTCCTCTCATACTCTGCCGCAAAAAAAGATCTGCTGGGGAGATATTTGTTAATTAATTGTTTAGTTCATCAAAACACCACATTGGGCCGCGTGCAGCCCTGGTACGTTGTTGATTTTAGCTGCCTGGCACCCAATGAGGGATTTACCCAAGTTTTTCTCCCTTTCACTTGCCTTCTAACGTTTTTTATGGATTGTGCTGCAGCTGGCAGCTAGATGTGCATTTACCCATGTTGGGAAGTAGCAGGCATAAAGTGAATGCCATCAGAGGCTATTAGTTCAACTGCTTTATTTTTCTCAAAGAGAGCTTCAGAGAGAAGGAGAGATGGAGGGATGGAAAGAGCTTTTGCAGACAAAGAAGAATACCAAGTTGATGAAGAAGCTGAACCTCAGAGAGAAGGGATATGTTCCTAGGAACCTGGCAGACCTTCATCAATAAGACTGTGGTTCCTGGTCATTCGCTGTGGTAGACTGGTAAGCAGGTATTTCTATGCCTACAACTCATCTGCACCCATCTGGGCAAGTGTCCGTTTGCCTGTGCATGAGTGGGTTGTGGCCAGTGACGTGCGTGGATGTTTATTACCGATTGTATATGGAAACCTATGGGGAACAGGGGATTTGTGTCACTGTACATAATTGTGTTGGTAAGAGGAAATGTGATGGTGTGTGAGGTCTCACACAGAGCGTGAGTAGCTTGTATCATGCGTGGGGCTGCGGGACACTATGACTGCTGGGTTTTGACTATCTTCATTTAGGGCGACCCTCTGATTTTCTCTAGTTCTTTGTATGCCGATGCAAACTGTGCGTACAGGGGTACCACAAGGAGTACCTTCATTGCTATGTACATTCAATGGGTGTGTTAGTACTCCTGTGACTGCACAGTGCTCTCTCTACCTATACATGTGGAAGAAATAACTCCTTCTTTCTGCAGCAAACATGCTCTTTATTTCCCCTTCCCATGTCATCTTCTGCCTGTTTCCTGTGCTTCACATACTAGCAACTTCTAGTTACTTCTCTATAGCCAGTTACGGATAGATTTTCTTCTAAGTATGTAAACCTTTGTGGTAAACTGACAGAAGAGCACAGTATACATACCAGCAACTGGATTTGCCTCACCCAGGTTCAGATCTGAGGGGACACAAGGTACCAGCTCCCAGAAGAATTCAAATACACACTCCTGACCATACTACACCATGCTGTGGAGGCGGGTTTTTTAATGGTGAGTCTCACGCAGTTGTATTCTCCATGTAAATTTCCCATGAGGCCATGAGCAACAGTACTGGCACTTGTATTATGAACCTCTGACTGAGGGAGAACTGCATCTTTCCAAGAAAGGGCAGCACAATTACCTGTTCCTACAAAGAAAGCTGAGAGAGGGGAAAAATAGGAGAGAAAAGGAAAGACACAGAAGTCTTATGCCTTTATGCTCTGGGTTCTTTGTAGTTTTCTTTGCAAAGGTCAGAGTTGTCTCAAGAAATGGGAAATTCTCTGAATCCTTTAAACTCTAGTCCCTTTTCTTCTTAAAGTGGCCTAATTCCAGGGAGCTTAAGGTCTAACAAGGGATTTGATCCTGCCTCAATCTCTTTCTCTCTCACAGCATGTTTGATGGCACTCAGATTGCTCATTTGTATTTTCTTTTGTGAGGCAAAGCACTTTGGTTTCTCTGAGCTCTTCCAGCTGTCATATGTGTTCTTTCCTCTGCCTGTCTGGAAGACAACATTCCTAGAGAGGTAGCTCACACGGGAAATCTTTACACTTTAATTATAAGAAAAGAAGTCAGAAAAATGTACTGAGTTAAGCTTTATTTGAACATCACTGAAATGTGAAGATCTGATGTCTGAGGGTGTTGACCAATCCAGTATGTTACTGCACAAGAGATGCTGCAGCCCTTCTCCCCATTGTAGTCATCACATTCTTGTAGGGCTTTACTGTGCTTCAGAAGGGGTAGTTAGTCCATGAGGCTAGCCCATAAGGCTTGCCCATGAGGCTTATACATTCCTTCAGAAAAGATGTTCAACTTAGTAGGACTTATCCCTGCTTTTTATTGATCATTTGCCACCATATAGTTGGCCTGCTTGTTTGCCTCTGACCGTAGCAAAGCTAGCAAGGTGCTAGATGGCACAGAGATGTTTGAGTTCTTGAGGTCCTTCCCAGATGCTGGAAAAGAGACAGAGTGAAACAGATTTTTTTCTGTTACCTTTACATTGGATTGGTCCCAGAGCCATGAGAAGACTCAACCTTGCAATCAGAGATAGTCAAAATCCTTTAATAAGCACTAGAAGAAGTAGGGCAGAGTCTGGGATAGGGAGAGAAGTGGACACCTAAAATTGCAGATCTGTTTGATCCAAATCTGGCAAAGAGTTTTAGTGAAAAAAGACATAAACCCCCTAAAAACATAAGGGAAGAAAAGAGATAAGAATTATCGTAAATGTCAAAACAACTTGGGTTCGACTGTGGTATTTCATTTTTGAAACACTCAAACATTTATTTTTTACATTCTTTTCACAGAAATATCTTTGTTTTTTGAAATGGCATTAACACAGATCTACATTAAAAAGAAAAGATTAGGCAGCAGCTTGAATAGCGCGGAGAAGAAATAAAACATTGTGTTTGGACTGACCCAATTTGGGATTGGCCCAAGATGAAATGGTTGTGATTTATTTTGCTGAAAACCTCTACACTGTTTTGTTTCTGTTTGAAATAAACCTATTGTTTTTCTTACTGGATTTTTCATCGAGATACTGCAAGAAACAAGAAAAATCCTTCTTTGGTCCATTTGGCTTCTGGCTACTCTGTCTTCTCCCCATTTGAGCAGAAAGAATTGGGCAAACTAGAGTATCTTAAAAGTGTCAGACTTGAGAGGTACCGGCTCCCAGGTCCAAATCCCCTTGTCTCACGCCTGAGGTATGCATGTTCCCAATGATGCAGGGCCTATTAAGAAAAGATCGTGTCCTCAAGACATCCTTTCCTTAAATGACACACTGTCTCCAGTATTTTTATGGGACAGAACTAATTTTTTATAATGAGACGCAGTAGGCTCCAGCCTTTTAATAGACTTGTCAAGTCTCATGTATTCAGGATGAAATTAGTTCATTTCGTTCCTGTCTCTCACTCCCCTGTTGTGGTGCTGCTAAGATGCAGATGTGCGCTGCCATGACCCTCTGCTGCTCCAGAAGGGCGTGCCCAAACGTAGCCGGGAGGTCTGGTGCTTTCAGGAAGCCAAGGAACACACTGCACATATCACCGTCTGTGCAGTGACTGCTGCAGAATAGCCCAGGATCCCCTGTCCATGTCAACCGTGGTTCCTTGTCACGTCAGCCAATGCGTGCATGTCTGTGAGACCCCTGTGCGCTGGCTCAGAACAGAGATGGGCCTAGGACCTTGCTCTGTCTCAGTGGCAGCTATTCTGTGGGGCCTTATTAACCTGGAGACTAGAATCTAACAATTTGCAGGCAGCCAGATTGCTTGGAGGAAAGGTGCAAGGCCAGTGGTGGGAAGTTTTGCAGAGTCTGAAGTACCACAGCACCAAGCAGCTGAGGGTGGCAGTGCTGTGGCTGAGAAACTGCCTACTCTCCTGATGCTGAGAGGCTTATTGTGATAAAATCCCACAGCTTTTATAAGGAATAATACTAAAAGGAAAAAGATTTCCAGTATGTCACTAACACACTGCCCAAGAGTGGCATTCCTCAGCAGAGTCCGTGACACCTACCATTAGTAATTCACAGCAGCACTGCTCCTGAGAGACTCAAGCCTGAGCAACTGAGAGGTGAGCAAGGTAAGCTTGCCCTTCCCAGCTTTGCTGGGATTTACTGTGCATGCCTTCAGGTCACTTCATCTTGGGGGGCTGGTGCTCCTCTAACACCATGGCACATTCTGAGATCAAGGAAGGAGGAAGGGACCAAAAGAAGAAGAGAGGATAAAAATAGCTTTGATCAGGGCTTGGCCCTGCTAAGTTGTGCCCTTTTTCAGCTTTCTCTTGTATGCTGGCAAGCAGTTCCCTACCACCCATTCCTGCTTTCTTTCAGCTTCCTTTAGTCCTGGCACAAGTACGTATCCTGCCAAGCACCAGCAGAGCACAGCAGCACATGTCACCACATGGCACCTCTGCGTGTGTACGGTGAGGGAATACCTGTGCAATGGTTTCTGTGCTGTGGGCACCCTTGTACCCGGTCTAGTGTGAATGCCAGTCAAAAAAAACCACGCCAGTCCCCACCTAACAGCTGGCACAAGCGGAAGAGCTTGCCTGCCTTATTAACAGTCCACTTATCTGGAATCTGCTCACTGAGCAGAAACTGCTTCATAAATCCTCCCGCAATTTGCATTCCTCTTCGCTGTTGCTCATTACCACTGACCTCACTTCTTCTGCTGGAGCTGATCAGCCTCCCACCGTCCTGCCTGCGAGACGCCTCTCCATTACCACAACCTATTAGCAGTGGCAGCAGCAGTGCCTCCGCGAATGAACGCGCTAATGCTGAGTCAGGAAATGCTCCCAACTCAACTCCTCTCTCTTTGCTCCCTCCCCGGGTGCCCAGGAGGGAGGCAGTGACAGCAAGCCCAGCTCAATTTCTCTCCCTTGCGTGTTTCAAGGCCAGGTTCCACATCCTGGGCAGCTCAGCGGGGTCATTACTGGACTTGCACTCTTGCAGGCACAGGTGGGAGATGAGGTGCATCACCTGGAAGGACCTGAAACCAGAAATGCTTGCTAATCAGCTGTGGGGCTTCTCAATTAGCAGCTCACCCACTTGGTGAATGTAGATGCAGGTTTCTAGTTTAATACCTGACTCTCAGTCTGCTGGAAGCATATCTCTTCTACTTCTTCCTCAGGAGTAAAGGAGAAACAAGTACCTACAGACATGTCTTACCACTGTCACAGGCATGAGGAGACTGAAGCAGCTCAGCCTGCTTGGCTGTGTTCACACATCTCAGACCCAAGCGGTCATCTTTGTGCCAGGGACTTGTGAAGGGCAAGTCAGGGACAAAGGAAGTAAAGATTCATGTTAGTGAGCTCTTTCGTGTATGCCAGGGCAGCTGGAAGCATGGAACCTTACACTTCTCCTCTTTCCTTGCAAAGATGTGGCATCATGAGCTGAGTGCCAGGCTCGCAGGCGGAAGAGCCAAAGGCATAGCTAGGCTCCGGTTCTTTGGTCCTGCTCATTGCTATTATGGAGGGCTGAAAAGGGGCCTATGTTGCGCTCATAAACTGAACTTGTTACACTATTCCTTCTGTATCACACTGGGGCTCCCATAGCAAAGCACCACACCAGTTCATAGAATCAAAGAAAGGCCTAGGTTGGAAGGAACCTTAGAGATCATCTAATCCAGTCCCCCTGCCATGGGCAGGGAAGCCTCTCAACTAGACCAGATTGCTTAAGGCCTCATCCAACCTGGCCTTGTACACCTCGAAGGAGAGGGCATCCACAACTTCTCTGGGCAATCTGTTCCAGAGTCTTGTCACTCCTGTACTGAAGAATGTTTTCCTAACATCCAGTCTAAATCTATTCTCCTTCAACTTAAACCCATTTCCCCTTGTCCTATCAGTGAATACTCTTGTAAAAAGTCCCTCCCCAACCTTCATGTAGGTTCCCTTCAGGTATTGGAAGGCAACTATCAGGTCCCCCTGAAGTCTTATCTTTTCAAGACTGAACGATCCCAGCTCCTGCAGCCTGTCCTCGTAGCAGAGGTGCTCCAACCCCTGGATCATCTTTGTGGCCCTCCTCTGAACAGACTCCAACAGTTCTATGTCCCTCTTATGGTGGGGACACCAGAACTGGATGCAGTATTCGAGGTGGGGTCTCACAAGAGCAGAGTAAAGGGGGAGAATCACCTCTCTTGACCTGCTGGCTACGCTTCTCCTGATACATCCCAGGATGTGACTGGCCCTCTGGGCTGCATGAGCGCACTGCCGCCTCATGTTGAGCTTCTCAGCAATCAACAGCCCCAAATCCTTCTCTTCAGGGCTACTCTCAACCCACTCTGTGCCCAGTTTGTATTTGTGCCTAGGATTGGCCCGACCCAGCTGAAGGACCTTGCATTTTGACTTGTTGAAGCTCATGCAGTTTGCAGTGGCCCATTTCTCAAGCCTATCACGGTCCCTCTGGATGGCATCTCTTCCCTCAAGTGAGTCCACAGCACCACACAGCTTGGTGTCGTCGGCAAACTTGCTGAGGGTGCACTCAATGTCGTCGTCCATGTCGCTGACAAAGATGTTGAACAAGACTGGACCCAGAACAGACCCCTGAGGAACACCGCTTGTCACTGGTCTCCATGTGGACGTTGAGCCATTGACTACAACTCTTTGAGTGCGACGATCCAGCCAGTTCTTTATCCACTGAGTGGTCCATCTGTCAAGTCCCTGTCTCTCCATTTTAGAGACAAGGGTGTCATATGGGACAGTATCAGATGCCTTGCACAAGTCCAAGTAAATGACATCAGTTGCTTTTCCCATGTCAACCAGCGCTGTAGCTTTCTCATAGAAGGCCACTAAATTAGTCAGGCATGACTTGCCCATGGTGAAGCCATGTTGACTGTCACCATTCTTTCCCAGGACCTTGACAATATCATGTGATGGTCTGTTTTTCAGTTCTGTGGTCAGGGTTGTAAGTGGCCAAAGTGGCTGGAGGTATGCACTGACGAGTCCAGAGAGTGCTAGAGATGGGGAGCTGGCTGTTCTGTTTAAATCCAGGTGTGACTCCGTAAGTTTTAGAAAATGAAATGTGATTTTCAGGTGAGCTTCCTGGTCTCTGGTGTCCTGTAGAAATCCAAATACGTTGTGAGTTTTATGGAAATAGCTTATATTGCCTTTCCGTTCTGAACAAGCATTCATTCTGTAATGTAAGGAAAGGTTTTATTTTAGTGGGAATGGAAGAAGGGGTGTGGGCAGAGAAAAAGCCTTCTGGTATTCCCCAAGCTCTTTTCCCTTCGGCCCAGGCAAGCAAAGCCTTTCTTTGCAGGGGGAGAAACATGTTTACTTAGTATAGCAGAGGGACCAAGAAGCAGCCTCATTAAAACACAGCTCATGTGTAGCTGGGGGTTTCATATATAGCTTTTTTTTTTTTTTTTAACCTTCCCTGTCTTGATGGAAACAAAAGGAGGAGAAGAGGAAAAAAAAAAGAGCAAGAAAAGGAAGGAGTTGAATTGCTTAATGGAGGTGTTCTGCCTGCATATTTAATACACTGATTTTATTGAATAGAAGGTGAAAAAGTGCACCTTGTTTGTTGCTTGCCCATCAACCCATGGCAAGAAGGCATCCTTTTCCCTAGCTGGTGCCTTTTTATTAGTCAATGGTTTTCAGAGTGTAATTATACCATAGATCTGAGATGCATTACACACACAATTACAATTCTCCAGCCAAGCCTGTTATTTATTAACTGGGACAATATTTGTTCAATTGTTTTGGAGGGCCAAGATTTTCTTTTTCTTTTTGTGTTTGTTTTTTTTTTCCTTTTTTTCTTTTCTCTTTCTTTTTCTTCCCTCTCCTTTAAGCTGTAACACAAATCCGTGCAAAAGGTCTGTTTTTTGTGGCTCAGCGGGAGCAGGGTGAATGGCCCATTCTCTGTGAGCCCACCAAAAAGCCTTGGCAGGATGAGCTGTGGTGTGGGGCTGCGTTTGCAGGGGCAGAGCAGAAAGCTCTCAAAGCTCACCTGCAAAGTTTTCTTTGCCAAGATCTTCATTTGTTTTCATGCGATGGAAGTGACCTCTGGGTTTTACAGAGCCTCTATGGGGACCGTTTCCGGCTAAAGGGCTGGCACAGCCTTGCCTAAATCTATTTCCTCCTGTGTGTTTGTGTAGGTCAGAGTCCTGTGTTTCTGTTCAAGTCAGCTTTGTCACTCCTGGATACCCAGCCAAAGCCTGTTTTGACTTCCTGTACATTGAGACTACCTGAGAGCATCCCTTATTAAATTAGAAACTACAGCTTGGCCTAACAGTTGAAAGCTGGATTTTAGGAGTCTTTCAGGGCAAACAGCATCTTTTCCCATATTTTCAGGGCCACTCTGGACATGCAGAAAGAGTATCTTGGTTTCCATTTTTTACCAGCTTCTGTTGCTTATTTTTGTAAGAAATCATAGAATCATAGAATCATAGAATGTTAGGGATTGGAAGGGACCTCGGGAGATCATCAAGTCCAATCCCCTTGCCAGAGCAGGAATGCCTAGATAGTTTTGTAAGGGTGAAGGAGAATGGCAACAAAAATATAAAGACAAGGTTACTGGTTTAGCCAGGCATTTTAGGGCCACAGAGCAAAACGTAATTGGCCACCAGTTGGTCAGAGCAAGGGTCCACCTTGTCTCATGCTGTCCTGCCTCTGACAGCAGCTGGTAGCAGCAAAGGTAGGAAAGGAACATAAAAGCTTTGCAGCCACTCTCCTCTCCGAAATATGTTTCCTGAAATGTAGTGAGCTCTGTTAAAAATGCATCCCATCCATCTATCATCCCAGGTGCTGTCCTGCTGGGATTTTTCCATTTCCACAATATCCTCGTTTTAATAAGGTGACCAGAACAGGGCGAGAATCATTTCCTTGTTATTAATTATTACCATGACTGCCGTACAGCAGTGTGCTCAAGGGTGTAGAGCTATAATCCCTAAGAACCTCCCCCTGAAGGGCATTTTATCTTCCCTCACACTCCTAACCACTAGTATGTCAAACCTGCCCCCCCGCTGGCTTTCCTCTCAAGCTGTGCTTCAGTCCTTCTCCCCTTGACCCTGCATAACCAGGCACCATGTCCCCAGATCAGCATGTGTTTTATCCCTTCTTTTAAACTCTACCTGTATGGGAACAGCCTTCTAGTATGACTGCAGAGGTAGATTTAAACTGATAAGATCTGCGGGGTGTAATTTTTTAGGCTTGTAGAGGAACCTATTTCAGATTAGATGATGTGACTTGGGAAGGTATTTGCAATACTCCAGCCCTCTGCCCCTAAGTCACTTTTCTCATGTGGGGATAATGGTGTTGATGCTGGGATTCGTTCCGCTAAATCGTATATCTGCATCCCCACTGACATGACTGCTGGAGATTTCCCTTGCAGGCATGACCTCAAATGGCACTTGGGGTTCTTGTTTCAACATGGCTAACAGCTAATGTTTTTGGTAGCTTTTGTTTTTGGCATATATTACTGCCACCACAGCCACCCCCTGGTGCCTGCCCCACTCTTCTGCTGGATATATCTGCCTCTGGAACCAAAAAAAGCAGAGAGATGGCACATCTGCTGTCCAGCCACTGCAGGTGGCAGCCCAAGATGCCAAGAGAAGCTGCTGGTGAAGATGGTTTTGGGCTGCTGCTGTGTATGGCAGCAGCCAAAGCCCAGATGAGCTCTTCTGCAGACAGTGGTGGCTTGGGAGCAGGCAGCTAGGGGGAGGTGGCTTCTGAAACCTCCACAGCTGTTTGCTCATGTGCACCTGAGTCAGGTTCCCTTAGTACTTCCTGCTGTTAGTTTACAGACATCCTGGCAGCATTTTCTCCTGGCAAGGAAGGACAGCAGCTAACCTGACAGAAATGTCTTAGGAGGAGCAAAGCAGTTGTTGTTTTTACATGAGTAAGGAGCTGGCATCCAGTCCTAGTTCACACTTTCTGAACGTGTCTTCATCTTTACAAGACTTTTGCACCTATGCGGTTATGATGAGTTAAGAGTTATGAGTTAAGAGCCTAACTATTTTTTTGCCTAACAAAGGCATGATCAGCTTGGGTTTGGGCTGTTTCCTTTTACACTGACAATATGCTTGAAAGCGAAGCAAGAGGAGACCCTGCTATTTGGAAACAGTATCTGTATTTTACTCCATTTCACTAAGTGAAATGCAGTGTCCATAAACTACATTGTGTGCAAAGGTCTCTTTCTCACCTTGATGCATAGCAGAGGGTGATGTTGATGACAGCTCTTGCATCTATTGGTTTTCTCTGCCAGGCTAAATCCAGTTGCAAAAAAACCCGACAGAAATAACTTTTAAAGGTCTTCGTTTCAAGTCCCAATACTTGCCCTATGTCTGAAAGATTGTAAAGATGAGATACTGGGTGAAATGTGGTGTGTGCACAGCATATATGATTTAAGATAGTGAAACCCAAAGAAATATGATAAAAACAGGCCTGAATTTCAGTGAGCATCTTTAAATATCTACTTTGTAAGAGTTTCTAAATCTTCAACTAAAGCAATGATTTAATAGATCTGTTTGGTGCTAAATTTGAAAACTGAATTCAGTAATTATACATCAACCAGTGAAAATCTCCATACGTAACTTTACCTGTGGAGCAATTCTGATGCCTGCATACTAGATTCCGCAAAAACTTAGGACTGAAATTAAGACTTAGGACTGAAGTTAAGACTGATAGTCAGTATGTTCCATCAGACTTGAAGAATAAGGAAAGAACTGATTAAATTAGTAAATATTTAGGTTTTCATTTTCTTTTGCCAGTCTCTGTCACTTTCTGTCTGTCACCTGGAGCAGATGCAGTTCATATCTCAGCTGAACACACAAATAGTGCAAGTTCATTTTGGGTATGTTTACTTGTTAGGCATCCATTTGTTTGCATGAGTTATACGGCTTCCATCAATTACACTGTACGTGGTTCATTATGTGAGATCGTTTTGCAGTAGCATAAGAGCATGAACTATAGTGCGATTCCTAACGCTGGCTGGGGGATATGTTGCCACTACTATTCAGAGAAAATAATGGGAGTGGGGAAAGTCACACCATTATTGCTTTTGTAAATGTTGCTTTACGTAATAGTAGTTCCAGTGTAGAAATTACCAAAAGTAGCAAGGTATTTTAGGGCTGGAGTCTGAGTTTTAGATCAGAATCTGCACCTCTTGGGATTATAACGCAGGGTTCCTCCAAGAACAGGGAGACTATGGCTTTCATGGAAGACATTTTGTTTTTGTTAGAAAAATGCTGCTGCTCATTTCTTTTTGGAGGCTTGCTATTAGAATGACTCCCTGAATAGCAGTTACAGGAGAGCTACAAAAGTTTATAATTTTTGATTCCATGAAACAACTTCACAAGTGTTAAACATTCTTATAGAAATGCCACTACATACTGCATATACAACAATTAATTTGTCCATGACCAAATCAACAACAACGTTCTCAGACACATATATCTTAGGAAGGGGATCGTGGTGACTAATTAGCATTAGGAATATGATCAAGGGTTTATATCTTGTAGTGTCTTAGATCAAAGATGATGTGGGCTTGGTATTCTCAGGCTCGTTCCCTATGGGCACATGTCTATGTTAGGAAGCCACATTAAAATCTGATATAATTCAATATGATTAGCTGGTTTAATAGGCAAGGGTCTCAGAAAAGTGGAGAGAGAGGCTTCAAACCCAGCGTAAGAGGCAGAATGGTATGCAGGGGACTCAGAGCAGGAAAAACCGGGGAAAAGCAAGGAAAACAGGCACAGCAGTTAATGGTACGGGTGGAGCTGCAAGGCAGGAGTGCAGGCTACCAGGAGCAGGAAGGGTACAGAGACACAGGGCTGCAAAGGTAGTGGAGAGAAGGGGAGCTGCAAATCAAAGGAGAGCTGTCTGCGCTCTAATTAATAGTATAAGTTTTAAGGAGCATGAAGTCAACTCAACACCAACTCGCTAGATGTATGGGATTAGCTTGTACAATAATGAAAGGGTAATAACCAGCGTTTAATTGATATGTCTGGTGAACTAGCTGACCCCTCAGCCCAGTGGGCATTTAGATAATGTTCAGAACCACAATGAGCCTAGCTAGTTCTTCACTGGGTGGGAAGAGTGAGGAGGAGGGGAATGGGATGGGGAAGGGGACACTGGCAAGAAAATTTAACAAAAAAACCAAACTGTAGTAATATATACTGCATTCTTATGTTTCCCTTGATGTTTTCAGTTAGGGGTGGGAATATTTACCATCCAGCACTGTCTTTGTGCACCAGACCAGCAGTGTGTCCAACTTGGTATCTCGCCTTGTGACAAGGTCCAGTATCAAATGCCTGAGAAGGTACAAAAAAAACCCAACAGAGATTTGGCTGTCTAAATTTAGACTGCTTTTCTCCACTGACTGCCTAAAGACACCCACAGACAGGCAAGCATTTCCGTAGCCACTTCGGATGCTTCTCCAGAAGGGCAGGGCTCTCCCGTGGGTTGTTTTGTCACATCCACCCATCCTGTGCAGGCATCTCGGCAATCCTGGAGCATCGCAGATAGTGCTACAGTCTCATGTTTATACACTTGAATGACTCCTCAGATGTCTGCAGGATTTGTTCCTAGTCTTCCAGGTTTTAGTTCCTAGCTCTCCTTGGACAAGTTAAGGTCGTCAAGGCTTTCTAAGACTGGGGTGATAGAGAAAAAATCTAAGTGGCATATCTTTCCAAGCTTTCTGGCTAAGTGATAGTTTTCCTTCACACAGTGTCGCCTTGTAAACTGTGACTCACTGTCACAGTGCACCCGTGAAGGTGGCACCATGCAGACACATATTCCCACCTGGCTGTGTAGTCCTGAAGGACCCATTCATGCAGAACTCCAGGGTCCCAAGGAGTTTCTTCACCTCTTAGACAAAATCTGTTGGAATCAGTAGGACTCCACTTAAGGACTGATTAAAAAAGGAGGGACAGATCCTGCTGTTCAGAGTTTTTATCTGACTTGCAAGAGATGCTGGGATCTGACATTGAGAAGGTGTTTTTTTCTTCAGTGTGTTGTGTGTATGTGTTATGTTTATGGCATTACCTTGATGTTTCTAGTTGAGATCAGATGAAGTAGCAAACTAAGAGAGCCTTCAAAACCTTCTACAGAGAGAACAACTGTTGGTGCCTTTTCCCTGTTTGGGACTGACATTGGAATATTCTCTTCAATTAGCCATTTTATTCTAAAACATACCTATTTGTTAACTACTGTCGTTCTTAGTAGTGCTTTGCAGCTTGCCCCACAGAGTTCAGTGGTGCTATATACAGCAGAGCCTTATTTTTTGGAAGCAGCCGAGTGAGCAATTTTAACGTAAGTTAACAGAAAGGAGAATGCTGAAGTTCCTAAGCTGCCCAGGTTCCTCTGAACTTCCCAAAAGAGCAAGGGTAGTAGGACTGGTCCCTGTGCAAGGGTGCCAAGTTATAGATATTCCTATAACAGTGTTCAAATTGCACTGTTAACACTTTATCATGTGCCTGCCAACATTTCTCTGTGCATTTGCATGTGCACAAAGAGCAAAGAAATTCATTATTAAAATATTAATATAAGGAATAATAATCCTGATGATTGTAGGACTGAGTGACCCATGTTGTAACAGCCATTATCCAGCCTTGGCTACAGTGATTCTTTGCTGCTGGCAGCCCCATTTATGAAGGCTGTGGTACTACTCAACTGGCTTCAGGGAGCAGAGGCTGTGACCCTAGCTAGTTTCTGAACAGAAGTGTGTAGGAGAACTGCCAGGAAACAGCATCTTGTTGGGGATTGCTGATTTTTCCATCCATTGAAGCTTAGATACTCTGTGAGAAGATAACAGCTGCTGTAAATTTCTGAAGGAAGGCCTCCACTGGAAATGGTCTGCAGCATGGGCACCCATGGTGTGTGGGACCTTGGTGTCTTCAGCAGTCAGCTGCACAGCTGGCAGCAGCCCGGGACTTAGACCACAAGTGATCTGCAGGGAAGATTGAAGAGATTTGTGGCTGTCCCACGCTGTGCAGGACACCTGCAACCAGTCCCTGGCTGACTGAGAGAGAACTACCACTCAAAGGAATTTATTTGGCAGGAGGTCAGGCAGCCAGCACTCCTGTCATGCTAGAGAATGGCAACAGGGAACTGGAGAGGTAAAAAAAGACACCAAAACTTCTGCACAGAGTATATGGAGGGCAACAGACTGCCACAAGTGGAAACCTCAACTTCTGAGCACCTCTTCCAGGCTGGACTTTTTATTGCCTCATCATCAGCTGTACAGAGTAAGAGGAAGGACTGGTGTGTCGTGTTGGGAAGTGATTGCTACAGTGCCTTTTGACTGAGCATTGCATTATGTTGAATTGAAGACATTATTATTCATGAAAAGGCATCCTAGAAAGCTTCAAAGAGGGGTGGAAAAAAACTTCAGGTTTTAATACTAATTAGAGGAGCCTGTCTCCCAGGTGTGAGGTGTTTATCTGTGAAAAGCAGGAGATAGTGTAGCAAAGAAGAAATGCACACTGGAGAATAGAGGATCCAATAAATGGTTGAATGGATTAAAAAAAAAAAAAAAAGGAGGAGGAGGAAGAAAGAAAACCAGCAACAAAAAGACAGATAATAAAATAAGATGTTTGCACTGAATATGAAGGGTTTGCAAAACAGCTCAGAGTTTATTTCCAAACCTGCAAAAACCAAACTTGAAAATAGTACAGTAATGTGGACCAATAAGAAGGTTCTTTTTCTTTTTTTTTCTATTAACAATGTTTTTCAATGCCATATTTGTGTTCCACACCAAACAGCATTTATGTCATGACAGCTCAGATCTGGCTTCGAATATAGGCAAAACAGGCTGTTCCTGGGGCTGTTGCGCTGACCTTAACCAAACACTGACTTTATTCGAGCTGCCTGCTTTGCCTGTGAATATTCGTGAAGGATGTGGGCACTGGTCTTTTTCTGCATCTGCTTCAGCTTGCACACTGCCTGACACAGGGCCTGAGGTGGATGTTATTGTTCCAGTCTTCCCTAGCAGGTGTGCTTGCTTCCATCCTTCCCTTGGCATTGCCTTGGTTGGCTCCAAGACCCTCCCCACTACATCTTCTCTTTTTTTGGCCCATATGGCTGGGCTCATCTTTGCACTGACCTCAGATGAGGTTTATTGATGTGAGAAGAGAATGGGGACCCAGGACAAGGTTTTTCTTTGTGGTGCCATAGCCACTGCTGGCAACTGTATTCTCAGGCATGCAATATACACATAGCCATATGGCTGCAGCACTGCGGCAGATTTTTCTATACATGTACCTTACATATTTCCTGCTGCTTTCTCCCCATTCTCTTGTGAATTAAGGAATCATTACAGGTGTGGAAAGCTTGAACGAATGGATGTGCTTTCATAGCTGACTGAGTGACAGCTGGCCAGCTTTAATTGCCCTTTGGTGTGCTCCTAGAAGGTAGTTTAGGTGAAGAGGTTTTATTTTGCTGTCTCTATGGATCCAAAATATGGACATCTTTGCTTCTACGGTTCAGTGGATGAACAGTAACCAGTTAAGCATCAGAAACTTGACCACCTACAAATAGCCTCTGCTAGTGACATGATCGCATGAGGGAGAAGAAGGGAGAGCAGAGCAGGGATTTGACTCTTTCTACCCTAGTGCTTTGCACTAGTCCGATCACCCACGCAATCCTTCCTCTGCGAACGCGACTTCAGAGCAAAATTTAACAGACGGGAAAAAAAAAAGAAAACAGCAAGTTTTTTCAGTGTTTTTTTCCTTGTGGAGCATTCTCTTAGATGACTACAGAGAAATGCATTCAAACAGAACATTAAAGTTAAACGAGGCAGTGCAAGGCTGTATTTAAAAATAACAGAAAAATGTTTCAAGTTCTCATTTGATAGGAGTTGGGCAGCTATGTAACCCTAGCAGGTCGTCATTCTAATGACAATCCTGAACAAGAAACCCAGCCTGATAACGTGCACTAAAACAGAAAATGAGAGCTGTATTCACAGGCATGAGGAACAGCAGGAGATAGCTGTTGCACAAAGATGCTTATTCAGAGAAGTTAGACCCCCCCGTCTTCCCTTGAACTTAGCATAACTAGATGCACAGCAAAAATATCTACAGCATAGGACAGAAATTAACATTAAAGATGTAATGCCATCATAGAGCTACTGATAAACCCTCACCTTTCATACTTAGCTAATTTCTTATCAGCTTTTCTTTAAAAAAGGAATATAGCAAGGCTTAGAGATAGGCAGTGAAAATAGTTTGGAGGCTTGGAAGGATTTTCAGATAAGGAGAAACTGAAAAAGATGAGGGAAGATGTTGTTCAGACAGGAGATGAATAAGTAGGGGTGTGTTAGAAACATATAAATAATAACACTTGAAAAGGTTGGCAGTACTGGGACAAAGGGCATCCTTTGATATTGAAAATCAATACAGATCTGGGACTGTTGAGATTTTTTTTTTAATGGTACCCTATTAAACTGTGGAACTCCCTGCTGCAGGGTGTTACCTACTGAGCTCAGAGGTTTAGTAAAACAAAGAGAAAAAAAGAGGAAGCTACTCTGTGGATAGTGAGGGCATTCACAATTACATTAGAGAAAATAAAAAAATTATAGGAAATAGCAGCCGTTGAGATTCAGCACATAAATCCAACCACTAACAGTGTGGGGTTATAAAGAAACTTCCCCAATGGATATATTAGTTAGTTATTTCCCATTTTAAGTGCTTTACATCTATCCTTGATGCTAGCCACTGCCTGAAACACAGTGTTGAAACAGTTGGACAGTTGCTTTGATTAGCTATGAAGGTTTCTACATCCTTGAGAAGAGTTGCAGCTCTCTCCCTCCCTTCCTCACTGTCTCCAGCTGTGCCTCTGAACCGCCCCATCTTGGCATGCAGCAAGCAGCTGACAAGACATGGCTTCTCCTTTATTCTTGTAGTGCTCTGATGTGTGGGTAACCCAGGAGCTGACACAGTCCTGGTCCAAACATGTGAGACTGGTGCAGCCAGAGACCAGTCTCCCCGCTGCCATTGTGGCTGCAGCAGCCCGGTACCAAACTGCTCTGGTGGAGACCTCGCCAACGTAGCACTGCTGTCACAAAAGCTATCCCACCACTTTGGTCCCAAGAAGAACCTATAACTCCCCATTGGTACTCATTTGCAGCTCCCTTGCTGCAGCTTTGGCATCGCTTGTCCTCCCTTTGTGGCACTGGAGTTTCTCTGGTCCATGGCAATGAAGCAGCGCTCGTGCTACAGCAAAAGAGCAGGACATGCAGGTCCAGTGAGGGAAGACAAGACAGAGTACCTGGCTTGCTTTCCCTTCTCCCTGCCTCCTTAAATTTGTTCTTGGTCTCATCTCCTCTGCCAGGCAATTTGGGGTATCACTGTGTCTCTTCTGCTGTTGTTCATCTATCCCAATCTTTCTCATTTTGTTTTGGTTTGGTTTGGTTTTTTTTCTTCTGCAAATGGCACCCCTTCTCATTTACCTCACTTCTCTTCACGTAATGCCTCAAATGGAGAAAGCTGTGTATCTCCAAGGCAGAGGAGTGCAAACTTGTTGTAACCACTCTGTCAACATTCACTGGCCTGTGCGGGAGAAGTTGAGCTGCTGCCAGTAATTAAAGCTATTTAGCAGTTCCCTGGTTAGCCTGATCACTTGAGGGAAGTAATTGCAACTTCTCACCCTGGAAGGAAGCTGCTGCGTTGTTTCTGACCTCAGGAACAGTTGTGACCTGTATACTAAGAAACATCAGTCTGTAACAGTCAAGCCCACATGTGAACGGCTCACTATGTCTTTTGCAATGGGTCAGCTGCAACTCCTTCAGGAAATATTCTCACCTCTTGCTCTTCACTTTGCACTGGTTCAGAGACTGACAGGTGCCAGCTGTGTTACTGCACAGGACATGGCATTGTCTTCCATGTGCCTTCAGCAGCTGAAGTGAAGGAAAAATTAAAGTACACTGTTCTTTTGAAGAAGTAGAAGGACGGGAAGATGTAAAAGCAGAGAGATTGTTGGGAGGTAGAAAATGGCACATGATGCTTTCTCTACAGGGGAATTCTGTTACACCCCTTTAATTGCCTAATGTCACAGCCTCGTGGGAGAACTGTTTGCCTACAGACACACACTCATGCAGATACCTTCACCCAGAAGGACCTCATGGCTGGAGGGTTATCCTGGTAAGTCAATTTACTCTTTAGACTTCTTTAATATGGAACAGACTTAGTTCTTGAGTTCTTTGTTTACTGTCACAGCATGATGGTGGTCATTGCTGGGAAGGACTGCACAGGCCCTCCTACCTTCAGCGTAATCATTTCCACATCAGATTCTGCTTTGGTCCTTCTTCTGTGTAACGTTTTGGAGGAGTGTAGAAGAGAAGTGAGGAGGAAAGTTATCTGTTTTCAAACCATACACTGATCCTCTGGTTTGGCCTGATCTCATGGCTTTGTCTTATCGTTTGTGCACTCACTTCATCTCCTTCTTGCTGAAGCCTTCCTGACTCTGAATGTAACCTTGCATATTATGGCCTCACTCAGATAAACAACTAGACCTAGGATGAATAGTTCAGCAACTGGGCCTCAAATTTGGCAAACCAAAATGGTCATCTGAGACTTCTCTGCAGATTTTAGCCTGGGTAAAACAGGATAAAAGCAATCAACAGCCACTAGACTGGGTAAAACCAACAGCAGCTAGACTGGACCTAACATTATTTGTTTCTGTGTGGGTAGCTGGACACCTTCCACCACGCCTGACTGCAGCCTCAAAGAAAAGGACCAGAGAAGGCCCTGTTTTCCTGCCTTTTCCTGTCTTTTCAGTCAAACTAGTGTCTGAAGGCCTTGCAAATGCTACCACGTCCTTTCTCCTTCTTCTGAAGTAGTTTTTTTGGCATTATTGCTCTCTCTTATGATTAAGGAAATCAAGATTTAGTACAAAGTCGACTGATGGCGCCCAAGCCATTCATAAAAATTGCCAGGGCTGAAAACAAATATTAAGTCTCCAGCTCCTCTGCACAGTGTTTCAACTGCAAGACTGGACTAGCCTTAGAATTTCTTATTGCCTGCCTTGCCATACTTGGATGTATGAACTTAATTTTTCTGTTTAGCTCTTTACACTCTGTTTGCCTTCTTTCGTAGCAGTTTTCTGCTGGCATCACTGTGGTGTAGGATATTGGAAGACTTTGCTGAAATGACATCCTTTTAAACTGGACAAATTATTGCACTCTTCCACTCCAACTCTTTCAGGGTTTCCTTAGATTTGGTTTTGGTTTTAAAGTCCATGAACAGGGATACAGCTACTTTCCTAAGCTGTGAATCATTTCTGAAGATAATGTTTGACTGGGAGTCAGGCTTACGTGATGAGTTAGAATGAGCCTGTTTGGCTCCATTTTTGATGGTTACCCCATGAGAAAGATTGTCTGGATGATGGGGATATTATTTATTACACTGCAAAGGCAGAAGTGTGGTGTGATGCTGTGAGCTGAATGAGAGCTTCCTCATTGTCTCAGGGTGCCCACAGTCTCAGTTCTACCCGAGCAATTACCAGAATGACCTAGTACTGAGGCCAAGCCATCTCCCTGTCCCATCTTTTACTTTCCTGATACTGCAGAAGAGTGGAATTCACCTCAGCATAAAGGAAATGTGAACACAGTGCAAAGGAGCAAGCTTCCAAGCAGGGCAGAAAAAAATCAGCTTTGGCAGAGTGCCCTTGCTTGGCACCCGTCAAAACAAGCATATGGAAAAGGGAAGTGAATGAGGAATGCTCTGTCTGGGAGGATCAGTACATGGTGTGGAGTCCTGCAAGATGGGCTTTTAGACAAGAGTTTGCCATGGTTCAACATGCCCTGTGCAAACCTGAGAGCTCCCACACTCCTGAACTTTCCTCTGCACAGCATTAATCGAGAAGACTGTGCAGGGAACATGTTTTTTTCCCACCCTTTTTTCCACTCCTTTTTTTTCTTGCTCTGTGTTTCATACTCAGCCAAGCAGAATCTGCAGAGGTTGGCAAATTTAGTGGCTGCTTTGTTTTGCTCTCTCCTCCCCACCTCCTTCCCCCATGTTTGCCAGTTGTCTGCATTCAGCCAGTAGTTGTTTTATGCTGTGAGTTTGCATTGACTGACCTGTAGCCTCATTTTGTATGTATTTTTGTCTGGGAGCTACCTGCAAACTCTTTGCTGCGAGTAGTCAATATTCAGGATTCGATATTCGGGTGGCATGATTGGTCAATGAGGTGACAGAGCCGTGCCTTTGTTCCCTGATTAGATAGCTGAACCTTTGCTAATTACTTCTGCCAGAAATGAAGTCTGTTGTGTGATTAAGTGGTTCTAAGCTACAGGCCTAAGATTTACTCCCTGTGAACTCTTGTTCTGATGGGACTTTGCACAAGTGAGGGCTCTCTAAAGCAAGTATAAACAGCGCATAAAAATGGCCAGAGTAGTATTCTATTTCCAGGTTATAAAGAACGGTTGACCTGCCTGTCTTTGCTATACATTTGGCTCTAGTAATGAGAGCCTGCCTTTGCAGAACATGAGCCCTCTTTTGGGACAAGTCCTCCCAGGATGTCTGCAGTACCAAAGCCACATCCCACACTGCAGCATGGAACAGACTGGTTAAAATCCCCATACCAACACAACGGCAGCACATAATCTTGCACTGGCAAGCAGATGGAGTGAGCTGGAGAGAAAACAGCATCTCTCCCTCTCCGAGGCCACGTGCCCTGCTGCATCAACCCCTGTTATATTTTTTGATCTGGATTGGATGTGGGCAAAAAAGCACCTGTCTGTTGAATTAGCAAAAGCAGAAGCTATGGAGTCTAAGGTGGCTTTTAAGGTATTTTTTTTTAATTCTGGCTTGATGCCACATAGTGAAGGACAGATGGTATATAATACTACATACAGTCCTTTGGAGCAAAGTTAAACCACCAAATTGTTTTGGACAAATTTTCAATCAGCAGAATAGTTTAATTCCAAGTTGGCTCTTTAAGTCATATAGCCACAGCATTTTCAACCCACTGGTAAAATAATGGATGCTATGTATTATTAACTGTGTGCTCAGAGCCTCAGTATCCTATCAGAGCAGTAACTGAAAATTGAGTCGCATCTGCTTTCTTTACTATGTGAGAAAGCACGTACAGGTATGCAGTTCCCCACAACCAAATCCAAATGTTACACTTGACCTGGTGGTACAAGAAGCAGTGATTTCAGCATTTGTTTTGATTTTTGTGAATTTCACCCCACTGGATCTAAATAAACATCTGGCAAAAAGATACTTTCACCCAGCCTGTGGAAAACTTGGGCAGTGGATGTCATATAAATCGCTTGGAGATGCAGAGAGAAAGAGAACTGCTTTTTATTTAGTTGCCCTGCTCAACCTTTTTACTGGTCTAACAGTAAAAGGCCAAAGTTAAGATTCAGAGAAACCATAGGTACGAGAACTGCCTTAATTTGAACATTCTGTTGAATACAATGTGATCTTAAAATGATGCATGATGGAAGTTCCTCACAGATTGCTGCAGTGCATTAGCATTAGTCATTGCAGTAGGACCGGGTGGAGCACGTTAGAAGTCGTCACGGTGATGGATGCGTGGCGTGCATTAGAAGGAGAATAATTACAGTGGACCAAGCATAAAACACAGGGATTAAAGTTTCTGTGATGGACTCTGTGAAACACATCAGAATTTGAGTCACTGTGAGTCATGAAAGGCACAAGGATCTGAACATGCCTCATCCCTGATAGGCACATTCAAAAGGATGAATGACTTGGCTGTTCTATCACTTCCTTGCAGTGCTGTGGATGGCCTCATGGAAGGAGTAAATCATGAGTCAGGATTCCTTGGTTCTGCTGCCAGCTCTGCTTCTGACTCATTTTGTAACCTTGAGTGATAAACTTTCCTCTCTCTTCCCCATCATGCGCATTACACTGTATTTGCCCTTCCTCATAAAGTATTGTGACCTCTTTCTACCACAACTCTTGCATATGCCTAATATTATGCATTGGAAATAGTCCCAATGCCTTTATGAATGAGTCTTTGGAGAGTGGAAGCTGTAGAATATGCAGATGAAAGGTGCCAAATATAATTGCATTCCATCAGACTTGTGTGACTTTTTTGTTTGATGATGTTTCTTATCTTCAGCAGTTGTTTATTCTTTTGAGAAGTCCGTGTGAGACTGACCAGACACTAAGGAACTCTTTCTGTTCCTTTCAGATGGACTCTAGCTTGGGTCCTAAAGACGAATGCTCCATTTCATGACTTTATCCACCTATCTACAGTATGTTCCCGAGCTAGTTAAAATTAAACTTAGCTATCAAAATGCTAAACTTGATAGCTCATTTATCTTTCTGTCTCCCAGCTCTACATTACAATACAGCAGTGATTGATCTTGCGTCTTCAAGGTACTATATAGTATAAAAACTAAGAGAAGATTAATTAAAAGCCGTCGCATCCAGACAGGTTTTTAAATAAGTTTTAGATTTAGACAATACATCAGCTGAAGCAGAAAGATTCTGAGACCGTAAGCCTGTAACTCCAAGTGAGGTTCGCTTTCCTTCGGGACATAGAAAAACCCATGGCACCATGGGCTAACATCAAAGTCTGATTTGGCCAGGCAGGCCCGTGGCAGGAGGCTGTCACATTCATGGGCTCTCTCTCCAGTAGTGGTGAATGTGATGTCCTTGAGGACTTCTGCTGGCTCAGGGGAGAATGTCAGGCTGATGGCTGGATGCTGAGTTGAAGACAGTACTGAGACAGGTTTTTTTAAGTAGTCCCCAGCTCCTGCAGGCATGGAGTGATTGTCTGGACAGCATTTAGAAACTGTGCAGATGATTAATCCCTGAGTGATTAGACTGAAACAACATTCCCACGTAGTACAGGCATTTAATCTTTCCATCATCACAGGGCTTTCCTGGACTTTTCTGAAAAAGTTTTTAAGCAAAGGGCCAAATATTCAGTTAGAGTGTCTGTTTTCATGCTGGCAGTTCTTTCTGTCACCCAGTCAGACCTTGTAGAAGATCTAAGTATTTGATTTCCAGGTACAATCAAGTACTTAGACATCTAAATTACTTAAAATGAGCCCAAATTCAGCAACAGCTGCATCTCTGAGCTGTCAGTGTTTGAGTGTGGGATCTGCAGAACATCACTAAACAATCTAGGTTTACGGTATATTCGGCTAAATAAAAACACATGATTGGTGGTCAGCATGAGCTTTCTGGCACTGCTACTTGTCCGTTCATTGGTTGTTGTTCAACTACTTGTTGTCCAGCTGTGCAAGGTCCTCAAAAGCCCTCAGCACTTGCAGTTCTCATGTGCTGAGGTTTGGGAGAATCCAAAAATCTGTTTGCCTCCTGCCAGGGCCTACTACGGTCTGAGTCCTTTGGAAAGACCCTTACTGGGTCGCTCGCTGGATGCTGGACTCCTGAATACTTGCCCTTTTGACCATTGGGTGTTTCACAACTCCAAATGACATAAACTTGTCTCCTGTCCACCTTTAGCCTGAGACAGCAAACTCATCCCGAGAAAGACAAAATGGCAAGGCTCTTACATTTTCATGAGTTGCTTAAAGGGCAATATTTAATCCACCTGACAGCTGAAAATACTAGCGGGATGTGGGACGGCTGCCATGCGAGTGTTCAAGAGTTCCCCATTTTGCTTGCACGGTGGCAAAATGCCTTGATCACATACGACTGATTCAGGGATTTTGCCTTGGGGGATGGCAAGGGAGGGGAAACCAAAATGAATGCAAGGTGACAGGAGCAACTCCACTTTATGGGGGTCAGCAAAAATCCCTGCGGCATCAGTTAGGCCCAGCTCTCTCCCCTGTCACATGTTGGTGTAATTCTTGGCAGAACAGGGCTCTTTATTGCTCGTTTACAGCATTCCTTTCACTATCAGGTGTTATATATATATATTTATCTATTTCTGCCTTACTCTCTCACTCTTGGTTTTCTTTCCAGTTCAGTTAATTTCAATAAGGAGACAGTTTCTGTGCTGTTTGGTCTACTCACCAACGCTGGTAATTAACTGTTCGTATGAAATAAGAGAAATCTTGAATTTGCACTAGTTCTATATTCTGTCTTTAATCGTTAGCTGTCTAGGATACATCATACTCTGGTATTTATTTATTTTTTAATGTGTTTTGTAAATGGGATATGTTTTTCTTTTGGTGCTGAAAAGCAATTTGAGTCAGGACGGATACCAAAACCACATCTGCCTTCACTCTTTCAGACAGAATTGTGTGGGTTTTTTATCAATCCCAAATTCATTTCATTTCCCTTAACTGAGCTGATTGCACCATGTACTTCCTCTTGAAGAAAATCCTGCTGCTAGAAAGACGGCAGTCAAAGAGCTAATAGCTGGGGATATGGCAAACATCTCATGCCTCATATGAAGCTCTTGCATGCATCAGATGTGCCCACATTTATTTCAGATGTTTCCCAGTCTATGCTCCCCTTAGGAAAGAGAAAAACAGAGAGACTGGTGAGAAAGAGAAAATAGCTATTTGGAAAAAAAATGAGGTGAAAAGGCAGTTGGGAATAAGTGAAAAACAAATATACTGAATGTGAAATACAGACAGAAGTAGGGACAGGGAAAATAAAAAGAGAAAGCAGACAATGCATCTGCAGACTATGGGTAATACATCTCCAGAAAGTTAGGGACCTATGGCATGTTAACATAAGAAAATAGATTTTATTAGTTGTCATGTCTATGTTTCTTGTTCTCCTACAGCATGAGGCAAGGGGTCTGACTGACAACCATCTGAGCGTCTCCTGACTTCTCTGCTAGGCTGCATTTGAGACTCACCACTTGGGCAATGCTCTCAGTCTTTTCATCTCTTTTCCCATGTCTGTCTGTAGTTGTTGGTGTGGTTTGCTCTTTGGCATGGCTGATCTGTTTGGTATAGGCTTCTGAAGAGTTTGGAGGCTGTTGGTGTTGAAGGAATGGAGATGCAGCAGGAGGATGCTAGGCTGGAGTACGTGTTCTCTGGAGCCACTTGTTCTCACTGCTTGTCACATGCTTTGCAGTGAGGGCACGAGCTTTGTCAACTCCTTGTTAAAAAGTGCATGATGGGATTGGACCTTCTCTCCCTGTGCCCAGTGGAAATGAAGGACCATGTGGCCTGTTCTCCAAGCCACATGCGGTTTTGTTAAGATGTTAACATGTTGTCCTACTAAAACATTACCAGTTTCCCCCCCATGGCTTTAGTCCTTGCTGATAAAAATGCTTGAAGAGATGGAACCCCCCCAGAGTAGAAAGAGGAGCTGGAGTGATGGCTCCAGGTAAGTGATATAACATGACACAGTAAAAGACCTCCCTGTTACCTCTGAAACTCTGGGTAATGGAGAGAATCTGCCTCCTCACTGGCTCATTTATTCTGCTCACCATCATGTTTAGACTAGCTTCTCAAAGCTAAAGTGATTCCTTTCAGGCTGCTCAGTACAGATCTGCATTAATGTACATTGTAGACACACCTATGGTACTAATCTCTCATTTGTGTATAATCTTGAGTGTGGAAGTGATTTGGCTCCTCAGAAAATCAAAACCAGCAAGAATTAGGCAATACTCTAAGCAGGCGCATGCTCTTTATTTAGTATTTTGACGTACAAAACTGAAAATGCCACAGAAAGCCAGTGAGTTTTCACCTGGGGCTGCTGTGCAGGACAGAAAAGAGGCAGAGAGACTAAATACCTTCTGAAAGGTTGGATCTCATCTCTACGGCAAGAGCTGCTTCTTGAACCTAGTTCCTCTCTTCTCTCGTTTTGGACCATCATCCAGATCACATCTGCTCCTCGTGACATGCAGCAAATACTAAGACTACTCTCTCTTATTATTAAATGCACCTGAAACAGAAATCAGATTCAGCAATATCAGCCTGGCTATTTTATGTCTGCCAACAGTTCAAAAGAGAACATGAACTGTTGGTATCACTGACACAAGGCTTGAAGGCTGAGAGATTCCTGAGGAACGAAGCTGGCAAAAAAAAAGAGAACACCTTTTACTCAATCACCAGTTTTACACTGCAAAAAATAGGTTGTGAATCAGTTCTCCCTGTGCAGAGGTGAAGGCGAACACAAGACAAGTATTGTGGGAAATACCTTGTTTTCAGGGAAGTTTGTGTACCACCTCCAACATACATTTGGGAAATATTTACAAGACATCTACGTCATAATAATAATAATAAAACTAATTTGGATTTTCAAAGTCATTGTAAAGTCATGTGCAGATGCAAACACATGCACACAGAGGAAAAGTTTCAGAAGTGGAAAGAATGTGGGACCTCTCTGGAAGGATGCAGGTGACCTGGTTACTGAGAAGGCTGAAATATTCAACAACTTTTTTGTCTCAGTCTTCACTGGCAACCACTCAAACTACACCACCCAAATCACAGAGGGTGTTGGCTGGGTCTGGGAGAGTGAAGAACCACCCAGGGTAGGAGCAGATCAGGTCCGGGAACACCTAGAGAACCTGAAGGTGCACAAGTCCATGGGACCTGATGAAATATATCCACAGGTCCTGAAGAAACTGGGAGCTGAAGTTGCTAGGCCACTAGCCATCATATTTGAGAGGTCCTGGCAGTCTGGTGAGGTTCCCACAGATTGGAAAAGGGGGAACATAACCCCCATCTTTATAAAAGGAACCAAAGACAACCTGGGGAACTACAGACCAGCCAGCCTTACCTCTGTGCCAGTAAAATCATGGAACAGACACTCCTGGTAGCTGTACTAAGGCACATGAAAGATAATCAAGTGGCTGGTGACAGTCAACATGGCTTCACCATGGGCAAGTCATGCCTGACTAATTTAGTGGCCTTCTATGAGAAAGCTACAGCACTTGTTGACATGGGAAAAGCAACAGATGTCATTTTCCTGGACTTGTGCAAGGCATCTGATACTGTCCCATATGATGTCCTTGTCTCTAAAATGGAGAGACAGGGATTTGACAGATGGACCACTCGGTGGATAAAGAACTGGCTGGATCGTCGCACTCAAAGAGTTATGGTCAATGGCTCAATGTCCACATGGAGAAGACTGACAAGTGGAGTTCCTCAGGGGTCTGTTCTGGGTCCACTGTTGTTCAACATCTTTGTCAGCGACATGGACGACGACATTGAGTGCACCCTCAGCAAGTTTGCCGACGACACCAAGCTGTGTGGTGCCATGGACTCACTTGAGGGAAGAGATGCCATCCAGAGGGACCTTGACAGGCTTGAGAAATGGGCCAGTGAAAACTGCATGAGCTTCAACAAGTCAAAATGCAAGGTCCTTCAGCTGGGTCGGGCCAATCCTAGGCACAAATACAAACTGGGCACAGAGTGGGTTGAGAGTAGCCCTGAAGAGAAGGATTTGGGGGTGTTGATAGACGAGAAGCTCAACATGAGCTGGCAGTGCGCTCATGCAGCCCAGAGGGCCAACCATATTCTGGGATGTATCAAGACAAGCATAGCCAGCAGGTCAAGAGAGGTGATTCTCCCCCATTCTATGATTCTATGATACTATGATTCTGTGATTCTATGATTCTATGAACAAAGAGTGATGGAAGAGCACTTTGGTTGCTCTACTATGCCGGATTCTGATCACAGGCAGCAAATTTTGGTTTGAAAACGTCTGGTAATTCTTGCTTTCAGTTGCTTTCTTGCTTTTCCTTGCTATCATATTTGGTCCTGGCTGGAAGTGAGGAAAAAATGGAGAAGGTGAAAAAGACAAAAATATTTTCCATCCTGGCCTTCCAAAGCTTTCTAAAATGATTTCAGGTGGAGCAGTCAGTGTTTTATGCAAATGTTTTAGTCTTATTTAATATGAGAATTTCATTATGGTTCTAAAATCAGTTTAATTTTGCCTTATGTCACTCCTGACATATTTGAAGACATGTTGTTCATTTCAAGCTGAGACAGCTCTCTGCAAAATCTAGATTTAGTTATACTTTCTTAGGGTGCTTACATCTTGCAGCAAGTACATCTAAGAGCCTTGATGCATTATACCAACATCTCCTGCTCATAAGCAGGAGCATGAGATAAGTGTCAGCAACAAGGGAAGAAACTAAGCAACAAAGAAAACTGACACGTGGCTGTCAGTTTAGCCACAGAAAATCATATACTTCCAGATTTAACCTGGTTACAAATTTCTCTGAGTCTGCTGTAAGTTTAGAACTGGATCTGGGTCCAAGTTGAGATCCGGTGGTGTTGCAGACAATTTTCTGGACCGAACGGCAAAGCTTTTAGGGTGCAGTGTTGCCTTAAACCTTGGATTCTCATAGGAGACATCCAATAAAGGTGCTGTTGAGCAGATATTACAGTCATGTAGAAGTTTCGTTTAGTAATTCACTGCTCTCTTCTATTCACTTGGACTAAGAGACCAGCATACCTGTCTCCAGACTTCTGGGAAACCAACCTGATACACGTGTTTTTCTTTCCTGATCTGGAAAAGAAACCACAAACCCAAACCATACATCCCCACTCAGCATGCAAAGAAGGCAGGGATGTCAGTGTGTGAGAATGGCTGCCGGAAAAAAAGCCACAGTCACAGGAAATTACCTTAATAGAGTGAAAATTAAGAAACGACCTACAACGCAGTCTGTCTCCAGGATACGAGCAGTATTTTCACGCCTTGCCAATTATTCTGTTTGCATCAATTTTGGTTTATTTTTATTAAGTTTCATGTTTCTTTTTTTTCTTTTAAGAGGTAGTATAATGAAACAAAAAAGGATGAAAGCTTAGAAAATATTTGATTTTTGTTTTAATAAGGAAATAATTATTCTTTTTATTTTATGAAGAGGAAATGAACCAACCAGTTGGGCTTTTCCATCCTTTTCATATTGTTTTATGCCTGTAGAAAGGCTGGGAACTCTATTTAAGTGGATTATCTTGCCACTGGAAAAAAAAAGTGGGAAATGAGCTGGGGGGTAGGTTAATTTCTTTCATGAATGTCTAAATGTGTGCATATGTATATTTGCTGTGTGCCATTTGAGAAATGCACTCTTCAGCTTTACAAAGTCACCTTAACCTTAAAAATTAGTGGAACAGACTGTTAGCTATGAGAGGATGCAGAAGCGAAGTCCCCAATAAATTGCGTGCGGATAACGCAAGCCTATTCCCCACTGACCTACCAGGGCTCCATTTATAGCTCAGGAAGGCAGGGGAGGACTTGTCTCACGTCGCCGTGGGTATCTACAACACAGGTGTCTATGTGCTGAACGTCTGTATGCCATTGTTGTCGATAGATGCTTAGAGAAGTGCTTCAGCAGATAAAGCATAGGTGTTTATTTTAAGATGCGATGAACTGCACCCTAAACAGCATTAGTTATATTGATTAAAGCTTTACTGACTTACAAGGGAAGCTTAGGCTGGCTTCCCCAAAGGTAAATTTCTACAGCACATGTCCCTGTATTTACCTGGACAAATCCCACTGTCCATACTGTAATTAATCCTTCTTCTAGTCCCAAATGGTCAGAGAAGTGCAAGCTGTAGTGATTTCTCTGATGGTCCACTCATTAGCTACTAGACTCACTTTTTTTGTCCTACACAATCTTCACTGGTACTAGACCACTACTTGACCTGAAGTGACACACTTCTGAACATAAAGGGTGTGACTTCATTGCCATTGAATGGAGTAAGAAAGGTCTCTGTGACAAAAGTGGGTGGTGATTATATCCCTTGAGAGCTTTTCTTAGGTGGTGCATGATCCCTTGAGCAAGGAGTGTAGATCAGATGCATCAACAGCCCAAATGTTTCACCAAGGTGATAACTATGCAGAACAATTGCTGTATTTCAAAATCCTTCACCTTTTGCATTGCTGCAACTAGGATTTGTAGAGTTTGATCTTCTGAATTTGCAGCTTTCCTTTTTTCCCAGTTTTGATAGGCAGAGAGCCACATTTGTTAATGTATCTATCACTCTCCAGAAACATAGGTGAGAGTGATTGCACAACAGAGAAAGAAGAGTACTCTTCCCTTGTCTTCCTGAAATTAATCTCACACACATGGTAGAAATTAACCAGGAAAGCCAAAGTGAGGAGTTGCCTCAGATCTGTGCTTGTCCTGGAGACAGAGGGAAGAGTGTCTTTCAAAGGAAGCTGCAGCACGCATCTCCCTCCTTCGGAAAGTTTCTCTCTTCAGAGGAGGAGATTTTCCCTGGGACTGTTGGGTGGCTGGCCAGGGCAAAGCTCTGTGTGGTGACTTTTCATCCTCTGTTGCCCTGTAAGGCAGCCACGCTTTTCAAAATCAGAAACAACCAAACATTTCCAGTGAAAATTTTACCTCGCACAGCAAGTTCAAACCCAGTAAAAGACATTTGTAGGTATTTTATACCAACTCTTAAAGACAAGCTTTGGACCTGCAGCGGTCTGTAGGTCACAAGTGGGTAACCACATGAATTTGAGCACACTCTTTCGAGTGTCCAGCCAGAGGAACAGCTGAAATCGTTGACACTCACACCTAGAAAGCTGTTTAATGACAAATCACAGTGATCGGACTTCCAGTGCTGAGGGTTAGAAACTCAGTAGTAAGAGGCATTTGATTTTTTTAGTTTGTTTTCAAGCGTAGCCGTTTTCCATTTGTAAAGGCTGATTTTATGGAAGCTTCAGGGTCTGTAGAAATGTGCCCCATTTGATGATATTTCACTCAGAAAACACATCAACACTCCCAGTAGGTTGAAATGTTTTCATTTAGGCTTTTTTATAACTTCTTGCTTGGATTCCTATTTTCTCATTGAAACTACAGTATAATGTAATATTGAGACACAGAGATTCTGGTTGACCTAAAATGAACAATTTTTAATTGAGATTTTTAAAGTTTTGTTCTTTTTTTTTTTTTTTTTTTAGCAGAGGCAAATTTAGAATTGCAGAACTTGGCAAAGAGATCCAAATTTTGTTCAGGTCTATTAAACCACTGGATTAGTGCTGTACACAAATAATGTTTGTTATACTCACACCTTATATGAATGGGCTGCCACCCCTGAGTGGTAGAGATTCACCATTGCCTCTTAAAAGCAGAAGACTGTGGGAGCTGCAAGCTTGTAGGGAGTCAAGCCTGTGTAATTTCCCACTAGGTATGGTGTTTGGAAATCTCTCTTTGAGGGAGTATAATTGACTTCTGCATCTGCTATTCCTTGGAGACTCAGAGATTCTAAATATAATTTTTTAATACCATGTCTCTGGGGCCTATCTCCCTCTGTTACTTCGCCTACTCTCTCTCTCTCTTCCCCCTCCGCCCGTTGGTGGTGGTGGTTATGGATATTGTGTTCCAGGTGCTATAGGAATAGAAGTTGGTTTTCTTACTGAACTACATTTCAAGAGAACTTCTGTCATTTTTCCCTGTGTAATGTTTACTTCTAATAATCTGTGAGGCTGGCAATTTTGAAAGAAAATTTCTCCTCATTTAATTTTCTCTCAAGAATATATATAATTGCTCTTATTAATTCTTGATGTCTTAAATCTCCAGGCTTTTGAAGAAGCTCTTCAGGTGACTACATACTGTGCTCTCCACACTATCAAAAAATTCTTTCCAGACCAGTTCCCCTGCTACCACTGTGCTTCACTTCTGTTCAGTGAAGATTTCTCCATGATAGTTAGATGTGTTTATAAGGCAGTGTTCCAGATCTATGGCCCCAGTTGAATGGAACACCACTGAGTGTAGGCTACATGAGGATAGACACTGGCTGATGGAGAACAAATGGAGTGGAGAACACGCTTGCTGCAATGGAGACTGCAATGGAGGAAGAGGCAGTAGATTGAATAGCAAGATGATCAGTCCATCTGAAGAAAAATAATGGACAGATTAAGGGACACAGAGGAAAGCAAAGTAAGAGAAAAGACAAAGACCTGCAGCAGAAGAATCAGCAAATGAGGACAATACTCTGCCAAGTGTCCCAAAGGCTTGCTGTGAAAAATTGCTTGTGAAAAATTTGATGGTTGGCCTTCATGTCAGGACAACTGTTACTGCCAGAATCCCACCAGAGAAAGTAAAAAATACCTGTACCTTGCTAAGCAAAGTGCTCAGAGCAGTAAGTGAAGCTCAGGTGAACTACAGTGGGATTTCTTTTGTGCACAGTGACAGTAAGAGTCACAGTGCTGATCGTATTTGGAAGGCTTTCAGAAAGCTAAACCGCTGAGAGGCATTCCCAAAAGGAGAGCCGTCCTCCAGGGAGAGACAACTGCTGTGTACCTGAAAGACTGACTTCTGACATTGTGGTATCACAGTTAATAATAAGATCTTAGTGTAGGAGACAGAGTGGAAAGTTGGGAAAGGCTTGTACAATATTTGTACAAGTGTTTGTTTAATACACAGAAAGAGCAACAGTGAGTAAAAGTGTATATAACAATAGATGGATGTATAGCAAGGAATGAAACAAAAAGGCAAAGAAAATGAGAGTAAAAATGTAGACTGAAACAGTAGTGAAACTAGTGATACTGTTGGAGGAACGCTTTTACACAGTTTAGCTAGAAAAATGGGAAAGATTAGGCTGAAATGGCCAAGGTGCATTAACATTAGTCCAAGGAACCTGAAAAACAGCAAAATATATATTTACTATTAACTAGTTATTATAGAAACACGTTAAAGTAACAGTCATGACTGGAACACAGTTATTGAAAGGCATATGGTTTTCAGGAGAGACAGAAACAAAGATAAAGTTAGCTGGGATTATGCTTATTAAGGGTGTGATGGGCAAAAAAGTTTGGATTAAAATCACTTTGGGGAAGACTTGGAAAGATGTGTGTCTACTTTAGCCCATGGGATCACACAGCTCTTCAACATGTATGAGAGAGAGACAAATACAACCAGGAACCGAGTCAGTTTAAGAGGCTGTATTTTCTGAAATATAGATTGTAAAATAAGTGTCATTAATAAAAGTAGGGCCTGGTTATACTTGAATGTGATAGCTAAAAGACTTCATCACCAAATAATCACTGAGTCTCATCAAAAGTGCTGCTATTGTAGCCTTGATTTCAGTTAGCAGAGAAATTTTTACAGGAGAGCTTTATGTGGGACCTAACAATAGATTGATCATGAGTTGGATAGCAACATGGTAAATAACAGGCAATTTGATTTTGTCAGGAACAAATTGTATAAAGCCAGCCTGATTTCCTAGTCTGACAGGTAACAAGCCTTGCAGATAACGACAAAGCACCTTGACTTGTTAGGTTTTGACACTGCCTTATGTGAGACTTCCATTAGCAGGCTAGCATAAGGCAGCTTGGATAAAATGACTATGACATGGATTCAAAGCTGTTTGGAAAACTGTACTTGTAAAACAGTTATCAGTGATTCACTGGGTGACTAGAAGGGTGTATCAAGTTGGGTACCATGGTCACTGATGACTTAAGTTATGGAATAACGCATGCCCCTAATAAATGGTAGAATGCTCTGTTGAAAAGCAAGTAGAGGGGACAGGATTCAAATTCAAAATTATCTAGATGGATTGGAGAAATAATCTGCAAAAAATGGGATACAAATCAATGAAGATAAGTACAAGGTGCTGAGGAGAAATCGATAGTACCAGCACAAAATGGGAGCAGCTGACTATAGTTCTGCTGAGAAGGATATAGAGGGTTAGAGTGGATCACAAACTGTCTGTGAGTCAATAATAGTAAATCACCTGTTGCAAAGAAAGCAAACATCAGACTGGGATGTATAAATAGAAGTGTTGTGTAAAATATGTGAAATAATCCTTTTTCAATTTAGCCTCTACTGCATCAAGTTTTGGACACTACATTTTAAGAAAGACGCGCATTTCCTGGACTTAGTCCAGAAAACAAAACCAGGAAAGCTCAGAAATGTACAAACCACAACTAGTGAGAGAAGATTGAATGAACTGGGAGCTGCTTAGGCTGGGAAGAGAAGATTGAAAGACTTTATGAGGAAGGAGGAAGCTGCCATGAAGACAATAACCTTTTCTTTGCATCCTTGGTAGAGAGGACGAGCCATAATGGTCTTAAATTGCAGGAAAAGAGATTCAGATGAGACATTGGGGAACAGTTTTTGAGGGCAGGGAGAGTAATACGAGGAACAGATTGCTTAGGGAGGTTATGGAGTCTCTGACAGTGGAGGTTTAAAAGAGCAGGTTAAACACATGCCTGTCAGGAAGTGATGGAGGTCTGGACAGCTGATCATCGCTTGAGGCAGAGATGGACTACATGAGCTCTCAAGGTCCCTTTGAGTCCTACAGCTATGTGGTTCAGTTCAAACTGAGTGGCTGGATAAATAAAAATGAATCATAACTCAGAGTTTTATTTCCAAAGGGCAAACTTTGTGCAAGCACAAAAAAAATCAGTAAGTCAGCTGAACTTACGATCTCAGAGACTTTAAAGGAGGAGGAGCAGGGGAATATATTTAAGTGGGTAGTGCAAAGTGATTTGGCATTTGCATCCCAGGAAAAAGGAGCAAACTTGAAAGAAAGGAATGATCAACTTCTTTTAAAAGCTTAACTTTAAAAGCATCTCAACCACAACCAGAGAACCTAGAAAGAACAGAGGAGGGCAGAAGCAGCACATTGTCTACAGTATTAACAAATTTCTGGATGCTGCCATCCCTAAATATGAAGATCAAAGAAGTCATTTGCAGTGACAGTGCAGAGCAGATGTGACGTGAATGAAGACAAGATGAGCTGGGAAGCTGCAAAAATGTCAGAGTTTTCAGGGAACTGTCTTCCTCTCTCCCTCCACCACTCAATATGCTTGCAACCACTGTCATCTCAAAATGGGGAATCTCCCTCTCTTTCC
Source organism: Trogon surrucura (assembly GCA_020746105.1). Taxonomy (NCBI): domain Eukaryota; kingdom Metazoa; phylum Chordata; class Aves; order Trogoniformes; family Trogonidae; genus Trogon; species Trogon surrucura. The sequence goes on along the minus strand of CM036617.1, from coordinate 130,086,383 downwards.
CCCTATTTCCAAAGTTGCTACAGAAGTGCTCTGTTTCTATTCTGACCCCAAAGCTGCAGCATCTGTGCCTCTTGGTCTACTGCTTGTGAAAGGGGGATTCGTGCCACTGTGAGGGGAAGCGAAGAGTCGGGACTGGGAGGAGGATATGAGAGAAGGGTTTAACTTACTTCTTGACTGCTATCCAGAGGAGCAGAGCAGAGGAGTAGCAGTTCCTGTGGCTCTGAGGCCATATTGCCACAGCAGTAGCAGCCACCCTGACCCTCTCCGTGTTGGCAATCGCAGCAAGGCTAGCTCTGTAGCACTTGGTGTAGGCCAAAAAAGCCATAGGTCTGTGGCCCTTTTATTACCCCGCCCCAGCAGTCTGCTGCACTTGATAACTGCCTAGTCCATCTACACATCAAGGCAGCCTTGGAAACGGGATTAAGCAACAAAGAAAGGTATGTCTTGGGAGGTCAAAAAGTGCAGGGATGAAGTAAGAATTGCCAGAAGTCAAACTGAGTTAGTCCCTGCAAAGGAAATGAAACAACAGAAGGATCCTTAACACGATAAATGAAAAAAAAGAAGTGGAGCTTCTGTATGTAGCGAGAGAAATTTGCACAGCTCTAAACTAGAGGGATGTTTTGCCTCTAAGAGCAGAAATATAGAGGGAGGGGGCAAAGTCAGGTGGACTGATGGGAATAAGTGTACTGAAAAGGCAATGATTGCATGCAAGATGGAAGCAATTCAAAGAGCTTACTGTGCTCAAACCAGGGAGGCCAGGAAATCACCCTTCCCAGCATGTTAAAAGAACTGGCCCATGAAATCGCAGGTCTGGTAGATGGGATTTTAAATAAATCTGTCCGATCACTGGGGGTTCCTCTGCCTGGATAATAGCAAATGTCTTACCCATATTTAAGAAAGGGAGGGAGAGCAATCTAGGCAGCTGTGGGCTTGTATTTTTTACCTCAAGGGCATAAATGGATTCAGAGCAAATTATGTTGGAAAGAATAATTGAAGACATGGAATAGAAAATGGGATATAGTGCAATATGCCATTATCAAAAAGAGATTGTGCCAGACTAACTCGATATCTGTCTTTGATAAGGTAACTGATGTTCTAGACAAGGGAAAAGTAGTAGATCTTCTCTATCTATACTTCATTAAAATTTGGTGTAGTGCCACCTGGGAAATTATCAGTTAAATGAGAGAAGATGAGGATTAGTTCAAGAATTGTGAGGTGAGTAAGGAGTTGGCAAAAGAGGGGAAGGAGGTGTCTGTGCTGGATGGTTGCTAAGTAGGTTCTTAAGCCTTGGTCTTGGGGACCAATGTGTTCAATGATGACTCTTGGCCTAAAATTAGGAGTGGATTAGCGGACAGCATCATCAATGCCTAGAGTAACCAGAATATCACACAAGGTTTTGTCAGAATTGGGCTAGCGGGGATGCAAGGGAATGCAGCAGCATGAAATGCAAGGCCACAGATTTGGGCACTGCAAGCGAGAGTTTCACCTGCACACTGAAAGCTTATCAGTTTGAAACAAGAAAACTGAAGACAGACTTGCTTGTAGCAGTCAGTCATAACACAGCTATGAGCTCACAACTTGGAAAGGCCACGCAAGAGGTAAATGAGATCTCGGGATGTGCCAGGGCAGAGGCGCATGCTAGACAAAGAGCGGTACCATGATGGTTGTACGAAGGGCACATCACCTGGAACAGTCCGTGTCATTCTTGTCAATTGTTTTCAAAAGAGAAGATTTAAAACGGGAGCAAATGCCAACATGGAAAACCTGTATGATCAGGGGAATGGCAAGCCCATCATCTCAGAGGAAGTGAGCCTGCCCTGTTCAGTCCAGTCAAATGGAGACTGGTGGGGACACAATTGTTCTCTGTAAACATATAATGAGATCAAACATACAGGAATGAGAAAAGATACTTTAATTGAAGCTACTTTAACCGTGACCACTGTTCTCACAAAATTGGTCATCTAAACTTGTACTGGGAATGAGGTAGTTTCTGTCCATCAAAGGAGAGTAGTCCGAGCATAGCTTGTCAAGGGTTACAGTAGAGGCAGACAGTATAAGGTGGGCCCAGTGCCTCAGGAGGTCATTTTCTGCTACCGTATCCTATATAGGTTGATGAGCAATTTCAGGGCAGTTGTAATTAATGCCTGAATCCCAAGGAGCTGCATCACTGCTAGTAATATCTATCTAGCAGCATATGTGAAGGTGTCATATCCACCTCTTCTGTCCTTGGGCTGTGGCCCTCTCCTCTTGCCTGTGTGTACCTTATCGTACCAAGAGGAAGAGGCAGCAGGATCTACCTCCTTTCCCTTGCTCCTGGGATTTGTGGTCATTAACAGGCACATATGACACCTCTTCCTCATCTCAGCTGTGAAAGGAATTCCTTCCTAATGGGAATGGAGGGGAGGGTGAGTCTGCATCCCTCCCAACTGCTCCAGTAAATTCTCCTAAAAACTGTGCTGGTTCCCTGGGATGTGCTGTGGTTGAGCACATAATGGTACCACAGGCTGCGTAGGGACCGGGGTGGTGTAAGCAGGCCAGATTTCTAAAAAGGACCAGGAACAGGGATTTATACCTCCTTTTCTCCTGAAACCAAGCTTGCTCTGTGGGGGTGGGTGGGTGTGTGTGTGGGTGTGTGTGTGTGTCTGTGTGTGTGTGTGTAAGAGTTATGGTGATAAGAGAGCTGTTGATGAAAAGATCCACCATCCCATGTGGGGATGACGGGGGAAATATCCACCCCATTGCCTTATACACTCAGAGGGAAATTCCACCTCAGAAAACCTGCCACTACCAATAGTGACTGATGGCTCTCCTCTGCTGGTTGGTGGCTCTTTGTTGAAACTAGTGTAAACATCACAGGTGCCATCGCTGAGAACAGTTGCTCCTTCTATCCTTCATCCCCCAGGGATTTGCTCCTGTCATCCCCTTGTTTTAGGCTGGTGAAGAGAGTATCACAGCCGCTCTTAGTCAAAAGAGGAGGGGGTGGAGGCCCATCTGGGCCCTTGGTTTGATTTCATATTTATGAAACAGCTTAAATGTCAGCTTGAGTGAAAAACGACACCTTCCTGAGCTTCTCATATTAATGCCCGTGGCTGCCACTGGTTTCTTTAGGAAAGCAGATTGTGGTTTTTCCTCTCACTCTCCCCCAAAGGCTGCAGGGAAAGATGAATTGAACTGATAGATGAGACTGCAACTGCCGATAAACTGCTTTGCTGACAGGAGAGGGAGATGGGGGCGGGGGGTGGCCTATACTGAGGAAGGAGGGAAAGAGGGACATGGAGGGAGGAAAGAGAGATAGGGGAGGATGGCCTGTATTGCAGAGAGATGGGAAAGTGGTCTAAACTGAAGGGAGAGAGAGAAGAGGAAGAAGGATTGTTGACTCAAAGGAGAAAAAATAAGAAATAAACTGGCACCACCAGTAGAAGAACCTCCTTGCAGGTCTACACTAACCACTGTCCTGGGTTGCCAAAGGCCATTGATCATTGGAGAGTCTTCTGCAGGTGCATCTTTGTGATGCACCACTGAAATCTGAAGAGATGCCCAAGGCAGAGCCAAGCCAAACAGCTTCGGAAGATGGCAAGCCGCCTTGTTACCATGCTGCAAGCAAGTTATCTAGCCAGGACATGTCTCCCAAAAGTGCCTCTCTACGGGGCTCTGCACACTGATATAGATACCTGAGCTTGTTTGTATACAACCTGGCATGGTGCAAGTCTGATGGAACGTTTTCTCCTCCTCTCTATCTGCCTCACGGAGCTGGAACAGAAGACACCCCCACCGGGACTAGATCAGGAGGTTTTTGCCTAAAGTTAGGTGGACAATAAGGTTACATGGGACAGCAAAAAGGTGGAGGTTGAACTTCTCCGGAAAGTTAAGTGAAGAATTAGAACACAACCCTGAGGTCCTTGGAAAGAGAAAATTACCTGTTATTCTCTCTAGGAGTCTGCCACAGGTTTCTTTTAACGACAGACTCGGAGCCTATTGGGTTGAGCCTGAACAACCTTGCTGGTAATGAGGATACTGGAGCAGAGAAATGGTGGAAAAGCAGAGAAGGACAAACACCCTGTCTCTTGCACAGATGTGAGAGGCCAGGAAGTGAAAGACGCTTTTTTGGCCCTTCTGGGCTAGTTCTTGAGGGACACTGTTTGTCCTAGACAAGAATAAAGAAAGGTGAGGGCTCACTGTGAGTATTCTGGGTTAAGGACAGACTCTACTGCATTTACATTCCAGGGGAGAGACACACCTGCCTTTTTCACCAGGTGCAACCAACGGCAGTCTCCAAAGCCGCCGTGGAGTCTAGAGCTCTCGGCATGAACATCTGCTCTCTTTTCTGTTGCTGAAGGCTTTCGGTTAGTTTGTTGGTTGTTTTTTCCTTTAACCGAGAGATGTCTCTGAAGTCTTATTCTGTCTGGGTTCACAACGCTCACTACCTCTATCAGCTGTTACAGTGTTTTGAGCATTATTCTTGGCAATAGCATATCACTCACTTTTCAGTGTCTCAGTCAGTTCTTGTCACTTTTTTCTCTCTGATTGAGATAGTAAAAAAGTCTGCTTCCATTTCATCTTTATCCCCTGTGGTCAGCTCTGTTTACAGACTCGTTTCTTGCCTTTTTTTTTTTTTTTTCCCTTGGCAAAGCCTTTTCCTGTGGTCCAAAGCCCCTGTGCTACTGGGGATCCGAGTTCCTCTGTGCTAACTCTTTTGTGACAGTCCTCAGCTCTGTTTCATTTCCCTGTTTAATCACCCTCCTTCTTGCTGTGGGTCGTGCTAGATTGGTTCCTGACATCACATTTATATACCATCTGCTGACTAATAATATGCAAAGTCTTGGTTTCCACTAATAACAAACCGGTCTAGTTTAAGACTATTTAGAAATACTGAACCTTGCTTCCCAGACATAGGCATGTAAGCCGGAGCTGAACACTTCTCTTGTCAGCTTGTCACCCAGGCTCTACAGCACCCATTTTTTAACCGCATAAAGGACTTTTCCCCCCATATCTTAGAGTCATTGTTCCACTGCTAAACTCAACTAGATCTGTTTATTCCCTCCTCTCTCAAAAGGTCTTATCCAAGTCCTGGAGAAGGTCTCACACTTCTATGGGGCTTAGCCCAGCTGGAAAAAGCCTACCTTGGAAGGACATTGCCCTTCTATCTGTTGAGTGGTCCCTGAGCAGACCTGTGGTGAAAAAGCCTACCTCTGTAGAAGGAAATTAGGTATGTCTTAGAAAAGTTTCCTAATATTGAAGCTGCTTGGCCTGCAATGGTCTGCCTCCATGCAACAAATCTCTCTTTCCCTCTAGACCAAGGCAACTGTGCGCAAGCTGCCTGTGGGAAAGGTTTGCTAGCCCGTGCTAAATCACAGGTTGTGCCTGGGAGTCCTCTGGGATTCTACTGGCTGGCTGGGGCCAAAACCGTGCCAGGGGCCATGCCAGCAATTTGGCAATGTGGACAGCCAAGTTCCAGTTACTAGGAGTACTTCTTGTGCCTATTTAATTCACTAGCCAGAAAGAAGAAGATCCATTTCCTTCACAGAACTTAGAACCCTGAGGCTCAATACCAGTTTACACCTTAGTCCTAGGACTGAATCACAGAATCATAGAATCATAGAATGTTAGGGATTGGAAGGGACCCCAAAAGATCATCAAGTCCAATCCCCCTGCCAGAGCAGGAACGCCTAGATTATGCTACACAGGAACGTGTCCAGGCAGGTCTTGAATGTCTCCAGAGAAGGAGACTCCACAGCCTCTCTGGGCAGCCTGTTCCAGTGTTCCGTCACCCTCACTGAGAAGAAGTTTCTTCTCGAGTTTAAGTGGAACCTCTTATGTTCCAGTTTCAGCCCATTACCCCTTGTCCTATCAGTGGTTGTCACCGAGAAGAGCCTGGCTCCATCCTCGTGACACTCACCCTTGATATATTTGTAAACATTAATGAGGTCACCCCTCAGCCTCCTCTTCTCCAAACTAAAGAGCCCCAGCTCCCTCAGCCTTTCCTCATAAGGGAGATGCTCCACTCCCTTAATCATCCTAGTTGCCCTGTGCTGGACTCTCTCCAGCAGTTCCCTGTCTTTCTTGAACTGAGGGACCCAGAACTGGACACAATATTCCAGATGGGGTCTCACCAGGGCAGAGTAGAGGGGAAGCAGAACCTCTCTTGACCTACTAACCACCCGCCTTCTAATACACCCCAGGATGCCATTGGCCTTCCTGGCCACAAGGGCACAGTACTGGCTCATGGTCATCCTGCTGTCCACCAAGACTCCCAGGTGCCTTTCCCCTACACTACTCTCTAATAAGTCATTCCCCAACTTATACTGGAACCTGGAGTTGTTTCTACCCAGATGCAAGACTCTACATTTACCCTTGTTATATTTCATTAAATTTTTCCCCGCCCAACCCTCCAGCCTGTCCAGGTCTCGCTGGATGGCAGCACAGCCTTCTGGTGTGTCAGCCACTCCTCCCAGCTTGGTGTCATCAGCAAACTTGCTGATAGTACTCTCTAGTCCCTCATCCAAGTCATCGATGAATATATTGAATAATACTGGTCCCAGTACTGACCCTTGAGGGACTCCACTGGATACAGGCCTCCAACCAGACTCCGCCCCATTGACCACAACTCTTTGGCTTCTTCCCCTTAGCCAGTTCACAGTCCACCTCACTACCCGAGAGTCTAGACCACACTTCCTCAGTTTAGCAGCAAGGATGCTGTGGGAGACTGTGTCAAATGCTTTACTGAAGTCAAGGTAGACCACATCCACCGCTCTGCCATCATCTATCCACCTTGTTATATCCTCGTAAAAGGCTATGAGGTTAGTCAAGCACGACTTCCCTTTGGTGAAGCCATGTTGACTGTCTCTAATGACCCTCTTATCCCTGGTATGCCTTGAGATGGCACCAAGGATAAGTCGTTCCATCACTTTCCCAGGGATGGAGGTGAGGCTGACCGGTCTATAGTTACCCGGGTTCTCCTTCTTGCCCTTTTTGAAGACTGGAGTGACATTTGCTTCCCTCCAGTCCTCAGGCACCTCTCCCGTCTCCCAAGACTTGGTAAAGATGATGGAGAGTGGTCTAGCAATGACATCAGCCAGCTCCCTCAGCACCCGTGGATGCATCCCATCTGGACCCATGGATTTATGGATGTCCAGATTGCTTAATTGGTCCCTAACCCAGTCCTCATCGACTAAAGCAAACTCCTCCACTGCCCTGACTTCCTCTGGGGCCTCAGGGGAACGGGGCTCCTCAGGACAGCCTCCGGCAGAGTAGACAGAGGCAAAGAAGGCATTCAGTAACTCTGCCTTCTCTGTATCTTCTGTCACCAAGGCACCCACCTCATTCATCAGTGGGCCTACATTGTCTCTGGTGTCAGTTTTATCTGCCACGTATTTGAAAAAGCTCTTCCTGTTGTCCTCGACCCCTCTCGCCAGGTTTAATTCTAGGGAGGCCTTTGCTTTCCTAGTTGCCTCCCTACATCCTCGGACAACAGCCTTATATTCTTCCCAAGTGGCCAGCCCTGCCTTCCAAGAGCTGTAAATTCTCCTCTTGCCCTTGAGCTTACCCAGCAGATCCCTGTTTAGCCACGCAGGTCTCCTGGCTCCCTTCCTTGACTTCCTATGTGTCGGGATGCTCTGATCTTGAGCTTTGAAGAAGCAGTCCCTGAACGCTAACCAACTATCTTAGCCCCTTTACCTTCAAACAGCCTTGCCCATAGGATTTTCTCGAGTAATTGTTTGAAAAATCCAAAGTTTGCCTTGGCAAAGTCCAGGGTTGCAATTCTGCTTGCTATTTTGTTTCTGCTACATGAGATCCTGAACTCCACCATTTCATGGTCACTGCAGCCAAGGCAGCCCTCAACCTTCACTGCTTCAACCAGATCCTCCTTGTTAGTGAGGATGAGGTCCAGCAGTGCTCCTCTCCTAGTCAGCTCCTCCACCATTTGCATCAGAAAATTATCATCGATGCACTGGAGGAACCTCCTGGACTGTGGCTGGCTGGCTGAGTTGTCCTTCCAGCAAATATCAGGGAAGTTAAAATCCCCCATGACAACCAGGACCTGTGATTGTGAGACCGATCTCAGCTGCCTGTAGAAGGCCTCATCAACTTCCTCGCCCTGATCTGGTGGCCTGTAATAGACACCCACAACAGTATCTCTCCTGCCAGCCTGCCCCTTAATTCTAACCCATACACTCTCAACTTGCTCCTCATCCATGCCTGGATGGTATTCAAGACATTGTAGTTGCTCTTTCACGTAAAGAGCGACTCCACCACCTCGCCTGGCTGGCCTGTGTTTCCTGAAAAGGACATAGCCACCCATGACCACATTCCAGTCATGTGAGCTGTCCCACCATGTCTCTGTAATTGCCACCAGATCATAATCTCCTGGCCGAACCCAGGTTTCCAGCTCCTCCTGCTTATTCCCCATGCTGCGTGCATTGGTGTATAAGCATTTCAGGGAGCAAGCTGAGCACACTGATCTCACCCTAGGGGGATGGGAGGCCACCCGGTCCTCATAATTTCTAGAGCACTGCCCCGCTGCAATCCCAGCTATAACCCCATCCCCCTTCATATCTACTTTAAAGAACGCTCTATGAGTCCCGCCAGCTCGTGACCAAGGATCCTTTTTTCCCTTTGTGTCATTTGAACCCCAGCTTGTTTCAGTAGACCAGGTGCCCTGTATATCTCCCCATGGTTAAAAAATCCAAAGCTAGACCGCTGGCACCACCCCTTTAGCCAAGTATTAATCTGCTGCACTTTGTCAAACCTACCACTATTTTTCCTCATAATTGAAGGAACAGAGGCAAACACAACCTGTGCGCCTGATCCTTCTAGCATCCGCCCCAGTGCCCTAAAGTCCCTTTTGATTGCTTCTGGCCGTCTCTCTACTATCTCATCATTACCGATCTGCATAACCAAAAGCGGGTAATAGTCCGTGGGTTTGACCAGACCAGGAAGCTTCTTGATAACATCCTTAACTCGGGCCCCAGGGAGGCAGCAGACTTCCCTGTGGGTCGGATCAGGGCGGCAGACAGGGCCCTCTGTTCCCCTCAGGAGGGAGTCTCCAATTACAATTACCCTCCTTTTTTTCTTAGATGAAGAAGTCCTAACGCGTGTATCCGAGTGACTGAAACATTATGTCAAGCTGCAAAGTTTTGCTTAAGATCAGGATTTCAAAATCCATCCCAGATGAGGATGGGTGAGGGATTCCCAGAAGTTATATCTTGCCTCCTTGCTCGTCCTGCCGTACCTGTGGCCCCAGCAGGTTTCTTGGGAAAGCAGTCAGTTGAGACAATGCAAATTAGACAGAGAGGTTGGAAGTGGAGCCTCAAACTGAAGTGGAGAATCACACCTAATTTTATTTTCTCAGGAAAGCCTCTCATGCAACTGCAAGGAAGAATGGGATCTTCTGCTTGGAGACACCATTATGTTGGCTATCAGCAGGCTGTAGCACACTGGAAGGATACACTGTGCCCAGGAGGGTGGCTGCCTAATCGCAGGTAACCAGCAGCGAGGCTGCATGTGGTCCAGATCCTAATGTAGCTCTGAGGCCTTCTCCCACGGATGGTGGCCAGCAGGGTGGCTGGAGGTTTTGGCTCAAGTTTTCCTTCTTCCCTTAGTGTGGATACTCTACATTTTAGTTAGCCGTGCTGGCAGTACTGCGTTGCAGAGTTAAGACTTTCGTCCTTGAGCTCTTTTCTAAACACGTGCATAACTCTTGCTTGCTAATTATGAAAAGAGACCCTGACCAGCCAAGTACAGCTCATGTTGAGAGCTTGTCCATGAGAATGAACAGATAAGGTGCTTCTTGTACACCAGATGTGCATGGGAGTGAACGGGAAAGTATGATCAAAAACAGACCTGGGAAAGTCTGTTTTCCCTGTGTGATAAGAGAGTGATTGAAGGAATACATGAGCTAATAACAGCCCTGGCTGTATAGTCTGATCTCTTGTTTGTAACCCAAAAATAGCGCCTCGTGCTAGTAGGTATAAATATGTGTGCCTGCTTGCAATAAAGTGAATTCCGTTTTCCACCATCTCGGAGTTTGTGTGTGCTTCTCAACACCTTAGCCTCCCGCTCCTCTGTGTCCCTGCTGCAGACCTGCAAATACTCACTGTTCCCGCACAGCACGTGCCCAGCTCCCCGCAGGACCAAGGAATTAGAAGTGCTAAGTGCTAGGAGGAAGGGAAGTGCCAAGGCTGCAGCCGGGGAGCAAGCAAGGAGCTAATTTGGGGGATGAGCGCTCCTGGGCCCCCCACTTTGCCAGCAAATCCTTGCTGGTAGCATCGGCTGTGAGCAGCCAGGAAAGCAGACCTGGCCCTGCTGTCTCCAGGTGGAGCTTTTACTCCAGCTCCTGCAAGGCACCGGCTGAGCTGGGCGAAGGACGCAGCACAGCATAACGTGGTATTACCTTGGCGCTGGAGCACACACGAGCCTTAAGCAAACCCCTACCTAATGCTCAAATCTCATCGCTCAAATCCTAATTAAACACCCACCAGTAATTCTCCTGTTAACCCTCTCCAGTCAGAGCCAAGTCAGGATGTTTTGAGCTGGGCCTTTGGGCTCTTCACACTTCTGCGCTCGATCCCCTACCCACAGGGTTTAATTAAAATGACCCAGTTTATGGCTGGGAAGGCAAAAACGTAACCCTCTGCTCTTTCCCACATCGGCCTTTCTAATAACATTTGACAGCACTGGCAATATTGCTCTGCACTTTGGGGAGGTGGGGAGAGGCAGTATAAGATCCGCAGGTGGACCTTTTCCCCCTCACCTTCTGCATCTTGCTCTTCCTCTTTTTTATAAAAGAAGTGCTCTATGGCTTCTTACCCTCGAGGCAAGTTGGCACTGGCATGGGAACTCATGGAGAAGAGTGAGCCAGTGCCTGCTGCCTAAAATTGGTTTACAGGTGGGAAGGCCTCCAGGGTATCAGCTGCCTTCTGTTTTCTCGAGTAAGTGAAGAACACGGGTGCCTTCTGACAAGAAAGAGGTCAGGTATTTTTTTCGAACAGCCTTCTGTCAGAAATGAGCTTTCATGTGATGCCTTGAAATTAGGATGTCATCACTGATGATTTTATTTTGTTGATTGGGGAAGGGAAGTGGATAAAGGTGGAAATAAAAGAGAACCAGGATGGAGGGAAGAGGTTAGACAGTGTTTAAGCAGTATATGGTTGTTTTCCTTTTTAAAAAATAGCCATTGAGAAGAAAACGTTTCTTACTAAAGGATCAAAATGAAATACAGTTACAATTTCATCATAACTAGCGGTCTTATTGACCCAAAATGTTATGTCTGCATTTTTCTGCTCTACTTCAAACCAGATTAACCTGGTTATGTTTTTACCCAGCTCCATGCAACCTTTTTTGGTGGACCTTCTTTTGTAGGGTTCATTCCTCCTTCTCCTCTTTCTGTGGCACTTGGCTCTCAAACTATTTGGTTTTAGAAGCCATTCCCCTGCTGTAGAGAACAGACCATGTTTAAAAATGTGTGTGTTAGGACATTTGCACCAGCTACAGATGACATATAAATTAACTATGAGGTTTTACTAAAGCGTGGGCTGGATTAGTCCCTTGCAACCACAGGGTAGAGAAGAATGGGAAAGTAGCAAAGAAACAGCCAGCTGTTTTGTGACCTGTAGAAAGGACACAGGAACACCAAGCCTCTGATGGGGAGATTTGGTTGTCTTTTGGGGTCACTGTCAGCTTAGCTACGATCCAGATTTGCAAACCCCTCTGCACATCCACCAACTTAAGAATCTCTCCTCACTCAGCCTCTGCACTGCTTCCTTGCACACAGGGATGTGGCTGCAGGGATGTGTAATTTCATGTGACTTGCTCTAATATTAATATCTCCATGCACAGCAGTCATTGCAGTGAGAATAAACTGTTATTTTTTATTTTAAATGGTTAATATTCATCAAATGTTTATGAAAATACTTAACCCATAATGATGACAAACACAGTGCCTAATAAAGATGGAAGTGAAGATCCTCTTTGTGAATATGTAATCAGAAGAGTAAAGAAAATTACATTAAAAAGACTTCATTATACCATTAAATGTGTGAAATGACTTTTTCTTCTCCATTTTAATTTTAGCATTTTTTTTCCTTCTTAAATATCTCTGACATTTTCATGAGATGGGTACATAAAGAAACATTGGCTGCTGTAACAAGAAGAACTCTGACTGGCGGCATCCATCATTCTCATCCAAATTTTCATTTCATTTATCATTAAGAAAAATCAACACCGTTTCTGCCAATGATTGTCATTTTTTTCCTTTATTTTCCTTAGGGAGACAGAGATCCTTATTACTGCAACACGTTGTTTCAGAATCCTCTGTAGAGCTGCAGGCCCAGAGTCGTTCCCCACAAAGCAGGGGCTTACTGGTACGCAGTACATGTGCACCGATTTTTGTCTGATACCCTGGGGCTCCTAACTGGCATCTCTAAAACTAATAGGGTGGATCTCTGCTGTCTGAAATAAGAAAAGTAGGGGGAGTTGATAGACTCCTTTAGGGCCGTGTACTGATACATGCAGTCAAAACCAGGTGAGGCTGTAGGTGGCATGTGTTTCACCACCTAGGAAGCTGCCCAAAATTTCACCACACCAGATCAGCCCTAAACGATGTGCAAGCTCCTGCCTTGCTGAAGCTCATCTTGCTGAATTGCACTGTGATGGTAAACCCCTACAGCTTGAAGGAGGGGACATGGTTACCTAGATAGGTGACAGACCTCCCCGGGGAGATGGTGAAAAAGAAGCCACTGAGCACAACTCTGGTGACAAAAAAAAGAAAAAAAAGGGTTCACGAGAGAGCATCAAACTACGTGCACCTGAAAGCCTCCCCAGCCTCCAATGCCCAGCCTCGTTGATCACACAGGGAGAAGAGTCTGCATGGCTCCATTCTAAAGGGCAGCCCAGCATGTGTGCTCCCAGGGGAGGCTTATGAAGCAATCAGTTATGGCTTTCTTTAAGAAACGAGGAAAGAAGGAGGAAAGTATTTATTTTAGCTGTGTGTTAATTGCAGTGTTAATTTAAACAATTAATGTTAGCTTTTGGCAAGGAACTCTAGTGGCTCTGTATTTAACATGCACCTTTATTTCAACAGAATTTCAAAACAAAACATGTTCTTTGCTATTTAGGCTCTTCTCTTGTACTCATCTCCATAGCAGCCAAGTGCCACACACCTCTGCTGCACCATGTGGCTGTCGCTCTCTTCTCCCAAGTTACAAGTGATAGTACAAGAGGAAACAGCCCCAGATTGTGCCAAGGGAGGTTTAGATTGGACATTAGGAAAAATGTCTTCACGAAAAGGTTTGTCAGATGTTAGAACAGGCTGCCCAGGTGTCCTGGTTTGAGAGCACAGGGATAAATGTTTTCTCGCACAGGGGGCAATCATGATTGGGGAATCATAGAATCATAGAATGTCAGGGATTGGAAGGGACCTCGAAAGATCATCAAGTCCAATCCCCCTGCCAGAGCAGGAATGCCTAGACTATGCCACACAGGAACGTGTCCAGGCAGGTCTTGAATGTCTCCAGAGAAGGAGACTCCACAACCTCTCTGGGCAGCCTGTTCCAGGGCTCCGTCACCCTCACTGAGAAGAAGTTTCTTCTCGAGTTTAAGCGGAACCTCTTATGTTCCAGTTTCAGCCCATTACCCCTTGTCCTATCAGTGGTTGTCACCGAGAATAGCCTGGCTCCATCCTCGTGACACTCACCCTTGATATATTTGTAAACATTAATGAGGTCACCCCTCAGCCTCCTCTTCTCCAAACTAAAGAGCCCCAGCTCCTTCAGTCTTTTCTCATAAGGGAGATGCTCCACTCCCTTAATCATCCTAGTTGCCCTGTGCTGGACTCTCATGGGGCAGCTGTGTATGTGGGGAGGAGAGGATGGGTCAGGTGACCCACATGGACAATCACAACATTCCTTCCCATGGTGCTCAGTATATAAGGGCCCCTAAGAAGAGCCCTGGGGTCTTTAGAATTTGTGGTGGGAGAGTTGTTGTTATCATCTTCTGTCTAGGCTGCTGGTGTTTCTGCTTCCTGTGTGTGCGCTGCGGAGGAACATCATTCATTAAGACAGGTTGTCTTCACTAGGTAGGAGTGGCACAGCTTCCTTTCTGGTTTGTTTTTATTTTTTTTTTCCTTTTTTGGACTATTATTGGGACTCTGGGCTTGGGTGCTCACATATGCTGCTGAGTCCAGCCTGGGACATTTTTTTTCTTCCTGCTCAGGACCTTGTTGTCACCTGGAAGGCATGGCTCCTGTATTAATAAATTCTCCTCTGTCTTTGAGCATATTTGTGCACGTGTATAATATCTCTATATAGTTTGACATCTTTGTTGTTAGTATTACTTTTTTTTTTTCATTAACTGGTTTAGGTTTTTTTCAACCTCAAAGTCTCTCTCCTTGGTTCACCTGTTATGCTCCTCTGGGAGAGTGTCTGTTAAAGTTCAGTGGCTGGCCCAGCCTTAAACTTCAGCACCAGGGAAGTGGTGGAGTTACTATTCCTGGAGGTATTTAAAAGATATGTGGTTGTGGCTTTAATGACATAGTTTAGTGGTGGACTTGAAAGGACCAAGTTAACAGTTGGACTCAATGATCTTAAAGGTCTTTTCTAACTTAAACGATTCCATGATTCTTTGATTACCCAAGGCATGTCCCATATGGAGAGGTCTAAGGAGTAGGTATATTTACTTTTACCAGGACTGTTTCTGAGAAGTATTAAAACTTAGTCTGGAACTCTTTCTCAAAGAAACGCCTTTTTTTGAAAAGGTAGGCTTGCCAAATGCCAGATCTGAGGACTTCCAATTTATGAAAGATTTGAAGATCATTGTGTTTTTTCTGTCAGCTGTGTGTTTTCCAAAATGCGACGTTGTGTCCTTTCGCAGCATTGTCCTGCTAGCTCTCCTTCTGGATCTCAAGGGGCATTTTGATGGGAGCTGAACTAAGTGCAGGTATTCTTTGGATAAACAGCTTGCGAAGCAAGGGTTGAAGAGTTATGGGAGGGGGGAGGGCTCACAAACTAAATGCGTAATGAAGAGACTTCCCAATCAAAATGTGATCAAAGAGGCTGTAGAGGAATTTCTTGTGGAGCAGAGGCGCGGTATAACTTTAAAAACGTGGACAACCCAGCTTAGGCCTAAACAAAGGCTCTGTCCTTGAAGCTGCCTTGGAACACGGGGAGGAGGAGGTTTTATCTGTTTTGTGAGAGCTTTGCGAGATGCTTGGCGGGAGGTGCTGGCCCCGGGGGGAGAAGAGGGGGTGAGAGCCGCTTGCATAGTGGAATGGCACTGCCCAATAAAACGCTGGCGCGTGTAAACCTGTGACTGACCAACTCTGTTAAGGGGCAGGCGCGGGGACACTGCTGAACTGTATATATTGAGCTGTCCGGGGCAATAAAGGAAGGACGATCTGTAGCCATATTGGTGTGATGATTGTTAACTTGGCCGGCTCTCCGAAGGGACCCTCTTCATCTGGCGCCTGAACAAGGGACCCTCTATGGACGCTTAAATGCGGATTGCTTAAATGTGGGAAGACTCCGAAGCATCGGACGTGAGCCGATTTGGGAGCCGGAGAGCTGGAGGCAGGAGAGTTCCGAGTGTGACCAAAAGGGCACCGGAGACCAGAGCTTGAGCAGCTGATCAAGCCCCTGCCAAGGTAAGACCGCGATGGAAACGGACGCGGCAACTCGCCTCCTTAGTATACTCTCTAAGAGAGGAGGAAAAGTAAAGGAGCGAGACCTATTAGCCCCATGGGCTTGGAAACGGGAGAAAATGAACGACCCGCCATTAATCTTTAGTTCCACGGAATGGCGTGAAGTAGGAGACTTTTTGTGGGACTGTACTCTAGAGGGAGGAAAAGAAGGAAAGGAAGTGAAAGAACTAGGAACGGTTTGGAAAACCGTAATACGCACTCTAGAAATCATGCAAGCAGAAAAGAAAGTTGCTGCGGCAGCGATTGAAGCGTTGGGGGGAGGGCAGGAAAGGAAAAAGGCAAAGGGAGAAACTCCCTGCTCGTCCCGACTGGGTGGAAGAAAAAGAAAAAAAAAAAAAAAAAAAGGAGAAACTGCACTGCGTTGCAGAATTAAGACTTTCGTCCTTGAGCTGAGCTCTTTTCTAAACAAGTGCATAACTCTTGCTTGCTAATTATGAAAAGAGACCCTGACCAGCCAGGTACAGCTCATGTTGAGAGCTTGACCGTGAGAATGAAGATAAGACGCTTCTTGTACACCAGATGTGCATGGGAGTGAATGGGAGAGTATGATCAAAACAGACCTGGGAAATTCTGCTCTCCCTGTGTGATAACAGAGTGATTGAAGTAATACTTGAGCTAATAAGAAAAAAAAAAAAAGAAAAAAAAAAAAAGGGGGAGGGGAAGAAGGAAGATCAGGATGAACCCCTGAAAGAGATGCTGAACAAACTCGCTGAATTATCAACTAGACAGCAAGAAATAGAAGAAACCCTTAAACCAGTTCAGCTCCCCCACTACCATCAGCTCCCTCACTCAAGCCTGATTTTCAAGCTTGAACCATAAAGGATCCTTTGCAACAGCGATGGAGCGGTGTCATCAGAGACGTTATAATAGAGGGAGATTGGGAAGCAGCCAGTTCGATTGAGTGTCCTGTTATTATTAATAACGGACAAGGGACTTGAGAACCGCATGATCCTGCATGATGTGGCTGTGCAGCATCCTGTCACTTCAACAGCACAGCAGCAACACGACCATGCACTGGGCCTGCCTGTTGAATCCCTTTGTTTCGCCCAGTGACGTGATGGGACCCTGAGGTACCGATTACCAGCGACGACATGGATTGGACTGGCAGAAGATGCTTACAGCTGATGGCAGAGCAATTGTGGGAAAATGTGACTGTTCTCAATGTTACCTGTTGTATTAATATGTATCCTCTTTGTGTGACTAACAATGAAGCTTATATTGGTTGTGTAATCAAAGCCACATAGTAGGTGTTAAGGTTTATGTACTAACCAGCAGAGTGATCTTTCTTTAGCTAAAAGCAAGGCAGGGAAACCAGCTGCCTTTTGCTTTGTTAGAAGTGTGTGATTAAGGATCAAAGTATGATTTAGGGCAATGGGTGTGAGAATTTTGACAGGATGAATTAAGAGTTTAGTTAAGGCATTTTTGGTTATTGCAGTTTTAATTGTTATAGGCTTACTTATGTTTAGTTGTTTGATAAGTATAATCAAGAAAATTATAAGCAAGCTAGCGGATGAAGCCTGGGTTGTCCAAAAAGAAAAAGGGGGATATGTAGAGGAATTTCTTGTGGAGCAGAGGCGCGGTATAACTTTAAAAACGTGGACAACCCAGCTTAGGCCTAAACAAAGGCTCTGTCCTTGAAGCTGCCTTGGAACACGGGGAGGAGGAGGTTTTATCTGTTTTGTGAGAGCTTTGCGAGATGCTTGGCGGGAGGTGCTGGCCCCGGGGGGAGAAGAGGGGGTGAGAGCCGCTTGCATAGTGGAATGGCACTGCCCAATAAAACGCTGGCGCGTGTAAACCTGTGACTGACCAACTCTGTTAAGGGGCAGGCGCGGGGACACTGCTGAACTGTATATATTGAGCTGTCCGGGGCAATAAAGGAAGGACGATCTGTAGCCATATTGGTGTGATGATTGTTAACTTGGCCGGCTCTCCGAAGGGACCCTCTTCAAGAGGCTACTGCCTTCTCTCAGCCTACTCCTTTCCATCTGAAACAGCTGACAAATGGTTGTGTTGTGTTTGCAATTACAGTTCTCTGAAAGTGATAAATTATTGCGATTATTCCTAAATACAGGACTTTTACGTGTATAATTAATATGTAGAAGAAAATATCTGATAAGTGGTAGGCCATATTCCAGTTCCATTTACACCATAATAGATCTGGAGTAGCTCCAGCTGTCCCTGTTTGTGGAAAGCTGTTAAGTTGGGTTTGCACACTTGAAATACTTTGCAGAAGTCTTCCCCGTCAGAGCAATGGAGAGCATACTATGGCTCATATATTCTATCTAAACACTCGCATCTACGACACATCTAAAAATCTCAGTTCTGAGAACTCTCTTTCCTAATGATTTGCTGACAACCTTTTGCAAACACAAGAGGGGGCTTACCTTTCGCATACTACACTGATATGTCCAATAGCAGGTCCTAATTTACTAGCTTCAAGCTCTGAATGTTGCCTACCCCTGAAGTCCCTTTACTGCAGGTGAAAAACACGGGAGTGGAGCGTATACTGAATTACCTGTTGATTGTGCCAAAGGACAAGATGCACAGTCTCTGTCACAAGAACTTGCTTTGTCTCCTGTGGTCTGTCAGTGGTGAGAAAAAGCCAGTCCTACACTTCTTCCAGCTGAGTGCTTCTCCAGAGCACCAGTACTGTGCTCAGAGCTCAAAGTCTGTGAGGTAAGGCTGGCGCATCAGCACTAACAGCAACAAGTGCACTAACAGCAAAAAACACTCTAAATGCAGAGCCAGCATAAGAATAGGAAAAGGAAATTGTACAGTAATATAGTCTCCTGACACGGTTACCCATTAATGCCAGCTTTAAAGGTTAATGCAATTTAACTTGCTCTCGGCTATTACTCTGAAATAACATACCAAAGCCTCCTCTATAAGCAGATAACAGATAAGAATGCTTTATGATAAACACCCGCAATAAAACTGCAGAACTTTACAGTGTTATGCTTGCAGGAGTGGCAGATTTGCCTTTATCTGTGCATGTGTGTGGAGGAAAGGAGAGAGCTGGAAGAAGAATTTTTGGCTCTTAGACTATCAGATAACTTGGTAAATCTGTCTTGTGTGTGTTCCTTCTTGCCAGTACAATAGAAATGAATTGACATATCGCATGTCTTCTGTAAGTTGAGTTTCCTTCTGCGCTGGCAGGAAACAAAGGTGCTGCTCTACAAACCACTTGTGAGAAAATTTCTTGGGTTTTATTTATTTGTTTGTCTTTTGACAAGGCCAAACCCCTTGTTTGTATGATGACATTACTGTATAACAGCGAAATGTAGAGCTTTCTCTCCTCCTGTCTTCTATTTTAAAGTTCTGCAGAATGCTTCAGTGTTGAACTTTTTCATCAAAATAGTAGCTAAAAAAAGGTATAATCACATTTGGTATGGAAAGTGTGAGGCAACTTAGTACAGGACTTTGTCTCCTTGTGAAATACACAGAAGATACACAAGCATGCACTGCCTGGGGATTATTGTAACTTCTGATTAATATTCTTAAAGCACTTTGAGATCTTCCATTATATTCTTTCACAGGTTAAAGGACAATATTTGCATGTCTATGGGACAGTGAAAAATTTTTATTAAAAAATATTAACCTTAAAATTACAGGGCTCAAGAAAGACACGGTAGGTTTTGTATGGCAAACATGCACATGTAAGACACACATGCACACAAAACACACACATGCACACACAAGCATGCAGGGAGTGCTAATTCTTAAATTGCTAGACAAAAAGCACTGCACACTGGAGAGACAATATATGAGCTCTGCTGCCAAGGGCCTGCTCAGGACTCAGGAGACGGATCAACTTGCCATGCCTTCTTCACACTCTCCCCCTCACCAGCACAACCCTGTCAGCCCTGCTTTTGCCAGAATGCTGACATTAGCAAGGGATGTCAAGGACTTTGCATGAAGCTGAGAGGACATGCAAAGCTAGTGTGCTGTGATTTTGTACAGATGTGCCTTGCCTCAGCTTTCTGACTTTCCATTATTCCTTTGAATTATCTTTTCTACAAAGCTGATTATGTCTTTACGTTTGCAGGGCAGTCAGGGTTTTCTTTCCTTTTTTTTTTTCCTCCCTCCAGAATTGTCTGCTATTCCTCATGATGCCTTTGTTTTTCTGTTCAGCATCTCCCTTTTCTGCTTCACTTTTTTTTTTTGCCTTTTTGCTGGAATATGACGTTGCCTTGAAAAGGATTAATGCAATTCTGGGATGTATCAGGCAAGAGTATTTTCAGAAAGGGAAGCATTTTAGTAGTACACTGATATGAGGGACTGAGGAGGCTTCGCTTAAAATATTGCAACCAGTTTGGGTCATGTGTGATCAAAAAAGGGAAACTGATGTATAGTAAAGAGTTGTGACAATGATTAGGGGAAGTGGCAGACCTTTTAAAAGTGTGTGTGGGGAGGCTTAGTTAGGCTAACAAAAGAAAGATGGAGTACAGTTTTTAAGTCCACTCTTTGTAAATACTAGGAAGGAGAATTGCTCTAGCTGATGAAAAGCAGTGCTAAAAGAGCAGATGAGTATAAATTAGCTTGGAAACCAGGAGAAGGCTTCCAAACTTCAAAGAAATTGAGTTTTGGCCTTCCATACAGGATAACAAGGGCAAAGAACTTAAATAATTAAAAAGTAGAGCTTGCTGAGTTCATAGAAGGAATTACACTGCATTTTTATTTTAATTATTTTCATGCTTCAGAGCTATCACTGGCCAATATCGGGTCAAAGAAGGAAGTTCCTTCATTTCCTCGTGTTTTATTCTCTTGGATGTGTATGCAAGGGTGGGAGGAATGAGGAGGAGAGAGAGAGTGCAGATTGATCTTCCCTTGAAGCATTAAAATACCCAAACAAAAGATTGGCGAAGGCTGAAGACAGGATAGTAGGTGGCTCTATGCTGGTGTCCTCAGTGGTACTGTCTGACTGATGTGTCTTGAATTAAAAGCATTGATTGGACATGGAACTGGGATGGAATTTTCTTCTGAACTGAAGAGCAAGGATTGTTTAGAGTGATTGCTCATCTGGTCTTCCTCTATAACCATGTGGAGCGTGAACCACTCTCAAACATCTAAGAGTGCTCACCTGCGTGCAACTGCAAGAGATCTTCCCATGGCCCTTCATCCATCCTGTTGTCTTGATTGGACATGTTATAGTCACTGCAGTGTTTGTTCTTTTGCATCAAGTGTTGTAAGGTTGCCGTATTTTCTTACTTTTGAATTGGAATGGAGATTGAGGCAGTGGTTATGGATGTTTCTCAAATTAATGTCTATTCCATTATTGTCCTTGGTATTTGGAGATAGACTTGATAACCGATATGGTTGATTTCTGCTCTCTATCTGTTCAATGAATATTTTCTCTCCTCTATTTTTGCCATTGCCTTTGAGTTTTTTGGGTTGTTTCTGTCTGCTTTTATTCTTTCTCTCTTTTTCCTGTTTTGTTGACCTTCCTTTTTTGATTTCTTCACCCGTTCTCCATAGGTTAATCTTGTCTTGCCCTACTATTCCTACTTCTGCCTGTCAGCCTCTTTCTCTAGGGTAGTCTCAGCTGCAGCTAAAATATAGGTCCTGTCACCTGGTAGGAAGAACTCATTTTAGAGTACTTTCTGAGGAAAGGAAGGAGTTCTGTTGCAGAATATCTATTAACCAAATGCTAATTTTATGAGACTACTTCAGGTCCCTATTCCTCCTGGTTCAGATTAAGAACTCAAACCTTGTGTCAACTGTGATCACACAAGTTCTCCAGTTAGTCTTATCTATGAGTGGCGAAACTCTTATTCAGAGCGATGAAACACCTCATACAGCAAGAAACTAAAGATGTAAAACACAAACACCTACTTTAACCATAGGTCTGTATATGTTGTATCGGAAACAGTACTAAAGAACTAAATGAGCAGAACAAATACTATTTTGACAAGACAGACAAGTAAAAAGAGAAAAAAACCACTTTAGCTCCAACAATGCCGAGGCCTTGCAGTACGACAGCCAGGAAAAAGATGTAAAAATGCAGGATAGCTTTCTGATGGCAATTTGGGCTATAAGAGATGGTGAAGGTAGATGAGATGCTGAAACAAAGTAGAGCTTTTATTCTGTGATGAGTAATACTTCCTTTCACCATAGAGATCTGAATGAAAAAGACAGGGAAAATATAGACTTCAGGAGTACCTGAATTAAGTTGAGTCCTACATTTAGTTTCACTGCTCCATCCCTTCTTTCTTTTCAAATAATGTTTTCAGTCTTGTGAGAGACTGGCTGCTTCAGGAAAGCCGTTTCCAGACTTTTTATCTAACTTAAATCAAGCAACCAAAGGAAAAATGCACTCTGAAATCCCACACTGTGTGCAGTAGAAGCCCTGAAGCTAGTCAGCTGAAACAGTTCAATTCAGCAGCCAAAGAACTGGAGGAGAATCTCGCACCATTCTGCAGGGCAATAGTTCGCAGGGGGATTTTTGAGCTGGCCCAACTTCACATGTGCAAATAAGTAATGAGTGAGTCAATACATGATTTCTCAGTGCTCCTGCACAGCCTCTGCCTACTCTGGGTATGGAGAACTGAGTGAGAAATGTCCTCTGGCTCTTTGTATTGCTGAGTGGCAGCATGTTCTCAGAGGGACTCTGAACCTAACAAGACAGCCCAAAGCAATGTCTAGGGAAAAGGCAAGCGCCGGCAGTGCACTAAGCTCTTTAGTCAACTAGAGAAGGGACAAAATCACATAATTTCTGTCCCTTCTCTGAATCGTTTATGCCTTCAAATGTCAACGTGGCTGCTGAGTCTTCAACTTGCACATCCCTCGGGCTACCGAACACACCCCTCTAGAGATGTTTTAAAGAGTTGAGCAATTTCTTAAGGCTACTCTGAAGCAAATTGATTTAACTCCTTTGTGTCTGAAACAGTAACTTCCTTAACTGATGAAGCAGCAGGAAAAACGTCATGTCAACAGAAAATTCCAACATTCTCTGGCTGTCCAATGCCAAAAAGAGCAAAAACAATGAAAAGAAAACAAATGCCAGGCATATGACCTATTCCACCGTATTTCTGTCCCTTTGTCAGATCTTTTTCCTGCGTAGTGTCATGAATGAGAAAACGCTGTGGAGGAGCTAGGGCACAGAGAATTGGAGAATAGTGGTCATAACTGGCAGATGAGGTTCAGGACAGACAACCTTTCAGAGATCCTCTTTCAGTAATCTTGAAATAATGTGTCTTGCTTTGCCTTTACTTTTTGTGATAATCTCGTTCTGTGATGACTGCTTTCTTTGTCCTTTAAATCCTGTTGATGACAAGACACAGCATATTGCATTTCCACTGCAAATCAAAAGCTTAATGCCGTGGTGAATGAACTTGGGAATAGTTCTCTCTATATAATTTTCTCTTGCATGGCCTCAGGTGAGTTCAATTTTTTATTTATTTCTTTAAGTCCTAGAAATTGCCTGCTTACAGACTTGTAGCTTCCAACCACCAAAGTCCCGTGTGGCTCTTCTTAATTGTCCATATAAATTGCTTTCTATTTTGGACACTGTGAATATCTCAACAGCATCTGCTTCTCCCTTCTGGGCACCACCAACTGTGCATAAAATTCCCCCCAAAGAGGCCAGGTAAAAATTCTTTCCTGTCGTTGAAAAGAAAAAGAAAAAAGAAGAAATAAAGGAAGTTACACAAAGGACAAGCTGACTTCCCAGCGCGCTAAGCAGGTTAAAGTGCAATAGGGTCTGGTATTAAGCCAAGAGAAAGAAGGTGCCAAACAGGAATAATGTCTGTCTATAACAACAAGGGCCACCATGCTCAACAGATTCCTTCACCAGGAACTGTTTTGGTGCATTATTTAACAGCAGTAACTCTGTATAAGATGTAGACAGGAAATGAATGGCTGCGTAGGCTGCACATGTGAGAGGAACTCCAAAAGATGGCTGGAAGACCCATTTCTTTAATGTCTTTTTAGCACATTCCACTCTATAATTTCAAAGCACACTATACAATTGATATTCAACAGTCTAGAGTTTGCTGCCTGGGAGAGTTGAGTACCATTCACTTTATTTTAATGATGAAGAAAATGAAGCAGAGAAAGGGAGGTTAAGTGATGAATTTGGTATCTCATGGCAAGTCAGAGGCAAAGCCAAGAATACTATTGATATGTCCTTACGTGCTAAATTGAGAACAAGACTACCTTTCCTTAATGGAAAGTCTTCAGGAGAGCTGTTGACAGATGGTCTTGAGTAGACAATTCTTAAAAATGGCTTTCTGAGCGCACTTGCCACTGTCAGACACTCAAATGCACCATAGCATTAGGTCTGCACTGGAAAAGGTCTAACTTGCCAGTGGGCTTACGTGAACCAGAGACTTCTGCTCCAAGCAAGAGTGAAGACAGAGCAATTTGGATTAGTAAACACAGAGTGAAAAACATGCTTTTTTTCTCCAACATAGATATCTCTTTAAGAAAGTACCTCCAGCCACACCTTTTTCTGGAGGTTGTGGGTTATTTCAGGTGTCTACTCCAGTATTACATCTTCTCCAGTCCTCCCAGTCTGTCTGCCAGCCTGACTTTCTTGTGGTTTTCTTTTTTTTGGTTTTAGATTTGATTTTTTTTTTTGTGGGAGTGTGGCAAAATCATGGCTACATACGTGAAAAAGTGTGAAAAACTGCCAGACACAGTGCCAATCTTATTATTATGAGTCAAAGCTTCATTTTCCGCTCGGCATGTAATTGTGCTTTGGACTAAATGGGTATAAATTGAAGATTGGCTACAGCATAAATGTTCATTATATTGAAACTAAAACAAAGCTGAATTATCAATATTGGGGAGGAAGTGTGTTTTCCTATGTACTGTGTTGGCAGTGCCATCTGAGTGCTTCTGCATTATGCTGTTTTCCTTTCTCGGTTTGGATGGAAAGGGAAAAAAGTGACATGGAGGAAAGAGGTGCTCAAAAGGTGTTGATTTTCTTTTCATCGGCTACACTGTTTTCTCCTTGCATGCTCCCCTGCTATCTGCTCAAGTTCTGAGTGTTAAAGAGATTGCTGAGTCTGAGTTTGGGAGAGGAGGACCAAAAATGCTAGAAGAGGGGAAATCAGGTGATTTGCTGAGAACAATGTGGAGAAGTTGCTTGCTGTTTTTCTCATAAGAGCCCATCAATGGCACTTTTTTCCAGTATAGGTTGATAGTAACCAAGCATGTCCTCTTAGGTTCCCTTGTGGTTCCTAGTTATGACATGAACAGCTTTTCTCTGTACTTAGGACCAGGTAGTCTTCTCACAATTAACCTAACTTACTTGAACTCTCAACATGCTGAACAGATCTCCCATCACCCTACTTCTGATATCATTTTGGTTTTTCACATGGTACAAGGTGCTCTGCTTCAGATCCCTTTACCATGCTATGTTGGCTGTTCAGTGTACTGAGAACTTTCTTTCTGTTCCCTTTGTCCTATCCGTCACCATTTGCATTATCTGACTTGGTTCAGTCCAGCAGCTGACAATAGGCCAGATCTGAAAAAAAAGCTTATTTCTTTCCTCTATCCCCCTTATATTTCGAAGGTCCACACCCTGGCTACTGTATGATGGTCTAAGGCTCTTTTGGAGGTTGTGTTTTTGAAAGCACTATGTGCTACAGCTGTTTTGCTCTGCTAGGTATTCAACTAAATATTCTTTGGGGCTGGAAAGGAGTGATGCTTTTTTTTCCTTTCTTTCATTGGATACTGTGAGTTAGAGGAGCTTTTATGAAGGGTTGGATGTGGTGAGTCATTTCAACTTCTATGTCTGCAAGTATTATTTTATAGCATCTAGTTACTTTTGTTATAGGTATTATGAGATAATAAATAAATAAAATATTATGACTTAGTGACTGCAGTGCTGATTCTGTTAACAGGCTTATTCTCCCTCTGTTACCTATATTTGTTTAAAGTGGCTTCATTTAACATTTATGTAGGCTTTGGTGCAGAGAAAACGTGTTATAACAGGAGTTTGTCCTAAGGGATTCTTACAGTACTAACAGCTCCATCATCTACAGAGGCAGATACTGCTAAACACTGATATGTAAAGACATCATCTAGGTGATTTAAAATCATTTTTTACACACTTGTTTTGCAACAAAACCTTCTGAAAGTTGATCTGAACTTATCCTTTTGCCTTTCTGTTTAAGGTAAAGGAGTGCAGGCATTACCCAGGTGCTTGACAGAAGACTAATGCCATCACATTGCTCTGATAGGGCTCCAACAGAATAGATTGTGTTACTTTGGTCATGGTACAGAAAGAAAATTTGCTTTCTTTGCTCATCTGACTTCTCTGTCCTGCTCCATCAGTGGCTTCCAGCTTGAACCTGGCCTTAATCCTTTTCCCCTAAGGTCAGAGAAAAGAAACAGGGCTAGAGTCTGCAGTGGAGAGAGCAAATTTAAAAAGAAAAGTCAGGAATTTTTCTTTTCTAGTTTGCTTTATGTTTATTTCTCATTATGTGGCTTTGGGCTTCATCTCATTATTTCTTTGTACAGTACTTTTCCCATCTGATAAGTAGGGTTGATACTAATAATAACCTCTTGCATCCTGTGTAATGCTAAGAGCCTGCAACATGTCCATATGAAAATCGAATTCTTATTGCTACAAAATGTTTATTTTCTGCTAGATGCCTCAGAACTGTTTCACTTAATGGAACCCTGCCTTAGTCTGCTGTAACTACCTTCTCTTGGGATAAAAAAAAAATCTCAAAGAGAAAAGCACATATATTCATATCAAGTTTTGGTTCCAACATACTGTTGTGCTCTAGGGATATTAATTTTAGTTAGAAAGGGTCACTTGTTGCTGAAAGAGTGCAATCAGTCTCTATACTCACTCTGTTTTGGGATCATGCTTGATACTGCATACTGATGAGTAACAAGTACTTTGGGATATCAAGAAAATTCATGAAAACATCTAGAAAACAGCAACAGGCGTAGTCAGGAATACCCTACAGAAAAAGACCTAGAGATAAAGGTAGCTGTAGGACAACTTGGTTTGTTTAATTTGAAAAAAAAAAAAAGTGCAAGGATAGCAACAATCCCCAGAACACAAGAGGTTGTGGAAAAGACCAAGAGAGGATATGATTCCCCATTGCTGTGAGGGCTAGGGTGAAGAAGTAATGGGTTTACATTGCAGTAAGACAAAGATTGCTTCAGGAGGTGTCTGTCATTAGAGCTTTTTAAGAACACATTAGATAAATAAGCTTTAGGAACGATATAGGTGTATTTGATCCTGATCTCAAATCAGGAAGATGGACAAGATGACCTGTCATGGTCCCTTCCAGCCCTCTGAATAAGACAACAGAATTTGCTCCCTTGCATGTAGTAAGAATGTTGTTGCAGCTGTGATGGCCTAAGGCATCAGCAAGGCAAAGTTTTATCAGACAGACTAAAACAAGTCTTCTGTTAGACTGATTTTAGATCTAAGAGATACAATATAGATTGAAATTTTCTGCTTCCAACCTGAAAAAAAACTCTTGTGTGTCTATTTCCCCCAGTTTTTCTCCTTTTGCCTTATAAAGGGTGGTATATTTCCCTACATTTTTTGCCTTGCTTAGTCCATCCCTTGCAAAGACCTAAGGATAGCTGGGAAAAGCTTTGACATTTCTACATTGCCTTTGTTCTTCATAATGGATTGTAGGAATTACTGTTGTATGCTATCTTGAACAACAACTACTGGTGAAAGTGGTCTTTTCAGAATATTTAGTTTTCATTTCAGCTTTATTTGCAGTTGTCCCAATGAAGCATGTGATATTTCATTCATTTCAAGTTTCCACAAATATACAGGTACATTTCTAATGATGTGAAAGACTTCGCAAGGCATTGAAATAAACTTTGTCTTTCCAGTATTCAGGAGGGGGAAAAAAGAAAGAAAAAAAACCTAACAGAGAACTGATCACACCAGCATTCTTGAAAAGTATGTTTGAGAAGTGCATGTGTTGAAAGATAGATTTTGTAAGGAAAAAAATCAGGTATCTATCAGTGGCTATCTTTTTCTACAGCATTATCCAAGCTTTAAGGATCTGCTTAACTGTGCCATTCCTGTTCTGGGGACATCAATTTTCTATATGCTGAAAGAGGACCTCACTTGTCATTTTTATTCGAGGCCATTCTGTCAGGATGTATTCCCTTCCTGCCATGCAAAGATCCATCTCTCTTAGAGTTTTTTTTCAACACCCAGCATTGCTGTGAACACCTATTCCTACCTTAAGAATATATATCTTCTAGCTTTCTAGAAAGACATTTCATAATACAAGAATGGAAAGAGAATGAGCCATCACTGGAAAGAGTCAGAGATGGCTTATTGTTTTTTTTTTACCAGATCTCCAAATCCTAAGGTTTAGAAGGTCAGCAGGTTGGACTAGGTTACAGAGTTTGTGCTGTCATGAAACAATCTAATATTCTTGGAAACCTGGTAAGGGATTGACATAATTCAAAACTGTCTGTGGCCAGAAGAGCTAGGACCAGAGACAGAAAGAAGATCAGGGCCAAGACACAATTCACACTGCTCAGAAATATAAATTTCTTGAAGCAAAAGTATATCTCGTGCCTTTCACAATCAGAGCTTCTTTAAATTTTAAGAAGGGGACAGAACATGTTACTGAAGTGTGAGAAAAGCACCCTGTGTATGTTATACTGGGCTTGAGCAAACCCTACGTGCTGTGAGAAACTGCTGTGTGTGTAGTTGCAGTTGTCTGTGGACTTCCCTAGGAAGTCAAAGACATTGGCTTAATTTGTGCTTATTAATTGAATTGTGGTAACCAACTGTATGATATCTGATGTACAACAAATGCCAGATAAAGCATAAGTCTTTAGCCTCTGTCAAAGTGGACTGAGCCAATGTGTTTTCCTTGCACCAGAGAGCTACCAGTCAAGAAGAGATAATGCAGAAACAGATGTGCATTTGAATATTTGCACAAATATCAACATGATATCCAAGCAGCTGTTCTATGCTGGTCTTCTGCTTCCATATTGCAGGATGTAGGTCCTGCATAGAAGAGCATGTGCTGGCACTCTTAAGTCCTGGCTTATTTCTGTAGACTGAACAGTGCATTCAATAATATTGCAGTTGGTCTTAGGACTTTAAGATTTTTTTTTTAATATAAGTGGTTTTCACTTTGGGTTTTTTTTTCCTTCTCTTTTTAATACAGACAGACAGCTAAAGATTATCACTGTCAAAGAAATAAACATGGTACCAGGACTGAAAAGTCATAAGGCTTGGCAGACTTGTGGAAGAACCACCCCTAGAAATCTTAATATCAGTGTTTGTCACCATATCAGCACACAGCACCAAGAAAACTGTCACTTGACCATGGAGGTATGCGTTTAATGATAGATTCTCATATGGCCAAGAACAGTATCTGCAACTGAAAGCTTTTGCGGTGTTTTTAATATCTTGGGCCCAGGCTATGATGACCAAGAATAAGACCATGAATTTTTATTGAGTTCTGCGAGGAGCCAGCATAGGCAGCAGAGGATAAGATGTGCTCAGAACTATATCAGCTGGACTTTCCAAAGGGTCATCACAGTCCTGTAATCCAAACAGAAGGTGACAAAAGCTTGGCTACCCAAGGCCAGGACATGCTGTGCCAGGATGGAGTGGAGTCTTCTAGCCAAATGGGAATGGCAGAGAGCTCAGCCTCTGCATGCTCTGTCCATAACAGAGGGCTCTGGGACTTTTGCTAAAGCACTGCCTGAACAGACTATTTGTGGCTGTTCACAATATGTAAAGGCTGCCACAGAGGGACCATAAACTATTTAAAGTGCCTTTTTTTTGTCTGCCAGTGTAGCCTCCATCTTCCATGAGTTCAGCTTGCACAATCTATTCTTCATCCACAAAGCCTATTGTGTCCAAGAGATGAGGCACCCTGATTTAATGGGCTCGTCATAAGCAATGAAATTAAACCAGACTACTCTAGCTCTACAACAGAGGTTCCTGGGTTCACATTCTCCTACAAGACGTTGGACAAGAATGGACTGAGAACTGCTCTGATGGGTCTCTGTGGGTGGAGACAGCAGGAGTGGAAACATGTTGATACTGCCAAGAGTTTTGGTGTAGATATCTAGGCTGCTTGCCAGTGCTTTGTCAAGGCTACACTTTCCAAACAATGGGATAGCTTATCCTTATTTTCTGATATTTAGGCTGCATTCTGTCTGTTTTAATGCTACTCCATTTCTTTTTAGCGTATGCTGCTTCTGCTCTAAGACCTTAAATGAATGTGGTTGCATTCATTGTATAAATCTTGGTGCCTTTTTGAGAGAAAAGGGTGGGATTCAGATGCAAGTATGGGACTGGCACACCGCTACTCTTCACAAGCGAATCATGGAACGTTGGGGTTGGAAAGGACCTTGAAAGATCATTTAGTCCAATCCCCCTGCCAAAGCAGGATCACCTAGAATAGGTCACACAGGAGCACCTCCAGGTAGGTTTTGAATGTCTGCAGAGAGGGAGACTCCACAGCCTCTCTGGGCAGCCTGTTCCAGTGCTCTGTCACCCTCACAGTGAAAAACATTTTCCTAAATCCATCAGGACTGAAGTCCAGGCTGAATGAGGCTTTGAGCAACCTGGTTTAGTGGCAGATGTCCCTGCCCATGGCAGAGGGGTTGGAACTAGATGATTTTTAAAGTCCATTTTAACTCAAGCCATTCTATCACTTTATGAAATATGTGGCTCCACCACCTTTGAGGTGCAGAAATCCACAGATTTCAGATCCAGATCTGAACTGTCACTATAGTTCTAGGGCAGCAAGTTGAATATAAGGCTTCAGTTTAAACTGCCATGATAAAAGAAACTTCCTATGAAATGTGTGAGCATGGCTGGACAACGTTTGAGGGGTTAAAAACGAATTTAAAAGAAGTAAACTGGGGCGGGGGGGGGGGGGGGGGAGCGGAGGGGAGTGGGAATCATCTCCTGGTTTGATGGCCAAGACAAAATTACACAGAAGAAAAATCTAGCTTGGATCAAAGCAGAAATCTTGTCATAGATTGGGAAATAAGCTGTTTATTTCACTGTAGTCTGAGAAACTAAATTTATGTGGCCAGTGTTTCCTTTGAATGTCAATGTTATGTTTTGTTTTGAAGTATTTAATTCTGTTTAAAAATATATACATATATCTGCTTGTTTTCTCTACAGGGTTGATCAATTCTTAAAAGAGTATGAAAAGGTTAAGGTTTGTTTAGGAAATGTCAAAGTGAAACATTTCAGTGTATTAAGAACTTTTTTTATGAAAATATCTCATTAGAACTCCACTATTAGCGAGTTTTTCTGTTTGTTTATTGCAAGGATTTTCCCCTAGAGACAGGGTAGAATACTAAAAAAAAGGTGAGTTAGTAAAAACTATTTGCTAAATCAGGATGAAACAAGAAAGTATTCTGATCCTTCTAGTCTTTGTGATGTTATTTTCCTACTTTAGGATGGACTATCAGTTTGTCATTTGGGTCCTGACTTTTAAAGCACTAAATCCTACTTAGATTTGTCATGTACAGCACAATTTAGTCCAGCCTAAGACTTCTTTTATGTAGATCTTCTGTAGCTCTAGGCAATCAAGTGAAATCTGACTGCAGGTTGTAATGTCTCTAAAACATAGTTGGAGTACTTGTGAATTTTGCTTTGGCCTGGAGACTTTTTTTTTGCAGGGAAAAAAAAAATTGTAGAGACACAAGATTTTGAAGCTTTACCATAAGCTCCTTGAGTGACCGGAGGGAGAACACTGGAATTTTGCCTTTTTTTTTTTAAAAAAAAAAAATCGGTTCCCAGTCTGTAAAACGGAGACAAATGACAGTGAACCACACCACCAGGGGATATTTTGAGGTTAAATTATTCAATGTTTCCAAGGCTCTCAAAGCCTATATTGGTGAGCTTAGTAGAGAAGCCTACATGTTACATAAACCCATAACACAGGCCTGTGCAATTAAAGTGATAATAAACTTTATATATTCATGTGAAGGAGAGAGTTTTTAAATATTTATAATGTGGGGGCTTTGTGATGTTCTTTTTTGAAGTACCAGATGTGTTGCCTCTGCTTTCAAAAGGAAGAAAGGTTGTAGGGGTTCACCTGGAAAGGCAAAGCCACTCTGTTTTCATGTGAAGTCAGTACAGTGAGAACTTCAGCTCACCTTAATTGGAGCCCCCACATTTGTGGAGACAAAGCAGTCATCGTACTGGCTTTTGGAGGTCCCAGACTGAGTTGTTCACATGTTTCTTTGTTACCAAACTGAAAAAGCAAAAATCCAAGAATGACTTTTTCTGAAGGCAAATTCCTCATCTCAGTGTACTGCTAAGTCCCTCCAAGGCTCTTCTCTCTCCCTGGGATTTTATTTTCTTTCAGAGCACAAAGCTGAAGCCAGGATTTTGGCTGCCAGCAGCATCTCTTCCTCCCCAGGATGCTGCTGTATATTCCACAACTGAAAGCTGCAACCGGAAAATCAGATAGCTCAGTCTGAGGTTACCCTCTCCATAGATTCCTGTTGTGTCCTCTTCCTGCATCTGTGGCAAACCCTTCAATTCACTGTAGCTGAGCACATTTTTGTTCATGGACTTTACATGAATGTGTTGTCATGCGAACTGGGGATGGATGGTGTTGATGGACACTCAGGAGGAGTGTGACACGGGGTTTGGAGCAGTGCAGTATGTACCTACAGCAAATCGTTTGGCTGCAGACTGGGGGACTCAATTTTCAGCCAGAAATAGAGCTACGTGTTCCTTCTGTTGATCAGCCATGGAAGGAGATAAATACCCTCCAAGTGTGACAAGCATTTGCCCAGAAGGTCTGAAGACTGCAGCTTTGCAAAGACACTGCAGTGCTTGAATGAATCCGTTGTCAAGCGCTCACAGGTAACACGGACGCTGCTGGGAATAAAATTTGGGCTAAGGACTTGGTCCAAAGTCTTCTAAAGTCAATGGCTGTTCTTCCAAGAGCTAAAGGAAGAGCCTTCTTCACGACTGCACTGCAGAAAGGTAAGCAGAAGTGGAAAGTGCACTGTTCACCTTGGGGCATTCCATTTACTAGAGAATGAGGCAATCACATACGGCCAAATTATTACACATGGCTTTGAGAAGCTGGTGAACATGAGTAGATCATGTCTGCTATGGTTCAGTGGAGCTGACTGCATAGAAGTCTAATCCTCTTCCAGTCTCAGTCAGTGGAGTGCTCACACTGATTCCAAAATGACTACAGGTTTGGCTCAGAGTGACTATTCAATGTCACAAAGGTGCATCTTTAATTTACTTTAAGCAAGTATGAAGAGAGCAGGAAAGAGGGGATGAGAGCAGACGAAAGGACAGAGCTTCAGGTCAGCTCCTGCTGAAAAGACCTGTGATGGCTGTGCTTGGCTGAGCTTTTCCAAAGCACAGAAGCAAAATCTCTACCCTGCCAAAGCAACATGAGAACTATGCTGTCCTGTAAATAAGAAGACAGAGCAAGCAGGCTCTAATTGTCTTGCAATGGCCCTCCTGAAGCTGTGGCATTCTTCACCTGTAGCTAGGCACCTTCTGTAAAAGCCTCAGTTCTTTTCTACATTTGCACACATCAAAGAAATGACTCCCAATATGATCCTCACAAGCAAAGTGTCTTAATGATCAATGCAGGAGAACGGCAAATGGGCTCGGCACCACCGTGTAGTCAGTTTTGATCCATGGAGCCATTCAAGCCAGCATTGGTGATTAGTAAACCGTATTCTGCAGTGCATGACATAAGCTCTTTCCAGTCAAAGAAAGGACTTAGTTTTGTCTCTGGAACAAATGACTCCATGAAACCTGTGGGCCATCCATAAACCAGATTCTGTGATGAAATTTCTGCCTTAATTCCAGCCTCTGTGGGAATATGAAAAGGGTACAGCAGTATGTGCTAAATCTATGCATATCATTCTTTACTCCTGCATCCAAGGTTTTTATAGGCTGTGCCATGCAGTCTGTACTTTTTAAGACAGCAAGGCTGTCAGTACATAGGCCAGGAGAATTGTTAGCACCCCAGTTGTTGTCTAATAAAACCATATCTTTCATCTGGCATTCTGCAAGGATCTGGAGCACATTTTAATGGCGCTTGAGTGAGGCTGCAACTGATCTCACCCAAAATTTACACAAAATAATTGCCAAATCACTATCATAATTAGTGTAATAAAAGATTAATTTATTAAAATTAAAAGTCAATGAACATATCAATAAACTAAAAGTACAGTATGCTGTGTAACCTGAAATATTTACAAGGTTAAAAATTGGGCATGGATCCTGCAACAAGATACTAATCCCATCTTTTGTTAGACGTTCCCAGTGTGTAGGTGTTCTGGGATGAAGATCTGCACCGTGAGTGTAGCTTCCACATCCTAAGACCACAGGCCTCTATTTGCTTGAGGGAACGTGAGCCTTTCAGCCAGATCACCTCTGACTGGTTTGTGAATGGCCACCCTGGAGATAGGGGAGGGAGCTCCAACATTCAGCTCCAATGGATCCTGAATTTGCCTGACACAGCTGAGGGGGAGAGTAGAGAGGTGCATGGGGGAGTTCGTCTGTGGAACTGACTGTGTCTGGGGAGGCTTTGCAGGAAGACAGTATGTGCAATATGAGAGCGCTCTTCAGGAAAAGGTGAGAAATAAGTTTAGCAGATACATCGTCTTTCGCTAAAATTATTGCTGTGTTTATTCTAGCTTTGTTTGTTGTGGGTTTTGGTTTTGTTTTGGTGTTTTTTGTTTTTTTTTACTGGTAGTCAGATCATATTTCTGGTTTAGCAGACAGAAGTTGCCAAGAATACACAGGGGCTTCTGTCAGTAGCTGCTGTCCCAACTGTGAAGTTTTGCAGTGGGGACCTGCAAAACCGGCTAAGAGAGAAGAGGGGTGCTTTGGACTCATACTTTTTTTGATTGTCTCTGTCATGGCCTCAAGGTTGGACAAGGGGGGTCTATCAGAAGTACTATGCAGTATGGTCTTTCAGCTGTGAGGTGTAAATGAGAAAGTCAATGGCAAGAATCTCAAAACTTTGTGGTAAGAGTTATAGGTAACTGGCAAGAGTCTCAAAGGTTATGATGATCAAGGTTGCAATTCCATTCTCTGTGGTCTGGCATGAGTCCCCATGGAGATGTGGAGAAAAAAGGCAAGAGGATTTTGAGCTTTGTGGGTGATCTCCTCTCATACCTTTTCTAACCCTGCTGTGCTGTCCTTCCAGATATTAGACTTTAGTGACTTTCAGCCACTTCTGCACCAAGTGTGGATTGTGCCTAGGCTATGAAAGGCTCTACTATCCCATTAGTAATCCCTGAACCTATTACTAAAAATAATAACAAAAATAGATCTCAGTATCTTCAATTACAGGCTATGCATACGAAATATCTGTGGAAATAGCACCAAATCAGGATATAGATATAGTATTTGGGGTTTAATACTTTAACTGTCCTTTAGGTCTCCTTAGGTCTTGTCTGAGGATTTGGTTCTACCTTCAAGTATTGCCAACACCAAGGAAAATGTGGAAAAAGAGAACTCAAAAAACCCCTCTTTGGTATACCTCAGAAGGGATACTAGCATGATGTTTTTCCCTTCTGACATCATCTAGTATGGCAAGGACAGTTTTTGTACAGAGTGGGGTTACTGCTTTCAACCTGCTGCTTGTGGATGGTCTCCAACCTGAGCTTGCTCCTAAGAAGGCAATCCTCGAGCACACCAGCAGTTCAGCACCATCAGCCACTGCATGCCCGGGGCTGTGAGTCTTGTAGTTCACTAACATAACTGTGACCTCCTCATCAGCATGAAATGGTCTTTTTGCTTCTGTGGTCTCACAAGCATTTGCAGAACCAAAAAATGTGCAAATTATGCTCAATGACTTAAGCCAGACACGTTCTCAAAGGTTGATTCAGGTCTCTGGCTAAGTTTGCACTCAATGACAAGTCTGTCTAGACAAGTTACTTTTCTCTTTGCCTATGTTCACAAAGCATCTTGTGTGTATTCAGAGTCAGTGTGAAATCTCCTCTAAGAACATGATAGCACTTTGTGGGCTTGAAATCAACTTTGGATAACTCAGAATCTTGTAAATGGCCCTTATGATCAATGAACTGAACAGAAAAACCTCTAATCAACAGAAAAATGTCTCTGAGTCTTGGGCTTCTAAAAATAGAGCAGGTATGGAACCTCAGCTATTTCACTGTGGATTTTGACACATTCATGAAAATAATTGTGACAGCACAGGTGTAAACCTGGAGCTAAAACTAGTGATGTGAAGACTGCAGTGCCAGGTATGATAATTTCTGGAAGGGGTCTGAAGGGAGACTTAATTGAACTGTACTTACTGCATTTAATCTGTGCTTAATCTGAAAAATGGAAAAGGGGGATGGTGGGTTTTTTTCTTGTTCTCCTTGGCTCTTTCAGGTTTCATGGCTTATTTGGTTCTTGGGGGAAAGAAGAAATTGTTGATTCCTACAGTTTTACTTCAGAGCTGGAGTAATAATTAGAGGCTGAAAGCAAGATTTATCCAGTTCACCGACAGGGACTAAGAGGGGCTTTTACCCCTTTTCTCTTTTCACCCTGTTGTATGAGATTGATTTTTAGGATGAAGCTTTGGGGAGCTGCCTTGGGTAAATCTTGACCTGAAAACCCTCAGTGGTGGGGATTTGTGAACTGTTTGAAAGATTTGCAAAAAGTGACTGAGAAATGCAAACCTGTATCAATAAACTTGCTACACAGGGCTCACACATCTACAAAACAGTGAAAACTTTGGAGACCTCTACACTTTGTATCCAGCTGTTGCAAAGGTTCAAGTCGCTGGCACTCTTGGTTCTATATTTTATTTATTTCTGAGGGGAAGAGGAGTTATGCTTCAGGGGCATTTGTGCATATATTAGTAGACTAAGAAAATACTAATTCTTGTGGATGTTTCTCTCCTTGATATCTGGTGCACAGTTGTCTTTGTTCGCAGGGCTTGAAGGGCTTAGACTTCTGCAGCCTATAACCCTGTGCTATTCACTGTCTTGCACTGATAGTGTCCTAAACTCATACATATGTAAGATGCCTGTTATTGGGAAGCGATGTGAGCTTTGGACAGTCACCTTACACTTGAGAGCATGCAATTTCATCTGAAAAGAAAATTCTCTAAGCACAATTTCTCCCTGAAGGTTGCTGGAAGCAGTGCAGGCTGGCATGGTGGTAACTAATGGTTAAAGAATTAATGCTTTGCTACTGCAAGGAGTATCTCCTTTCATTCATTTGCGTGGCTGGGAGCAAGCCTGGACTATTCATATAAAATTACTCAAGCTTTGGAATTTTTGTTCTTATCTGTTCCACCAGACTTTAGCTCCTGTCTTTTCCTCCTCATTCAGATTTCCTGCCAAAAGGAACGTGTGTAAGGGAACAAGATCTGCTGCTGCTTCTTGTGTTCTTCCTCGATGAAATGATGGTGTGCCTTCAGGCTGGAGACTAGCAGTAAACTGACACAGAAATGGTATTAGGCTTTTTTTTCCTTGAGATCATCTCCCTTATGAGAAAAGGCTGAGGGAGCTGGGGCTCTTTAGTTTGGAGAAGAGGAGGCTGAGGGGTGACCTCATTAATGTTTTCAAATATATCAAGGGTAAGTGTCACGAGGATGGAGCCAGGCTCTTCTCGGTGACAACCAATGATAAGACAAGGGGTAATGGGCTGAAACTGGAACATAAGAGGTTCCGCTTAAACTCGAGAAGAAACCTCTTCTCAGTGAGGGTGACGGAACACTGGAACAGGCTGCCCAGGGAGGTTGTGGAGTCTCCTTCTCTGAAGACATTCAAGACCTGCCTGGACACGTTCCTATGTAGCATTATCTAGGCATTCCTGCTCTGACAGGAGGATTGGACTTGATGATCTTTTGAGGTCCCTTCCAATCCCTAACATTCTGTGATTCTGTGATCTCTGTTGTCCATACTCACGATGTCCTGTTGATGATAGCAACAGTGGGAACTCCTAAAATAGACAAGAATCCTCAAGCTGAGGAGTGTGCTTTGAAGTGCCTGGTGGCCTTGGCTGAATTGTCTGTGGCCAAGCTCCTAACGTTGCCATGGGTGCTGTAGTGGGAGCAATATGGGAGGTGGGGCAGTGGATCTCTTGTCCAAGTAGCTTATCATTCTAGGCAAAAGCCAGCAGCAGTGGTAGAGGGGAGCTGATCCGATTTGTCTGAGCTAGGAATGGAGCTGCTTAGTTCTGCTGCTTGTCCTTGATAGCAGAGGACGGTTGGTGTACTTGCTAGATGGATATAGGGTCATGTCTGCCTCTTCTGCCTAAAGGCAAGTGGAATGGCAATACACTTGACAACACGCAAGGTGTCATATCATTAGCCTGTAATTTGCAGCGACTTACTGTGTGCCTTCTGTGCTGTACCGACTGACACACCCCAAGTGGTCTAGGCAAAGTGAGAGTGTTTTCAGGGCAGCCAGGTCTCTCATCACTGTCTCCTGTTGATCTAAAATCAGCACTAATTTGTTGCATGCTGTAAATAGGGCAGATGCGGCAGGTTGGTCACTGCCTCCGTCATTACCACATGCAACTCTGAATCACTGAGAGTCTTCCACAGCTCTCCCTTCTCTATACTAGATGCAAAGGCTGCTGGTGGTCTCTTTCCCCACTCACCCTAACCCACCAGCATGTCTTATGCAGAGAGGGAGAGTACAGTCTCTCATGCGATGTCCCTCCTCTCATGTCAGAGAAGTTCTGCAGTGTCCGACCATTTCTCCTCGCATACTGTACAGAACTTTCTTCTCTGTCCCACCCACAGCTCCCTGAACAATAAACCAGGAGGTGCAAAGATGCAGGAGAGGGCCTCTGCAGCATGCAATCCGTACCATAATGTTGTGGTTTCACCCTGGCTGGTGGCCAGGTGCCCACACAGCCGCTGTCTCACCCCCCCTTATCTGCTAGACAGGGGGAGAAAATACATCAAAGGGCTCAAGGTTTGAGATAAGGACAAGGAGATCACTTGCATTTACTGTCCTGGGCAAAACAGACTCAATTTTGGGGAAAATAATTAGGTTTATTAAAAGAACAAATCAGAGAAGATTAGTGAAAAAGAAATAAAAGAAACCCCTCAAAGAAACAAATCTTATAAGAAAAGAGAAACACCTTGCCCCCATCTCTCCCTTCTTCCTGGACCCAACATCAATCCTGGTTTCTCCACCTCTTTCCCTCAAGCGGTGCAGGGGGACAGGGAATGCGGGTTAAGGTCAGTTCATCCGACGTTGGTTCCACCATTTCTTCACTCTGGAGGAGAACTCTTCACTCTTCCCCAGGCATTGTGGGGTCCCTCTCATGGGAGACAAGCTTCACGCTCTCTTCTCCAACGTGAGTTGTCTCACAAAGGGCAACTCATCACAAACTGCCCAACGTGAGACACCTCACAAGGGGCAGCCCACCCCTCATGAGTCTGAGGTGCAGTCCTTCAGGGGAAACTGCTCCAGCGCGAGTCCCCCGCAGTGTCACAAAAGTCCCACCAGCCAACCTGCTCCAGCGTGGGCATTCCTCTCTTCCACGGGCTATCGGCTCTGGCAGCGACCTGCTCCGATGTGGGCTTCCCACAGGCTACAGTCCCCTTCAGGCATCCACCCACACGGCATGGAGTCCTCTGCCCCATGGTGGACATCTACACCCCACCCATGGGCTGCAGGGGCACAACCCACTTCACCATGGTCTTCACCACAACCCAGAGGACTCTCTGCTCCGGCATCTGGAGCTCATCCTCCCCCCTCTCCTTCTTCACTGACCTTGGTGTCTTCACAGATTCTCACTCCTCCATCTCTCTACCAGCTGTTGTGGTGCAGTTCTTTTTCCCTGTTCTTAAATGTTTTCACAGAGGTGTTCCTCTCTTATCACTTTACTGATAGGCTCAGCCTTGACCAGAGGCGGGTCCCTCTTTGGAGCCGGCTGGCATTGGCTCTATCAAACTTGGGGAGCTTCTAGCAGCTTCTTGCAGAAGATACCCGTACAGCCCCCTCACCACCAAAATCACGTAAGTAAACAGCGGCTCTTCAGATGGGTGCCTTTAAGGTTCCACAGCAAAGAGAAGGCAAATCCTCAGCTATTTTCCCCCGATCTGCAATGTAAGAATATGGGCCTGCCTGGTGATACCTCAACATGGATCACCACCAGGTTCCAGCTTTCTGAGAACTGGACAGTAAGCAGGGTTTTGCTGAAGTCCTCTAAATTTAGTGAGAGGCTCCTTTAGCCCCACTGACCATGCCTCTCTCTCCTCCAGTGATTGTGAGGAGAGAGATTTTGTGGCTGACGCACAAAATATGATCATTTACCAGTGACATGATGTGGCGCTATTCACTGATGTTCTAGTCCTTTTATCTTCTGCACACGTGGGGAAAATTGGGATATACCCATTTCCCTGGAGGGATGAGATCTCTAGCAAGACACTAAACAGTATTTCCAGTTCTTGCTAGTGCTTAGTGCTGTATGGGAAGAACAGCAAACAGTGGGAGCAAGGATGCTGAATTTCCGCTGTGACTCCCCTAAGTGAATGGTTTCTGAAAATGTTGTTCCCAAGTTACTGCATCAAAAGCTTCGAACTATCTGCAGCACAAACACGCCCACTCTAGGCAAATGAGCCTTTTGTTCACTCCAAGCTAAGCATTTCATTCAAGTATCAGCTCTTCCACATCGTACAATCCTTGAAGCTATGGATGTAGAGAATAATTCTGCAATGAATGCTGAAAAGGTCTCAGACAGGTGCTGAATTCCTCTCTTGAGCAATGTCTCAGTCCCTGGAGTGGGATGGCCCAGTTTGTTGCAACCTCAGATGCTCAGATCAGGAATTTGGGGACAGGAAAAATGGAGGTGTCCAGGTTTGTCAGAGTGACTTCGAACCTGTTATAAACAAGGCAGCTTTCTGGATTGCTTATACTGTAGAGACTGGAACACTTTAAATGTTGAGAGTAGGCCAGCGGCAGCTCACACAAATAGTGCCATGCTTAAAGGTAGCATCATAGCTTATGGAGAAAGCCATAGGGTTTGTGATAATCAAGAGCCAGTAGTCTGGAGAACTGGGATGAAATTTATCTGGGCTTCTGCGATAAGAATCAAATGTTATGGAGCAGACTTTGCACACAGCATGCCGGATGGCTGCAGCTGTCCCTTCAAGATCTCCCTGGACTTGAAATCTTTCATAGTGGGACAGCGAGAGACGTGTGCTAAGCGGCAACCTATTCACATAATCTTGCTGCTGCAGAGAACTAACTGCTTTGCAATCTCTCATTTCCATCTCCCTTCAAACTTAATCTGAAAACACCTGCTCAGATAACCCTCTCTTCCCCCTGCTCTTGTTTGCTTGATATATGAAGGCTTCAAGTAATTCTTTTTATGAGGTTTCAACAGCACCGTCTTGCTGCTTTCTGTCACTTGCTTAACACTGCTTGTAGTACATCACTAGGCCATCTACAGGAGACCCATCACTCAGTGTAGTACAAAATTGAACTGTGCTGCAGTGTGTTTTGTTTACAGGTACCGTGAAAGAGTCATTCCAGGTCAGGTACAGAGAGCAGAGAAAGAAAGGAAAACCCCATTACTGTAGTCTGAAGTAACTGTGTCCACTCACAAGAGTTTGCAGGTCCTTTCTGGAGAAAATGAGACCAATGAGAGACAACCATCCAGGCAGTGGGCTTGGACTTTTCATCACACACATGCAATGCTTGGTGACAAAGAAGATGATGTCTTGGAGCCAGCACCTCTTTTGAACCAGGGCTGCAGGGTCAGCCAGCCCTTGTCCCCGGGGAGCTGCTGGCTGTGGGGTGGGTGAGGCAGCCCCTCTGCACACCCATACAAGCTTGCTTTTGGAGCTCAGTCTTCTTCTTACTGATACCAACAACTCTAGAAACAAAATCCTATCCCCTGATAATGGGCCAATTCAGCTGCAGATTCCTTTGTGCCTCTGCCAGCAGCGCACAAAAAATGCAGAGCTTGAAAGGGTTGTAGCGTCCAAGCCTCTGCTTTCATTTCCTCTGAACTCTTCCAGTGATTCTTCTTTGAGGATAAAATTGCTTGTGCTTAGTCTAAGCCCAAATGATTTGTTTAGGAATTGTTGGATTTTTTTTTTTTTTTTTTTACAAAATTGATCTGGCTATTTCTGACTTACGCAAGGGGAGAAATATTTTTTGAAAGCAGGCTGTATATTCTTTGGAGGAACATTTTTAAAATCAAGCTTGCTATGGATTTACAAAATTAATTTTTATTTTAATATATGTTTGAAACTATTAGTAGCTATGGTTTTCAGAATTGTTGACTGCCCTTAATTAGTGAACTCAAAATGGACTACAAGCACCAGCATAATTTTTGCTTCACGAACGCCAGAGGAGTAAGGAATTGCAAATAGGAATCTAGCCATACAGCTTGCAGCTGTATATCTCGGAAGCATTTTCTGCTAGCTGTAATTTCACCAGTATCATTTTCCGCTTAGCTTCAGTCACCCTGTCCACCAACCCACATGTGTGGATGACCTACTCAGCTGTGCTTCTCCCCTGAGAATGCATGCTCTGCCCTTTCCTCGCACCCACCCCCTGCCAGCCAAACGTGGCCACTGAAACTGCACAACTCAGCAGCAAAGGCCCAGGTACAACTTCTTTCCAGGCACCTTCTGCTCCAGTGTTCGGCCATAGGCTACAAAGAAGCCAGTGAGCAACAGGCCTGGATTAATGATTTCCAAAGCGAGCTATTCACTCAGCTTAGCTAGGAGTGCTCGGTCAGGCTAGAAATTTTATTAATGGAAGGTTAATACAGGAATCTTTTTCCACTGGAAAAATACCGACTTGGAAGAAAATTTGCCCAAGGGTTTGGTTTGGTATGTTTAAAAATTCCAAGAAAAATGTGTTTTCGAAAAGACTTTTAGAAGCTTTCTGTCAAAGTGAAAATGTATGTTAACTACAGCAAAGGACTGATTTTTCATGCAGGTTTTAACAGTGATTAAAATAAAATGTGTTCAGTAAAACTTATTTTGGATTTTTAAATTCTATAATTTAATTTGAGAATTAAATTCCTATTCATTTTGGACTGAGGAAAATATTAATCAGCAAGACACTTATCTTGCCTGCTTAGAATAGAAGGCAAATGGAGCACGCTCTGTCTGCAGAACTTTTTCCTACCTCTCATTCAACAAGAACTTTTGGACAAGTCCAATTTTAGTGTAGTGGTGTGGATACAATGGCAGGGCTGCAGAGCACCTGTTAATAAAAATGAGAGAAGCTGCTTGCAGCTGAGCATAGCCCAGAGGAAACCAGGTTTTGCTAATCCTCATGAAATGTGTGAACATGGTGTTCTGGGGCTGCGAGATGGACTTCATATCCAGCTCTGACTTCATATGTTTAAATTAGGATGGGGTCTTGGAGGTATAGGTAAGAATGACACTGCTGAAGGGATCTATTATGAGTAATGAAGTAACCAGGAAATACATCTCTGGTTGACACTAGCAGCAAAAGGGGAGTGTCGTTGCCTGAAGATGTGCATTTATAAAGAAGTTATAACCTCAATAAATGTTTGTCTTCCACAAACAAAGTAGTACATGTGACTAAGGAGTCTGTGTTGTTTTCTGTCTCTGCTTTTCTTCGTGATCTTGGACAAGCTGTTTCATTTCTTTCCTTTTGGATATCTTTGTTACGTGGCATGGACTTTTCACTTGCATGTTTATTCAGCATCTATCACAGTGGGAGGCCGTGGATGTGACTGTAATACAAACAACATTGACAAATCTGTGTTTCCATGGTAGGCTAAAAATCTCTTCCTTCTGTACCAAATAATGGCAAGGGTAAAAAGTACTTACTTTACATCCATAAATCAAAAACCTTCCTGAGTACTTCCTGTAAAAGCCTCCCTGTAAAGTGGCACTGACTTAAATTGTGCTATGTGAATTGGCAGCCGGTTGTGGTCTGAACTTTTATCTTCTGGATGCTAATTTTGTGAACACTGTCAGTTTCTGTGGGAGGAAAGATGGTAAATCTTCTGCAGTTTTCAAAAAAATAAAGATACATCTGTCAGTTGCTATGTCCAAAGATAAATAGTTGCATTGACTTTTACCCATTCTGGATTACTGATTTCCAACTTCTGCATCCCAAAATTCGGAGGAGCTGTTCCACGCTGGAAGACCAATCCTTCATATTACATAAAGGACTCAATGAGTTTCCTAAGAAAAAATGAGTGAGTTCTCCTCCTTGCAAATATAGTGTCTTTTCGTTTCATTGGATTTTAGAGTAATGCAAATACATACTACGTGTCCAAACCTTCTGTCCTCAGCTGGAGAATCACAGGTACAACTCACATCATGCTTCTGAATCTGTTTTGCTGGTGTTCTCGAGAAGGAGTCCGGACTAGGGTGTGGGTTTGCTTTCGCTCAACACATAGAAGGGGCTTCCTGAAGGGCTGCCCATCAGTGCTAGACTCTATGTGATACCTGTTTCTTCCTCTAGATTAAATTGTTCTCTGTGAAAAATATTCTGCAGCTTTTTCTTCATTAAATTCCAGGATTTTTGACTCCCAAATAGAAAGTAAGAATACTCAAGAGAGTCTTAGGTATGGATACCAACATGACAGGTAGAAGACCAATGAGAAAGCTGTTAAGTCTCACCTTTTCTTGGCTTGGTTAAGAGCAATATATTTCTCTGCTGTGATGCTTCTTTGGGGCACATAGTGCTTTTTAAGCACTGCCATCAAGTTTTGTTAGTTTGAAGTACCTTAGTCTTGAGGGAAACATCAGTCTTCCAGGACTGCTACTGTCTCTCTTCCGAACACAGTTTGGAAAATGGATTTTCTTTCATGACAATCTTCAGTAATGTTGGAATGAAAATACTGCAGCAGCCTTTAAGCATAAACTTTGGCCTCATCTTCTTTTCAGCAAATTGAAACCCTCTTCTGGTGCACTATTTCCTATATATTAGTTCTTCATATTGATGCTGTTGCCTCTAGGCTGGATGTCTTTTTAGGTCTGAGTAGGCATCCCAACCACCTGACTCC
Organism: Trogon surrucura; assembly: GCA_020746105.1. Taxonomy (NCBI): domain Eukaryota; kingdom Metazoa; phylum Chordata; class Aves; order Trogoniformes; family Trogonidae; genus Trogon; species Trogon surrucura. The sequence continues at coordinate 130,041,786 of CM036617.1, read as the reverse complement.
ATCCTTCCTCAACACCAGGACTTTCTTTGTTTCCAGACCAAGATGATACTGCCTTTTTACAGGACTTGACTACCGCCACGCTACAATCACTGAGCATATCCTCCTCCCAAACTATGGCTATTTCCGTTCTCTAATTCCATGTGCCCAGGGAAGTGGTGGAGTCACCATCCTTGGACGTGTTTAAGGAGAGGCTGGATGTGGCACTTAGTGCCATGGTCTAGCCAATGTGGTGGTGTTGAGTCAGAGACTGGACTTGATGATCTCAGAGGTCTTTTCCAGCCTCAATAATTCTGTAATTCAGTGATATCTGAAGACTTCACATGTGCTGACTCTGCCTCATGCCTTGCTCTGGACCTTTAGATGTGGGACAGCAGTTCTTAAAGCTCTGTGCATCCATAAACGCAGTGGTGCTCCCTCTGGACTCAGGAAGAACTTGTGTAGCTCTCCATGCTTCCTCTTCCTAAATGCGATAGCTCAGGAACGTCTCCGATCTTCCCAGGGGACATAGTGTGACTCCTCTTGCAAGCTCCTGCTTTCTCTTAGGATGACCTGTGACTGTAGATGTCCCTACAACATCTCCCTGCAATGTTCCTGTGAAGGAAACTGCATGCTACTTGAACACTTAGATTCTAGTTTAGAGTTGCAGGAAAAGCCTGAAAGATCCATCTCCCTCTTGAAGCTGGATGGATGAACCGAAGCAACAGACAGAGCCTGGAGGGAGAAAGGAAAGAACTGATATGAATATTAATACATATAAAATATATACTATGTGATGCATCTCTCTTCTCACACATCCAATGATCATCTATCGTCCCTCCCCTCTGCTCTGCCTCACTCTGTCTATGGAGTAAATGTTGGATTTACATTTCCAGTCTATTTAAATCTCTCGCTGCAGTGTAGCAGGGGAAAAGCCTTAACTCTCTGTTTGCTGTGCTGTATCTGTCAAACCGTGGAAGACCTTTTCTCCAAAGCCATCTAACTGCTTGTGCAAGCTTTTGGTCTTTATTCTCTATAATCCTGGCTGGGTAGAAGCCACTGAATCTAACTGCAAACATACTATACTTCTATGAATCCAAGACCTCTTTTCCACCCCTTTTGGTCTTTAAAATCAAATGTTTTAAATACTGCACGATTATGAGTAACCAGGTCTTGGAAGCTTTGCACCAAAAGTCCATCCGCATCTATTGGCCTTCTGCAGTGCTGAAGAGAGTTAATATACTCAAGCATGCATTTAAAGTGAAGAGGTTTAGTGGTGCAGTAGCTAGGCTTGCCACCTTCTTGTCTGGGAGATCCCAAGTGGAAACAATGCAAATGTATTTTTCATTGAGCTTTCTTCCATAAGTTGCCAGAGCCGGAGTGCATGAACTGTAGACCTGCACCTGCTCTGTAACTGTTCATGCGCTTGTAATTTCTCGATAAATGCACAAAGCCTTCAAATTCTTCCTGAATAGAAATTTCTGGGCAAGAATGCTGATGTGTCTGAATAGAGTGATGCATCATCAGTCTAACAGTTTTTTTTCTTCTGTGTGAGTCTGCAGGAGAACTTTTCTGTCTTGCATAGGACATTTGTGAATTCTAAGGAACGGCTAAAGGAACCAGGAGGAAGGAAGAAGGCTGGGGCTAGAATAACCTATAGTATTTGGGTTATCCTTGTCAAGATTCAGGGCCACTTTTGGATTTGGCTAAGCAAAAGATGAATCTACTGAGGACTTTGACATTTGTTTCCACCCTTCCTCTTCCCACTGCAACCTTTCTTACGAGCAACTGCATGCACAAAGGAAGAGGACATGTATGCTCTTGGGCAAAAGTGCGCCTCTGAGGCCACCTTGCAAGTTCATATTGGGATTCTATCACGAAATCAAGAAGAGTTATGACAGCTTACATTATCAAACATGCAACACTAAGTGTTGAATAGACCACGTGTCATATAACACTGGAAAGCATCTCATAGGCTTGAAGGATGCAGTCAGACACCAACATTGAACGTTGACCCAGCAGTTAACAGTGATGCTTCAGGCATAGGTAATCTGTCATTGTCTCTTTTCCACTTGGTGTAGAAACACAAGTAACTAAACCAGTCCCCTGGTCCCAGCCTGGTGGGCAGGGTGCTGCCAAGGAAAGGCCAATGAGCGGCTAATACTCTGACAAGTACAATTTCCACAGTACTGTGTGAGATGGTCACAACTGGTTATATGGCTCAGTGGGAATGGGTGGCAGGGACATAAGAGGAAAACAGAGATCTTGTGCTTCTGCTGAGTAGTTCCTGCAGACCTCTTAAACTCTGCTGTTGCCTTTTGCCACACTTAGAGACCAAATCAAGCCAACTACCTCGGCTCTGTGTTTCAGTTTAGGATCTTGGAGGAGCTACAGCTCTGAAAGGCTGCTCCTCTCTCCATGGCCACAGGGTCAAAGGAGAGGCAGGGCACCACTGCCTCCCTTGCCAGCCAGGGTGCAGACAGAGCAGTCCTTCCTGAGCAATTCCCTAAGCTGTCTCCTTTCTGTACCAGCCTGAAGGCAGAAGGTGGTGGAAATGAAGTATCATCTTGGAGGTGGGGTCTTTGGGCTGAGGGGAAACAGGAGCAGCTCTTTGTCTCAGACCTCCACCTTCCCCTTCTACCGGAGTTTGCAGTGAACAGTTCCAGCAGGTACTGGTTTTTTAAGATGTGAGTTTGGTGCACTGAGTTACATTTCACTATGATTCTTGTATTGTGGCTGTACCCAGCCTTTGCATGCTGCATTGCAATGATCTCTTTTGCAGACATGCGATAGTGAGTGGATGGCAAGTAAAGTTGCAAGACTACCCAGTGTATAACTGAAAAATAAAATGGTGACTAGCTCATTGGTCCTCACAGATCACTGTCCAATATGTGTGCTGAATGTGGAATGAGCTCTCTGTATACCACTGTAGGACAAGGTTACTAAAGGCCTTGGTAAAATACGCATGCAAATGAATCATGGGGAGGTGGGAAGAGGGTATATTAAGGTTCCCCAAGCAGGCTTCGGTCTAAGTGTTTGCTAACAAGCAAGCGCTTGACTTGGCAACATTAATAATATTCTTTTATGGTAGGTTTATATATGAGCAAGAGGGAAGATGAATCACGCTGCAAAAATAAAGTCAAGCACTTGCGATGTTGAGAATTGGCTTGGCTGGTTAGAGAAATAAAGGGCCCTTCAATCAGGGAGCGGAGAGCTAATTGTCTCGTTAGCTTATCTGCCTGGGTTGTATTCCCCTGAGAAGAGGGTGGGAGATGGAAAGGAGACAAATGAAATAAATGAAGCAGTCCTCTGGGAGGAGGATTTTCCCTGAGAAGAGCAAGGGGCTAGTGGCTGTACAATAGCGTGCCTTGCTGCAGCAGCTCTGATGCTTGACTGGTTAAAGACAAACCTTGGAAAGTAGTGAGAAATACCCTGGAACAAAAGGGCTGGGGAAGGGTGAAGGAGCATCACAGGCAAGATCTTGGCTCTCTCTGCCTCAAAGTTCCCCACCCCATTCTCTCTTCGTCTTAACGTCGTGGTATGATGGTTTCCATATTGAGAAGTATTTAGCAGACTTGAGAGACCAAGCTAAAAGTAATACCTCTGGAATATTCTCAGAACCTCTTGGCAAAGCCACTGGGGACCAACTTGCACTGCTACATTGGCATTTCTCCCCAAAATATAGCATCCTGGGAACAATACTACGAGTCTGGTATTTCCATACTTATATATATAGCTCTAGGATTTACCATTCATATTGTGCTTGATCCTGCAAGGTGTTCTAACACCGCTTTAATGCAAGGAAGCAATGTAACACAAGGGGGCTTTTCATCAGCTTTAGAGTAAGATCTTTGCACCAGCCAGTTTATATTTGGCAAGACATATCTGCTGTGTTTTTTTTTCAGATCTACAGATCTACTTGCACACTTCAAATGACTTCTTTTTTACCTTTTTTTTTCTCTTTTCTTTTTCTCTTTCTTTTTGGAAAGACGTTACTTCTAGAGTTGCTTCAGAGCTTCCAGAGAAAGTGTTGAATGCTGGATCACAAGATCTATTCTGCCACCAGAACTAGCAGCAGTGCCTTTTGGAATAGCTGCTCTTGTGAAACTTCCTTGCAGATGCTCTGTTAAACTGGAAGGAAGTGAATTTCAAGGGCTGTGCTGCTCAGTCCAAAAGTCCCTGGGGCTATCAGGAGATGCGTTCTAGTTCAGACCTTTACCCAACTTTGTTGGTTTGTTAAATATCAGCCTGCTGAAGTTAAGCTTGCTCCTGAGATAATATGGCATTAGTCTCTGTGGGTATCATCTTATAAGCTTAATAGAAATTTTAGAAATAAAAGGAACTGTTGTAGATACCCTTTATCATGAATGGCTGTGAGTCAGGTTTCCTATGACCCAATGGATGCTGACTGCTGAGATAATTCTCTGACCTACATGTTCTCTGTGGAACCTGGAACTGCATCCAAGTTGAGCGTTTCCTGACATCTTCCTGGTATTATCCACCACAGTCATTAAATAGCCCAAGATCATCCTGAAATGAGTGAGGATGTAGTTTCTTAAACCCTGGACTCAGTGATACATTGCAGTGTTGCATTGCTTAAATATCACCTGAAGGAGGATTGACTTCAAAAAAATGACTTGATTGCAGAAAGAACAACATGTTTGAAAGAACCTAAACTCTCCAATGTGTTATTTCTGGATAGAAATACTTTCCTGGTTTGACTTTTAAAAAGAAAAGAAACCAAGAGATTTCTCTTGACAAAACTTGATAAACTACTTATTTGATTGGAAATTTGGTGTTCTGTTTTGGGATGAGAGGGGTAAAATTTGGGATTCATTCAAATGTGAGGCAACTCATAGCAGGGAGGAATTTGCTGTCTAATTCCACTGATTTCGTCAGGTCTGGAAAAAGTTTCCAGCCTTTTCACAGCTGATGGTTAAAAAACAAACAAAAAAAAACACCACAAGAAAGCAGCCAGAAGATCATTGTAACTAGTATTGGCCAGTGTTCAGAAATGTGACCATGGTCTCAAACTAAAAATCTATCTGGATGAGGGCTTCTTGGGAGATTTTCTCAGAGACACCATCCTCAGTGATTTTGCTAATTGTGACCTGGTGCTTCTGAAAGTTATGCTTTGAAAGCCACAGTGTCCCATCCTGTGGATATTTGTGGACTGAAAGGCATGTCCACAAGGGAAGCCAGTGAGCAATAACTGCTCCACCCTCTCTTCCTACGCTGACAGCCTCTCTGAGGGAAACATACCTGTTTCTATGCCATCTGCCATTTTCTGTACTTTCTCCCTACCCGTTTATGTGTCTGTGTCTGTCTCTCTAAATCCCTTTGCCTTCTCCAAAGAGGAAAATGTCATCATAACAGGGTGTGTGGGGGTAATACAGGCATTTGGAGTCTGCAACCATATTGGGCTGTCATCCAGCCCACCACTGATCTCAGAGGGAATGAATTCACCATCTGCAAAGAGTCCATGTCTCACTGCAGCCATCTGTTAAGCTCCTCAGCCCACTTGCACTCTGAACAATGGCAGTGCCTTCCAGAAATGCTGTGGGAGAGCATCTCTCCCTCCTTCGGGTGACACTCAGCACACAGTGCTGCCTCTGAACACAAGTACCTGTGGTTCTGCCAGAGAGACAGCTTTTCAAGGCAAAACTATTTGTGCTCCTAGTTTGAGCACCATAAAGAGCACGAAGACCTGGAAATAGCTGCCTTGAGGTTTCTGTGACTCTGGGACTCCTAACTTTCTCACCATCTTTGGAACATGGAGGACCTTGTAAGCTGCTCACTCTACCATAGATAGATGATTCTTCTCCATCTTCTTAGTAGGATAAAGCACTCAAACATTGAAATCGATAGCCCAGCTCAAGTGCATCTACATCAATGCACGCAGTATGGGCAACGGACAGGAGAAGCTGGAAGCCACTGTGCAGCAGGATAGCTATGACGTAGTCACCATCACAGAAACATCGTGGGGTGGCTCTTATGACTGGAGTGCTGCAGTGGATGGCTAGAAACTCTTGAGAAGGACTAGGCAAGGAAGGAGAGGTGATGAGATGGCTCTGTATGTTGGGGCATGTTTTGATTGTATAGAGCTCAATGACTGCAATACTAAGGTCAAGAGCTTCTAGGTGAGGATCAGAGGGAAGGCCAACAAGGCAGCTATCCTGTTAGGAGTCTGTTATAGACCACCCAACTAGGATGAAAACTCAGAGCATTCTACAAGCGGCTGGCAGAAGTCTCAAAGTCACTAGCCCTTGTTCTCATGGGGGACTTCAGCTTACCAGACGTCTGCTGGAAGTACAGCACAGCAGAGATGAAACAGTCTAGGAGGTTCCTGGACTATGTGACAGATAACTTCCTGACACAGCTGGTAAGTGAGCCTACCAGTGGAGGTGCCTTGCTAGACCCACTGTTTACAAACAAAGAAGGACTCGTGGGTGATGTGGTGGTTGGAGGCCATCTTGGGCTTAGCGACCATGAAATTGTAGAGTAGATTCTCGGTGAAGCAAGGAGTAGGGTGGTCAGCAAAAACACTACCCTGGACTTCCAGAGGGCAGACTCTGGCCTGTTGGGGGCACTGGTTGAGGGAGTCCCTTGGCAGACAGTCCTGAAGGGCAAAGGGGTCCAGGAAGGCTGGACGTTCTTCAAGAAGGAAGTCTTAGAGGTGCAGGAGCAGGCTGTCCCTATGTGTCATCAGATGAACCAACAGGGAAGAAGACCAGTCTGGCTGAACAGGGAGCTTCTGCTGGAAATTAGGATAAAAAGGAGAGTTTACCACCTTTGGAAGAAGGGGCAGGCAGTGCAAGAAGAGTACAGGGATCTAGTTATGTCATGCAGAGAGAACATCAGAAAGGCGAAAGTCCAGCTAGGACTCAATCTGTCCACTGCCATAAGAGATAATAAAAAAGGTTTTTACAAATACATCAACAACAAAAAAAGAGCCAAGGAGAATCTCCACCCTTCATTGGATGCAGGGAGGAACATTGTCACCAAGGATGAGGAAAAGGCAGAGGTACTTAACACCTTCTTTGCCTCAGTCTTTAATAGTCGGACCAATTATCCTCAGGATATTCAGCCACCTGAGCTGGAAGACAGGGATAGAGAGCAGAATAAACCCCCATAATCAAGGAGGAAAAAGTTAACAACTTGCTATGCCACCTGGACACTCACAAGTCTATGGGGCCAGACAGAATCCACCTGAGAGTGCTGAGCCAAGCCACTTACCATCATTTATCAGCAGTCCTGGCTAACAGGGGTGGTCCCAGACCACTGGAGGCTTGCCAGCGCGACACCCATCAACAGGAAGGGCTGGAAGGAGGATCTGGGGAACTACAGGCCTGTCAGCATGACCTCAGTACTGGGGAAGATTATGGAGCAGTTCATCTTGAGTGTGCTCACATGGCATGTGGAGGTCAACCAGGTGAAACTGATCTCTTTCCATGACCAGGTGACCTGCATAGTGGATGAGAGAAATGCTGTGAATGTTATCTACCTGGACTTTAGTAAAGAGTAAAGCCTTTGACACCATCTCCCACAGCATTCTGCTGGAGAAGCTGGTGTCTCATGGTTTAGACAGTTGTACTCTGCTGGCTCAAAAACTGGATGGATTGCTTGGCCCAAAGGGTGGTAGTGAACACAGTTAAATCAACTCATTAATGTTTATAAATATGTCAAGGGGGAATGTCAGGAGGATGGAGCCAGGCTCTTTTCAGCGGCGTCCACTGACAAGACAAGGGGCAATGGATGTAAGCTGGAACACAGGAGGTTCCATAAAAATATGAGGAAAAACTTTTTCACTGTGAGGGTGACAGAGCACTGGAACAGGCTGCCCAGGGAGGTTGTGGAGTCTCCTTCTTTGGAGACATTCAAAACCCGCCTGGACACGTTCCTGTGCGCTCTACTGTAGGTGATCCTGCCCTGGCAGGGGGGTTGGACTAGATGATCTTTAAGGTCCCTTCCAACCTCTAACATTCTGTGATTCTGTGATTCTGTGAACTTAAATCTGGTCACGAGTGGTGTTCCCCAGGACTCAGTACTGGGGCCAGTTCTGTTTAAGATCTCAATCAAAGGCAAGATCTCCTGCCTGAGGAGATTGAGTGCACCCTTAGTAAGTCTGCACGTGACAACAAGCTGGGTGGAAGTGTCAATCTGCTTGAGGGTAGGGAGGCTCTGCAGAGCGATCTAGACAGACTAGATTGATGAGCCAAGACCAATCGCATGAGTTTCAATAAGGCCAAATGCCGGGTTCTGCACTTTGCCCACAACAACCCCCAGCAGTGCTACAGGCTCAGGGAGAAGTGGCTGGAGAGCTGCCAGGTAGAGAGGGACCTGCGGGTGCTGGTGGTCATCTGACTGAATATGAGCCAGCAGTGTGCCCAGATGGCCAAGAAGGCCAATGGCATCCTGGTCTGTGTCAGAAATAGTGTGGCCAGCAGGAGTAGAAAAGTGATCATGTACTTAGCACTGATGAGGCCACAGCTTGAGTATTGTGTCCAGTTTGGGGCACAAAAGAAAGACATTGAGGTGATCAAGTGGGTCCAGAGAAGGGCAACAAAGCTAGTGAAGGGTCTGGAGGAAAAGTTTTGTGAGGAGTGTCTGAACAAACTGGATTTGTTTAGTCTAGAGAAGAGGAGGCTGAGGAGAGACATTATTGCTCCCTACAACTACCTGAAAGGAGGTTGTAGTGAGCTGCGTGTCGGTCTCTTTTCACAACTAACTAGGATGAGAGGAAATGGGCTCAAATTGCACGAGGGGAGGTTTAGATTTGATATTAGGAAAAAATTCTTTACTGAAAGAGTGGTGAGGCATTGAAACAGGCTGTCCAGTGGAATGCTGGAGTTGCCATCCCTGGAGGTGTTCAAAAAACGTGTAGACATGGCACTTCAGGACATGATTTAGTAGTCATGGTAGTGTTGGATTGATGGTTGGACTTCATGATCTTAGAGGTCTTTTCCAACCTTAATGATCCTATGAAAACAGTATGAATAGCACCAGCACCATCAAAGGTCTTTCTCTCTTTTACATAGGGAAGACTGTGGAGAAGGGATCTTGGCGGCACCACACTGTTGATTTCAAAGTGAACCTGATCCACAGGCTCTCTCTGCCAGCCCTGTTATATTCTGGTCCATGCTCCAGTGAGAATCATCGATTAATCAATCTCTTCATTCCTGCAAGCACTCCTATTTACCACTCATGCTGTAAACTGCCAGGCACAGGTAAAGCAGAGTTTAAGCACTCAGTGATTTCCAGTGTCACAAATGCAATCTAGATATTGTTCTTATTAAAAGGCTTAGTCTAATACAAGCTCAGGAAACTAGGCTATTCTTTCAGAGCCTCTTTCGGCATGACTTAATTCAGACATCTCTCTTCAAATTTGTTACTGCACTGACCAGTCAGCCACATCGCCTTGATAGAGCTAATTCAGAAACTGATCTAATGGCCTGGTGATGGCTCCTCTCCAAAGGCGAGGACCTCAGCTGTACCTGACACCAGAAAGCTGAAACAGCGTCAGACAGGTCTGGCTAATTCCTCTACTCCCACATGTCATCTTGGCTCACTTCAGCTGCCTCCCAAGAGCTGCTACCACTTTCAGAACCATGTGATCCCTGGGCTTGCAGGGTGTTCCCAGATATTGCTAGGTGATTCCTGTCTTCCTCCCACCCCCACACACATCACTTGCCAGACTCTGAAGAAAGGAAATTTCTCAACTAGCATTTAAGAGAAACACTTGCCTTTACTTCACACAACCAGGGATTTGCTCTTTTTGCTGTTATCCCACCACCTCCATCCTTTGGTAGAGCTGAAGTGGGAAGAACCTCTCTTTTTTACCATCTTACCTGCTGCTGCCTAACCTTTGCAATCTGCGTACCAGCCCCAGGGCCGCTGTCTCTCCAAATTCTGGCCGGGGAAAAGAGGGACTTACAGAAGATAACACAGGGGACAGAACTCGAATGTGAACCGAAACAGGGAAGATCTCTTGCCAGCTGGGAATAGGGCTTTGTTTGCAAAGGAGAGGGCGCCCTGATAGAGACATCTTCTGCCACTGAATGCTACTGTAAACAGGGGAGTGGATGTTCGGTCAAAAAACTGTCAGGGAGTCAGGCAAATATTTAAAGAAGCAGATTTCCTCCTGAGGGTGAAGAAATACTGCTCAGCACTTGACAGCACAGCCTGGTAGCTCCCAGCCCCAGGGACAAATATGCTTGCAGCTCCTGTATCCAAAGGACAGTGAGAGAGGGCAAGGAGATGAAAACAGAAGGAAAACAGCCAAGTAAGTCCTGCATACAAGCCATCTTGCTTAGACAGGAGTCCTATAACTATGGTGTATCTACATAGAAATAGGTTCTTCCCTCTGCAGTCTTACTGAGGGAGTGGGGAGGGGGGGGCAGGCAGGGACATGACTGTGTACCTAGAGACAACATCCCCTCTGCAAGCCACCATCTGCAGAGAGGCAAAGGTACATGCAGAGATGAACTGGAGGGTTGTTGGGATGCATACCACTACCTAGGGAAGTGCACAAGGATGTTCCCGTCAGTTTATATGCAGATTTTTCCCAAGCCAGACACCGAACCTAGCTCATGTGCATGAATGTGCACTCTGAAGGGATCTCTTCCTGTGGAGGAAGAAACTATGTATAAACAAAAGGGCAGCATTTAATGTCCCCAATAGAAATGGGTTTCTAAACTTATCTGGGTAAATAGGCCAAAATAATTGGCCTTAACAGACCTGCCAAGTAAGTAAATTGCTCTGTATCTGATAAGCAGCCCATGCAGCTTGAGCAGCTGAAATCCAGGTCAAAGTTATACCTATGCCCCTTGCTCAGAGATGTTGATCTAGCTCTTGTTTACCTGGGACAGTGTGTGACCAGCTAGCTGTCCAGGGAGGCAAAGAATGGATGCTCACACACTCTGCAAATGCCTTTTTGCATGAGATTTCTCTTACTCAAGACATTTTACTGAAGCTCATGCTTCCCTCAGTCCTTGCAAGAGAAACACAATCATGAGCCTCGGCTTTGTCCTCTGTGAGAATCCGCTGTGGGAAATTTAAATATTGTCCCCTTTGGCTATGCTGTCCGTGGAGATTAGTAATCTTCTCCCTTCCCCGCCTCCTCCCATGTGGGAGCCTGGCACTCCAGCTCCTTCCAAGCCACTGACCTAGTTCTCTCTGTCCCCAGGGACAGGCTCTGCATCCAGGTCCATGCCATACCAAAGGCTGGGCCAGCGCAGGGGCAGGGCAGATGCTGCCTGTGAGTTGGTAACAGAGGCAGCAGCAGAAGCACGGTGCACACAGATTGAAAGTCGGTTTGAATATGGGCTCTTGAAAAATACGAGATAGAGTACAATATGTTTTCCTCGGTGCTGTAATGTATTTCAAACAGCTCACTTCCATCTCCTGCACTTTAATTAGCATGAAAATTGGCCAGTTCCACAATCCTTTTAAATACATTCGGTGTGTTACCAAATATATTTCAAAAGCAGTTACACACAGGAAGGACAGGGCCTGGGGGTGGGATACAAAGCATTCCCCATTTTGATCCAACTCATTACTAACCTGCATCGTGGCCTCTGTGAAAGGAGGCTGGTGGTTTCGGGTTCGGTTTTCAGTGTGCGGATGTCACCAGGGGAAACCTGCGCCATCAAAAAATACCTTTGGCTGTTGGGCTGAGGGGCTGCAATGAGAAGGCAGGAAAAAATAAAACCCTCAGCTCTTCATGTCCTGCTCTTTCCCTAACCTGAGGGAGGACTTGTGGAAGAAGCTGTCTGTTCAGGATGTTCGCTGGTCCTGGGGATAGGTTACTCCGTGATCCCTCAACTGTCAGTCCAGCTAGCGAGATACTCTCCAGAATATATCTAGCTGCTAGAAACACAACTGGAGACTATTACAGGAAGGAATTGCTCGACAGGCTTACCCTTGTGTTTTGTTACATAGGGAAAAAAAAGGTATCTTCTCTAACTCCAGACTCAGACTGTCTCTAAGGTTGTGATTTCCAGTTTCACAAAGTTCACTAGGAAGTGTTTCCCACATCCCCCCACCCTGCACACTGTGCCCACAACTTCTCCGACTCCACCAGTGTGGGGGCTACAATGTGAACTGGGGTTCCTGGGCTCGCCCCACAAATAATAGCTGTACTGAAACAACTCAGGGGAGCAGTTCAGGGCTGGGGCAGGCAGGACAGTATGGTAGCCATACTGTTGTGCTTTACCATTTCATGATGGCAGTCCTTCAGTCAGATGATTTGTAGCTGGGGTTGATTCCCTTTTCTTTGCGATACTCTGGAGACACTTCTACCCGGGGTCAGAAGCCAGTATTGCCTGTGCCTTTTCAAATTTTCTTTCAGCTCTACTTGCAGACATTCCCCATATCTGGGCCAGCCTTTCCCTTTCCATGCACTCTGGAAACCCCTAGGGCTGGCATTTTTACCATCAGATCCTATTTCCCTCCTTCCAGGACCCATGGTGTTGCACAAGGTGCCAGTGGGTTGCCTTGACCCCAGCTCATGAGGGGCTGAGGGTGATCTCTGATCCCCTCAAGGACTAGGGCCAACACCTAGCTGGTGATGCGATGGGCACCATCCCCTCATTGCATGTGGTGAGGAACAGGGACAGGAAGGAGGAGGACAGACTTTCTTCTCCCTATTAGAATTTGTCCTCCCCAGCCTTGTCTTGGAGGACAGGAAGAGATAGAGAAGGAGAAGGGTAAAGGGAGAGAGGTCTCATGGAGACTTCCTTAAGTCTCCATGGTCAGACAGGAATTTCCATTGGGCTGTGGAAATGCCCCAGCAATTCCCTCCTGGATTTTCCCAGTGCCTTTGGAACTCAAGGATGGCAGAATTAATGTGTTGCTGGGCCAGAGGGAGAAGCCAGGATTTGGGGAGTCTTGGGGAGGAGCTGCAAGTCCCTTGTATCATGAAGCATCTCTATATGCAAATGCAGATAATTTCATGGAAATGTATGTAATTTTATGCAGATTTAAAAGCTATTGACTTTCTGTCACAAGATGTTGGCAGCTATGGTATTTGTTTGAGTCTTTTTCTTTCCCTATTTAAGCCTTTTTTTTTTTCCTTTTGGAACTTAAAGAAAATTAAATATTCATGGAAACATTTCTATGAGTCACGGGGAGAGACTACATCAAGCCAAAAAGTTCAGATGTGTATCCAAACTTCCTCAAAGTGCTTTGGGATTGGAACTGGGATTTGAGAGTGGGCAGTTTTCAGATGCAGCCTGCAGAAAAGCCTTTTCCACCAGAATTTAAATTTGGGCTTATGGGTGACCCAGCAACTTTTCTAAGAATAAATGAGTCTTGTTCTTGTTTAGTCAGAAAGCATCAGGGAAACTCTAAGCGAAAAAGCAGAGCAGAGATTGCTCTGGCTTTTAGCACAGAAGCCAGTCCCAAGCAGCTAGTCAGGGTTTTGCTGTTACCTCTGCAGCTTTCTTAGCGTTGCCTGGAGCTGGAGGTGCTCGTTATCAAGGCACAGCACAGTAGATAAAGGAATAGAAAGGATTTGATAGCCCATGAACAAAAGGGGCATCCCAAGAAGAGGCTGCATCGCTTGTTTATCTTATGGCCGGTTAGCTCACTCTGTTAGAGCGTGGTGCTGATAACACCAAGGTCGCGGGTTCGATCCCTGTTGGGTCCCCGTGTGTTACCTGATCTAGCTGAGAGGCGTCCCTGCCCATGACCGGGAGGTTGGATTAAATGATCTCTAAGGTCCCTTCCAACCTAGGCCATTCTATGGTTCTGCGATTTGCGATGGGGGCGGGTGTAAGTGCCCTTCTCTAGAAGCTGTTGGGTAAGACACCTGGACTTCTAAATATTTTAGGGCAGGTTGCTATGTGCAGTTTCAGGTGAGTAGTGACTTTTCAGATCACTACTCACCCATTCTCACCTCTGTGGCAGGAAGCAGTGGACTAGATGGTCCCCCTAATTGCAGGGCATTCTCCAAGAAAACATGGGGACCTCAGCGAGTGGCTCCCTTACTGGGGTGGAAGGATCTGAATTTTATGGCCTTACAGGCTTGATGCAAAAGTCATATGTTTTTAAGAGGTGATTTGGAAATGGCTGCATAATTTTTCTGAAACGGCAGTAATAGAAAGGAGGCCTTTGCAGCTGGTTGAATTGAGATGAGTTAATTTGTTCCCATCTGAATGTTTGTTTTTAATGATGTCGGAGATATTATTCTCTTGTAAGACTGAAGTATTAAGCACAGCTAGAACTCTTGCCTGAATTACTATTTAGCTGCTAACTAAATCTAATGAAAAGTAAATCATGTACACTCGGACCTTAATAAAGCCTGGATTCACTATATCCTTCTCCCCTTGGTTAGAATATCGTGTACTGTCTGGCATAAACCTTGAGCTTAAATAAGAGGAAAGCTTGTGTTTCTTTTTTTACCCTCGGGATTCAAGAAATGTCTAAGCCCACACACTGTAACATTTGTCCTCTTTTGACTTCATAACTGGTGAGACTTTTTAAAAAAGTTAAGGTATTTGCATCTGGATCTGAACTTGAGACACTGATGCTTGGGAGAGAGAAGTCTGAGCTGACTGGCATTGGAATGAACAGCTAAGTTTGGAGTAAGATTTTGCATTATATTTCAGACATCCTAAGTCTGGAGTGATTCAGCCTCTGCTTTTTGATTGAGGAAATTCCTTATTTTTAAACTTTATGATAGAAGATGTTCTAGCCATGAAAAGGCTACCTTTCATAAAATCTCTTAGAGCTTCATTTTTTTGGTCTCCATTACCATGAAATTTGCCACAGAATTGACCTCCTGTCTCTGAATTGTTCTTTGTTTCAGTTCCATTTTTTTCAAAGACTTCTGCCATCAGAAAGCTAGAAACAATTACCAGAATATTGGCTGAGAATAACTTTCTGCTCCAGTGTTTTCCAGCACACAGCTCGTCCTGCTTTGAGAGCACCAGGATAAAAGTTCTCTGGGGCTCCTGGCACGAGGGACAATCACGGGGAGAAGGGTGCAGCTGTGCCTGTGGGGAGGAGAGGATGGGCCGGGTGACTCACATGGACCAATCATGGTGTTCTTTCCCATGGGCTCAGTATATAAGGGCCCCTAGAATCATAGAACAGTTTTGGCTGGAAGAGGCCTTCAGGATCATTGAGTCCAACCTTTGTCCTAGCCCCATCAACCCCGTTAAACCATGCCCCTCAGCACAACATCTACCCATCTCTTAAACACCTCCAGGGATGGTGACTCAACCTCCTCCCTGGGCAGCCTGTTCCAATGCCTGACAACCCTCTCAGTAAAGAAATTCTTCCTAATATCCAACCTGAACCTCCCCTGGCACAACTTAAGGCCATTTCCCCCTGAGAAGAACCCTTGGACCTTTAGTGCCTGCTGTGCTGGGAGGATTTTCATCAGCTGTTTGTCTTCTCTCCCTGTGCTGCTGCTGGTTGTTCCTGTCTCCTGTTTTCATGCTGCAGAGGAGAACCATTTGATGGAACAGGTTTCCTTCCCCTCCCCTCCCAGGCGGGAGTAGCACAGCTTCCTTTCTAGGGGTTTGGGTTTTTTTGGACTACCATTTGGACTCTGCCACCGAATCCAGTCTGGGACCCTTTATTTTTTCCTGCTTGGGACCTTGTTGTCATTCAGAAGGCATGGGTCCCACATTAATATATTCTCTTGTACCTTTGAGCATTTTTGCATACTTGTACATATCTGCATATAGTTCGACATCTTCATTGCTATGTTAAAATTATCCTTTTTTTCCATTAAACTGGTTCAAGTTTTTTTTCAACCTCAGTCTCTCCCTCTGGCTCCCCTATTATCCTCTCTGGGAGGGTTCTGGGAGAGTCACAGAGAGCATCTCTCAAAGTTTAGTGGCCAGCCCAGGCTTAAACTTCGGCACAGCTCAAAATCGGTAGTTCTGAACTACCTAATAAAGGGCTAATTCTGAAACCTACCTATGTCATCTTCGACAGGTAGTTTTCTTCTGCTTTTCTGTTCCTGCAAATGTCAGGAAATCCTTTCTTTTCCGTTTGAGGCTAGCTGAAGCTGCCCATTTCCATCTGCTGAAACTCCTTAGTTTCTATCATCCTGGCACAGAATTAAAAAAATAAAATAAATCTAGTGTCATATTGAAAATGTAAGGACTACATGTACCAATTATCTAGCCAGGCTACCATAATGCACCTTAAATGTCCCAAAAGCTTTGTGAAGTATTTTCCTACATATGAGTAACAAACAGAATTTCCTGTCTACTAAATTAGTTTGAATGCACATGTCATCCCTTTGAAAACACACTTTTTTTTCCCCTAAAACATTTTTAAGTTGTCATAGTTCTATATATGCAGCAGCAAGACAGACATCTCTGTCTTGTCTTCCTGATACGATTTGAATTCAAGACCCTTTGCCAGAGCTCCGCTTTGGACACAATGCCTTAGAGGAGCAGAAAAGCCTTTTATAACTTTACAGCTGGTCATTGCTTGGGGTAGGCTAACACAAAATACATCTGCAAGAGACAGGATCCCTCAGCAACACAGATTACACATGGGAAAGTGAAGAAATGTCTGTTTGAGAAGTGATTCAGAAAAGACTATCAAAAGGAAAGGTAACAGTCAAAATAAAAACTTCACGTTCTGTGATAAAGGCTGCTTGAAACAGAAATGTCAGGGGTTTTGGTTTTTTTACTACTGTTCCTCTTGTCTGTATTTGAATACATGTTGGTGAATGTGGGTTATTTGTTTTAAAGTCTCTTTCTTCCTTATCAAAGGCTGTCTTCTGACTTCACTCTGTGTTTTTGCTGGAAAGCTGCATTTAGTAATGTAAATGTGATTCTTCCCTGAAGCAGCTGCAAAGAGTGGCACAATTCTGTCTGTGGTTGCATCAGTAGCACACATTAGCACAGAAAGAGAGCGATTGATGGATGGAAGGGATAGCTCGGAAAATTTATGCTAAATTGTGGCCTGATCCCTTCAGCTCTAGGACATCAGCTTGCACCCAGCCATAGATGAATTCCCGTGTCCCAGCTAGAGGAACAGAGCAGAACAACCCAAAACTAGCAGGAGTGGGTGAGCAGAACATGAGGACAGAATAAAAAATTGTTTGGCCTACCGTAGCCTTAACAAGCCTGTAAGTAAACAGCACTCCTCTTTTCTAGGTTTTGGTATGAACACAGTCAAATGCGACGCTAAGTTCCTCCCTTGACATGCAAGGGGATAACAGAATTTAAAAGATGGACCCAGCCTGACGATCCATTTTTGAAGCCTTATTTATTTGTCCTCTGGAATGATTATTAAACCCCCAGGCTTTTCAGGTCTCACAAATCTGAAGATGACTCCTCTGTCCAGCCCCATCCCTGTGCACGCTCCAGCTCATCCCATAACTCATGTGCTTCCAGTGCAGTATCCTGCAACCTCTATGTGGGTGGTGTTGTGCCACTGTAACACACGCTCCCAAATATGTGGCCCTGCTGCACCATTGCAAGGCCTTGTACAGAGGCCACGTAAAACTGAACCTGTAGGTACTGTGAAAGATGTGGGGAAGGCTCAGAGAACCATAGACTAAGAGCATCTAATTTCTCTGCTTCTTTTTCCCAAGGGAAATCAAAGCCCCAGGGTTTTTTCAAGGTCTACACTTGACTACAAGAATTATAAGGGATTTGTTTTCCCTCCAGTGAGGGAATGGAAACCATACTAGGAACCCATGATTAATCACAACAAACCAGTATCTCATGGCTAGAACTAACCATGGAATACACAAGCAATGCTTTTGTGATCAGTCTGCAAGGATTTTTTTAAAGGAAAAAAAAAAAAAAAAGCCCTGCCAAAAATGTGTTGAGTATTTTCAAATAATGAGTACATTCGAGGAAATTTTGATTTTGCTCAGGGACCATCTGCGAGCAGAGAAAAGGACTAAATTCTTTCAGCAAATTACTGGCTGCAAATTATTTTCTCAGCGCTAGTTATGAATGTTGGAACTGCACAGCTGAAAATGTATTATTAAGCTGAGAACTTGGGATTTAGGGACCATAGATTGTGAATTCTTTTCTTTTAGGTGTTTTTTTTAACTGTCCCATGCCACAAAAGACACCTTCAACTGGAAATGTCAGGAGGGTCAAAAGGAGCACCACAGGCTAAAGTACCCCAATATGATGGACAAGGAGAAGTTTTAGAGCATATTCCTGTGGGAGCGTCTGCAGATGTGTTAAGGGGTTGGTTTCGGTTACAAAAATGAGCTATCTGCACTGCTGACATAGAAAGATGTTGTAAATAAAATCTGCTTAATGTATTTGAAGCAAGAGAATTTGATGTTTGGGAGCTCAGCCAGTTTTCAGTTCTGGGACTGGCATGACTAACAAAGCCTTCAAACGGGGACTTCATTGAGCATGGGTCCAACCTTACAGAGTGAAGTGAAAGTTTTCTGGATGGCCCCTGTGGAGGGCAGTCATTTCATTTCACTGAAGTGGGGGAGCGAGATGAATGGCAGAATTCCAAAATGTGCTCCAACAGTGGTGTGTTGGAATTCACACTCATGGGTGGGTGCCTGCTGCCAGCCCTGTGCCCAGCCTTGGTCCTGGCCATCATTCCCAGAGGCAGTATCTAGCAAAAAAAACCACCCTTTGATCATCTGTACCCAGGATTCAGATTTTTGAAATATGAGCTCAACATGGAACTGGAACTATTCTAATTTTCGAAAGATGTTCTCTATTAGAGAATATTCTGGGGAAATGGCATCCTGGCTTGTATTAGAAATAGTGTGACTAGCAGGAGTAGGGAGGTGATGGTCCCACTGCACTGGTGAGGCCACACCTTGAATATTGTGTCCAGTTTTGGGCACCTCAATACAGGGGAGATATCGAGGTGCTGAAGCAAGTGCAGAGAAGGGCAATGAAGCTGATGAAGGGCCTGGAGAATAAATCTTATGAAGAAAAATTGAAGGAGCTGGGGCTGTTTAGTTTGAAGAAGAGAAGGCTGAGGGGAGACCCCATCACTCTCTACAACTACCTGAAAGGAAGTAGTAGAGAGGTTGGTGCTGGTCTCTTCTCACAGGTAGTTAGCGACAGAACAAGAGGGAATGGCTTCAAACTGCAACAGAGTAGGTTTAGACTGGGCATTAGGAAAAAAATTTTCACAGAAAGAGTAGTCAGACATTGGAACAGGCTGCCCAGGGAGGTGGGTTGAGTCACCATCCCTGGATGTGTTTAAAGGTCTTTTAGATGTGGTGTTGGGGGATATGATTTAGGAGTGAGATTTGTAGAGTAAGGTTCATGGTTGGACTTGATGACCCCAGGGTTTTTTTCCAACCTTAATGATTCTATGATTCTATGAAATAATTTTGTGTGTGTATTTAACATTTGATTCAATGTGTATTTTATTTTGAGGAAAATGAAGCGTCTTTAATTTAAACTCTTTCTTCCTCTGTTACATAATATGTCATGGAATACATTTTCCAGAATTATCTAAAGAAAAATAATCTTATGATGGAGAAACAGAGATATTTTCCCCCACTTCTAGTTTCCCCCAAGAAATTCTGTCTAAACTGACCTAATTTCTTGTCACTTTTTGATTCCAGTGGAACAGAAAGGCATTCTGTATTAAAGTCTGTAATCACTGCTCTCTCATTTTACTGTAACCAAAAAAAAATCATATTGCATGTTGTAAAATAATCCTATTATATTTCAGTTAATTGAATCCAAGAATACTTTAATCAAGCTGAGTGTAGACAAAAATGCCTGCTTGAAGACCTCAGAGATGGTCAGATCTCAATACAAATTTTGCAGATTAGTTTGAGCTTTGGAACATCGTTTCCAACCCTTGAAGCTTCAGCTGAACTCTAATGGGTAGGAAAGTGGACGCAAGATTCTCTCGCCTGTCTCGTATACGATTCCTATGCCTTTCTCTAAGGTATGTGGTCTGTCTACCACCAGAAACAAGAGTCTGGCCTTGCCGTAAGGGATTAGACTGAAAACTCATTTCCTAACCTAACCAAGTCTGAAATGGTCGCCTCCCCAATTTGGAATGCTAGCTGGTTGCAGACTGAAATATTGAAATTTAAGCCCAAATCCAGAATTAACACTAGTTTTAGTTCTGTGCAGGTGATGGAGAGAATAACCAGAGAGTTTCCAAGGATTGCTAGTTCAGTCTGAGATGCAAGAGTTACTGGAGGATTACAGTAAAATGGAATTCAGCAAACCCCAAATCCAAAATACCTCATGGCTTTTTGCTTTTCTCTTTTTTCCTTTTTTTTTTTTTCCCCTTTTATTCTCTTTTCTCTTTGTCTCATCTCTTTCATGCTCTCTCTCTTCCTTTCTTTCCTTTCTTTCTTCCTTCCTTGTTTGCTTGCAGGAATGCACCTTTGAATTTCCTTCTTGCCTACACTGGATTTCAAGTGCTGAGAGGCTTCTGATCCGTGGAAGACTTCATGGTAGGAGGTCATTTACTGATTTAAGGGACATGTATAAAGATTATATTAATACTAATAGCAGTCTACCCATGGCTTTGAAAGAAAAAATATCCCTCTGGGACCTTACTTCCACACTCCCAAAAAGTTACTTCACTCCTGCAAAACAATCTGGAGTCTCCAAAAAGGGTAAGAAAGAAGCTGAAGCAGTCAAGTAAAACAGTGTGAACAGGCTGGGAAAGTAGAAAAAGAGAGGAGGAAGGAAAGAGGGCAGTCACAAAGACAGAGGGACTTTGGAAGTGAGGAAAAAAGCAGAAAAAGTCATGGGAAAGATCAAGAAAAGAAGAGGAAAAAGTGACAGCATGTGGGCACAGGAAATGAGTGTAGTGGATGAAGAGAAAGCAAAGGAGTGTGTGTATGTGTAGAGGGAGAGATTAAAAGAGGCAGTAACAGAAACAAGTGAAGTTTCTAACATATAGAGATGGGAAGTGACATGTTTGTTTGAATTCTGGGGCTGCTCAGCCTGGCTGCACTCTGGTTTCTGCCTTTGATCAGCTGCATGGCAGGCTGGTGTCAGATCAGAAAGCAAATGAGATGATAAAGCAGCTGAAGCTGCAGTGAG
The DNA here is from genome assembly GCA_020746105.1 of Trogon surrucura. Lineage (NCBI taxonomy): Eukaryota > Metazoa > Chordata > Aves > Trogoniformes > Trogonidae > Trogon > Trogon surrucura. The sequence goes on along the minus strand of CM036617.1, from coordinate 130,020,820 downwards.
CTTAACAGCAGCAGAGTGGCAGGGGGTGGGAGGGAGGAACTGTTGAATGAGGTGAATGCTCCCTGTGCTTTAATTTGCAGAGTCCTGGCTGCCTTCCCTGCTGAGAGGTTGCGAATGGCCAGAGCAAGAAGCTCCATTGCATTGGTCACATACAGAAAAAGGACCGGTCTCAATGTGCCGGTACCATTTTCAGCTACACTCTTGCTAATTGTAAGCCTGGCTGAAGCATCAAAGAGGGTTAGTGGGCTGACGGAATGATTGAAAATATCGATGCCTGCTTTAGCTCTTCCTGCTTTAGCACTACTTGCTTTCCAGCTTTCGGGTTTGCTGTGGCTAGCAGAAATGCAGGCAACTATGAGAAGGTTTTCTGTGGCTGACACTTATCAACTATGGGTTAAGGGGTAAACAGACATCAAAGGCAGACTCTGCTCAGGGGAGAAACAGTCACTATCACATCGTCCATCTTGGGCAGTCATTGGGTTTGACACAGTTTTGAGAAACCCCTGTTATCTTGGAGGAAGTGGGAGCAGGAATGATTGATCTGTGGGTGGAAATTAAGGACTGCAGAGGCAAAATAGAAAGGACAAGGATCCCCAGCAGCCAGCTTGATTCAGCCACATACTGATCACATTGTCCTTTTTTGGTAATTCCTGATGCAGTGTCCAAGCAGAAAACTGGGAGAAAAGGCCCAGATGTGGGATGAAGTTGGTGGAGCTAGCAGAAATTTCATGGAGCTGGAGGTGGTATTTTCTCCAAGGTGAAGTAGCAGGGTTTATTGATAAGCGTCCTGAGCTCTCTCACTTGACAAAGTGTAGGATGCCCAGAAGGCACTACCATGCTGGTCTACACAAACCCCTTCCTTCCAGAATTAAGCTGCTCTTCCTTTTCTGTTCAGTGCCCTTGGACTGAGTACCTAAAGGTGATCCATGAGAATATAAGCCCTGTTGCAATGAGACTCACGAAGTCCTACTCACAGCTGGCACAGGGAAGCATGGCTGTGAAAAGAAGATGCTAGGAATTAGGACTGCTTGTCCCACAAGATTCCTTCTCACCTTGGAAAACCCTTGTCTTCTCCCAGCAGGGGAGAGCAGGCACCTGTCCTGGTATAGCTACTGATATGCCAGACAGATGCTCTCAGAGCAGGTAGCTTCATATCTCTGCCTCGTATGTCCCAGCTTATAAAATTGAGTTTAGATTTCTTATCTTTTTTCCTCCGTAGAGCATTACGTTGCTTCATTTTCCTGGGAGCAGAATATATTCCAGGCTAGTTGTGTCCCGATTCAGGAATCCAAGTGCTTTAAACACTTCCTGGCACAGATGCTGGGTTTTTGACAGCTCCATCGTACCATTCCCAGAGTGAGGATTTCTACAGCGATGTTCTGGGGGCGGAGGTTGAAAGAAGTTTAGGATATCACAGAACTAATTAAATGCAAACTAGGCTGCCTGCAGAAAGCCGTGCGTGCTGGTTGCCATGTTTCTGGCAGGAACAGACTGGGAGAAGGGGGGCTAAGGGGGTGCTGTTTGTTTTTTCAGTTTAAAATGAAGACGCCGACAAAGTTCTGCACTCACCAGCCTTTGAAATGTGGATGAAACACTAATTCTTGCAGCCACAAAAATAAGAGAAGTGAGAAGAGGAGGTAGAGTTAGAGTGGATGAATGGATGGATAGACTAGATAGAAAGGAGAGTAGATTCTGTTTGTATTCACACATTGTTATCTCTGCATTGACATATGCTTTGCCTTCTAGATCACTCCCAATTAATACTGAGGTTTTGTGCTCTCCTTTCAAAACAGTTCATCATAATTTACCTTGAATTAGAAACTTTGAGAACACTTGAGGTGTGACAGAAGTGTACACTATGCTCATGCCAGCTCCCCAGAAACAGTGAAGTTCACTGGGCACCAGCAGAATTTGGTTTCCTTTGTGAGGGGAGAACTAAGACAACTAAATGAGCATGCAGACACGTGCATCCAGACTCACTAAATCTGTCCTTATTTCATTAGCCCTCTGCGGGTAATCAGAAGACATGTTAAGCACAGCTTTCAGCTGTTCCACCTGAGCAACACTTGGGGGGATAATTAAGGACTTGCCTGAGAAAGCAAAGAGAGAGGCAGAAGAAAGAACGAAGGACTTTGAGAAAGGAATTAATAAGCTAACTGGGATCACTTCAAGAATGAAGTTGCCTTTGAAGAACACCCACTGAAGGTATTCAACCTGCTGGAATGAATGCATTTCCCAAACACCCATGGGAAAATCAGTATTGAACTGCCTGGGGCTGCTTTCATTTAAGCCCTTAGGAAACAGAGAACAGACTTTTCAAAGAATTGGACTTCAGTATTGCCATGCCATGCTTTAAACATCACCCTGGATGTTGGCACAACCTGGCCAGTGACAGAGGCCAAGGAGAATAACGACCGTCAGAAGCAGCATGGGACAGGGAAGGAGTTGCAGACACCACTCAATCAAGTATTAAGTTCAGGAAACCCAATCAAGTGCAGGACAAGTTAGAGCTGGACCAGATGGTTTGAGGTCTATGAGAGAGGCAGCTATAAATGTGGGGGAACAGGGTGCCAGGTGCATCAAGTAAGGACGGCCAGGATGATTTAGAGATGCTATGCCGCCTGTCACAAGCAAGGGGTGTCTAGCCAGCTGGCAACCTGTGCCATGACATCCCGACACATGCACGTGCATTAGAGGGTGAGCACTTTGTGCTGGTGCTGAGGCAGGACGGAGTGCCAGCGGGCAGGGCTGTCTGCAAGCCAGGCCAGCAGGCTGAAGCTGCCCTTGTGGTTTCCTCACAGTGCTAAGGAGATGTGTGCATTGACACACTGAGTAGGCACATGGCAAGGGCAGGTTGATGATCCAGGGCTTCTCATAGAGCCCAGGAGGAGAGTTTTTCCACCTCCCCTTCCCCCTTTTGCCGCATAGCTGGCACTGCCTGAATTCCTGGGACACAGTCCCGGTGGTGAGTGCAGCCCTCTGATGAGAATGTGAGTGGTGGCAGTGTCCCAGGAGGGACCTGGGAGCTCAAAAGAGGGAGAGAATAGAGCGGTTTAAACTCATGGTTGGCATGTCCAAATAGTCCAGAGCATAGACACAGCTGCAAAGGACTGCTGGCCACATGGAGAAAATGTTACACTGGCACAAGGCATTACGGAGGGCAGGAGCATTTCAGAAGGACACAGTCTTGTGCCTTCCCCAAAGTCCCTAGCAGAGAAGGAAGGTAGTAAAGTCTTTGTTGCTCAACATCTTCTACAGGCTGTGCCCATCGCACAGCCTGGAGCCAGCCCCTCCCTACTGGAAACCTCTTCCCCTTAATGTTAGCGCAATGCTCTAACGAACGACAATTTCTGTGACAGCACAAAATAAATGGGGACCACTCTCAATCTGAAGTTTGTATTGAATTAAATATTACAGCATTGATTGGGTTATTCATTTAGCATCTCACTCAATAAACATCTCTTGCAGTGCGTGTTTCTCCATTTATCTTACCTTGTCGTGGAACCTGCGCTTACCCACCGCACTTGGCTCTGCCATCCGGCTGAGGTGGGGAGGAGGGACGATTCATGGCCCAGGAAAGCTGTGTTCAGCATTTGTTGCAAAGAACAAGAGTTCTGCTTGGGAGTCACAAAATAGACCAGAGCTCTGGTCTGTGGAGGAAAGGCTCTCACTTCTCTCAGAGCCAGCTAAAGACAGCGTGGACTTCCAGGATCTCTGCTGAGCTGTGACTGAAGCTGAAAACTCAGGATAACCAAAGACACAGGAAGAGCAAATAGCAAGGAAAGCTAATGCAACACTGAGGGCTTATCTATAACCTGTGCACGTGTTTCTCCAGGGGGTCATATTTTAATGCCCCCAGTAAGTCATTTCTGTGGCTGAAAGAATGCAAAACCTAGTCTGATCCTGTTCCTTAATCAGGAATATTACAGCAGGACCAGAGCTATTTTAAACTTCACCCCTTAGAAAACACTTGTGAATCTAGAAAGCCCCATAAAAACGTCAGTCCGAATGCAAGCGCTCAGTGATTTGGGTGTCGGCAGTGAATCCACTCTCGTAGGCACAGAATGAACGTAGCCTGTAAAATGCTTGGCAGGCTTTTGGGCTCCGTAAGTAATCCAGGAGCCATTCTGGGAGATGGAATGCAATTATAGGACTAGTTGATACCAGTTTATTTACTGAGTTTGCTTTATTCTACTCAAGATCTGATCGCGGCTGCCCAAATTTGTTTGTTGTTTATATTTCTTCATTGAATTATTTGTGCAGGTAAATTATAGCCTATTAATCATGTTTATTATGACAATGCCTAGGGATTGACCAAGAATGTACCCTGTCTGCCTGTTTTCTGGGTAGTGTGCAAAGACGAAATAATAGGCAATCCCTGGCTTCATTTATGTTTGAATTGAGTGCTTTGATTATTTGCTATTTGTCAGTAGTTGGCCGTTTAAGTTGTTTAGCATTCTTTGTTTTCCTTAGACCCAGTAACATAAGCTTTTCAAGTAAAAATTAAATGTTACAAACAAGTTGCTGGAGCTTTGGTTTTCTTGGAAGGTGGGTGGTGGGTTGGGACAGTGGAGGTTAGAAAATTCACTAAGAAGAGAGAAAGAACAGTTGGACCCCAATTTTCCCCAATAGTTGGGTTCCTTGCTAACTGGGGTGTAGGAGACCTGTATGCACTAATGACCTTGTGTTCCTTTTTCTCTCGTTGTGCTGTTTTGTTGCATGTACCTGTATAAGAATAATCCAGTATGTTGGAGTTTAAGATGCATTCTTTGATATTTTGAAGTTTAAATAAAGGGACCCAAAGCTAGTGTATCATACTCTGCTCAGCTCTCATAGTTTCAGCTATGGCACTCTGCTTTTCAGTCATCAACATCACTCCTTGGTAGTACATATTTTTCTGGAACATTCTTGGATTGCAAAAGCTGCGATTGCTGTACAAGACTGAAGATGTGCCTGTCCCAACTGATAAGATGCATGTTCCCACAGCATCTGAAGGTCTGATCAATCCACTCCTTTGTCTCTTCTCTTCCCTGCTTCCAACGCAATTTACAGCTCATCCTTTTCCTGAATTCTATGATCTGAAGTAAGCCTCCATCTTTGCATTGTGTTAGACCCTTTGCCTTCCTTGTTGTTCACCTCTCTTCCTTGTTTTCATCTTTTTCCATGCCTTGTTTTCTGTTCATGTCTCAGCACCTTTCAAGCATGGACTTAAAAATCTGTGCTCAAAACTTAGGTAAATGTTCTTTTATTTATTTTTTTCTTCAGTGGGTGATTTCATCTCATTTCCTCTTGTTCACATGAAAATTCTTGAACTGGAATCTTCCTGAATGTCAAAGGAGCCCAAACAGGTTAAGCCAAACTCATGTCTAGTGAGCTCCTTTTCACCACAGATTTTCACATAAAACTGACCACAAACATGAATATTTTCTACCAAAGGATAAAAATTTAAAACTTTTCTGCTTGAAATTTCAAACTGAATCTCCACTTTCCACCTAAACCACCACACTTCAAAATATTTTACTTCATCCTTGCAAAGTTAAACCTTAACACAGTGCTACAGTGGCAAGTGCTGTTCCTCAGACCTTCATCTTAGGGCTCACCTCTAAGCAAGACCCTCTCCTAGAGGAGAACAGAGGAAAGCTCAACTCTGTTGCAGCTTCCAAGGCATAATACTGCTTTTGGCCTCCATTTCCTTCTTAAACTCCAGTTACTGAAAATCCCAGGGTTCTGTTTAAGGAAAACAAAAAATCCCAATAGGTGTTTTCTGACCCAACTGTTATTAAGACCTTTGACAACTTCTTGCATTCAACACTAGAATTCTGCTGGGTATAGAAGTCGGATCCTTAAAGCCAGTGCTGTCTTTAGCTTTCGTTCTTCTCATCCTCTGTTTTTATTTTTCTCTGACATACAACAGACCACAGTGAAGCTTTTTCTGACAGTTTGCTCATGCTTGTTATTTATCTCTCCTCCCATGCCTTTCAGCACCCCAGTTTCACTTCCAGATAAACAGTGATCCTCAGGGAAAGGAGGGAGTTGGAGCTGAGAGAATCAGGGGGAGGATTAGTCCCAGAGGATGCCATGATCAGCTGAGTTTTCAGTTTGAAGTTCTGGAGTTGGAGGGCTGTATTCCCTGATGGACTAGAAATAACTGCAGGTATGAGACTTGACATTAATGCATTGTGGTTTAAATCCTTCTGCATTCACAAACTAGGAGTCTCTGTAGCTATATGGCACGATGAAGCGTGCACAGTGAAACAAGTGAGTGCTCTTTGTCTGGGAAGAGAGTAGAAGCATTTCAAATTATCCCTTTGAAGAGTAGTTCTTCCTGGTGCTTATTTGATTTTGTTATACACATACAAAGTATTCAAGCTGGACGTCTTTGCTAGCTCAATTACTGCAGTTTACTTACCAAGGTTCTGTTAAATGCTTTCAAGCACAAGTCCCTTCTGTACCATTAAAGAAGCTTTCCATTTCTGTGATACTGTATTAAGCTTCACACTTCCACTCCCTAGTGGACTTTGGCTTGTAACTGGATCCTAATACATCCTATTATAGAAACGAAAGTGATGGGGCAGAGCTGTGGTACAGAAGGACTTTTGGGATCTGCTGCTCTAAACTTCTAGAAGCAGTCAATTTTGTGCCACTCCTCATTTCCCAAAGTCAGATGTAAGCCTGGTTATGTTACCAGACACCACTTTTTCCGCTTGTTCTTGGTTAACATGGTGGCTGTGATAAGGAGAAACACAGCACAGTCTTCTCTAAGGAGATTCTCTGACCCAGTTACTGTGAAAGCTTTTGATCCTGCAGTCTTGAGTAATACCACAGGCAGCCAAGTGCATGGCGAGCTGTAGTTGTGAGGGAATATTTTTATTGACAGTAGGAGGAAAGAGGAAATCCAAATTCTACTGTGAAGTCTGTGGCACAAAGCCCTCCCATAACACTTGTAGCCAGTTCTCCCCCATGTGAAGAGGAATGAAGTTATAGCCCCTGCTGCTCAACAAATCTCTGTTGGAGCTCCCCTAGTGACCCAGGACCCAGTTTTTCATGGACTGGTGTCTTGGAGCAGTAGCTGTTTGTAAATATGCCGCTACACACGTGTTTACTCACAATCTTCCCTAAGGCATATCTGCATATCCCACAGGTGCTTCATGTCTTAGGTTAAAAAAAAAATCGTATGGAAATTTATGCAGGTAAAGACACTAGTCACTGTGCTGTGTTTAAAAAAAAATCCATTGAGGAGAACTGGGCTGCAGTATGATTTTAATGACTAACCACAATGGAGGGAAACCAACAGACACAGTACAGGTGAATTGCTTAGTCTGTGATTCTTAAAATAAAGTTTGTGGGCCCTAAACATTTCCTGAAGTGTGGGCTGCCTCCTGTTTGAGAAGCTGCCTTACAGATGCCTCCTCTTCTATTCAGAACCAGGGGCGATGTGTTTCTTCTCCTTGGTAATATAATAATACCCCCGTGACAGCTCCAGTAATCACCTGCACAGAGGAGTCATATGCTGAGGGTATTTTGTGTATTGTTAACATCTCTAAATGTGATTTAGCAGCTGGAAACAAGGAGGAGAAACTGGAGCCACAAGACCATCAGATCTACATTGCCTGTGTTTAACATCTGTGAGCTCAGAAATGGAGGAAAGAAAGATAATCAGAAATTCTTGCTGCTGAAAATTGGCCACAAGACAACTGAGGGACTGTGGTAGGACTAGTTGGATGAAGCTGCCCTTTTCTGCATGCAACTGAATCCTACGTGCCTGTGCAGAGGCATCCCCCATGGCACCAGATAAATAAAAAAATAAGTAAACAGGATAATCTCTACTTGGAAGGAAAACTACGTTCTGTTTATAATGCACACTAGGTGCATTTGTCATGTAAATTAGAAGGGCTGTGGCTAGTAGGTCGAGAGAGGTTCTTCTCTCTCTCTCCTCTGCCCTGGTGAGGCCACATCTGGAATATTGTGTCCAGTTCTAGGCCCGTCAGTTCAAGAAGGACAGGGAACTGCTGGACAGAGTCCAGCACAGAGCCACAAAGATGATGGAGTGGAACATTTCCCTTATGAGAAAAGGCTGAGGGAGCGGAGTCTCTTTAGTTTGGAGGAAACTGAGGGGTGACCCCATTAATGCTTACAAATATGTAAAGGGTGACTGCCAAAAGAACGGAACCAGGCTCTTCTCAGGGATGTCTAATGACAGGACAAGGGGCAACAGGTGCAAGCTGGAGCATAGGAGGTTCCACAAAAACATGAGGAAAAATTTCTTTACTGTGAGGGTGCCAGAGCCCTGGCACAGGCTGCCCAGGGAGGTTGTGGAGTCTTCTTCTCTGGAGACTTTCAAAACCCACCTGGACGCATTCCTGTGTGGCTGTCCTGGGTGATCCTGCTCTGGCAGGGAGGTTGGACTAGATGATCTTTCAAGGTCACTTCCAATTGCTGATATTCTGTGATTCTGTGAAATTCCGCTGAAACAACCCCTGAGGCAAAGAGACTCTTAAGTGAACAACAAACTCTGGACTACACTTCAGACAATATAAGGCAGACCATAGTGTCCCTTTCAGGGAGGTCCAGGGACAAAATAGAAATCTTCCCTGAAAAGTCCAGACAAAAAGTCCAGTTTAACCAGAAAATCATCCACTGTATCAGGAGACAAGGAGAAAAGGTGAGATTCTTAATATGGAACTCAGCTCATCTTAATAATTTCCTCTGTTGCATGTATCCTCCTATAAAAATGGAAGTCTACTGGGTGGAGAATGTTTCAAGAGAGCCTCCTCTTTAAATCACTGATAGCAGTACTCTGACCTCTGAGACCTTCCTACCTGCACTACATATGCCCCACCACAGCGTTATCAATATGCCTTCAAGAGGGAGGAACAACTACCCCCCCTGCTTGGTGTGACCCCTGCCCCTGTGTGGTGTGACCAGCACAAAGAAGTACCACTTTGGAAAGTGCAGTCCTCAACTGCAAACAAGTCTTAACACACAGCAAGCTGTACAGCAGGGCTTGGAAGCCTGCAGCACCGTTCAACACTAGGCTGAACCAGCATTTGGGATCTTCGTACCTGAATGGCAAAAATGTCAGTCATACAGTGGCAAGCTGCTGATACAGTGCAAACTCACACCGATAATCAGAGCGTGTTGATGGGGGAAATGTTTCTGCAGGCTTCACACTGGAAAGTGAGAGCCTGCACATGTTCTTTTAATGTTAGAACATTTAGTGTCCTGTTTTCTCACAACTGGCATAAGGCAGGCATGCACAAGAGACGTGGCACCCTGTGCCAGTGGGTGGTTCAGATGACATTTACACAACTGCATTTGCTGGTACTGTATGGATATGGTACTGAGAGGCTTGCAAGTACACATCTTGAAACACTGCAATATTATACCTGCTCTCTATTAACACAGCATTCTGGAAATCCTAAATCTGAGGGTCAGGGAGACAGCTTTTGTTTTTACTGGTGTAGCAACATGAAGCCATTTGTGATGGTGGGAAATCCCTGCCTTAGCTATGCTGGGGCTTCATGGCATTGCATCAGTAGAATAAGCAGGCACTAATGGAGTACTAACCTGTGGCAGCCATACTACAGGTTACTCAGACAGAGGCAAAATTTCATTTGTTCATCCTTCCTTTAAATTATGCTCCCCACCCCTGCCGCCAATTTCCAACCTTGGTATTCCTGTCAGCTCTTTCATCTGCCTGAAGTTCTTGGATTTTGCAACATGTTGTTGACTATGAACCCTCACAGAAAGGCACAAATTCACCTCTGACATGAGGGTTTTCTCTCTGTAGTGGTAAGGAAGGCAAGTGGCAGTGACAATGAACAGGATTCCCAGGCAAGTCATGAGCAGGGCTGGGACAAAGCAGGTCCACGTGAGGTCAGGCGCCCAAATCCTCCCCTCCCAGCCAGGGGACCATCAGTAAGGAGGCCATTTAGCCAATACATATTTTCCTCTTTAGTACATAATGGTAACCTGAATAAAAGGTTTGAATTACAAAGCAGGCTCACCCAGCACATTCTCTGAGCAATGACTGCCATTTATGTCAAGAAAATAAAGAGGGAGAGAGCAAGCTGGCGCACATGGGCACAAGTGACTGAGAGTGAGGCAGAGCAGCGATTGAGGCAGTAAGCTGGAAGTGAGAGGCTTACCCTACCGAAACGAAATTAAAGAAAGCCACAATGACAAAGGAAATTTGATTAAAAAAAAAAAAAGTAGATTGTTATTATTGGAAAGTCGAGTGCTTTGTTCCAGCAACAAAGCATTATCGTTCACAAAAGCCTAATAACAATTGCTTCTCTTCGCCTTTCCTGAGGCTTCTCGCCTGCCTTGCTGTTCCCTGCAGTGAGACAGTGAGCCAGGGACAGTGGAGGGGTGAGGGGCTGTGGGGTGGGAAAGCCATGGGGCTGAGGCAGCCAGCATTCCTCTGTAACTCACCAAGGTCCTCCTTCTTCCTCACCTGCTGCCTCTTATATCTCTTGCTCATCCTCTTTGCCTTTCCCTGCTCCACTGGTGCCCTCCTCTCCTTCTCTGTCCCTCTCTCTAGCCTTCCTTCCCTCCTATTCCCTCTCCTCCTGCCTCACCCTAGTTTTTCCTTTCTCTGCCCTCTCTACCTCCTCTTCCTTTTCCTCTTCCCCTGTCACTCAGCTGTGCCTCTTCTTTCCCCACTCCCCTCTCCTCCTCTCTCTCACTGGCTGCGCCGTGTCACTAATGTGCAGTAATGGTACGGCTGGAAAGTCATTTGCACTCCCCTTCTCTTTATTTTTTTTCCTGCAGTATTATTAAAACTGCTCCATCACTGGCTATAATGGGAGCGTCTGTATTTTCTCCCTCGCCCGTATCCCTGACATGACATAATGCCTGCCCTCACCAAGATGCTATAACACTGAGGTAATTGAAACATAACTCACCGTAAATTACAGGCCGCTGTTCCAGGCAGGGCCCCGGCCATGCTTCCTGGAGCTCATTCCAACTGGAAGCTAAACATTGTTTTAAAAGGGATGCTTAAGCAAAACAAAGCCATTTAAAGAGCAACACAAACATGGAGAGGGAGAGGAGCATGGGGCTTGGGCTCTCCTGGAGATGTGGGCTCCTACCTGCGTGGCAGGTGGTGGGACTGAGTAGTCAACGGGCACTTACGGTGACTTTTCTGTGGTCTGTACATGCATAGCCGGGGGGGACCAGGGCTGAGGTGGCCTTACAGAAGCAGATGTCAGCATCAAATAGGCATCTCTGGTAGCAGAGAGGCTGAGGACAGAGTGGGCCATGTAAACAACTTCCGAGCTAAAAAAATGCAGTTGGCAGGTCAGAGGTCCAATGGTTTGATGGGATGCTCACAGAGTTGACGTGCCCTATCCATCCCTGCAGGATGTGAGTTCTTGCTGAAAGTGATGAGACTGCAGACTCCAAAAGGCCCAAATCAATGTGGGCTGCAGAGTCCTAAATACTACGAAGTATTTATACCCCTTCCTTCTCGTTCATAAAACTAGCAACAGATACCTAAATACAGTGCTGAATATTTGCTGACCCTGAGACTTGAAAGACCTTGGGCTCTTGAAAGTTCATGGTTTTAGTCCCCAGTGTCCCACTCACCTGCTGAACTCTGGTAAATCACTTCACTATCTTCTCTGCCTCAGTTTCCCCTTCTGTAACACAGGTAACCAAACACCAGCTCACTTTGTCAAGCAACCAGTGACATATCAAAAGTATATGAGGGCGAGGCAGGGGCAATTTCCCCACTGCTGATTACAGGAGCATGAGCTGCTGGGATCCATCGTTTTGCAGTCAGAAGACAAGCCCAGAAATCAGGACCCCTGGGTTTTGCCTCTTGCTTTGGCTAGTTCTGCACCTGCCAGCAAACCCCTCTGGCATCCTGTGGCTCAGCTACTCCCTGTCCCATAGCACCGCCCAGAGGACTGACTATTTTGTGGTTTGATCCGTCTTACTTTGAATTCTGGGAAATCTTGAGCAAAACGCACAAAATCCAAAATGTGCAGTGATTTTTCTTTAGTAATGGAAGTGTTTGGAAACTTTGAGAAGGTCAGGATTAGACAGAACAACTTGTCTTTCACAAGCACAAATTGGGGTCTGTCCAGGGCCTTTCCATTTATTGTCAGTGGACACCATGGCCCCAGTTTGTGCCTTGGTGTCATGTGGCTGGTGTTATGGGAATAACAGGATCTCATGAGAAACAGCCCTCGATGCAGTGCTTCCCAAAATATAATGTACTTTATTTTAGGGAATGAGATTTACTATTTGTCTGGGATGAAATGGCAAAAATTCAGGGAACTATAACACTGTGACTGCTCTGGTTTTCTCTAGAGACATTCAACAGTCAAAACCACTACAGTGAGCAACCTTAGCAACTCCTGTAAACTGCCCTGGAAGAGCCTGCAGACCCCGTTTAAGGGTTGGCTTTCTGGCAGCCAGAGAAAAGCCCTCTCAGTGGGATGCCATGTGGTGGGTGGGTCCACAGGGTTGCACAGTCTGAGTGATGCATGGGCTTACAACTGATTACTGAAGAGCCACGGGTCACGGGAGACACAGATGCACAAATGAAGCCTTGATAGCAGCTGCTTTGCAGCATTAGGTGATGCATGTCTGGAACAGGGGCCACAAGGCTGCTCTGTGGGTGGCCCTTGCTCCTGCCCATTGGCTCCTGCCCTTCTGGACTTCAGACCTACATGGAAGAAGGAGAAGCTTAGTTGCAGTGCAGGACAATTAAATATTGAGTGGAGAGTTGTGCAAGGGGCCAGGCCCTCTGTTTTCTGCTATGTCATGGGTCAGCACCTGGGTTTAGTCAATGCAGCATCCCACATTGCCCTTGCCTGAGCAGCCGCAGCAGCAGCGTGAAGGTGCCCTAGGTGTGTGCTCTCCCACCCCTTGCTTTCCCTGGTGCCTGGTTGGAGTTGATTGCTTTCTGTGAGGCCTGCCACATGTCCCTTGAAAGTGTTTCCATCAACCCTCTTACGGTAGCTAAGGTTTCAGCAATCTCACTCCTTTCCTTGACATTATTAGTTTATCTTTGTCCACTGGCAAAGTTCCCGAGCAATTCAACAATAACAGTTGTTTCTTTGTGGCTGAAAAAGTCATCTCTAGCACTGGCTGTTATTGATCATCTTGCAGGAACTGGACATTTTCTTTTCCTTTCCCATTTTTAAAAATACATATTTTGGGTGAGTTTCAGTCAATTTTTAGTGTTCATGAAAGCAAAAGACTGATGGTGTTGACTAGAGCTAAGCTTAGTTCCAATGGTTTCCCCTATGCAGACATCTCTGCTAATGCACCACGATACCAGTAACTTCTGGCCCTCCCAGCCTGGGGCTCCTGTCATCAGCTCTGCCAGTGTCCCCTCCTGCCTTGCAGTTCTGCCGGACTCCTCAAGCCCAGGGCTCCTCACATCAAACTCTCACTACTGCCCTGTGCAGCGCCGAGCTGCAGGCTCTCAGTTAGTTGGAGGCATTGGACTGGAGTAGTTGCTGTGCCCCAGCTGACAGTGGGAGATGCTGCCAGACTTGCCAGAGCAGAGTGGAACCTGCCCAGAGTGACAGGTCATCAGCCAGTCTTTGTCTTAAGCTGTCAACCAGTCTTTTCCAGCCTCCTGTGCCTGCAGCCCAGGTGCTCGGGGTGGGGGGGCAGACAAAAAAAAAAAAAGGCGCACTGTTAATCATCTCATCACTCTGTCTTTTGCCTCTGTCATTCTGTTCCTCTCTGAGGGTGGTCAGTGAGAAGCAAACTGTGTCTAGGATGCTTCTTATCATTTTTCCTCACCATAGGGACAAATGTAGGTGCAATCTCTCCAAGGACAGGGAGTGGCAGAGCCAAATGACCCACTTCTGGTAAATATGTTTGTACTTCAGCATCCTCATCAACCCTTTAGAAATCAAGTGCTCGCCCCACTAGGCAAGTACTGAATTGTAACTCCCATTTCAAATCACCATTTCTCAATGAAATAAGAAAAAAGTCTTAACATACAATTTCATTTTCAGGGTACCAATCCTTTTTTTTAAAAATAATAAAATCTGAACATATGTTGTGGCCTGTTTAGTGGAGGGAAAAAAATGTATTTGAGACTAAAACTAAAACTGAATTTTTGATTTTGAAGTATTGATTCAAAATAGAGGGGAGGAATTAATTTTGAATCAATTCAGAATTTCTGGTGAGAACATACCCATTTTCCCTTTGTATTGTTTCTCCTTTTCTCTCTCCCCCTACTGTAGTCTATCAGGTAAATTATGTAAGGAAAAATAACACCAAGCAAGGACACACATCAGTGATGCCAGGCTTTTCATTAAAATGTTTTAAGTTGGGGCAATGACTCCATTCATCTTCCATCCTTCATGGGAAAGTGTAGCAGACGTGCCTCTCCTGTACTGAACCTGAGAACAAAATGGCTGTTGTCTTAGCAAACCAACTGAAATCCTAAATAGTTAGAGTGAAGAGGGGTCTTCTTTTGGTAGTTGCATAGGCAGACAGACGTGTGCAGTACTACTGGTGTCTGCTCTCTGCTGTGCGAGGAGCTTTGCCACCCGTATCCAACTTGAAGGCTCTGTAGGGACTGAGCTCCTGGCTGTGGGCTCCCCCGAGACCCCAACCTGCCATGGGGCCCTGGAGCCCCTTGCATTTGTCCTGGTTTGAGAGCACCAGGGTGAAAGTCCTCTAGGGCTCCTGGCACGAAGTGCAATCACAGGGAGAGGGGTGGCAGCTGTGCCTGTGGGGAGCAGAGGATGGCTCAGGTGACCCACATGGACCAGTCATGGTGTTCCTTCCCATGGGGTCGGTACATAAGGGCCCCTAAGATGGTCTCTGGAACCTTTAGTGTTGCTGTGGTGGTGAGATTGGTGTGAGCTCTCCCTCAGCTCTCCCTCAGCTCTCCCTCAGCTCTCCCTGTGCTGCTGGTGTTCCTGCCTCTTGTTTTCATGCTGCAGAAGAGCAGTGCCTGATGGGATGTGTTGTTCTCACGAGGTGAGAGCAGCACAGCTCCTTTTTTGGGCTGTAAAATGTTTTTATTGTTTTCTCTTTTTTTTGAACTGCCATTGGGATTCTGGACTCACATGCTCCTGTGTGCTGCTGGGCCCAGTCTGCGACTTTTTTTTCTGCTTAGGACCTTATTGTTATCTGAAAGGTGTGGGTCCTATATTAACGTATTCTCGTGTATCTTTGAGCATATTTGTATGCTCGTATATATCTATATATAGTTTGATATTTTTATTGCTGTTGTTAGTATTTTTCTCCTTTTTTTATTAACTGGTTCAATTTTTTTTCAACCTTAAATTCTCTCTCACTGGTTCCCCTGCTATGCTCCCATGGGGAGGTGCTGGGAGAATCACAGAGAGCATCTGTCAGAGTTCTGTGGCTGGCCCAGCCTTCAACTTTGACGCATTTAATTGTTTTGCTTTCCTGAGCTTGTTTTCACCCTGGATCCTGTTTTTCCTGGATCCCTCAAGAGAACTCTGGTCCGCTCGGTTGGTTGGAAATGGCTAAAGCTTTGGAAGACAGCTATGGAGGTAGAGAGAGTGTTGTTGGGTTCAATTTGTGATGAGTGTTGAAAATTTCTCCTTTAGTTTAATGGCCATTCATTATTAGGGTGAGATGCTTGTATGGGGACCTGTGGGAGATCTCAGAGGTGTCCCTGGGGACTGTGAAAGTGATGGCAATTGCCTTCATCTGTACTGTGTTTTATTAGATAATGGTGAGGACTGCAAGAGCTGAAGAGAGGAGAGGGAGTAAGGCCAAGTGAGAGAATGTGGGAACAAATTGTATGCTGGAAAATGAAGGGGTGAGGAGTTTGCTCATATGACCAGGGATATAGAAGAGTGAATGATTAAAGGAAATGGAGGGGAAAGAATAATGATCACACTGGCTTAGTCTGTGTGTAGCACAAGGGAATAGAAGGGGATGTGTGTAGGGACAAGTCTGTGGTCACTGACTCTGTCAGGAGGAGGGAAGGGTCTGCAGCTGACAGAAGACATGTGTGCTGGTGAGGTAGTTCCCTGTCCTGGAGTCCAGGAAGGCTATAGCATTTAAGCTTATGCTGATGACACATCTTTCCACTTGGGCAAATGGACGAATTCCTTCTCTAAATCACTCCAACGTGGTTTTAATAGCAGGCAGAGGTGGCTTTTGGATAATAAATGGGTACTAAACCCTAAAGAGACACAGGCTGTGTCATACGGAACAGATGGTAAATTAAAAAGAATGGAAGCCTGTGTCTTCGCTTAGCTCTGCTCCAAGCTGGGGAGCTCTTCCTCTTGTTATGCTAAGTATTTAGTATTTACACTGCAAGGTTACTTACTTGCCTACTCTGACTTCGAAGATTGCAATTATGTATAATAGCAGTGAGATCACACTGATTAGAGAGGTGGCAGAAATGGCGAGGCTGGATGATGGTGATGATAATCATCATTCTTATTAGCGATCATCAATAATTAATAATTGCATTGTTTAGTCTTCATCAGTGGCAGTAAAGACACCCAGACATGCCAAAAGTTATAAAAATCGGCTTGCTTTGTTTTGTTTGCTGACACAGGAAGTCTTCCTTTAAATTTGCTTTTTACTCAGGGTTGGCAGGGCCCTGGGAACCTGTTCACTTTCCAGAGGGTATTTAAGCCAGTTCTTAGTGCCCTTTGGCTTTGATGGAGTGGAAACATATGTTAAGAGCTAAGCACATAAGCATGATGCAGAGCAGTGACTGAAGCAAGTTTGCCTTTGAAGTCATGGGAGCACCAGGGCCAGAAAATGTATTAATAAACAGTGACAGACCAGAAGCTGAGAAGCAATAGAAACTCACTGTGAGCACCATGGGGCGTATTGTGGTCCCCTGAAAGTGGTTCATGTGGTCCAGATCCAGCTATCACTGCCTGCTTTTCCCTGCCTTCTCCCCTCTGGCAGAGCAAGGCTGACCCCTTAGGTGTCCCAAGCTGAGGTGCTGCAGGAGAGGAGTGGGAGGGTCAGCAGAGACATCCACCCCCTCACCCTGCCAAGCTGGGATGTGCCTCCTGATGGCAGTCTGTACCTCTGCAGGGGGGCAGCAAACAAGCTGTTGGACGTGCTATAGCTTTCACAGAGTTACTGCAAAGACTGTAACGTGATTGTCACAGTGTCAGTGAGAACGAGTGCATATTCATCAGTGAAATGTGTGTCAGGGTGATGCTTGGGCTATTTCACGGCCCTGTGAACTGGGATAACTGGGATTTTGTGATAAAATCTAGCAAGGGATCTTGGTAAGAAAGCATGGAAATGCATGAGCCTGAGAAATCATTGCTTTAAACACAAAAGCAGCCCGTTAAGGCAATGCTGTTAGTACTTCTCTGTCTGATATACATGAGAGGGAGCAAATCCTAAAAGCAGCTGAAGCCATAAAGGCAATCACTTACCAAGGCCATAAAATATTGATCTTCCCCCATCTGAGCCCTGTCAGGCTGGCATACTGGAAGTTGTTTGTACCTTTTAAACAGGTATATGATGAAGAAAGAGTGAAGATGGCACTATTAACCTAGGATGTTGCTTGGAAGATCTAAGCAAAAAAAAAATCCTTCATCTTCTGGGACCCAAGTTCTGTTACAGCCTTGCTGGAGAGGAGCTTTAAAACTGAGTACTCCTGGCTCTGCTGAGCTCTCAGAGAGGGAGGAAAAGGAGGAAGATAAGTGCATTTATATTGTGATTGCAGCTCCACATAAAAGGCATTTTAGACCCTAACTTCCCTATTGTGTAGGCTCCTAATCTGCACTAATTCAGGGCAATATTCTTGAATTTTCTCACCTAATGGCAGGTACATAAACCCACATACAGTTTAACTATCAGAGAAGACTGAATACTAGGAGGAGGAACTGGAAAAAATCACTTAGGATGAATGTCTCTTTTAAGAAGTATTTTTAATTCTCATCCCCCTCAATTTATGCACTTTTAAACTTTGGTGATTGTGTAATATGTATTTTTTTTAAAATAATATTCATAAAGCAAAATGTCCTTTAACAGTTTGGAAGGGGGTGGAAATCCCAGCAGGTGATGGGATCCCTGATGCTTAAGCCAATTATTACATTCTGTTATTAATGATGAAGATTTTAGTCACTGGTAGTGGCCAACTAAGAGAACTTTAGCGTATTCAGCACTATAAAAATGTGGAAAGCATGTGTTCCCTTCCCCTATAAGCTCATCATCCAAAGAGACAGGACATTCGTAGTGTGAAATGAATCAGTCACACCCACTATGCTCAAGTGGGAGATCCAAGCACACATGCAGGAAGCTGAGCATCCAACATGAGTGCAGTCCTATAGGATGATTGATGAAACTGGAATATAATTACATGCTTGTTTGTTACGTCACCACAATCACCAGTATACAAAAAGACCCCACCACGAGACAACAAACAAAAAAACCCACAAAATGCAAAACCCAGGCTTTTAAACAGCAAAAAACATCCTAGGAAAAACTCAATGGGTGGAAAAGAGTGACAACAAACAGGAAAAGAAATATTAAACAGCTTGAAAGTAAGAACATTTGTTTTTTTTCTGTGGGCTTATATTAGGGGGAGGTTGATAGCAACTCGGCTACACAAAATTAGTTTGATTTTTTTTTCCAGTGTTTACACTCATCATTTTCCACAATTTAGATTTACCAGTTTTCATGAAGTCAATTCAAGCAAAACAACACTTTCTCACAAAGGAAAAATTTCAGTAAGTTTTCTACTAGTTGGAAATCATGGGCTCAACAGTGAAAATGAATTCAATGAATAGATGATGGGGTCCAAAGAAAAGAGAGAACAAAAATGTAAAAAAGTAAAATGGAATCAAGACCTGTGGAGAAGCACGCACCAACTCCGAGATCGTGGACGATGGAATTCTCTTTATTGCAAGCAGGCACACCTATTAGCAAGAGGTACTATTTGTGGGTTACAAACATGAGACCAGACTATACAGGCAGGGTTATTAGCTCATGTATTCCTTCAATCACTCTCATCACACAGGGAGAACAGACTTTCCCAGGTCTGTTTTGATCATACTCTCCTGTTCAGGCCCATGCACATCTGATGTACAAGAAGAGTCTTATCTGTTCATTCTCATGGACAAACTCCGGACCTGAGCTATACTCAGCTGGTCAGGGTCTCTTTTCATTATTAGCAAGCAAGAATTATGTACTTGCTTAGAAAAGAGCTCAAGGACGAAAGTCTTAATTCTGCAATGCAGTGCTGCCAGCACGGCTAGCTGTAAAATGTAGGGTGTCCACAAAGACCAAAACTGGAGAACTAAAAATAAAAAGTTAGAGTCTTCAACTTTGATTTTTCCACAACTCCTGACTAATTTGGTAAACTTTCCTACCGGCTTTGACATTTAGGTCTTCAGCAAGGTACCCTTTGCTTATATTGAAGTAGCCAGCAGCTAGCATTCACTGTCTCAGAAGGGCAGACTAATACAGAAGTACCTGACCATGGTTTTCAATCCTGTTAGTGAACCTCTCAAAATTGTAGTAGTAGTACAGATCTCTTCATCATCAACGTAGTTTTGGAGATACTGAAGTGAATTTTTTTTACCTTTTATGTTTCCCTTTGACATAGCAAATACACCATTTGCAGGGCTGAGTAGGTTGAAAACCACTGCATTAGATAACTGTGCTTGAAAGGTACCTTTTGAGGCCAGTTCTGCACAGGAGTGACAACTTCCAGCTTTACCAGTATACTCATTGCCTGTGCCAGGGCCTGTTTCTAGAGACAGGCTGCTGTGTTGGTCGAGTGAGATGTTAGTCAGAACTAGGGAGAGTGTTAGCATCAGCTGAGAAGGTTAAAAAGGCAATTCCTTTAATGATTAGAAGTATTTTGGGGTTGTAACAGCACTCAAGCTTTTCTGAACTTTTCTAACATGTTTTTTTCCCTTGAGGCTGTTAAAAATATATCTCTCCTTTTAAGATTATGACAGAGGTGTACAGATAGGTCTGTGAAGATTTTCTTTTTCCAAATTTTTCGATGTCATTTCAAATTCCAGAAAATAAGTGTGGAAAACAGCCTGATGACAGCTTTGTGACATCCACCCCTTTGCTTCAATGTGCCTTTAGTCCAACAGGAAAATGAAACATTCAGTTAAGGAAGACCAAGAAAATTAAAATGTGTGATCACCCTTTTCCCTCAACCCTCTTATCAACCACCTGCATCTATGATTTGTGTACTGACTGGGATGTTGTCAACTTTTCTTTGTGTAGGTCTTAATCTCAGACTGCTTCATTCTCCCCTGCTGCACATGCGCACCTGTTAGCCAGGCTGCTGGGTGGAGAGGATGGGAATGCTGGCAGAGTGAGACATGAGAAGGAAAATGCCATCGCATGAAGCTGCAGGAGGGTATGAGGCCATTTGAGGAGATAAGTGCTTGGTGTAGCACTCACTCACCTGTGCCACAAACCTACCCGAGCCCTTGGATGGGCCTGTTGCTTTGAGGTGGTGAAGAGGTCATGGTCCTGCACCCTGGAGAAGGCTTTGGGCATTGCTGTGGGTGAAATGTGAGGTAAAAGTCAGTTGAATTAGATCTGGATGTTACAGGTGAAATTTTATCTTAGAAACTCCATCTCTTCTCCTACCTGTTTCCTGCAGAGCATTGAAATTCAGACACCAGGCCCATTAAAATAACTATGAGTGCCTGTTACATTACAAGCAGCCTTGATTAGTGACAATGATATTTTCGCATCAGCAGCAGCAAGTTCAAGGCAACTGCTGTTCACGTTAAAGCGAACACAGCTTTGCAGCAGTGTTTGGGAGCATAGAAAGCATGCTGCCATCTGTGCTTAATTAGATTTGTGTGAAGTCTTGCTCCTCAAGTCGGTTTAGAGAGTCCAGTACTACTGATTCCATAAAAGTTCCATAAATCTGACTGCCATTACTGTTATGAAATTTCACTAGCTCTTTCACTGTGGCAGCTTCAGATATCCCTTCCTGGGTGCTGGTACTGGAATATACAAGGATATTTCAGTGATTTTTACACAAGGTATGCATCAGAGGGCCATCTTTAGGCCTGTGTTAGAGTGACTGCAAGGCAATTGGAGTAGACAAACCTAGCTACTCAGCACATGAGGAATAACAGAAACTAGTCTTGGCCAAAATAAAGGGGGATTTTTCTGTCTGAAAGACAGCAGAGGTGCCCTGGCTTTGCTGACTTGCATGACATGCCCCAGCTGCATTGATCTGGAGAGCTGACTGCCCTACGCTTTGAGTGGTAATCTACTAGATTTCTGTACAAATGGCTGCTGCGGCTGTGATACACAACTCCTACACATGCAGCTGGCGTGTGCAGATTGGACTACATATGCACCACTGTGTGGTCCATGGGACCTGTTGCTTTTTCATCTGCCAATGTTTCATCTACCAGCGTGTCTGGTCATGGGCCATCCTGATCGGTCAGCGACTCTCCTGCAAAGGAGATGAGAACTGTGTAGTAGTATTGTGGAATTCCTTTTTTATTTTTGGCTGGTTCATGAAGACTGGTAAAAAGGAAACCTGGCCGTCTTAAGATACTTTATGTTGCTCTGGCCACACCAGATCCATTCAGCAGCAGTGAGTTAGATATAGTGTCTTGAACTCCAGTGCCAACTGCAGTGCACAATGTCCATTGTCATCTGCTCGTGTTTGTTCTTGCACATGCAGTGACTGTACAGATTTATAACAAGAACTACTGGGGTGGGGTTTGAACTCTACTTCTGGTTTGAGGGCTTTGTTGATGATCCTGAATGCCTTCTGAAGCCTTTCCTCATAAACTTAGCAGCGAAATACCTCCGCATTTTTCATATGTCTGTTGCAAAACAAGCATTCTCAGTTCTAAAGCTTTTCCTCACAAACTTATCAGCTAAATACCTCCAAATTTTTCATATGTCTCTTGCAAGCCAAACAGTCTCAGTTCAGGGAATTTTAATGAATTTGATTTATTTCCAATTAACTTAAACTTTTATTTACTGATTTTGGAGTTGGAAAACAAAGGCTTAGATAATTAAACACTCAGGGAAGCCTACTTCCACCCCATTCCCCAGGCCTATCTTCAGTCCAACATCTCTTCCCCACCAGCCCTCTCTCCCTCTGTTTTCACTGGCTTTTACACTCAGTCCAGGCCAGTCACTTGAGTGGGGTGGTGGACAGTGTAGAAGGTCACTTCCTTGCTGTTATTCCTGTTGTTCTGTTTTTTATTCTTCTCTTGCCCTTTTCTTCTCACTAATACTCTGCTCCAGCCTGGGTAACCTGTGGGCTGTGGTCTCTTTGGGGATGTCTCTACCCCGGTGTGGGTCAGCTATTGCCACAGTCCTTTCTGAGATGTCTCTGTTCCAATGTGAGGTCCTCCACAGTTGCCCCCCAAGGTTCCCCACAGCATGAAGTCCTCCCTCCAAGAGCAATTCTCAGCCCTGTTACTTTCCATATGCCTCCTCCTGTATCTGCTGCCGTGTCCCTTCCTGTGCCCCGCTTTGCGTGCCTTCACATCTTCTGTGTCTCCTCTTGTTTCATCTCGTGTGTCCCCCAGGGCCCCCTGGCCCAGTGGTGCCACCCTCCCTTAGCACTGTTGGAGCAGCAGTGTCAGGGTCTCTCTGACTGGCCATGGTGTTGGGATGCAGTGGGTTGGTGTCACCTATTATGGAGCTAGAACAGAAAAACTGGCACAAGCACGGGGCAGCCCCTGAGCTTTCCCACACAGGGAACACTTTCCCTCCTCCACCATTACCAAAATCCTGACAGTGATACCCAAGACAATGACTTTTTACAGGGATCGGAGAAGTCACTCAGGTGACTTCATTGGGCAGGGATTTGGGAGAAGAAATCTCATGTGGTGCAAGGTTTAAGGTGCTCTCCCAAGAGTTGCCAAGGGCCAGAACAAGGGATGCTATGCCTTGTGCATCAGAGGGATTGCCACTGATTTCGGCACAGGAATGCTGGTGAGAGGGAGTCACAGGCAAACTTCTGATAGATGTGTCCCCTACCTCCTCGAGGAACCTTTTTTTTTTTTTTTTTAACTCTAGCTGTGTGCATCCTGACCTTCCTGCATGTGGGAGTATTCAGAGAGAGATCAGAGGGCATTTCCACCTTGTAAAATGTCTCATCCATTTTCTTCCCCAAAAGAAGTCAGAGTTGCCAAGTTTGATACAGGAGGAGTCAAATGGGAAGTGTGTTGGATAGGAAGTCACCACAAGCCCAGGTCTTCCAGCTCTGCTGATTGTTTGCTGGATCCAATACCTCAACTTCAAAATGCCTTTTTTTTCTCCTTCTCCTTAAGCACCCCAGACTGTGTGAGTTGTGGTGTGTCTAGTCTAGAACCTGTGCAGAACAAGGTCCGTCTCTCATCATGTCTGTGACACCCGGCACAACAGGACCTCCTCCGTGCTGAAGCCTTGAGGCATGACAGTAACACAAATAGTAAATAATAATACCATTAGCAAGAGAACATACATATTTATATGAAAATGTACTGATGCAAAACACTGTTGATTGACAGCAGTGCTCAGCACACACAGAGTGATGGGATTATATTGTATCTGTGGCCATAGATTTATACACAAAGTATAATGCATAAATTAAAGCAGAGATAATCTTTGCCAGCAGCACCAGCATCCTCACTCATTGCCCTGCCAGGGTGTCACACCAGTAGCTTCTCATCAACACATGGCCCCAGAACCACCTGGCCTGAGTGAGGGACAGATATTAGGAGAGTCAGGACAAAAGCTTTTCTCTCCTATGCATCTGACTTGACCATGCAACCTCTGGGACTGACCCACTGATGCATTACCTAAGCATATATGACAGCTCAGTAGGGAACAGCCCTTCCTCTCCCCTCTTTTCTTTTCCTCTCCTCTGTCCTCAATCTGTGCAGCTGGTCAGACAAAGGTGTCAATGTTTTGTTCTAGACTCGCAATGTGTTCTCCTGTGTGAACTAACATTGTGTGGGGGCCTGTTTCCCATTCATTTAAACTCCCTTGCGCTAACTGTGTATCCTCAGCTAAGGGACTGGGCACTGGTGGAGATGAAGCCCTAAAGAACATGCACCAGCATCCGGCTGTGCTGACAGATCTTCCTCGCTGGTGGTAGCATCTCCCTGAGTCATTGGCATGGAGCGTGCTTCGAGCAGCTCCGCATAAACACCGCCTTCAGACAGTGAAGGGAAATATTTTAGCTCACCCACATCTCATAAATGCGAATACAGATCTCTCGATGGCAGCGGCAGAACTGTCATCACCATTGATAAATAGACAGGGTGTCGTTTATTCTTCCCTTACTTCTTCCCTCTAGCTGTCTTCTGTGTAGCGTGGGGGCATGTCAGGTAAATCTGTGCCTTTTCCCCTTCTCTGGGAAGTGTATGTATGTGGTGGGAGAGGCAGTCCGCCCATGCACAGACATCTCTGTGGCTCCTGTTGGCTTCTACGGGAGCACATAGGCAGGGAAGCGATCGGGTCCCAGATGCTCAAGAGAAAACGGCAGAGTAATTCTCCTCTGCTTCTTCCATGTGCTTCAAAAAGACATTAGGAGAGAGAGAAACGCATAACTGAAAGGTGCTGAATAATTTGGGGAAATGGGGTCACGCCCACCCACCCATTTGTAGAACTTAGAGATCTGTATAAAGATGCAAATGAATACATCTGTTGTGTCATTAAATGCAACTGCAGCAACCTAGATGAAAGGGAAAAGGAGTGAGGGAGAAGTGCTGACTGGTAACAGCACCACAAAGTTGTTTTCTATGATGAGGATCTGCCAAGTGCAAACTCCTAGGCTAGTACTCTGGGTCTCAGTTCAGCACCCACTTATTCTCTCACTCCCTGCTGCTTCTCGTAGTCTTACGCCCTGACATCAACCAGAGGCCCTTGTGAACTTCCTATGGAGGCTGTGGGATCTGATGGATGTGGAGCCGGTGGTTTAATCCCCTCCTTTACCTCCATGTGGAGCCCAGCTACCTCAGCTGCCAATTTGCAGGGAGGGGAAAGGACAGGACAGAACCACCTCTGACTGACAGAAACTCTCTGCTTCTGGGAAGGAACAGGTGACAAGGTCACTGGCTCAGCAAGGAAAGGGGATGTAGGAACTTCCTCCACTCCCTCAGCAAACCAGAGGATTCCCCTGATCACCCCTTTTCCCTCCCCACCATCCTGACCTCGCATCCGTGCCAGAGAGCAGGACTCCTCCCACCCTGCTGATATTCCCTGGCCAAAGACTCACCATGGGGGCAGATGGGGAGAAGGTTGCTATTTACTGGAGCCCCACTCGTGCTCATGCAGTTTGTACAGCCCTGGCATTGTAATTTCTCTATTCCTCCTAAGGGACTTCCCCACGATTACTGTAGTGGGCACAGACTCTTGCTGGGGGCTGGAGCTTTTGTCCCTAAGTTCAGATCTGGTGTCTTTTTTCCCCTTGATACCTGTGCTTGCTGTGGGAAGCTGGCTGGGAAGTTGCATGTGTCCTCAGATTCCCTCACTGTGGACCTGCTTGGTTATTTACTTTTCATTTTCAGGGGTATCTAACAACATAAATGAGGAATGCCCCAGCTCTGACAAAATGACTTCTATGTGCACGTTTTCTCTTGGGGCAAGTGCAGAGGGAAAAGCATAGATCCACAGAAAAACAGTAAAAAACCTGCAAGCAACATTCATTCTTGCAGTGTAAGCATGACTCTAGAAAACCCTTCACATTCAGTCAGGTTCCTTGAGGGTCGTTCCTGCTCAGTCTGGGCTTTTGGTGGCTGCAAGGAACGCAAGTGTAATACTTGCCATCTTATGAAGTCAGCTGTTCTTTTTTATTGTCTGTACAAAGGCATCTGGATAAAATATAGAGTGATCTTTAGGTTCCTGAATAATGATTTTGAACTTCAGTCTTCTAGTTAATACTGGTTGTTTCCATTTCCCCCTTTTTTCTCCCAGCGTGGTACATAAGCATTCTGCATTTCACACTACCTCTCTTACTGCTCAGTCTTGTTGAGTTTTTCTCCCTAGTCATCTTCTTACGTGACTGCATTACTGTGGTCTCTGAGGCCTCTGATAAACTTTGCTGAAGGAGCTCCCAATTCTCATTCATACATAAATGAGTATTTATACAAATACACACATATATGGTGTATGTTCTCTCCTAATAAATTTTACTTTTGACATTTGGGAAGTTAGGCTTTTCAGAGGGCCAAGTATATATATCTAAATACATTATTGCTTGGCACTGTACTCCCTGTGCTCATATGCACTGTAATCAAATCATGATCACTGTTCCCTGTAGCTGTGTCCAGGGGTTGACAGCTTCCGCTGCAACAGGTTTGAATAAGCATCTAGAGAGTGTAATCTCTTATAAACTCTATCAGCCAGATGATCTCCTGGACAGGTATGTGCAAGCCCTTTTGTGGGCGTGCATATGTGTTTGCAGGTGCAGGGATACTCTTAACTGCAAAAGCAATCCTTGTTTTCTACTGCTTTTGTACTTGTTTATACCATTAATATTCTCCAAAATCTTATGCAGGTGCATACGTCTGCTTTTTCCCAGTGACATTTCTCTGCATTGTTATTAACCAGTCATACACTAATCGTGCCATTAACCATGGATCATTGAATAGTTTCTCATGCCAATTTGCAGTCTAGGAGCTTATCATTCTTCTAAGTTATTTATAATTGTCCTCAATGTTTCTCTCTCTTTATTTATGGCTCTCAGGCTGCTTCCTATCAAGCCTGCATGTATCAGTGCAATGTGTTCTTGAATGTATTCAGTAACTCTGGGATTTTTTGTAGTTTGTTTGGTTTTTTTTTTACTTTATACTGGTTTCCACATCTGTCTCAGCCTGCACCCTTCATTGACTCGAGACCTACCCTCCCAGTAGCAGCATTTCAATCTTTTTTTTGTCTTCCTAATGAGAACAATAGTAGACTTTTATCTCAACCTGAAGGTAATGCTTTCACAGTAGAATACGACCATCTCTACGCATCAGAAGCATCAGTGATGTTTCCTATTGACTACATAAAACCTCTAGCATCTTTACAAATTGGAATCCTTTCATATTAACTGTATTTTAAGTTCCTGTATGCTACAGAGATGACAAGAATCATTATTAAATTGTTAGTGGTGTCTGAAACACCCCAATAGTGACCTCTGACAGGTTTTACTAGGAAATGTAAGGGTCAGTCTCTGCTCTGAAAAATGGAGTAAATGAAAAAACACAGTGGCATCTTTAATGTAGAACATCACACTTCTGCATTTATTCACTCTGTTTTTTCCTTAAATGTTTGCAACTACGCTGTCGAAAATTCCAAGAAATGTGACTAATCTCTGCAGATTTTGGCCATGACAATAATATCAAATTTCTTCTCATCAATGGGAATTTCCATTTCCAGCTTGCTTGTTCCCCTGATGTCTAGGACTGCTGTATAAGTAATAGGAAAATCTCTTTTCTTCATAACTTTAGTGCAGCAGCACAATTTGTTTGCAGCGTGCTGAGCTTAAGTTCCTATTGCATTTGCCTTCTTAGCACCTTCCCTTTGTATCATTAGTCAAGCAACTGCCTGGCTGCAACAGCTTGTTTCTGACAGAACGGAGTAGCTTTGAGATGGAGGCCATTCTGCTCATACGTGGTTGCATATATAAAAGACTGAAGGCAGCATTATGAAACCGCCAGCAATTCCCCTATATGCTGCAGCCACTTATTTTTCCACGGACACCGGAACACACTTTTTTTTCCCTCCTCATCAGCTGGTGAGAAGTGTCAAGTGATAGTGCTGGCAGATCACAGGAGGAATCGCTGCCTTCAAACACCAGACTTCATTAGCATTAGGACAACTGTGTCAACCCTGCTGCTATTGATCCTTGAAAGTGCTTGCACCCAGGGTATCCCTGTTCCTCGGTTCATTCCTCAGTAGCCAGAGGAGGTAGGAGAAAGGGTGCACATAAACCTCTGAGTAATCAGCCTCACATCAGAGGATCTGCCGAATGAGGTATCATCTGGGAATTTCTTCCTCAGCAGTAACACTTTGTGTGCCAAGGAATCCTACAGACTGACTAGCACTCCTCCTCCTCTACCTCCTCCTCTGTCACACTCACAACCACTGTGCTGATCTGGCTGTTTGTCATCTGTCGCACTGACACAGTGCTGGGACAAACCAGCAGCACGGGAGATTCTGCCACCTGGTCTGGCCAGCTGAGAAAATTTGCATCCTCTTCACAGAAGACTGACAAACTTGATGACACCAAGGAAAAAAAAAAAAATTCTGCTGGTAGCCCTGAACTGGAAGTGGGTGGTTATCAAGCAGAGACCAATTCAATAAAGCCTCAATTTAAGTAAGTGCTTGAATATGTAGTGTCCTCTAATCATGTTTCTAAGATGTTTCTTGTCTGGCAAAGGATGTAAATACAGGGAGCCTCTAGCATGTGCTGCATTACTCTGAGTTAGCGACCTCAACTGTGTAAAAAATGGTTGCTGTACTGTAGAGGAAAATGATGGCATAAAGCATTTCTCCGGGGCTGCCTGGCACTAATGACTTTAATACAGCGAGTTGAACAAACTTATGTGGCAGAAGTGACTGTGAAGGAGGACTTTTAACTTGTCTACAATAGCTACCTTGCTAGGAGCTGAGTGTTTCAGTCAGCATGATGAATAGTGAATAGGAGCTGTAGGAAGGCCGGAGCGTGGAGGCGGTGTGGAAAGTCGCCCTGGATGGGGCACAGGGTGCAGGACAAAGCTGTAGGAGAGCGTCTCTGGCAGTAGTACAGTGATGTGGTGAGGCATGCACTTAATTCCTAAAGCCTGCAGCAAAAATTGTGGCTGCATGGGGAAGGATCTGCCAAATTAGGGCTTGGAACGCAGAAGTAATACAGATAAAGGCGTGTGCATGAGTGCTCGCTTCCCCCAAGAAATGTACATGTGGGTAATGGCTGGGGGATGCTGGCAAGGGGCCCACAAGAACACATGAATCTATAGCACATTCAAGCCATTCAGGAGTGTAAGTACAAAATACCACGGTGATGAGTTGGGTGCATTTCCTAATACTGCATACACCACAGTTGTTCTTACCCATAAGCAGATGGTGGTATAAGAAACAAGAGGTTTACAGAAAGCAGCACTTACACAGCTGATGGAGAAGCTCCCTTGCTTTGTGAATCTGTGTCCATCCCAGGCTGATGTTACAGTGCCTGTAGGTCTCCTCCTGCAATCAGT
The DNA here is from genome assembly GCA_020746105.1 of Trogon surrucura. NCBI lineage: Eukaryota > Metazoa > Chordata > Aves > Trogoniformes > Trogonidae > Trogon > Trogon surrucura. Next base: position 129,991,697 of record CM036617.1, on the reverse strand, counting down.
CTCGGTGCTGTGCACCAGACTGACCTGTACTTCCAATTATATTTATAGGCCTATTAGTAAAACTGGTGATCTATTCATAGACAAGCCATGAACACAAGAAGAGTCAAACGCAGCCAATAAATTGCCTACAAGAAATAAACTGTGCCATCAGCAAAATTTTGTATCTCTGTTGTTCTCCTCTTTCTCTTAGATCATTAATAAACATATTGAACATCCCTGGTCCTAATGCTGATCCCTGGAGCGTCTTGCTATTAACCTCCTTTCATGCAGAGAATTGGACGCTTATTCCTTTCCTTTGTTTCCTATGTTTTATCTAGGTTTTAATCCATGTCAGGACTTTGCCTCCCGCCCTATGGGTAACAAATTTCTTTAATAGCCTCTTGTGAAAGACTTTATCAAAAGGCTTTTGAAAAGTTTAAATAAATTCTATCCTCCGCATACCCCTTCTCCTCTGTCTAGTATTTCATTAACTTTTCCCCAGCATCCTAATAGGCTAGAGAAGCGCAAGTTGCGCTTGCAGAAACTGGCAGACAGGTTTATCTCTATCATGTTAGACTCATCTAGAAGCTCTCTAACTCTATCTGTAATGATTTTTCTTTGTGTTTTCTCCTTGTTCTGAGGTAAGGCACTCCATTTTATAATTGGATCATCTTTAGCTTCTCTGTAAAATATGGTTACAATAATCATCCCCCTCCCAGGCCCTCAGTCCCACAGGCGTTTGTACAAAAAACTGTTCACATGAGCCACTGCTTGCTTTGGTTAATAGCTCAACTACTCTGAACTACCTGTTCCTTGAGCGTTCACACCTGCTTGTCATCAACTTGGAAGTTCACATCTTTATCTGCTGTGCCATCTTCTCATGCCTCTGACCCTTCTCAGAATGAGAGTATGACAAACATCCAAAGGTTACTCTCTCACTCCTCACCTCCAGAGGTAAAAAAGCCCAGAGAAGAGAATTTTTTTTTCCATGTGCCTGATCCTCCTCTAGCCATCAATGAAGTGGCAGGTTGCTTAAGGCAGCAAGTGGTTGGGTTTGGAGAATTAGTGTTGGCTCTTCTACCTTTTCAGGTACCAAAACAATTTGTTGTTGGTACCTCAGCCCTTCCACTATGGACTTCTGATTAGCCAGGTGATCCTAAAGACCGCATTGTTTGCCATTGTTCACTTGACAACTTTCAACCATCTTGAGAGAATTGATGGGCAAAGCTTTCTTAGTGCGGGGCTCACACACAGAGGGAAAACTGATTTCTGCCAGTATGAGAGAAGTTGACACCCTCCAAGTACCTTTTTGCATGGTGGGGTGGGCTGTTTTACTTCTACACACAGGCAGCTGTCCTGCTGTAAGGAGGTGTTTTCAGTTCCAGAGTGCAGGCAACTCAACCAGCCTGCAGGCACAAAAGCATGTGGCCAAGCTACGGCTGTCATGAGAGAGGAAAATCAGGCCTGAAAAATGTCCATTTGGTGTTACGGACACAGAGGTTGCTCTGCTGACCCTCACAGCTGCTACACAAATGCCCAGCAGCAGCTTAGCGTACTGCTCTCTAGTGTTAGGCCCAAAGGTTGGCTTAGGCAACGAGTGACGCACAGCTCTCTGCTATGTGCAGGGACCAAAGTAAAGCCTGGAAGACACTCCAGGGTACAGTTGTCACTGGATCAGGCCCAGGAAAGAAGAGGGCTTGCAGGGCTACCTGGACATCTTGAGCCTGTCTGCATGTCACCAAACCAAGATCCCTCTGCTCTTCCTCCTCCTGGAGTCTGCTACTCGCCTGACACCTCTCAGAGGCCATGCCCCCTACTTCTGAAGGCTTCCCTCCTACAGGATTCTCATGCCTGAGCTGGTTTGAACTGGAAGCTGCATACTCATAGAACCATTAAGGTTGGAAAACACCTCTAAGATCATCAAGTCCAACCATCAGCTCAACACTACCATGACTATTAAATCATGTTCCAAAGTGCCATGTCTACACATTTTTTGAACATCTCCAGGGATGGTGTTTCCACCACTTCCCTGGGCAGCCTGTTCCAATGGATCACCACTCTTTCAGTAAAGAATTTTTTCTACTATCCAGTCTAAACCTCCCCTGGTGCAACTTGAGACCATTTCTTCTCATCCTATCACTTGTTACTGGGGAGAAAAGACCTATCCTCACCTTGCTACATCCTCCTTCCAGGTAGTTGTAGAGAGCAACAAAGTTTCCCTTCAGCCTCATCTTCTCCAGGCTAAATAATCCCAGTTCTCTCAGTTGCTCCTCATAAGACTTGTTCTCCAATAACAATAGCACCAATGCAGATGGACGAGCTGCTGCATGCCAGCTGGTGCAAGGCAACGTGGTCCTGTGGGGGTCATTGGCTCCTGGTTCTTGTCCTTGCTCATTTTGTTTCTATGCAAGTTATCTCTAACAAGCTTCTTCCACAACACCAAAAATGTGATGCATTCTAAACAAAAACGTAGGAGAATAATTTTGGAAAGTAGGCAGTTTTTGCCCACCGCTTGGGCTACACACAGCTCTCACCACAGGGTTCCTAGCCCTACTGTGTCATTTTCACCTCCTTCATAGGCAGAAATCATCAGCCTAAGCACATGCTGGAGCCACAGAAGAGACTGAGGAGCTTTGCAAGAGGAATCTTCTCGTGTCCCCACTCTTACGGAGCTGCAGCACTGTCAGTCTGAGGAGGCTGTTTTACTTGAATGGCTGAGGAAAATTTTTCTGTACCCTGAATGCCTCCCTGGGGTGAGCCAGCTGATGGCTCACGATGCTTACGTCCTGCGTGCTGTGCAGCACAGCTCCTGTGCCATGGGAGGGATAGCTCCCTACCCTGAACTCTGCTTTGTAACCAGCTGTTGTCTGTTTAGCAGAACTGCACTGTTTTGCTCCCAGGGGGGAAGTCAGGTGCCCACGGAGTTTGGGCATGGATTTGCCACGATATGATTTGTTCAGCAAAGCTCCTTATGCCCTCCTTAATCTCCATTTTAGATCTCCCCTGCTACACCTTACCATCTCTTATATTACTATAATTTGGGCTGGATTTCCATATTTTAGAAAATGCCCCACTAAATGACTATATCTTTGCCTTTATCCATCGTGTTACTTCTCAGCACTACTTCCCACCTGTAGGGAGAATGTATATGCATCATATGGAAGTACATTATGGCTGTAGTAAATGACCTTATTTCCTCTGGCTGTTCACCCCTCTCCTGTGCATGCGTAAATTGGCTTTAGAGATACAACTACGGTGTTTCTTTCCTGCAAGCCCTGAGGCCACTCTCAAACCACACTATCTTCTTGTACCTACAGAGATCTCTTGCTCTTCTAATGAGGCTGGAACATGGCCTCCAGGTGCTTGAGCACATCCATCACCACTGCCAGGCTTGCTTGCACCAGCTGGTCCATAGGCTCTATGTGAAGCAGCCAAGGGGAACAGACACTGTGGGCAGTGCTTGCAAATTCCCTAGAGGCTGCTCTTCCATTACAATCACGAATGCCCGGGATTCGGGACTCAGAACTTGTGCAGGTCCTGTGTATTTTCCGCCTTGAAGTTTCCCACATTTCCTGTTCCACACGAGTCATTAGAAGGAGTTATTGACAAACAGGAGCTGTTCAAAGGACAGCAACTGAAATGATCAAGGGAGTGGAGAAATTGATTTAGAAAGAAAGATTAAAAGGATAAAGTCTGGAGAGATTGGTTAAACAGCAACTACTGTGAGCATGATAACCTACACATACTTTAAAAGTATTTCAGAAACAGGAAAACACTAGTAGCATGATACATGGGGAGACAAGTGGAAACAGGCAGAAATTGAGAGTAACTTGAATTTTCCCTTTGAGATTAGCTTTCAGACAATAGGAAAAGAAATGTTCACTGTCAGTGTCCTAACTTGATGGCAGCATATAAGAAGCCCAGTTGCTCTAAATTTCATAAACCCTAGGAAAAAAATACTAATAAACACAATATAAAGTGAGATGTCCAAAGATGGCACTGGGTCAGGTAATGGTGTGGGCTTCCTTGTGAGGAAGCAGTTTTGGGAGAAACTGTGGACAAGGCACCACTCTTTCCAGAGCCACACACAACCCAGGGGATCCCACCTTAGGCACTAGAGCTTGCCACACACCTCCCCAGGAGTCTGCTCTCCTCAGTTTGCAAGTGAAATGGCTTGTGGAAGAGACTTCTCCTGTCAGGGCCACGTGTATGGGTGAGGTTCTTGCAATCCCCTCTCACCATCTGGTCCATGAGCTCTGATGTGCTATGGTCATTTGTTAGTTTTAAAATTGACTATATCGCATGCCAGAGTGTGCAGCTGAGCGAGCCTGACCAGATGCTTATCAAGTGTAAATCAGTGCAAATATCTATTTATATCAGCCGAGGCTGTGCACCACTCTTTATAATGAACCATGTGTCCATCATACATTCATGGACTCACAAGTTAAAGGCTAGAGGGACTACTCGATCATCTGTTTTGACCTTCCAAGTATCACAGACCTTTAGTTTTCACCCAGTTACCCCTGGGTTGAGCCCTCTAATTTGCCCTTGTCTAAAACATAGTATGTGTTTAGCTAACAAGTTACTCTTTGAATGAGATCTGTTGTTGACCTCAAGACATCCAAACATGGATAATCCTCACCTCCAGGTGGGAACTTCTTGCTGTGGTTAATCACATTTGATCTTTCTTAGAAAGTACACAGTTTCCGTTTGAACCTGCCCTGCTCCATCAGATGGTATCTGCTGTTGAGGCTAGAGTTTGTTCATGCTCAAGCCACAGCACCCAATAATTTGTAATCATTTTTATGTTTGCTCAGAGATTTTAGGAAAAAAAATATTGTGCGATTTGCCTTGAAAACAGTTTATTGTGAGAATCACATGGAGTATTTGATATTTTCTGTGAAAATCCTTGTGTGTTAGAAGTATGGGTATATTCCTTGACTTAGCTGAGATCAACTAATCAATCAACCTGTTTGTCTCATCAATCACCGTATTCCACTTACCTGAATATTTGAACACCTCCCTGTGATACTGGTAGCAACAGCCAACTCTCTAATGGGTTTATACTGTGGCATGCTTCTCTCTGACAATGTAGCTGCACCATTTCCTTGAATTTTTTTCTTGTGATTATTGCAGGAGAGGGTATTCTGTGGTAGATGGACCTATGGTCTGAACCAGCACAGCTGCTCCTATACCCAGAACTATCCTTAAGAAAGGATGTGGAAGGCATTTGATTGCCATCAGTTTTCTCCTTTCAGCTACTAGGGATTTAAGGGCACAAGAATAAGCCCGTATTTTGAGTTTCATTCTTCTGATGGAAATAGTTCTTAATGGAGACAGTGAAGAGACCTATAATAAAACATTAAAAATGCACCTTCTGCAAATAATTTGCAACACTGACTTAAAATTTGCCATGTCTACAAACATCCCTGCCAGTAAACTGATTTGTGAGATTGTTCATGGAAACACAGCAAAAAAGGGGAGTGAACTCAGCAGAAAGGAATTAATTAAAAATTTGAAAGAAGATTTGTGGGTCATTCCTCAGGCCCTGCTAACAGATTTAAGGCAGCTTAGCACAGAGTTGATTTGGGGGCATGGTTCCACAACCCTGGGGTGGGGAAGTGCTGTGAAAAGGTATCTCGGCTTGCACAGCTGAGGGCAGCACAGGAATCTCTCCCAGTGCTCATAGGTGGACCAGGCACCCATGTGGCTTCTGACCACAACAGCTTTCTTGTTTGTTTAGGCACTTCCAGAGGCACACTGTCTGAAAGTGGTTCAAGTATTAGGAAATAGAAACAAAACTAATAAGCTTTCCTTCTTTTCCCCTCCTCTGCCCTGTAGGGGAGAGAACCTGACTAGTTTAGAGGATGATTTTTTGTTTAGACTTCTGTGCCTGTTAACAAGTGGGCGTGTGGATGTGTTGTGTTTTGCACAGCTCATAGGTGGGAGCAAAAAGCTCATTGATGGGGGAGTCTGTTGGGGAACTGAGTTCATGGAGAGGGCAGGAACTGCCATAGTGGTTCTCACTATTCCTGGGAGAAATTTGATGCATTCAAAGCCCAGCAAAGTCCTGTCTCCAGCGTACACAGACCTCATCCTTGGAGTCAACAGTCTGCTTCCTCCCGCGCAGTACAGTAACCATGGCGTTACGCAAAAAGGTGAAATTCTTCAGCAGCTGAGACAAAACTCGTGGCAGGCACGGAGTATTGGGGCAGAGACCTTGAAGGTGGCTCTGTCTTCACTGGTGGCTGATACAAATGAGGGAGCAGCAGGGTGATGTTCTCACAGTAATCGGTGTTGCCAGGGAGACCAGAGACTGTGTTTTGTCAACTGGAGCTTTTCCAGGATGCCTGGCTTCTTCTCTAGATATTAGCTGCAATAATCAGTCACGAATGCCTGGATCACTGTGCTGAGACCTGTGTCTGGTAGGATAGGACACCATCTTCTGGCAGGTTGCAACGGGAAGTGGGAGTGTTTTAATAATATGGTTATCTGAGGCTCACATAGTAGTAAGGCATCCAGACATACTTCAAAGTCCTTAACAGTCTAGGGCTGATGCCCTTAGTGGCAGGTGGTGCTGTGGAGATACGTAAGTGCTTTGAAATGTTCTGTTTCTTTCTGCAAGCATCAGTTGGGTTGCCGCTTTCTTGCTTTCTCCTTGCACAGCTTTTTCCCTGTGTTTCCTATATCATTCCCTCCCTAATGGAGACATTTTCCCAAGAATAGCTGTTCTTGCAGTATAGCCCTAAACAGGTCTGGAACATGTTTGTTCTACCTAGGTTTGCTTAACTAACCAGGGGTCTCTTCATCTCTGAATTTAAGCCTTCTCTCAAAATGAGTACACTTTGACAGAAAGAAAAGAACGATTTATCCAAACAGTAATATTTACTTCCCAAACAACTAACAGAAAACCTGTAACACACGATCTGCAAAATGAAATTCCATATAAACCCATAGATTTAAGGCTGCAAGGGAAGATTAATAGAATTCAGGTAAGCAAAAATAATCACATAAAAATATCTTTCCAGAATGATATGCTTCTCTAAAAAAAAAATTCCAAATCCATCGGTCACTAAAAGCATAGGAAATTCAAAGTGAGTGTGAAGATATGAGAATCTCTAATAACAGTAAATACAGAATTGCACGGTGAAGCAACCTGAAGTCTGTCTTGAGCAATGATTTGAGAAAAATCAGACATTCTGAGACTAACCTTGTCCATCCATTACCCACAGTGTCATCAGATCAATGGCCACAAAACTAGAATGCTTTATTCTCCATCGCTCTGAGGTTGTGCTGACTCTGGCCCTTCTTTACAGCCATGCACTCTCTACAGAAAAAAACACATATTTCACAAATTCCTCACCAGATAAATAGCACTTAGAAGCCATCACTCTGCACTTGTCATTCTGAATCTATTTACCCCAATTAAAAAAAGAACTGCAAAGCGCAGGGCTAGCAGAAGTGAATCTCCTCAGTTCCGTTCCCTGCCTACTCTTGCCATGCAAAGAAGCCCTTCGTCCAAAAACCAGATCCTGGCTCCTTGGAAAGTGCTGAGCAAGGTGATGATTCTCACTGCCCAGCACATCCCCAGTACAGGGAGCTGCCTGCCAGCAGGGAGACCTGCTCAGGTCCCCCACTTGCCTGACCCTGCCTCAGCTCCAGCAGTCCCACACTGCCGAAACTGGGGCTGTCCTTCATGCTCCCTGCCAGCCCTGGGAATCCCTTGCCAGGTATTCCAGTGTGCTCTTGCAGGCACCAGGTGAGTTTTGCAGTGAAAAGGATGTTTAAAGAGGGCACTGGCACTGCTTTGAAACCTCTCTTTTACCAGATCGCTATGAAGAATACATGAGAACCAGGACAGTAGCACTTTCACACATTCACAGTTTCTTGACCTAACTTTCTGCTCTGCATAATTTATATTTGTATTTGTAATGCCCTGCAATAACTGCAGCTACTCCCTCTCATTTGCAGGCACTTCAACAGTGGGGAATAGAGGGGTGGATGGCCAGAAGCTGGGAACATGGGCTTTGAGGCACCCAGAGGATGCCCTGGAGTCAGAGAGATCTGAGGTCTCCTTGCAGGCAGCTGTGCGGTTGCATATAATGGAGATGTCCCTGCTATGGACCTGAGCCAGCTCTGCAGGTGTCAGCGAGCAGCCAGAAACAGAGAACCAAGTCCCACATTGGACTTGACACATAAGACTGTGGCTTGATCCAAAAGACACAAAGCATTATTTCTTGGAGAACTCAAGCAAAACAAGAGCTGGAGTATCTGTTGGTTTAAACAAACCTCGGCCAAAGGAAGGCTGTGACACACTGCAAACACAAAAACGCTAGACTGTACTTTGCTGTAAACAACTTTCCATACTACAGAATGCTTTTCTATTATCACTGTTTTTCTGACTGAGTCTGATGAAGGCACCGGTTGTTTCCTTCACAGTTCACGGAGAGGGACATCAAAAAATAGCCAACTTTTCCTTCCTCTCTGTTGAAAGTCTCCATAACCTTGGTGTGAATATATGGTCTGTCATTGCCTTTTGAGATGCCGTATGTGTGTGAGAAAAAGAGGGAGGGAGATATTTTGTTTCTGAGAACGATGCCACGCTTAGCACTATTACAGCATTGTGGACAATGTATATCATTTAAAGTAGCAGGGAGAGGTCTGGGCTGAAGGAAGACCTTGTGGCAAGCACAAATGTCTCTTGTCCTTGGGGGCAAAGGAAAAAAAAATCCTAAACCAACCCCTCACCCTCTGCTAATGAAAGTAATATATTCCATTCCAAGAGGAAGAAAGTTCTGAATTGTTTTTTAATTATTTCCCATGGATAAATCTTCTCTGACAGGAAAGATTCAGCAGTACCCAGTGAAGGACAACTGTTTCTAAGGGTAAGAATTCATTGCAAGCTTCTATTCAGCCTGAGGGTGACATCTAAGCCAGGAGATTTATGGAGAAACTACCATCACACCTAAATTTTTTGAGTCCCTTTACTTTGGTTGACCCTAATGATTTGGTGTCACCTTGTGGATTTTGCTAGTCCTATCTTCCCTTGCTCAGAAAATGAAGTCCAAAAGAACCTGCAAATACCTCTGCCTCTGCTTTTACTATTCCTCTGCTGTTGTCATTACTTTTAGTTTTAGTATTAGTATCAGTATTAATGCTGTTAATTGCTGTTATTTAGTAGTATTAATATTAGTATTTATTAGCTTTAGTATGTATTAATATTAGTATTAGTATTAGTATTAGTATTAGCATTAGCATTAACATTAGTATTAAAATAGAAACCCCTTAGAAGCTCCTGGACTAGAACTCCACTGAACAAACACAGAAGAAAAAAAACAAGTTGACCTGTAAAGTTTAGTATTTATATGCTGGCACCATTAAGACAAGTAACTCACGGCAAAGTGGCTTAGCCTTCACAGCCACAGAAGCTGGATTGCACCTCTCCAATCCACTGCCTCGTGCCTGCAGATTGCATCACTGTCGGCAGTGTCTGGCTGTGTGTACCTGTGTGTGTGCGCTAGTGATGTGCCTCCAACTCTCACAACCCCTTCAAGTAGAATGAGTGGCACATGCTGATGGCACATGCTGATGGCTCTGTCAGTGCCAGAAGACTTTCCAGCCATTAGCCAAACTCACTTGTTGTTCTATTAGGAAAAGGCTGAGGGCCATGCGGAGACACCTAAGAACCTAATCTGTATTGTGATGGGAGGCATTAGGATATGTTGAACTCTACTGGTCCAGGCAGTCAAGCAAGCTGTTTTGATTGTACCTAGGTCCTGAACCCCAGGGTACGTGCTGCTTCCCATGCTCCTCGATCCAGGAACTCTGAATTGATTCAAAGATGCATTTGTGCGTCCACGGGACTCATGGCCAAGTGACAGGGCAGGTGAGCTCTGGCTCTGTATTGTGATGATGCCATTGGTTCTGGGTTAGACTGTTTGTTTTCTATCTATCCCAGTCACAGTACAGCATACAGGTACATGATTAAGTGATAGACCTGTGGTGTAGAGTGAAAATGGATGAAAAAATAATAAAAATGAAATGAAACAAATGAAAAAAAAACACCAAAAAGAACTTGACATGATGATAAGTATCTAATGGAAAATAATAGTACTCAGTAAGAGTAGGAATTATGTTCAGTTCCTCTCATAATTTCCTGAAATGTTCTTAACCATCACTGGCAATACATTACCTTGGTATTAGCATTACCAGCTAAATGCAGCTTTGAAAGAACATGTTTTTCCAAGAAACTGAATGCTGATATAAATGGTCAAACTACCATGACTTCATTAGAATCTCGGCAAGCAGCTACAGGTCAATTATGGCATTATTATTATCATTACTATTAATAAACGTATTATTTACTGGAGCAAAAAGAATATGTTGTAGTGGGGCTTTTTTTCCCCCAAAAGGTTTATGACTTTTGTTTCTCTCTATCTGTGTTTTTTAAAAAATATTTTTAATTCTCTAAAGAGACTCTACCAGTTTGGGGTTTACTTTAAGACAATTTTGACAGAAGCCTTTAAAGTAGTGCCTGGACTATCCACTGAAAGCTACTGGAATAAAACTCAAAAGAACTCCAGAGACAGTTACCCTTGTCCTCATGTAAATATGAATATCTTCGTCAATGATCTGGATGAGGGGATGGAGTGCATCCTCAGTAAGTTTGCAGATGACACCAAGCTGGGTGGAAGTGTTGATCTGCTGGAGGGTAGGGAGGCTCTACAGAGGGATCTGGATAGGCTGGATCACTGGGCCAAGGCCAACTCAATGAAATTCAATAAGGCCAAATGCCAGGCCCTGCACATTGGCCACAACCCCCAGCAGCGCCACAGGCTTGGGGAGGAGTGGCTGGAGAGCTGCCAGGCAGAGAGGGACCTGGGGGTGTTGCTGGCCAGCCGGCTGAACATGAGCCAGCAGTGTGCCCAGGCGGCCAAGAAGGCCAATGGCATCCTGGCCTGTGTCAGGAATGGTGTTGTCAGCAGGAGCAGGGAGGTGATCATGCCCCTGTACTCGGCTTTGGTGAGGCCTCACCTCGAATACTGTGTCCAGTTTTGGGCTCCTCACTGCAAGAGGGACATTGAGGTGCTGGAGAGGGTACAGAGACGGGCTGCCAAACTAAGTAAGGATTTGGAGCATGAGTTGTATGGGAAATGGCTGAGGAATCTGGGGCTGTTCAGCCTAGAGAGGAGGAGACTGAGGGGAGACCTTCTCGCTCTCTACAACTACCTGAAAGGAGGTTGTAGTGAGGTAGGGGTTGGTCTGTTCTCCCTGTTAGTGAGTGACAGGACAAGGGGACATGGTCTTAAGTTGCACCAGGAGAGGTTCAGATTAGATATTAGGAAGAATTTCTTTACTGAGAGGGTTGTCAGCCATTGGAACAGGCTGCCCAGGGAGGTGGTTGAGTCACCATCCCTGGAGGTGTTTAGGAGACGGGTGAATGTTGTGTTGGGGGACATAGTTTTGTGGTTTGACAAGGTTGGGACAGAGGCTGGACTCAATAATCTTCAAGGTCTCTTCCAGCTGAAACTATTCTATGATTCTATGACTCTATCTTTGCAGTTTGTACTATGCTCAGCACAGTTGGAAGTTGGTCCCAGTCTAGGGCTTTCAGGTGTTATCACAAAGGCAGTAACACACAAACAAGTACAAATAAGACAAGGAGGGGAAAAGAAGAGGATCTGAGTGAATGAGGGGGCACAAAGTAACAGCAAAAATGATCAATTACTGAAAAGCTGAATAAGCAAACAGTTTATCTCCTCTTCCAGGCTATTAGAGAATGACATCATCAGTGGTGGTTCGTTTTTTTAGGGTACTCTACCGTGAGGTCATACTCCCTTCATGCTGGCAGTTGACCAGTAACTGGTATTTAAATGCAGTATATAGAGAGAGCAAGACACATGATTCCTTTTTAACAGATGTGAGTCAAAATCAATCCATCTGTCTAAATAATGAAGAAAGATAACCTAGTCTGAATCAAATAGACCCAAAAAGGGTTTGTTGCCTATGTGAATATGGTTTGCATCCTTGGCCATTAGCTAGGCAATGCCAGAATTTTTGCAGGATCATAACACAAAAGCAGAGACTGGGATTCCTATGGAGGTAGTACTGGATAGGCTTTATGATAGGTTTTACATGCCTTTAAGCGAGGAAAACACATCATTAGTAGCAGGTGTGGTAGGACTTCACTGCTATAAGTAGCAAGAGCCCTTTAAGTCTGCAGGGAAGACTTTGAGGCTCATTTCCGTCAGGTGTTCTGTTAGAAGGTGGGGCCAATGCAACTCACCTGGCAGCTCTTAGGACCGCAAAAGCCTGGCAGTGAAGTTGGTTGGGTTCGCTGGATTTTGGTGCTTGTAGGAAGAGTTGTGGTGACCTCAAGGGCAGGTAGGGCAGTGAGCTGCTTAGTGTTCTGTTGCATCATGCCCTTTGATGTTTAGAGCTAGCACAATGTTTGGTTGTTATGTTAGGGAGGTGGAATGAATCAGCTGATCTTTCCTGGGCTGCATTCAGCTACAGAAATATGAAGGGTCCAGCTTGCAGCAGCTGTGTCAGATGCTTTCAGAAATGCTTACAGGCTAGATTCTAAAAATGAGCTAGGGAAACAAAAGGCAAAATATGTAAAAACCTCAATTTTAGGTGCTAGGCTTGTAGAGTGTAAGGAAGGTATTTCACCTCTCAATGCCCTGTACAGAATAAATCAGGTATTTCAGAAGAATAACAACCTAGAACTTTCTGCCAGTGTCCCTGGAGAAAGAAGACAATTAACTCCCAGATGTAGCATGTGGGGTGGGAATCTCCCATTGCTGGTCTCTGTGAAGAAATTTGAAGCCTGGTGTGAGAAGCGCTGGCCTACCTCACTGCTCCCAGGGGATGCGTGTGTGTAGTCCTGTACATTGCAAGTACGGCAAAGGTGATGAAGTGCTCAGACTCTGAGGTGGTGTGGACAACCCCTACATATCCGTTGGGTTGGCTTCGCCAGCTGGTTGGAGGGAAGGTATTCTTAGCGCATCACATGTATGTAATATGTAACTACTATTAGAGTCTTGAGAAAGAGCGATGAGGGGTGGAGCCTGTGGGCCATTGCTGTAAGCCTGAGCTGTGTGTATTGATTGAAGAGCAGGTTTCTTCCATATATGATGATTCTATGGTTCATAGAGGGTGGTTTAGCCTGAGCTGGGACTCGGAGACTGTCTCTCTCTCTGGTTACGATTTATGACTTCAATCCAATTTATGGCCATTTACAAGAATGCTGAACTGGCTGTAAATCAGTGAAAGACCATAAAATACTCATGAGAACTGCTGAAATCCATCTGGATGAGGTTCCTTCCCTCCCAAAAGCAGCCAGCTGAGGGCAGGAAGATGTAGCCCTCCCATCAAGCCCACTAGCAGTGACAGGGGATGGGGGTGAGATGTAGTGCTCATCTGGAGGACAAGGTGAAGGTGAAGGAGGCTTGCTTTCTAAGAGCATACAGGAGTCAGGTGAGCTATTGCCTGTGAAGCGCAACAGTTGTAGCAGCAGCTCTGTAGGGCTTCCCCAGAAGAGCTTCACCTAAGCACAGGGCTTAGGTGAAATCTGTGGCTTCAGCCACCCGAAGGGAAGCAGTGAGTTGGAATCACAGTCCTCAGGGATTTAGTAAGGTAAGTCTTTACCTGCCTCTCTTGCCTGAAGATCATGCTAAGGAAGCCCTCTAAGCAAGGAGTCTGTTTTTGCCATTGCATGCTTACCGCAGTAGAAGAGGATGACACAGTGTGCTGCAGAGCCACTGAGATATATTTATTAGGATTCAAATCCTATCTTTGCCTTGTTTGTAGTGTGTATTTATCACTCCTACCCTAAATATGTTTTATTTGCCAGGCAGCAGCTGAAATTTGATAAGACTGTTTGCAAGTCTCCTTCCTTTTTACCCTACTGTAAGTTGATGGTCAGGCAACAGTGGAGCACCAGACTCTAAGACACTGCAGGGGTCAGCAGGTCTTGTTCCCCTCTTGCTCTCTTTAGCAGCAATGGGGTTGTAGAACAAGATGGGTAGAAAATAACTGAAGGATGAAGGAATATCCCCCAAACTCTCACTCTGTAGCAGACCACTTCACAGTGCGTGGTAATGTTCAGTTCTGCAAGAAATGATCAAAAGCCTTGCATACCAGAAGGAGGCTAAACACCCTCCAGACATCTCTGCTGTGAATCGCAAAGAAAAGGAAGCTATTGTTCAATCCTCCACCTTCCCAGTGGGGATACCAGGTTCTTGGCTGGAAGAGGAGCTGTGATGGTGTTCTGCTTTTCTTCCCTCTTCAGTGTGTGTTGGTGAGGACTAAGTTCACTCAGGTGCTTAGGCAGTGAGATTGATCCAGAAGAGGGTACAATCTTGCTCCTGAGTAGTAGGGTTTAAGCCATTGGGTTCACCTACTGAATGTCTGAGAAACTTCAGCTGAGATAGGCTGATTTGCTTTGTTTTTCTGTAACACCTGAAGACAATAGAAGGGATAAGAGAGCCTAAGATACTCTGTTGGCTCTAATATGGCGTAGGAATATAGAAAGTTCTCACAAAACGCGTAGTGGGGATAGTCCTGTACATTCATTTCTCACACTCCTGGACTTTCTCACACCGTGGTCACTGAGATGAGGGTCCTCAGATTAGGGGACTGTTTGACACAGGGTGCCTGGTAGGAAGGGCTAAGGAAGACCCTGTGTTCATCAGCTTTGATGCTCTCTGCATGACACAGTGCTATGGGGTGATTCTGTGATAATTCCCGCCCCAAGTTCTAGGTGCTGCATTTGGATCACAGCTCAGAATAGGCTTGATTTAAAGATATCCCTTCAAGGAAGCTTCCCCACAAACCTTAACACACTGTCCTACAAGGTAATTAGCCTTGCTGATAAACATTGTTAGTCTGAATATGCCTAGCTGCAGATCTGTGGCTGTCTTGAGTGTAACGCATGTGCCAAAACAGTGTGGTGCTTCACCTCTGAGCTGGTGTTTCTGACTGGGCTGGCTTAGGAAACTGCTCACCTCTGGCATGCTGCTGCAGTTTGCCAAGAGCAATGAACCCTGGCCAGCGCTGTGTGTCTCCTTTCTTGTATGCAATGCCTTGGGGAGAGATAAGCGATTGTGCTGTCTACGCACCGCCTGTGAACCTTTAGTGCTCTGAGAATCAAATCCAGGCTCTGCTCTACTTCACATTCAAAACAACAGCAGAAAATAACTTCCACTTTCCTCATTTCTGTGGGCTTGGCCTCATGGACAATGGTAACGAGAAATTGCTATGGCTGAGTGGTGAGTGAGCAAGCAAGTCTGAAGAATGGCTCCCTTATCCCTCTGGCCAGCACAGGCTCAAAAAGCAGCGCTGACTACCTGGCTGCTTGGACAGGGCTAAATGCATGCCAGAAGCAGCCCTGCTGAGAGTGAGGGAAGGAGGGAGGGAGGGAAGACACCTGCAATAAGCTGTTGAAAATCTGTGAGGACCCTTCGCCTCCACATTGAATGGACTATCCTTTGCCCATCTCATGCAGGATGCAGGCCCTGAGTTGGTGCCTGCTGCACTGTACGTCACTCAACTGCTGTGGATGCAAGAGTTCTGGGAAAGGAGAGGCAAATTAGGTCAGCCTCTCTGAGCCATGCAGGTTTTGATCTGCTGTGCAGCCCACTTGCCTTGTGCTCCTTCCCGGCTGTCTAGTCCAGTGCCTAAAGCCCAGGTGCCATTTACTCTGTAGTCTTACGCCTACTTGACAAATAAGCAGTCTCCTTCTTGCTTTTTTCCAAGGAGAGTTCTCTCCCAAGTTTTTCCTTAGAGACAAGAATCAATGTCACTATCCCATGATGAAAACTCCCAAGGTTGCAAGTTTCCCTCTCACTGGCAGATGTTTTCCTTTTTTTTTCATCACAGGAATTAGATAACCATCATCTCATAGACCTATTGCTCACCACGTGTGCCCTTAATGCTCTGTGGGGAGTTCAGCTTAGAGTGAGGATACCTGAAAGCTGGTCATGTTATGAATACATGAAACTACTGCTAAAGGTTTGGTTATAATTAAGGGATTATATAGTGTGTGATTTTCTGACAATGGAATATTCTGCCATGTCTCCCATAGCCTGATGTTTTAATTCAGAATCTAAAGATTCTGTAGCTGGTTTGCTCTTTTATTTATTTCAGATTGAGTTGTGTGAATAATGGATTTTTCAATTCGATGGTTGGACAAAAAAAAAATAAAGTAAGCTGAAGAAAAAGAGAGGTTCCATTCACCAGAAGTGCCTCATTCAATCCAAAACTGAAAAAGAAAAGTTCCATTTGTGGGGAGGTTGTTAATTCTTTTTTTTTTTTGTACAAGTTTTCTTTATTTTTAAGCCTAGATCATTTTAAAAAAATGGAAACATAATTTCAACAGTTAAAAAAAAAAGAATAAATCTGACTCTTCTGAGATTTCTTTCCTTCATCTTACCCCACACATCACTTTTTTTCTTTTATGCAGAAATGTCTGTCAAAATTGACCCAAATTCACTTGGATCTTCACAAGTGGAACTTTTGTTCTGCTCCAAAATGCTATGCAGCATCTCTCCTGATGAGCTCAGTTTTGTAATATGGCAGTTCCAGGGAGCCCGCTGGGTTTACTTCCTCCTGGTACCAAGAGAGCAAACAGACTCCACTGGAGTGAAATGCAGTTCAAAACACGTTCTGCATGTTTCAAAGTCAAGCTTACCTGAAGTAAAAGTTTCTGCAAGCCAAAATGGCATGCAGTGATAGGCTGAAAGCTTCCCAGCTTCAGCTGCTTTGCCCAGCCCCGGCTGATTTGAATATAGTAAATAGTTTGTTGTATAGTAAGGTGTAAACTTCTGTTCCTTCTCCCAAAACTGAGTTGGCTGTGTAGGGCAAGAAAAGTTACTTTGGTAAGTGAACACACCAAGTCTGATTGTGCTGCATACACAGGAAACAGATTTGTTGAATGTGAAGAGGCATACCTGCCATCTGATAGTAACTGGACAGGTGGTGATGTGTGACTACTCTTCCTGAGTAGCTGAGAATTATGCACATCCTATTATGTTTGTTAACCCATCTGTCCTGCTTACCCCCAGACATACTTTCATCTTGTTCTCTGTTCGTTAGAGCTGTTAACTCTTTCTGTAAGAGGCTGTCGTCTAGTCTGCATTTGTACAACCAATACTGCTGAATTATGCCACCAGTGTGTCCCCAGCTATGTCCTGTCTTTATGTGTGTCCTCCTTGGCTCTGACTGACTGTGAGCAAAACTTCAGTCTTTGGAAGAGATTATCTTGCTGTCATTTTAGTTACACTGATTTGAGAAATCAATTTGAACGGCTGGATTTTTGTCCAGATGAAGGCAATTCTGGGGTCACTGTTGCTCCTTGGGAGCCAGGCTTTCAGGTTCAGTGGAGATTTCTAAAACGGACATGGGTCTGCAAATTGTTGGTAACTGGTATGTAATTGGGGGAAGTAGGGGCATTTTTGTGGGGAACCATTTTTCTGACATGTGCTTGGGCAACAAGCTTTGCTTCCACTGGAAGCCCATTAGGGCCCATATATTGACTGCTGGTGGGCAATAGTAACAATATGCGCTTATTCCAGTTTTTTGTTAGTGATTTCCAAAGAGATGATATGTGGAGGCAGATCTTTATCCCTCACCATCTTTTGAGGTCCCTTCCAACCCCTAATATTCTGTGATTCTCTGGTCATCTGGAAACCAGAAGTAGCCACTCAAGTCAATGTGGATAGGGAGGCCGAGGAACAAAGAAGGTCAAATCTTATTCAAAACTAAAATGAAACAACTGTGTAAGATGTGGGAAAACACCAGGCCCAGGATCCAGCCAGAATTAAACAAACCAACTTTGTGCACAGTGTCTAAACCATTAGTAACCAGCGGGGAAGAGCTCCTAAGGTCAGTCCAGACCTGGCAGGTAGCAGCTCACAAATGGCTCAGCTGTGTTCTGGTGCAGGTGGTGGCAGCTGCTGTTATTACCTGTTGCCAAATGAGGAGGGGAGGGAAAGAAAGATAGAAGGTGGTGTGGCCTTTCTAAGCCACAGCCTTAAGCCAACTTCACCCAGTTATGATGCCGAAATTTGGAAATGGCACTCGGGGCAGTGCACGCAAACTGTCTAAAAGGGGATCAGCTTTTTTCCACCCTGCTCTTTTGCTTCGATTTCCATGTTAGCTCTCAGTCTTCCCTTGCCTGTGTTTTCCCTTAGTGTTTGACCTTTCCTCCTCAGTCCCCTGGCCTTTTTTATTCTAAGCTGATAAGAGGGAGCTCAGAGTTGATATGCAGGAATCCTCGGACACAGCTATTTTTTTTCATCAGTAGTTAATTTTCCACTTCTTTTATTTCCTTTGAGATTCAATACATCTACTTTCATGCTTCTGTGATTCAGTTTGTGGAGGAGACAGACAAGGAAATGCTGAATAAATCTCTTACCTTCTTTCTCTCTCTCAATCCTTTACTCCCGTCTTTGCATTGCTCCCTCTCCCTTTTTTACTTCACCACTGTTTTCATATCTGTGGGTTGTTTTTTTTTTGCTCCCTAGGACTCTGGCTTAGGACAATTACAGGTGCTGAAAGGGAAGTCAAAGACAGTCATGTTTGGTTGACTAGAAGCCATTGTGGTTCCAGCCAGCCCTCCCAGACTTTCACTGTGCACACTTTAGAAAGCTGCCACACGGCTTCGCTCAGAAGCTTCGTCAGTCTTACACTGTGCCAGTTCCTGAGGAGTACGCAGTGAAGGTTAGAGTGTTCTCCATAAATACCATCCCTTTCAAGGCTTTCATCTTGATGATATAAGAAAGAGTTTATTAGAGAGGAAAGGCTGCATGCTGTGGAAATGCATCTCTACCAGTAGGAAAATAGGAGGAGGGAGATGGGAGTGAAAGGGAGGGGCAGAAGGAAAGAAAATGATCAAAATGCCTCTCCTGCAACATTAAGCTCAACCCTTTATGTCTAATTTATTGCCTTTTCATACACCCTGGAACTGAGTAAATACAGTTGCTTGGGCTACTATATCCCTAGTTCCCTGATGGTCTTTTACTTTTTTTCAGAGGCAATGGTTTTCTATTAGGATATAGTCTGCTTAGTTTATTATCTAGCATAGTAAACTGTCATCTCATTACTGATAGAGGGTTGCTAGCTAGCTAAATGCTATTTTATACTAGACTCATGTTTGTAGCATCTGACTATGTTAAAATAGCTGAAGTCACAGGCTAACAGTACCTGTCATATCTGAGGGGAACACGTGTTGATTTCTGAGTAACTGTCTAGTTGTGTGATTTTTAGGAGGCATGTCTGAGGGAGCACATATGGGCAAAGAACTGCCAAATGTGTCTCAAACTCGTCTGGGAGAAGTCTGCTCAGTAGCCAGACAGGACTCAGACATTGCATCCAAATAAAAATAAGCAAATATCGTTCAGATTATTAGCACAGCACAAGAGGCTACAGGATTGTTTCATGCATGCACTAGAAAGATTTTGGATATAGTAGTCCAAATGTCCCTCTTTGTATGATGGAGCCAATGATGATGATGTTCATAGAGACAGTGAGTGGAATATGATGAGGACTAGTGTTTGGGCTGCTTGAGGGCTAAAAGCTTTTCTTATATTCTTTTGTTGGTCAGATGGGCTGAAGTCAAAATATAGTTGTTGAAGTGTTTGACTCGAGCTAATACAAAGTGTGTTGCTCTTTTAAGACCATAGAAAGGAAATTGGTCTGACCCACCAACTAAGCACTGGTGCGAACATTCACAGCAGTTTCCAATCTACCAGAGTGGGATGCTATCGCTGTGTATTACAGTATAAAGAGATCTCTGATCTATAGTCTCTATCCTTAACTCATTGTTTTCACTTAATTTGGGAGTTAAAACCTCCTCCCTGGATTATTTCTCTATGACAATAACAACAAAAAAAATCTTTCATGAGTCTTGATTCTTTTATGACCTGACTAAACTACAAACAATGTGTGTACAGCTGATCTCATGCACAGATCTTTTGCAGTGTGTATTGTTTTGCCAAAATATTAGGGAGGTATCCCACTACCTGGTGTCATGAGTCATTATTGGCTGGTTTGACTGCAGGAGCACCTTGTTCCTGCAGGGAAACAGCCTATTCAGTGCAGGTTGGTGAAGAACCCTGGCAGGTCAGAGAACCATACAGAAACCCAAAAGGAATAGCATAAGATCCAGCAACAAGCTAAGTAGTTGAATAAGGAGGGCCCCAGAGGAATTAATTCTCTGTTGCTTTCTACTGCTGAAAAGGTGGAGATTTACGACATTTTTATTCAACTATGCAAATCTGACCTGAGCTCCAGGGAAAGGTGCGTTCTATAAATCTAGAAAAAAAAAGAGTCAATGAAACAGAATGTTTACATGTCTTAAAGGAAAGTCCTTGCTATGTGGTAAAACGTCAGTTATCTTGAGCTCTTCTGATGCAAGTTTGAGCCGAGAAACAAGTAATTCACTTTGGGATCCAAACAGACCTGGCAGAGTAATAGATTACTTAGTGTTGTGACTGGGCCAAAAAGTTAATGGAAACAGTTGGATTTTAGCCAGAACAGTATTTTTTTTGTAATATTGTTGCCAACGCAAGTCCTTTCTGCCTTCCCCTTTAGTATTGCCTTGGTCAAACCCAAAATGCCTTCTTTAATCCTTCTTTAAAATGTCAACTGCATTTTCAGAATAACTGCTTTTAAAATATTTTTGTTATGTAGACCATCAGGCATTTTTACAGCACCAGAGAACAAAGATCCTTACTTAAGTGAAGCGGGACCTAAATACTTGCTGAGCTTTCCCAAACAGGGTCTGTGTATGGTGGAGTGTTTTTTAAATGAGATACAAGAGCTGCTGTTCCTTTGCTTGGCAGGAGATCAGTCATGACTGATGCCCCCAAGTTGACTCAGTCTTGAAAGCATCTTATTGTACTAGCTGATCTCAGGAGATCTCTTCTAATCCTAAAGATCCTGTGATTCTGTAATTAAGCCACTACTGGTGGCAGCTTAAACAGAGTGACCAGTCCGGCATCTTTTGAACAGACCCTTTTCATCCCCAGAGGGAGACTGGATTAAAACCTGCCTTTGGGGGGTTAAGAGTCCAAACAACTGCGTACAAATCTGGACCATGCTTTCTGGTTGCCTTGTTGCCTGAAAGTAGCTGAGATTCTGACTGCAATATCGACAGCACCAAAGCAGGAGAGCTACTTACAGCCACATTTATTCTTTTAGCAGAGAAAGAATGTTGTGACCTCAACTATTTCTAGACAAGGTGAGGATCTTGGATATGTCCAGAGCTTTGGCATGTCTACAATGCCATCTACAGTACTAGACGAATTGGTCTTGTATCCTTGCACATGCTACTGCTTGGAGGACAGAAGGGAGTCTAAGATTCATTGATTGTACCCTAGA
This sequence comes from Trogon surrucura, assembly GCA_020746105.1. Classification (NCBI taxonomy): domain Eukaryota; kingdom Metazoa; phylum Chordata; class Aves; order Trogoniformes; family Trogonidae; genus Trogon; species Trogon surrucura. Next base: position 129,970,334 of record CM036617.1, on the reverse strand, counting down.
CTAAAAAAAAAATCTTAAACCAGAAACTCAGTTGATGAGCTACTTTTGTTCAGCTGCTGAAGAAGCCATTTGTCCTACTGCATGCTTGCTTCTGCAGCTAACCTTCACTGTTCCTCATTGGGAGCCTTGGTTATTTGCTTTTTCCTCTGTTTTCCTACATTTAGTCTGAAGAGGAGTTCGTGTCTGGATTGGGTGATAGGTAACAATGACTGCGTTTGCAGGACAAAACCAATTAATATACATGTATGTAAATATATGTATATGTATATAATGGAAATAGGTATCATTTGAGATTGTGAGCTTCATAAGAAGAGGTAGCAAGTCCTGGACAGGCACGATGGGGGCTGCTATGATTGGCAGTAACGATGCCTGAGTTCAGATGGACCTGGGATATCTCAATGTGAAAGGAGTCCTAGAAATGCGAAGAATCAACTCCAAAATTTCATTGATGGCGATACACGGTGCTGAAAATAAGCAAGTGCAAGCTGACCAACCCACCTAGAGTGTTAGGATTTTTTACAAGCTTTTAAGGGATTGAACACATTAAAGAGTCGTGTAGGCTTGCTTTAGGGTGTAGGAGTAACAAAGGAATGTTAGTTATGCTGGTTTAGGAATGTAGACATAATAGGATGTAATTTACATTGCTTAAGGATGTAGAAGAAAGAAGATTTACATAGCATGGTCTAAGACTGTAAAAGAAATATGATGAAATTAACCACATGAAAAATTAGGTGTTAGGAAAAATTTCCCTTAACAAGTCTTACAGGATGTTTTTTCAAAGGAATAAAATTACAGTAGCCGTTTGTCTCTGAACTAGGTAAGTCTCCCAGTAAGGTACTTTAAGCTACTGTAGCATCTGGCATGCAGAGATGGAAACAAGAAAAAAATAATAGTTAATAGGTTTTGATTGGTTTATCCAGTATGTATTTTCTATTCAGTTTTGACCTTTAAGAGTCTCCCATGTGTGATGGTTTTTTTTACTGCGTATGGTATGTAGTTATGTGTAATGTTACGGGTGAGAAATCAAGCACACAAAAGCCTAGAAAGTGAAAAAAAAAGTGATGCTTTCTCTTGCAACATTAATTCAACTGTGTTACAAAACATGTCAAAGGCCTGTCTACAAATTCGAAAGGGTTCAGATGAGAGCCCACTGGAATGACTCAAAGTTTGGAAATCTGCCTCAAACTGAAAGACCGAGGAAACTCAATCTATTTAGAGAAGCCTGAGAAGGATCATCACCATAGGCCCTGCTTACTTTGGGAGAAGATTTTAGCAACTCTGGCAGAGTAGAAGGCCGACGAAACCCGGTAGCTGCAAACTGAACTGCACAAAAGAAGGGCAAGGAGGAAGTCAGACATTTTTAATTGTGGGGATAGCTTTCCAACAGGTTGAAATAACTGGAGAAATGGTAACTTTCCCCTATACGAAATTTTCAAAAGACAACTGGCCTTCTGTCTAAAAGGGAGATTCTAGGTCAAGCAATTTGATACAGAAGTTTTTAGTTGAAGTTCAGTGGTCAGTGTTAGGAAATCAGGCAGAATCATTATCTTTCTTTCTCCTCTTGATACACTAACTTATCCATGAACTACTGAATATGTGGTATAAAGCTCAATGCGGGCAGCTGTAAAATTGGGAAGTTTTCTATTTGCTTGCAGAGCTTGGCACTGCTTTGTTCTCAGGGACTACAGGGAGACTCCACACACAAATGTGTTCTCTCCTTAGAGTGTTGTTTCCAGCACACCACCACTTCCAGAACCCGACATCAGTGCTTTTCTCATTAGAAATGTCTGTTTGGTCTGTGTGCAAGGACTCACAGAAATAATGTCTCAAAACAAAAATGGCAATACAGCTAGGGCCCTGAGCTTTAAAGACCATTTGACTAGGGACAGGGCAGCAGTATGACACGGAGGTGTTGTGATGTTTGGGAGATGCTGTGCCTCAAGCACAGGGAACACAGTTCTAATGAAATAGGCTGCCACATCCCTATGGAATGGTGACCACAGAGGATGGGAAGGGAAAGATCTTAAGAACACAGGGTCTGTCATGTTAAAGTCAGCACAAGTACATCAGTGTTCCTGCCAGTGGGTGCAAAGTCAGACAAGTGGAGTTGGTGGTGAGTTAGGGTACCACAAAAGAAGGATGTAGAGTGTGAGTGGTAGAGAAATGATGCTGAAATACGTTTTACATGAAGAAATAGAAGGCTAAGTGAATGAGCGGGGAAAAGTAGGAGGCTGTAGAAAAGCAGGAGGCTGTGTTCTACACAGAACTTGTCACTGCATTTAAAAGAGACTAGTCTCTCATTTCTCTCCATGTCCTCTGTGCCTCAGGGATCTCTATCTCAGCAGGAACCCTTCCAAATGCCGCTCATGCAATGGGCCTTCAGAGGAGAGCAGTATTTTGCAAAATAATCCTCTGGTATTAAGAATCTGATTTTCCTCTACATCTTTTATATAAGGGTTCCTCTTTTTTTTTTTTTTTTTTTTTTCCTTTCCTTCCTGAACTACTTACTCGCCTTCCCTCACTCATTTCAGATGATGAAGTTGACCTGCACTGGAAAAGAGTGAGTTTGGAAAAAGACATCCAGCAGTAGAGAGAAAGTGAGAAGTCTGGACACATGCCTGTTGACAGGATAAGTGGAAGATCACTTGTCAATGGAAGGCAAGTGCTTCCAAAATCAGGGCTGTGCTTTTTAAAAAAAAATGAGATTAATGGGATACATGGTCCTTGCAGCTTTCCTCAAGGGCTAAATCCTCAGGCTAAGAGAAAATGGAAATTATCTTTCCCTGTTTCAGATATGTCTCCATTTCATTTTGGAATAAAAGGTTAAAATACAATTTTAACAGCAGCAGCTTGAGGCATTACAGGCATTCCTGGGAACTGTAGTTTGGGGTATCATTTTTTTTCTGTCACTCCACCTGCTGATGCCTGTCCCATAACTCCAAAGACCAGCAGTTGTTGTTGCTCTTGGGTTGAGTCTGACCAGCCTGGCTGCCTCTACTCTGATATTGAAACTAGTTACTATTAGTGCTTTGGACCTGTTATGCCTATGCACAGTGATTTGGGGGACCTCTGTCACCCTGCATTTTTGTTTCTAAAGCAGAACCCGTGATTTCCTAATAGAAACTTGTACTGTCTGCCACGTTTATCCTTTTTGGCAGTGGTTTTAGGCCCTGGATTGTAAATTAACCCATAAGGATGTGAGTTCTTACCCCAAGGACATTTCTACTTTCTTTACCAGCACTATCTGCTGCAGAGGGACAGAATACACCCAACACAAGACATTGAGCCAAGAGGGATATTGCGATTCCCTCCTCTCCCTTAAGGAAGAAATGAAAAACAAATGGTATGGGTCCAGAGGAGGAGGGGGAATACTCTTTTTTTTTTTTTTTTTGCTAGCACAGAAGGATTGGCATGTAGAAATAAGCTGCCAGGACAAAAGCTGCTGCTTCTGGGTGATAAGCCACCCAGTCAGAGTGAGCTGGGAGGGGTGTCCTGGAGAACAAAGGCCTTTCTGGTTTGGTGTGCTGAGAGTCAGGGTGATGAAACTGCTGGCAGTTAATAATGAGCCCACGCCATTCCCAGCCAGAACTGGCAGGGCTGTAAGAAGTTGAAATGTGTGGGAAATAAAGGCATATGTGAGGGGAAAAGAAGTCTAGGAAAAGGCTTGGTAGGACCTGATGGAGTACAAAGCTCAGAGCAGGAAAACTAGACTGAATGCAGCTGGGTGGGGGAGGAGAGGAAGTGTGTGGTAAAACTATACTGCAAGTGCAGGTGATGTCAGTGTAAAGGAAAAACAGAAAAACGTTCCCTTAGTTGGAACCAAATATTCTCAATAAAGTATGGAGTTTCAGTCCCTACTTCCTTAGTTACTCATTGGTACCACCTCCTCTTGAGGTGCTGCTTGGTTCATAGGTCTCCGTTTCACTGTTGGTGAGGAGGCAAAGGAGGACCTCAGTCTCTCCCTGACCTTGTACTGCTGTCACCTTCCCTAGATGGATTTTATGTGAGTACAGAATAGGGCAGACCCTGCAAACGCAAATACTGCTCACATACTGACCCGTAGGCTCTCCTGCAGTGTAAAACTCTCATCCTGGAAAGGAACAAGTGTTTCATACTCAGTCTTTCTAATGTGGAACCAAGAGTGGGGAATGCTGAAATACCGCAGGATGAAGAGACCACCTCTTCAGAGCCTGATCAAAGCGGCGAATGTTCAGTCATTTCACTTCTGCTCCTCAGCCACTGCCTGCTGCGGTCCTCTCAGGAGTGTAGCCAGTGACAGATTGTTGCTGGTATGATGTGGGATGGGACCATAAGAGCATCCTGTGTCACATCCCTTTGTCAGCAAAGACTCATGTCCCTTAGGTGTCTGCTCCAAAATGACTACAGTTGGACCAAATCCTAAAGCCTTTATTTTCAGCATCCTGGAATGATGTTTTGCCTGAGTAACAACTGCAGGATTTTACCCATTCATCAGCTTAACTAATTCTACAGAAATTAGATTATTTAGAGTGCTCAGCCTTGGCTTGCATACATCTCTACTTGGGCTGTGCTTTTAACCACTCTTACAGAGGAGTCATATCAGAGGCTGGTAAACTTGTGGAGAGGAAATCTCCATGGGAAAACAAGAATCTGCAGAGAATGTTGATGGTTTTTTTCCCCCCTTCCAGTGAGCAGGTAATCTATGAGGCAGTCAGGCAAAACAAGCAACTCGAACATAAATTTGAATGTGTGTTTTCTTCTTTGTTTTTGACAGGAGTCCTTGTATTTACAGTATTAGATGAGTTTTCTGAATACAGTTAGGTTGGAAGGAATCTGCAGTGCCTTCCTTAGCTGAACGGATGTGTAGATTAAATCCCTTAGTCAACTGGAGAATTACCAAAGGAAGTGAGACCAGGACTTTGATAGCTCTGTATCCTGCCTTGAACAGAGGGCAACACTGACTATTTCAGCAGAAATTGCTACGTGCAAGAACATAGAATAATCTACCAAAGAGACAGTTGCTTCTTGACTGGTAAAAGGCATATGTGAACAAGTAAAAATATCATATCCTCTCTAACCTGAATGGGGGTACTTTTACTGGTAACGTCTAATACCCTTGTAATTTACTTGGTCCTCGGCTTTGTCTGCCTCAGCAGCGAGTTCCACAGATAATACACTGAGAGTGGTTTTTTTTCGTATCATCTAAAAACCTTTTTGTAGTTGAAAACTACTGAGTGTCAGGGAATTTGTGGAAGATGAGGGTGGTGATACACTAGTTTGCTATAATTGTATTTCTTGATGGCTAGCCCCAGAAAAGGTGAGAGGTGGCTTATTATTCTCTTAGCTCTGGTGGTTAAGGGCTTACAGTAAAAGGTTCAGCCTCTGGCAAGTGAACGCTACCACTGTGCATTGCAGCTGCAACCCACAATAGCTGCACTTGTGTGAATAAGAAGTCTGGCTGCTCTCTACGCGGGCTGCAGTGAAAGAGCTGGCAACTGGGGAGACCTGGTGAAGGAGGAACTTTCATGTTATACTGATTTACTGCAAACTACCGGGATGTAACAGTAAACTCTTCCACTCTCTTCACATTACTCTTATTTATACTTAACATCCAATACTTTGGCTGTCGTTCTTTAATCAAGATTTCTTTTAAACCTGTCTGAGTTGCTTGGGGAAAACCCTGGGTAAATATTGTTATTAGTTAAGTAATAAGACACAACAGGGTGTGAATTATTACCCTATAACTCATGTCTACTCTATAGCAGTATGTTGAGTGGCACAAGGCCAAATGGCTTTGTGTGTTATTTTTTTAGTTAAATCAAATTAAAAAGACACCAGCAAAGTGTCTGTGGCTTTTAAAACACGGCCATGGTGGTAGGGGGAAGAAGGGAGAAGTGTCATTTAATAAGGTGTGCTGTCAATTGCTCACTTTTTAATTTAGTGAATGGTGAAAAGTACTAAGTGGAGAGCCCTGGAGATAGGTGTCCTTCACTTAGCTAAAGGACAGATTGGACAGAAGAAGCAGCAGCGTGAGCTCTGCCATCACTCTGTGGCAACCATCACTCTGTGACAGCAGGTTTGCGAGTTCCACCTCTGGTGGCTTAAAAGGGTCCATTTGCAAGCTCCCATTCAAACTTCTGTTTGAATGAGCCGCCATTAACTGAGGCTTAATAAGGTGCTTCCAGGACCATGAGTTGCCTTGGGGGCATCTGTTAGATTGGAAGATCAATTGAGGCTACTGCTTACGAAAACCACCAGACAGGTTTTTACTGATGACTTGAGATTTCAGCCAATTCCCCAGGACTAAACTCAGCCTCTACATAAGTTAGATGATGCTGTCTCATTTGTGCTCAGATGGCAGGGAAAAAGGCATCCTTAATGAGTAAGCACAGAGGGCAGTGTCGCACACTGAAAGACCTGTGTTAACAGCTTTCTAACTTGTTGAGCATTAGGAGTCACATCTACAACCCTCTTGTCTAATTCGGGTTTATACGGCACAGCATGCCATCTTGGCTGCACAGGATGGGCGCTTTGGCTGGGATTGTCAGGGCTGCACTTTGGCTGCAGAGACAAGCTGGCTTCCTCTGAGCTCTTGCTTCTGTTTTAGCTTAAAATGATCTTATAATGAGTAAATGGGTCCTGATCTCTTGCTCTCTTTAATAGACCATTTACTAGGGGCAGAGGTCTGTGTTTCCAGGAAGGGCCAAGGGCCTCTTGGGTTGGCTCAGTTGTGTATGGACTTTTCCTTGTACTGCAAGGAAAATGTTAGATTTTCCTACAATCTTTTTTTTTTTGTTTGCTTTGTACAGACAGCTGCTCTTGTATCCTTTAACCAAGGCCCATTAGCTACCCAGCAGCTCCTGCTTCAGACAGTCAGGCTAGAAATTTAGAGAACCATATAAAAAGATGCTCATTAATCCTTATTCGGTTCCTCCCATAGGCATTTTCCTTACATGCCTAGCATTTCTCACGTGCTGGACTCCCTGTGCAACAGGAGGCTTCCATTTTCTTTAGTTTGTAAAGATCCAAGCAGTTTATTTGTGCAGCTTGCTGTGCTGCTTATTCTCTGATGCTGGGCGGGAGAGGGGGGAAAGTAGTCTACTAAGACGAGAGAAGGGGATGATCGTTTACTTTCCTTTTCCCCATAGAAAGTACTTTCTCGTTGGACAAAAGAACATGAAGGTTAACAAAGTGCTTTCTCACTGTGGTTTGAACCTGGGACAATTCCCAGAGCAACACCACATCTTTCTCACGTGCTCACGTGTGTATGTTGGCTTGCAGTTAGCACAGAGATACATCAATATTCCTGATGACAATAAATACAGCTATTAGGATGAGTCGAGAGCTTATCTTAATTGGGTAACAGATGAGCAGGCGTATGTTGCTGTTGAATCCATCAGCATTAGCTGGGCAGAGGTAAGTTTGATCAATACTGACACTTGAGTGCATGTGTAGCCACTGGAAAATATTAATTTACAATCATGACCGGCACCTCTCATTAACCAGAAATGTGTTAACCCTAATTGGTTCAACAGGGCCCTGCTGTACTGCGCTGTGCTGCTCACAGCCTTTCTTCTAGTGCCTGAGCCAGAGTTTTCTGCCGATGGGAACTCGATGACGCTCAAGTTTGTGCTTTGGGTGGCCAGGCTGGCAGCTGTACTGCAGCATCCATCAGGCCAGGAAGGTATGCAACACACACCCACCTGGGTATACAGCCCATATGGCTGTGTAGACATGGAGATCTACATACTTGTCTGTTCATACCTTATGGCCAACTTGAATAGGATTTAGGCTGAGTAGGACTGACACTGATTTATACCATCTGCAACCCTGTGCCACAAATCCATAAGCATTCACATGCCTTTGTGTCTGTGCACGCACTCGGGTGGTTGCATAGAGATATGGACTGAATACACCTGTGGTAGCATTAGGTTGCCCTCGGAACCGTCAGGGTATGTAAACAACACTGGTCTTAATGGCAAGACTGTATATATACATGTGTGTGTATGGAATAATTATGAGGGTGTGTGAAAAATGTTTCTTGTGCTGTAATGCAACCAATAGCAATTTGTTTTCTCTACCACAACAAAATCCTCACAGCCATCCATTCAAAGCCGTTGGCTTTGGCATGTGCCATAAATATGTATGGTGTGTATACAAATATGAGCTCTGAGAGTCAAAATCATCGTGTAATTAAGGTCCATGCCTTACAGTAAGGGAAAATGAATTTGCTATTAGACCTTTGGTATCTGTGGAGATAACACTGCTATCCACATGTACCAAGGGAAGAATGAGAAGTGATGGGCTTAAATTGCAGCAAGAATATCTAGATTACATGTTAGGAATAATTTTGTAGCAGTCAGAATAGTTAACTACTAAAACAGATTGCTCAAGAAGGGTATTGAATTTCTTCTTTGAAGTTTTCACAAAAACCCCAAGTTGGATAAATATCTGTTGGGACTAGTTAAAGGCCGAAAAAGGTCTTTATGTCTTTTGGAATGCTTTCTACTTACGTTTTCTCACGCCTTTAGGAGTACAGATGTGTCTCTTCTTCTTCAGCTGAACATGATTGGATATTAGTGTTGCTTATGCTTACAACAACTTCATTTGCTACAAACTTATGTGTAAACTCAGCGGGCCTTAATCTCTCTCTTCTGTTTTAATGGTGAAGCTTAAATAATGGTCTTTGCCAGTCATCATAAGTTGGCTGTTCTGCTTCGATATTCTGGGAGCTGTGATGAAAGATGCTGGGCAGAAGAAGTAATTTCTTAGTCAAATGAGTTTTAAGATCAAGAAAGCTTTTTCTCTTCAAAACTTCCTTACAGTTGTGACTTCTTAACTCCATAATCTTTCTTTCTTTTAGTAGTGAAGGGTGTTATGATGTTTTAGTAAAAATTCAATCCAAATATATCGACATATTCAATCCTTGTCCTGCTACCTGGACCATGACCTGGGTGCTTTGCTTCTAGTGTGCTTCTGCCAATTGCCCAGTGCCTACAGAGTCCCCAGCATTTTTATGGTCCTACTGGCCCTCCCATCAGCCCAGTGATTTCTTTTTGACATTCAGATGTCAACACCATAATTACGTGATTTCCAATGCATTTACCTTTTTCAATTTTAAAAAATAAAAAAGCTGTTCCTTTAGTATAATACCATAGAATAGTAACCAGTTCTCCTTTGCGTGTATCAAAAACTTTACGCCCTCATCTGAAGTTAAAAAGTTGATTTTGTCTTTCCATACCATCAAAGAGGACACTATAAGGGGGTGCCTGAAACCTAGGAAATACAAAGGAGAGCAACAACTGGTAAAGAAACATATTCCGGTAGCTGATCGTTTGTGTATATGAATAATTCCAGTGAGGCTGTCTGAAAGATTTATTATTTGGCAAAAAGATTAAATGAAAAGGAACAACTGTTGGCTTGTCTGAATGCTTCCATAGTGAATGAGTATGGCATATGGAGATTGACAAATAAGGTCAGACTCTTTGATATCTAACTTTTGCTGACCTGTAGCCTGGATACTTGGTATTTATAATATTTGTATCAACACTGTTTCTTGGAGCATCTTTCACAGAAGCACAATGGGGAATTTTCTGACAGCTTTGTCAGAGACTCTAAGTTTGCTGAAATATGAGAATGAACTGGCTGGTTTTAAATGTAACGTATGTTTGGAAGGAGTTTTTGGTCTCAGCTGGGAATTTCTGATGAAAGAGACCAGCTGAACTCGAATACCAAACAGCATGGTGGCCAAGGGTTTAGCCAAGGAAGCTGGAGATCACATAAAAGCACCTGTTCTGCCTCTGATCCTGACAACCATGGCTTTTCTCAGGTGTTTTTTTCCCCCCAGTTGAAGGTCTTCTTTAGTCTTACCTGAGGGGCTTATTACGGTTTGTATTAGCTTTCCCCACAGTTGTCAAGTGGGGAAAATGTTGGTTTTATGGGCCTACTGGAGCACTCACCTGGGATGTGGGAGATGGGAAACACAGGAACAAGAACCAGGACTTCCCCGGTCCAGCCAAATGCCTACCTGTTTGTCACAGTTGAATCATTCTTTCTTGGTTTTGCAAAACCACTTTGACAGGTCTTGTTTTTTTCCCCTCTGGTGGGCAATGACTCATAGCTGACTGACTGACTGACTCAGAAACTAAGTAGTCTCATGTGTGCCTGCTGGGCAATTTACACTGAGGTGTCTCCCCTGGTTGGCTTTTGCAGCTCTGGAAGTGGAGAGTTCCCCCGAATGTGTAAAAGCCATAAAACTTGCTGAAATCATCTGCACAGCCTCACTCCATCAGCACCCTACTGACCATATCTGGATGCCTTATGCTGTCTAAAGAGGTTTTGGTGGACAGTGTACATGAGAGAGCAGTGATGACTGTGATGATGTAGACCATCTGTAGATTTCTGCTATTGGTTCTCACAAAACTGAGTTCCTGTAGAAGGCAACCTGATACAGGGACCATCCACGTTCTTTCAGTGACACTTCAGAGGTGCTTAAGGGTCTGGAAGTACTGTGTTATTTTTTTGTGTATGTGTTGATGGGGCCACTCTCATGATGCCCCACGGATGCTCTAAGACAAGCTATGCAATCAGAGAATTTGACCTCGGAGGAGCTGGCAGAAAGGACTAAGAAGAATATTTATGCAGACACTGTGGCTTTGTCCTGAGCCTGCCCTGCCTCCAGCTGTATTATCTGCAGTGCGGAATGAAAATTTTTGACAATCTCAGAAACTAGTATGGAAATAGTGTTTTCTGGCCATCTCTAGCCTGCTGTTCTCTTTTTCAGAGCAACATCGACTTCAGAAGCAGTTAAAGCAGACAAGGCATTGATACTGAGGATAGTGAGAAGGAAAGAGATAAAATCTCATGCAAACAAGTGTTGGCAGTCAATGGAATTGTACTTCCTTTTCCAAAGGCTGGATCTGGCATTGTGTCTTACAAGCTTTAAAAGATTTATTAGCAGTTTGACTTGATCTGTGGCACAAGATTTATGGCCAAGCTGAAACTGCCCAGAAATAGTACTTCTCTCACTTTGTACCAGCATTCAATCTACCCAGCAAAAAAATGCCCGGAGTCAGGAATGCTCAAATGGTGAACACCATTCAAGGCATGGAGATCAGCTATCTTTATGGTGGAGAGATAAAGTTCAAAGAAAGACCCTGTGCCCACACAGGAGGCACAGTGAATGGTTCCCTTAAGGAGTTCCAGAGTGAGAGGAATCCCAGGTTCTCAGAGCCAGATTGAAACATTGCAAGGATGTCCACCTGTTCCTCTCACATGGAAGGGCCATGGAATAGCAGACTTCAGGTGGCAGGGTCTTGTCTTACTGACTCTTCTGACACTACCTTGTCACCTGAAAGGGTTTACAGTGGTAACATGAGAGCTGCTCTTCCATTGGCCACACAGTGAATTGAAAGCTCTTCTCAAGTGAACACCCTGCCTTTTTTCTAATCTTCACCCCAGTTCATCTCTATACAGGCTCATAACTTTAATTTAAATGTGCTTGAGATGCCCTAGAACTGACATTTCTGTACCTTACAATGCTTTTATTAGTGCTAGAGCCACAGAATTGTAGGTACTTTATTGACCAGCTCAGAAATCCTTGTACACACTGTCCAAAACAGACAGGGCACCCTCCTCTGTGATTCCCAGTGTTGTGTTCAAGGAAAAAGTTGCTTTAATATGTATAGTTAGGAATCTGATGCCATTGACCTTTCTCATCTGGGACTCTATGTGGTCTAGTAAAGGTGTATATTTGCAGATGCAGACCTGTGATCATTTCTTGAAGCCAGGGAGGTAGGTCATTGCCTCTAAACCTGAGAGTGGGAGATATGGGATCTGGATTTTGGTTTTCTGACTCGTTTAAGTAGCAGCAGGCTACTATTCAATGACAGGGTAGGATCCAGGACAGGTAAAGGGCAGTGAAGCAGTTCTTCAATTCATAATGGAGTGTAGAGGCTGCTTGATTTGGATTTTCTCGGCTGCTGTACTCTAAAGTTCACATGAGCTGACAGCTGGATTTCCACTCATCATGTGGCTTAACTGAGTGAAATTTTATTTTCTGAGTGCACAATGAAAAGCACAAAGGTTATCACATCCGTTAAATTCCAGGAAGAAGGGAGAAAGAAAGAAACTTCCAATGCACATAGTTCATCTCCAGGGTGACAGAGAATAGGGAAAGGATCATAGAGGGCTTCAAATCAATTTGTTGCATCTTCTTCATCATTACTGATATTTCCAGAGCACACAAACAACAACTAGAGCCAATCCAGCTCCATTGCTTCTCTTTTGTTGTGTTTCTGTTGACTTCACCACTTCTTTCATTTGCCTCTTGGGTGATTTTTTTTTCCACTATATTATTTTTTGTCACTTTGGATTGCCAGAGACCCCCTGGATGTTATACAAGGTGACAGTTCCCAAGCAGCTAAGAAGAACAGTCAAATAGGATGACAGAAATACAAAAAAAAGAAGTGAAGAGAAGCCCTCCAGAGCTGTAATCTAGTTTTCTTTATTTGCCTGGTTGCAGGGGTGATATAAACAGGAGAAAAAATGACAACAGACTGCTCCACTTCTAATGGCATCAAATGGTTTGAATCTGACATTGATGGGGAACTTTGAGAAGCTGCCATCAATTCTCTCAATTCTTTTCTCTCTGCCTTCCCTCTGGATTCCAAGCACAGGACTGAAGAAAAGATGCCACAGCGGGTAGCTATTGCCCAGGAATGGAACAGCAAATTCTTCATCTCCATCTACAGTCCTAGAATATTGTCTGACAAGCACAAGAAAAAAAATGAGGTGAGTTAACATTCCTGCTACATTGAATAACTAGCATAAGAACTCTGTTTCTTTGAGGTTACATACTCCGCGTGACCTACAGCAAGTCTATATATCTGTTGGAGAGATTCCGTGTTTTCCAAGGTCAACTGAAGTGCTGCCTACATTGAGGAAGTTGGCACCAATGTAATTACATCAATACAGAGCAAGTTTTCCTAGTGTAGAAAGGACCTTCCTGTCCTTCCAGGAATGAATCTTGCATGTAGATCTTTCTGAGGGGAAAACAGTAAATACAAAAAAAGTGGTGTTTACAGATGCAGCTTGTTCATTTCTATTTTGTGAGGAAACCTTTGAAGGTTTGGAATAAACTAAATGTTTTAGTTTTGTTTTTGTTTTATTTTTACAAGGCTTTGTTTCTTAAAAAATGTTTTGCATATATTTTTTCCCCCAGAAGTATTTTCCTCTAAAAAGTGATCTAGTAATGCTGAATTTCAGGAAGAAAAGATGTTTTTTTAGAAATTAGGCACAATTAAAAACCGAGATGTGAGTGGAAATTTACTGTTCTACCTTGGAAGTTCTGACTCACCAGATGCGTAAGTTCTCCGTGTTACCCACTGTGTACAGCTCTTTTTTGCTTGCTGCTTTTGCAGAGGTCATAACGGAAGATTCAGAAATACAAAGCATTAGGATCTGAGGATGCTGTTTTTATAAATTTCAGCTTTATTTGTCCCCCAGGATTTATTGTGCACATGGGAGGTGCAGCCAAACTTTTGACCTCCCAAGGATCTGCTGGAGTAGACAAGGAGTTGCCCTTTACCTCCTTCAAACCTTATTAAGCAGGATCCACAAGTAGGATTCAGCTCCATATTCAGCCACTTGAATGTGGCTGATGCCCAGATTGACAAGCAAGAGTAGGCTTTGGTTAAGTGACTACATTTTTGGTAATCATCTAATCCTCAAATCACAATGTACTTGCATTCACACAACATGAACCAGAGGATGATGATACATGCTACCATTGTCTTTCTTTTGTAGGCAGAGCAACAATGACAATGCAACAGTTCTCAATAGTAATGGTAATTGGAATTTAAGGATCAAGAGGCTGGGGGATATTTTTTCAACAATCCTAACAAGTGATTTTGATTATGGTGAAAACATGATGAGCTGTAACTATGGTTCTGGAAAGTTTTCTCATGCACCTCTTGTTCATATTCCATCTTAGAGCTCACTATCAGCTCACTTTTACTTAGAGAAGAGTCAATGAAGTTTGTATTCTTCCAAAAGAGTCTGTTTTCAAGTTGTAGTCAAATTGTTTGATGTTCCCTTCCTCTTTTTCTGAATAGCAACACAACTAATTGAACACCATACTCCCAAATCTAGTGATAAGGAGAGATTCAGCTGAGGTTTTCTTTGTGTGCCTGAATAGACTGCTTTTGATGGTCATTCATAGCCATCAACTTGAATAACAATACCAAAACAATCTTCAATGGTCTATTTGATTAGAGCAACAAAAAGGAGAGTCCTGCTTTCCTTAGCTGATCCCTGACTTTGTGCCCCCTGAAACTCTTAATCTTAGCCTGAGCTCAGTGATACCTCAGTAAACAACTTTTGTCTGCAGAGTCAGTTATGAGACTGGACTCATCTGTCTCATCTAAATGGCTGTCACAATAATTCTGTCTTTTTAGGAAAGGCTTTATTTTCTGTTGTAGACTGCATATAGCGGCAACCTGAACTCATCTAACTCATGTCTGCTGTTGCTACTTTGCTCCCCCTTTCTATAAGCCATTATGATTTTTTTTCCCTGCCTAATGTGAAGTTAGCTGTGCCAACAAACCAGCGAAGGATTTGGTCGATGGTAGCTGTAGCCCAATTTCTGTCACGACAATGCTAGCTTGTCTATCCATTCATGATAGCATTGCCACTACCTCTGATGTTCTTAATCCCTCTATTTCTCCAAGGTTGTTAGCTGATGCAAAAGGATAACAAAGAATCTCTTCTGTGGAGGTGTATGAGTTAGTTCCTGGCTGACTAAAGGCTGTCTGAGCTTTGCCTGCTTCCTCTGCAGTGATTTTGAAATTAGAGTGAATGAGTACCTTCTTCCTATCTCTGTGATCTGTGTGTAGGATGGTGCTGATGATGACCTGCAATTTAGTTTATCTCCTTCTAAAGCAAACTGCATGCCAGGTAACCACTTTTCACAATGCCAGCCAATCAGTTGTCTTGATGCTATGGTGTCACCTTTGACTGGTACTTTATAGAGGTAATGGAATGATGGAAACCAGTTAGATACCGCTGACAGCAATACCACAGAGTCTGTCCAACAGGGAGAAGGTGCATACCCACAGCTCGACAATGGTCATATAACTGAAATGGCAAGGCCTGTAGAGGCTACCATATTGTAGTATTACAGGTAGTTGCATACCACATAATTATAGAATGGCTTGAGTTGGAAGGGACCTTAAGGATCAACCAGTTCCAAACCCACTGCCATGGTCAGGGACACCTCCCTCTAGACTAGGTTGCTCAAAGTCCCATCCAGCCTGGCCTTGGATGCTTCCAGGGATGAGGCTGCCACAACTTCTCTGGGCAACCTTTTCCAGTGCCTCACCACCCTCAGGGTAGAGAACTTCTTCCTAATATCTAATATGAATCTACCTTGCTCTAGTTTAAAAGCATTGCCCCTTGTCCTATCACCACATTCTCTGATAAAGAGTTCCTCCCCAACTTTCCTGTAGGCCCCCTTCTCGAAGGCCACTATAAGTTCTTCCTGGAGCCTTTTCTTCTCCAGGTTGAACAGACCCAACTCCCTCAGCCTGTCCTCATAGAAGAGGTGCTCCAGCCCTTTGATCATCTTCATGGCCCTCCTCTGGACCTGCTCCAACAGGTCTGTGTCCCTCTTGTGTTGGAGGCTCCAGAGCTGAATGCAATAGTCCAGGTGGAGTCTCACCAGAACAGAGTAGAGGGGCAGAATGACCTCCCTTCACCTGCTGGCCGTGCTTCTTTTGATGTGTACAGCCCTATGATATGAACAGCCCTATAGGAGGGTACTGACATACAAGGAAATAGGTGGTTTTGAAGGCCCCTTCCAACTCAAGCCATTCTACATACCAACAAATTTATGAAGAATTAATCTGGTCACAGACTATATTAAAAAAAATTAAGCAAAAAAAAACCCCAGGCTGCATGGCTGACGTCTTTTTCCTCACAGAAGACAGAGCCACAGCTGTCCATGTTTCACTTGCCTTTACTATGACAACGAAGCATGAACTAATCTGTGCCATGTCTCCATATGGCAAGCAGGTAACTTTCTCTCATGTGCGTCTCATAAAAATAGCAGGGAAATGAAATAAGCTGCAAGCAGCACAATTTTTCTGGCCACTGCAAGAGCCCCGTGTGCAGAGTCACCTCACACGTACTCGGAGAACAGCCAAGCGTGGCCGCTCAGACTGGGTGTTCTAAATCATTCTAACCTTTTGCAATGTTTTAAGTTTGCTACTTGGGGAAAAAAAAAAGGAAAAAAGAAAGATCTATTTAATTTCTACTTCTGAATTTGTCTTTACACTCTGATACGCTCATTGCAAAAGCACGGAGCATACATGCACACTCTGAGGACAGGTTATTTTCTCTGGAATAAAGTGAAAATTACTCCCTGTAGTTTTTCTGGAAGGGGGATGCAAAAATATTAGTCTTCTGCCTTTGCTGTTTTCTTCCCATCTCTGTCTCTACAATGAGGAATGCCCACTATCTGGCAATTAACTTTCACGATTCCAGTGCTAGGTGAAGGTATTTCCAGTTATTCGTTCTTGGCTTGAGGAAGCTGGAATTAACTGTTCAAATCAGGCCATCTGCCTAGAAATACTTTTTTGAACTCTACCTGTCTTAAGTGCTTATATACAACTGACATGGAAAAAGCTTCATCTTTTCCACGTGCAGACACCTCCGTTGCACTCTTCAGTGCTTCTGCATGCTCAGTTGCCATGGGTGTAGTTGCACCTAAGAGTATGGATGGTACTCATCCCTCCCCCAGACTTACCCAGACAGGTTTTTATCCTGGCTTCTGAAATGGCACCAAAGCTGGTTTGTCTTCATCAGCCCTGGCAGGTAAATCATATTCATGGTTGTACAGCTGCACTCATGGCTGACAATGGGGTGTATTTTTCATAGTGTGGTGAAGGCAGGAGGTCTCCTGCTTCCCTGTAAATTGAATAGCATGTCTGTTTCAAATGATGAGACAAGCAAATAGACACAGTGATCTGGGGCATGTGCTAGATGGAGCTGCTCTTCATGCTCAGGGTAGCCTGTATAATGCCTCTGCTTGCAAAATCTTCCTCCTGTCTCTTTGCTGCCTGAAAGACTTGTGATTCCAAGCCTTTCACTTATAGAGCCTTGCCCTATACTGTGCTTCTCTTATATTTTTGAGGTTTTAATGTTAAAATGAAAATAGTATTTTTCCTCCGACTGGTGGAGAAAGCATCGCTTCTGGTTTTGCACGGAGGTTTTGAAAGATTTGTTTGTTGCTTTGGGGACTATTGTTTTCGTTTGGCAGCTGGAGTGACTCCAGTCCTGGGCTCATGAGGCCGTATATGGAATGGTTCAGCACAGACTAATGGTTACGGCCATCCTGCAGCCACACAGTGCCCACTTTAACCTGACAGCTGCTTCTCTCCTTCCCAGTTTGTGTTTTGCAGGGCATGAGCCTATCACGCAGACGTGAGTAAAAGGATGTGTTCCACTGGCTTTAACTTTGCCTTGGAGACTTTCAGCAGAAAGTATGTTTTAGAACTGTAACCTCGCAAACGTGAGAGGCTGCCACAGCCTCATTATCCAAGCAGAAAGGATGGGTGGCCTTGAGCTGTGCTCTGCTTGGTGCTGGCAGATGCTGCACTTCCACCCATCATCCTCTCACCTGTGCCATACCTGTGTTCCCTATACCAAGCCCTTCCATATAGGATAAAGCTGCCATGCACATAGCAGGCTCATGCTGGGATGCTTGCAACACAAGAGGCACATGAGCTCAAGAGAAACCCGTAAAGGAATGTAATCTCTTCCAGGCATATAATAAATGCAAGAATAAATGAAATGCCAGCAGTAAATGGCCCGGACTACTCTGCTATTCTTGGACATAAGGTACTGGGGTCATCACAAGGGGATAGCTATATGAAATCCTGCTTTAGATGTGGAAGCAGAATCCAGGTTCTAGCAGTTCCTGTAAGGCTGTTAGCTCTCTAAGATGCTGCTGTACTGTTTTTTTTTCCATTGCTCTGTGTCTATGGGGAAGTTGGAGGAAGGCTGAGATCCAGTCTGTTCTCAGTCAGTAGTTGGTCCCAAAGTAAGCCGGAGGCAATGGGGTAAAAGGGAGAAGCAAGCATGAAAAAGCTGTCCCCTCCCCTAAATTCAGAATGGAGGATAACTGTGCAACAAACTTGTCAGGATAGTAACTAATAATTAATAATTTATTGTACATCAAATAGCTCTTTTCCTCATGGTTTCCAAAAGCTCTTTACAGACTATATATAGCGACTGCATTACAGTGTGGTATGCACTTTTCAGCAGCATGGTTTAGGAACAGCCCTGCTGCTGAAATACAGTGGAGACTGGTCAGCCCAGAGGAACACTAGCAAAACACTTGCACACTCTCAATCCTGCCTGCATGTTCCACTGTTAAAGAAAAAAAGGAAGGGAAGAAAAAAAAGAAACAAAGAAGGATGCGTTGGAATAATCATTTGAGGAGTAGTGAGAGAGTATTGTACAGGTGTTATTTCCTCCTACCTATTAAGACAGGCAGTCCCAATAAATTCAATTGCATAGACCTTGAGAGAAGGAGGATGGAGGCTGGAAGGAAACAAATACATTTTAGAAAACCTATGATAATGACTTAAAATTGCTCTTCCTCATGATTGTGATTTTAAGGGCTGACATGTAATGATAAGCCAAATGCTAGATGCTGATGCCTCATAGAACATGGGGTCCTAAACACTGACTGTTACACACTATTTCTTGCCTATCCTAGGATCTGTTTAATTCAGAAAGGGGATGATGATGATGTTTATGAGGCATTTGTGGGAGGGTGAATTAGTGGGAGCAGCAAAGGCGAGCACCCAAAAAGAGCAAGTCAGCTGACAGACACACTGTCGTGCAAGGGACCCTTTTGCCATTGCATCTAGATCTGCTCATCTCTGCCCCGAAAGGCCGCCCTCACCTCCAGAAGGGAACGCATGCAGCAGGCATCCGAAAGGCAGAGCTTGGCACTACAGGACAGGAGACGAAGCAGAGTGTGCCTCACTGAGAAGACTGCAGGGAGTGTAATGCTAGTAAGAAAGCAATTAAAAGAGCTGAGCAAACAAATGATAAATAATGTAGTAGGAGTTGGTGTAATGAACCTCCTTAGGAAAGCTGGCCCATAGGCCAGCCTCAAGTTCCCTGAACCTGAGCAAGAGAAACCTCACTCCATGCAACAGCCCACTTTGGAGGAGCAATTAGGGAAGAAGCTGCTTACTCCATTGCTCTTCAATCATATGCTGTTAAGTTTGGGGGATGATGGGAAAACCCTAGTGGATAGACTGAGGCTGCTTTTAGTAAGTGAAAGCTTACTTATGTAAATGTGTTTAAGAGGTGCCTTTCAGTGAAACTGTTTGCTACATTTCCTGCAAAGAGCTAATGGAAAACCTCCCCTTAGAGATGATGCAGTTAGGGCTACATTATAGGTTTCACCTGTGCATGCCTGAAACTCAGGTGACCAGCTACACAGATTATCTGTTCAGAGTATGACCTCGCTTTTCCTGTTGATGGATACAAATGCTGAACTGTCAGGGGACCTTCCATTTCCTGCTTGTTTTAATAGGCTTTGATAAACACGTAGTGGTCTAAATGCATTTTGGGTTGTATTTCTTGCCAGACAGTTGCAACTCAGGTCATGGGATTTTCTTGTTCTTTCCTTTTCTATCTATCCTTACATTTCTAATTATAAATCATTTCAATTCATACGAAGAGCCTGATTTTCCCTGAATGGAGCCTGAAGTTACCATTAGCAATAAATGTCCCCACAGCTTTGTGCCAAAGGAAGTGAGAATAAACCACTGTTGGAAAGAGATGCCTGAAAAAAATGTCCCCGATCGGAAACCTGACCTAAACTCCTGTTCACTCTGTGCTTGGGAAAGGGACAAAGAAATTTGAACTCCAGGCTGCAATCCTTATATACTGCTTCTGAAGTAGCCTTGAGGTTTTGGGAAGCAGGGATGGCTTTCTCCATGTCCTGGAGGATCATGAATCCAACTGGAGTGGTTCACTCCATGTTTTCCTCGCAGGCCTCATGCCTCAGGAAAAGATGTGAAACATCACTGAGTATTGGAAAGGAGACTCTGAGATGCTGCAGAGGTGAAACAGAAGCTTCTTCATCATCTAGCTAGTGAAAAAGATGTCACAAAACCAACTCTTTCCCAGGACAGTGTTCTGGACCACTCATGCCACATCTCTGCCTTTGAGAAGCTGCCTTGTTGAATTGGGCAGTACGTTCTTCCCATATTTCCCTAGTTACTCTTTTCTCTTTTTTTCTTCTTTTTTTTTTTCCTCAGGACATTCAAAGAGGTTAAAACCATCAGCTTGAATGTGTATAGAACTATCTTTTCACAGAATCAGAGAATCACAGAACGTTAGGGGCTGGAAGGGACCTCAAAAGATCATCTAGTCCAGCCCCCCTGCCAGAACAGGATCACCTACAGTAGATCGCACAGGAACACGTCCAGGTGGGTTTTGAAAGTCTCCAGAGAAGGAGACTCCACAACCTCTCTGGGCAGCCTGTGCCAGTGCTCTGTCACCTTCACAGTGAAAAAGTTTTTCCTAATATTTTTGTGGAACCTCCTATGTTCCAGCTTGTACCCATTGCCCCTTGTCCTGTCATTGGACGTTGCTGAAAAGAGCTTGACATCATCCTCCTCACACTCCCGCTTGACATATTTATAAACATTAATGAGGTTACCCCTCAGCCTCCTCTTCTCCAAGCTAAAGAGCCCCAGCTCCTTCAGCCTTTCCTCATAAGGGAGATGTTCCACTCCCTTCATCATCTTTGTGGCTCTGCACTGGACTCTCTCAAGCAGTTTCCTGTCTCTCTTGAGCTGAGGGGCCCAGAACTGGACACAATACTCCAGATGCGGCCTCACCAGGGCAGAGTAGAGGGGCAGAAGGATCTCTCTTGACCTACTTGCTACTCCCCTTCTAATACACCCCAGGATGCCATTGGCCTTCTTGGCCACAAGGGCACATTGCTGGCTCATGGTCATCCTGCTGTCCACCAGAACCCCCAGGCCCCTTTCCCCTGCGCTGCTCTCCAGCAGGGTAGTCCCCAACCTATACTGCCATATGAGGTTATTCTTTCCAAAGTGCAAAACTCTACACTTGCCCTTGTTGAATTTCATAAGATTTCTTCCTGCCCAGCTCTTCAGCCTGTCCAGGTCTCTCTGAATGGCAGCACAGCCTTCTGGTGTGTCAACCATTCCTCCCAGTTTTGTGTCGTCAGCTGACAGCACTCTCTAATCCCTTATCCAGGTCATTGATGAATATATTGGAAATCACTGGCCCGAGCACTGACCCCTGAGGGACCCCACTAGACACAGGCCTCCAACTAGACTCTGTCCCATTGACTACAACTCTCTGGCTTCTTCCCTTCAACCAGTTCTCGACCCACCTCACTACTTGGTCATCCAGACCACACTTCCTCAGTTTACCTATGAGGATGCTGTGGGAGACGCTGTCAAAGGCCTTGCTGATATCCAGATAGACCACATCCACTGCACGACCACCATCCATCCACCTGGTTATGTCTTCGTAAAAGGCTCTCATGTTGGTCAAACATGACTTCCCCTTGGCAAAGCCATGCTGACTGCTCCTAATAACCTTTTTATCCTTAATATGCCTAGAGACGGCGCCAAGGATAAGATGTTCCATCACCTTTCCAGAGATGGAGGTGAGGCTGACCGGTCTGTAGTTAACGCGGGTCATCCTTCCTGCCTTTCTTATAGACTGGAGTGACATTCGCTTTCCTCCACTCTTCAGGCACCTCTGCCCCACAGAGCCAAAAAATTTCCCAAATGAAGAAAGCCTTTTCACTAGTAACAGGCACTACCATTTGAATCTTTCATGGTGCAGACACCTCCCCACTAAATGCTGATATATCCTAACACACAGTAACTATTATGGGTGTCAGTGGGGATGCAGGTTAGAGTGGGCTTTCTCAGTCATGCTTTACCCTCAATAAATTCCCACTGTCCCTCTTGATTTCACCGTGAGGCTGAAGTCTGTTCCTGAGTGAATTGATCCCTCGATGGAGGCAGCACCTCTTTGATCGTGGTCTTTCGTGGAAGTTCACAGCATCCTTCTTCAATCACCCATAACCTGGAGGACTCCCACCAACACTTTTTGTGGCATCTGCAGTCTGTTCCAGCACTTCCCTAGTGAAGGGAACATCTTTCAGAGGGATGAGATATCAGCCCTTCCTCTCCAGTGGAGCATACCCATAGAGTAGGGAGGGACAGAAGTAGATACAGAGCAGGAGGCAATGCACAGCAGAATACCTGACTGATAAAGTAGATGCTGTAACACTGCACTAGGATTGGTCTAGAGGTGATGTTGGAATCTATTGTGGCTACATACAGTGAGAAGGAGTATGTGGCTGTTACGCCCAAATATTTGTTGCTGCTTCTTGAGCTTCCTTCTGTATCTTGCACGTAATGTGGGGATAAAGCTATGCTCTGAGCTCGTAGAAGGGCTATGAAACTCGTAACATGCTTAGATTCGCCCTGTGAGGACTATCACAGAAAAACTCTGCTAAGTGGAAACTCAATAGCAAACCCCTTTGTCCCTTTGTGGTGGTTAGCACACTAGTTGCCTTCTCTCCTGAAGCTCATCTCCTTGTCTTAAAGCCTCTGCTGCCCATTTCTTTGCTTGCTTCAGGCCTGCCTCAGGTCCTAGCTCTTGCCCTGATTGGTAGTCAGGTTGTCCTCCCCATGTTCCTTCTCAGTGGTCTGGCTTTCTTACAGACATCTGGTACAGTAGGGCAGCTGGACAGTCTTAGTCTAAGCACGGCTGTTGGCTTCATTTTTGTTGTATCCCTCCTTGGTTTCTGGGAGCAGCTTGTCATTTAATTTTTTTTATAACTGACAGAGATATAACTCAGGCTTTCTTTTTTTTGTGGATTTCTCTATCAGCCCTGCTTTAGGTATTGTTTGCCAGTCACCCATGGCTTCTGATGCACGTGCACACTTCGGTGTCAAACACGCATTTTCTCAATTGAAGAGTGGTAATTCCTGAATTCCGAATGTTTGACATTGTGACTTTGAGCACTTTGCTAACAAATGTCTTGCTATCTCTTAAATCAACAAACAGAAAAATGGAAATGTCATGACGGTTGCTATCTGAACATTTGTCAGCAGAGTTTTAACCACTTCACAGACTTCCTCCTCATCAGTAGTACCAATCTAACAGCATCTTCTGTAGCTTAGCACATGTAGGATTTGGGAATTTAGCTGAAGGCTTATATGAGTAGTTGTGGCCAGAGATTTGTGTTTCTTGGAAGCTGCTCCAGGCTCTAGAGAGGTGTCCTGCAGTGAGTGAAGAGTCTTTCAAGGTTAGCACTTCTTTAAATAAGACCTATTTGGCTCTATCTTCTCTGTTTTTCCCTCATCTACTGTTTCCTTGTACCACTGCCAGGGTCTTTACCCCATTGTTGGGTTTTGCTATTTGGATATGCAGGTGAAGAACTGAACGGGTCAGCTGTGCAGAACACGGGGCTTGGCTGATGGGACAAGAAATGCATGTTTGTCAGGCAATTACCAATTAACAGAACCAGAACAGTGCACAAAGAGCTGTAGCCAATCACAATGTGATGCGTGCTAAGCGAAAGTAGTATAAATGTGTGCTGCTTTTGCAATAAGATGGCGACCTTTAGAGCATCGTATTGATGCAGAGTCGTCCGTCCTTGCATGGAACCCCACACCCCATCAGTCCCTGTCTCTGTTGGACTTCTCATACAAGCCCTAGACTCCTTGGTGAGCAGGACTAAATCTTGCTCTCTCTGCTCCTTATGCTCGTCTCCTTACTTTGTACTAATTCTCTTGCCCAACTGTTTCCTTTTCTCTCTTCTATTTATTCATTTTTTGTTTTTCCTCTATCCAGCCTCCAGTCTCATACACTTCCTCCACACTGATTCACAGCCCCAGTATCTCAGCAGATGCTAAATCCAAGCTGAGCTTCTTTCATGACTCTAGGGCTTGAACTCTTTTCTTGCAACCATCCCCATAAGAGATCTTAGAACTAATCTGTGCCTTTTGCCACTTACTGATTAATTGTGTCTCATCTATTGAGACACTGTCTTGCTGCCTGGATCTGGAAGCTGATTATTCAGTGTACAGGAGTCCCTGCTCTTCATTGAAGAAACTTGACCTGTCTCAGGAACCTGAGGAGAACAGCAGTGTCTTGAGGCAGGCAAAAATCGTCAAAGTATATTGCCACTAGATCTAATGGGATTCTTCATGTGCAACCTGTGGATTTTTTTTTCATAGGCTTCTGTCCGGGTAAAATTATCTGTATTATTCTTAGCTGTATCAATGGCATATTTCTGACACAAAGTCAATTATCCTGCCAAATTTCATGTTCTCCCTCCCCATTTGAGACCACAGAGCATTCTGAGAAGAAGCTGCAAGGTACCATTTTTTTTTGTTTCCTTACTGTGTGTCTCAGACTGTAGCTAAACTCCAGCAGATGAAACTGAAAGGGGGGAACAAAACACAACACAAATGCCCACAACAATGTTCAGTGCATATATCCACTCCTGCAAATCAAGTCTGGGAAAGTTCTAAGGAATGAAGGAAATGATGCATCAGACACTATATATACAGGCCTACCTGCAGCAATTAATGCTTAATATTGACTTTGTTTTGAGCACGTGCTTTTACAGGAGGCTTTGGGGGGGATACCTTCTCTCCTACAATCAGACGTTTCCAAATCCTTTGGGATCCTCCTGGCTCATCATCCTTCTGATAGAAGTATGTCTCCCTGAAGTGATGTGGAGTTGAGATACTGAGAAGGAAATGGAAAATACGGCATTTAGGGGAAGGGGGAGTCTTCATTCAGAGACTTCAGTCGCATTGTTCTGACCTCTTATTTGCTTTGAATCCCTGACTTTTCTTCTCAAGTCTCCAGAGAGACTCTGCTTCTGCCTCCCCCATTCCTCCTGCCGCTCCCTGTACAACAGCCTGCGAGGGGCTGCAAGAGCAGCACACGAGGATGGTATAGCGCCTCGGGCTCTCCGCATGGACCAGCCTCTTCTCCTTCATCTCTGTTCCTGGCAGCCACAGCCACACCGGGTGCTTTCTCCAGAGGTTTGCTGCTTTCGCACACTCCTGTTACACAGCCTCAGGCAGGGAGCTGGCAGGATGGGACAGGGAAGATGGTGGCAGCAGGAGAGGAGGGGGAAAAGGAGAAGGAGGAAAGAAATGGTGGGGGCCTGAGGAGAGAGAGGATCATTGCCTCTGATCTATAATGAATTCTCCTGAGACACAGCCAGTAGGCTGGAAAGTGAATGATAGCCAAACTAGATGAAGAATTGTTCTGTGTCCCTGATGTATTTTATCCACGACAGGGATTTAGTTTCTTTAACTATCAAACTAACTATTTCTCCTATATATATTACATAAACTGTGGAAGATAAAGCACACAGAGCATCAATCATATCTCTTGTCAGAATCTCTTTACCTCTTCCCTTCTCTTTATTCTTTTTCGGTTTATGTCTTCCACTCTTCTTTAAATTCTACTCAAAACAAGGGTATTGTTACAGAAAGTTGACTGAAATGTAATTGAAGGACCATTTGGCAATTCCACAATTTAGGGGAAAAAACTGAAAGGACAGGCTACAATATTGTTTTGGAGCTGGATACTGAAAAGAACAGAGCACTAGTGTAAGTTTCCCCCCCTCCCCCATTTTTATCAGTTGAGAGAACTCCTTCCATATGAAACAGGTTTGTTGGGGCTCTTAAAAAAATCCAACACAGGGAAGATGGAGTACCAGCTCTTCAAAGTTCCGATAATTAAATCCAAGAAATCTTTACCTTTGAGCAGAGTGTTGAGGTTTTTAATTTTTTACATTCACCCACATATATGTCGTCTGCACCCACAGGCGGGGTAGAATCATAGAATCAATCATTTAAATTGGAAAAGATTCTTAAGATCAAGTCCAGGAAGACACAGTGCTGTTGTGTTTTTGACTGGACCTGTCTGCCAGATTGAGTAGAGAGAGGGAACTGTGGATGAACACAGAGACACTTTTAAAACATGTCAGTTCCATGTTTCCCCAGATCTTTGTTCCCTCTGCCTGTACCAGCCTCCCCCAACCTCGAGTTTGTTCTGCAGGATCCTGATGTGTTCTTGCCTTAGCCCTGACTCTCCTATGAGGTACCCCAGTGAAGGAAATGGTCAGTTCCTTCTTTGCTAATGTTGCTATCTTTCTGGCACACAGAATAAAGAGGAAGGAGGGGTGGGGAAAGCAACAAGCCTCATGGATAACTTTGTGACCTCTAAATGCATTTGCATTTGCTACTTAGTACATGCACTGGTGAGAACCTATGCAACACAGGGTGTGCCCGTAGTGTTGTTCCTCAAACCAACTGCACTGTAGTTGCAGATTATTTGAGATTCAGTATGGCAATTCTAATATGCTGAGAAGGAACAATACATCCCCATTCAACTTCTAGATCTCAATTTCGGAGATGCTGCCTATCCAGTGTACCATCTAAAAACAGCAAAAGTGATGATGCTCTGAGAAGCAGGCAGGCCCTTGTATTTTTTCTTTTCTGATTTCACCTTAAATTAACCAGACATTTTGTTCTGTGGTTCTTAGCTCAGCCTTTTATTATGTTTGATAGAGTGAAAGAATGTTTTTTTTTTCCTCCCCTTGTATCTTGCACAATGGAGAACATAATGCCTTTGCTTTGAAGTCTTTGCTGTTATCCTGCCTACAAAGTCAGGCCTCTTTTTTGGTTTCCAGTTTAATTAAATGCATCAGCATTGAACAAGAAAGCTGCCATGGAGAGCCTGAACTGGCGTCTTCCTCCTAGGACAGCACGCAGCCCCGGACCATTTTAGAATAAGTTCACTTTTTACCAAGGCATGCTGGATCTTGCAGCATGTCTAGACTGTTTTAGGGGAAGGACTGCGGCTATTTTCTGGGTTAAGGTGCTTTACTGTCAGTCTGAAGTGACTGCCAGGTTGGTACAGCAACTCTTTGGCTTCCTGTCCACACTAGAAGAACAAGCTGACCTAGCTGGAGGTGTATTCTTCAGTCAAATCTTGCAAGTAATAGTTGAGTGTACTTGAGTTGCTCTGGACTAGGTGTTCTTTGAACTGATGCTGGAGGCGTAGAAATTGAAGTCGTCTAAAGTCTTCTAAATAACAGGATGTTGTAATGGTTTTCTTCATCCACTTCATTTAGAGCAGACATTTGTGTGTCCACTGTTTCTCAATGGAGTGTTTTCTGTGGCCGCTTGCTGGACGGCGTCCAAGCTGCGCAAAAAGCCTAATAATGTGGAAATACACTGGATCTTCAACAGGTTTGTGGTAGAAGATGTTTGGTGTTTAATTCTGAAATAAATATTTGTCCTAATAGAAAACATTGTGTTTTTTCCATTCAGTCTTGCATCATGCATGTGGAGTGGCACAAGAAATCACCCAAGCACCACTTGACAGCCATTTGCTGGTAGATATCTACTTAAATGATACTTGTCAATCGAGCTACCTTGGAATTAACTTTAGCCAACAGTTTATCTACTAGATTTGCATATTCTTAATAACTTACATTGATTACTGAACTTAGTTTTCTCCTCCTTGTAGTTAGAAATCAGCCCAATTAGACACATCCGGAGTTGGACCTTTAATGCTCAGTGTTAGGATACCAAAGTTGGCTTCCAGCCTTTGATTTCATCCCAGCCATGACGAGTGTCATATAATCCTTCTTAAAGAGCTTGTTGCAACTTTTGAGAATTACAACTTAGATCCAATGCACGAGACAGCCCTCATCAATGCTCAGTCTATATAAGCACTGAAAGAAAAGTTTAACATCACTAGAGCAATTACCTTTGCCCCAAGAAATATTGCTAATTAAACAGTGACTCTTTACAGCTTTCTCTTGCTAATTGTGCATTTGTTAGTATTCCAAGCCTGGCATAGACTAAATACTCTTACACCTCTTCTTATTTAAGGTAAACTGTCCCATGTGTGCCATGTCAGGCAGGAAAACCGGTCATCAGTATTTTGCCAGCCAATAAGTCTGTGATATTATGCTGATAGAGTGCTGACAAAGACCTTGTTTCTGCAGTTTTGTGTTGCCATGAGATATCTTGCTTTGAAAGCAAGAAGAGAGTAGTTGGCCCATGCTGTTTCATCCATTATGAGCATAAGGTCTCATGTGTAGAGGTCTCACTTGGTTATGCCAGCTTTGGTGCTTCCCAGTCATCGAGGTGTGGTGGTGTGCTCCTCCTCCTCCCCCCTCACCCCCCCCAACCCGACCTTTATTTCCTATAGCGAGTGATAACCACCAGTGGTAGTTGTAATGGATGTATCTAGTCATGTGGATTCAGGGGAAACAGATAACAACACAACAGCTAAGGGCTGATTTGAGCAATACACTCATCTAACCAGAGTGCTGGTCAATATCTGACTCAAGACAAATTTTGGAAGAAACCAACATCTGTAGTCAATAAGTAAATATGACTGTAACTTAGTTATTCCATGAATGGTGGACAGCTGAGGGCCTGTTGAGCAATTCTGCATGGCAGCAGGCTACGTGCCAGGATCTACCATTGAGTGTGGATGCCTTGCACTGTTACTTCTCGAGGCTCAGAGATTCCTTTACTGCAACAGATTCTCAGTAAATGATTAATAGCATGCTAAACTTTGAAATCCTATCTAAGTGCTATAAAGAACTGATTGCACATATAATCCATTGGACATAAATCACTGACCAAGTCTGCAACTAAGTCTGGTTATCAAATCTTGTTAAACCACTGTTACATTTATTATCAAACTTTGTTAAATCTCTGTTTTATGTCAAGAAACATATTGTTACTTCTCTCTCACAAGTGAACTGCATCCACAACACAGGGTCATAGTGAGTCTCCTCTTGCACAAAAACCTCTTAGATTCGCAAACAACAGGCAATTAACTGCCATCAGTCATTATAAAATGGATAATGGTATCAATCTCGCATGTGTTGACATCACAGGTCGTTCCTACTGGTAATTTTCATTTAAATTGTACTAGAATATCTGTCAGTGCTAATATATAGAAGACTCTGCTATGTAAAACTCATAAACTGCAAACACATTGTAGATTTTTCAAGTGCTTGGTTTCTTCAGATTGGGACATATCCTCAGATATGCCCAGTCAGTATCAAGCAGTACTTATTTAGGGATAAAATTTGAGTAGGATCAGCATCTTTGAGAGAATTACCTGCTAATTATGAAGCACAGCTGGATGCCACGTTCCTCTGAAAACCTGGCTCACAGTGCCCGTGACTTCGCCTTGGTCCAGTTGGATACAATGTCCAAGGGGAGGAGTTCCCCCAGGTTCCACACAGTTAGTTACCATATGCCCTTTGAACATCACTCTTACTTTGACAGTGCCCTGGAGTTTCTCTTTTGTCTGTGTGCCACTATCACAAGCCTATATCTGGTCAATTTGCATTTGCTTTTGAAGTACGGAATAAAGTCTTGAGAAGCAGTGGAGGCCTTGAATCTTGTTATATATTCTGAGGAACTTTTGGGCTTGTCACTCTGTTCTCTGTTTAGCACGTGTCTTTACCCTGTTTGTCCAGCTATATGGTGCATTTTCACGAGATCTCATGTCAACTGCTACAGGATAAAATCTATATAATGAAAAGAGTTGCTGTCGCAGGAGATGGACCCAAGATGATGATCTCTTCAGTTCCTTTCCTGCACCATTTGCCATGATTCTTCTCTGAATTTAGATCTAGGGAACTTTCCAAGCACCCACTGTATAACTAGTGATCTTATATATGTCATGTCCTCTCTCTGTTTCCGACCCCAACTGGCATGGAATAGTCAATTTCCATTGTATTAAGCTTTTATAACCTCCAGAACAGGGAGCCACACCCAAATTGACAACTGGGAATGGGCCCTGCTGGACCCTGTAAGTTCCCACCCTGTGCCCAAAAATTGTTAAGGAGAATGCTACTTGTGCTGAGTTCAAAGCCAGGAATTGCTTTAACAATTGAAAAATGCAGGTTAAGAGGTTCAAGTGCCTAAGAATGTTTCCTGACACTGTTATTTATTCAAATAGATTAAACCATGATGTTCACATACATTTTGATGTTTCCCTTGTGTTTATAGGAGCCCTTCAAGCAGAATGAGGTCTCTTTTATAATGATTTACCTTATTGGTCATTAAGCATGGTCACTATTTAATGTATTACGCTCAGATTCTCCTTAACATCTTTAGCTATTTTCATTGGCACAGCAATACCAGCTGCTTTCAGAAAGGTCAGGGCTTTTTCAGACAACAGTGTCATTTGGATGCTTTCCTTATGTAACTGATATACTAGCTGGCCCTTTTAATGAATACTTAAATTTACTCAAAGATCATAAACCTTTGTGAGCATCTTCAGTTTGGGTGCATAATGACCAGCATATTCAGTGGGATTTTGATCACAGTTATTAAATCAAAATCTTTCTACGTTAATGAACATCTTAGGACTGAGAAAAGCTACCATAGCATCACCACAGTCTTAGGCAATGCAGTCATGTGCCTTTCAGTTGTAATATAATCCACAATATAACAGAGTTTGTTCTAGTGCAATAACTTTCCCCTCCCCTCTTCATTTTCATTACCTTCTGTCACGTGGCCTAGTGTTGCCATAATGGTAGTTACTGAGAAGACTTTTAATGACAAACAAAAGATGAGGGAAAAATCACTTATTTTCAAGACTCACTGTTTTGTCAAATGGCTTTGTAACATGCTTTTTCTCCATGCCTAGCTCAAGAGATTAAGGAAGAGAAAAATAGCCTTAATCACAGTAGGGGCTGTAGCTGGAAAATGAACCCTATTTATTCATGAGCTGTCTCGTAATTCCCCCTTGAAGAGTACTACTATATATCTGCAGCCTGCACTGTGTGGATCCAAGTGAGCCCAGGAAAAATTATGAAAAAAAAAAGCTTATTTCAGGAAGCTTAGGTTTGTTCTACCAGGGTCCACACCTCCACTGCAAAGTGTGTAGGAAACTTTTAGGTGCCACAAAACTGAGAATGTTGAAAACCACTTTTTCATAATCAATAGCAGTTACCAGATAGATAAGCCCCACAGACCCAATGTATATTGCCACAGATCTCATCTTCCTGGGTTTGGAGCTAGAATTTAGATTTAGGCCCATCATGTTTTTCAGCAGCACTCACCCAATTAGTCTAATGAAGAATTTTATTGTTTGTTTTACTGTTGAATGAAAGGATTGGTATCTGAATTCTTTTTTTTTATTGGGGTGAGAAAGCTTGAAGGCTTTTTCTGATGGGATTTTTATAACCGCCATGGAGATGAATGGTCAAGTGCCATGGAGCATTATGCTGATCGTATGCTGTTTCCAAGGAAACTCAGGGTGGAGTTTCTAGAAGCTCATTGTGGAGAACAGCAAAGCTACTGCCTGTCTCTGTCAGAAGGAAAGTCCCAGGTTAGGTTCATGACTTAGCTGAAGAACTGCATGCATCACCTAAAAGCAGGGACGTAGGGGTAAGTAACGAAGTAAGAGACATCACATGTTCCGTGCTTTGGGCCAAGCTGTGAGGACCGAACAGGTACTTGTAGCCCAGACTAGAAATGGTTAATTTACAACCCCTTAATTTTCTGGAACAGGAATTTGAAGAGTGATGCAGGTCACTTCAAAAGAGTGGAGATGTACAGGAGACTGCTGCCTTCTGTACGGATGCTGCTCCTGTGAGCCCGATGTACGGCTTCTATGGAGGCTGGTAGCACTGCTTGTGGATCCTGGCCAAGAGAATGCAAATCTGATTTAGCCGTATATTTGATTGTGTGGGCTGTTGAAGGACAGCATCTAGCTTTATTTGAGAGAAGGCTGGGAAAAGGTTAAGTAGGATGTTTTTTGCTGATGATTTTTTATTTAAATAACCCCAAAACACACCCATGCACACAAAAGTACCTTTGTAAGCAAAAAATGTAGCATTTTCTTAACTCCTCTCCCATCCCCCACAAAATTAATGGCTTTACCAGTAGTTTCAACCAGAAATCTTTCAATCTGTCCTACAACATATTGGAATAGCTACCGCAGTATAACTGCCCTTAGCATAGAGGAAGAGAAATCAGTAGGAAGTTACTTTGTATTGTGCAGGAACAAGGGCTAAACTGTAGTAGTAGAAGATGGGTTTAATCAGGCGTTAGCACCCCAATCGAACGAGAAAGATGATCCACACGTAGTTTTCTATAAATAAAACTGATTTGGAGGATAGTTGCCCAAATGTCAGACATACTGGTAGGAATTTTTTTTTTAAACACAGCAAACTTCAGTCCAGAGATCATCTTGTAAAATGTACTAATACTAGTCTCTAAGCTTTAGGTAACCTATCAGCACTGGTGGTAGCTATTGGACAATGTCAGTAAAAAGCATGTCTTTATGGGAAATAAACCAAAAACCATTTCAGGAATTACTCCAGAGATGATAGAAAGAGTAGGGGCTGAGCAGAGAATTCTGAAACTCTGAAAGCCAAAACTGCTTCAAAGCATGCGGAAAGGGCCCATTTTCCCCCCTCTACCCTACCAAAAAAAAGAAGTATCCTTTTTCAGTCAAAATTTTTAACAAAAATGCTTAAGGATATAGAATTTCTTAGTTAACAAAACCAAGATTTTAGTACTTCTGAATTTTTATTTAAAAAAAAAATTTTCTCAGTTACCATTGTGATGGAAATGATAAATTGGAAACGCTAGAAGGAAGATAAAAAAAACGTATTAGGCTTTCAAAGACCTTTCCTGTTTAAAACAAAACAAAACAAAATCTTTTCCCATTTCTTATTTTAAAGAAACTAAACCACACAAAAAAAACCTTTAAAGATCTACCTACTCTGAGTAAAACTCATCCTTAAAATCCTGACAGTGTCATTTGCAGAGTACAGGTGTCATCTTCTGCTATGAGAAAAATACATGTTTGTTGAGGAAGCTGCTATGTCTTCATTGTGTGGCTTCGGCATAGATTTAAGGTCCAGCTGTTGCTGAAATATTTTAGTGCTGCAGTACAAAAGCCTGTCCAGGTGCCATTAATAAGATCTCTATCTGGAGTCTTGAGCTGCTTGCTTTTTCGCTGGTGGAGAGATGCTTCCTGGTCTTGGCTGCTCTTGAGTCATCTAAAAACCAACTGAAGATCCGAGAACATTCCTGAGCTGCAAGTGCAGGACACAAGTGACAGGATGTGCTTTATGCACATCTGTCTCAGCCTAGGAGTACAACACTCATCTACATGGAGCCTCAGCCAGTCAGTTCTGGGCATACGCAGACTCTATTTACTCCACCAATTTACTGAAGCACTTAACTCCCAGGAAATGACTTTCGGTTTATCTCAGATTTATCTCCCTGCTCTTTGTCGTGCATGTTTGTGTTTTGCTTCTTCAGACCTGTTTTAATGAGTATGTTTTCTAACTTTGCATCCTGGAACAGGCCCAACAATCATGTTAAACCCTGTAAAAAGGGATTAGAGCCAAAAAACACTTCCTGAACCTTAAAACAAAACAAAACAAAACAAAAACAACGAACCACAACAAACAAACCATAAACACCATGGTGAGAGCTTTTAGTCAGGGCTCGTACTCCAGTTTGTTGCCAGCTCCTTGCATTCTGCTTCATCTTTTCTCTAAACTTTTATAGCCCCTAATCGTCTGTAAAGCATTGCATACCCCTATGGTGCTATATAAATGAAATAACAATGATGCTCTTGAATTAATTGTGTGTGTTTGCATACAGTAGTCTAACAATATCCTTTCCTCTTTATAAGACCCTCTCATGTGAGTCTGTGAGTCCAATTGCCACAGATAATTCAATGTTAGATTGAAGGTGTATATGAGGAATCCTATTTTTTCCCTTATGGGTCCTTTGTGGGGAGAATGTTTTAGTTCATTAAAGGCATACATCAGGCAATTGCTTTATCTTCTCCTCTCATATTCCTTCCTCTTTTTATACCTCAGTTTTACAGGTCTCCTTGCAAAAACTCAAATCTTACAGAGGTTTACAGATGTCTATAAATATGCTTTCTTTTTTTTTTTGGGGGGGGGGCGTGGATCGGGAAGAAAGCTCTCTCCCCAAAATATGACACAGGTATTTTCTCTTCTCCTGAAGCGACTGCAGCCCAGCATCCCTATCAGTCAATTTCTAGATAAGACAGGTATTTGTCTGTTCACTATTGTTGTTTGACACAGTCGAGGCAAAAGTCAAACAAGCATTTAAAAAAAGTTTTAAGCTCCTGAACTGCCATGGGTGCCAACCTCTGAGTTCCTCCTCTTCTAGAGAATATCCTGTCCATAGGGTGAAGGATTTCTTATGCTCACTGAAAGGACTGCAAACGGTGGCATCGTTAGCCAGGTGTTCATCAGAAGACACTTGATGCAGAGAATCCCAGGGAAGGGTTAGGATTTTTTATTCCAAGAGCTGGTTTAAACCCTTGACCTAACCAGCCCAGTGAATCACAGAGGCCGTTTAGGCACATAGAGTAGGTTCAGATGAAGGACAGAAGGATAGTTCAGCTAACAGACCCCTCTGATTTTCTTTCCTTTGTGGAGAATAAAACAGTGCCAGATGCAAGTTCAACAGCTGCAAGCTGTCTTGGTTTCTGGTGGAGGCACCCATTCAGCAGATGTCTAGAGGATCACGTTGCATCTTTCTAAGGTGATCCTTAGGTATGGTTTTCCCTACAGAGAAGGCGATAACATTTGCGCACTAGCACCTTGGAGTCCTGACCTGAAAAATTGTCTTCATTTGTCCTGATAAGAAACCATAGGTTTTAAGACTCTTGGTAGTCATGACTCCTACAGCAGTCAAATATGGATGGGTTTGCAGGAGAGCACAGTGGGTTTATGTGTGTGTTTCTCTGTTTTCCACGCTTCCCAGTAACATATTAATCTATGGCCCAAAGGCCAAGCTAATAATGCACAGGTGAAAGCATCCATAAGTCGGAAGGACAAAGCAGATATGGAGATTCCCTTGTGTGGCTCGTTCAGTTTTTGGGCCACTGGCACTAGGACTTTATCCTTGTTTTGAGGGTTTGACCCATGAAGAAAACAGGCATCAGTAATGCCCTTGTGCCACATCCCGAGATTTCAGGACGATGACTCAGATTCACCGACTCTCAGGCCAGGATTAAGGTGAATCACACCAAAGATCCTAACACCAGTTTTATTTATCAATCAACAAAGGACTAACAATGTTGTGTTTCAGTCGTCCACTTAGAGCAATCAGCACGCCTCACAACAAAGAGCCTTTAACGAGCAACGGACCGGCCTTGCCATAGCTAGCCTTTTAAGACTAAAAAGAGAGAGAAAGAAAGCGACAGAAAAAGGAAAGACCACCACCCTTGGACCCGGTGACGATTACAGCACATGCAGCCATCTTCTTGTGGTGGGCAAAAAGCGCTCCCAACTGCCCAGGGTTCTTGCTTTTTGCACAGTCAGGTTACAGTATCACAGTATGCTAAGGATTGGAAGGGACCTCAAAAGATCATCTAGCCCAATCCCCCTGCCAGAGCAGGAACACCTAGATGATGTTACACAGGAACGTGTTCAGGAGGGTTTTGAATGTCTCCCGAGAAGGAGACTCCATAACCTCCCTGGGCAGCCTGTTCCAGTGTTCTGTCACCCTCACTGCAAAGAAGTTCCTTTCAAATATAAGTGGAATCTCTTATGTTCCAGCTTGATTCCATTACCCCTTGTTCCAGCTTGATTCCATTACCCCTTGTCCTATCATTGTTTGCCACCGAGAAGAGCCTGGCTCCATCCTCGTGACACTCCCCCTTGACATATTTATAAACATTAATGAGGTCACCCCTCAGCCTCCTCTTCTCCAGACTAAAGAGCCCCAGCTCCCTCAGCCTTTTCTCATAAGGGAGATGCTCCACTCCCTTAATCATCCTAGTTGCCCTGTGCTGGACTCTCTCCAGCAGTTCCCTGTCCTTCTTGAACTGAGGGGCCCAGAACTGGACACAATCTTCCAGATGGGGTCTCACCAGGGCAGAGTAGAGGGGAAGGAGAACCTCCCTCCTTCTAACCACCCCCCTTCTAATACACCCCAGGATGCCATTGGCCTTCCTGGCCACAAGGGCACAGTGCTGGCTCATGGTCATCCTGCTGTCCACCAGAACCCCCAGGTCCCTTTCCCCTACACTGCTCTCTAACAGGTCGTTCCCCAACCTATACTGGAACCTGGGGTTGTTCCTGTCCAGATGTAGGACCCTACACTTTCCCTTGTTGTATTTCATCAAGTTATTCCCTGCCCAATTCCCTGTGGTTCCTGCCACATCGCTTTGTTTACCCCTTGTAGAAAATTACTGGGAAGGGGTCTGGAGGATGGCGGAGGCTTCCAAGGGGAAGTCACCTCTCACATTTTTTTGCAGCCACAGCTCCAAGCCCTGCCTGCCCTCCCACCTCAGGCAGTGGACAGAGTCACCCTGGCACCAACATGACAAGCACCACACAGGGAGCTGCGGCCTGTTTAAGTTCCAGGCTGTTTGAGACATTCATTTAGGAGTCCCTCACACCTTGCTGGCTTGTTACAAGGGCTCAGGTGACATGGATTCTGCTGTTAACTCTGGCAATAACCATGGGCAAGCTGCTCTATTTCCCTTTACCTAGACCTCTTGTTTGGCCATCTATTTATTTCAACCTTAGTAAACAAGAGGTTAATCCAGACATGAGTCGTTGCTGGCATGACGAAAGCTGAAGAAAGATGGGAGCGATCCCTCTTAACGAGGCCTCTTATGGGTCCCTTATGACACCTAATGATGACTGTGATAAATAGCTTACAAGTGCCTTTGACCATCTACAATTAATCAACACATCCCATAGTGTAAGATCACTGCTTGCTGGGGTACAAGGTTATGGGCTTGCTCCTAACAGCATGTCTAAGTGAGCCTAATCACGTTCGTGCCACTCAGTTTCAGAGTTCAGACAAGAAAGGAGTCATCCATAAGCTGTGAACTTTCTGTCACCCAGAGAAAATGAGACTGACTTCCATGGGGCATCTAGCACCCTGAGAAAGCAGTGGCATGGCAACACTGTAAGTATAGGCATCAACCAACCTCAGCAAAGCTGTGGGACCAGAGGAGCTACTCATTCTCCTGGGACGAGCAGAGCAGCATTGGGAAACCCCAGATCAAAGCCCTGCAGAGGTCACTGGAAAGATGTCAGGAAGGTTTCAGGTCATAACTCCTAGAAAGAAAACAGAGGAAAGGAAACGTGGTAGTCCTTTATGAGCTCAGAATCCATTTGAAGCACGACTTTAGAGACCCAAGGTAAAAGCCTAACAGAAGAGAGCACTGGGGTTGGTTACTCAAATCCCTTCCCTTTTCTTTTGAAGTTATGGTATATTTTAAAATTTTTTTCTACCTCCATTGTACAATTTTCTATCACCAAATTCCCCACTCATCCACCACTTGTCTGGGCAGCTGTCACCTAATTCTGCACCTTCCCTGCCCTTGCCTTCACCAGCCCAACAGCTGAAGCTGCAGATGGCCTCTTTTCCCTGCCTTCCTCTGCAGGACTATTTTCAGATAACACCCATGCAAAATGTAAAGGAGAGAGTCACAGAGTAAGCGGCTGATGTACTGCTGCCTTTGCCAAGGTACCCACGAGCACAGAAACAAACTGAGCTGCTCAATGTAGAGAGTGGAAGAAAGGCTGACCATGTATTCTGGATATCTTTTTTTCCAGCATTAGATGATCAGTTTCTCTTGATCCGTACCTGGTAGTGTAGCAACAATGCCATAAGACACACATAGTGAAGGATATAGCATCCGTCATACACTGATATTGGGCTGCTAAGTCTGCATGTGCCACCTAGGCTCTGGAGGGCCAGGGAAACCTTATGAGATTCGTTTGGTCTTAGCATCTCCATTAGAACCTCTATTATATTATACAGTCCTAGTCTGGATCTTCTCTGTGAAGAACAACCCAAGTTTTCACTTGCAGAGCTGCATGCTAACTGCATAACTCTATCTGGGACCTGTCTATGAAGGGTCAGGCTTCCCAGTTCAGACAGGCTCTGTTTGGTAAAAGAAAAGCATCTGTGAAGGAGCAAAAAGAGTCTCTAAATCAGTTCCTGGTGTAACCCAGAGCAGTCTTTTCTGTTTTTTAGTTCAAGCTAAGCTCAATTGACATTGAAGCAAGGTCCAGCACAATGCAATTTCCAGATCTACTTTTCTGACAATAGCCTAGTAAAGAACGTGCTTATTATTAGAAGTGTGAAACTAGCATTTTGGGAGCAGGAAAGATTCACAAGTTAACCCGAAGATAATGCCTGCACTGCTGTGACACTGGTCTTGAGACCAAAGACTATGTACTATATTTGCATCCTGCCCCTGTGGCTGCAATTCATAGAGCCAACTGGATGCCTGCATAAACACACTTGTTGACCCAGTGACTCACCAAGCGTGTTGAAGCAAACAGAGTGCTGGGAACTCTGAAATACGTGCCTGGTCAACACCTGAGCTTGCATTTATAAGTTTAGAGTCTGCGCCACAGAGAAGTTCGACCTTGGAGTAACTTCAGTCTATCTAAACAGAGTCTGAGAGTATTGAATAAATTTAGTAGCTAACTATGAATATCTCTGTGTAACCTTATGATTGTGACCACAAACAGCTTCATGGCAACCACAGACACCTTCTGCCTTTAGTAGCAAATCTCTTCTGTTTAAGTTGAAGGATGGCTTTTCGTATTTTAAGTGTCAAAGTGTATGGGAAACAAGTTGCTTCCAAAATCTTCAAAATATGCCATGTGTTGCTGCATTGATTTCTCAAGTGAAGCTGTTGTGGAGGTGAAATCACACAGAGCTAGAGATGTAGTCCATGTGTTGCATGTCTCGAGATCCACTGGAATGCAATGCAGCAGACTCAGTTTTACAAGATACTGGCAAGGCATAACCTCTCCTGCACTGAAAGAGAAATTATTAAAAGCATTTTAATGTACTTCCCAATTCCTTAATCACCATGAACATCTTAGTGGTTTTTCTCTATTCTTCCTGTTTTAACCAATGAGAAAATCAAGCCTGATCCAAGCTCCCTTAATGTCTAAATCGACCCACGAGGTTTGTGGAAGAGAAATGACTTGGAATCTGCTTTCCAGAATTTCTAGGATCTCATGGGATCTCCACATCAGATGTAATACTGTTTTGAATGTTTGGGCCCAGGAATATTGTAGTAAAATAAAATTTTCCAAGTCAGTGGAAGTTGCATTTACCACTGGGTTGCCCCCCCTCTCCAAGACGCTAACATCTGGAGTAACCTAGAATAGAAACATCTGCTGGTCTAATGTTCATTGGCTTTGCTGTTGGTGGGACAAACAGTAACACAGATACTGTTCCTTGGGCAATAAAGTGCTTCTACTGGTGGATGACACTGCTTAGAGAATAAATGGAACCATTCTGGGAGAAGAGCACATTTAAGATCTACTTTAGGGCTCTTTGTGGACATAAAAGTAGGTGATCTTAGGGAAAGCTATTGCGTCGTCACATGCCAGGAGACCTGCCAAGAGCTGGCAGCTGGTGAGGCCTGGACGTTGCTAGGGCAACCATGGACATCCCTTACACCTTTACAAAGCAGCCTGGGGAGCACCAGAGACCAGAGCGGGTGAACAGAGCACAGCAGGGAGGGCATAGTCACCCTATGATCTCAAGAGGTCTTTCCTGAAATGGTGGGCACTTGCCTCAGAGTCAAAACTAGTGTTTCCCCAGACCGAGCCTCTGAGCTGTCTGATGCTTCCACCCAGGCAGAACTGGTAAGGAAGGAGACTTCAGTACAGATGGTAGATTGCAATGAGTGCCCAGACCCTTCTTCTGGAGAAAAGGTAAGTACCTGCCAAAGACGTGCACAGGTTGATGATCTGTTGTGTCAGGGTTATCAAGCACTGGAACAGGCTGCCCAGGGAAGTGGTGGAGTCACCACCCCTGGAGGTATTTAAAAGACATGTAGATGTGGTACTTGTGATGTAGTTTAGTGGTGGGCTTGGCATTGCTAGGATAGCAGTTGGACTCCATGATCTTCAATATCTTTTCCAACCTAAATGATTATATGATTCTATGCCTCAGTTTCCCCATTTGTAAAAGAGTAATGCAATGAGCACCTGATGTATAGGTGGACAAAACTGTACAGAAACTGTTAATTCCTGTCCTTCTGGATGCTGCCACTTGTATATTATTGGCATGGGCTTTGGGCCACAGATTAATATGTTGTTGGGAAGAAGGGAAGGCAAAGAGAAACACCACAGAATCTCTTGGTATGGTGCTGTAGAGAAAACCCCTCTACCCATATTTTCTGGTTGAGGAAGCAGGCCCCAGGAGACAGTATCTTGCCCAAACTGCAGAAGAATTTAATACAGATGTCCTCCTTCTTCCCTATTCTCGTCTTCCTTTG
The DNA here is from genome assembly GCA_020746105.1 of Trogon surrucura. Classification (NCBI taxonomy): domain Eukaryota; kingdom Metazoa; phylum Chordata; class Aves; order Trogoniformes; family Trogonidae; genus Trogon; species Trogon surrucura. The sequence goes on along the minus strand of CM036617.1, from coordinate 129,929,924 downwards.
ATATGTGATTTATGATTCCTTATCATAAATAACATTTGTGAGATCTTTGGGGAGATGGACTGTTTCTTCTCCTATACATGTGCAGCTTGTACAAAGGTATAAATAATAATAGTCATTAATGCTAATAATGTGGTTTTTAACCTCATGATCATCCTCTGTCTGATAAAATAGCTGCAGGAGAGAAATCCTGCTTTGAAAAAGAAACTACTGGCAGAAACTACTAACATTGCAAAGGCTAGCAGAAATTGAGTAGTGCCAAATTTAAAGCTGCCACCTCACGTTTTTTTGTGAAGTGACAGTGTGCAATTTCATCATAGTCTTATTTTTTTAAAAACAGTAGGTGGACTGTAGGCTCTTTTCTGGTCAGTGTGCTGAATGTCTGTCTGTCTTAGCACCTGTTGTCAATGCTTGAAATAATCTCTCACCATCCTTGTGTACAGCATCTAGCACAACAGGCCTTGGTCTCAGAGAGGGCTTCTGTACCGCCCCTGCAGCACAACTGATAAACAGTGGCAGGGGAAGGTACATGTACACTCAGCACAGAGCGAGTGAGGGAAAGGGCCACCTTAGTGACTTTGCTGTTGAGAAGACCTGGATCAGGAGCCACTGAGTTTAGTGAGAATCTTTCAACTGCTTTTATTGGGCTTGACAGCAGATCTTCAGTGATGAGTAGAAATGTGCGGAGCACTGCTTACATGAAGATCACTCTCTTCACAGTATTGATATCCAAGTGTTTTCGTGCTGTGCAAACCAAGTAGTATTTTCCAGGATCTGTGATTTGGCCAAATGACGACCAACTCAATGCAACCAGGTTTGCATATTCTCTACTCCTCTGGGTAATGTTATCCCTACCACCATAGGCTTGACTTCCCTTCCAAGATGCAGTGGTATTGTTGCTAGGATGGGCTAAAGGCATAAATGAGGTGAGATTTGTAGGGAGAAGCACTATCAGTTATTTGACATCATGTAGTTAACTGTCTGGATACACTTTTGGGGATGCAAACCCATATGCCTGGAAAGCCTGTTTTGTTTTGTTTTTTTCAGTTCTGCTCTTTAGTTTAATAAAAGATATTGCCTCTTCCTACAAATCTTGCCTCACATTATTTGCCTTTCAACTCTGTATCCACAATAATTTCTCCACTGGAACTGTTAAAAAAAGGCACAAATTGTTTCTTCCGCTAATCATAAAGCATTCCCTCAGTCCCAAGTATCTTAAACAGCCAAACCCTTTCTTGCTCGAGTTTTCAAAAATAAAAACAAAATCATAAAAATCCATCCTTGTGTAAGCGACTTGGTCTGAAAAATGTCAGCCTGGGAGTTCGTAATTTCAGGATTTTGTGAACCACTGCAAGAAGACTCTTGCAACAGGAATGCTCACACAGCTTGAGCTCCGGCTGCTTTCCAGACTGCAAAATATGAACACCCCAGCATAAAAAACATCTGTGGCTTAAAAAACTTGCTGCTTTTCTGTGTTTCCATCCAGGAAAAGTCAGGCTATCCACATACGTGCAGGTCAACTCTCACTCCAGACAGTGAGACTGATGTCATTTGCCACCCACATCTCATTTTGGGTGATAGGTATGGGCTCGGCAGTCCTTTGGGCCTTCCGTGTGTGAGACAGATCGGCTGGAGCTCAGTCAGCCAGGCACAATGGGTAAATGGCCACATTACACTTCCTTGTTCTTCTTAAACAGCAAAGGACATGTACAGGGGAGCCTAGGAGTGTGGCAGTCCCTCTAAAGTCAGCCCATAATATATCCAGCAAAGCCAACAAGCCTTAGCCTAAAGATGGAAGCACCACCTAGGGAGCACAAAGCTTGACTTATTAGGACCATGGGTCAAGAAGCCTGGCTGCAGCACGCAGCAGCTCCACCCCAGCAGACATGGAGGGTTAATGGAGGGAATCACAAGGCCTTCAGCTGTGACTAAAGACCTGAAATGCAACAGCTGGAATAAAAGGCTGCTTCTGGGCAGAGCAAGGTATGTGGCTGAGGAGCTGGGTGCTATTTCAGCTTTGGTAAAGTGCTGGCTAGGGGAGCAAGCCTAAAATCCCAGGAGGAGGTGACAAAGGTCTGTGCTGCCAAGCTCTGGTGGAGATTTAAAGACTAGGTGGCTGCAAAAATACTGTCTCAAAATGTGCTCTGTAGCATTGAGGGATTGCTTGTACCTCGCAGAGGCCATTTATGGCTGGATGTGGCAAGGGTTTTGCTATGTAAACGCCTCTCCCCCTGGATTGTGAATTCCCTGCTATTCATAAAAGCTGATCAGAATTATTACTTTTTTTTTCCCAGCTTGAAAGAGCTGACTCTTTTCCCACAGAAAACATGACAACTCAAAAAATTATCTGCCAGTTTTTTTTATTGGGTGCTAGCCAGTTTTCTTTTTCTTGTTGACGTTCACACTTGCAGATTTCCAACAAAATCTTGCAAATGTTCAAAGTGTGGAGGCCCTTTCTGTAGAGCTTTGTGTCTATGTTTCCCCAGAGGCTGCATTCTGCATGCCTGTGTTTCAGGCTTTCTCAGCACGGCCTGGGTGAGGCCTCACTTGGAGAAGGACTTGGCACCATGAATACAGCATGGTAGACATGCAGATAGTGTCTGCTATGCCATTTATTTTATATTCTAACTACATGACATTGTCAGTGTGTGTATATGCTGCTGGCAAATGCTTTTTGTGAGATACATTTCATGTGAACCAACTTGCAGAGGATGTGGGTTTGCTATGGCTAAAGGTAGAAAGGTAGAGAAACTCTGTCAGTAGTTCATGTTGTACAAGTTCATGCAACACATTCATCTCCAAGGTTCTTGGTTCAGTCCCCACTGTGTTATCACACGGTTGTTGAAATTAAAAGAGAATTCTTTCCATCTCTTGCATCCTTTCACCACTCCTCGAGTGTTGCTGTGATCTCATTGGCTGGCTATTTCTGTGGATTTTTATCTTACAGAATTTCTATATAGCCACATGCTACCTTCCTGAGTTGCTGGCCTGGCATTTTTTAGTTCGAAGAGGCTACTTTCAGCTTGGAGTCTTGTAGAAACCCTGGTGGAAAATCATTCTCTTGAAGAAGCCTCAAAAAGACATTCTGCTATCTTTAATGGGTTTCGCAGCAAGGTAGTAGAGAGGAGAGAGGTGGAATGGGGTGGGGGCAGAGAAGTTGAGGGAGGGAAAATTGGGGAGCGTAGATGAGGAATACAAACTGGCAGAAAGAAAGGGGCAGGCTGGAAGTGTGGTTTGAGTAGGGTTGGCTTCTCTTGAACATCAGGCTGAAAGGTGAATGAGAAGCGTGAACGGTATTTTCTCAGGTTACATAAAGAAGCCTAATCAGGTGTGAGATTATTTATCATGATCTTGGTACAGTGTGCATCCCCTCTATGAGAACTCACATTTCTGGACACTGTGCAGTCCTTGACCTTGTATAGCAGTGGATTTCACAGAACCACATGACAAATGAATATTTCTTGCTGAGAGAACATCTTCTTCCACTCCCTTTACCAAGATCACATGCAGCACACACCACAACGCTCTTCTAAATCACACTAAAATGCGCTATTTGTCATAGATGCACTGGTCCCAGAGACATGCCAAGAAACCCACAGATACAACACTCAGTGAAACAAGTAGTAATACACATACGTCAGAGACAGACATGCAGGACAGGACACAAAACATCTAGAAAAAAAAAACTACTCCTGGGTAATCTATGGCTCTTGTCTCCTACTCACTTTAGCAAGCTCTCTCAGCTTTAAATTTCAGGACCATTCATTCTCTTATGTAAACCCTGAAAAATTTGCATGGCCAACTGTGTTTTCAATACTATTTCTATTAAAGCAAAAAAAAAGCCACGAAGCCTTTTGCTAATGCAACATGACATTTGCACAGTTAAATAACAGTAATTTGAAAAAAAAATCTGTAATGGAAAAGTTAAAAGTTCCTCCATGAACTTTAGCGTGCCTGCTTGAGAAGTATTTTATGGTAGGTTCAATATAAAAACTTAGAAGAGAAAATATGTTTGCTGCACAATCAAGTTAATATTGATATTGCGTGGAGTAACTGAAGCTAAGGTAAAATAGAAATGGAAGTGTGAGTGCTTAAACAGTTAATAGCACAAAGCACATTTATTTATTAAAAAATGGACAAGCATCCATGCACAGTGCATTTAAATGCATCCACTTAGCCTTAATGAAATACTTTTACTATGCATTAAAAGTAGCCAGCTTTCAATCAGTCAGATCTCTGTCAGAATCCAACCTTTTCTTCTTCTTTTTTTTTTTTTTTTATACAGGGTTGTAGATGTGCTCTTCAATAGCTGCTATTTCTATGGTTCATTTGGCCCTTGAATACTGGGATAAGAACAACTGCAGTAATTTAAAAAGAAAGCACTGAAGAACAGAGACTACTCTGTGTTTTGGGTTTTGGTTGGCTGTTTTTGTTTTGTTGGGCTTTTTTAAATGTTTGGGAGGGTTAGGGAGAGCTGTCTGTAATTCCTCCTCCTGTTTTTGTCCTCACAGCATCTAGGTAGCTAAAGGATTTTGTCACATGAAACGTGGACCCATCTTTGGCTGGAGACCAATCCCAGAGAATTTCAGCCCACAGAATCTGATACTCCTGCTCATATTTAGTAGCCTAATGTCCCGAGTAAGCCCTTTGGTATGACTCAGCATGAGCAAGGGAGCCAAATCTAGCCTTGAATGGTTTTGAAGGTTAGAAGTACGTCAAATGGGTTGTAGGAAATAGATGTTTCTCCTTTTAGTCATGCTGGCTTCTCCAGGGAAGCATAAGATGCTGCTACCTGACTGGGTGCTTCTTCCTTTGTGTCTTCTCTCTTGCCTTGTAACTATCACTGCCTGTTCTAGACGGGAAAGATACTGGGTTCAGCATCATCTCACAGACGCTCTATCCCTATGCAATTTATGGAACAGAGATACAATTCTATTATTTGTCATTGTTGTTGTTGTTGTTTTTTCAGTATAATGACTATTACTTAAACGCTCAAAGATTCTGAAGAGGACTGGACTCAACAGGCCACAGGATATTGATACGCAAAGTGTGAGATGGCCATGCAGCTGAGAGCTGTATATTACGGGATCACGCACAGGGCTGTGAGCAAAAGTCTGTGGGTAAAGTAGATTTTGAATGGTTGCATAATGATCTGATGAAAGTGGAAAGGTTGTGGGTCCCTGTAGAATTATGTGTGAGGTAGGTGAGAGATGAGGTGATGCACGTGACTATGAGTAGCTGGAATGTTGGAATAGATAGCAAATGAGCTTTGGTGCCATGTATGGGGCTGAGGAGATTTGTGAAAGTGTACGAATACTTATAATGCTGTGTAATATGTCAGATGTAGACATTGGGCACTGAGGTTATGGATGATGAAGGAATAGGATGAATAAAAGGGGGATGATGATCATACGGGCAGTCATAAGAGTCAGAAATGTATAGAGCCGGTGTGGTGTTAAGGTGCTGGCCTAGCTGGTCCTTACACCTGTGCTAGACCTTGGTGGGGATTCCTGCAACAAAAATCCAAAACTCTCTGTCACTCCAAGCCTACAATTTGATTGTCACTACTTGATTTTGGAATACTAACTTCCAAACACGTTTTGAGTAGGAAGTGTATATTTACCTGTGCTCTCTTTCAAGACCATGTTCTGTTGGTATCTGTGGCAGGTTTATCTTGGCTCCAGCCAGGTGGCCACTAAAGCTCTCCTATCTCTCTCCTCCTCAGCTGGACAGAAGAAAGAATACAATTAAAGGCTCATGGGTCGAGATAAGGATGGGGAGAAATCACTCAACAGTTACCATCATGGGCAAAATATGCTTGAATCGGGGAAAATTATTTTAATTTATCAGCAATCAAATCAGAGTAGGATAATGAGAAATAAAGCCAAATCTTACAAACACCTTCAGCCTACCTCTGCCTTCTTCCCAGGCTTAACTTCACTCCTGATTTTCTCTACCTCCCCTCTTCCAGTGGCTCAGGAGTGTGAGGAATGGGGGTTGCAGTCAGTTCATCACGTGTTGCTTCTACCGCTCCTTCTTCTTCAAAGGAAGAACTCCTCACACTTTTCCCCTGTTCCGTCCCATAAGAAACAGTGCTTCACGAACTTCTCCAAAGTGAGTTCTTCCCATGAGTTACAATTCTTCATGAAGTGCTCCAGCATGGGTCCCTTACACATGGTGCAGTCCTCCTGGAACAGAGTGCTCCAGCATGGATTACCCATGGGGTCACAAGTCTTGCTGGCAAATCTGCTCCAGCATGGGCTCCTCTCTCCATGGATCCACAGGTCCTGCTCCAGTGCAGACTTCCCTCAGGCATCCAACTGCTCCAGTGTGGAGTCCTCCATGGGCTGCAGATGGACATCTGCACCACCTTTAACCTCCACGGGCAGCAGGGAGACAGCCAGCTGCACCATGATCTTCACCACAGGCTGCAGGAGAATCTCTGCTCCAGCACCTGGAGCACCTCCGGCCCCTCCTTCCTCACTGACCTTGGTGTCTGCAAAGTTTTTCCTCACATATTCTCCCTCCTTTCTCTCCTGCTGCACTTGCTGTTACGCAGCAAGTTTTTTCCATTTTTAAATATGTTATCGCAGATGCGCTACCACCCTTGCTGATGGGCTTGGTCTTGGTCAGCGGCAGGTTCATCTTGGAACTGGTTGGTGTTGAGTCTACTGGACATAGGGGAAGCGTCTAGCAGCTTCTCGGAGAAGCCACTGTTACAGGCTCCCACTACCAAACCCTTGCCATGCAAATCCAATACAGTATTAAAGGATGAAAACCATTTAAAAGGGCAACCATGAAAAAGAAGCATGCTTCTCCAGTTGACTGGAGTCAGTTGACTTTAACCCACTCTGATATTTTTAGATTTATTTCCTTGGGAAATGAAGCCTAGCTGATAGTACATGTGTATCTGTTTGCCCATATGTTCTTCTTCCCAATAATTCTTCAGAGCAACCAATTTCAACCATATTTAAAAGAAGAGGGAAGGCTGAAAAGTAGCTTGTTCCTGTATGTCTCTTAAAACTTGGTGATTAGGTAGTGCCCTGCTCTCTCCATACAGAAGAAAAGCAGCAGCCAGCCAGGCCAAACGGTCACTGCGTTTTGCGTTGCATTGCAGCGTGCATTTTGGTCCATTAGGAAACAAGCACGTTCCTAAGCTAGTGACAGCGTGCCATTTCTTTTTCCTACAGGGGATGTCACAGGGGATATGATGGGATCTGGCTTTCATTATAGCAGGGTGAGGGGGGATTTTGGAGACGAACCCGTGGGGAGGCAGGCTTGGTGCATTCTGTTTGCAGAACAGCTTGCTCTACAGCCGTCTCATAAGAAATACTTCTGGACCGGCATCATTAGTGATGAAAACCCTACAAACCTTGCCTACGCGTGCATGCTCACCTTAGTGTCCCGCATGTGCTCCATGTAAATTAGAGATGGGTATCCTTTAGCGGTGGTATCCTCATGGGCTGCCATGGTAACCTCAATGAAGGGGACAGCGTGGCCTGAAGAGGGGCCACCAGGCTGGGTGGGCAGCCCACCTGAGCTGTCAAGCTGCATTCCAGGGACTGGCCTCTCAGAAATTGTACAATTGTGCTGCCTCTGTGTCCCCAGCTGCAAAAGGACACCCTTTTGTGAAATGTCTGCAGAGTGAGTGATTTAAAGCCCTGTGTGAATGTTAAGTTCATTTCATTACTGCTGTTCCTCTCACCAGAGGCAATGATTTGAGGGGGCAATAGAGCTACGGGAAAAAAAAAGTTTGTGCTACGTATGGTAGGAGGAACCTGTACTGGAAAAGAGAGGGAGAAGCCTTCTGTGAGCAAACAGTGGCTTCACAAGCTGGATTTCCTACACGGAAGGATTCCTTCTGGTCCCTTTGAAATTGCATGGAAGTCACAGGAGATCCCACAAAGATTAATGCATCCTGATGCTTGCTATTTTTCCTGGAGGCCTTGGCAGGTCTGTAATTACAATCAGCGCATCTGAATCTCCCTCTGGTCCCTGTGTAATGCTCAGCAGTGACACTAGCATCAGAGAGACCCTTGCTTCAGAATTTGTCAAGCAGAACTCTGCCGAGAAATCAAACCTGCCCCGCTGTGTTTCTTTTTGGGGCAATGAGGAGTGTTCCTTCACTGAAATACCTCCCCACGTCGGCTGGAGCCATAGGGACTCCTGAGCCCAGCATGGCTCACAGACCTGTGCTCCAAGAGATACATTTGCAGAGGAATGAGAGACCCATATTTCTATAGCATAACATATATATATATATTTATATACATAAAAATAAAATAAATGAGCTGGCTTGCAACACTAGGTGGCAGAGGTGGGATCTTTTCTGCTCTGAGCGCTGTCCTATAAGGCATTGCTTGTTTAAGTACAGTCGCATTTAGTTGGAGCTGCAGGAGAGAGGCAGAGAGATTCTCTGTGTTTACAGCCAGCTCAGGCTACAGCGAGCATCTAACCTGACCCCCCCCCCCCTTTCTCCAGCACTTGAAGGGGAGAGTGTGAGGTTATTTGGGAATCTGGCCTCTGTAGTTCAGCTTTTGCTGCGACTGGATTGTCAGAGCTGGTACAGCAGAGCCCAGAGGGACTGAAGGGAGACACGAATCCCATTTTCTTTGAGAGGAGAGAAGGGGAAAAAAAAAAAGAAAAGATAAATTGAGAGAGAGAGAAGCGAAGAGACGGAGAAAAAGGCAGAGGAAGTGGAGCAAGTGAGAGAGAAGCATGAGGACCTACTGGCTGCACAGTATCTGGGTGCTGGGATTCTTCCTGTCCCTCTTCTCCTTGCAAGGTATGTGATGAGTTCTTTCTTGCAACCTCCTCAAACCCTCAAAGCTTGAATTGAGGCAAATGGACCGCGGATGGCCTGAAACATGGAGCTGGAAGCTGGAGCTTCCTTTCCCCCTCTCTTCTCCTCCAAACCTTCCCCCCCTGCTGCAGGAAATAAGCCAAGGAGAGATCGCTGCTGGTGAATCCTATGGTTAGAGGGCACTGCATGTGACTGACTTTGCTGCTGTATTTATGCTTTTGCAGAGGGGGAGCTGGGGGGGTGTACAGTAAGATTTGCAAAGGAAAAAAGGAGTGGGTGAAGGGGGGTATCGCCTCCATCCACAGCCACCGTTTCTCAGCACTTTGGGTCACAAGTACTGATGCTCCTGGATTCTTCACCTTCCTGAGGAGATCAGTGTTAAGTTACTTCTGGTTCTTTTTTTTTTTTTTTTCTTCTTGTGATTTATTTTGGTTTTGCCTGGAAAGGAGGAGGTTAGAAGAATCTCTATGCCTCTGGTCTGTCTGAGATAACACTGTCCTTCCCCTCCACTAGGGAAAAAAATAAAAGCGAGTGATGGAGGAAAGACAGGAGAAGAAAATTTGTTGGGTATGGGGTTTTGTTCAGTGGAGAATTGCCAGCTGGGTTTCTTGCTTTAAGAGCCAAGTGTGAGTGTGGAATTTAGTTTGAAGTGATGACAGGCGTGCTATCTGGTTTTGAGATGCTTTCAGTAAACAGGAGTTAAGGGTTAATGCATCCCACGCTGTATGTATAAATACATGTTACACATGTACATATATATAACCATAGCCTTCCACATTGCAGCTCGTACATGATCCACGCTCATTTACACACCAGTGGTCCTTTTCACACAAACATACACACACTCATGAATATAGCAGGGATGATGAATAAACTCACTCTGGCACATACAGTTCTAGCTCTCTAGCTCATGCAATTCCTGAAGTGCTAGTCTCCCTCTCTCGCGTTCACGTTCTCTCTTGCTCTCTCCCTCTGCTTTCTTCAAGCCTTTTCTTGTGCTCTCTCTCCATCCTGCACACTGGTGTTTGTGTTTGCTTACATATAAAAACCACTTGCCTATCCTGCTGCACCAGCCTTGTAAGCATGCATGCCTGTGCACATATATGCACACATATGTGAATATATAAATAATGAACATATATGTATTCTATCTGGTCTACTCCGTGCCTCACAGTCTTGCGTTTGCAGTGAGCTGCACCCTTAGAGGGTATCTTGCTCTGACTGTTCACCACACATAGAAGGCTTTTCTCTCACTCTTGTGCATGCTAGTGCATGAGTGCCGTGCATGGAGATATGCCCAGTCACAGCATCCTCGCTTCCCCTTCGCTCCTACTTTTACACACAGTCTTGCACAGTCCGCTTGTATTTTGTGTCTACTAAGCAAATTCCCATACAGGCATGCTGCCTGTCACACACATGCTTTCTGTTGCAGCCTCACGTTTACCCGGCACTACTGCAAGCACTCACTATGAAATCCCTCAATTTTTTTGCCACCTTCTCACATTTACTGAGTGCTCCTTTTCATACGCTCTCACTTTGGCTGTATCTGGGCTGCATACACATGCTTTTCACTTTCACATATTTTCTCTCAGACTTGCATTTGCTGAACTCTGGCTCATGAATCCAGCACCTTCCAGCTGACTTCCTCGCTATGGAGTGCCTGTTTCTGACAGGGGAGGAGGATTTTTTTCGGCACATGAGATTTACGCAGGGCGAGAGGAGAATCAGTAGTTCTGTAAAATAATTAGCTAATGTCAGCAGTGAAGTTGTGTAGCTTGAACTCACCTCTGTCCTAGGAGAGTAGGCACAGACTCGTTGAGGAAGACGGACACTGGCAAATCACATCGACTCTGAATATTGCCTCTCTATCTGATACATGTTTCTTAGGCTGTAGTCAGTGGCATTTGCTCCATGTAGTGTTTCCAAGTCGCAAGCCTTCCCCAAGTTGCCACCAGAGCATCCTGATGCTAGCACTACCAGGAAATGTTTTAGTCCTTTCTTATAGCTGTCGAGCTTATGCCAGGCTACAGACATCTACATCTTTTACCTTCTGTTTTAATGAGTTACTATTGCCACAGTTCTATCAGCCACATCCATTCTGAATTTGAAGGCATCAGAGAAGGTCCTTTGAGGGCTATTTTACCAGATACTGTCTGAGAGGGTAGAGGCAACACAGTTGCCCTCCCTGGGTTTTGGGATGGGGGGGGTTTGCAAACCTGGAATTGCTTTTTCTACTGCTCCCAAACTTCAGATGTGATATAAACCAGACCCAGTCCAATGCTGGACTGAGTTTCACAGCCAGCAGTAATTTCCTTTCTCTGGTCTGGAGAAAGAGAGGATGAGGAAGTGGGAATATGGGGGCAGCACGGGAGGAGCAGGGCACCTCACAAGCAAGCCTGAAGATATTTGAAGGAAGTGAAGGGGGGTGGCAAGGTATTGTCCCCTAAAACAAACAAACACCACTTATTTCACATGAATGGTTATTTACAGAAAGCTGTGGTAACACGCCTTGAACGCTTCTGTAACCCTACTGAGCACGATTCTGTGGAGCTCTCACCCTAGGAAACAGCACTGTCGGCTCTGCCAGGCAGTGACCCCAGCCGGACTGCTGCCAAGCGCTCTCTGAGCTCATCCCTCCCGAGCTAGCCAGCTGAGCCTGCACCTCCGCAAGCTACCCGAAACTTATCCCCTTCGCATGCTACCCAAAATTTATCAGTGCCTTCTCACCCCCTTTTCCTCGTCATCGACTTGGGGGTGTACCGGTGAATGCAAAAGCAGCTTCTCGCTTATTTTTTCTGTTCTCTCCTAAGCCACCAAAAGTGGGATGAAGGGGAGAGGTGCTGGGGCTGCTGGGCACAGCCGAGCTGAGGCTGAATAGGAGGCGCTGGGCGTGAAGTGGAGGAAGCGCAGCTGAAGCTGGCAAGGAGACCTACAGCCTCCACGGTGCCAAGTGTCCAGCACAGGCTGCCTCCTCTGACAGGGAATATGTGATGGGTTGCCTGGACCCCGCCTGCCTGGGCTCGGGGGCTTTGGCACAGGGACAGGCTTTGCTCCTTCTTTCCTAGGGTAGAGGTTCTGAGTCCCACACAGAGGATTTTCTGTTTTTTTTTGAATTACTATTATTATTTCTAACCACTATGTTTCCTTAGTTTCATGGTTCGAGATTCTTGCATTTCCCTGCTGCTACACTTCCAAGTCCTTGTTCGGAGGCAGGTGGCTAGGAGGCAGAGTGGTTGTTTCTCATGCATAGGACACTGGCCCTCCTGCCCTGGGTAGGGAGGGAAGGAAGAGTAGAAGTACCTACACACCCCAGGGTTGCTGATGGGTGGAATTTTCTCGTGGCATGCTGCAGCTTTTCCCTCAAATGGATTTGTCGCTTAGCATGGTGTGCCTCGTAGATTCTGATAAAGATGATCCTTGAATTGGACTCAAAATCTGAATTTTTCTTTTTCTTGCTTTTTTTTTTCTTCCCCCAAGTCAAAAATCAGGTGTGTGGGAATGAGGAAGAGAAGCAATTTAACAAAAATCGTGTTTTGATAATTTAGAAGAATTTTGCGTTGATGTTTTCAGCTTTACCTACTATTCCTCTAACTTAGCTGCCAGTATGAAAAGTAATTTTGATTTCCCCACCTGAGCATTTTCTTTAAAAAATGAATGCCTTGACAAATTATACAAGCATTTCTTTACATTGCAAAAATCTTCTAAACAAACCCTTTCTCTTGAAAAATAACAGCTGTTTCAAATCACCAATTTGCTAAAACATCCCAACTTGTTTTAATGAATCTCCCCTACAACCCCACCTCATTGGTTAATTGCAGGAGCTTTTTGTGCTTTTAAAAAGAAAGAAAGGAAAAAAAAAAAAAAGACCTCTAGAGCCAAGTTAGTGAAGTAGATGCTTTAGAAAAGGATATGCAGAATTGGCCTGCACGGTACTGGCAGCATTTATTTATAGTGTATTTTTTGAGCTACTCAAGAGTGTTCATAAATGGGGAATGAGTCTGATGAAAGAAATCGCAGAAGCATTCGGGTAAGTGGAATAGGATGCTTTTGGCTGGTATGTGGTACAAATGTTATCTATGACGTCTCATGTTTTATAACGATACTGGGCAATGTGTGTGTGAAAAATGATGTGTTTGTTAATGCGCGAGGCTTGTGCAATCTATAAGGCTGGAAGTGTGTGCCCAAGTGTTTCTGTGCTGATAATGTGTAATGGATGGGGAGAACAGAGGGAGGAGCAGGAATGTATATGTGCGAGTGGTGACATTGTGGTGTATGGGTAACAGCGTGGGGTGATTATGATGTAGTTGGGTAACATATAGATATTGCCGACTGGAGACAAAAAGACTTCTCCTGCTCACCTGAATATACTTTTCTTCCTGTCTGTTTTAAACTCTCCCTGTTGAACAAGGCAGGGGAAGCTCTCACAGGCTGGACTGTATTGATGAGGTAACAACTCACTCAATGCCTTGCATTCCCTGAAATGATGAAGAGGTTCAATACCTAAACCAAAACACTTTTCTTGTAAGCTGAAGACAGAGAAGAGGTAGAGAAGGTTTTTTTATCTGCAAACAGGGAGCATTAAAACGGTAGCCCAAGTGTTTCTCCTAGTCTCAGCACAGTGATTGCAGACCATTGGAGTCAATAATTACCACACCAGTAAGGACCTGTTTGCCCTTGCTGTTACAAATCTCAGCACTCAGCTACCTGACTCAGAGGGCTTTGTTATGATAAATAGAAATTTCCTTCATCTTCTAGTCTCGGAGATCAACCCTCACAGAAGTTTTGCTAGTCCTGTAACAAATACCACAGTCCCTATGTTTGTGGGTGCTCCTTTTCAGCCTGTGAGCACCCATGCATACACTAGGGGTCTGACAAGGAGATGAGTTCTTTAAGAGTTAGTTTTTCCACCTCCTTTTTCACATGCAAGCAATAGAGTTCCTTCCCATCTGAGTGAGGAATATGGTTGCCTTCATTCTAGGGTGACATCAGAGTTTTCAAAGCTCATGTCCTTATTGTGTGTAAGCCATGCTTCCTGTAAGCTTTTGGGTATACCAAAGCCCTCTCCTTCCTGGCTGGAGCTGTCCCCCTCTGTCAACACTGTCCCCCCTCTCTGTGTGAGAGCGATTTGCTTAGGAATGGGTTAAAGCAGGGATGCTAATGCTTGGGTCCAGACGTGATGTAGGCCCTGCAGCAGCAGCTGGGTATTCTGTGCAGGACCTGGAGAGGCTGGTGATGAGGAGCTGTAGCGCTGCCTGCTGACCTGCATGTTGTGAAGTGAGAACAGGTGGCAAAAGGTAGTTAAGAGTGAATACAAGGGAAGCTGCCTTTTCTGGGCAGGTCTGAATACCTGATGGGCTTTCTTGTGGAAGAAGTCATGGGCTGACAGAAGCTGTAAAAAGACTGAAGAATCTGAGTGAAATCCGAGGTGGTACCAGACAAAGGCATCCCAGAAGACTTTGGGGAAAGTCTTCTGTGTGTGCCCTACAGCATGCAGCCATGTGCCTTGCTGAAGATTGTCTCCTGTGCATGTAGGGTGCTGCTAGGAGGATACAGGAGTGTTACTGTCTGCAATCCCTATAGGAAGCACTAATCTTTGCCTCTTAGATATCTCATTTTCCTTAAAGAAGTGTGTGATATTGTTTTATGTGCTGTTCGGAATCAATGAGCAATGTCTCTGACAGCTGATGTGCTCTTCCTACTGTCATTTTTATCTGGGATAAAATAAAAAATATCAAGCATAGTGCAGACTGTCTTGTCTCACTCTGAGAAGGAGTAAATAAGGGCATGTGTGGGTGAACAGGTGAGACACAGCCCTCTCCTGGTGTGAACGAAGGGCAGAAGTCCCTGCAGGCAGTGTGGAAAGGAAGAAGAAATGATTCTTGCAGAAATGCATGGGGGACAAAAAAACCCCCAAACAAACAGACATCCAGGTTTGATTCTATACTATGCCATTACCCTGTAGTGCCTTGGCTGATGCTGGGTATCCTGGAAGCTGAGGCATTTTCCCCGTGAGCTCCTTCCAGCAGGTTGCCTGCCAGTGGGGCAGCACTGCCCTGCTCTCCTGCATGGAAGGAGAGGGAACAGCAATTTCAGGGGCTGCTGCTTTAATTTCTCTGAGCCAAAGGAGTATTCTTCCTGGTGAAGGCTTGTGGGGCCTCACAGTGAAGTGTCTTGCTGGCTATATTTGCTATCTTAAAGTTTAAGGAAAAATTCTGCATGACTATATGCTGAGTGAAAAGAGTCCTTTACACTAGACCTGCCTATTGGTCACTTGCAGGCATAGAGTTTTTGCTATGGTTGTTGGCTGTAGAGGTACCAGAGTTTGTTGAATGGCATCTCTGGGAGGAGATGGTTTGGGGAGTGATACAAAGATGTATTTATTGAATTAAGGCAGTCTGCTGTGCTGTGGTTTTTTAAGGGGTAGACTGATTTACCTTTTTTAAAAAAGGTAGCATCAGAAGGCAGTTCTTATGTTATATAAAGAATCCAGAAGAAACTCCTCTGAAGACAGCTTGTTCTTGAAACCTGCTTCCTTCTCTAGAGTCTGTGTCTGTGCAGCCTCAGGGATGCAGACTTCTTCATTCACTTCAGATTTGGTAGAGATTTCTCACAGAGGGTGGCATTTTTTGTTGGGTTGTGGGTTGTTTTTTTTTTTGTTGATGTGCTCTTGGCTGCTGGGAGGGGAGACATGTAGCAGTACGATCATGAGCAGTGGGATGAGAAGAGGGAGCAAGCAAGGAGACAAATGGAAGGCTCTGGAACTTTCTAACCAGGAAATCAATAGCATATCAGCACGCAGCCACTAGGGTATGAGTATGCAGTGTAAGTGTGTAATGACAGCTCCCTCCCTTCTGCCCCTTAGCACTTACATTGATGGTGAGTTTCAGGCTGGAACCAATTAATCCTTACAACCTGCTAGGACAATAACTATTAGTACTCTTCTCTGCATACCCTCTGGCTGATGCACCTACCTGGAGCCTGGCTGTGGCTGGCCTTCAGCAGTGGACCCAAAGCTACATCAAGAGTGACTTCAAGGGTCTTTCTCACTGTAAGCCTTGCATGCAGTGCACTGCCTTACCCAACTTTCATTTGTGTGGGTGATAGTGACCATATGGATATATACTTGAGTGTCTGAAAAGGAGGAATTTGCAAATGTGGGTTTGCCTGCAGGAAGGAAGGGATATTTCAAGGGGCATCTGTGGGGTTT
Organism: Trogon surrucura; assembly: GCA_020746105.1. NCBI lineage: Eukaryota > Metazoa > Chordata > Aves > Trogoniformes > Trogonidae > Trogon > Trogon surrucura. Next base: position 129,913,917 of record CM036617.1, on the reverse strand, counting down.
TTGATCTGTAAATGTTTAGATTTGTGTCATTGTGAGTACATCTCCTTATATGAGTACTTAAACTTTGACTTGTAAAGCTAATTTGTATGATGGAATCACAACATCCAGTTTTATTTATGTCTGTATACGTGATCTGTACATGAAGGTATGCCAGAGGCCTTTGAATATCTTTTCTTTGCCTTTTGGTAAGACACATGTGTGAAACAGATGATGATCATAGAATTATAGATTACAGGGTTTGAAGGGACCTCAAGGATCATCTAGCCCAACCCTTAATGTTGGGTGTATATATATACACATCTCTTAAAAGTGTGTGTGCATGTGTATTTGAATGCATGCATGTAACAAAGTGCGGAAGTCCTGTAGTAAAAATACCTGTGCCATGTTAATGAATCTGTTTCAGAGCTGTGTTTTGTGTGAGATGTTATGAAATGTTAGTTCAATATGTGAATGCAGCATGAGTACTGACATATCTATAGATATGTACGCTTTTGGAGTGACCATTATTTATAGCAGATTTGCATCCTATCTTGACATGGCAAGTGATTGTTGCAGTGAAACAGCATTGTTGCTGTGGCTTGGCTACCCTTCCTCATCTTTCTGTGATAGCCTCCCTGTAAGGTGGCAACTTAGTCACGCTTCAGTCACCTGGGCATGAAATACAGTGTAGAGAGTGGAAAGGACATGTTTGACTCCTGCACTTTCATGTGAGAGTTTCTGCAAATAGAAAGTAGAAGATAAAAGGAAGCTTCCTAACATGCACAAGCTGCACTGTTTTAATTAGACCAACATAGTAAAAAATAGTACAGCCTGGCTGGTACAACGTTTCTTACATAGCGATGGTAATTGTGTGCTGTTTAAGCATAGGATTTCTGGCCTGGTTGCAACCTGAACCAGTAAACCAGCATGTCTGCAGTTCAGCTGTACCTGCATTAACACTGCCTTGCTGGTTTAACTACCTCAACAGTGTGGATTCTGTCCAGCATGGCTATATATTGTCAAGTCTCAGTTTTGGCTGGTAAAAGCAGAATAGAACTGACTGCAGACATACCTCCGTGAGATGTTCTGCATTTTTAGGCCTTCTGTAGAGGGAATGAAACTAATTGTCTGGAAGAGTCTTCATGCTGTGTCAGATTTACAGGGTTTACTAACAGTAATTTCCCAGTGATTAAAAGAAAAAAGATCTTGATCATACTAGCTTAAGTAGTCTAAGAGCTGCCCGTAGTCTAGGCCTGCTAACAAAGGGAAAGGCAGGAAATTGAGAGCTAAAGTGAGGTTACGGAATGTCTCCTTCATTTCTATGTATCCTAGGTTCCTACTGGTGACTCGCTGTGTACTGTCCAGCTGCAAGAGATTGGGCTGCTAATAATAAGAAAGGGCGGGGGGGGGGAAAGGAAGTCAGGCTGCAGTATGAGGTAAATGAGCTGTGGCATTGCCCCAGAGGGACCTAGAGCTAAGTTCAGCAGTGCAGAGTCTTCCTTCTCTTCTGGTCTGCTGTGTGCATAGAGGAAGGGGAGTAAAGGTCAGTCTGGCTGGCCTCGCTCTGTCTGTCCTAATGTAAAGCTTTGTAGCAGCAGGCTTTTCTTCAGGCTTCAAGGGACCTCACAAGACCCCTGCTTGTAGGCTTTGCTTGTCCCCTGGTCAACCTGAAGAGTTTCTGGTCTCTTTACCTCCTGCTGCTGCCCAAAGAGACCCAACCAACCACTAAAAGCTAAGCAAGACATCCCAAAATGTCCTTAGTGCTGGAGCCTTGTTTGAGCTGCTGTGGAGGAGGAAAGGTACTGGGAAGATGGGAGACTTCAAGCCCCTGCTTCCTTTGTCACATAGAAGGGATCCTTATAAGTGCCAGCTTTGAGGTTCATGCAGACCTGGGGATACCATGTGAGAAAAGGCTTTGAAACTGTTACAGGCAGAGGCTTAGGAGGACCTTGATCTAGAAGAACCCTTCTTGAGCTGCTGCCTTGGCTACCCCACAGATGTCCTGGGAGCTGGCAGGAACACTGACAAGTTTCTTACTGAATGCTGCGTGAAATTCACCAGAAGTTTGCTGAAGCAAATTAGAAAGTTTTGCAGAAGGTTTCTGCCTCACTGAATTGACACTTTTCTAATAAGGAAAAAAAGGTGTTTTGTTGGAAAAATTCCAACTTGAGTTTCAAGAACAGATTAAGGCACAAGCGCTTAAAGGCTTTTCTATGATGTGTTATCTTCTGTCATATGATTACATCAAAGTCTCAACCACCATCTGAAACAAAAAAGTTCTGAAAATTGTGGCCTTTATAGGTGTGATAAAAAACTTGAAAATATAACCTGAGTGTAGCCAGTAGCTGGTGTCTGCCTTGAGTCTGCAGACAGCTGAAAGAGCATCCTCAGGGGTATATCATCCAGTTTATTCCCCTGGGGTGTTAGGTCTGACATCATTCTAATGCTTCTTTGGGAAAGCGGTTTTCAATACAGCCACCAAAGTGTGTGATAGTCCTGGTCCTCTCGACCAAGGGTTGAAATTTCCCTGAGGGAGAACGCTCAGGGGAACCACTATTTCCGTAGTTACCTCAGTGGCTCACAATTAGGAGCAACCCTTTTTTGATGTGATCTACCACTCCTTTCTGGGGCTGGAATGTGAGGAGCGTTCATCATGTGGAAGGATTTTAGGCTATGTTGTGGATTGCATTTGTATTGAATAATGGGAATGTTTGTTCAGTGTAACTTGTGACCATTCCTGGACAGGACAGGAATTGCAAAACTGGAGAAAACGAATGAGCAAATTCACAGGAAGACCTGTTTAAACAAGAGTTGTTAAAGGTTCTATGGAAGATCTACCCCCACCTTTGTTTGGAATTGATTTTCCTTGAATGAGGCCCAAATGATGTCCATTGTGTGGGACTTGCATTCCACAGTGATGCTGTGCCTCAACCAGAGGATGTGCATGTGTCTGAGCATGTGGCATGTGTGGGCCCTGCGCTGTGATCACCAGAATTACAGTCTAGCCAGATAACGAGCTGTTGTTGTTTACAGCACTTGGTTCCGGGCACTTCAATTCCAGAAAAATGTAAACAAAATTAGAGGGAATTCAGAGGATTGCAAGGAGAATGATTAAGGGGCTGGAGGGACTGACTTATGAGGAATGCTTGTGAGAGCTAAATATGTAGCTGTTTTGGCTAAATGACTAAAGAGGAGCTATGCTAATGATCTAGGCATACTAGAAAGGCATGAAGAATTGTCTAGTGTGGACCAAGAGCTAGAAGTGTCTCTCATAGCAGAAAATTTGGAGGAGGGAAGAGAAGAAAATTGGCAGGAAGAACGGGATTAGGAGTAAAATAGCTTTGTTAAGAATTGTGGCAGAATTCTTGTCATTTGGGATATCTTAAGTTTGGCTGGGCAGAGCCCTGGAGAATAATCCATGCACTACAAGCTTGAAAAGGTCCCTGGAGAGACAGTCTAGATGCCTTAATAGATTTTTATGCTGTCATTAATTTCTGAATCACAGCTAATATTTCCAGTCTGACAAAGAACCATATTCTTCAAAGCGTTTTTCTTTCTTGCCTTGTATTACTTCTGTGATGCAGATACTGGTGCAAGAAAGTCCACAAGGAAGTCTTCTGCTATATTAATAAATGTTAATATTACAGAATCACAGATGTTAGGAGCTGGAAGGGACCTCGAAAGATCACCTAGTCCAGCCCCCCTGCCAGAGCAGGATCACCTACAGTAGGTCACACAGGAGCGTATCCAGGCGGGTTTTGAATGTCTCCAGAGAAGGAGACTCCACAACCTCCCTGGGCAGCCTGTGCCAGTGCTCTGTCACCCTCACAGTGAAAAAGATTTTTTCTAATGTTTTTGTGGAACCTCCTGTGTTCCAGCTTGAATCCATGTCCAACTGTTTAACTCAAAGTATTTTTTCCCTCTCTTTCCTTTAGTGAGGTGTTCATTCAGATTTGTCTAACAAATGGTGGACATGGGCAACCTGCTGGACACCCGATAAGATAAAATCCCAGTGTCTGTAACTTTGTCTTATAAGCTGTGCTGGGCTTTGACAGGTTTCCCCTTGACATATATGATACACACAGATCTTGTGCTTCCTTTTATCTCTCATGTTTTCTACATAGTAACCAAACAGTGGACTAGTCCCTTCAGGCTCAGAAGCTGATATGGTTGTGCTTGTAGCCTTCCTGGCATGTGACAAGAGGTGAGCCCTCTCAGGGCCATCTGTGAGCTGCAGGGAGATGGGCCTGTGAGAGAGATGGAGGTGGAACAAGATGGTAAGAGATGAATAAGTTGATCGGTGGTGGTTGGGAGTCAGCCAGCTGGTTTGCTTTTATCTCGGTTACACCTTCCTGGGAAGAGAACAGACTGAATTGATAGCAAGTTTTGTGGTGGTTGATCTGCTGGCTGGCACCATGGACTTCCAGAGGTAAAAGGTATTGCAGTTCAGGTGAAAGAGCTGGGGTACATAATGGGGATTATCCAGACTGAAGATTATTTGTGCCATAGATGCAGACCCAGAGAGAGTTCATCATAGTTTATTAACTTAGGTACAGGACTGCAAATTGCAATCTGTTTCCTGGGCAGGAAGCAAGGAGCACTATTTCATGTTGCATGCAGTCCAGACTGGTGAGCGTTGCTGGATTTTTCCCCACTCTGTGCAGGGCCAGTTCAAGGTTCTCGGCAGTCCAGCCTAGCAGTGCCAGGGAACAAGGTATAGAGATGTCTGACTCTGGTTAGAAGGAGACAGTTCTTAATTCAGACTTCCTATTAGCCTTAGTAGGTACAAGGTGGCTGTTCATAATGACATCTTTACCCCATGCCCCTCAGCAGAGTGGGAGGGCTCATTAGCTTGCATTTGGCACAATGGGAGTGTAGTTGGGCCAGGGCTCTCAACTAGACACAAAGAACATTGTAGATACGTTGTCTGTGCTGAACTTTATGATTTTTCATGTTTTCATCTCATCTTTTACAATCCTGGAAAGAATAAAAAAATCCTACATTTGCTTTTGGTAGTTAGCTGGCTGCATTTGTGGCAAAACGGGAAAACTGGGAAATGTGATAAATTCAGTAAAGGATGAAGAAAGGGAGATGACTGGAGACTCCAAAGGTGAGAATCTCTATTGGCAGAGATGAGTTCCTGTTGGATGGTAGCGTGCATGCTCTTGAAGGTGGAGAACTTCGAAGTACAAGCCCAAAGACCAAGGGCCTTACTGTTTTCGATGAGTTTTAAGCAATCTGCATGCCCTCTAGTGGCCTAACTCACGGAGGGAGGTAAGAGAGCTACTGCTGCTACCATTAATCAAAGGCAGCATTGCTTAAAAAGCTGGACTTTATTTTGAGCCCAAAGGATGAGGGTTCTCAGTCCTGGCTTACTGCAGAGAGGAGTGGGGCGAGAGACAGATAATTTGTCTAGTAATTGTGTTTATTGCATGCGGCAAATGGATTTGTTACAGCACCTTTTAATCATTGTTCCGTAGGATTTTGCTAATCTCATTCTAACCCCGGCAGAACATTTGTCGCTTCGCACCCAGCTGTTGAGTCAGAGCATGATGCTGTTGCTGCCTTCTTTAGATACTGGTGCAAAGGCATAGGAGTAAGAGGCCTTGAAATGGATTCCTGCAACTGGTTGTACAGGATAGAGCTGTGGGGTTGCTCTGTGGATTGCACGAGTCGTAACTCTGGAAGGAAAAGAGAGACCCAGGATGCTATAAGAGGAAGAGGGCAGTTGGTGGCAAGCTTGTGGTTGTATTGTTGTGTGCTGTATTTCTTGAGAGAAAATGGAAGTGTTTTAAAACCAGAATAAAAAATAACCTAGGCATCCGTTCTCTAAAATTCCTGGTCTAGATATCTAACAGCAGTGCTATTTTAATAGCAGTCTTCACAGGAAGGAAGACTCTTCTCAAACAAGAAATGAAGTTTTTGAAGTTTTTTTGTTTGTTTAGTGTTATTTGCATGTTTGAACGAAGTGTAAAAAGTGGACTGACACTTCAGGAACTACTTCTGTTAGTAGTCAGAGTTGGTGCTTTAAAAAGAGTCATGCTAATATACTAAACCAGAAATTTCTTCGGGAAATGTCGATGTTTAATGAGAACTGGTACAAGGAAGGATTTCTCATGGCTAGGATGGCCTTTCTGAAAGAAGCAGAGACTGATTTCTGAGTTAGTGCAATATAAAACATCCAGGTCTATGTTTCTACTCCAAAACAGCGTAGGACCTGGAATCTGTTCATCCCACATCTCAGAAAGCATACTAATCTCTGAGCTCTGATATGCCTTAGAGAGGAAAAGTGAGACCTCTCTAAAGCAGACTTTTAGCCACCGTACATGTTAGATAGAGTTCTGCGAGTTCCAGCATTCATCATGGGGCTTGCATTAATTGCTAGACAGGAGGTGAGCAAAAAGAGTCTGTACCTGCCACACAGACATAGTGGGGAATAAAAAAAGCTCACACTTGCCAAAGGCACACGAGTTCTTTGTCTGTGTGACAGGAGCCACAGGGCAGGCTGTGGGAGAGCTCCCACTTGTCGCAGCGGATGGCTGGGAAGTGCTTGTTGGCTCTGAGCAGAGGTGGCAGCAGGAGGACACAGCCCTTGCAGGTATTTCAGCAGGCAATAGTGGGGCTGGTGCTGTGGCTGTAGAATAGAGCGTTCCAAATTCCTGACCAAATCCCTATGCATTGCCCTTGCCAGATTTGGAAATGGGCAGCTGTGTTACATTTGGAAAATGTGCGGTGCACCGTTTGCCCTGCAGCCTTCGGTCGGTATGGCCAAATCATTTTTGCTCCTGATGTTGGTTCACTGGAGCTGCAAGGAAGGGGGAGGCACAGGTCTCTTCTTTCATCCTTCTGCATTAAACTTCACCCAAATATTCCAGCTTGTTTCCTGCTGCTCCAGGTTTACGGCCAAAATAAGGGACCAAAAATGTGCTCATAGCAGAGTAGACCAACAGCTTCTGTGACGTCTCCCTCCTGCCTCAGGGTCATGTAGAGGAATTTCTTGTGGAGCAGAGGTGCGGTATAACTTTAAAAGTGTGGACAACCCAGCGTAGGCCTAAACAGAGGCTCTGTCCTTGAAGCTGCCTTGGAACACAGGGAGGAGGAAGTTTTATCTGTTTTGTGAGAGCTTTGCGAGATGCTTGGCTGGAGGTGCTGGCCCCGGGGGGAGAAGGGGGGGCGAGAGCCGCTTGCATAGTGGAATGGCACTGCCCAATAAAACGCTGGCGCGTGTAAACCTGTAACCGACCAACTCTGTGAAGGGGCAGGCGCGGGGACACTGCTGAACTGTATATATTGAGCTGTACGGAGCAATAAAGGGAGGACGATCTGTAGCCATATTGGTGTGATGATCGTTAACTTGGCCGGCTCTCCGAAGGGACCCTCTTCAGGGTCATACTGAGAAGATATGGCCTAATGTTTGTTGGAAAACGTGAATTCTGCATTGGAGTTAACATTCTGGTCTGTGACCTTATTTGGTTTCGGGAGGTAGAAGCTTGCCCAACACCTCTCGGAGCTTCTTTGGGGAGATTTTTGTGGGGAAAAACAGGGCGGGAGGAAAATAGTTCTAAAGGCTATTTGTCTGTTTTAGTTAGACCCAATGTGAAGCCCCTAAGCCAATTTCAGGAAGCAGAAGCTTCAGACTGGATTTACACTGTCTCCCTCTGAGAGGCTGAAGATGTGTCATTTAAGTTGTCCTCTGCCGTACCTATTCTGACTTGAGACCAATAAAATTCTAAACTGGCACATCTCTGTGAGGGGAAGAAAAAGGAATGAGTTGTAATGTGTATGTCTTGATCAAAGACCATTCTGCCCTCCTGGCTAAGATACTGTCCTGAGTAAGGACACCTTTACCCTTCTGCTTTTTGCCAGTACTGTGAAATGCATTTGTTTGTGTGACTTGTTCCTTTTTTTGTCAAGGGTACTCTGAATAGAGGATCTTCGATCCCCCCATGAGGGTAGCAGATTTCTTATGAGATCTCATCTGGGGCTTCAGGGATTGCATTTGTATAGCTAGACACCTTATTTAGCTTGAAGAATCTAATGGAGCTTGTGATAAGAGTGCGAGAAGAAGAGTATCTACCTGGATTCTCAGATTCCGTAGTGTCTTGCAGTGCAGGCTGGCAGTTAGAAGAAACACTTTTTCATGCACAAACTTGAGTGCTTTTGAATTGCAAATTACTGAGAGACAATAAAACACATATTGCCGCTTTCATGGGGACTCTTTTAAATCTAGGACTGAACTTTCAATTAACTCTGCCGTATATGGCCAAAGTCGACACTGCATAAAACTTTGATAATTTCACATTTTAAAAATGTATTGGAAAGTCTAATTTGCACATCTTCACTGAGAATTTCCAGAATTGCACATTTTCTGGTGTTAGATGTTCAATAAACTTAAATAATGCAGCAATTTACATCGAAAAGGTTTGCTTTAAAACCCAAGACTGGCTACTTCTCTTCTGGATTAAGAACAGCTCTTTCTTTTTATGCCTTCAACAAATAGAATGTATGGACCACTGTACTGACCACTTAGTAGCAAAACTCTGATATAGGTGGACATAAGTGGATCGCTCTCTTTTAAGATGGATATTGCATTTTTGTTCAATTTGTGGGCATCGATTTTTGGATCTATTCAGAAAACTTCCAGCAAAACTTGTCTGTATTCTAGTGTGTTTTCAGCTAACTGGGGAACTCGAGAGTAGAGGACAGAGCAAGGTTGAATGAAACCAGTTTGTGAAATGCAGGTTGACAATTATTAGCACAGAGTGCTTCCTGTGTAAGGGTAGTCAGGTTGCTGGAAAAGCTTCCGTAGATGTTAAGAGGCCCATGGTGAGCTCTCAGTTTGAGAGGATGAAAATATGGGATGTTCCGTCTGTTGATGCAAATGGATTCCTGGAGTACCTTGCTCATCTCAAGCAGTGCACTATTTCCATGCCTTCTCCCCAGTTTGGTAAACACTGATTTTTTTGCCTTAATCTAACTGACTTTGGAGAAATGTAGTGTAAAGAGGGAAATTTTAAGCAGCTTTCTGGAGCTCTTTCCACCTCTTTAGTAATCTCATTTCAAAGTCTTGCATGGTCACCCAGTTTTCTCATCTTCCTCATCCTTACTGCAACCAAGCTGAGGGTGTAAACATGCCCTACACACTCCTGCTTTTCCACAAAGGATCTCTATGCTCAGCTATGGGTGAATGGGGAAAAAAATGGGGACCAGCTTACCTGTGGCAGTTTTGGGACAGCTCTTCTGCAGACAAGCATCCATTCTTACGGTGGTGGTCTGCTGTCCGTGATGGTTTATGAGAGGCATCTTAAATTGCTTCAAATAGCCCAAGCAGTGCTTCTCATCAGGAGATAGCTTCCACTTCCTCCTGCAATACTACTCAGTGATTTCCATCACCAGTCACATCTAGGGGTATAAAATATATGGTGCATGCTGTACCTTCATCTGCCAGCAATTTAAAAAAAATAGTAAAAACAATAACCTGGGCCCTGTTAATCCTAACTGACCATAAACAAACCAAAGGTTAAGATACTTCTCTAAGATGTTGAGCTAGGGCAGTGACACAGCAGAATCTGGAGGACTCATTCTCTGATCCCCTTGCACAGTGCTCCTGCGCCAAGTTCAGGACTTTCCTGGTTTGGATCTCCTTGGGCACTGAAGTAGGCAGTGCTGGTGACAGAAAAGGTGAAGCAGAGAGCTGAGAGGTGCAGGGGAGGTGGTCAAGGGAGAAGGAGGCTGCCTTGTGTCTGTAATGAGATGTGTGGGCAGTGTCTGGGGAAGCAATGGGGTGTGTTTGACAGTGATGTGGGGAGGGAGGGGAACATGAGTGCACCTGACAAGCTTTTGAAGCCTTGTTTGCTTTAATGGGAGCTCCTGCAAAGACATGGGCTGCGTAAGCCATCAAGAGAAGATGGCCTCTCCCAGGGCCCTTGCAGCTGCACCAGGCTATGATAACAGAAATTAACTTCATCTCCTTTGTCTTGCTATCCAAGTGCCCCAGAATAGTAGTTATGAAAACAGTGCTGTTAATATTGTCTTTGATCGAGCAATCCAACGGGAGCCCTGGGCTTGTTCTGCCTGGCTTTGTTAGTTTCAGACCCCAAGGCAACAAGCCGTTGCCTTCAAAGCCTAAGCAGGGCTGCATTAAGCGTGAAGTGCACAGCAGAAATCCCAGTTTGTCAATTCAAATGGCACTCACCTAGCAGCAATGCCTGCATATTTAAATCCCCAGCAAAATGTGGGAAGCAGGGCACACAGAGCTATCCCTTCTGGAAAGAGCATGTCTCAGGAGCTGGGGAAGAAGGTGAAACCCTTAAAAAACTCATAAGGAAACAATGCAGGGTGGGTTTTTCCTCTTATTATCTAGTATTAATATGCTGGCTTTTTCATTTGCTGCCAGCTGGCCTCAGTACATCTGCAGCCAGGCAGACAAGTCTGTGCTGTGGGAGGACAGCATCACTGGAGAAGAGAATTCCCATTTGTCTCATTCACCTTCCTTTGGAAGAGGTGTGCATCTTTCCCTCAGCTGCTGTATGGGCACTGTATGTACATCTTGGCAAAGACCTCCATTCTAGTTGAGTATTAGCACTGGAAGTCACCAAATCTGACTGATGTAGTTAGCAAGAGTCAGCTCTTGGAGACCCTCACTTGCTGCTTCACCAGCAAAACCAGTATGAAGGTAGTTACTGAAAAAGTGAATGCTGGTGGTGGTGTGCAGAGGGGCTTATGAGAACCAGAAGAGCAGAAATAACTCATCTGTTTCTAGTTGGTTGGTTACCTGAAGGCACTATAACCCACATGGACGTAAATGTGGGGACTAATGGTCTTTTTGCAGGCAATGCTGGGAGATGGGACTATGTGCTAAGCCAAGGACTGGTGCGGTTTTTTTTTTTTTATTCTGCTTCCTCGTTTAATTATGAGACTTGGTCTATTTTATTATACTCTCTCTGTAAGACAGGGATGCAATTAACTTTTGTTAGGCGGTTGTATGAGATTCATTAAAGATATAAATCGGGTAGTGACTCTTTTGATGTCTTGAAGACTCCATTTGTCAGTTTACTTGGGACTGGTGACCATAGTTCTTAAGTTAAATCTTCATGCCTGTGTAAACTACGTCCAGGATTAAATGTCCTGGCACCTGGTGTGCTACTTTCCTCTTATGAAAAGTGTGTGGTGTCACTGAAGTAGGGAGGTACCATATGTATAATGTGTTAGATACACAATTTATTTTAATAACATTTAGGAAGTTTCAGAAGCAAGTAGGTTAGTGATAATGTTTCATACGACAAGGGTAACACCTGCCATTACTGTAGTCAGGATAAGATTTACATGCCACATAAACACTTCAGGTGTATGTTCTCTCAAATCTGATGCAAGCCAAGTAATGTTCAGTTTCTGGGAAGAGGTGTTCCTGAGCATTGTCTGAGAAGGAGGAGAGCCTTGTTTCATTTTCTGTTCTAGCAGTGCTTGCCTGGATGAGGTCTTACTGTGCAGTGATGCTAAATGCTTTTCTTCAGTTTAGCAGGCAACCAAAGTGACTAACCCGACAGAGTGGTCTCCAATATATTTTAGGAAGGATCAGGAAAAACTCTTGGCAACAACTGGAGATCTGAAAGACCCTGGTTTGTTGCTTGCCTCTTGAAATTATTAATTTTCCTCTGATCATGTTCCAGCAGGACTTTTATTTTATGCTCTGTACAATTTGAGGCAGAACATCGATGGCAAGAACTTCATTGATCAAGCAGAAAAAGGAACAGAAATGATGGCAAAAGCTGTGTCAGTTAAAGGTAGCAGAGAACTGCAGAGGAGGTAGTTACTTTGTGGTGAAATAATTTATGTTCCCTCTCTGAACCTGCTCAAAAATGCAAACAGTTTAAAAAAAACCTCTAGCGAATGTGAGTGATCAAGAGCTTAGTGTTAAGAGATAAGACTTTGGGGTCCATTTCTTGTTTTGTCCTTGATGAGAACTACTTTTCTCAGCACTTCAGTGTCCTCTTCTGTTAAAGGAGCATAGGGCTTTTGGAGAATTTTGGGAAGATGTTTCAGATAGTCAGATGCTGAAGAAATACAAAAAAACTTCAGATTGTGAGTTACATGAGAAAAGATTCAGCATTCAAATTCTAGCTTCAGATCTCAGGAAGAGCTCCTGGATGCGAAGGAGGTGGATGGGGGGAAAGGAGTCCAGAAATTAAAATAAGCCAATATCCTAAACTATATTGTAATTGAATTTTCAATATCTTCACCTTGGATATTATCATACCAGACATTAAACCCATACACATTATTCTGTGACCATATACTATCTACAGTAATAGCACCAGCTATTAAAATGGGAGAGTATAAAAAGCTCTTTCAGTATGCCTCCAAAATTGTTCAGTACTGTTGCTTATGCAATATTTTCTACTTCTGAAAGCTTAGAAGCCTGGAATTAAGTAAAGGAAAAGCCTTTTTAGGTTGGCAAGGCAATTCTGCCCTGCTTGACCAGTGCAAGCTCTTTCAGTACAATGACAGTTCAAATCAGCCCCTTCAAATCCATGCTGTTTAATTACAAAGGAAAGCCACGGTATTTCAGAACTGAAAGATATGGGTTTGTTAAGATACTGAACTGATTCTCAGGGTAGCTGAACTTGATTCCTGCCTCTGCCACAGACTTTCTTTGAGTCAGTCCATTAACTAGTTTATGCCTTAGCTTACCTGGCTGTATGATGAAAATGAAGATAAAGCAAGTTCCAGGCCTGTCTTCTCCCACGCATAAAAGATGCTGTGTGATGGGTCCCAGTCTTCTCTCTGCCTTTTTCTTTTTTTTTTGTTTGGTATAAAGATGTCTTCCTTCTAGAAAGGAAGTTCAGATGATCTGGGCTTTCTTTTTTCAACATATATCTAGCTCCATAGATAAACATGGTACTATACTGATTGAAGCTGAGACAAAGTCCTTGCCATGAAAATGTGCAGAAGTTAAATCTATTGGATCATTCAATCAATCTTGTCAATTAGCCTCACTTGTACCTTGTGGAGCAGAGTGATAGTCTCTGAATAGTTAAGGATGTGATTGAATTTTCATTATGAGGCTAATCTTTGTTCCTTGATATTCACAGACAATAAAAAACTGGTCAGTTTGGGGGATGACTTAATGTTTTTATACTGAAGTTGAAGTCAATTGGATGATATTTGCCTGACTTGAATGTGTTTAAAATACACTCTCACATATGCAATTTTAAAGATATTGATGGAAGTGTAAAGAATGTTTTTCCCACCTCTGTTTGTAATAACAACAAAGAAAAGGGGAGGGAAATGGAGGCATTTTGTTTTCTTGGAATTGGTGACTCAATGTCAACACAGTTGGACCAAAGGTGAGTTGACTAGTCTATAATTTTACAAGTTAGGATTCCAAATAATGAGAACAAAATGGTCCATTGACTTGTTCTGGTGAGCAAATTCTGGAGGTGTAGGCTATCATTAAAAAAAAAAAAAACAACACAAAACATATAATGCTGTCTCAGGAACATTGGCTCTATCCCTTTTACCATAACAAGAGGGAGTTTACTCTAATCACAGATTCCTGTAGAGATGTCATTGGTGAAAGACCAAGTTTTCATTAAATGCTAATTAGAGAACCTGACTGGAAATTGCCACTTCTGTAAATTGGCATTTTTCAAAGGTCCTCATGCCCTGGCCCCTTTCTTTGGTGGGGTGGAGGAGAGGAAAGGTGAGACAACTACCCTTCTGTTCCAACTTGCTGTAGCTGGGAGAATAGCAAGAAAAATGGTCAATTCCCTTGTTTTGCTTTTCTGTCATCAAAGAGCATGGATGGAGAGCATGGCTCTCCTCAAACATTAACAACCTGGAGCAATGCTGGAGCTGTGGATTGACTGGATCACAGGAGATCATAGAACATGCTGTGTTTTTAGAGTGAGGCCATGCAGTACACAATGGAGGAAAAGACTGTGGGGAGAAGACCTTAAGGAAAGCATCCTGGGGTGTATTAGAAGAGGGGGTGACTAGTAAGTCCAGAGAGGTCCTCCCCCACCTCTACTCTGCCCTGGTGAGGCCACATCTGGAATATTGTGTCCAGTTCTGGGCCCTTCAGCTCAAGAAGGACAGGGAGCTGCTTGAGAGAGTCCAGCGCAGAGCCACAAAGATGGTGAAGGGAGTGGAACATCTCCCTGATGAGGAAAGGCTGAAGTAGCTGGGTCTCTTCAGCTTGGAGAAGAGGAGGCTGAGGGGTGACCTCATTAATGTTTATAAATATGTCAAGGGGGAGTGTCAGGAGGATGGAGTCAGGCTCTTTTCAGGGATGTCCAATAACAGGACAAGGGGCAATGGGTACAAGCTGGAACATAGGAGGTTCCACAAAAACATTAGGAAAAACTTTTTCACTGTGAAGGTGACAGAGCACTGGCACAGGCTGCCCAGAGAGGTTGTGGAGTCTCCTTCCCTGGAGACATGCAAAACCCGCCTGGACGCGTTCCTATGCGATCTGCTGTAGGTGGTCCTGCTCTGGCAGGGGGATTGGGCTAGATGATCTTTTGAGGTCCCTTCCAAACCCTGACATTTCGTGAAATCTATGGAGCTGGACACATTGATTCCCTCTTCCCTGTCTGGCCAAGAGCCTGTGGCTTACCAAATGCATTGGAGATTATTGTGACAGCTTTGTTGTTCTCTGTTCTTCCCTTTTCTTAGCTCTTACAAGATGTCTTGGTGAAACAAGGGTCCTTCAAAACCATTCTCGGATTTGGCATTTTCTTGTGTTTGCAATAGCCTGGTAAGACAGCATGGGATTGAGGTTGCCATGCTTCTCCTGTGTTTTATAAGGGGAAGCAAAAATCTTCTGTGACAAACTATTCTTCTTATGTGTTGTGACAAAGACTGGAAGCAATTCTGTTCACTTGCTGAACTCACCTTGACTCATCTCATGCAAGTGCCATAATTCAGAAGTTCTTAAATAGTGGTCTGCAGTAGACAGCCACTGCCTCTGGATCTGTGGTGTTTTCAGCTAACTGATGGCAAAGGTGCAGGGTATCCCTAGGGAAACAAAAGTCAGGCTCTGAATTATCAATTCAATAGTTCTGAAGCAATGGTTTCTTTGCCAGGAACAAGGCTTCTGTATTACTAGTCTACTGTGTAATTAGCGACTAATGGAACAACAACCCCCAGTATACTAATTGCTACTGTAGCTGTATGCAGAGCAATGTTCTCTCTGTGACAGACATACAAATTCTGTGCAACTACATTGTCCCTCCTACAGTAGTTTTCTCCAGAGTTAGGTGTCAATAATGAAATGCAGCTGCTCCTTGAGGACGGATAGTGTTATCTCTAAGGGCTTGTCTAGGCAGAAGCACATGGGAAAGTTGATCTGAATTAAGTAACAAGGTGGGTTTCAAGTGGATTATGTAAACTGTATTAAACTGATGCATGCACACACACTCGTTCAGAAGATGGACTTCAGTTGGTTTAATTTAATTTTCTTTTAAATGGAATTAAACTAAATCGAATTAAAGACACTTTAATGCTGGCTGAAAGTGTGAATATTAATTCTCCTGTGATTCCCAGTAAAAGTTCAGTGTGTTATCTTCCTAAGAAGAGAGCAAAGGCTCTCTTGGAATTCCTGGACATTGTGCTGAACAAATGTGAAAGTTGCCTTAACTATCCATTTTAACACTTTGAAACTCAGCAGGAATTTTATCTACCCTCCCCCCCCTGCACGAATCCCCTGTGTAACTAGTGCAAAAGGCTAGTGAAAGTGTATTTTTAGACAATATTTTTACTTAATTGGTATAATATGGGAAGCATTGTACTTTTTTTTTTTTTTTTAATCCTGAAGGCATAACTCTTCCCTATGGTGAAATGGAAGCGCAGAAAGGGTAAGTAATTTTCCCACAGATACTCATCATGAACTGCCTGTGGAATCTAGCCTGAGACCTGCTGTTGTCAGCACCATTGCCTGGTTGCTGTGTGTCAGCATGCAGATCCTCTCTGAGGCTGGGAATTTGTGTGTACGTGTTCTCTTGTTTGGATCCCTTTGTCTTTCTGAGAGGAAACCTTGGTCTTACAGCTGTGGAAGAACCCTTTTAACTCTTTCCAATATTACAGCCCCAACTCTCTCTGCCTGTCCTCATAGGAGAGGTGCTCCAGCCCTCTGCTCATCATCATGGCCTTCCTCTGGACCCACTCCACCAGGTCCATGCCCTTTTTGTGTTGGAGGCCCTAGAGCTGAACACAGTACTGCAGGTGGTGCCTCAGAAGAGCAGAGTAGAGGAAGGAGAGCAGAAGAGAGGGGAGAGAATCACCTCCCTTGACCTGCTGGCCATGCATCTGATCTAACTGTTCTCAGACATCTTTTTGGAAACCTTACTGCCAACTGATGTTCTCCATTGCTGAAGATCTTCTCTCCTGTCCTATTCTCTTAGCTGCTTGTGGGGACATACAGGCAGACAGTGAGTGTGGGACTCGCATTGCTGTGCAATGTGGCTGAGCACAGAGAATGGGAGAAAAGTGGTTGGGGAGTGGGGAGGAGGAAAGCCAAGCCCTGAGATTCTTTTGTAATGCAGAGAGCTTTCCATGAAGTCACGTTAAAATGAGCAGGCAGGCCATGATTTGAAGTGAAATAAACCTTTAGAGCCCTGGAGTTTTAATGTACTGTTGATAAATGGATTCTGTTCTTATTCATCCCACTCTTGCATGATGAAGAAAGAAATGTTTTCTGTGAGTTGACCTGTGTTTCCTTGAACTCTGCTTTTCTAGATAGAGCTGCAATGAGCTCCCAGTTCAGGGACTAGTTTATCCTGGCCAGGAGTTAGGAACACCATTGATATTGACAGCCAGGATTGCATTAATGGAGAAGAGCTGTATTTGGCAAATTTGGTGAAGAATTTCCTTTATATTTCTTGTAATAGAGTTCTGCATTTCCTTAATGCAACACACTACACTTGTCTAAGTACTTAAATCTGCATGAGCTCTCTTCTGTTTATTAGAAATAGCAGAGCCAATTTTTATACGCATCATGAACGGTATGTCAGAGGGTAATGAGAACATGTATTTTCATTTTTTGCTTTCATGAGAAAGCCAATGTTTTCTTGAACACTACAGATGCATTTTCTGTGCTTAACAATAGAACTTTGGCTTAAAAGATCCAGGCATTATTCAGATGCCACTGTCATCTGAAGGAATGTCACTTAGAATACAAGAGTCACCAAAGTGCAAGTATGAAAAAACCTGTGCTGTAACATCATCAGAGCACCTTGTGTATTGATTCCATGTCTACGAGCTTGAACTCTTTCTTTCCAGAATTCACAGGTGAGGAGGCTTTAGTTCATACTCTCATCATCTGTATTTTTGGCATCCTCCAAGTGTTTATTCTGTTGATGGTCTCACTGGTTGGTTTGTTATGTGGTTTGGATCTAGTGTTTAGAGAGTTGAGGAGGAAAAATGTAATAAACTACCTGATGGCTAAGTGCATAAAAAATGCATTAAAAAGTTGGTGGTTATCACATAGTTTTCTTGTGCCATATTGATATGTTACTACTATGTTCAGGCATAGCCTCAGCTCTTACAGTTTTGAGGCTAATATTGTGTTGCTTTGACTGTTGGTGTGCTGATTTTGTGGTTTTGTTTTGTTGCATGGAGGTCATTATTAAAAACGCATCATCTTGCATCAAGGGACATCCTCCTGTATACCCATGCACGACAGAGAAGATAATCAGCTTTTAAATCATCTGATTTAAAACTGTGAGGTGCTGTGATAACCACTGACTTTTTAATGAGAACCATTTTATATCCTGATAAACATGAGGTCAAATTTCACTGTTTGTTCTCCAGCTGTAAGAGTCTTGGAAATAGCCACTGTGATCCTACAGTTGTTAATCTCTACCCTAGTCTGGCATGCACAGCAAGTTCTTAGTGTTTTAGGTAGAAATCTGATGTACGGACACCCAGACTTGTGCAGAGGGGGACACGCTAATGCAAATATTATGTCAATAGTTGCAGAGAGCTTATAGGATATAATTTGCTGCAGTCTGACATACCCATAGAAATCACCAGTGCAGACTTTTGTTTCCTGTGCTGTAGTCCCAGGTTTTTAAACTCTCAGTTCTACAGGGAAGATCCTCTTAGGCAGATTGAAACATACTGAGTAATACGGAGATTGCCTTTAGAAGAGACATTGTATTTAGGCAGGGCAGAAGACATTATGGTGAGTGAAAGATGGAAGGTTTCATCTTCCAAAGTGATTTAGGTATACATAGATACAAACGTAATGAGAGAGATTCAATTTTTCTATATCCATTTAGCTTCACTTGTGAATATTTATTTACATTGCTTTAAATCTAGCTTTTTGTGCACTAGGTTTGTAAATGACTATTAAGGCATTTAAGTAGCCTTTAGAAATCTAGGCTTTGGTCACTCAGGAGGGCGAAGCCCATCAGCTATCAATGAGATTTGAGCTGTGATGCATTTAAGTTACTTCTGAAAATGAGTCATCAGTTTGTGAAATGCGTGGGCCATTCTGCGTGCAGTGACAGCTAGCTTGCACAGACCACTGAGGTGAAAAAGAGAAAACCAAGGCAAAGGAGAGAGAGAGATGAGAAGATGATGGAACCACTGATTTTTCAGTTCCCTGGATTGACTATTGGTCTGAACTTTTCTAGAAAGCATTCAGAAAAAAATACACCCATGTCTATAGCTTCCTAACTTTAGTGGGGCTCATTGCTAGTAGTCTTGCTTGCCTGCAGCATCCCTGTGATGAGCATGGATAGATATAGCAACAAAACTGCAGTGACAGATTTAGCACGGTTATGACTAGTAGTGCTTTCTTGGTAATCTTTATTTTGTGTTCTTAAGCCCATAATTACAGTTCAAGTCAACCATTAGGACTTACAGTTTGCAAGGCTAGGAGTGCCATCTTCCATTACTGAAAGGGAAAACCTCGTATACTGACCTTCTTCGCACTTGTTAAAGGCATAAATGGAGGTAATAATGATGTATGTTTCTACAGTGCCTTTTTACTCGAAAGATCTGGGGTTTGGGGAGAAGTGCTGTGTTTTTTTCGTTTGGATTCTTTTTCTCCCAAAAGTAATTTCCTGTCTCTTTCATACATCATCCTGTGTGTTCTCACACATAGGACGGGATGCTCAAGAAACTTGTGGCTTTGCAAGGCCTGACAAGTTCTGGAAGAGAATTAGTGGGGTCCTGGTTATTTTAATGCTTGGCTTCTATTACGTGTGAGGCAGTCTTGAGTATTGCAACTTGAATAGTGCAACTAGTTTGCCTGCCTCCTCTCAGCCTGTAATTTCTGCAGACAGGTAGATCCTAGGAAGTGGCCACTGAAGGGGGAAGGTGAGTTTTGTTCTGTAGGTTGAGCATAAGTAATTGTTGCAAATAACATTGGATATTTGCATTTGAGCTTCAGTTTGAGCTTCAATGCCTTCCTTGCAGTTGGTGGCATGAGTCACATGTTATTTGACGTCCTGGCTGGGTAAAGATAGCTCTTGCAATGAGAGTGTGACGAAACAGCTTCATGGATGGGGGCAGCAGCAAGACTGAGAGGGAATGGAAAAGCGGAGAGCTAGAGAGCTTGCTGAACTGAGACCTTTCTCTTTGTAGGTCATACAAGCCTTGCCTGCAGCGTCATTCCTAGAAAAATCAGGCTACTGCAGGATTGATTGGCTGAGGCCAGAGCTCAGATGTAATTTTCTCCTGTCGCATTCAGAAGAGCCCCAAGTAATCGATTTCATGTGTATGTGTGATGCTTGCATAGCCCAGCAATGGAGGGTGTGGCTGTGTCCTGCTCCAGCTCATTTAAATTGCATCTGACCCAGGGCTATGGCACATCGGGGTTTGTCCCTTCACAGAGGAGAGCAGCTTCCACTTAAAGTATGCTGACTGCATTATCAGTCATCAGCATGCAATGGACACAGAGAGTCCTCACAGAAGAGAGTCTTCCAAAGGGACTTGATTAGATGGCAGGGAGAGGCAAGCAGCAAACACAGAACATCATGCTAGTACAGGTTGTGTCAATCTGATTGTTTTTTGTTTCTTTTTATCCGACAAGTATTTGAGTTCTCTCTACTCAGACATTTTTCACTAGTAAAACTTTTGTAAATATTCATATGTATGCCCTGGGACCAAGCGGGTTATTTCGATTTGGTTTGAATCTGGCAACTCTGAACTGCGTTGAATTGGTAGTGGTAGAAAATGGAAAAAGAGCAGCCACTCAAGTGTACAAACACAGATTTGAAAGTCAGATTACTGTGGTTTAGCATGCTGCTGCTTATCAGCTGGGCTACAGTAACTCCCCACTTCTAACCCATTCCATCACTCTCCTGATGCATCTGCCAGGAAAGAAGAGTATTTGACTAGGAGTCAAAAGGTTCAGTTCCACTGATTTCATCTACTACCACAGGCTTCCTTGCAACGTTGGGCAAGTTCCTTTTGCTTTTTCCGCAGCCTCCATCATTCATCAGTAATGCGAAGGTAATACCCAAGCATTTGTTTCACAGACACTAGATTCTTTCTATATTGTGTGATCTTTGTAAATAATAACTCTCATTGGAGGAAAGATCAACAGCCCTTTGTGATTTGACTAGCCCTTACACAAACTGGAAGCATATTTTCTGCGATCCATTCACATGATCAAAACTCAGCTTAGAGCACCAATTCTCGTCAAGGCAATGCATTATACAAAGGGGAAAACTTTTATAGCCATAGCAGCTCGATTACAAGATCACTCATTTTTATCTTCCTGTGCCTCTCATCTTTGCAAATTAGGCATCCTTATGTAACAGCTGGGTCTTACTAGGTGTATGTACAACACTTAGTTCAGCTGAGGTGTCTGGTTACAGATCCCCCAAAAAGGGATGAGCAAACCTCTGCTTCTGACTGTAATTGGAGTTCTAAGGATAGTATCCTTCTCTACACCAGAGATTTTGTACTATAGTCTTTCTGTGGTGGTACTCAAGCACTTACCTGTGTGACTGTAGTGGTGGTGAAATGTTCCACTAGCTTTCCTAGGCTGATTTTTTTTTCTTATTCTTTTCTGTTTTTTTTTTTTAATTCATTTAGGGATTTCTTGCTGTTTAGGATGATCTCTTTCAGACTCACTTTTTTATTATTATTATTACTCTTTGACTGGCAAGATTAATGTGTCAGTGTTATGAGTTTTTCAATTTTTGCAGTAGGAAGACCTTTAATCCAGACTTCCAGCAGGGAAATTGGTTGAAATTCCCAATGATATGTGAGTTCTGCCTGAAGGAAGGCCTTGTAGGGCTGGGGCCCAATTTATATTACTTGACATTTTACATAGTGGTATCAGAATGATTGTCTAAAAAAATGCAAGACAAAGCCTAACCTGAGACAGATTGTAACCCAATAAAATAACACACACTGCAAGCCAATTACTTTACTGTTAAATTGCATAGGGCAAGAGTGCACCATCCACGTTTTCTGGCTTTTGGTTTGGGGGTTTGGTTTTGATTTTTATTTTTTTTCATTGGTTGGTTCTAGCCCAAAAGGTCCACTTTCCTGAAGAGAACCAACCAGATCATGCTTCCAGATGTCTCAATTTAATTTGATTTGGCATGTCAAGCTTTTAGAGGAAATTGCCATTTGTGGGAAGTTGCATGGGTCAGACATAGCTTCTGCTACTTCTCTCAGGCTTGCTTTTACGTAATAATATTAATGGTTTGAAATCTGTGTTTCAGGCTTGCTTCTCATAGGAATCCCAAGCCAGCTAACAACAGAAAAGAGAATTTTTTTTCTTCATTTGATTTCCTTTTTTTTTTTCCCCCTCCTCCAGCACAATGTTTAGTGATCATACACTTGAAATTGGAATTTGGGGGAGGGTTGCAGAACTCCACTCTTCAAAACAGAGATGTTCTTTTTTATGTTCTGTCCACAAAACTGTTCTGTTTTTTTCAACTTATTTTATTTTTAGCATCCCTGCTGCAGTGTTTAGAGAAATTTTATTTTGTTATGAAGAATATGGATGTCTCTAATGGTACCATGTCTCCTAATTGATGTGCTGGGAGGCCTGACAAGTGGGTGCCTTCACACCTTTACACTTGGCAGATGAATTACTTCCTGCTGTTCACGGCATACCAGGTGCTTGTGGGATGAATTGGATTAATCCTCTTTCAACCTATTGCTGACCAACAGCACCTATGCAAAGTAGTACGTGGATTGCATCTTCTGCAGGCAGTTGGGGAAGAAAAAAAAAGAAAGGCAAGCCATTTCCTACCAATGCTGTCAGGATTGCATGCCGTGGGCAGACCCCTGTGTCTTTAGAGTGAAGAACACAGTTGCCATTTCCCTAGCCCTTGGTACCATCTGCAAAATGCAATCATCGATCCCCAGCACAGGCAAAGCGGGGGCCTGTAAAGAGCCCCTCGGTCCACAACCCACCACAGAGAGGGGTGGCACCGCAGTCGGTATCGATCCACGCTTGAGAAATCGGCGACCATTGTATTATATAATTATTGATGTAGCTGGAAAATGCCACAGGCGAAGCACAGCTCGCTATTTGTTATGCTGTATTGTCTCTCTCGTCTGCATTGGGCCTCTGTGTTTTGCCTCTTGTGTTCCCATTGCATGTTTATTTATACCGTGTGCCTTTAGCTTTCATATTTCTCCTGTGAATCCAACTTGGAAAAACCAGCTCTAGTTCTCGTTCAGGAGAAGGAGGGGTGGGCTGGAAGGAAATGAATTCCTCCAGGCGCTCCTGGAGGCCCTAAGCTGAATACAAAAACCAGGGAGTAGGTGTGAGCAGGGAAACGTGGCTTGGGAAGCAGAAGGCCCTTCTTATCTCAGCAAGGCCCACAGGAACTGCCAGTCTTTTGATAAAAATGTAGGCTTTAGAAGCAGTCATAAAGTACAGCCTCATCTATCAAGCAGTTGGGACAAATAGGTTTAGACCTAATTTGCAGTAGCAATTAACTGAAGTCCGGGGAAATCCTCTTAAAGCCCTTTGGGATTGTGCATACTTGGTACCTATGCATTCCCAGGGATGGTGAGGTTGTCCCATCACAAACTTCAGCTGATATCTGAAGGGCTGCCTGGTGCAGGAGCATGCTCTCCAGAAGCTGAGAAGTGAGGTGAGTTGGGTGATGCTACATCAGCCGTAGGGAGGTGTCACTTAATGAGCCTCGCTAACGAACTTTCCTTGATGAAATCACAAGGACACAGGTTGCAGGATGGGTCTAAGGTGTCTTGGTAAATATGGGAATAGGAACATGGAAATAGTAATGTGGAGACTTAAAAGATGTTGGCAGAGCTGTGTGTGGGGGCCGCCAGCTGAGGGGTTACAGGGCAAGAAGTGGGGGGGTGGCAGGAGAGCTGGTGTGGGGAGTCTGCAGCTGGGGGTATCTGTTTATGTGAGCTTAGATGTGGAGGGTTTCAAGGACAGGAGTGAAGGCGTCAGAGTTTTCCATGCAGACATGAGGAGGGCACCTGAAGGCAAAGCTCTTGCTGTACCACAATGCATGTGCAAGACCCTCACAGTGTTGGCCCTCTCCATGCCTGGCATTATCACACACTAGTACTCCCTTCCATTGGGGCAGAAAGTTGTTAGTTGAAGTGTAAAGACTAAAGATTGCAAGGTGCAGGATTAAACTGCACAGGGTCCGGGTATCTGCAGGGCACAGTTCTGTGTGAGTCAAGAGAAGACAGACTGGCTGACAATGTTGGGATAACGGGACTTTTTCATTACGGAGTGATGCATTTCCAGCATGTGCAATGGGTTATCGGTATGTGTGTGTATGGGACTGCCCTCTTCTGGAGGAAATAGGCTCTGCTCTCCTCTTCCTCACCTGGCTTCCTTAGTCCTGCATTGCTTGCTCTGATGGTGAGATTGCAGCGCAACACACACCCAGGCACCTGGCATTGGGAGTGTGTGCAGGAGGCTTTAAAAAAAAAAATAAATTAAAAAAATCTTCTGGGATCCCTGTCAAGTCTTACATTATTGATGAAAAACTGTTTTCTTATCATAGGTAAAGTATAGCTTGAATTGGTTGTCTCTGTGTATCGAGCAGAAGTCTTGAAACAATGTGCCAGAATCGCTGTGTGGCCGAGAGCCCGTGGGGTGGCAGCTGTCAATAGCAGTATTTGTGTTTTACCTTAAAATGATGGGGGAAAGCTGATCTCTGTGAACAGGTCACTGCTGGGACAGAAAGGGTTCCAGTTGTAAAACTGCCTGTGTAGGGTTTGCTTCTGGGTGCAACATGGCTGCGAGCTTCAGCAGTGCCTCTCGACTAGCCAGTGGCAAGATATAAGCATCTTGCAGCATCATGCTGGAACCAAGTCCAAACTCTCTCCAGCTCCAAAGCAGCAGACTGGAATAAAGTGTGGACCTCAGCTTAATTTCACAAGCAGAGGTGGCTGATAAAGAAAGACAAAGTGACAAGGCCTGGCAAAGACTTGTGCTTTATGGGGATGCAGCTGCTGGAGCTACTTGAGTCTACAGGCTTCTGCTAAAACTGTTCTACCTCCAAAGGTCATACAACTGTTTCCTCAGGAGAACAGTCAGCCCACAGGCAGAAATCCCTCTTTGGTGTTGGTGGGTGCTCTCTGAGCGCAGAGAAGAACTTGGTTTATTCCCCAGCCTGCAGCTGCCATTGGGGTGATATTTTAAGTCAGTGCTTTTATTGCTCTTCAGAGAGGGTCTATTTCTACTTGACATAGCACCGCAGTGCTCGTCCACCTCCAGCTGCAGGATAAGACACAGTGCTACCCTGCATCTCCAAGCAGAATGCTGCTGTAGGGAGGCAGCAAGCAATCAGCAGAGATTCACTGATGACTGTGATGCTGTAAAATAGCCTCTCAGCACAAGATACAGGGAGGCGCTTACCAAGGTGACAGGGAAACTATACATTTCTTTTTTCCAATCCATTAATCAAAGTGCCCGCGGTTCCCATTCTGGTGAGGCAGGCGAGACTCTAATAAATATTGAGCAGCAAAACTTGATCCGTATCCAGGCTCTTGGAGCATTTTCATAAATAAGAAGTTGCAAAACAATAAAATAAACCAGTCCACTTCCCAGCCTCTCCTCTATGAGCCCTAATTTGTGGTTGCAGGGCTGTGTAGCTGGCAAGGCTGGCTGGGCTTTGGCTGGTGATGAGGAGCTGGATAGCTGAGACAAGCTCTCTGGAAAGAAGGAGGTTTACCTCCTCCCTCTGCTATCGATGGATCGTGTGTGATGGGGCCTGCAGCTGGATTATTCCCTGACACTGCAGTTGTGGCAAACCGTTTTCTCAAGGCCCCCTTTGTACTGACTTGATCTTATTACTGATGATGGCCTTGGAGTCAATACAGGGTTGGTTTCACATCTCAACAGAAGGCAAGTGGAGGAAGCCCTTTTCCAGGTCTGATGCTGCAGTCCTTGTGGGCTGAGTAGCTCCATTGACTTATGCAGGACTATTCACAAAAATAAGTACTTCGTGTTATACTTTTTTTCAGATAAACCTTTCAGCTCACATGACTTAAAATTTTTTATTTTCACCCGTTCATAAGCAGTTTGACACAGAAACATAGCTTCTGTGATCACAGTGTCTGTCTGTCTTTCAGTCTTCAGTAATTACTAAATATCTGGACTGATTTCAGCTAAATTGAAATCTCAAAGACATTTACTCTTTACAGTTTTCACGAGGAAAATGAGCTTGTTAGTTCTGCAGCTCCATGAACTATATGCTTGGACACTAGAGATTCTAACCAGAAGAAATGTTAGCAATGTCCAGGTAGTGGGAAAAGCTTCAGTCTGAGTCTAAATACACAAAGCCATGCACATCCTTCCCCTCCTCTTCCTCTCCCTCCACTAAAAAAAAAAAACAGACAGAAAACCCCACCTCAAATAATGTTCTACCCACTTTTGCCCAACACCTACCAACCCTCTGAGAAACAGATGTCTCTAATTCCAGTGCTTACAGAAGGACTTGCTAGTACTGTTGGGCTGTGCTCCATGTCTTGCTGAGACGCCACTTACCACATTGGGCTACTGATCCAACAAGGCCCCTGTTATTTTTGCTAATTTTTTTACCTCATAATTTAGAGGAATGTAAAGAAAATCCCATAATGCCTCTGTCTAAAGTTGCACTGGGGTGCATTGGGATGGGAAGTTTGGAACCAAGGGCAATGAGAGCAGTCCTTTGAAAATCCACTGAGGTTCCCGAAACCTTAGTATTTGACGATTAGTATTATCCCACTCTAGTGATCAATAGGCAAGCAAGCAAGGTCTTGTTAAGGCAAGGGAGTCCAGGGCTTGAATATTGCAGGCGGATGGTGATGCTGAAACTGTTTGTGCTGCATTTTATGTCTTTTTCTTTTTTTCCCTAAATGAGACAGGGTGATGCTTTGTCAGCTTTTTAACAAAGTGCTTTGAGACCCCATGATAAAAGGTGCTCTAGGAATCCAAAGTAGCATTGTTATTACTGATGCTGCATTGATAACATTAACACTTTCTGTTCATTTTTAGACATCAGTCGTGATGCTGATTTTTTTTTTTTTTTCTTTTTGGTAGCAGTCAGTGTAACAGGTGGGTTTGTGTGCTCCCCTGCATGGGTTCAAATTCACCATTTATTTTACTTCATTTTAGTGCAGGCATGTGGTTGAGGAGATAGAAGCTGAGAGGCTTTGGGGGAAATTTTTTTTTTTTTTTTTGGCCTTTCTGCTGTGTTGTTCTCGGTATGACTGGAAGCTACAATTCTGACAAACCTCTGGGAAACTCCTAGCCTTGTAGGCTTGCTAACATGTGGGGAATTAAAGATGCGTTCCTGCAACATCCTGAAAGTTCTAAGATGTTTTCCTGAACTTTTTGAGATTCACCTATTTTAGTATAGTACTTTGGCCCCTGATAACTGAGCTTGAGATTCAGGGAGAGTTTTATGGGACTCATTTTTTTCAGGCCTCTAGACTGCCACTGGTGTCAGTGGAACTAAGTGCCTGTTAACACTGAAGTCCCTGGTTCTAGGTGCCTTCCTGTGCTGCAGAGGGTTCGGTATGTAGGAGGACAAATGCACATGGTAGATCTGAAACCTGGGTTGAATAAAACTGTTGGTTGTCTCTGCTTTTACATATGAGTAAAGGAGCCAGACTGCAGTGTTCACTGAAGTGCCATGGTTCCATTTGCTTTTGGGTAGCCTACAGCAACGTACACAATTGAGGATT
Source organism: Trogon surrucura (assembly GCA_020746105.1). NCBI lineage: Eukaryota > Metazoa > Chordata > Aves > Trogoniformes > Trogonidae > Trogon > Trogon surrucura. The sequence continues at coordinate 129,886,797 of CM036617.1, read as the reverse complement.
TTCCCTGGCTTTCTTTAGTATGGGCTACATTTTCATACACTGTGTGCATTTGTAATAAGCGTGTGTTGTTTGTTTAAGAACTTAAACGCTATGCCAAAATTTTCTTTCCTTGGCATTAAATGTGTGACCTAAGGGTAGTTTTATTCCAGCTATTGGTGAATAGGGGTATGTTTGTGTTCCTAGTGACCAAAGTTTTGAACTATCTATTCAGCTCATGCTATGTCATGCTAGGTGCAACCAGTGGTAGGGAAGTCCAGGTGCTTTAAGCCACCTTACATTTTGCTGTGTGAAAAACTGGACTGTGATTAGAGTAATTGCAGCGTTTGTAAAACAAATTGCTGTCATTCTGGGCACTGGTCCTGCTCCACTAAAGGTGTGAGGGAGTAAACTGGTAGCAGATTTGCTCTGAGATCTTCCGAAGTGAGAAAAGGATACTCAGTAGGTAGAAAGAGGGCTTTCATGGTCTTCCATGCTTCAGCCTGTCCCAGAGAGATGTTTCTTACTCATATGAAATGGAGAGCAATGCTGTGTCTAGAAACTTCAGCTGTTTGGAGAGCTGAAATGTGATTACCCATTGCAGAGTTTGCCTGGATGGGGCAACCCATGGCTCCACCACTGATGGCGTGAGCGGTGGGTTGCTGCCTGCAGGGAAGAGGAGTGCAATATCCCCCACTGGGGTGCTGTACTTCAGAGGAATTGCAGCATCACACGTTCCTTCCAGAAAATGAAAGAGCAGTCTCAGTTGCATGACTAGCACTGCTTCCCTCAGCACTCTAGGTTTCCCTCAGTGGCATCCTGTCCAAGTATTGACTAGGGTGAACATTGCTTATCTTGGGAAATCAATGAGATGACAGTCCAAGGTACTGCAGTAAGAAGACGGGCAAGGAGATATGTATCTGCCTCTGACTTTTTTCCACCTCAATAAATATGTTTCCCCAATCCACTGGCATTGTAACAAGATGCAGTAATTACTGTGGCTACATCCATCTCCTTTGATTTAATCAGACAGATAGTATATGTTAAGTATCAATTGATTATTAAAAGCATATTTGCTGATGCTTCCAAATCCACATAATGACGCATAAACAGTTATTTACTGCACAACTATTAAAATGCAGCAACTTGACTTGCTTTTTACAATCAGTATTTATTTAACATGCAATGACCATCCTATCCCATTAAAACTAAGTGTGTTAACTGTGTTTTAGGCATCTAATTTTAAACTTTTCTTACCGTGATATCAAGTAATTAAAAAAAAAAAAAGCCATTGTCTTAGCAGGCATTTGATGCTATGCAAATATATTTCAGAAGAATCAGATTTTTATAACCTGCCATATTGTTACCCTGGGTCATTGCAAACAAATCATTATGGTGCCTCTAGTAAAGTAGAGATTTCTGATAATGTAATTGTGTTTGAGTTTAAAAATCCCTTTAGGATCTTGTGTGCTCCAAGAGGTTCCCACCCTAGTTTATGTCCAGATCTCCTGGCACATAGGATATTGAGGGCTCCTTAACCAAGCAGAGTCCAGCTTTCCTGTTTGGGGAAATCAGATCTGCTCTTTACCAAAGGTCTCAGTATGTTTAAGGCCATAAGTAGAGCCTGAAGAGGGACAATTCTCTAGCAGAAAAGCTAGGCTACTTAATAAAATTAGGAGTAGCTCACAACCAAATTGTCTCTTCTTGTCTTCCTTTCTTCCTTTCATATTGTGGACTTGTGAGCTCCAGCAAACGCCCTTTCAGTAGTTCCCATAATGTTAGAATAGTCGACCAGAGAATCCTGTAGAGTCTGAGTACTTCTCTGCAATGTAATAATGAGTTTTGTGACACATGGTGGTGGTTGCCTGGGCATAGGTGGTGTGCAGAAGTGATGGTTGGTGCATGTGGCTGGTTGTGAAGCAATCAGGATGGTTCTTCATTCCGTTCCTGAAAGTCCCTTCCCTCCCCTCTCTTTGTTCCCAGGCCTGAAGCAGCTCAGAATGTGTTTTCTTTCCTTGCCAGAAGATATTTGAAGGCTCCATGATAGGGCATCAGTTCCATCTGCCTGCCCTTTCTGGAGTCTGTAGAGCTTTCCTGCAATTCCCTTATGCTTCAAAGCAAATAAATAAATATTTGCAGAGTTATTAAAGATTTATTGAAAACGCCATATATTTAAACCATCTTGCAAAAAAATAGATGACTGAATATTTATTATTTACATGTTAGGTATCCTCTACATATTTATTTATTCCTCCTTAATCCGATCAGTGTTTTATAAATATTGCAGGAGACCCATCAATAATATAACAGGTTTTCATTAATCCAGAGGAATAATTAGAAGACATTTAGGATAATATTGCTCTGTACAAATATTGCATGAGCCTATGAAGAGAGATGTTTTGAACAGCAGCCATCCCCCGTATAGCTGGGGCATATATGAGCACCCCTTACTATGTCCAGATAGGGGCTGGCAAGTGCCTTGCATGCCTTCTGTGTGCTGTCTGCCTCCTCTCATCACAGGGGCAAGTGCTTGCCTTGCAAAGAGATCCTTGGAGTGACAAGCCCGCTTTTCTAGGGGAGGACTACTGCATTTAATCATTCTCTTGTGAAGGAAGGCAGTCTCCCACTTGGGATCTGTGTAGATTTGCACTCTGCATAATGGTGCAGCAGAGGCAAGGTAGTTGAGCCATTGCCTTTGTCTCATGCTGTCAAGTCTACTGGTCAGTGTTAAATTTTGCCCAGGGCACAGGTAATCATCTTTACCAGGAACAATCTCATGAGTGAATGATCAATTATTGTGTTTTCAAAAATGATAACAAGCCTGTATTTGTTCTATTATTTCAAGATCATGAGGAACCATCACCCGTAGCTGCTCATTCTTTACTCTTTCTCTACTGTTGTCTCAGATCAGAGGTTTCTATCTCCAATTATTCTGCTTGGAATCACTAAATTTAAAGAAGAAGAAAAAAAGGTTGTATGTACTTTGCTTTGTTCCTTCCCTAGTCCTTTTAAAAGTATGCTCACAGGGCAAAATTACCAGTCTTATTCCCTGCACTGTATTCATTAAGGCTTTGACCTTCTTAATGCTAAACTTGCACTGGAGGGGACTCTTCTGGCTTCTTCACTATCTTAGAGCACAGTCTTTAATGTCAGAAGTGCAGAAATATTTGAGCCCAAGTCTCATCTAGTCCAACTGCCTGTGTCTGACACTTCGTCAGATTTCAGCTGTGTGAAAGACGCTCACGCCTCCACTTTGAGATCATACACCTAGCTGAAGAGAGAACCTATCCTTAGCACAGATCAAGCTATGAAGTAAATTAGTTTTGGGGAAGCTGTTAATTGATTGTTACAGCCATGTTGTTTTGGTCTTTTAAGTGAATAAACTGTGCATTGCTAGATCTAAACAACCACTCTTGTGGAAAGACTGAGTGCCAGAACGACTGTAAGCTAACAAAGGGCATGATAGTCTCTCTTTGTGTGCCTTAGTGTTGTGCAAGATCACCTCAGCTATTTTAGGAGCAGAATAACCATCCCATCAGATTACTTAGCTGCCAGGAGAAGCAAAACGCAGTAGCTCGATCAGCACGTTGGACTAACGTGTCCATGCTTTTTCTAGGACCTAAGTTAAATCATTCTGTGTGGCACCAATATCATCTTTGCTGTCCAGAGCCTAGGGCAAAGCAGCTCTTGCCTTTAGACAATGAAGACTTAGAAATATTAGTGAACTTGGTTTAAGCTCCAGTCCTTATACAGAAATACTACTTAGCATTATGTTCCTAAGCCTATAGAAGAGAAAACATAGCATCCTTTGAAACTGTCAGTGTCCCTGTGCAGGATGCAATTTGATTGTTGTTTGGCAGGGGGCAGAAAGCTGTTTGGTTCACTGGAGTGTTTTTGGATTTAGCTGACTAGTGCAGAAGAAGACAGACCCAAAGACTGGGGCTGAAGGAATTGACTGTAACGTTTGGCTGGCGTAAGCAGCCAGCCTGTCTTTTGCCTGAGGAAACAGTGAGACAGGAAGCATACAGACTTTATGTAAAACCTTAATAGGAATAGGACTTAGAGACATCGTATTCCCATGGCACTGTTAAGCTCATTATTTCACCTCTCTGTTATCCCCACAGCAGTTTTTCCTCTGTCCATGTTGTTCAGAGCCTTTAGAAGAACATCAACTCTAATTTTCAATCACTATTTGCTATACATTATCTCATGATCCTTGCTGAAATCAGGGCTGGGCTATTTTAAGCATCTTGACAAAGAAGGAGCTGTGAATTTGACCAATAGCAATCTGACCAATATTACATGTGGTGTCTCCAGCAGAGCTAGTATCTCTGGAATTGCCAGGCAGAAGTCCCTCTTCCTTGGCTCTTCAGTTGTAAGAGATTGACAATATTAAATCTATGCTCCCCTCCAAAATGTAACTGCCCAAATGAATAGACCAAGATGAAAAGACTAGGCATGCATGTTTGTCCTTGCTTTCAAAGTCCCTGATTAGGATTTTACCACTTACTGATTGCCATTTGAGCTGCTTGTCAAATCTTTTGCCCGTATGGCAAAAGACTGTCTTGCCTAGTAAGGTGCAATCCCAATTGGCCAGCACCTAGTCTGTCTTCTGGTTTCCCCTGAGCATTTTTTATGGTAGATCAGGCAGCCAAAAAGAGGGCCATTAACTGGATTGAAGGAGAATCCCAAAGAGTCAGAAGGTTTGCGATGATAAGCTTAAAAACACAATGAACTTTTCTCAGAGGAACGACGGGAAGTTCTGAGCTTGTACAAGAGTAGGTTAGGATTTAGCCTGGCTTAAGTGGGATGGAAGACAAACTGTGCTTACAGCAGTAGATGAGCAGGGCTTGGAATACAGAATGGCAGAGTTTAATCTGAAGCTTGTGGGGAAAATGTATTAAGTATATGAAAGAGCAGTGAACAAATGAAGACAACATCTACAGAAGGACTGTGGAGAGATGGAATGGGAAAATGTGTGACTTCCTCTGGGGATGAAAGTCCAAAATACAGTTGCCAGTTTGAAAACAGTGAAGACTGTGGATTGGCAACATAGTCCTGCCAAGGTGCTTAGTGCTCTAATGCAGCTCACAGAAAGGCTTTTGCACTGAATGTCATCAGTCTTAAGACAACAGGGGGGCTACTTCATGAAGTGAGAACATGGTCCAGCAGCAATAGTCCTTTATCGAGCTGAAAGCCCTTGGGTCCGAAACTGGCACAGTAAGAGTAGGAAGAGCAGCAGAGCAGCCTGTCTTATTCCAGGACATCATGTCAATCCATCAGCCAGGGTATGGAAAAACTGTACTGACTAGGGATGCTTTTAGAACATCCATCTCCTCTTTTAAACCTGGTCCCACACAAACCTCTCCATCTTTCCTGTCCCCTTCCTTTGACCACGTTGCAGCAGGCTGACTTCTAGCACCCAGTAACGCTTACATTTCAGCCCATGCTGTGAGAGGATTGAAAGGGATGTGGTGAATGACAGCAGGGCAGCGGTGGAAGGATACAAAAGGAAGGAGTTAGAGTTTTTAAACTGTATTTTTTAGGAATAGCTTGCAGCTGTCCAGTGTCTTTCCATGTGTTCTGCTTATGGGGAAAATAGTAGTTTTGGCAGTAGGGACACATTAAAGAAAAATTAATTTCTTTACTGTTCGAAACCACTCTGCAGAAGGTGGGAGGGCAAAACAGTTGCAGAGAGCCCCTACCATCAACATAGCATGGTGGAGGGGCAAGCAATAAAGTAGGAGAAACTCTCCATAGAAAATGCATCACAGTGTGAAGCAGAGGAGACTCTGTGGGCAGAGGTACATTGGCATTAGAAACTGGAGAGAACACACGTTGGCATATTCAATGCGTTGGCTTTTTTGGCAAACGGCTCAGCTTGGATTAATAAAATGTTCAGATAAAAATCAGAGTTTTATTAAAGTGTGCTCACACAGCGGCAGCGCCCGGCCGTGCTCCTGGAACGTGAGCTGGAAGCGTGCCAGCCGTGCTCAGGAATGCTGCTTATCATACCTGATAAGAAGGTCCTGCTGTGTGAGAGTGTGAAAGAGAGTGTGAGCAGGTGAGAAGAGGAGACGGGAAGCTGGCAGCAACCCGTCTGCTTCTTGGCCCAAGCCTTGTTCTGAGCCCACTGGCCCGTAAGGGTTTGCCCCCTATATAAATCCAGCGCACGTTGGAGGAAAAGCACACACAGGCTTCCAGGAGAGCAAACAAGGCCAATTGCTCTTGCAGCAGCTCCCCTCGCCTTCCTCCGCTCCCCCTGCTCTTACCCTGCTAGCTGTTCCACAGTAGCTCCCCACCATATTTTAAACAAGACTTTTTCTTTACTTTGTCTTTTCTGTGTCAGCTCACTCAGTGCCAGAACTCAGAGCTAATTAAAAGGGGCATGGGCTGAGCTTACTTTTTTTTTTCTTTTCCCTTCAGTAGTGAGCTGTTGGCAGAGTTTCTGAGCTACTAGAAGCAGGGACTATGAACAGCAAGTTGGTATCAGCTACGGAGTGGGAAGTCAGAAACTACCCTAGCTCTTCTGAGCACAAACTGTGAGTCCTTCAACAAGCAGCACACAGGCCTGCAAGTGCAGCATGTCTCTCGGTCCTTCCTTATATGCTTTGCTCAGACTCTGCATCGCACTTGACTCTTTCAACCTACTCCTAGTGCTTTGTATTCACTGAATGTGCCAGCGAACCTTGCTGAACTCTCTCGTACCCGATTTGTGGAAACATGACAAAATTTGCTTTCTAAGAATATCAGGCTCCTCCAACTTCCTAGCAAAAATGGGTACAGTGGATCTCAAGATGATGCTGGAGAATAGCTGGATAAAGCAAATGTTGGGCTTGCTGTGTCACCAACTTATCTCCATGAATTGCACTTGTCCAGTCCTGGAACAGAAACTATACCCTGTGACTTGCCAGGTCATTCACTAAGCAGTGTGTCGCTAGGCAATGATGCTTGATTTTCCAGGCAAGGGAGGAGGCTATTGTTGGGTTAATCCACACATTCAGGAAAATTGCAGATGATGGACACGATATTGATATGAACATGCTACTCTGCAATAGTTTTCCTGGCCAGCTTCCAGCATTTATTCTATGTGTGACGTAGAGAATAGTGGCCTTCAGACATCTTACTCAGACTATTCTTTTTAGTATAGTATATTCCATTTTTAAGAATGTAAAATTCTGTTCTCCCTTGGTTTGTCTTTAGACTTAAGGCCCTGATTTCAAAGAGCCTTAAACTAATATGTTTAGACTTAGTATGAACTAAAGGAGTTACCAGCTTTGTTGAATGCCTCCAGCATGGCATAATGGCCAGTAATTAACAATTCCCAACTGTGTCTCCATCCTAGCACTCCATCTTGCGAGTCACCTGCACGGGATTATCTGGAAAGCTCTTCTTTCTACTTCACTAATTCAAGTATCCCAGCTTAGGGGTAGGACATGGGGAAGACAGTGCAGAAAGCAGCCCGAGCTTTGTCTCATCACAAAAACTGCTTTTAGCTCACCTGCAAAACCTTAGCGAGGGGCTGCACCTTCTGAGACAAAGGATGCTGGCATTATTCTCCTTCCTCTTATTCTGCACCACTGTAAAATTCCAGGTGAATGGTTGGCTTTTCTGCCTCCATCCTCTAGTATTCCTTAGGGGAGGGGTGTTAGCATGTTTGGGATTGTTGTGTATCCACACCACTGCTCAGAGATTCTCTTCAAAGCTGGGCAACTTTCCAGCACATCATCTGCCTGCCTGCTGCATCTAGCCCCTCACCTCCCGCTCTCTCTCCTCCAGTGCCCACCCCCTAAATGCGTTTTGTGCTGACGGGCCCATCTTTCCTCATCCACAGACAGGAGATGTGATTAGAGGGAATCTAATTTGTTCGGAGTGCTCTGGCAACGGAAGGAAATTAGTCTGCAGCAATATTTGCAAATGCATTCATCATGGAGTCCCTGGCAATCCGTCACCATGAGCTGATGACTTTGATCTTCATGAAGGTCTGATTAAAAGCACTTTCTAGTGATCAGCCCAACTTCCCATCCTGCTCCTTCTGTTGTGCACCTAGACAAAAGAAAAGAATGATGGTAGATACCAGTCATGAGCCATCCATCCTTTGTGTCCCCCGAATCCAGACTAGACATAAAGGCCTGGTCAGATGACACTGAACTGCTACCACAGTTTGAGGTCCTTCAGTCCTCTGGTTTCCTCCATATCCAACAGCCTCATAAAGAATTGGTGCTTTTTTTGTGCTCGTTAAATTTGAGTCTTCTGTCTTGCCCAGGGTGAGGAGCAGATTTGCATAAGCCCTGGAGCTCTCTCTGCGCCAAAAGTATTATCTCAGATACCTTCTCAGCTTCACTGTCTTGCAGACAGTAAGATTAGGTATATAGACCCTTCCCAACATCAGAGCTTGGCCCTAACCCAAGATGAGGGGGATCGGAATCCGGTGAAAGAGAACAACAGTTTAGGTGAGACTTTCAGAGTGTAGCAGGCCCTACCTGGCAGCGAAATCCTGAGTATTGCACAGCTTCATGCCTTCTCTTTTACTCTGTAATCCCTTGTAACAGTTCATAGACCTCCTTAGCCAGCTGGATTTGGGATGCGAGTTACAGACCAGGAGAGAAGGTGGGATGCTGCACTGCAAAGACAGAGGCCCGAAGCTAATCAAAGAGCAAAGAGAAGGGGGCAATTATATGAACATTGGGCTTGCAATCTTTGACAGATTAATGTCTGCAAAGGTTGAGGGGATGCCATGCCTGTGTAGGCCCTGTCTTCACATCCAGAACAAATTGTGTGTACATCTTCTGTGTTGGGTTTGGTTTGCTTTGTGTTAACTGAACTGAATAGGCTTGCTCATGTGCTAAAGTCATGTGGAAATGGCAGCCCAAGCAGAGCAGGTAAGAAGACCAGGATATGGTAGAATTAAAACACTGTAAACTGTGTTTCCAGTGTACTAAGTAGCATACCCAACATGCATGACCCTGGATTTCCACTCGTGGCTATGCCTATGGCCTGAAGAAAATGAGTATCTAGCTGTCTCTCAGACTTGTGGTTTTGATGTGATGTATCTATAAGAGATGTTCTACTGCAGCCTTGTGTAATAACTTTTCTACTGAGGCCATAATTTGATAGGAAGGTATTTCCTTCTTAGGAGTTGCAGTGGGTCCCATGCAGCACTAGGGCCATTCCCGTTCTTCTACTTGGCTTCAGTCCAGATTATTGTGTTGGAGCCCTTGTCTCCCTTTTCTCCCTCTGCTAGCCTGCACTTCAGCAGTGGGTGATCTAGGTTCACTAAATATGCAGCAAAATTACTTGCAGTGGTGTGCCCTTCCCCAGATTTGCAGAATGCAGCTTTCCACCATTTTGTGATCTGCTTCCCTTTTCCTCTCATGGGTGCCCTTTGGCTTGGGATGTCTGGGTGACATTTGCTTACTTCACGTTCTTCCACCATGACTTGGCACTGTGATTTTCTTCCTCCATATGGCTTGTGAGTGTGACTCAGACTCCCCATTGTACCAGTATGTATTAGCGTATAGTTAGCATAGTAGCGTGCTCATGGGCTCTGCTGCCAGTCTGATTCCATGTCACCCATGACGTGACCTTCTCACTGTTGCATCTTGTGCAACCCCTGCAGAGTTATCTTTGAAGGCTGATGTCTCTGCTTTACCACTGTACACAGCTAAACCAGTTCAGTTTGGTTTAGTCTAACCTCTAAATGTCTCTACTAAAAGATTACTGTGTTTTTCTTTATTTTGTTAGGGACGTAAGAGGAAAATTGCAACCCACCATAAGAAAGTGTGTGGATGCCACCCTGCTTTGACAACTTTTGTTCTGCCTTAGAGGTGGGGCGGTCAGTCAGAGAGGCCTGTTTTTATGCTTGTGCTGTGGACTTTTGTCCCACTTGTTTGGATTTTTTTGGCTTTTAGCAGTAAAATTCGACTGGGTACAGCTACCGAGGCCCATTGAGCTCAGCAGGTTTAGTGTTGCATGTGAGAATGGTGCCTCTGTTTGGCTCGATTACTGCATACATACCTTGGGTCCCACTAGCTTAAAGTTCCCACTGCTGGGAAGCTCTTGAGTATAAATACGAGTAAAAGCAGTTTTCCCAGTTATCATCTGGGGAAATAAAGAGTTTACTGGTGTTGCTCAAGTACCACACAGGTGAGATGATCCGTGTATTCTTTTACAGCAAAGTGGTGCTTGTGTGTGCATAGGCAGGAGATGACTGTGAAGACCTGTGGATTATTAGTCACCCACTCCCATGCGCGTTGGGGAACATGGATTCTCTGTGAGGGCAGTGTGTAACCCTTAACTGGGTAGTGTTTTTCTGTTATGGCTCTGGTAGAGTTTCTATTCATATCTAGCCTTGAAAACATTAGAGGCATAATTTCTTGATATGCTATGTTTCTTGACCCCTCTTGAAGTAAAAGCATGCCTGCCTTGGAAGAGCTTTGAGAGAGAGCTCTGAAGCATGAGGGAAGCAGGAGGAGGACCAGCTGAGGTGGGTCCTGTGTGCCACTTGTTCTAGCCCTGGTGCACAGAGAAGTGGTTGCAGGCTGTGTCATTGCAGCAGAGATGAGTTTAAAACTTGTCTAAAGATGTTGCAGTTCTGCCCAGTAGCGTTTCCCTGTTTAAGAACATGTATCATGCTTGTTGAAATCGGTTGTTTTCCTCAGATATCACTACACACATTGTCTAAACCACCATCTTCAAGATGCTCTACACCTTCTTCCTGTCTCAGCTAGGTGGTTGAGGGCTTTTTTTGCAGCACCTGGGGTAGACTCCGAACACCTTGATTTCTCAGTTCGTGAGGGAGGTAATAGAAGTGACTCTGTGCTCCCTCACCTTCTGCGAAGCACAAAATATTTCACGTTGACATCAGCAGGAGATATACTCCCCTATTGCTTTGAGGAAAGGTCATAAGTACAGAGCCTGCTTATCTCATACCTGGTGTCCTCTGACTTGTGCATTTCATTTTCCCCACGTACACAGAGTCATGCTTACTTTAAGCATGAGGATCTGGACTCCTGAATTAGATTTCATGCACAACTTTTTTTGAACACTTAATGAAAGCTGTCTCTTCTTTCAGCTAGGTTCTGTGCTATGGGCTGAAGGATCACGCTCACAGATGGAAAAGAAATAAGAATTATCAAGAAGTTAATGCTAAACCACAGTGAAAGAGTTAGGTACTGCAGTAAACCAGGTGGCCAGCAGGAGCTCTGGCCTCTCCTTTTGCTAAACTGTCTATCTGAATGAACATGCATGAGGTTAAAAAAGCAAATGCTCTACAAACTGCAATGGATCCCGTAGTAGTAGCATCCCCACAGTAACATTTGCTGGCTGTTCCCAGTTGCAGATTTGAGTTCAGCATCGCAGGTGCCACTTTTAATATCAGAAGCCTTGCTTGTTTTAAAACATAAAAAATGAAAATGCAATGCAAATAGCAATGAGGGAGGCTACCAAATTGTTTGGACCATTAGAAAACCTTGAAGTTCCCAGAGACACGCTGGCAAACATTTCCTAGTGCTTTACATGTCGCATGTGGAGTCTGCTAAGCTAAGTTATGCAAAGTGTATCCTTGGTAAAGTTGTTCTAACAGAAGTATTAGTGCTTGATTTACTATGTACTTCCCCCATGTGCCTTCCAGGGGAAGGGAGTGAAGGACTGGTCAATATTTCTCAACGGAGATTGATAAGAGTGCCGTTGGGTGGTGGATGTGAAATCAGGGTATGGGTTTTGGAAATGTCCTTCAAGAGACAGCACGTCATGAACCCAGACAGTGAGGTACACTGAAGAGAAGAAACAAACTGGAAAGCTGTGCTAGACCAGGAAAATTCTAGGTGAGGTGTGAAGCCTGGAGCAACGAAGTGAACAATGTGTAGAAGCGGGGAGAAGCATATGTATCTAAAATCAAAATTAAATAATCTAGCAATAATTTGGCAAACCTATGTTTTCCACCCACTCAGTCCATTGCTGGCAAATATTTCTAGCCATGTTATCTTCACTGTGTGGATTTAATATGAAAAAGGATTGTGCAGTGGAGTAATCCTTCCTAAAGTTAAAAGTTTCCCGAAGTCCAAAAAAGAAAGTCTGGGCAGAGACACTAATATTGTCATAGACCTGGCATTGAAATGTATTAAGTTGAAGTGTGGATCTTTGCTCTTGACCAAATAGGACTTTTACTTCTCCTAGGTAAAATGACGTTAGGCCACTGGATTGCAGCACAAAATTTGGTAGCCAGGGTGTCAGATCTGAGGCAGGGAGGAGAAGGCTGCACTCAGTCAGCAGGGTCTCTCACTGTGCCCTAAACATTTCATTTATTTATGTAAGTACAGTTTTCTAAAGATCTGTAAGGACTATCCAAGCCATGTGTGTTTGATTACAAACTCTGAAGGAAAAAAAGTTTTGCTCTCAGCCACCAACAAAGGGCTGGAACCCAACTTGTATGCAGTTATTGACACTCCCATTGAATTTTGCAACCTCCCTCGTGTGCCCCCGTTATACACTGTGGCAGAAGTAAAGCATGTTCAGAGGCAGTGGGTCCTGTCCGTGTCAGCTGGGGACAGACCACAGACCCTCTTCAAAGCCTTGACACAAACTGTATAGGGGTTTTCCTAGTACCCTTCCTGCAGCCAATGTCTGTCCAGTTAATTGCCAAGGCAGAAGAATTAATTCATACAGGTTGAAGTCTTTATGTGCTGGGAGTATTCCTGTAGGGCAAAAGAAACACAGATATTTTGAAAATTAGCTTTTCTGGGAGGGAGAAAAACATCAGTTCTGCTGGGAAAGAAATGGATTTTCCAAGGGGAAATTTGAAACAAACATTTTAGTTCAAAAATCAACGTTTTGACTGAAAATATTCCATTTCTGTTTCTTGGCTTAAAAAAGGAGAAACTAAATGATAGCTTGAGTGGTAATGTCACTTTGTCACGTATGCTTTTATTGCATTCCAAAAAAAAAAAAAAAGGGTAGGAATATGACATTTTAAAGCAAAACAGAAGAAAAAAATGTCACTTTGACTTTGTTCCAAACTTCAGTGGAAAAACTGACAGCTTTTTGACAGAAAGTCTCTCAAAAGATTCTTTTCAGTTGAATTTTTGCAAAAGAAAATGTTGATTTTTCCCAAAGAATTTCTGGAAAAAGGAGACATTGCACCTTGGGAATTGGGTATGGCACAGGGTTTGCTCTCGAGTTCTTTAATATGACATTCTTCTGCAGATGAGCTTTTCTACCAATCTCTTATAAGAAATAAAATGGTGTTCACTATGGTACTCTACATCTCTACATAGATAGGGGTGGTCTTCTGCCTGCCTAACCATCCCTGGTATAGAAGAGAGCAAAGTGTGCTTTTTCCATGCGAATGAAAGCTCGAGGATTGGATTCAAGGGCAAATTCCTAGTTCCTGCTGAAACACTGTCTTAAGTATTCCCTTGGAAAGTACAATTTGCTTGATACTAAACTGCTTGCGAAGAAGGCTTGGCGAAATGCTTAGTTCTTCGTCGACTGGAGTATTTTGATTTGGCATTTCATGGAACTGCAGATATACTGACTGGAAGGCACAAAGCATGGCCTCCTCTTCAAATACAACTGATGCCAACACCAGGTCACCATAGCTTTATCCATCTGCATTTTGACAAGGTTGCAGGTCCTACAGTCTCTTTGGGTACCTCCTACAACCTCCTTGGTGGAGAAACTTTTCCATATGTCTAGCCTGAATCTCTGCATTTCAAGCAAAGTCCAAATGGTAGCAGCAGAAGCTCTTTGTCTTTATCAAAGCAAGGGACTTCACCTTCATCGAGGCAAAAGATTCTCACACCTCCTAAACAAAATGTTTCTCCCAATATTTTTATTTTATGGGAAAGCCTTTCATCTGAGCATGTTTCTTTGCTGGCTAAAACTGTGAACTTGTGAAATTTTTCCTGAAGAGAGAGAAAGGTTTTGACAAGTTCTGACAGTATGATGATTTTAGGCATAAGCATAATGGTACATACCAATCAGAAGCTGAAGGCAGACAAATTTGTACTAGAAATGAGGCAGAAGTTAAAAAGGATGATCCCAGCTGGTCTGCCTAGGTTTATGGTAGACAGTCCTTCAGCTAGAATCTTTTAGTCAAAACTGGGTACCTTTCTAAGAGATGACATAACACAAACAACTTTCTTCACAAAGTGCTGAAATTGCTGAGTGAGTTGCTTTCCATCCCATGTTATCCTGGAGGTTATATTAGCCCAGATGACCCCTTCTGGCTTTAGATGTGGTTCCTGTAGCAATATCAAAAGGCTTTAAGTGGTGATCAGGACACTATAAATGCATACAGCAGTCCCTGCCCCCAAGGGTCAGCAATCTGGGCTTGAGTAACAGCTAATTTCAGACCTGCTTCTTTCTGTGGTGGCTTGTGAAAGAAAAGAGCCTGAGAGAGGGATGGAGTTAAGGGGTAAGTGTCACTGGAGAAAAAGAGGAAAGGTTGTGTTTGAAAGAGAGCAGTGGAGGCAGGGGGGCATGGTGCTGCATGTGGCTGAGGGAATGGTGGAAGGAGACAGGAGGGGAATCAAAGTAGAGGGTGAGAAGAGTGAAGGGTGTTCCCTCAGAGTCAATATGGGGAGGGATGTTTATCAAACCCAACACCAAAGGCTCTGCTCTGATGTTTTTAGGTTACTTGTGGAGTCTAGGTTTTTTTTTTATTTCATACCTTACACCTCACTCCTTTCCTCTTTTTCTTTCAGTTTTCCTCTTTTTTTTCTGCTAGAAATCTCCAAAGCCCATGGTGGTTTAGTGTCAGCTTAAGTGTCTTTGATGCATTGTCTGAAGCTAGGTTTGTGAGGGCCAGTTTGCTTTGTGGCAGCTGTTTGCTTCCAATGAGCAAGTTCAGCAGCCTGTAGATATTTCTTTTCTCATTCTTCATAGATGGTGTGTATCTCTGTCCTTGTAAGTTGAGAGAGAGTCAAAAAGAGACCCTGGGAAACCAGGCAGAGAGCAGATAAGTAAAAGGAAGAGAGGTCAGCAGAGAGACCTGGAGGATGGGCATGGGAAGGATTGTGGATAATGTGCTGGCTTGTTGCTGTAGCAGTTATACCTGCAGCTACCTTGCAGGTCTCAGAAAGCTGGTATATAGGAATGACAGACTGTGAGGGAGGGAGGATGAAACACTAGCCTGGGACTTGAGAGCTGAAGGTTGAGCTTCTGGTTCTTTTCATGTTACCTTGAAAGAATTTCTTAATTTTGCTGTGCTTTAATCCCCCATCTGGCAGTGAAAATGCTAAGCTAAGAAGGGCATTTCAAAAGGATAAACACTTCAGGATATGAAGTGCTATGCTATCACTGTAGGGCTGAGCTATATGGACCCTCTTATCTTCAGATATCAACCCTGATGTCTTTGGAGTTAGATGGCCACCAGATGGAACTTGAGATCTTGCTGATCTCAGATGCTAGAGATACTTGCACCAAGTGGAGGAAGCCTGTGGCCCAGCAGCTAGCTATGGCTGCATACACCCTCAAAACAAACTTACTGCTTATGCTTCTGAGCAGAGAGACGTAGTGATGCTCACTTGGGCTTCACGAGGGCACAGCTGTTTACCTGAGAACAGGCTAAAGTTTTTCAGCAACTCCTATTACAAAGCTCCTTCTTCTTCCTCCAAAATCTTTTCCGGAGTTTTTTCCAAATCCTCCCCTGCTCTAAACCCTAACCTGCTGGAACATAACCAAAGACAAGGTTTCCCACTTAGCTTATCCTGAACTCAGAGCCCATTTCTGAAGTAAACTTGGATTCGCCATGTCCTGCGGCTTCCTTTTCTATTTCATCAAAGAGCAAGTGTCAAAACAGGTTAGCTGATAAGGATTCTGTTATCTGCTATCAGGAAATAGGCCACAAGCATCAGAATTACTTTATTTATAGTGAGAGGTTTCTGTGTTACCAAAATTAGACAAAAACATTTGTGGGCATGTAAGAAAGTCGGGTTGGTAATACTTTTTTTTTTTTTTCAGAAACCAAAGATGTAAAAAGCCTAACTTCCATTTCTCCTGCCTACTCATTTGCCCTCGCTGTGCTTCAAACCTGTATTTCATTTATTCAGGGTTAGGGTTTGCAAGTATTCATGGTGAAAGTGCACAAGCCATGTTGTTACAGTATCTAACAAACACTTAGACCACCATTTCATGGATATCCAGCCTCCTCTCTTGCAGTTTAGGTTTAAAGGCATACCCACCAGTGTGTGCCCAGCATATAAACATCACCCAAATCAAGAAGCAATCCGACAAATATGCCTAAGTCATGTTGTTTCACTTTGGCAGGGTTGGAGGATTTATCCTTCCCTTTACCGCTTACTCACAAATAGAAGCTGTGGATGTAAGACAGTGTAGTACTGTATTTTAAAGGAGTGGAATACATATGTGAGTGCATGCAAAGGCTTGTGCACATAGACGTTAAGCCTGTAGGTTGAGCGTTCCGTTTAGTGTGAGCAGACGAGCAACTGCCTGGGCACAGCAGGCAAGAACAACGCATGCTGTAGAGAGCAGCCAGTCTGGTCCATGCCAAAGTGGATGAATGTATTCTTCAAAAGAAACCTTGCATCCGTGACCTCTCAGGCCAGCAGGATTTGTTGGTTGGCAGAAATGGTATGACTCTGAGACTAGTATACCACCAGGTAGTTCTGTGATGGAATTTTAATGATGGCTTCAAGGGTGCTATCCAGGGAAGGCCTATTATCTTCTCTCTACATCTTTCACATGATGGCTAAAGCTGGATTTTTTTTGCTAAAATAGTCTCTGTTTCAGTACTGCCTGTGCTTGCTAACACTGAAGCTCCTCAGTTGTGAGATTTTAGAATCTCGCAAAACAAGCTCGTTGATCCCCCTCAGTGCCATACTGGCAAGCTGAAAGCTTTGCCTATAGTAGAGGAATACATTTCTTGGGAGGTTTTTTTTTGTTGTTGATTTGGGAGTGGTTGGTTGGTTGGGTTTGGGTTTTTTTCTTTCTTTTTTTTTTTTTCCCTAAGGAGGGTTTTAGCTAGTGCACTCTTTCTAAAACCGCTTGTAAAACAACTTTCTCGTAAAGATGTAATGTAATGTGTCTTCAGCTTCTTCCTGGTCCCAGATGAGTCAACTAACTTTAAAGATTAGGATAAAGGTCAGCTTGAGGTCTGTTGGCATATGTTAGCCAAACTCGACCAGAGCTAGACTACCAACTGCCAGTAATGTTGAAAGTAAGATCTATTGTGTAGACATGTGGGACCAGATGCCCCTCTCTGATCCTTAGATAATGATGTGTGTGTTTTGTTTCCTCTCCAGCATCTTGTTTTGCTACTTGCAGAGCAGAGAAAGAAAAATGCTTACCAATTTTCTTAGTGCGGACAAGGCCCGAGGGACCAAGCATTGTTTGGGAAAAGCTGTTCTCCGTAGAAGCCATATCGATTCCTGGGGCAGAGGGAAGGAGAAGAGACAAAGCTTTTCCCTCTGAGAGTGAAATGACAATTGCCATTGAGAAATCCAGCAAATCTTGTCAGAAGTCTGAACACAGGGGGCCAGTTCATCCCCCTCTTGTCTCCACTAAGCCCTCTGTATTGTGTTAGTTTTTAGCCTTCTCTGCCACATGAGAAAAGCCCCTTCCTGGGCTTGGACAACAGGACCCTGGGTAATTGTTACAGAGACCACCTCCTGCTGTCAGGTGTGGGAGGTCTGCAGAGAAATTGGAGGATGCAGAAAAATCAGGGAAGGAGAAGGGACACTAATGTGGCTCCCTCCAGAATAGGTGTCAGATGGGCGAGAGGCCCAAAGACGGAGCTTTTATTTCCCTCTTCCCAAGTGCCCTCTTCTGTGTGGAGCTGCGAGAGCTATTCCCACATCAGGTAAAGCCGAGCAGCCATTGATTGGCAGCCAGATGGAACAATGAAGGTGGATCAATGTGAATTGGATTTTTTAACTTTAAATAAAATTTATATTGGCATGAAGTTAATTAATAGAGAGCTGTCAGAGGGCTCCTTGGCACATCAGTATGTTAGAAGGCAATGGTACCCTTTGGGGAGATGATGGGAGGAGGCTGCGGGAAAAGGGATTCAGCTAGTAGCAAGCTGAAATTAGAAAAGCAGGCTGGTCTTTTTATTGGCCCTATTTCAACATTTTTTTTCATTCTTTCTCTGAGCTTGTGCACCTTTAATCTTTGCTAGTGCGCCTTCTCTTTTTTTGGCCTTTTGTTGTTATTGCTTGTCATCAGAAATCTTCACTTCCCTTCCTAATGGAAATGTTCCTCTACTGACTTTGTGTGTTGGCACAGCTATTTCTGGTTTGGCTTGCTCACTCCACTCACACTCTCTTCTAGTAGGAGCTCCTCAGCTCAAGAGAGACAGGGAACTGCTTGAGAGAGTCCAGCGCAGAGCCACAAAGATGATTAAGGGAGTGGAACATCTCCCTTATGAGGAAAGGCTGAAGGAACTGGGTCTCTTTAGCTTGGAGAAGAGGAGGCTGAGGGGTGACCTCATTAATGTTTATAAATACGTTAAGGGGGAGTGTCAGGAGGACGGAGCCAGGCTCTTTTCAGGGATGTCCACTGACAGGACAAGGGGCAGTGGATACAAGCTGGAACATAGGAGGTTCCACAAGAATATTAGAAAAAACTTTTTCACTGTGAGGGTGACAGCACTGGAACAGGCTGCCCAGGGAGGTTGTTGAGTCTCCTTCTCTGGGGACATTAAAAACCCACCTGGATGCGTTCCTGTGTGACCTACTGTAGGTGATCCTGCTCTGGCAGGGGGGCTGGACTAGATGATCTTTTGAAGTCCCTTCCAACCCTTGACATTCTGTGATTGGTTATAATGGATCGTGTGTATTCTGCTGGTGTATGTGGCCTAATGCAAGGCCCAAAGAAGAGCATCACTATTCTGGCAGCCTCAGGAGGGATGGAGTAAATGGTGGGGTATGGGTTACGCACCAAAGAGAAATAACACATCAGTCACTCACAGGCTTCTCTGTAGCCAACTGGTGGTAGGCTTCAGTGTGCACAAGGATACAGGAATAGCCACAGCATCTCCTGACAGAGCTACGTAAGGGCTCGAGGTGTGTGTATGGGGACAGTTCTGTTGACTCTGCAAAAGACAGTCCCTCAGAGGGCCTGGCCCCACATGATTTTTAATTAAACTTGCCCAAGGAATAGTAAAATTGGACCTTTTCTGTGAGGAAGGTGGTAACTGGGATCCCTGAGGTTACATACTGGGTGCTGCAGGCCAGCCTGGTTCCCACTGGGCTGGCTTGTTGCATCACTGATCAATGTCTCTCTAATGCTGCCTCTGAGCAGGGACATGATGGAAAGGGAGAGAATGGAAACCAGATGCAGTTTCCATGGCAACGTCCAAAAAAGAGGGAGAATGACTGAGGTTGGGGAGAATTAAGGAGAAAAAAAAAAAAAAAAAGGAAAGAGGAGCTTCACAAAGATTTAGGTTTTGCACATCAGTGCATGAGCTTTGATGCTGGCTTGTCCAGTGCAGAAGGATGCTGCTTTATTCACTCTGTGCTTTCTTCTGCATGAGGAGCAGCACATGGAAGACTCTCTCAGAGCCTGTTCTAGCCTCAGCACCTCTCTTTAGGCAGCAGAGATGGCACCAGGACACTGGTGCCCTCCAGTGTGCTCCTACTTGGGGCCTGAGCATCCCATCCCAGGTGGAGTAGGGTGAGACCTCCCAGTCAGTCCAGTCCCTGCTTTTCCCTGTGAAAAGTATGTTAGGAAATAAGGTGGGAGAGGCAGCTGGGGGACATCGCAGAGCTGCTCCAGGCCTGGCTGCTTGCAGAGGTGGGCAGATCAGGCTTATGGCGTGTGCTCTGGCATAGGAGAGCTCCCGGCTGCTCCCTGTGGGCTGTGGAGGAGCTTGAGGGGTAGCTGTACTCCCAGCTTTTCCCAGTAGGAGGCACATGGGAGAAACAGTACAATGGAGCTGACTGTGTGAAAGGCTTTCATCTCCTCAGAAATTGGCCTTTCTGCGGATTTCCATGCATGCCCACTTATCCCATTATCTGTGTCAGGAGGAAAACAGAATCATCAGCAGTCATGATTTGTATCTCTGAAGATTTTCTTCTCTGTGCTTAAGCAAAATCCCCTCTGAACCACTTCTTGTCCTTGCCTTCATAGGTTAAAACGTTTCGGTTCATGATTTTTCTTACATTCTTTCCTTACTTTAGAGTTCAATCCTGTTGCTGCCTCTTACAGCTGCTTTTCTAAGGCTCCCAGATATGACCTAACATGGAGTCCAATAATACGGTATACTTAGACCAAGATCAATAAAGCTTTTAGATGCCCAACTTCTTGCTTTGGTGCTTTACTCCTTCACGTCTTCCCTGTGGAGCTGTAAAATTCCCATTTTACAGAGTGGCACACTCAAGTAGGAGTTTGCTGATGCTAGCAGAGGAAGCTGTGAAAGAGCTGCAAATACTGTTCAGAGGCTACTATATCTGTTTTGAGAGAACCTTAAACTGTCTCCCCACGTGCCATGAGATACTAATCATTACTGCATAGAGATCAGGATCTTCCTGTCACCACTTAGCTGTAGCTCTGCTGCTGGAGCTCACTTTCCTGCTCAAGCAGGACCTTCTGAGGAAAGTGCCACATTACATCCAGTGATGGCTTCAAATCCAAACTCTAGACCACATTACTCTAGCATTTTGGGGGACTTCAATGATAAGTAAGGTTTTACAGCTCAGCCGCGGTTATCATTGATCGTAGAATCATAGAACAGTTCAGCTTGGAAAAAACCCTTGGGATCATCGAGTCCAACCATTAACCCTATACTACAACCATTAACCCTACACTACAAGTTGACCCCTAAACCATATCACCCAACACCACATCTAAGCGACACTTAAACACATCCAGGGATGGCGACCCAACGACCTCCCTCGGTAGTCTGTTCCAGTGTCTGACCACTCTTTCCATGAAGAATTTCTTCCTAATGTCCAGTCTAAACTTGCCCTGTTGCAACTTGAACCAATTCCCCCTGGTTCTGTCCCTAATGACCTGTGGGAAGAGACCAGCACCAACCTCCCTACAATGTCCTTTCAAGTAATTGTAGAGCATGGTGAGGTCCCCGCCTCAGCCTCCTCTTCATCAAACTGAACAGTCCCAGCTCCCTCAATCGCTCCTCGTAAGGTCTATTCTTCAGGCCCTTCATCAATTTTGTCGCCCTCTTCTGCACTCGCTCCAACACCTCGATATCACTCTTATACTGAGGCGCCCAAACTGAACACAGTACTCAAGGTGTGGCCTCACCAGTGCTGAGTACAGGGGGACATGATGATGCTAGATGTCTGCTCTGACTCTGGCGGTTTGGGTCAGCTGCCTGTTCTTTCATCCTCCAATAAGGTTGGGTCATGGTGTTCACTGTAGCATCAAGCATGTGGTAGGTAGACTGAGATGTACTGAACTTGTAAAGGCATGGCAGAAAGGTTGGGCTCTTTCATTTACGGTGTTGCAGTGAGGTGCTGGCTTTGAAATGTGGAAGTTAAGAATAGGCAGGTATAAATAAAATCTGTTTTGTGATTACTGGATATGAGTGTTTGCAAAGATTAGATCAAAATCCAAGGTCGCTGTAAGTCTGTGGTCTCTACGTTTCTTACTAATAGAGGTAGGCTTTGCTTATAAAACTGCCGTGCTCAAGGAAAGCAGCAAAATGCTAGCTTAGTATATATTCTTAAACAGTACCTTTGTAATAAAGTTTTCTTTTCCTTCTTTTTTAAAGCCTTTACCTCGTGTTCAGGAGAGACAACAAGACCCTTATCACTTCTTATTTGTGAGTGTTCCTGGTGATACCTATAGTAGAAATCTCTCTTGAGACCTCTTCTGAGGTCTCACTTGAAGTTGTGCTGTCTACCTGGGAAAGGGTTGCCCCTGTGGCTGGAGGTGTAGTTTGCTAGATGGTGCTACCATGCAATTATGCATTTCTTTTCTAATGAGATCGTTAGGAGTGCGGTGCTTGTCACTGATTAGAAGTTCCTAGAATAGAACTTGCTATTTTCTCCTAATTACATTATATAACAGTGTAATTCACAAGGATAGTAGTTAAGACAAAGTATATGGATTTAGGAGATTGGTTTCTAGTTGTGCTTTTTTTTTAAGGCACTACCACAACCTTTTTGTATGACATTTGGGTAAGTCACTTAATATTCTCTGCAGCTGAGATCCTCAAAAAGTAAATAGACACGTAGATCATTAAGTATCTAATTATCTTAGAGGATATGGACTTCTGTTCCCTAGATGCCAAATGGGGGGATAACTTCAGAGATGCATGTAAAGTCCTTTTGGATACCACAGTAAATATAAAAAAAGCTGGTAAATAGTAGTGTGTATATTATAAATCTATTTTACTGGAACTCAATCTGTTGCCATAATATTGATTGATCATGGAAATTGTTGGGTCCTTTTTAGTTCAGAAAGAGAGGGTTCTAAGTTATAATCAAGTGATCAGCTTGTTGTGTGTGGGGAAGGCAAAGACTGCATAAAATGGGGTAAAGCTGGGACCAAGTTTGCACCTTTTTTTTTTTTTTTAATTGTAGCTGGAAGCTATGTTTCCTGTCTATGCCTGTGCATTTGAATAACTTGAGTCATCTCTTGTAGCTTTTCTATTGAAGCAAATAGGATATGGGAGAAATAGACTGAAAGATGCAAAACATGGAGCAAGTGGATAAAAAAAAATAGAAGAGAAACATTATGAGCTCAGAAGCACTGATTCTGTATACTAACATATATCAGACATATAGATACATATTTTTATGTAAGGCATTTTTTTATCTAAGTGAATGTTCTCTATATTAGTATATTTTTATATATATAAAAAGAATGGTGGACAGTCTTCTGTACTAGCTGAGGTATTTGTTACAATGGAAAACGTGCCCAGTTAGTACGATAACATCAAGGTCGTTTGTTAATTATGTGGCTTTATCAAAAATCTCGTTGAAAGTACTGACTTTCCAATGACATCCAGCTTACCCTGTATCCCCCTTAAGAGGAAATCATAGCAGACAGTCTAAGACCTTTGGTCAAAACTCTACTGCTTATTTACGATGTAATACTCTTGCAGTCAGAGCTGTTGTAGCTTTGACTTAAAGTGAACTAGTAGAATTTACCTTAACCTGCTCAAAAAAGTAAACAATCAGATTAGGACCAATAGTAATAGTAAAAGCAATGCACTAGTGATTAGGAGTATAGGGCTTTAAAGGACCTCTTTAGGTCATCATATCCAGTCCTCTGGTGTCTCTGGCAGTTATGTCATAATGCTTTTCATAAGCTTTGAGACCATGGAGGAATGTCAGCACACATTTACAGTAATCAACACTCCCTGTTCTGAGGGCTTAACATCTAAACCCCCCATTGTAAACAGATGGATGATGCCAAGAGGGGCCTGGGGGCTAGGGAGGACAGAAGTGATGATAGGTAGGTTGGCTTAGCTGTGGTAATTGCGAGATGGAGGGAAGTTACTTGCTAGCAACATTATTCGTAACCTACATATTGTGTCTCGTGTGGCAAGTTTCTGAGTACAGGCTTTAGCAAATGGACTAGAAGGGCAATTTGGCAGCAATGTGATCCATGGAGTTCTACGGATAGACAGGGACTGGTGAAAAATGTCTTTGTTTGGTAATATTTTCTTACCTACTGTCTGTCTGCTATGACCAGCTAACAACATGCTGTAGTGGTTTTGCTTCAGCGGGAGTGGATCAAACCCATACAGTGTGTTCGCTGTCTTCAGACTGGATGATGTCTTGGGATGCACGTCTGCAGGGCTCCCACTAAAGTCTTCAGACCCTTGCTTGAATGCATGTCAGGGAAGAATTTAGTGCAGAGTGCCTTGATTTCTCTTGCTTGAAGAACTGACCCTCAGGACTCTATTGTTATGCTGTACTTTGATTTTTGCTAAGCTAGTTATTCTTTACTGATGAGCTTTCCTCATTTTGACTAGCCTGACCTACTCTCTTGCCTTTAAAGGGTGTTAAATAATTAAATAAAAGCCAGTGACACTTCTACCTACCTATTGTTCTTAAGCACTAAATTACTTGCACACTAATTGAAACTTCCTCATCCTTCTCTTTTCCCTCCAACCCCCAATAAGGTTTTTGCATTCATTTGCTTTCATGGGTCTTTTTTTTCCATGCCTTTTCTTTCACTTCAGGTGTTCTCAGAGGGCACCTAAAGTTCTTTGGCTATGCAGTTTTGAAATGTGCAATTTGGCAGCAGCATGAGCCTAGAATTGAATTAAATTAACTTGAGGCACTCTGATTTTTTTTATTAAATTACTTCTTTCAAAGTTACTACAGAACATTCCACTTATTATTTCTTTTATTATTATTAAATGAAAGGAAGAAAGGGGGGAAAAAGACATAAAAATCTTGAAAAGTCTGGGGTCAGGACTTGTTTAGATTTTAGGGGTTTGCACTTCCAGACTTCTCCATGGTTTTATAACATTTTTTTCTGCTTAGAGGGGATATGGAGTCTCATGGATCTCCTCTGCTTTTGGCACTTGAATAGCACACCAGTTTCATGCTTGTAAGAACAGCCAAAGCTTATTTGAGCATAATTATTGTTTGTTAAGAATCCCTCAAATTCATATGCTTGACTGTCACAAAAAGTACGTGTGCCAGTTAGGCAGGTATTTGTATTGCCAAAGAACTTGGAGGCACTACAAGATGAGGCAGCCCATAGCAAGAGCCTAGTCTTCAGTGGTGGAGTCCAAAGTACATAACTCCTAGAAAGGACTAAAGGAGTAGAGCAAAAGTGTTGGAGAAGAGAGTTTTGGTAGTGATGGTGTTGACAGACAGCCTGCTATGGCAAGCCCGTGTCAATTGTCAGCACCTGGGTGGTGGTGATGGTGGAGAAAGGTGAGATCTGGTGGTTGCTTCTTGGGTTGTCCCTTTCCTGCTGCTCTGGGTGGTCAAAGAGATGCATTTTCTCAAGCATTTTTGTAGATCACCACTACTCAGCATGGTTTTGATCTTGACTCTCCACTGGTCTTCATTATTACACAAGGGAATTGGACTGTGGAACAGTCCTGCCTTCTCCTTACTACCTTGTCAGAAAGGCATATAGATCCTGCATGTGAGTTATGTTTTAAACCAAGTACTTGTCATCATCTTTAACAGGCTTCTTAGGCCTGAAGGTGTAAGGTCTCCCATCTGCCACCACTGTTGTAATGCTTCACTTGTGATGGCACTGGCATTCCCAGGGCTGTGCAGGGGGTCTTGTCCTAAATACAATTGGGCAGTGGCTTTGCCTTGTGGTCAGGAAGAAAGTGGAAGCTGGCTTGACCCAGAAGAAGGTGGCTGTAATGGTGCTTCCTCTAAAAGCTGACAGCACAGAATATAACATTACTGTGTTGTAGCAGAGAAAGTGTGAGAGGTACACAACATCTTGCCATGATTGCAGGTCATTGTTGATCCTTTTGAAAGAGTGAGAGGAGACCCCCTTCCCCTGAAGATGGATGTGCCTGTCAGGAGGGCAAAGGGCCAGGATGGGCCCACCTCTGGCTCCCTCAGGACCGTAATGAACTGAGAGCTCCCGAGTGAGGAGCACCCTGTGCCCACACTGATAGCCCTGCGCAAAAGCAGGCTGTTGGTGCCGCTGGCAGCTCGAGGCGGCACTGGGTGCCTTGTACCACCCATCTGCAGTGATGCGTGCACACGTGCAGGTCTGTCTAAATGGGGAGGGGAATACTGGTGTAAAACTTTTACCTGGAGATGGCTACAGCTACTGGGAGTTGCTGAGGGAAACAGCTGTGCTGTAAGCAGCTAAGAAAAGAAAGATAAAAGAAAGTTAGGAATTAGTGCCTTTTCCTCTTTATTGTTCTCTCTATCATTCTGCTTTACCCCTTCTTTCAGCTGTTTCCTCATAGCCATTCTGGAAGCCAACCTCTGTGCCACTGGCCTTCTGATTAAGAAGTTCTCATCAGCTTGATTTGCTGTTCTTTCCTTACTTCCCTAATCCTTTCTCTTTGAGTGAACCAAAACTTCTGAATTAAATAAACATGAGTTGCCAGAAATGGGTGGATTTAGATTTTGTATCTGTAATCCTATCTGTTTCTATCAATACCTGGTATTTTTTCTCATCAAGAGATGCCGCCTTTCATAAGAGTTATTAAATTGGAAAAATGTGACCATGGTTGTCTTTAAAGAGAAAAATAACGAATGCCCTGTTTCAGCTCCTGGTTTCCTTGAAGTAGAAGGACATCTGTGTGTGCGTGTGTGAGAGAGGGAAAGGAGACTGACTGGCTTGAAAACACGTTCCTGGTTTGTTTACTATAATTGATGAGGAACAGTTTGACCTGGCTAATCAATCTTGTGTCTTACTCCTGATAACTCCAAAGGACAGAAGAAATCGGAAATAAGCTACTGAGGCAGATAGTGGGAGGAATAAACAAGGGGCAAGAGTAGGAGAGGAACAGGCATGCAGCTTTTCCCAGCTCACTGCATTCCTGGAAGGATGCAGCAGTACAAAACTACAGGATTTTCAAGAACATAATGTGAGAATTGACCATTAGATTTTAATACAAACTTCCTTCAGAAGGTATATGGGTTTCATTAACCAGAACTTACTTGTGTTTTCTTTCGTCCCTCTTAATTTTTCACTTTTTACTGGAATGGTTTTAAGTAGTAAATGGTTTAGTTGTGTTGGCTTTTGTTTTCTTACTACTCTTATCATTACAGAGAAGAGGATGAATTCTTAGGTGTGTACTTCTTCCAGTACAGGTACACTTTTCGTGGTATTATTTTGCCATATCTTCCCCTTTTTGTCAGCCCAGGCTTTTCAAAACTGTCTGCTCAATTATGAAGTCTTTGTAAGGAAGAGAATAATGTGGTCAGAACTCTGCAGATGGTGGAAAAAACAATGTAATCTTGGTATCAAGGACAGCTCTTGCCTTGGGGATAGCCATCCCCCACAGAACCCTATAACCTTCAGTAAAATCTTCAGACATATTTCCCTCTTGGGCTAAGTGTGGACGGTGTGAATGCTATCACCAGGCTTGGCACCACAACATGCTAGAACAGAAAGCACACTGCACCTGTCCAGTAGCCATTGGGGGGTTTTCAGTGCCTATCCCCAATTTTGCAAAGACAGACTGTGAGGAGTGCTCCCATTCTCAATTAATCAGCCAATGTAATTAAACTGCATTTACTAACAAATGAAAGCTCCCACAAATTTACAAGTTCTGATATCGATAGGCTGAGAAGAGCAATTACTACGCTACACCCAACTCAAAACTTAGAATAATGATCCGGATTGCACATATACTCACCCACATAGAGATGAGGACTCTCAACCTTGAGGAGTTATCTTGGCCAGTGTCCCAGACCAAGGGGGAGGTTATGCCCTGACTGCAGAACCTGCTGCTCTGAAGGGACTTGCTGTCACATGCCACTGGCAGAACCCTGCGTTAAAGCTCAGTCAAATCTGAGCTGTGGTCAAAGTCATACCAGCCTCCCATTGGCTACCAGCCATCTCTTGGGTGTACACCTCGACTGGTGGGCTAAGCCCAAACCAGCCGGAACCTTCTAGAAGTTTCTCTGAAATCAGCCTGGCGACTGCTGTGAGGGAGGGCATCGCAGAGCAGGGCAAATGTACCTGCCACACAGGCATGTGGCAACTCTTGTGGAGGGCAAATTGGGGAACGTTAGGAGAAAAGGTCTTTTATGAGGATAATGGTCACTTTTTCTGTTTTCCAACATGTGACACTTCAGTAGTCTCTTCTTAGTACCATCTTGATTAAAAAGTAGCTCCCACTGTTCTTGTTTTATATGATATTGCCTGAAATCCCTGTTGTGTTATATGCTTGCTTGTGCACACAAATTTTTTGCAAAATTTTATGCTGAGATCCTCACCTGCTAAGAAGCAACGGAGATGTCACTGTACCATATTGCATCACTCCCCTGTGGTTTGTGTATGGCCCACACAAGAAACACTGTTTTATGAATGGTTTAGGCAGAGTATTAGTTTTTGACTTGCTGTGTCCGTGGGTTCAAAGAGACTGCAAAATGTGCAGTGGCTGCATCTCTAATAGAGTGTCTGTTAGATCAGAAGGCAGACTTAGTTTCTCCAAATGAAGTGAAATAGATTTGGGTTGGGACAAAGATTGATTGAGTAGGGGAAGTTGAGAAACGCCAGTAGAATATATTTATAAAGGTTTCCAGGAAACAGTAAAGAACAAAACAAAATCTACTTGAAGTGATATTTTGGAACGAGTCCTAGGAAAAGCAAGCTCTTGGGCAGAGTGTAGGGGAAGCAGTCAAAGATGTATAATGAAACATGCATTCATTCTGTATTGAGATTTTTTTACTTTGTCACTTCAGTATCCCTTCTGGAACATGCTGTGCGGGAGTATGCTGTTGCTTCCTGCTAATTAAAACATCTGGTACTACTTTATAGGACTCTGGCCTTTAAAATAGTGGGAAGCAGGGTAATGCATTGAATAACTTGATTTGTTATCTGTTTTGAGTGTAGGAGCCTCTATCCAGATTACTTGCTGCCCAGATTGATTCACAAGAAGAAATGAGTGAAAATGTTCCGTATGTGAAGAGCTAACCAGGGAGAATATACAAAAATCTTGATCTCAAGTTAAAAAAAGAAAAAGAAAAGAAAACACAAAACTGCAATAGAACAATTTTTCGGATCCCTTTCCCATTTTTTGTAGTTGAGATTTTGCTACTTCTTGCTAACTTAAGCAACCTTCAGCCTGGTCGATAGAAAGGAGACCTTCAAAAGCAGGGTGCTGTAGCAAGTGGCATGTGTGGTTCCTCTGGATCGATGTTGAATTAATAATCCAGTGCAGTGTTGAGAGGGTGCTCTAGTAGTGCTTTAAGCACAGTACTTTCTGTTGAGGAATAAAGCCAGGTGGGAAGCAGTTCCTTGCAAGTCAGTCCTGAACCTCTGCCCCACCTTAATCATAAGCTGGGTCTGGAGTAAAACCTTCCCCTGAGGAGGTGTGTTGTGGTGAATGGCTGCTGAGGAGCTGAAGGGGCATTTATCTCCATAGTGGTAGCATTTGACTCTTTGTGGTTTCCACAAATCTCCTTTAAAGTCATTGATTGCCCCTGTCGGCACGATTAGTGGAAGCGATCATGCAGAACGTGTTTGCAAAAATGTTCTTAAAAATTCTTCTTGGACGTACCAGATCTTGTAAGGGATCTAACTATGCTGGGGAATGGGAAAGGTCAGCTTTAAAGAACAAGGGAGGGTTTTCTCATCAGCTGTTTTATTAGAGTTTTGATTTTTGTTAAAGTAAGGACTTGCATTGATGCCTGCATCCAGGCATGTTCTCTGTAAAGGATGTGCAAACAGCTTTGCCTGTCTGGACAAGTCTGCCAGTGTCCCCACATCTGCCTTGCAGCCCTCCTGGTGTTTCATTTCAGAGCTCCACTGACACAGCTCTATCAGTGCCCCCAACTTTTGACTGGCAATGCTCCTCCTGCCTCTTCTCTATTCCAGTGCTGGTGTCAAACCCCACCTCAAGCCTGACCTTTCAAGCTTCAAAGCAGGAGGTAGATTTACTTGAAAACTTGAAATGCTTTCTGCATTGTGCTTGTGTATGTGTTACAGAACACAGCAGGAAAACAGACCTTTTGCCTGGATGGCTAGAGCTAAGTAAAGTTGACCTTAATACAGAACTGTGCCAGATAACCCAAATTTAGTTCACTACAGTTGCCCCCAGAGTGGCCTGTAAGACTGGTTTCTAGTACTGAAGAAGAGAGCTCTTCACGGATTGTAAGGACCCGCAAGATATTTGCGAAACGCATAATGTAGTGTGTTATCAAAGATCCTTTAGCTGGTTCCAAGCAAGTCGCTATATCCACATGGCAGAGTGCAGTGCTGGTCTTAGGTCCTACAAGCTAAAAAAAAAAGGAAAAGAGAACCCCCCCAAAAAAACCAAACCACAAAACTGCCAACAACATAACTGTTAGCAAGGGAACTGGCTGCGTACAGTGCTGTTGCTAATGCAGCTTTGTTTCTAACTAGTCTACAGATCCATCCAGGATTGCATGCTGAGTTTACACACCGAGTATCAAAGGGTCTACTGTTTTACATGGAGAAGTCGTGATGGTTTCGGACATAGCATTGCCATGGCCTTCATGTTCTTCCTGCAGGGCAAATGCCAATAGGTGGCAGTGATAAACTTCACTCCCTCTTTCTGTAAATGATATCTGTAAATGGAGGGACAAGGAAGAAGATATTGGAAAAGGGAAGAGGGTGGTGCAGACAGGTGGTGTGATGGGAGATTAATTATCTGCCTTCAGTGTCACACAACACACTAGTTAGAGCAGAGCCCCCATGGGCCATGGGGAGATGTTTGCTTTTTGCAAAGCTGTGTCCCTTGTAAATAGCAGCACTGGCTCCGGCTGCCGCCCTGCATAACAACAGGCTAATTCTGTTTGTCATTTTCAGACAGGCCTCCTCTGCCTTGCCATTTGGACCGCTAAAAAGTTGTGATGTGCCTGGGCCCGCTGGGGAAGTGGCTGTCGCAGGGTTGTGAGGGAAGGAGATGTGCTGCAAGGTGGTGGAAGTGCTGGAAACAGGACACGGGCAGCTGCTTGGGAAGGTCTGCCATTGCCCCTCCGTGCTGTGCATGTGCCCTCCTCCAGTCTCTTTGTCCTTTTCCTCTCCAAAATGGATACTCCTTGTACTTTACTTTGAAGATCAATGGAGTTCAAAACCTTGTGGGCATATTGTGGTTTTCTAGTGCTGTGTCTCAGCAAGGTAAACTGGCCCAAACAAAGTGCCATGCTGCTGGGGTTAGACTCTTCCAATATTTGACCTAGCTCATTCACAACTGATCTGCATGCCTGTCTGCTCAATGCAGCAGTGATATTTGTGTAGTGTGAGGGCACAATCGGTGGTAGCCTTCGTTGGCAGCTATCAGAAACTCTGTGTGTTTATGTGGGAGGAAGGGGAGAGAAATCAGATTTCCACTCTTTTCCTTCTGCCTTTTGGCCAAGCACTGATGCAGTTCTTGCATAGGACTTTCCAAGGACCTGATCCCTCTCTGCTCCAAGGAACGCACCAGTGGGTTTATCTTTCTATAGTAGCTGTCCCCAGCAACCGTACACGAGAAGGACTGACTCCGTTAGCCTATGTGTTTGCTGCTGAAAAACATGTGATTCTTCTACTGATAATCTGTTGCAAGTCTCACGAACTGCCATGTATTCGTCACATGCCATCTGCAGAATGGCCCTTTTGGGAATACTTGAAGCTCCAGTTGCTGAGCTATGGTGGAATAGAAGGTGTTTTTCTAGTTGACATGACAGGCTTCAACTAAGGGAGTATGTGTGTCTAGGGTTGTTTAGTTTAGTTTCATAGTTCCTTTTTATAGGTTGAAACACCTTCCTGCTAAAGACTTTTTTTTTTTTTTTTCTGTAGAGGAATCTACCCCGGCTCCTGGGACTTCTTATAGGCTAGATCTTCCATTTGTGCCAATTTGTTTTGACTTTACTCCAGTCTGGTAGCACTGGATCAGCTATCTTTAGACTTGGTTCTACTAGTGATTTAAA
Source organism: Trogon surrucura (assembly GCA_020746105.1). NCBI lineage: Eukaryota > Metazoa > Chordata > Aves > Trogoniformes > Trogonidae > Trogon > Trogon surrucura. Next base: position 129,855,343 of record CM036617.1, on the reverse strand, counting down.
TGTGTTCAGTGGCATTTGGCTAAAGGCCACAAAACTTCCTTCAGACAGAGACCACCACACAGTGGTCAGATGGCAACGGTGACGATTTTAATGTGCCACCAGAGTGCATGGTATTGAAACTCATAACCTAGTGGCAAAAGGTTTCATAAAGTAATGTCTTTATAGTGATGACTTTTATAGCTCTATTTAAGCTGTTCTTTTTCAGCACTGTGAGGCTCATCTAAACCCCTTATGCAAAGCCAAATCCCAGCCCTTTGATCTCAACACATGAAAATGCCCCTCAATGCAGTTTTGGTTTCTGTGAGTCATGTCCAAGTGGGAGGTTGCACTCCTGCTTCTGAGACCAAGTGGACCTGGAACATATTCCTCCTTGCAACAGACAGATGTTCACACCATGCCATCCATCTGAAAAAGGACTCCACCTCATTCTTGTCCATCTGTTAACTCTGCAGACCCAGCCAGTGGCCTTAATCCACCAAATAATTAGTTCCCATTTTGGATAATGTTCCTTCCACCTGAGACTTTTAGGCCAACTGTACTTCTCAAGTGCTTTTTGAACTGCTGTTTTTGCGTGCTTTCAAAGAGTCTCCTGAGAGAGCAGAAGTCCTACAAACAGGGAGAAGGCTCCAAGGAGGTGCAGTGCTGGCATTTTACATGTGCTCCATGCCCTCAGCTAAGGGCAAAGTACAGGACTGTTAGCTAGAAATCCGTGAGAAACAAAAACATCCCATCACTGGCAGCAAAAATTCTGCTGAGCATCCACATAGTAGAGCAAAATCAAAGCTTTTTGAACAGCACTTTCTACATCCCTCTGCTTCATTTCCTACTAGCTCAGTTTTCTACAGCTGGCCTTCCCTACTACTTTTTCCTCTACTTCCAATCTCTCTTCTTGTTTTCCCTGTTATATCCACCTATCTGCCTTTAAATAAAATTTTTGCTCTAGATTTTTCCATGTTTTTTTGTGGTTTTTTTTTCCCCCTCTCTTAGTTCTTGCTTTTCTACCCCCCTACCCTTTGGGCAGGATAAAACCAATGCTTTCTAGCACGAAAGCATGGGCAAGTGAATGCACCAAAATTCTTACAACCCCTCTGGTTCCTCTTCTTAACTTTGCACTCAATATCTGAGTAAGCCTCACTAACATCAACCCCGTTTTACTTACATGCAATGGGCCAACGGAGAGGCCTGGCACTAATCAGGGATGCTGTGTTAGGAGTCCTTGCTCAGGTCTCTTCCCCTACAGCTTTCTTGGAAATCTGTCTTGTGGCAGAGGTTGACAGTTTTATGTCGTTATTTTGCCCTGGGATAAAGTTTATGCTTGTCTTCCTTAATCTTGCCTAAACTTGGGTGCTTATCTGAAGACTTTACCTCAACTTAATTACAAAAGATGGTTTATTTCAGAAGAGTTCAGTGTTTATTCTATTTTCACTACACAACATGCTAGTGGCTGGAGAGTTCCTGGACCTCAGCTGAGCTCCCCAGGCTCCTGCAAACACCCACATTTCCTATGTTTTGGGGTAAGAGGATGTGGCAAGCCAAGATGTGCAGCTCAGTCGTCACTCAGAGGTGATGCATCTGCCAGGGGAGAGCCTTGTTCAGCACCCAGGCTCTCTGTGAAGGCTGCGCTGTGCCTGCACTGCATCACAGCTCGCTCTTGCAAAAGCCTTTTTAAAGCATGGCTCCCGCGGGGAGGACCTTAGCATGAAAAGAGCAGGGAAATAGCTAGAGTGGTGAAGTCAAGGTTTCCTAACGTTACAGCCCCCACCTTGTTTCCCACAGGTTGATTCAGAAAAGTGGTTGTTCGATATCAGCCTCAATACTGAGAAAAGGAGAGAGAGGTTTTAGGTTTCTAGCTGCTCTCTAAAGTCTTCCACTTTAACCTTGAGCGTGTGAGTGCTTTTACAAGCACAGACACTGTATCAGTTTGGGTCAGTTAGCATCTCTGTCCTTTGTATTTTAACATCGGGTAAATTGAGGTACGGCATGTCTTGCTAACAACATCTCGGTCCACATGTGCCATATCTAGGATCATAACCCATGTCTCTTGAGCCTTGCTTTTTAATCTGACTCAGAGGCAAAACTTTGTTAGTGGATTAGGGTCTGGGGTCTTTATATCTGATAGACTTGAGCTGAAGGATTTTTGGAATCCAGGTTCCTCTTATGTCTTTGCTTGTGAAAATAACACAGCATGCTTTTATTTGCATACAGTGTCCTTGATCTGGGGTTATGTGAGGAGAGAATGGGGGAGAAATGAAGCAGAAGCAAGAGTAGATGAGCAAAAGAAGGCTACATGAGGAAAAAGACATTGGAAAGTGGGGCAGAGTCTGGAAGGGAGGGTGTTGGGGCAAGAATCAGGGGGAAAAAGCGCTCTGTCAGAAAGGGGAGAGGTTACAGACCAGGATGGCAAGAGCAGGAGGACATTGGGAAGCAAAGAACAGCGAGATATTTACTCTGGGAGCGGCTGCAGCTCTTTAGCCAGGTGGCTGGTGGGATAACTGGCAGGAAGCTGGCATTTACCTGGATGCTAATTCCTCTCTTCCTGCCAGTCTGGCGGGATGAGTGCCTGCTCTCCCGGTGAGATGAGATCATTTGAAAAGCCCCCCTGGCTGCTATTATGAGGAGCGACTGAATGCGGACTCCAGTGTTGTGGCGTGCGATAAAGCACGGTAGCTGGGAGAGGAGGGGGCTGGTGGCAGTGGGAGCACTGGAGACAGGCTGTTCATTTAGCGCTGCCAAGCTCTGCATCTGATTAATTACGGAGCAGTTGATAAATAACATTGCAGAGATACGTAAATCAAGGGGAAAGGCGCAGGGAGCTGAGCAGGGCTGAGGGACTGGCAACGCTCGGGCAGCTCTGCTCGTGGGCTCGTTGTTCTTGGCACCGGCGGTGCCAGGTTCGGTGGTGGCAGCTGGTGAGGGTGGCAGGCACAGGGGGTGGTAGCGAGAGGCGCGGGAACAGAGGGGCAGACGTGCTGCTCCAGCCTACGTCACGGCTTTCCAGGGACCTGTCCAAGATACGTAGGTGGTCTCTGCTAATACCACAAGCAAAAAAAAAAACCACCACAAACACTTCTTTGTAGGCTTCAAGGATTCATCAACCCAGTCTCCACAGAGAAGGGAGAATGCTCTCCTCCTTGCTGCACAGACAAGGGAGGCCAAGGTTTTGGCAGGGTAGGGCGCTGAACTTGCTGCCTTCTCTCCCTGCTCCTTCCTGGTTGTAGGCTTGTGGCTTAATCCCTGCACTCTCCCTTTCCACCAGATTAGACAGGAATCAGTTTTCCAGAAGATATCTATGTAGTTTCTTGGGAGCACACTCTTCTACGACCAAACATAAGACTGTTCCCTTCTGCTGCTACAGCTTGTGAGTGAATGCCCAGTAGGATGTACCTGATATGCCTTGGGTACTGTCGTGGTTTGACCCTGGCCGGCTGCCAGGTACCCACACAGCCGCTCTCTCACTCCCCCTTTACTGCTAGACAGGGGGAGAAAATATTTCAAAGGACTCGGGGTTCGACATAAGGACAGGGAGATCACTCTCATTTACCGTCCCGGGCAAAACAGACTCGATATTGGGGAATTTAATTAAATTTATTAAGAGAACCAATCAGAGAGGAGTAGTGAGAAATGAGAAAAAAGCAAACAGGTCTTAACAAACAGAACACCTTCCCCCCATCCCTCCCTTCTTCCTGGGCTTAACATCAATCCTGGTTTCTCCACCTCCTCCCCCCGAGCGGCACAGGGGGACAGGGAATGGGAGTTACGGTCAGTTCATCCGACGTTGGTTCCACCGCTTCTTCACTCCGGGGGAGGACTCTTCACTCTTCCCCAGGCCATCGTGGGGTCCCTCTCACAGGAGACAAGCTTCACACTCTCTTCTCCGATGTGAGTCGTCCCACGAAGGGCAATTCATCACAAACTGCCCAACGGGAGACACCTCATGAGGGGCAGCCCACCCCTCGTGAGTCTGAGGCACAGTCCTTTAGGGGAAACTGCTCCAGCGTGAGTCCCCCACAGCGTCACAAAAGTCCCACCAGCCAACCTGCTCTAGCGTGGGCATTCCTCTCGTCCACGGGCTACAGGTTCCGGCAGTGACTTGCTCTGATGTGGGCTTCCCACGGGCCACAGCCCCCTTTCAGGCATCCACCCACACGGCGTGGAGTCCTCTACGCGGTGGACATCTACGCAGTGATCCTCACGGTGGACATCTACACCTCGCCCATGGGCTGCAGGGGCACAACCCGCTTCACCGTGGTCTTCACCACGGACCCAGGGGACTCTCATCTTCGGTGCCTGGAGCTCATCCTCTCCCTGCTCCTTCTTCGCTGACCTTGGTGTCTGCACAGATTCTCACTCCTCCATCTCTGTGCCAGCTGTTGTGGCGCAGTTCTTTTCCATGTTCTTAAATATGTTTTTCACAGAGGCATTCCTCTGCTATCACTTTACTGATAGGCTCAGCCTTGGCCAGCGGCGGGTCCCTCTTTGGAGCCGGCTGGCATTGGCTCTATCAAACCTGGGGAGCTTCTTGCAGAAGCCACCCTACAGCTTCCCCTCCGCCACTAAAATCCGGCCAGGCCAAACCAATACAGGTACCTTTGGGTGGAATTTGTCCTGAGGGACTTGTGTCCTGAGTTTGCGAATATTTGGCCATCTCATCGTTATGTCCTTCACTCTGTACCTTTGGTGTTGCCTGGTTTTATCCCTGCTTTTCAGTCCTTGTTGGTAAGTGTAAATTAACTCATGTGAAAACACAAGGAGGAATGTACACAGCTAAGAGTTAGCTCTGGGTCAGTGAATTACAGAATGTTTGGGGTTGGAAGGAAGCTCTGAAGATCATCTAGTCCAACCCCTGCCAGAGCGGAATCACCTAAAGTAGATTACACAGGAACAAGTCCAGGCAAGTTTTGAAAGTCTCCAGAGATGGAGACCCCACAACCTCTCTGGGTGTCCTGTTCCAGTGCTTCATTACCCTCATATTAAAGATGTATTTCCTTATGTTTAGCTTGAACTAATATCTGTAGATATTAGTTCAAACCTACTCAAGTACTGTTTCAGGATTCAAGCATTTGGATGTGGTAAACCACCAATGCTTACTTTTGGTTTTTGTGTTTGCTACCCAGCATAGTGTCTATATACACCAATGATTTTACATATTTGGATAAAATGAAACAAATTGTTAATTGGAGATTAGAGCAGGGCAGGAATCTAACCTAGGTGCAACCTTATTTATCCTGACCTTGAGCAAGGAGGAGAAGTCCTCTTCAAAAAGAACTGGAAAATGGCAAATATTGACTTGTTATTAAATTGTGTAATGTCTGCCTCTTAAGATCTACACTTGAGGTGCAAGGAAAAAGTCAGCTGGTGGTCTAATGCTAAAGTTTAATGCAGGTCTTCAGCTTCACGTGTGGGATGAGCATGGAAAGGTTGGTGTGATGAAATAGTATCTTGGAGAGGTGAGAGTGGAAAGAGTGCTGCAGTTTTCTTCTGCCGAGTAACTCCCTTCAGACGAAAGGTCTGTTTTGCAGAGCTCTACAGACAAGTGTATGTTTATGTGTGTATATGTAAGTGAGTGAGTACAACCAGTGAAATGCCAGGATTAGTGAAATGTGAAGTTGTGCTAGAGTGTACCACATTGTAACAGCAGGTTCTAGGGGTACTGGACCAATAAAAAGGCAGAAGAGGCCCTCAGCAGAAAGTGAGGCTGCATTTTGAACTGAACGAACAGCTGGTTTGAGAAGTTTGTAAAACTTCAAGTTACTGTTCCCATAGGGAAATTCAGTTTCATGGTGCTGTGAAGAGCAGGAGGTGCTGGTGAAAAGAAAACATAAGACCTCATTCAATACAAAGGCCAAGGCAGGGGAACCCCCCAAAAAATGTAAAGTATTTATCTTGTTACTCTAAAACAAAATAACAACAAAAAACCTTCCACAACTTTAAAAAATCATATTACTTAGATTTGTATCAAAATATTCCAAAAATCAAAAATATTTTTGTTTAGGATTGAGCATTGTCACTAAAGGTCTAACATCCCAACTGTGTCAGCTTTGTACAAGTATCTGTAAATCTAGAAATGGAAAAAAAAAAAAAAGTATGACTAATCTAGTCTGAAAACCCCAGATGAATAAAAAGTGAAAGAAATAATTCGGGTAAGGCAAAAGCCACAAGTAATTTAAATCTGTGAAGTGTGTTCTTTCCAATAATCTATTTTAAAGAGCTAATAGCACAGTGCAGAAAAAATGTTATAACAATCTAATGAGGTCCCATTAAGTTTCCCTTCCATTAAGTTCTTTTGGGTCCTATCTAGGCTAGTAAAATAGGTAATTTAAAACAAAACCTACTTCTTTAATCTAAACATGCGCTTGGTTAAGAAGGAGACTTGGGAGTTGATGCAGCCTGGGTTCTGTTACCTGCTCTGCCATTGAGCTCTGAGCCTTTGACTGCAAAACTTCCCTCCTCTGGGCCATCACTTCCCAACTTGTAAAAACGGAATAATTATTTTCACACATCTGACTGGGTAGGGGAAAGCATGATTCCCAGGAGTGAGCTTGGGATGCTATAAGAACATAAAGGTGTTTTGGGGACATGTTATATATATATATGTTTACATGTACCTATGCATGTGTATTTAACCCTCAAAACTGTACACAGGATACTTGGAGCTTGACAAGGTTTGTGTGCTGGATGTAAAGTTACTAGATATTTACCTTTAGCTTTCTTTCACTGGAGCAAATGAGAACACTAGGCCTTGCAATTTTACTTAGCCGTCCATGTCACAGTCCTTAAAGCATCCTGAACAGGAGCAGCTTTGACCCACGCAGGCTTTCAGACAGGGAGGCTCATGGTTGGGGGAAAGTGGACAAGACAGGCCTGCCTTCCCATGAGCCTGATTGCCTTCCACCAGTTTTAATTACCAGCCTTTGCAAAGGTTCCTCTGGGAGAAAATTAGCTATCAGCCTCAACGGCAGCAGGCAAGACACCAGTTCACTCAAGAGCTGTCAGCTAACTTTAGCCCCTGTCTTGCTGAGCCATCCTTTATTTAATCAGGGTCGGAGGAGCATCCGTGCCCGGCACTCAACTCTGCAGGTGGGAAATGATTTACTGCCCTGCTATCAGAGAGCTCTTTAATCTTGTCTTTATGAACACTTAGCACCTACAAATCACCTGTTTGGCTTGAAATGCATCACCTGCTTCATGCCTTGGTGCCCCGAAGGGGAGGATGTCAAAGGTACATCTTGTTTACACGACAGACTGCTTTATGGAAGTGGCCCTGCTGCCGGTGTGGCAAGCTCTACCCCAGCCTTCACCTCCCTCTCCCTCTTGCAGTGCCTGAAGGTGCAGGGTTTCATCCCGTGGAGACCATCTAGAGGATCTTCAGCCCAGCTCTTCGTCTCTTCCATTCCTTTACCCAAGAAGCCAGGCAGAGCATTTAATTTCTGCTCTTCTCCCTTAAGTCCTTGGGAGCTTCCCTGCTTCAAACCATGTTCCTCCAGGTGCAAAAGGAAGGATTGTGAGAGTAGCTCACAATCAGTGTTTGACATTTTTACAGGTGCATTTTGTCACAGGTGGCTTCAGATTGCCTTGTATTTAGCCATTCCACTAGGACAGAGCATCTGGTTTTGGGGTAGAGCAGGATAACTGTGACTGTTAGCTGTGCTGTATGCCAGTGTCGGACACGAATTAAGGAGTTTAATTGAAGTGGCGTGTAATTGAAACTGCAGGGGAAACTTTAGGATAGACAGCAATTATACAAATCAGGATGTCATGACACCATACCTCTGCTTTAAGAAAGAAAAGACTTCTGATTTTAGAAAAGAGCAATAACCAGAAAGAAAAACCCCAGGCTCTTAAATGACTAAAGATGAGCAGCATTAGAAATCTTGCTGGAAAGGCACATCTTCAGTGGCCTGGAGCCCCTCAGTACCGTGAAGGGGCAAGCTTTGTTATAAGCTCAGAAACCAGACATCTGCCACTTGATTCAGCAGAACAAATTCCTTGTATGTACTTTTGCTAAAGCTCCTGTCTTCTCTGCAAGCATGTGCTAACTGTCTGGAAAGGGGCTCTTAGTTCCATTCCTAGTCAGACTTTCAAACAGAGATGGGCCAGGGATGTCTGAGATGTGATGCAAACCTCATGGGGGATTTAAAATGAAGGTGCAGAATCTTTCTTTGGGCTCCTGTGTCCCTTCTTGAATAAGCCACCCATCAAACCCTTTTATTGGCCTTTGCTCGTGCCACAAAGAAGATAGGAGCCTGGAATGCCTGAAAGCCTCCTATCTGTCTCTTGACCTGTCTATTTTTATAATTATCTATGGGTCAGTCTCCTCAAGTCTGGAACTTTTTTTCCTCTACTTCTCAGAGTTGGGAATGAAGTTCCTTGACTAGATATGATCCAGACCTTCATTAGAAGGCGATAAGTATGGTCATGAGTTTCCCCTCTCTCTGGTGCCTGTCTTTTTCACAGACGTGAATTTTGATGTTACTTTTAGCATGAGCAGACCCAATGGAGTTGGAGAAGGAGGGATCAAGAGTGAAGCTGACAGTATAATGTGAGCCAACGTGCAGGCACTGTGCATTACAAAGAGATGAAGGATGGCATGCCATACGTCAGCAGGAACAATAAAGCATGATAGATTTCTTAGCCTCAGCATCAATCCCAGATGAGCTTGTCCAGTTCCTTCTGAAACATCCAGGCCAAGGCAGCCTTGAAAATTTCTAGCTATTCCTAGAGAGAGAAGCTCCCAACTCGCAGATCTGCTGGGTTCAGAGATGCCCTTGCACTGTACCAGCACAGGACACCAGCAACTCAAGACAAGTTCCTGCAGTCTAGGCCAGGATCACAGTTTCAGGTTCTCTCTCTGCCAAGAAAGCAGCTAGAGACTATAATTTGCAAGCCTGAAAGGGTCTAAAGTTAGCTGGCAGCACTTATTTGAAGCCTAAACCCCACAATTTGTATTCGTTTAAAAGCCCAGGACATCTTCAAGCTTGTATTAGCCTTGGTAGAAACTGCTGAGTGTTCCCAATTTCTGAAAACCATTTAAAAAGGATTCCTAAAGTGTCAGGTATTTTAGGATTAGGTAGACTTGAAGGATCTCAGGCAGATCTGAATTTAGAATGAAACAAGCTTTCAAGTGATGTTTGTTTCGTCAACAGAAGAATGAGCTAAGTTTCCTTTTATTTCCAAATATTAAATGTGTTAATGCAAAAAAAAAAAAAAATAAATCCTGAGGAACTGTTTAATACAGCGATGCAGAGTATGAGTCAGAGGTACATCCCTAGACTGAGGGGGCATTTGGGAATGGGGAAGCTTGATACTTATTCCATTCTGGTTCCTGTCAAAGATAGGATAATGACTGGGTCATTATGTAGTCTGACCCTACACAGCAGTAGTGGTTCCATCTTTATCTAGATCTCTATTTATCTGGAGATGAATAAAAGCAGTACTTGAATGTCTAGACTAGCTTCAATAAAAATAACCATAATGGAGTTTAATGGGTATTTTTATTGTGGAAAGTGCAGTTTGTTGTCTGGATCTCTTTGAAAAATGTTCTTCTCATCGCCTTCAGCAGACCTTTCAGAAAGTTTTCACAATGGAAATGCCTCTTCAATATCATTTCACCTTGCTAGACAGCCAACCAGCCAGTGTGTGCATGGCGCTCTGTTTGCTGCAGACTTTCCTTTATTTCTGCTCTGAACGCTCTATCTACAAGGTGGCAGAGGACGCTTTATTCTATGCAGCTTCTCCTTCCCCCATCTCAAAACAGAGCAATTTTTCTTGTCTTTTTACTGTTGTCAGTAAGCCACTGCTCCTCTCTGGAGCATCTTTTGGTCCAGTGGTGAGTGGAGCATGTATTGGTATTTCGAGTACTTCTTGAAAAACATTTTTCACTTGCTTACAGAAATGTAAGTACTTCCTTGCACCCTGTACAGCTGCTTCATGTCTTTCTTTTTGCAACTGTTTCTTTTGGTGTGAATTAAACTATAGTCAAGTTTCAGTTGGAAAGTTCTGAAGAAAACTAACCTGTAAGGTGGTAGGGCTGGATTTAGAGTGGTGAAAAACTCAAGAAGCGAGAAAGGATATACAGTGATGATGAACGTTAGGCAAGATTTTTAAAACGCTCGTAACTGGCCTACATGTGCTCACACTTAAGTCAAAGATAAGCATACCAGTGCTGTCTGCTCTTGAATATCCTGTCTGTAAAACTCTGCATCTCTGGAAAGGGAGCGTGGATTATAAAAGAGAGGATTTCAAGTGGACACCAAGAGGTCAATATGATGACCCAGTCCTGAGAATTAACGCGTCCCATCAGAAGCATGTACATCTTGATCTTTGAACTCAATTCCATTTTTAGTGCCTCTGCAGTTCTTGTTTCTACACAACTGGAGAAGCTGGCCCAAAAAGAGCATATGCAGTGGTACTCAGCTACGTTTGTACATTGCATTTTGCTATGAATGAGGGAAATGTTCCCTCTTTTGCTGCTGATAACTATGGAAGGGTGGTTGACTACCTCTGAAAATGAGTCCTAAAAGTTATTATGTGTCTCTGGCCAAAGTGCTTGCTCACCGAAAAAACACCCCCAACCATATGAATAAAATGACTTGATGTTGGCTGTTTTGTCTAAAGCATTAGTCACCCAATAAGGGCGCAGTGCAAATACCATGTGACTTAAGTGACTAATGACCAACTACATAAGATGGCATCATAAAAATGATAGGCTTGAAAGAATGTCAAAATTTAGACTAGCTAAGCCACAGCACTGTGTCAGATGGCCGTTTTGTGAACAGCTCAGGCCCTTGTAGAGTGAGTGGGTAAGTAAGAGAGGACAGAGAAAGGCTGCTGTGTTTGTGGGGCTTTTACTTGCTGTGATGTTTTACTTTCATATTTTTTTTTAAAAAAAACAATTGTTTGGCAGATTTTCTTTTGCCTATATGAAAAAAAACCCAACAATAATAGAATCGACCTGATTTTACGTGTGACATAGGCTGAAGTGTATTCACAGAAGGCTATGTGGTAAATAAATGATTGTGTGATTCTTTGAGAAATATGTTGCTATTTGCAAGTAGCATAAAAATGAGGAAGCTGCTAGGGTCCTGCTCATTTTTTCTGATGATGATTTTGGTGGACTCCTGCACTGGGGCAATGAAGGAATTAGGCTGTCCGGTAGGATGTTTTCCCCAGGAAGGCATCAGGGTGAAGCCAGTGGTGGCTGCAGGTGGAGTGGCTGGGAAGTCACTGTGCTGGCGGAGGAGGCACACTGAGACAGTCAGAGCAGTATTAAAACGGGGGAGTTAAACTAAGGTGGGAGCACCCTTTTCCTGTGTAGCTGCCCCTACCCTCTTGAAACATAATACTTTCTGTGTTGAGTTTTGTTGGCAACATGCTAGGACCTCAGGTTAGCTCAGTATCTTGTGACATCTGTGTGAGTCTATTGGCCTTCTACTTTCCTGAGTCTGTGGTTTGTTTCCTAAGTACAACTCCATATGTATCATGGCTCTGCTGAGAGGAGGACTAGGAGGAGAGCTTATATTGAAGAGCTGATTTTTGTTTGTCGAGTCATGTACATTTTAATGCTAATGCAAGTTGGGTAGATCTAACAGTTAAGATTCTGCTTTGCATATATTGTGACTTCTTGTCACTCCTACACTGACCCTTTCTGCAGTCACCATCTTGTGATCAGCTCAGCTGTGACCAACTGCTGCAACATTCTTCAGATGGACTTGCTTTTGTTTTGTCTAGCGAAAAGGAAGCTACAGTGATTGTTTCCTTTCTTCTATGAAATTACGTCCACTTAAAATCATACGCATTCTCTTTGCTTAAAATGGAGAAGTCCTGAGGGGACAAATATATGGGTGCTAAGTAAATAACATGCAATCAAAACTAGTAAATGAAGCTAAGAGCTGGCAGCAGTGGTGGAAAAAAAGGAATAAGAAATAAAAGATGAATCAAAAAAGCAGGTATTGGAGAAGGAAGCACCGTGGGACGAATGAGAAGCAAAATAAAAGAGGCATTAAAGCAAGTTATTCCCATTATCATTTGGGATTTCCTACGAAAAATCTTCCCTTCCATCTGGTGTCCTCTTCCAGTAATCATGCCTGTGTGGTGCAAAGAAAAGAAAGAGAGCATGTTGGGGAATCTGTAGACTTCTTTCCCTACTTGAATAACAACCATGTCTTGCTTTCTGTTCTCAGACCATAGTGCCGTTTTTCACCTGTTCTTTGCTGGAAAAATATTCCAGAAACTCTCTCCCTGAGCCTGCTTCCCGGTAGGGCAAGGTCCAGCAGGTGTCAGAAGAAAGGACTTCATTGTCCTTGCTTCCAGCAACATCTGAGAAGAACCCTGTGCCACTCCACGAGCTTACTGGTTGGAAGCAGTGTTAGGTGCTCAAGTCACTTGCTTTAGTAGCTTTCTGGTGTCCTGCCTGGCTTCTTGCAACTGGTGCAGATGGGCACAGGTTTCCTGTAGTCCTGTGTCATATCTGCCATTTCTGTGCAGGTGTCTTGGACACCCCAAGGCACCTCAAGTGGCACCAAACACCTGCATTTAGGCAAGTGAAGAGACCTGCAGGGAAATGTCATCCTTGGCAGAGTGTAGCCACAGAATGCATTCAGGGAAAGGAGCAAAGCCATCTGGGCTGGTGGCTTAATGCTGCCTCTTTCAGGATTTTGCTGCTGGTATGGAGGAAGGAAGGTGGCAAAAGCCTGATGGGAAAGTGTGTTGGGGAGGAGGGAAAGGACAGATGTGACAACTAACTTCCACATGGCAACTGTCTTGCTTTAGGATCGAGATGATACAGGCTTCCAAGGATTGTGCCAATGCTGTGGCGGAGTTAATGCTCTCTTAACTCTACCTGAAAGCTCGCAAGCACCGCTGTGTAACACAGCCAAGGCTTACCTCAGTGGAGGGTGCAAGCTGCCCAGCTACACCTTCATACTTGTGGTACGGAGCACAGTTAAATGTTATCATTGTAGCATTCCAGAATAATTGGCACCGCAAACCGGTCATTACTGAACCAACCTGCTGTCGTATCAACGTCCTGCGGCAGTGGCTGGACAGCTAGCGTGTAAAAGCCCGTGTGCTCTGGGGAAGAGGGGTGTCAGAAGAGTTTTCCATTAAGGAGATGAGGAAATGGAGAGAAACAGAAGGTCAGGACGTTGATAGCTGTGAAATTAGTGTGTGGTAACAAGGGACCTTTAAATCCAAGTGTTGAGTGTTGAAAAGGGAGAAATGGAGAGCTTGCTTTACTGGTGACTGTTTGTTTTTTTTTTTAAACTGTTGTGTCCTGTTAGGTCTTTGATATCTGGATTTGCATTGCCAAGATATATTTCATAAACATCATAGAACCATAGAATGGTTTCGGGAGCATTTTAATTTTGTTTATTGGAAAGGAGATGAACAGACCAGGCATGCTTTGAAATTCTGACTATACAGTGGACAAGTCTGATCCTGTAGCTTTGTCAATGCCCCTGGCTCCAACCTTCAGTGCTCCCTGCACAGAGCTCTGCCACTGCCTCTCATTGTAGCTCCACACCCTCTCTATTCCCTGAGCCTCCAAGGAGGCAGTGCCCAGCTCACAGAGAGGTAAGCCAGCTTAAAGATGGGAACTGGGAGCGTTCTCTACTGGGAACGTATCTTCCAGATGCATAAGTAGGAAATCCATCAGATATCTAATCAAGACTTTTTTCTCTCTCTCTAAATGGCAGAGCAAAAGTTATCTGATGATGATGGACTTCCTTTTGCCATGTATTTCAATGAATAATCTTTCACTGCTCTTCCTGTTCCACATTTATGTTCTTCCTAAGGGCTCCAGATGACTTTTCAAGTAGTTTACAGGGGGGGGGGGGGGGGGGGGGGGGGGGGGGGTGGAAGTTAAATTTGTTTATGAAAAATGGGCCTCTATGGTTAATGAAAGAGGTTTTGAAGAAATTTTCCCATAAGGAAGCAATTAGAATGAAACATTTCAGAAAAATAATGTTGATTTATTTTTTTTAAAAAAGCCAATTTCTAAGTTAGTATAGGAAAGTTACATATTTTCTGCCCTCTATTTGTCTGTAGGGGTTTTTTTCTTTCCTTTTCAGTTAAGCTGCAAGAGATGGTAGCACTTTCTCACTTTCAGAAAGATTTGCAAGCCATCTGCCCTTTCTTTTGGCACAGCCTCAAGGAGGATGGCAGTGGAGATGGGCTTAGGGACCAGGTGTCTCCTGAAGGGCCTTGCCATCAGCATCCTTGCCTTTCCTTGGGCCTGGGCACAGGAATGGTCTCAAATGACAGCCAAAACAATCCTCCTTTCCCTGAGTCCTTCCCCAGGGCACTGGCACTCTCAGCTGATCAATTCTCTCCAGGATCCCTCCCCAGCACAAATGCTAATAGGAAGGGTACAGGCAACCGATTCATAATAATCTTGAAAATCTGAATAGATACCTGTAACAATCAGAATTGATTACTCTTTTCAAGATTTAATGTTTCCAAGCTTCCCTTTTTCTCCTCCTCCATTCCCCCCCCCCCCACCCCCCCCCCCCCCCCCCGCCAGCTAAGTTGTCCTCTTTTCCCTCTGGAGTCCTTCCACCTTGGCTTCCAGCCAGCTCTCTACAATAAAGTCACATGCTAATCAATAACACTTTTATTGAGAGTGACAGACAGGAGCTAACTGCACCAAAACAGTAACAAGCTCAGCCAGTAGTAAATGCACTTTCCTCAAATCCTAGCCGTCGTCCTTTGCTTTTACTGCCTCTTCAGCTTCCCTTCAATATCTGTCTTGGGCTTCTACTCCTCCCTTCAGACCTCAGGATGTAGCAGTTTTCTGATGATCCTGCCTGAAGTGATGGTCGCCTCCAGGCCTGCTGACAGGAGGCATCTGGTCCCGAGATCCTTGGGCCTTGACTGCTCTGCTTTAGTAAACGGGTGCACAGGGGCGTGTACCTGTTCTTATTTTGGCAGAATCCAAGGCCATCTCTGAGAGCAGGACTGAAGTGTGGGGTAAGAGCAGATGTCTGCAGAGTCAGTCCCAGACCAGGTGTATCCTACAGCAGCATGTTCATTTCCCAGCACCCTTGTGTTAACCCCAGACACGTCTGACACTAAAAGAAGGGTCCATGTAGAGTTTTGCACCAATGCAACAAAACCAGTCTATGACTGCACTTGGAAAGAACAGAGACCATTGTGGGTGGGATTGAGCCCCCCTCATGGCAGGGCTATGAAGCTCACTGCTTTGACCAGGCTAGTGCTAGTACTTCCTCACTGAGCTTAGATAGGACCCTCACTCATTTCTCTTCTCACTTGGTCCTGCAGCTGCTCATGCGCAGGGGTGCTGATCAGCAAAATGACTGACTGACCTGAATCTGGGCATGTTCTGGCAGGGCAGAGGAGCAGAGTGCTGAGAAGTAGCCTCTAACATATGCATATCCAGCACAACTGACCCTCTCTCACTCCCAAGGGCAGGCATTTTCTCCTTAAGAGTGCTGCCGCACCAGCAGAGCTCCTGTTGTTTGCTGTGACTCATTCAAAAGTACATTAAAGGAGATCTAAGACAAACTGGGAGACTAATGTGCCCCAGAGAGTGAGAAGATAGGAGTTATCATAAAAAACATTGCTGGCCATTGCTGTAGCTACTTTCCTGATCCAGGAAAAGATTGGTCGGAGCAGAGGATCAGTGTAATAGGACATAGGGACAGGTACCTGCAAGAATAACATGTCATCCTCTTCCACGGCCCTTGCACAGCCCCTTGCCTTGCCAGAGAAGTGGTCAGCTGCACCTGCACCTCATCCCCATCGCAGTTTCTACTGAGCAGGGAGAGAAGCCTCACCTTCTGGTGCAAACTGTCCTCATCCACCTGGGCACTGCAGAGTCACCCTACACTTCTTGCCTTGCTGACTCACAAGCATCACTTTTGCCTCATCTAAAGTGGATGTTGGTCCCCACCTTCTGTGACACGCTACCTGATACACCATCAAAGTCCAGTGCAAGCATGCCAATAGACCAGAAGTTCTATCCTTGCCTAGTATAATGTAAAACCCAAAGCAGAGAAAAGGTTAGTAAAGTCAGCTTTGCACGTTGAGAAAGCTGCCTATCCTCTCCATACGCCCGCTTACAGTGTGTTTGACTTGTCAACAGTCCTGCAGATCCCAGCTCAGGTGTACTTTGAAGGGAGTAGGATTAGCTGAAGGATTCCAAAGGAAATGTAAGGCTGTAAAATAATTTTGTGGAAAGTAACACTAATTATAGTTCCTTTTTAATAATTACTTCTTCTCTCAGAAATATGAAAATCAAATATGTGTGATGTTAAAAAATTATTTTTAATTAGAAAGTTGTAATTTTATTTTTTTTAATGGACTTCTCAAATGTTCTCTGTCATTTTCAGAGAAATTGCTTCACTTCTGGCAGGACACTATCCTGTAATGACTGAAAAAATCCGGTAGAGAAGTTTAAAAAAAAAGAAGTCAGGTCTGATAAGGGGTTGGGTTTTGGGGGGATTTTTTTCAGTTTTCAAGTGCATCAGCATAATTGAGGGGAGTTGCAACATCCCCTCTGATCTTTGGCCTTCTAACGTATACACTGGGATCAGTTTTCTGGATCCTTTACTCAGTTGGTAAATCATTTATTGTGATGTTCTGTTGTACAAAACACAGTAATAGAGCTTCATAAAATATAAATGGTACAAAATACTTTGGTTCTATTAACAACCTGTAACTGATGCACTTGAACTCTTTCCCATTTTCCTTTTTAATTTCTCTGTCTTGTAAAGTGAAGTGGTTTATGATTGCATATAAAAATGAATTTGGTGGATCTCATCTTAATTTTATCATCTCAAAACCATAGTTTCACCCTCTGGCTTGTATTTTATAGACTCGGCTCAAGGAAGACTCAGGGCAGGAGGGAGAGGACTTGGCAAAGTGAGGTGCTGGGGGCCTGTGGTGGAGGAGGGGGCAGGGAAGCCAGCCCCTGGCATTGGAGCGGGGTGGGGGGGGGGGTCAGAACTGAGGTCGGGACTGAGGCAGGCTGTCAAGTGGTGGAATCACGCGACCACTTGCGCTCGGAGCTGTTCTTGGCTGGTGCTAGGGGATATCGATCTCCGGCTTACACGAATCGCTAAATCCTCTTTCAAATTAAAATAAGTGAATAAATAAGCAGAGGTGGAAATACAGGAAGCCGTGCATTTCAGATTACTTTGCAGATTGGGAGCTAGGTGAGAAATCTGTGAGCCACTGAGATGAACCTATTTGCAACAGCAGGACCTAAAGGGATTGCTTCCAGTAATTGTGGACCCAGCCCTCTGGGGCCTTCCTATGGGCAAAAGCTTGCCATGCTTTACCCATTGAGTCCCTTTGACTCTAGATTCAGAAATCCATTGTGCTGAGTGTGGTTGCTGGCAAACCTTCCAACCACTTCTTCCTCTTTTGGACCTCCCATCCTGTGATGAGCGAAAGCCTCAACCCTTCCTTTATCTCTCAGGTATGCTTCACTGGCTTCAGCTCAGGATGTCTCAAGTCAGGGCATAATTTTGCGTGTGGACTATGGAAATAGAACAAAATAGCGCAATGGGTGGGGAATGTGGTGACCACTTGATCTTTCAAACCAAACTTTCCATTTGTGGAGATTCCTTCAGCTGGCTTTGCTGTGATGGTCTCTCTCTGAAGTACAGTCCTTGTTGGGCTAGGATGTGACAACGGAGTTAAATCCAGTTGGCAGCTGGTCATGAGTGGTGTCCCCCAGGGCTCAGTACTGGGCCCAGTCCAGTTTAAGATTTTCATCAATGCTTTGGACAAGGGGATG
Organism: Trogon surrucura; assembly: GCA_020746105.1. Taxonomy (NCBI): domain Eukaryota; kingdom Metazoa; phylum Chordata; class Aves; order Trogoniformes; family Trogonidae; genus Trogon; species Trogon surrucura. The sequence continues at coordinate 129,837,585 of CM036617.1, read as the reverse complement.
GAGTGCACCCTTAGTAAGTTTGCAGGTGATACCAAGCTGGGTGGAAGTGTTGGTCTGCTTGAGGGTAGGGAGGCTCTCCAAAGGGATCTGGACAGGCTGGATCGCTGGGCCAAGGCCAATCACGTGAGTTTCAATAAGGCCAAATGCAAGGTCCTGTACTTTGGCCACAACAACCCCCAGCAGTGCTACAGGCTTGGGGAGAAGTGGCTGGAGAGCTGCCAGGCAGAGAGGGACCTGGGGGTGTTGATGACCAGCCGGCTGAACATGAGCCAGCAGTGTGCCCAGGTGGCCAAGAAGACCAACAGCATCCTGGCCTGTGTCAGGAATGGTGTTGTCAGCAGGAGCAGGGAGGTGATCATGCCCCTGTACTCAGCTTTGGTGAGGCCTCACCTCGAATACTGTGCCCAGTTTTGGGCTCCTCACTGCAAGAGGGACATTGAGGTGCTGGAGAGGGTACAGAGGTGGGCTGCCAAGCTGATAAAGGATGTGGAGCATGTGTCGTATGAAGAATGGCTGAGGGACCTGGGACTGTTTAGCCTGGAGAAGAGGAGACTGAGGAGAGACCTTCTCGCTCTCTACAACTACCTGACAGGATTTGTAATGAGGCAGGAGCTGGTCTGTTCTCCCTTGTGGCGAATAATAGGACAAGGGGAAATGGCCTTAAGTTGTACCAGGAGAGGTTCGGGTTGGATATTAGGAAGAATTTCTTTACTGAGAGGGTTGTCAGCCATTGCCACAGGCTGCCCAGGGAGGTGTTTGAGTCACCATCCCTGGAGGAATTTAAGAGAAGGGTAGATGTTGTGCTAAGGGACATGGTTTAGTGGTGTTGATAGGGCTAAGGACAAAGGTCGGACTCGGTGATCTTGGAGGTCTTTTCCAACTGAAACTCTTCTGTGATTTTATGATTCTATTCTATCTGTCTGAAAGCATTTTCTGTGGAGAACTTCTAGTGCCTGTCCTTCTGCTGGGCTCCAGATGTAGACTGGGAGGAATTTTTCAAGGATTGTCTATGAATTTCAGCTGTTGTTTTCCAAAGCACTGAGCAAAGACAGTGGATCATCCTAAGACGGAAGAATAGAACTACAAGGGTAAAAAGCCTTTCTTTTCCACTCCTGTTTCCTTGCAGTTTACTTGCCAGGGAGTGGAGGGTTGAAGCCAAATCACCCTAGCCTCTTCTAAGAGCATCTCCACCATGTTCACCTATTGCCTGTTAACTGCCCACATTGTTTTAATTCTTAAAGGCATGAGAGTATGGCCCTGTGGATGGAAGAATGACATGGCACTTCCCTTCTGCTCTTACTGTGAAATAAAATACAAACAGATGCTTCAGCAAGGTGTGTGTTTCCTTGTACTTTCAATCCTGATGCAGGCTTCCCCCAAGCAACTGAGTGGATGCAGTCTGCCATAAAAAAAATACCGGGCTGAGTCCAACCAGTAATTCCTGCCTCACAGTAGTGCATATGGGAACAAATTGATGGGAGGGGATATACCATGGCACTGTGGGAATGGGAGGGAGCAAATAAATTACAATCCAGCATCACGGAGAAGTGCAATTATCGTTGAGCTGCAACCTGCTGATTCTACTGCTTTACCTCTCCCTTGGCTTTCTGGACTGGAGAAAGAGTAAAATGGTGCTCAGTCACCCATAAGCATGCTGATACACCAGCCCTACCTTAGCTTTTGCCCCTCAAGGTCTGTACATCTCCAGCCTTCTTCACTCATCTACTGTGTTCCTTTCCTCCCCTGTCTTTACATGAATACTCTTTTGATGTCCGGGGGGGATCTGTGAACAATGCTCAAACCATCTCCCTCGACAAATGACTGATGGGCAGTCTTGTGGATCACTGGAAGCACTTTGTAATGCAATGTATTAGTCGGATCTCTCAGATTTTAATAGTCTCCCATCAGCTCTAGCAGGGTGTGTGCGCATGCATGCGTGTGCGTGCGCATGTGAAAATCCTTGCCAACATGTCATCCCTTATTGAGCAAAATATTGACAGGTTTGGAGATGGAGAGAAGACAGGAAAGAACATTGTGTCTTTCTGGAGAATTGAAAGGCCTCTGTGCCTTGCTGCATCTCATGCACGCGTTCGTGCAAAAACACCCCCCCGCCACCCCTCGACCGCTTCCTTGCATAGAGCCAGAGCCAAGGAGAGTATATATTTCCTCATCATGGAACAAAATCTTTTTTAGAAAAATAGTAAAACTTCATTAGAGTATTAATTCAAGGCTTTTATTTTTTATAGTCCCCTTTTTATCATTTTTATTGCTAGGTTTAAAAGGAGGAGATTCCCTACATTAGGGAGGCAGCGAGCTGTTTTACATGAAGTATCCAAGTGCCATTTACTAGCGTCAACTTTGTGATGGGGGCTGGTTGCTTTTGTGCCTGACTCAGTAGCACTTCATGCTTTGTTTTGATGCTGTCTGAGACTGCTATGTGCTGTGCATTTGCCCTGTTATCCTGTGTGTTTCCTGTCTGTTGTGAGGAGCTGGAACCAGAGTATTTGTGAATTCCCATGTGTGTAATGCTTGTTAATTGTTTTCTTCTGCACTTTTTATGACCGAGGCTGAAGCTCAGAGTAGTTGTGAGCCAGCACTTCCTCACTCGTCCCTGTGTAGTGACTCTTGTAAGGTAGAAGTTACACATGTCAACATCTACCTAATAGCAACATCTGAATTGTGCAGAGCCCTGAGCTCTCTGTGAGGGAGACATGACCTTCATTATAATGATACAGTTGACATTTTCCCTGTGACACTTATTGTAACATCATTGCTTCCTGTTGGCATCTGTGGGCTTATCAGGCAGCGTGTTCAAGCAATCTGGAGTTGTGATGAAACCAGGCAGGAGAGAGGAGGCTGAGATTTGAGGGAAAAGGAGGAGGAAGGGGGGTGAAAGAGGATTCTTGGAGTATCAAAGCACACAGAATGTTTATCAGTGCAAGCTAATCTAATCCTCTCCCATGTGCACCCGTCTCCGCCTGTGGATTCGCAAGCACCTCGCGCTATGGAACCCAGCATCTCTACAGCTTGCTGGTGACCCCTGGCATTCCTGGTACTGGTGGTGGCACCAGCAGCAGGAGCCTTGGCTTTCTGGGCAGTCAAACCTTCACCAGAGAAGGAGATCCAGGCTCCCTGCTTCCTTTTGCAAGGCCCTTGGAAGCAAGGCTGACTGGGACGCCCCGTGTCTATCCTGAGGCCAGTGTTACAGCATGCTGAGCGGCTGACTGTGTTGGGTTCCTTCAGGAGATCTGGTCCACTTTTAAAATATTTGCAGGCTCTTCCACTGATATGTTGTAGCTGGCTAGGATTTGACTCATCTTGAGGGAAAATCAGTCCATAGAGCAGTCAGAATCCAGAATCAAGTGTGCTGACCCAGCTCTGTGAGTCTTTTCTCTTCTTGTTTTCTCCCTCCCAACCCTGTGCTTTTTTCCCTGTCTTTTAGCAGAAGTCCTAAACTTATGCTCACAGTGAGGAAAGTTGATGATCACAATAGCAGGGTTTTGGGACTGGTATCTGTGCTGAAATCCACTGCCCATGGGCCACCAAATGCTTACGCAAAATAAGGCTTGGCACGTTAAGAGCTTCTGGTCACCTATTGTGGGGGTTGGTAAAAGCTAGCTTTACTGTACAGAAGAAAAGCTTTGTATCCTATTATGAATTCCCCAAGCATTTCAGTTTCTTGTTGAAACTCCTAAACTTAAGCCTTGGGTCCAAATATTGCGTCTACGCATAGTGAGACTACTGCAAAATCCTGCACTTATGCTCCTAATCTACAGTCTGTAAACATCAAATGCACCACTAATTCTCAGCAGTGGGCAAGTAGGCATATGCATCTCCTGCCCTTTTTCTGTTCTCCAATCCATTTCTCTACGTTACTTTCAGGCACAGCTGTTGCCAGGGCAAAGTAAGCCCCACACACTGCGTTTTGCTTGTGACAGCATCCTTGGCTGGTTAGCTGAGGGAAGAGCAGAGCAGAGCGAAGTGGCTACTTCATTTTTCCTGAGAGTATAGGATTTGACATACAAGATCAGACTCTGCCTTCCCTAATGGCCAAATATGTGATATTTCAGAAGAGAGCAATATCCTGCCAATAGAAAATATATTTATTGGCACAGACTTTTGCCAGGAGTTTTGGATTGAGATGCCTGATGGGCAAGAGGTGGGGCAAGATCTGCCTTAAGGAGGCAAGTCATAGGCTGTGCAGGTCTCAGGGTAACACTGCAGGCAGGGGACTCCCTTCTGGAGCCCCACAGAAAGCATTCTCTTTCCAGAGGCATGAAATTTGCTTGTCTCAGTAATTATTGTGGTTCCCACAGCTATGTAAGCCATTAGCGGACATCATGTATTTCAGGCATAAGACGGGATTTGGGAGAGGAAAAACCCATGAAATTCTTAGTCACTGCTTACCTGGCTTGATCCTCTCCTGTGGGAGGGAGTCTCCCAAGTTGCTAATATATAGCTTTGCAGGCTATTATATTTGCGTGCAGTGGAGGTGATGGGTTATATCTTTCATTTCATCTGGAGGACAAATAGCTCAGGATTACGAGAGATAAGTAGAACTCCCTGTTATTTTAGCATTAGATAGCACTTTGGACCCTTTAGCTTCAGTAACACTGTATTCTGTCTCCATGGGAGAGGACGCTTTGTTCCCTCATATACAAAGAGCATCCAGAGGTTTTCCCCGTGAATGTCTTTAACAAGGAGTGGAGAGCAGCGTGAGAGAATTCAAGTATAGCACAATAAAGCATTATCCATTTCAAATACAGCATCGCCACAGCCTCAACATTAGGACAGGGATTTGCGAAATTTTGCACTGTTGACTCATGATTTTACCAACAGTCCTTAGTCCTTAGTCCTTCCATATTTCATTTCAAGCTCAACCACCTTGTAGGTATCTGAGAAAGAAGATGAATTTTCCTCTTTTATCGTTTTTTTGGGGGGAGGGGAAGTGAAGAGGTCTTGAAGAAGGTTTTTTACTATAATGTTGTGATGAAAAGCCTGAAAATACGACCTAAATATAACCTGATGATGCAAACCCAATAAATCTAGGAAACTCATTTTCATGGTTTTGGGAGGTTAGATTCAGGATTTCTGATTGCTCGAACTGCCAGTACAGGGAAACAAAGATTGACTATTTAGAAACAAAGGTGCCTTGATTTGAGAGCTGTTTTATACAATAGAAATAAGACATCACTTGCTTTTCGCGGTTCCCTCAAAGATTCACAGTGTGTTTCTCACAGATGGTGAAGGCTGGATGTATCTGTCTTCATAAGGTGTTAGTTCCTGTGCAACTATCTACGTGTTGTATGATGGCCACTTGCCTTCTTCTCTGTGCTCAGGCCCTTAATCTTGAAGTTGTGACTGCTACGTCATAGGTTTCCTTCCTCTTAGGATTTATGGAGAGGAGTAGGACGGGCCAGGGTGAGAGAGATTTTTCTCCTGTTCATTAGAGGGCAAAATTAAGTATTATTATTGATTATTCCTGTATTATGGTTGCTGGTGATCTGTAGTATTCCAGAAATAAGATTGCCAGCAGCACTTAATGCTGCTGCTGGTTGCATGTTATCAGTCTGTAGCCTTGCAGACATTTGGTGTGTTATAAAGTCAGACTACCCCGTAATCGCCTTGCAAAAGTGGGGCATTAGTGTTTTCTAAGTGACAAGCCTGTCTGGAAATGCAGTCGTGTCTTTAGCTGTAATGCTAAGGGAGCGATAGCAAAGTCATACTCTGGGCAGAAAGTAGCTATAAATTTAACCATACAATTGCAAATGGGCAAAGCAATTAAGTGCAACCCATCCTCCAGGCTACATGGGCCTTAGTGCTTGTGACTGACTGAGACATACCTGCCTGTGGAGCTCTCCAGACTGAATGCATGTTAACAACCTCTCTATCCTTTTCCTCAGCATCCATGGACAACTTTTTCCTAGGCAAAGTGGTATTCAGCTAGCTCTTTCCTGGCTCTTAAAGCAATGTTTGAGAGGAGACTGGGACCCTCCCTCTTGTTACAGAAGAAAAAAAACTGTTGCTGAGAGAAGCACTCAGACAAAGCAGTGGAGAAGCCTCCAAGTTAGCATTAAAGGAGGTTGGTTTTCAAACAGGACTTGAGCACATTAACCTGTACCTAGTGCTGTACCAAGCTGGCTGTGTTGCATTGAGAGGTGAGCTCATGGCTCCCCACGCATCAGAGACTCCAACCTGCATGGACCCAGCTCTGGGACCTCTGATGCCATGCTGGCTGTGGTGTAGGTGTGCGGAGTATATAGAGGATCTACAGAAAAGACACCACACATCCCTTTGAACCCTTGGCCAAGGCTTTGAATGCAAAAGCCATCTGTTCTTCCTCCCCTCTCACTAAGAAATAAGGCCATTAGGGAAAGATGACTGCTCTCAGTGTAAGATCCTCTTGGCTGGCTGGTGCTCTTTTCCAAACTTTGGCATCCTCCCGCCCGGCTTGGCCTCGGGATAATTTCCTCTGCGGTTCAGCTGGCCCGGCGTCTGCTTGCAGGGCTTGGACATGGTGCTCTGAGCCTCAGCCATGGAAACAGGCAGGCCATGCACACAGCGATCTGGCTGATCTGCCAGGCTGAAGGAGTGTGGCCAGTTGGTCACATCCACTGTAGCGTCTGGCCACCAGCTGGGAGACATGACACCCAGAATGTTGCTCCGTATGCTAAATGAATTGCAAATTATTAGAAAACCTGTTTCTGTAAAGGCTTCTTCTTCCTTCTTGGAATAGCTGCATGCTGTGTCCCTCTCGGAGCAGATAAAGCTTTGGGAAGATGGTAGGATCGGACCAGTGATATGCAAAGGACAACTCAGTGTCAAATTAAGCATGCCCTCTCCATATTTATCTTTTTATTTCATGAAGCACAAGAGAGGCTTTGTATGTCTTAGTTTCTAAGGTTATTCCAAGGATGGGGCAGCACAAGCTACTTCATCTCTACAAGTAAGTGTGTGCTGTGGTGCTAAGCTGGAGTCAGGCCTTGGTGGAACTGGGATTATCACATGACAAGTATCTAGCTTGCCTTGTACTCTGCTGTATATATAGGTACGAAGTTAAACATCCGTAACATCCGGGAGAGAGGAGAGCTGTTTCAGGCTACTTGCAGATGGCTATCTGTGCATGTCTTTGATTTCATAAAATCACAGAATGCGTTGGGTTAGAAGGGACCTTTAAAGGTCATCTAGTCCAACTTCCCTGCAGTGAGCAGGGACATCTTTAACTAGATCAGGTTGCTCAGAGCCACATCAAGCCTGGCCTTGAATGTCTCCAACAGGACCTCAACCACCTCCTTGGGCAACCTGTTCCAGTGTTTCACTGCCCTCATAGTAAAGAACTTCTTCCTAATGTCTAATCTAAATCTACCCTGCTCTAGTTTAAAACCATTGCCCTTTGTCCCATCGCTGCACACTCCTGTAATCAGTCCCTGCCCAGCTTTCCTGCAGGCCCCCTTCAGGTACTGAAACGCTACTACAAGGTCTCCCCAGAACCGCCTCTTCTCCAGGCTGAACAACCCCAACTTTCTCAGCCTGTCCTTGTAGGAGAGGTGCTCCAGCTCTTTATTCATCTTTGTGGCCCTCTTCCAACAGGTCCATGTCCTTCCTGTGTTGAAGGCTCCAGAGCTGGACACAGTACTCCAGGTGAGGTCTCACCAGAGCAGAGGGGCAGAATCATCTCTCTCAATCTGCTGCCCACGTTTCCTCTGATGTGGCCCAAGACGCGATTGGCCTTCTGGACGCCAAGTGCGCAGTGTTGGCTTGTGTCTAGCTTTTTGTCCACCATTACCCCCAAGTCCTTTTCCTCAGGGCTGCTCTCTATCACATCATCCTCCAGCCTGTGTTGATAATGAGGATTGTCCCAACCCAGGTGCAGGACCTTGCACTTGGCCTTGCTGAACCTCATGAGGTTCACACAGGCCCGCTTGTCCAGGTCCCTCTGGAGGACATCCTGTCCCTCTGGCATATTGACTGCACATCATCTTGAAACATCATCTTGGCACATCATCTGGAAACTTGCTGAGGGTGTACTTGATCCAGTGCCGTCTTGCAGAAGAGCAATCATCAACAGACTGTGTCTTTGGTGGGACCTGCACTACTCTGAAACCTCTCTGAGACTGTCAGAACTAGGATTTTTTTTTTTTTTGTTATATATGCAAATTTCAGGCCCATATGGTGATGGTGGATAAAATCTTTGTTCTCATGCTGGGCTGAATAAAGGTTGCAGGAGTGTTTGAGCAAGATGGGAGCTCTAGGTGCAGTGCCTGTCTCTATTCTTGGTTCACTGAGCAGCCTTGCATGTAGCAGCCTCCCTGCTTGCCATCTCTGTGGAAATGCAAGGGGGTTGGACTAGATGATCTTTCGAGATCCCTTCCAACCCCTAACATTCTGTGATTCTGTGAATATCGATTGATTAAAGATCTTTAAGCTTCAGAAGTAAAAATGCCAGAAAGGTGTTAAATATTATGGAATTTAATTTAAAGTTTAGGATGAGGATGATTTCTAATGAGGATTCTGTGCATAAATAAGCTTAAGCCATGTAAAATGTACTTAGTGGCAGAAAAAATGATTGTTAAAATGTGATCATTGTATCACCCAGATCTGACACCTCTGGATCCCAGTCCACTGTGATGCAAGATCCAGTCCAGGTTTCACGTGCCCGTGTAGACTTTTCTTGGAATAAAATACATAATGGATCAAGCTGCCATATTAAATTTAGTTGTTCGCTGTCACATCGCTCGGTACACAGCCTGCTCCCTAAATCCCATACTAATCCAGTTGTCTGTATCTTCTTTGGTATGAAAGCATGTTAGCCTCACAGGAAGCAGCAGAACCAGTATTCAGAGAAAAAACAGTAACCAGGGGGTTAAAATCAAGCTCCAGTCCTAACCTGATATAGCTTTTATATGTCCTTAGGAATAGCACCTCACCCCCAATACGTATACTCTTGATGCTTCACTGGAAAGATGATGATTCGTGATTTGTCTTTATCCTCTCTCACACCCATCTTCTTTCATTTGTTTATGGAAACCCCGATGTGTAGTGTAGTTTTAGCAGTGTCAATAATGCACTTTTTACCTGGATTGAGTTTAATAGGATTTGACAGCGACAAGGGATGAGAAAATTCTGTGATTCTATTATTCATCCCATTTCTGCAGCAGTCTGTGTAGATTGTATACTATTAGGAGAAAACGTATGTCTTTGAGATTTCCTTTCTCTCTCTGTCTCTATCTGCATCCATCCTTATAGCTTGCTTTTCTCATCGGGCTATGGGTATCTCTTGTTATTTAAACCCTTCCTGGGAGAAGAGTGGAGAATGGAGGAGTAGAAAGACAAAGGAAGCACTCGGGTACCAAGCACAGTAAACCTGTATGTTAAAGGACGGACCTCCTCCTGGAATGTTTATGAGCAACACTGCAAACAAAAACAGAGGGCCTCGTGTGTCTTTAGAGTCACTCGTGACTTTTGTAAGTTTACTGTGTCTTGACAATTGGATCTGTGTCTTGAAAGAATGTCAAAGACTCATTAACTTTTTACAAAATCTCCCTATGTCCAGGCATCATTTTCTACAGTGTCCTCACGTTATCCCTTATGCTGTTATGGAACCTGTGTCTTTGAGCTATTTGAACTGTATTAATTTCAGTTTTTTTCCTGACCATTCCTCTAATTCCTGATCTCTGGGCCTTCTGCTCACGCAGTGCAGCTCGGGAGGCAAAGTCTCGGCATGGTGCTGGTCTCTTGGCTCTGATTCCTTCATCATTGCAGTGTGGAAATACATAACTGATCTGTCCAGTTAGAAAAGGTAAAATACCCTTTGAGAAGTCTTTCCCGAAAAGGTTAAGAATTTAATTTTGGATGAACATCCTTGCCCTCTGAGCAAGTCTTTGTATTAATGATCTCATGACGGATTGCTCCTTAAACTGGCCCTAGTGCAGGTCAGGATGGAGTGAGAATATTCTCTATTTAATGAGGCAGAGATCAGAGTCTCTAATATTTCATCATTCGTGCTCAGGGGAGGAAGGGAGTTATGAGCTTGGAGAGCTGACGGCAGAAGGGGCCCTTGTGAGCAGCTGCGATGGCAACTCGCTCACTGTGTAGTTCTTAGCCCCCAAGACTACACTGCTGTAGGTTTCCAGCTTCCTCTTGGAAAAACTAACCCTTGTCATTAAACTCATCTAAATGATTGATTTCAGTCCTGGCAAAAGATCCGAGGCAAATAACCCTCGGGACAGACGAGACTTCTTTAGCCTGCAGAGAGGTGTAGTATGGGGAGCACAAATGCCAGTGCTGTATGGACAACCACAGTCCACAGGGCTGTGTGGAGCATTTAGCTTTGTTCCTCCCAGCAGATTTCGCCTAGGAAGGGTGGGCAACCTGATACTTGGATGCTAGTAAATTAGAAAGCCAACTTGCAGATCCAGTGGTTTGCAAATATCTTAATTTATTAATGAGTGGAGGCCATCTCAGTGTGTGTAAATATAGATTTTTAAGTCAGTTGACATGATGTACATAAACAGTCAAACTTGTAGTGTAGTACTGAGATGCTAATGTTAAAACCACCTCTGACCTGAGTGCGGCATTTCAGTAGCACTGTGTTCGCTGGGAAGCAGTGATATATCGTGCTGTGCAAATCACTGGTGGCCTTAAACTGTGGCTCGGAAATATTTACACATCCAAAATGTGTGTGTAAATTGGGAGTATCACAATGTTCCCATAGGGTGTCAGAGATTTGTAAATTTTGTTTTCTGTGCAGTCCTGCATTTCCCTGCTAGTGACTGGGAGCCAGCACCCAAGAACATAAATTCCCCAGATAATTCTTGCAATACTTCAGGTGAACTCAGCTCCTGCTCTTAGCTACTACAAGCAAATGTTTCCAAGGTGGCCACAGTTATAATTTGCCCTTTTGAAAGCGACTGATATTGTCTTTGAAGTAACAGCTCCTGGAGCCACACACATAGCTACGCAGGGTGCGTGCTGTTCCATGATTTTGAGTAAGGACATCCTGCTGGCTACAAGGCTAATGAAGGAAATACGCCTGAAGAGAAGCAAACTCTTCTGCCTTGGAAGTGTTCAAGGCTAGGCTGGATGGTGCTTTAAGCAACCTGGTCTAGTGGGAGGAGGGAGTACCAGGGAAAGTTCAGACTGGACTTAGGCAGCACTTCTTTGTCAAAAGGGTGGTCAAACTCTGGAACAGGCTTCCTTCTTGGTGCCCCAAGACCACCAGCGTTTAAGAAGCATTTGGAGATGCTCTTAATAGAATCACAGAATGTTAGGGGTTGGAAGGGACCTCTGGAGATCATCTAGTCCCAGAGCAAGTTCAACTAGATAGAGGAGGTTGCACAGGATGGCATTCAGGTGGATTTTGAATGTCTCCAGAGATGGAGACTCTATCACCTATCTGGGCAGCCCGTTCCAGTGCTTTGTCACCCTCAGAGTAAAGAAGTTCCTCTTCATGGAACTTCTTGTGTTCAAGTTTGTGCTCGTTACCTCTTGTTCTGTCACTGGGCACCACTGAAAAAATATGGGCTCCATCCTCCTGACACTCCCCCTTTAAGTATCTACAAGCATTGATAATATCCTCACTCAGTCTTCTCTTCTCCAGACTAAAAAGCCTCAAGTCCCTCAGCCTTTCCTCATAAGAGAGATGTTCTAGTCCATTAATCATCTCTGTAGCCATTTGCTGTATCCTCTCCAGCAGTTCTCTCTCCTTCTTGAATGACCAAGCTCAGAACTGATCACAGTACTCGAATACTACATAAATGAGTATATTACCACTGCTTTCCACTGCAGACATTAGGACTACAGAGGTACTTCAAGTACACAAAGTACTGCTTTAACTTCTGATCAGCCCTTAAGTGGTCAGGCACTTGGATTAGATTATTGTTGTAGGTCCCCTCTAGTTGAAATAAACTATTCTATTCTATTCCTTGGTTAATAATAACCATTTTGGATTACAAAAAAAAAAAAAGAAAGAAACTATCTGTACCACTTGTGGTTGTTATTGTATGATATATTTTATAAGAGAACCTTTGCCTTATTTCCTGATTTTAACCAGCTTCCAATCTGGTTAATTACATTCTGCCTAACCTCATACTCTCTGAGCAGTTGCAATTCTTCTTCATTTGCCTTAAACTATTGTTGCTTTTAAACAGCTGCTATGTTCCATCACAGAGAAAGTTGCACTTCAGGGAAGGGCAAGCACTTGTCAAATAATATTAGTTCAATAATTTATATAGTGTTTTTTTTCCCATATTTTGTAATAAATTATTCACCTCATATCATTTCACATTATTCATCTGGTTAACTGAGGTAGCCTAAAAATTTTCCAATGTATTTTTCAAAAAATTTGTTGAATTACTTTTGTCATTTTTTTGTTGTTTTTTTTTTTTTCAAAATAAAAGCTTTGGCAAATAATCACAGTTCTTAGCTGCCTGGCCCTTGTGGTCAGTGAAGTGGTTTAGATGGATTGATGGTAAACAGTTTTGTAAAAAAAAAACCAAAAAAGCTAAGAAAAAAAGCAAGAAGTGCAGAGCTGAAGCCCATCTTTTGAGATTTTTGTATACTGTGAAATGTAGAATATGTCAACTCTGTTGGCTGATTATTTATTGGATGGCAGAAACTCTGAGATCATCACCTTGCCACCTAAATTTGAGCACAGGCAGTAGGAGAAAATCCAGAAAATACATGGCAGGGCTTGTTTACTGTATCCCATATTCCTAAAACAGTTTGTGTGCCTCCAAAATGCTCAAGCTTAAATTATGCATCTTTACATTCACTATGGGATTACTGAAGTGGTGGCCTTCAAGATTGCTTTAATCTTGCCCACTTTGCATAACATGAATCCTTCTATAGGCTAGAAAAGTGTGTGCAGGTGGGAGGTGTGGTTCTAAGTGGTAAGGTGGTCTGTGTACAAGCCCCTGAAATACTTGAGCTGGATCAGCTGGGGATAGTGACAAAGGCAAGTTTTACCCTTACTCCTTCCAGGCTACAGGAAAGCAAACTGAAAGGTATTGACATGTAAACTGAGATAATCTGAGCTAAAGGCACTTGGGAGTTGTGTTAAAATCATATAAAGTCTTATGATCCTATTTGAAGAACTGCTTTTCTAAACCTAAATATTTGTGAATTTGCTGTGCTCTTTTTTTTTTTTAATTGCTAATGGTGACCTTTTGGTAGCTTCAAGACAAACACCCACCCTTCCAGTTCAGTACCTGCTGTGTACTGGGAAAAAGAGGGAACTAGTGAAGAGTCCTTGATCCCAGTCAGGGAGACATCAAGCTGCACTATTGTGCATGTCCTACAGTCTTGAGCTGGTGGTCATTTCCTTTTCAGCAGTTTTCTGGAGGTGTAAAGAAGGGTAGTCAGTGATTGTGGCATGATGCTGGGCTTCGGAAGTATTTGGTTTGACTATTTTGCCGCAGGTGACCGACGACAGCCTTGCTTTGTTCTGTAGTGTTGTAACGGGAGCGCCCATATGCTTTTCTGCACCAGGATGCTGCATATATCAGTATGTTACCACTGGTTTCCACTGCAGACATTAGGACTGCAGAGGTATTTTGACTATATCCTGAAAGTCTTTATGAAGCATTGATTGGCCAAGAAATGAGAAGCAGCAGGAAGCCACACACAGCTTTCTGACTTAGGAACTTGCAAGTCTTCCATACAGTTCATCTTGTGCTTTGCTGACATGATCTCACTTGCTAATGTTTTTTGCAGAGCATCCTATGTAACAACATAATTAGTGTAAATTACATTTTATTTTTAAATCATCCGCTTTCCTTCCTGATTTTTTCATATCTAAATGTCAACCTCCATGGTAAACAGGAGTGTGCTGCAGAGGCTGAGCAGGAATACACTTGTACAGGTGGAAATCTGCTGGGGGAGGTTCTGAGACTAAGCTGAGCAGGAGCTCAGCTGGTTGAGGTTAATGTTCCTTTAAGGCATTGCAAGTTGTGCTTGATTTTGTTTTCTGCTTGCAGCCCAAGTCATCCAGCCATATCAGGTATTAAAGGCTTCAAATTATGAGTAGTACTGGTGAATTGCTAACACGTACCCAGAGTTTACAGATCAAAGGTAAATGATAATGTTAGAGCACCAAACCTGTTCAAACATGGTACAGTAAAATTCTCCTTCCCTTAATATAGTAGGAATTACTTCCCACACAATACTACCTTCCTCTGAAAGTTGAAATTCAAAGCAGTCAGACCTCTGGGAAGGGATGCTATTAACTTTCCTCACCTATTATTTTTCATTTCTGTCCATTCCACTCTGCCTTACTAACTCTAGATGGCATTAAGAATTCTAATATGCTTTTCATTTTGCTTTTTTTTTGTTATTATGGTAGGCTTTTTGGGAGCAGGCATGGCTTCGTTATTGAACATATATGCAATTCTGGAACCAATTCTTGAGGACCTCTTGTCAAAAAGAACAAAATTCTTAAAAATGTAGTTTTTTGCGTGATAGGAAGCAGAGGATACTAGGAATTTCTGGATGAATCTAAGTCCCGTTTTGTAAAGCTAGGAAGATTCGATAATGTTCAGAAATCTAAACAACTACCTACATGGTATGTAACCACGACAATAAACTTATGGATACTCTTAGTTGTAACAGAATCCCATCATACTCTTGAACATCCATGAGCTCTGAGCCATCCTATCCGCATTGCAGACTAGGACCACTTTACACATAGGAAAATCGAGGCATATATAACGAGAGGAGGCTTGCCAAATGTCATAGCCTTCTGAAGCTTAGTCTCACATTTTCTGCCTCTTGTTCATCTGAGCTGCTTAAAGTTTGCTCCTTACTTTTCTCCACGATATTGATCAGGACAGAATGAAAGCATGTTCCAAAAGCTAAGGGAAGTTGAGAAGACAATGAACAACTTGGAAAGATGTAGGCTCCAGAAATTGGATTCTGGGCATGTATTGCCAGAATGGAGGATTTTTATTTAATTTTATAGAAAAATGTTCGGGTTATTTTACACCGAGATGCAAAATCTCATTTGCAGCCAAGCCCCGGAGGGAGTAAAAGGAACTTGGAGAGCTCATAAAGGCAAGTGTAATAGGATTAATAAGAAAAAGGCCTAAGACATAAGCCTTCATTGTACACATTTCTTGCTAAATTTTAGTATTGCTGAAGGGTGAAATGCTAAGACTTAATCACATGCTCATGTCCTTGAGGCGGTAACAGAATATCAGCATTCACACCAACTTCTTCTGCCACCATTTTAAGAGCAATCACATGGGGGTGCTACCTCTTGGGGTACATAGAGAAAGAAAAGGGGAAGGAAAGTTGGTAATGCACAGAGGCAGTCCTCCTAGCACGACAAATATTTACCTGGTATTGAGTTTTGCCTGTGCCATGAGTTGCTCTTCACATTCTTCCACCATATGACACTTGAAGGGAAGGGAGGTCAAGGGCGTAGATGAAAAAGCAGCCTGTCCTTGCCCATGGAGAACATGTAGTCCCTGGTGAGTGCCCTGCTTCAGGGCTCTACATGGGCCTCATCTCTTCATTCATCTTTGACATAAAGTACTGGTACCTCTTGCACTACTGACAGGTGTTTGATGAAAAGGACACTTGAGAGAAGAAAGATGCAGAGAAGAATTCCCATGGCTTTGTAATAGAGACGAACATCATTGAGACAACCTTGACAGGGTTTGGCCAAGGTCCGTCCTCCGGTATAAGAGGGGGCAAGGAGCAGTAACAGGTAGCAAAGCTCTCCTTGCTTGCACTGGAGTTCAAGTGATACATGAGGATTTTACCCTCACATCCTGACCCACCTTATGTTTCACAGTAGAAAGGTAATTACAGAGAAGAGATGTTCTGAGAGACCAGACAAAGAACTGGGTTATGAACACAGCAGGCCAGTGTCCAGCTTTCCTAGCACAGAGAGATGATGTACCTGCCCTGTACCCATCCTCCTCAGCTTCACTGTGGCACAAGCTGGTCTGCGGGAAGCTGATACCCTCCCTGTCCCAGCACCTGCAAGTGGATTTGCTGGGGAATGGATGGGGACCCTGTGACAAATGAGAGGGAAGCACAGTTGGATGCCCACAGGATAGAGAAAGGGTTAGCATCCATCATCACTGATTAGATCCGGAGAGAGACAGATCAAAGATAATGAATGGGTCCTAAAGAGAGGCAGTTCTTTGTCACCTGGTGCCCTCAGTGCATCGGTTATCTCACAACGTCTCTAAGGCAGCTGATGAACCTTTGCATCTTTCTGCCTGCCACCCAGAAGACCTCTGTGGCTGCACAGGGCAGCCAAGTGTTACAGCAACCCGTCCTTTGCTCACACGGACTTTAACAGAAAAAATAGAAGGGAGAAGGAGAGATGGGGCCAGGCCCATCACGTTTTCTTGTCTGCTTGCTCTACCCATCTGTCTATCTGCTGCTACCAGTGCCTGCGTTGTGGGAGAAGGATGATTGCATCATTTCCATAGAGCTTGCTGTTCCAGCCCCCTGATTTAGGGTGAAATTTGGTTGTGCTGCTGGGCGTTCAAATGCATGCCAGGTAGGTGCTACCAAGAACATTTATTAAAATAGACAGATGGGCACTAGGGTAGGAAGCAGTCATTAGAATGCTTGAAATCAACAGACTGTGAAATAGAAAAATCAAAAAACTATATTCCTGGAGCCTTTAGTACTAACCTTCCTGTTTGGGGCTGTCCTTTTTTTACCCCTTTTACGTATACACCAACAAACAGAGAGCTGCTCATGAAAATGCCACAGCCAGGTTTTTGTTTGACTTTCTAGACATTTCAGTTTGGCCAGGATTTGGGGGCAACCCTGAGGATGGGCCCCTGTGCCAAAACCAATGTGTGTAAAATCAATATGCAGCTTTGCTTGAAAATAAGTACTCAAGTTTCTCTGGGGGCTTGGGCATCTCAAACATAAGCAAGGTCTGACCTGACCTTTCTTGAGTGCAGTAGGAGGAACACAGCCACTAACTGCTGGTAGGTAGGAGGCGAGGTTCCTAATCACTTGTCTAGATGTATTTGCAACTTATTCTGATTCTTTAACAGCTCTTTCTGTCTGCTCCTGTTCCTCTGGCGTTGTGATCACTCTCCATTAGCTCTTTCAAGTAGTGGCACGAGATGCTAGGATAGATACTGTCAAAATCAAACGTCTTTGTTCTGGTCCGTTTTTTCCCCCTAACTTACCACTGGAAAACCCAAGACGCATATGTTTGCTTTTTCATAGGTATGTATAGAAGAAGAGGGAAGTCCAAAGCTATTAAAAAACAAAATGTATCAGATAAATCTGATCAGTAGGGAGATTGCTACTCTTACATACAAAAACATTGTCAAATCTGTCACTGTCTCAAGATAAACTACCGTGGTGTCAGTATTAGCAGTTTATTCTGGGTCTGTGTTAAATTCTCAGGGAATGGAGGGCAGTCCCCAGTACTTTCTTGTACCTATGATCTTGGCTGCGTCATTTGCTGGCATCTCTTGCGGAACCAGCATGCAAGAACTGTGAATTTTCTGTGAGTTTTTGTGATTCTAGACTTGATCTTGGTCTTATAGTACTTCTGCTTATCTGTCACTAACTAGAGGGGAGTAAGGACAGTGTCAATGGGTGCTTCAGGTATGACAGCAATGACTGGAGTAAAATATTTATCTGCTAAGTGCATAAGAACTTATTTTTGCAGGGAAGTGACCAAATTCAGAAGACCTCTCTTGGTGCCTGTTGAGGGTTAGGGCTGGGCTGACCACTAAATGATGGACAGACGCACTCTAAACCCTCTCTTTCCCCGAAGGGAAAGGGTGTAAGGCAGAGAGAGTTACTGACTGGAAAAGCAAACTAAACTAGATTTAATAAACCATAATAGTATTAATAAGGAAATAATGAAAATAAAGGACTATATACAAATATATATAAAGCCAGTATCAAACCCCGTCTCCTGATAGCAATCACCACTGATTCTACAAAGCAACTAGGCACTGGGGAAATCCCGGGCTCAATGGCAGAGGGGAACTGGATGCAGGAGCTGGATTTGGAAACTGAGAGGAAGGACCAAGGGCAGAAAAACGAATGGAGTCCTCCTTGGACGCCAGCCATTTAAGAAGCCAAGCTCAACCCCTGTGATCCCTGAGCTTTTATACTGAATATGATATATACGGAATGAAATACTCTTGTTGGTCATCTGTCCTGTCTGTTGCTCAGCAGAGGTGAAACCTTTTTCCTTTCTTGTGACTCTTGTACTTCCCAGCCCCCCTCAAAGTGTTACACAAAATTTAGCTGTGACCTTGGTTATTACAGAAGTATAAGCAAGAACATACTAATCCTTGGCAGTAACTATAAACATTGAGTGTTATCACTTCCAGTAGCAGACACTGTTTGCAAAAATATGCTGTTAACTTCAGAAAGTGCAGTCACTTAGGAGAGACTGAGCTAAAAGGTGAAATTATTGAGTGGAATTGGTTCTGATTAGTTCAAACCATGCCACTGTCCTTCATCATACTGATGTTGACGGCACCATCCCAGAGAAAACTCTGAAGTAGGGCATGGGATTTGTACTGAGGCAGTGGAGACTGACTGTCCACTGTTTTCCCAGGAGGCTATCTGGGTCTGTATAAAGCCAGGACCAGATCCTTGCATCACTTCAAGGGAACAATGTCATGAACAGAGAATTTGGGTTTCTTTGTGTTTTACCTCTCCTTTGGGCACACAGAAATGACAGTCCTGATCTCCTGATGGTGTCAGCTGGTGCAACTCACTGTGAATGCAGGATCAGGCGTCCAAAGTATTTTTAAATTTTTTTTTCTGTTTCCTTTTTCTATTTCTTGTAAAGCTCTTTGAGGTCTTCTAAGGGAAGGTGCTATAAAATATAAACCATTAGTCAAGTATATGTAAGTGCACATATTTGCCCTGTTTCTCTTAGTGCTGCTCAGTGTTCCTTTCCATTGGCTGATTTATAACCCCCAGATTTGCAAGGTCATCTCC
Organism: Trogon surrucura; assembly: GCA_020746105.1. Lineage (NCBI taxonomy): Eukaryota > Metazoa > Chordata > Aves > Trogoniformes > Trogonidae > Trogon > Trogon surrucura. Next base: position 129,818,637 of record CM036617.1, on the reverse strand, counting down.
ATTTGATTCTGCAGTGTTGCATTTTTAAATGATGCCAAAGCCTCCCCTTTATTGCCGGGATAAAAATAATACAAACCGAGCAGACCTTGACCAAAGGAATAGCCCAGTAAAACTAAAAGTTGCCCTCACCAGGCTGTTAACTAGGAAACAATTTGCAAACCTCAATGATGCTTTCAGTTCCTTTATTTTGGCTTCTTAGCACTGTGTATATCTGCCTACAAGGGTCAGAAAGCACGCTTCTCTCTTAAACATAGCCATTCCTTTGTTGCCCTCACTTTGCAAGTGCCTTAGTGCTGGCTCCTCTTGCACCCTGAGAGGGTTCAAATGACCCAAGGGAATTCTTTTAGCTGATGACATCGTACCTCCCAGTGTTGGTGAGTGGACATTCGGTATGTATGGCAGCCTAGCGTTACGTAACTGGGGGATTTAACCAGCAAGCTGTTTCCCTCCTGACAGAGAAGACACTTGCTTGCAACTTCCTCTGAGGCTGACAGGAGTCTTTCCATTTTCTTCAAGTCCCATCTGCAGCATCTTGTGAGTTTCCAGCTATGAACGTTGCCGCCCTGTAAGCACAAGAGTCTGAAGGAAGACATGTCTTCGCTGTATTGGCTAGCTAGGTCTTGAGCAACATTCGGTAAGGAAATGATGCATCTCTTTTCCATCGCTCCCACCTCACGTAGTGACCCCAGAGTGTAAGGCCAAGGACACAATTGCTCCAGCTCCCTTGATTGTGAGTCCTATTTTTCTGGCCAATGTGTTTCTGCATTTCCTTTGTCTCTCAAGGTGACAAGTACTGAAGAAAAGGAACAATGGGGAGAAAGAAAACAAAAAGGCAAGCCTTTTGCTTTTTTTTTAATTTCACTGTGATACAAAATTAACTAAGCATAAGGAGCATCACAGGAAACTTAGGCAAGTGGACTTGGCCTAAACTGAAAAGAATATGGGACAAGCAAGCTACTGGTTGCAATATGATGTGACCTGTGTTCCTTTTAGAAATAAGGTCAAACCAAATTGTGTCTGGTGGAAACTGAGAGTCCACACTGACATTTCCCTGACTGAAGCCCATCTCTAGCTCCCCTAGATTTACATGGAGGCATTTAAAATGAAATCAAATCCACAAAAGTTTGCTGCTAAGCTCCTTGACTTGGGCCTGGGGAGGCAAAGTCACCCTTCTCTCTGTTTAGAGCCCTCATACATCCTATTTGCTTTATGTTACTTTTATGCTGGCTTTGTCTTTCAGGGCCTTTTCCCTCTCTTCTTTGTGTGTGCCTCCCATGACAAGGCAGGCAGCGTTATGCAGTGAGGTAGAAAGCAGTCCCGGAGTGAGCAGACTAGACATGTTTTTCCCTAGAGGATAATGGTGAAGGGAAATCTTTTCTTCTGCGAGGCTTCATTTTGCAGTAACTGGTGCGCTGCCATCAGCCTTGACCTCCAGCCAGCTTTACACTTGCCAAAGATCAGTCCCTTCTTCTGTGTCTACACATGTAGGTCACTCCATCCCAGTTTCTCTCCTGCTTTCCTTTGCTCCCATGGGAGATGGAGGGAACACGTCCATGCGATCCGGTCTTGCAATTTTCATGCGTTTACGTTTTCACCTGCTTCACCAGTGTCCTTAATTCCCCTTGCTCCAACTTCCTGTGCTGCCTTTTCTCACTTTGCTGCTTCTTCCCCATTGCCCATCCTCTGCTGTGCCTTTGCACACTGCCCCCCAATCCAAGTCCTCTCCTGTTTCCCATGCAGTGCCCCCTCTCTGACACGCAGTGTAGTCACTATTGACTCCAGTTAGTCAATTAAGAGATCACCATTTATAGCTGTGCTAGGTTGTTGGGGTTTCTTTTCCCTACTTAACAGTATTTTTTCCCAGCTCCATCTTGGCACCTACATTTATTTGAAGAAAATTGCAGGATAATTTCTTTTTCCAATTTCCAAGAGGCAAACTCCTGGCTCCAGGGGTGTTGGTGTTTTAGGGACTCGGTGCCAGTGAGTTGGGACTGCACACAGAGATTTGTGCTGTGTGAGGAAATTCTTCATTAGACTTGTATTCCACGAAGACACTCTTGCTTCTTAACGCCTATGATTTTAATTAAAACCTGGAAAGTGAAGAATCCTCGGGTTGTATTAATGTTTTCATTTCCATTAGGACAGAGGAGTCTATAAACACGAGCTGGGTTTATAAATTAGACCTCGTACGAATATTATGTGCACAGTGCAGCAAAGGCAGCCGAGAACTGGAGTGGAGCTGGCCCCATCTGTCTCTTTCCTTGGCTTGCTCTCGCTTTCCAGTGTCCTCCTCTTGGCACAGGCTTTTCTGAGCTGTTCAAGGGTTCCCTCTTGGAGACTAAGTTAACGTCTTCCTCCATTTCTTTTTGTGGATGCTCTCCTCACTCAGCAAAGCAGGAAGACAAGCAGATGTTTCAGTCAGAGGTTTGCAAAACAACCTGGAAGGGTGACTTCAGATATAGGGATTTTGTGATGAGTAAGGTGAAAGAGGAAAGAAATTCTCCTGACCCAGTTCTCATGTGTGTGCATACAGATGCACACAGAGATAGATGTAAATATGCATCCCACTTACAGTTGTCCACACCCAGAGTGTGCATGTGTATCGCTGAGCGTGCAGGGAAATGTGACAGAAGATGCAATTTCCTCCAGAACTGATGTGACAGCTGCATACAGCTGTGCACAGGCTGCAGTGGAGAAGGGCAGGGGGGCATTGCCTGGCAGGCACAGCCTGGCACAAACACTGATGCAGTGGACCACGGACCCCAATAGAGCCTGACTGTACTCAGCTGTGCAAACTGCACACAGGCCATCAGTGTGACACCAATGACAATAACAAGCACTTGTCTGCTGCGTTCTGCTCAAGGACAGCAGAAGGGTTTGCAAAGACCATCGTGATCCACAGTTTTATGCGATGAAAGTGAAGCGTGGATGGGTGAAGTGCTCAGATCCACGCAGACGTCAGCAGCAGAGCTGGGAGTAAAATCTGGGTCTCAGGTGTAGGGATCCTGAGCTCCTGCTTCTGTTTCCTATAGAGAGAACTACTGGTTCCTACCCGTAATCACGTAAAATCCTTGGAAATGACAGTACTTTTACCCTTGGTAGTATAACGGTAAGGTTGGCTCAAGACTGTCTTGTAGCGGCCATCAGTAAGGGCGGCTCAGGTGCGCCTATGGTGTGTGCAAAGCAGCATCATGGAGGGATGCTATGTGAGCTAATCACTTCAGTGTCTGGTGTAGAGGTACCCTCAGCTGCCTCTACACTGTTAGCATTTGCTTTTTTTTGGAGGATGGGTACACAATTTCCATGCAAAAGTTTGACTTCTCTTGAACGTGCAGAAGGACAGACCTTGTGCTAAAACCGTGTAGTCCTCCAAAGGATCTGCAGCTATGAGGTTGAAGGTAATTTGTATGGGAACCTGTGCATCAGTGTAAACAGTCCTTGATTTGCAGTCTAAACCATGTGAGGGGAGTAGGCCATCCCTTCAGACTTTGCTAACGTTGGTTTAGCACCATAGCTGCTGAACTGTCTGATCTGGTTTGCAGGGTAGCACCCGTGATTCACAAACACCTCCGTTTCCATCAATGGCTGAGATGGTACCAGGGGTTGGAGGAAGGTGGGAAGAGAACCTCGGGGCATGCCTGCCTCTCCTCATCTCCTTCACAGTGTGACTGGATGTTTTGACATGATGGTGATGTTCAGGAGAAAGGAGGGAGGCGTGCTCGTTGTCAGCCTCCGTCTCCTCGAGCCCACTAGAGCTGTTATTGAGATATCCTTCCAGGCAGCTTAAATAGAAATGTCTGGTGACAAAATGAAAACAAATGGGGAAGCCCAGAAGACTGGCTGGCGGGGGTTTCCTTCCCGCCCCTGAGGGAGAGGAGAGGCTTGTGAGCATTTCCAGCCCTGATAATACATCTGAGTCAGTGGAAGGGGTGGCAGCAGGGGAGGAGGAGGAGGGGGGGGGGGGGTAGCTTCCTGGGCCATTTTTCAGGCTCTTTAGACATGGCAGAACCCATTAAAGGCCATTATTTAGACCTCCTGACAACATGGGCTCTCACTCTCTCTTGAGATTTGGAGGGCTCTGGGCCACTGCGTTCTGGTGAAAAGAGGGAAGAGCTGAGGTCCATCAGTCAGGGTGAAGCCAGGAGCTTGCTGTTGGAAATTCCTGGCAGCACAGCAGCAGCTCCTCTGCTGCCCCTCCTACTACTGCTTACATTCAAGGAGACACCAGCAGTGGTTCAGAAATGTTGGCTGCTTTTTTTTTGGAAAACTTTTTCCTCTCTTTCACTTTCCTTCCCTATGTTTCTACAGGAGGGTGCAGGTCATCTCATTTACAAAATGAGGGGGTTTACATCTTGTTTAATCTCTTTAATATCAGTCCTTTCCACAGGGCTAAATACACTCTGAACTCTTCTGCTGAAAAAGGGTTGAGAAGGTGACAGCTATCCACCAGCCACAAAGTAGCCAGACAAAAACCCTGCCCACAGGTGCCTGCCTGGGGAGTCAGTAGGTCAATGGCATGGCACGACCCCTTGGACAGAGTGAGCAGGGCTGGATGTAAGGGGTGTCAGGGGGCCTGCAGACCCTCTGAGAGTGTGACACAGGAGCTCCTTCCACCAGGGCTGCTCGAAGGGGCTCTTGCAGGTACTTCATGTTTACGATGAGTGGAGTGTACGCGGAGGGGAGGAGAGGATGGGGGCTGAGGAGAAATGCTGCGGTAACACCTCACGTTAATGGCAACGCTTCTCCCAGAAATTTCTCTTGAGAGTTCCTCATTATGCAAACAAGTCTAGCAAATGATAATGCCTCCTGTACTTGCATGGATTAATGTATGTAAATGGAAGAGCTGCTGCTCGTTCCCAAAAGCAACATTCAGCTTCCCACACCGGAGCCAGCGCCTCAGGCCAAGGGCAGCAAGTCTCAAGGTACACACAGACTGCAGTTTTCACCCCTCTTTCACACCATTTGGCCCTTGCATTTTCTTAAGATAACTAGGCTAAACGTCTCCTTCTTTCAAACACACATCTGTGCTGACTACAGCATGGTGACCCTCAGTGTACATGAGGTCAGTATACGTCACCTGCATCCTGCCCAGGGTACCGTCATGCATCCCTGGTGATCTGGCAGAGAAAGTAGCAGAGCAGATCCCAGTGTTTGAGGATTTGATCTGGGTAATATGTTGCTCTGTAAGATTAAAAGAACACAGAAGGGAAGATGGGTGTGGTGGTTGACTTCAGTTACAGACTTAAACTTGATGTGGGAAAGGAGTTGCTTGTTACCATCTGAAGGGAATTTTGTTATCTTTGTGAACTGACTTCGGTGCATTTTAAGTCATCTGTTTTGAGTAATGTGGTTAACAGAGACAGAGAAATCGGGTTGCAGAAAAATCAGGTTGTTTTACAGAGGTTTCGTTTTTTGTTTTTTTGTTTTGAAGTAATCTAGGTCAGGTCAATCTGAGTTAGCTGAGCCTGGGGCTGGCATCACCAAGTTTATCTTGTGGTAAAACCAAAGTACGCTATCAGTGCAATGTTTTTCCACTTGAGATAACTTCTGACAGTTGCCATGAGGTTAAAACCACACATTTTTCATTTATTTATTTTATCTTTCTCTTCCCCCCCCCCCTTTTGAGAGCAGACTCTATGACTTTTATTTGCCTGAATGTGCATGCGTAGTGGAATCTCATCAGGAGAAGCACTGCTCAGCATCCTCAGCAGCAGCAAGACAGGGCAGTGCTGGCTACCAATATCCAGGACTTACTTGCCACATGGCAAGCAGAAGCCTGGCCTCTTCGAGGTGCTCTGACTTCCATCTTCCTTCAGTACCAAATAACTGCAAATTAATTAAGCAATTTCTAGCTGTTAAAACTGGTGTGTGCAGTAGAGCATTTCTGTGCTAAAGATCAGTCACCTGAAATGCAGATGAACTGCTTTATCAAGCACCCGGAGATAGCTAAAGCTACAGTAAGTTTGGAGCTTTTTAATATGAAAAACAATTTCTTGGCCTTTTTTTCACCCCCCTTGTTATTATCAATATGATGAAAGTGGGGGATTCTGAGCCAGGTTTTGACCCAAGCAAAAACATACTCATTTTTAGCAGGCTTGAGCTTTTAAATTAATTAGTTTAAAAAAAACTTAAGATAATTTTCTCTTCCTTTTTTTTTAAGTTGGTGGGGTTGTCATTTTTGCCCTCTTCTCTAGACAGCAAAGTGGTGCATGATGACGGCTCCCTTCTGACAAAACAGAGTTAAATCATGGGAGAGATGATCTACATAGCACAGCCTATAGGAAAGAATGGAGGTGTTTAACTTCCCTCTGGCTTTATTATGACAAAAGGAAAATGCATCTTAAGGCTAAACCAGCTTGAAATTAAGCAACTCGGTGCGTTTCAGAAAGAAGCCCGAAACATAGGATGAGAGGAATATTAAAATTCTTTCTTTCTTTCCCACTCAGAAGGAAAATGTTATAATTTTTTTTTGTGAATAATTTTGAAATCTGTTTCTGCTGTGAGGGTTAGCTCCAAAATCAGTATCATTTTGAATTCAGATGAGAGCTGACTTGTTAGGGAAATGCTGGTTTAATGGTCATGGTAATGCTGGGTAGATAGTTGGACTAGATGATCTTAGAGGTCTTTTCCAACGTTAATGATTTTATGATAAGGTTTGGTCATGTGAAGCGTGCCAAATGCTCTCAGCCTTAGAGGAGGCACAGCCTGGGACATTGATGTGAGCCCTCTGCAACTTGCTCATCCCTGGCTTGCCGAGAGCAAACGAAGGGTGGCTCATTTAGAGGCTGTGTTGTCTATCTGGCCCCTGACGAAAACAAAAATGTATTGCCTTGTATCCCAAGAACCTTGCAGAAATGGATGTTTTACATCTCGATGCCAGTTTCAATTCTGCTCTTGGATACAAGCTAGAGATTTGAGTTAACTTGAGCGGGGGCTGGGAACGGTGCTACATTTGGAAACCCCTAACCTGCCCTTTCGCTCGTGAGATTGTGAAAGCGCTCGGAGATTGCAATTCTTCTCCAGCTCTGAAGAATCCCGTTGATATATGTTCCACATTATGATCATATATAAAGACTGATAAGGCATCTTTGAAAGAAAATCAGAGGGGAACGTGTTGCTGTGCGTGCTAAAGTAGCAGAAGTGTGAATGTCACGTTGAAACCTTACATTTTGATATATAGCCGTAACAAAGGGGGTGAGAGGGTTTGTCTGTATAAAGAACACCAGAAAATCTACTGCCTAATGATTTTTTAAAGAGAATATAAATCAAAATTGAGAAACTCAGAAGGCTTTTACACCTACTTAGGGGATTCTGTGTGCTTTGAATGTATGCTGCTATAAAACGCTACCGTATTCCGTCTTTGAAAGTTGACTGGGAACTAAATAGCACCTTATCAGGGTTTTGCATGCGATAGCCCTAAGGTTTACCTTTGTAGTGCCTTTAGTAAAAAAAAAAAAAAAAGTCCTTATAAAAAAAAAAAAAGTCCTGCAAGTACAGAGCTCCGGTCTGCACTCTAGCAAAGGGTGAAAAGGAGAAGCCAGAAAGGAGAGTAATAAGATTATGCCTAATTGCCTCAGCATCCACTTAACTATTTTACATATGCGTCTTAGAACAAATGTTTGTGGAGCGTCTAGACGGGTGTTTACAAACGTGTTCGCTAACTCCGGCTAATTGGGGAGCAATTAGCGTGAGTTAAAGCGCTTAGAAGTGTAGACAAAGCCGAAGCGCTCCTTGCCTTGCGCGCCTCTTCCCATCTCTGCCTCGATCCCGCCAGGGGAAACGGAGGAGAGGCTTGAATTGTAGCCTAAGGAGGAATGCTGCTGCCTGCCAGGCAAGTGGAAAAGCAGGAAAGGCAGGAGCAGGAGCCCTCCCGGCAGCCCGCCTCGCGCAGCACGGCGCTCGCTGTCTTGAGACCGCGCTGCTCCGGGAGTGCTGCCTGCTAGTGCCCTCGCTCCTGCTGCACTATCAGCTGTGCCGAAGCTGCTTTTTCTTCCCCCTTTTTTCCTTTTTTTTTTTTTTTTTATTTCCCCCTCTTTTTTCCTTTTTATTTTTCCTTTTCCTTTTTTTTTCCTCTTTTTCCTCTTTTCCCTTTTTTCTCCCTTTTTCCCCTTTTCCCTGTTTTTCCTTTTTTTTTTCTTTTTCCCTCCTTCCCCCTCCCTTTTTTTTTCCATTTCCTTTTTTTTCCTTTCTTTTTTTTTTTTTTTTTCATTCCACCCAGGGCCTTCTGCAGGCTTCTGCCTGCATCCCGCTCCTCTTATCCCCACGCTGCACCTGTGAGAGCGTCTGGTGCAGCTAATTGTCCTTGCAAAAGCCAAGGCTAAGCGAGGGGAGGGAGCGTAGTTTACGCTCGTAGTTAACGTTCGGATCTTGCTCTTTGCCGTTCAGACCAACGCTGCCCCTCCGCCCCTTGCTGATGGGGGCTGCAGCTTTGCTGCACGGTCAGGCCGGGGGAGCCGTGCGGGGCACGGACACCGCAGCGGCCCCTCCCGGGGAAGGAGCTGGGGGGCAGCGCCGGGGTCGGAGCCCGGGCTGGGCGGAGGGGGATGACCGTCGGCTCCCGCCCTCCTTTCCCTCGGCCTCGTCTCCTTTCCCTCGGCCTCACGTGGCAGCCATTGTGACATCAGACACTGTCACGGGCCGGGAGCGAATGGCAGGGCAGGCGCCATGATGTCAGCGCTGCCACCAGGGCGGGCAGCCAACCAGCGAGGGGCGGGCGCTGTGACATCACATCGTGACCCCAGTGGATAAGGCTGGGCAGCAGTGGGCGGCAGAAGCCCCATGGCGGTGGCACATGCAGCTGGTCCCCTTGGGGAAGGGGAGCTGGGTGAGTCCCCCAGCAGCGGCCCCACTTTCCCTGTGGCAGCGTCCCCAGGTGCCCCTCAGCCTCCCCTACCCGGGGGCCTGCGGGGGCAATGACGTCCCGGCAGCAGTGACCCGCTCACCCGGCGTCGGTGGGATGAGGTAGGTGCGTGCCCGGCATTCGGGACGGCTGTCACGCAGTGAGGAAGCACCAGGCCAGAGTGGAGACGAGGTGTCGGCAGGATGAGGTGGGTGCATGCCCGGTGTTCGGGAGGGCTGTCGCGTAGTGGGGAAGCGCCAGGCCGGAGCGGGGACGAGGAGTCCCGACTCGCAGCCTTCCGCTGAAACCTGTCGCGAATGTTGCCTTTAGAGGAGGTTTCCCGATGGGAAAATAAAGGGAAATCGCCCACGCTGCGCAGCAGCTGCTGCTGTTCTAGCAGTGCCGTGCATGGCTTCTCCAGGCCCCTTCAGCTCCTGTGGAACTGCTTTTTTTCTTTGCTAGAGGAGTACTTTGGGGATTATGCCTCGAAAGTAAGAGTTTAGGCCAGGAACTGAGCTTCGCCAGAGCGCCGGCACACTTGGCAGGCCCACTCAGCCGTGATGTAGTACGTGCCCTCGAGTTGTTTTTTAGAGGTGGGTGTCCACTGAGCTGTCGTGGAAGCGTGTTCCAGGTGTGTGTACTGGAGGGAGGACTCGTACTGCAGGCTTGTGGCTTTCTCTTTTTTTTCCCCTTGATACTTCCTAACCTTCTCACATTTCAAATCACAACTACAGGGCCTGCTCTTCTATGAGGTGGGAGTCTTTCGCCAAATAATTCTGTGCCTTCCTCGGAGGCAGGTACCAAATGCCTTCCTGGGACTGTGGGCAGCAAAAAACTCATCTCAAGGGCAAAGCGAGAGGAGACAAATCTTACATGAAAAGGATTTATGAGCATGGCCACAAACCTTGCCTGTTCTCTTTCTCTCTCTCCCCTACTGCACACACTTTTGGAAGTTAAACCCATGAGCTAATTGCAGAGCCACATGCACACATCTTTATATATATAAATAATAATAAAAACCCCATTCATTATGTACCCTAGAGTGTCTAACCTGCATTGCATCCAGTAATTCATTTGCCTGGGAATCAATCCAATATTAGACTAGCAGAAATGAAAGGTTGGAAGAGATCTCAGGAGTCCATTTTCTTCCTTGCAGACAGGATCAAAAATACCAATTGCAAACTCATGATCTGCTTCAAGTAGTTGTATATGTGTAGAATAGGGTCTGATCTGCCTGCCAAATTAATGCCCGTTTTCTCTAAACGTATTTTTCCTCAAAGAGTTTCCTAGGAAGTTTTAGTTGTGAGACAGCGAGAGATTTAGGTTTCTGATATCTTATGACAGTACGGGGCTGTAAGTTAATAATCATGAAGATTTTCTCATTTGGAAAGGAAACCAGCAGTCCCCTACTGGGGCATGCAATATTCACTTCTAGGTCCTGTATTATCACATTCTGATTAAAGCTTCTGTACGCATAAAAACGTTAAAACGTTTTGGAAATGTTTTAATGTGCCAGCATATTTTAGCATTGCAAAACGCAGAGCATTTGGAAATGTTTTTTGTTTTGACTCTTTCTTCCGTATGTCCTTTGTAGAATTTTTGCAGTCCCTACAAGTTTTTGGAATCACATTACTGAGGTCTCTTGGAAGTTAGGGGAGGAACCTCTCACTGACTTAACTTTTTTTTTTGCCAGAGATGCTGGAATTTTTCTGGTAGAAGACAACATGAAGTATGACATGTTGATAATGACCAGAAATTATTAGGAAGGCATGAAAAGAAGGACTTTTCATGCACTTGAGAGTTGTCTAAGAGAAATCTGCTTACTGTCAGGAGACCCCTAATAATGCCTGTTGCAGGTACAGTTGTTCTGAAGGTGGTATCTGCTGTCAAACCGACTGTTGCGATCTTGTAGGAAGCATGTCTGGAATTACACTCTTGTCATGAGCTGGAGGTATCTACTGTGTTCACCTGCGCTACTGGTGTATTTTAAGTTCACTGCTTTAGGATGCTTGTGGTTTAAAGCACTTGTCAGCCCTAACAGAGGCAGCTTTCAAAACTGAGTCCCTAAGAAAGAAATGTTTCGCTCTAGTTAAGCAAAATTTTTCATTGCCTATTATAAAGTTATAAAACAGTTATAAAACAATGCAAATGTATGTCATATCTGTCTGTAGTTTTAGCTGTCACTGATAGAAATTCTTTGCCACTTTGTACTCAAACCTCACCTTGCAGAGTTAATCTTCCAGGGCAGAAGTGGCACTGTTTCACCATGTTCTCCTTTTACACAGATAATCCAAACTGAGTTTGGGACCTCTTCGGTTTTGTAACCAACTTTCTTGGTCTCACATTTACCTTTTTCCTCCTTCAGCATTTTTACAGGAGCTGGCTATATTACTTTCAGAAAGTTGTGAGGTGATTTTTAATAATTAACATTTATGTTGTTTCCTAAATTGCATCAGCCCTGTGTTTGTCTGATTCCTTTCACTGGGCGTATCCTCATCGAGAGGGAAGTTAATTGCATGGGCACTTTCTCAGGCATCTCTTGTTGGCTGGTGTATGTTTCCTATGCCTGTAACAGTTTCTGTAAGCCATATCAGAAGAATTACTATTGAAACAGTATTTGTCACAATTTCAGAAGTGGAATTGTGTTGGGTGCCTTCTGTGCAGTGCATGTATGATTTATCTGACAGCTGGAGCACTTCAGATTTGCCCACTTTAGCCATTTTAGGAGGGCATGTGGGAAGGGCAGAGGGATTGTCTATAGGTCTCTATGCAGAAGAAAATGATGCTCTGCTGCTAAGTGAAAAGTTTCCTGAAAATTTAGCTGGAATGAGAAATATGTAGTTTAAGTATTTGCTTCTAAAACCTGCTCTTAAAAATCTTCTCACTGTACTTCTTGAGTCTCTCTGGAAAATATTGCAATTGCATTTTCATTTCTGAAAAATAGAAACGTTTATTTATCTGTGTATCATGGGGCTTGAATAGGTAAAGCCAGCTGCCTAAGTGGCTGGGACTCTGTCCAGTGTCCCAGAGAGGGGATGAGGAATTTTGAAGCATCCACACATGCTGCTACCCCCACAGAGTCTGAGCGCGTATAGTGGTCTCTTGTAAGACTTCTTCTAGTGACTGCCGTTACAGGTCCTGTTTTTCAGAAACGCCTGCTCTGAGCATGAGGAGCTCTGTTTTGAAAGCCTAGACGCTAGCTTTGTTGCCCAAATGAGATCTCGGATCTTTTGAAAAAATTCTGTCTCAGTTGTGAAAGCTGCACTCTCCGAGAAGGCCAGCCAGATGTCTGCACCTGCTCCAGATACCAGACTTGACTAAACCCTCTTTCAACATAAGCTTTTTACCTTGCAGAAAGCAGGGGAGTTTCCTTTTGTGTGTCCCAGGCATTGTGCAGAGGGCGATGGTGTGCTGAAAACCCGTTCCTTTCCTTTCTGGACCCACTCCAGTGCCCCGGCACAGCCTTATGGGTGCTGGGCTGTGGGAGGTGTTGCCTTTTGCAATACAGGTATGAACTACATCGTTTGTGACCTTGTCTGGTATCAGCTGTGGGCTATGTATCTCCTCCTCTGAATAATGTTTCCTGCCACACCTTGCTGCTTATGTCTGCTGCCACAGTTTTGCAGGTGATGTAGAAATCCCTTTGCAGAGAGTTAATACAACGTCAGGTGAACGAACTGAGGGAGACTTGTCACATACCTCCAGAAGTGAGGGGTAATCATCCTCAGTGTTTTGGCTCACTGACACTAACAATGTGATCTGAAAGAAAACCTGATGATCTGAAAGAAAACCTGGTTGCAGCCTGAATGCAGCCAAAGAAGTGAAATACCCCCTTGTTTCTGGGGAGGGGGCTGTGAGCTCTAAGTGTCTGTGCATCTTCACACTGGGGTTCCCTGGGGAAATATGTGCACTATCAGTACTGAATTACTCAATGTGCTGTTGAGCACATGGGACCATCAAACTTCTGAGTTAAACCTACTCATAACCATTGCAAAGCCATTTTGATGCCTATGACAGTTAAAACCTCTTACGGCGAAATCATTTATTGCAGGCTAACATTTCACTACAACGAGAGTAGGTGCTTCCAGTAATCTTTGAGAAAGATCAAATTGAATAGTAAAAGGTGTTTCTCGTTGTGGCAGTGGCAGAATGCTTCCCCATGTGAGGGTCCAGGAGAGCTCTGAGCTTCTACTTTGGTAAGGACTCCATCTGGAGACTCCACGAGAGGAAATTAGCAGAGGTTCAGAAAATCACAGAAAGGGAAGTGGCTTCACAAGTCAGGAGCTCTTTTCACTAGTCCTTTCAGCTAGTAACATTTTGAGACAGTTTATTTTCATTAGAAAGGTTGTGAGAAATGCTCTGGCATTCTGCTCTCATCCCGTGATTTACCTTCCAAGTCCAGACTGCCCAGATCCTGTACAGCTGGGCAAATGGGACATACGCTGAGGAAATATCTAGGGATTGGTGCCTGGACTGGCCCCTAGAATTGGTTCCCGGTCTGCAGAGGTTGTGGTAACCACTCACTGGCACAGAGGAGGATGGGAATGTACAGTCAAGAGTGCTTTGCTTGGAAAGTGCTGGGCAGCATGGTTTCACTGTGGACAAAATTCCATTTTCTGAGCAGCTCTAATCACAGACCTGCCTGATAACCCTGGTTACTGCTACAGGAGCTTGGGTTTGTCCTGCAACTCCTCATACTCTGTCACAAAGGCCTCTACCTCACTATAGGATTTACGTCGCAAAACGGCTTTCACTTAAGAAGGAAAGTTGTCAGATTCTTGGGGAAAAAACCCTTAGCTTGGCAGTTTCAGAACTTTCCTTCTTTATGCCCCATTTTCAGGGGCTGTGATCTTTCTTCCAAGATTTCAGACTTCTTTTCTTGGTGTCAAGACCTCTATTTTGGGATCTGTTGCCTTAGCTTCTTACATTGGTGGGTTCAAACCCCAGTGATGCCCTTACTGGCTGCGTCATAAGCTGATTTCTTTAATCAGGTGGAAAGAAAAGTTTTAGCCTGTACCACTGCACAGTCAGGAAGATATGCTGTGAGGTGGTCAGTGTCAGCATACAAAGTGCTGGCAGCACTACATGACATGGCAGCAGGTGGGCCAGCAGTCTGGTTTACTTTCTGTAACTCTCATACGTATGTGAGCAATGCCTGTGAGGAAAGGATTATAGATGAATTAGTGTTTTGGATAAGAGAGAAACTTTTCGTGAGGAGACACCTAGAAGTAACCTGGTGAGGGGATCTTATTCATCTTGCTGTTGAAAGACCAGGTCACCTGTAATCAGGTGTTTCCTGACATGTTTCTCTAAAACACCTTCCAACAGTGGGGTCTCTGCAACCTTTTGAGGCAATCTTTCCTACTGCTTAAATGTTCTTACCAGTAGATCTCAGATGTGACTTCTAACCTTAGTCTGCCTTTCTGCAATTTAACCCCTGCATTCCTTGTTGTATTTGCCATGGATTTGCAGAACAAAGTGTTCTCATCTTTCCTTTTTTTTTTTCTAAAACCTTTCAAGTTTTTGAAAACTGTTTTATTGTCTCCTTTTTTTTTTTTTTTGGTTCATCTTTTCTAAAATAAACAGCCCGGATGCATTCAAGCTCCCTTAGAAATGATGCTTTCTCAACTTCTGGTAATTGTTATTGCCTTCCCCAGGTCTCTATCCATCTGGGCCACACTTTCCTTGGGGCTCATTCTCTCCCAAGGTGGACACAGTGGTATGGCTGACTCGCATCGGTGTTAGCTAAAGCAGAAGATTAGTTTCTGTGCTTTGCAGATTGTACCCTTATATACTTAACTGGTGTTTGCTTTCTCCTTACTAGCGAGGCAGTAGTGATTCATGTTAAGCTTTTGGTCTAATGTTGCCTTTTCTACTGCAATGCCCTTTTCTGCCAGGCTACTAACTGCCTGGCTGGTTTTCATCTTGTATCAGGGGAGACTTTTTTTCCTACTGAAGTGCAATACCTTGCACACACCCATATAGTATTTCATTCTACTTTTTTTTTTTTTTTTAATCAGTTCATGTTGTAAATATGATGAGATCATTTTGAATTCCATACCTGTATTCCATGTGCACTCCTGCTCAGCTTGCTGTCACCTGCAAATTCAATAAACACACTTTATCCTGGTCATTAATGAAAATATTGGATATCACCAGACTGCAAACAGATCTCTGCAGAAACCCTGCTGGTCTATCCTTGCATTTTGACAGTGAATCATTGGTAACTGCTTTCTGAGTACTGTTTTCCAAAAGGTTTTGTAGCCATTGTATAGTGCATTCATCTGGACCATATTTTCTGAGCTTGTCTGTGGGGATATCATAAGAAAGGGTGTCAGAAAGCTTACTAAGGTCAAGATATATGACTGAACTGCTGCTCTGCTGTCCACAAGACCTGTAACCCTTAGAGTGAAGAAAATTAGATTGGTCTGACATGACTTTCCTTGACAAGCCCATGTTGTCTGTAACTCATCTCCTTGTTATCTTGCAGGTGCTTTAAAGTAGTCTGGTTATTTGTCCCTGTTGGCTCCTCGGAACCAAAACTAAACTTTCTGCTTTGTAATCTCCTGATCTTCTCATTTTTCAAAATATGCACTACATTTGCCCATCTTTTTTCTTTTGTGGAGACAGGCTTAGCTCCTTGATTTTCCAGCTGTGTGTGAGTGAATGCTGAGGCAAAAATGCTGAGTACAGGCAAGCTTAACTGAGTGATTTTGTATCCAAATAAGGTGATGGGCCATATCTCCACCCCCCACCAGTATTGTGGCCTTCCCTTGCTTCTGGAGAAGCAATATTACAAATTTGTATCTAAAATGAAAAGTCTCAGGAGTTTGCCTACAGTGTAAATAAGATAAATTATATGTTGTTGGGTGTATCGCAGCAGTGGATGTGCATAGAGAAGCCCTGTGCTGGCCAAATCAGAAGTGCTGTAAACCAGTTAATCTGTGCTTATCATTCAGCTCAATGTAGCACTGACCCAAAGAGGAACAAGGAAGAGGATCTGAGTGGTATTTCAGTGCCGCTGTTTGGAGATAAAGTGGAACAGACAAGTAGCTCCTGGTGTGTGTGTGAAGAACTGTGTCTGTAACTGGCGCAAGCCTTTTTTGTGTAGCTATTTCTAGGCAAATCGACTTCGACTGAGTCTTGGGGCTTGTTTTGGAAGATTTAAAAATATCTGGGGAGGTACCTTTCACTTACATTCGTGGGCAGTCTTAATTTTAGTTAAAAATGGCAAAGACAAGACAATTTAGGGTAGATTAGAGAAATGGAAATGCAAAAGACTGATAGAAGAGCTCGGAAGCAGAGAAAGGCGTGGGAGAGGTATTGCGGGGATGAAATGTATGGATTGAGCGCAGGCAGAGAATGCAGGTGAATGGAGTGAGGAAGAGAAGAAAAAAGGCAAGTGGAAGAAACTGAAGAAGCTGAAAAGGAACAGAGGTAATTGTGCATTGATGGATTTCAAGCTTTTCAAGGACTTAGTCTAAATGGGAGAAAGCACCGAGGCTAAGCATGGAGGGGAGGAGTGAGAAAAGATGGGGAGATAGCAGAGCATCAAAACTATCTGAGAAGTCTTCTGTTCATGGCAGAACATGTACACTTTGTGGGTTATTTGTGGTCTATGTCTCCTGTGCGAGCAGGGTGCTGCTCAGCATAGAAGCTTGTAAGGAGGGGCAAGATACAGCTTGCATGCTAAATGTGGCACTGTTTAGGGTGTGACCCTAACCAGCACATGTTCCTTTGGCAGAGCAGGAGAAGGCAGATGATGCTTTAGCAGAGCCATTGCTTTTGAATTCCAGCATCACATGTGCTGTCCATCTTTCTAGTTAAGAGCTAGACAGCACTTTCGCAGACCAAAACAGTGTTCCCTTTGCCCTCGGATCGTTTATAATACGGACAACAAGCAAAAGCTTGAGGACTCTGAGCTGCGTGAGTCTGCGACCGTTGCACCAAGCTGGAAGGCAATGTGCTCTCAGCAGCGAAACAGGGCAGAGGAAAGGGCCTCGTGGGCAATAAGGTGCAGTTGAGTTTATGACGGGACACAATCAATAGGAACAAAGCTGACTGACAGATAAAGAGCCCAAGAATAGTTACCATTGCAATATGAAACTGTGTTGCATTGATTCATGACACTTGGGGATTAACCTGCCTTGAGGTACACCTGGCTTTTAAAAAAAGTACTCTATTTACACTTTTTTACAACCTGAAATAGAGTCAAGTGAACTAGATTTTTCTCTCAAGCTGGGAGACGTCCAGCTCTGGAGTTTAGTTCAGCTAGCTAGAGAAAAACAGCCAGCCAGCTGCAAATGCCTGATTTCCACCCAGGCACTTCTCTCGATACCTGTGAAGTTGCTGCTTTGTGCCTTTTGGCGGGAGCTCATCACTGCCCTTTCTGAGCTCTCAGTTCTGGTGGAATGACGGAGTGACTGGGGAGAAATCTGACTCAAACTGTAGCAAAAGGGTTGTGATCATTTGCAAAGACGGTGTGATGGGAATTCATTCTGACTAGACCATCCCAAATAGCGTACAGACAGGGAGAATGGTTTGGAAGAGGAGGAAGAGCACACACACAAGGAGGCGGGTGGAATCTTAGGTGAGTGAAGATGGGGAGTCTGATGGGGTGCTGATGAGGTGAAATAGGGTGGAGGTGTGCACCAAGGAGAGCTAGATGTTATTTATGAAGGCTTTATCCCAAGAGCTCTTGGTCATATCTCTGCATGAGCAAGTGGAGAGATAGAGGCCAAGACTTTTTTTTGAGGGGAAAAAGGAGTATTTTTGCTAAAGAAAGTGTGTGGGCAGGGACAAGTTTTGCCTTAAAGGTCCTTCATCAGCAGCAGAGGCAGACACTCTGCTGTGGACTCCCACAGTCTCACCAGCTCTGCTGGTGACAGCCAGGTGCAAGGGAGAGGTGGGCAGAGGAACTGTGCTAGCTGGGGCTTTTTCTCTTCTCTCATGATTCGTCCTGATCGGTGCAGGTCCTTGCCAGGCTGATCCTGGTGTCATCATCAGCAAAAATCAAGTGGGTGCCACACTGCTGAAACAAACGCTTCCCTTCAGAATTGCTGGTGTTAGGCAAACACCAGGGAGATGGGAAGACACCTTTACAGACCTGTGGGGCTGATGCGATTGTCCTGACTCCCAGAAAATACTGCTTCTGGTCCTCTGAGAAAGGATGAGGCCAGTCCTCCAGGTAACTGACAAGCGATGATAAAGTCTGATAGGAGTCTGGAAGCCTGTACCTAAGCCTGAACTGAGGGATTACTGTGCGGCTGCTCTTGCCTCGCCCAGAGAAAGGTTAAGTTGCCTCGTGCAGGCTGTCACGGGCTGATGGTTTGACGTCGCCTGCTTATAGATCCCAGGACTTGGCCAGGCCCCACCACTTTAACTTTCACTCTTGGTAAATCTCGAAATGAAATGGAGTTTTCTTCCGAGTGACAGTTAAATCTTGGCTGCTCTCCGGCTGCTGTGCCGGTATCGCTTAATTCTGTAATCCCTTTGCCCTCCATTCCTTGGTGCAGCAAGCACATGCTGGGAGCATTGGAGTGACAAGCGATTTCTCTGTGCCTGACACCTTGGCTGGGAGACTTGATTAAGTGAAAATATCTTTGCATTCATTTTTTTTTTCAGGTGCAGAGAATAAAATGCTCCCAACAAATCGGCTGGGGCTGGGAAAAGTTACAGAGATTCCCTACCTTGCATCTCAGGCCAGTGCCCTTGCTGTGTTGCATATGCAGCTAGTTTTATGGGCAGATGAGGATTCGCCTTGCTATTTCCAGCTTCACTCTGGCAGACTTGGAGAGGTTTTCTTCCAGGTCTAGTGTGTCCGCAGTGTTCCTTACAGTGCCTGCCAGAATTAGAGACTTGGGTAATCCCATCCACTCGCAAGGTGAGGAGGTGGCTTCTTCCACCCACTGCTGCCAGCTGCCAGCCTGGGATGCTGGAGCAGCTGGGAGCTTCCGCCACCAAGAAGGCCGTAGATCATTCCCTTTGGCGTCTTTCACCCTGCCTTGAGTGACATTGCTGCAGCTCTGGGGACTGTTATTAGTATTCAGAGGTACACTTCTAAGCAAAACCTGAGAAAGGAATTAATCTGTCAATAGGAATGAATATACTGGACAGTGATGTATGCAGATCCTGTTCTCAGAGTGACTGTGTTCGTTTCAACTGCGTCTCTCAGGCTTGTTCCCAGAGCCAATACACAAACTTGCATTTAAAGTAACATTACAGCTGGCTGATCATTTGTTCAACACCTAAGTCCGTGCAAGCACTGCTATACTCGGGAGTCAAAGCCAGGGAGAAATGCATGTGTCTGTCACTTTGTACAAAGCTCGAACAGTAAGAGACACAGTCAGGGCAAAGGGCTCTGTTTAGTTATCCAGCTAGGGCACGCGTGCTATACTCTGGCATCCTGCATGTGTAGCAGCCTTGGCATGTGCTTGTAACACAAGCTCTATGCCTTATCATGGAATACATGTATGGAAAAGTGTGTCCAGTTGTGTAAACGTAGCGGTGCGTCTCGGGGAAGAGAAGGCTGTGCTCTTCCTAAGTGACAAGCGCACCTATAAAATCCTGGCATCCTGTGCATGTATAGTTAAAAACACCAGAGAACTATACATTTGGGTACACAGGGTCCTGGGAACACGTTACAGCAACAGCCTGCTCTGGTTGGAAAAGCGTGTTTGCAGGTCAGGAGATTTATGCTGCGTTTTTCACTGTCCTCCTTATTTGTTACGACACTTTGTAGATGCAAATTCAGAGATCTCTATCTTTTTCCTGGTTTCTACACTGAAGGCTACCACAGCACTGACAATTCTGAAAGTTTTGATTGTGTCTCAGTGATAATTTGTGCTTCACCAGATGCCTCTGCTTCTGAAAGTAAATTATTCTCAACCTTTTGTGTTTTCAGTGGCAGGCAGAGGCTTGAAAATACGGCTTGCATCCATCCTTGAGGCTCATGGAGTGACAGAAAGAAGGGGGGAGATGAACTTTTCCTGTTGTTTGGAAATCCCTTCTGTTTTCTAGAGAACTGGTTAATGATGTTTGTGTGATTCAGGGCTAGGAATGTTTATTGGAATACTGATAGGATTCTCCAGCCTTGCCTAGGTAGGACACTGTGCGGTGCTCCAGTGAAAGGCATTTCGAGCTCTGCAGGCCATTGCATTGTGCCAGGGGTTTGTCACAGGGGTACGCATACAGTAATGCTCCCAGGTCCACAGTGAAGGCACACAGCTCAAAACCTATGAATCTATATGTATTTACTTAGAGAAAAGCACTTAGAAATTGAGAGGTTCAGGCACAAACCATGTTCATATAAACTGCCCGTGTATTGAATAGGAATCAGAGAGGAGAGAAAAGCATATTGAGACATAGTTGTACTGTTGCATATGCTTTCAGGTGTGACCAGTGTTGGGAATAGAGGTGAAGCCCTCTAATTAAAAGAGCAACATCTCTCCATCTCAGTGTCTGTGAGTGTGAATTGCTTCCCCTGAGTCAGAGCATCCCCTGTGAGGTGTGGACCAGCATGGTTGCAGTGGCAGCAGCGCTGCTGAGGCTTCTGATTGAGTTCCACTGTAGCTGGCAGGGACTGGGGTTGACAGAAAAGAAACAGAACCAAACCAAGACGGAGTTTCTGAAGTCACGGTTCATTTCAGTTTTCATTATAGAACAAGGATGCAATAGAAAGGGGGTCATTCTATAACTGACATGATTTAAAATCGTGGGATAGGTGCAGCACCTGTACTTATGCTGCTTGCATGCTTGCTGTTGGCAGCACTGACTGGTCATGGCTGCTGGACTGCAAACACTATTGCTACATGTGTGTGACTGTTGTACCTGCTGCTCCGTTGTCCTACCTTCCTCTCACTTTCGGGTGCACAATGCAAGCCCATGCATTTGCTCCCTGGCCTCTTTTCCCACCCACTTTGCAGCTGGGAAGAGAGAGGGTTCAACTATTACCCGGAGTTTCTCATCTCCCAGACTGGCTGTATTCTGCAGCAAGCTTCTCTTAAAATTGTTGAGATTATTACTGGCATATATTTTATACATACACACACACACACATATATATGTTTTTATATATAAATATATTCTTCAGTCTCCTGCTGCAGCTGAGAGACGCACCCGGGATTTATCTCTGTAATGAGAAAAGGGAGATAGGGAGAAGTAAGGGCGTTTTTCTCTGACTTGGATTGTAAGTCATTTTGATATTCATTGTAAAAGATGCTTTTCAAATATTTAAATGTATGTGCGCTCACATATCAGTTCTTCAGGATGGATTGTATGCGACGTAATCACTGTTTTATATCTCTTGTGCTCTGTGATGTTTTCCTGTATCCGTTCCTTACGGTAACTTCATCTGGGAGAAATGGGAAGATGAGGAGCTGGAACTGGGATTAGTTCCATAGCCCATGCTCTGTCATCATCTCTTTTAGGGATGCATTAATACTGGAGAAGAAATATGCTCACCTTAGCCAGAACTTTCACCTTTTCCAGTGCTACCGTATCTGGGGGGTGGAGCGGGCTTGAAGTAACTGAGCCTTCCCAAAGAAAACGCTCATACATCCTCACGGGAAAGGCTGAACTGGGATTTTGCTTGATAATTAGCTCAATGTGTTTGATAATTAGCTCAAACAAAGGGCACTTCAGCTGATGCAAGAGAAGCATACAAATCTAGAGACATTGGTGACACCTGTCTAGGTTTACCCTAGTGTGAAAATCTCTTCTTACGACTTGGGGGGGAGTGTGTGGAGAAGACAGGAAGGGATGGGTACGCTTGCTCTTGTCCTCCTATGGCTGGGGATTAGGGCTTGACCACGCCGTGTGCAAACTCTTCCTCCCCCTTCGTCCTTGGAAGGTCTGCTCCCTGTCAGGTGTGCCATCCCGCCATCTGCTCCCAGCCTCGAGCAGCTGGTACGATAGCCGCAAACGCTGGCAGGAGCGGCCTTCCAGCCGCGTGAATGACAGCACGCGCCGCTGCTTCCTTGGCACGGGGAGCAGCGCTTGTAGCTGGGAATTAGAGGCTTGTAAACCTGCCGGCTTGGAGGCGGGGCGGGGAACGGCTCTCGGTGGCACTCCTGAGGTTTGGGAGTCTTGCCTGAGCTCCCGCCGGCACGGTCACACCTGCACAAATCCCGGCCAGCCGCGAGCAGAATGCCTGTGGCGAGGTGCAGAGGTCCGGAGGCAGTGAGGATGCTCCCTCCTCGTTGTCTCTCCACTCTCATTTGAGCAGAGGGGGAAGCAGTCCCACCCGGAAGTGTCAGGGCAGTCCTGCTCCTCCCCAGGCAGCTGCATCCAGCAGTCATCATTGCCCTGCCTGGGGCACAGTCACGAGAAAGAAGGGAGTTTGAGGCCAAGTTGGAGAGGGTGGGAATTGTTTCCAAGTGTCATCTCTTCCAATCTTATGAAAGAGAAAGGACCAGTGGAGCACGGAGGGAAACAGATTAGGTGGAAGGAGGAGAGGTTTGGTGGAAGGGTCCCAGCTGCCTTGCACATCTGCTTTCAAGACGAGAGGTGAATGCTGCCGTGTTACCTGCAGGACTTGGTAAGGCAGTTCGGGATCTGTCACTGGCTCGCTGCTGGATCCTCCAAACATGAACGGCTCAAGGAAACACTACTGCAGCCCGGCAGGGAGTGGAGGGAAATGGGAAGTGCAGAGCTTTTGCCTCAGTCAGAGGGAGATGAGAAGTTTCCTGTCACAAAAAAAAAGGAGCGTTTTTCTCCAGGAACCCTAAAAATGGTGCATCAGAAGCACCATCAAATTAGTCTGATTTATTAGAGAGGAGCTTGCACCAAGGTTGCTGTGTGAGTGTGCTTCACTGTCAGGACTCTGGTAATGGCTTGGGATATCAGTCTGTTCTTCAAACTTCCCCACAGGGCTACGATTTGAAGCCAGGAGTTTTTCTAATGTCCTATAGCAATATACTGAATCCAGAACAAGACTGAAGAACCATTTTCCAGAGTTTGAGTGATGAAAATAAGCTGTAAATTTCAAATTTTTGAGTATATTGTGACCTCTCCATGTCTGGGAACCACGAACGTGAAAGTTGGATCCATATGTCAGATGATGTGCTGTAGAATTTCAGAAGTGTTTGCATGCAGTGTTCACACTCATTCTGAAAGTTTCTGGGAGCTCCTCTCTTAGCTAGAGAGATGCAACTTGTCTTGTGATCTGTGCCTATCCTTACTTAAACCTCATGCATTCTGTGAACAAGCAGGCTTGAGTGAATTACTCTGATTTTATGCCATAGCCAAAACAAGCTGTGGGTTACATTCTTCATCCTCTTGCTAGGAAGCTGTTGTTTTTCTGGATTCCTGTCTCTTAGGGAGAATCACAAACGGGCATAAAAGAGGCACTGTGAGTAGTAGTACTCAGAAAAGGTGGGACATCTGAGCTTCACACTCCTGTTGCAGAAAAGGCGTTGGATCTTGAAAGTTATGGTTCCTAGATGAGAAGTCCAACTACCAAACTTTTTACCTCTTTATGCCCCAAAATTTCATTCTTCTGTTGAAAGTTTGGTGAAAGCTGATAACAGTGAAAAATGTTGGCTTCTTTGTATGAGCTGACATGTTAGCACTTAATGTTTCATCCAGACACTCCCAGGCACTTTTGAGACTTAAATTTGTGCTCTGTTCAGAAGCCCCTTTGAAGGGCAAAGCTGGAACCCTGGCCCTTCACTAATCCCTCCTTGCCTCGAGGGCACCTTGTAAATGCAGCTGAAAAGGTGTGGAATAAGTTCTTTGCGCTCCGAGGAGGGGGCTTCCCTTCCCAGAGCTGGGAGCCACTCTTGCACCTTAACTGTGCGACTGCTCATCAGCGCAGAAGTTCTGAAAGGATTGACAAATGGATTAATACCTGGCAGCTATGGCTGAAACTAGCTACCTCTGAACGGGCAATCATTTATCGCTAAATTACTTTCTCTAAGCCAGGTAATTTCTGATCAACATGCACAAAAACAAAGCCATGGCAGTGATGTGATGTTAACTAGAGGCCATTCCTATTCTCTGGGCTGGTGCAACAATGAATGCAGAGAGAATTGTCACTTGGAAGGTTTATGAAGCTTAATGAAAAGTGACATTGCAGGATGCTGGGGAGGGAGGGGTCCACAAGGCTAGGTCTAGTTTGTCCGGTAATGAGTGCACATGTGGAGAGGATGTATGACTGGAATAATTGTCACTCAGGAGCGAGCGGTACTGGCAGAGCCGGCGCTGGGACAGGCTGGGAGAGCGCTGGCTGCGGAACAGGGACTAAAATGCATGAGCTGTGTGGTAGGCTTGCTTTTTATAGAGACAGAGGTAGACCCATACCACGAGTTTTTAGTGTAAAAAGGGTTATGAGAGGTGAAGCCTGTCTGAAGCAGAACTGCAGAGCGTGATACTTTTGGAACCATCGACTTGAAAGCTCAGCTCAGGGATTCAAATCCAAAAGTTTTGGCGTGGTGTTACTAGATGTCGTTTCTGTGTCTGTAGCAAACCAGACTAAGAGCCCAGTCCAAGTCTTGTCAAAAACTGGGGCATTCAGTTCCGACATGATAACTCCTGAAGAAGAATGTCTTTTGCATTTAATGAATTTTAAATGTGCTGCACGTCTTTAGGGATCTTTAAAATTCAAAGGAGTTAGAAGAGGCTCCTCACCTCACAGAATAGGGCCTGATGGAAGGGAGGGGCCAAGGGCATTTCTGCGTGTCAAGGAAAGTCACGGCCAAGTTCTTATAGGGTACCTTGGCTAAAGCCATGCCAAGCGCCTTTGATGAAACACATTTGTAGTATATCTCTCTGGCCATGCAAGGTTAATTTTATTGTGCCTCATAGGAATTCTGTAATTGATGTGCACGCATACTTTTAGGCTGTGCATGAGTGTCAATGCAAAGTAAGACGCTCCCCATTAACCTGCCGAGCTTTCCCCTTCCCTCTCTGCACCTCAGGGATTGCTGGCTAAGGCACTCTGGGTATCTCAGCGGATGCCTTTTCCTTGGTGCTCCGTACCCTTTCCAGAGTTTTCCAACTAATACGTGGGAAGAGAGGAGCTGCTAAAATCTGTAAGATTTGTTTCTTGACAAATGTCCCATTTTCACAGGCAGTTGAACTGAACTGCAGCTTGTGCTCCGTTCAAACATGTCAATAAACATTATTGCAAAGACGTACAAGCAATAATGGGAATGTATAAAACTCACCTTTATTGCTTCTTGCCGTGAATTTACACGCTGCTCTAAACAGCTTTTACTCCTCCAGGGGAAAGCCTTGGGATTTTGCCTTTACTGGCATGCTGATTTCCCCAGTTCGTACCAGAGACCCTCACTGCCTTCTCTGCCTCCCCACCATGAGTGCCGGGGACAGAAATGCTGCAGCAAAGGTACAAATACATGCCTCAAGTTGCAGTCAGGCTTAGTTAAAAGCTGAAGAGGTGAAGTTGCCATTCGCGGCGATAAGCTGCCGTGTATGTTATTGCCCGTCCTTTGCTTGATCACACAATGCCACGGAGTAAATTACATTCGACAGTGCAGTGGAAGGGAACAGCTCAATTCCCCTCTAGCTGTAGCTTCACGAGTGTGGCAGTTATATTTCTGCACGTAAGGACGGAGGCTGCTCGCTGCACTCCTGCAACGCTTTCACTGATACCACTTAAGGTATTACGTGAACAAAGCGCAGTCGAGCTCTTCATCAGCGGTTCAGCGCTGTTTTTCCTGTAGTGACGGGTGCTTGGCCGCAGTGTTTTAGCGTGAAAGCTTCTTGGGGGGGCGCAGGGGTAAAACTCATTCCTGAGCTGCTCCGTGACAGGAACAGGGTAAGAAGACATACAGAGGTGTGCAAAAGCTTCCCAAACTGAGTTTCTTGGTAATTGCGAAGCATAAATCAGAATTGGCAGCATGTGAACACAATATGCAAGGCCTGATGATCGTCACAGAAAAGGGACTCGTGCCAGTCCCAGAGTGCCAGCAGCTTTGCTCTAGCCCAATAATTCCTTTCTTTTCTCTCTGAGGATCAGTGACTACTACCCCTTGCCTCGTTACAGCAGGGACTGCACTTTGGCTTCAGCTTTGCACAGGACCAGGCACAAGAGCTTCTTGGTCCTACTGTGTATATTCTCTACTTCTTTTATCAAACCTCCTGGTGCCTCAGCTGATCTGTACTTGTACCGATGCTCAGGACAAGCAATGTGCTCTCGCTGCATTATCCCACTGTCCTCCAACTTCTGCCTGGGGACATCCTTCTGCTGGAGTGCCAGCTCCCACAGGGAGATGGACTGCTGAGCATTAAAGTTCTGTGAAGCAGAGGCTGCATGAAGCAGCTTCTTTTTCCCCCTCCCCACATTGCTCAGCTCACCCAGGAGCACAGTTCCTCTCTGCTTCCCGGGCTCCTGCCCAGCTCTCCCAGCTTTGTGCCAGCGGGAGGGAGGGCTGTTAGTTTGCTGCCGGCTGCTGCCCGTGGAGCTCCTGCCATGCTCTGGTGCCCATGGCACCGATGCTCGCAAGGCACAGCTCACGGCTGGGCTCTACCCATGCTTCCTGGGGGGCTTGCTCTCCTGCAGTGCTGGCTCTGCTTGCCAGCAGGCAGGGCCCTGGCAATATTTGAGCAGCCATAGCTCTCTGGCTGCTGCCCTCCTGCTTCCCCTGGCACTGCGCTGCCCAACGAGCCAAGTTTGGTGCCTGGATGCCCTCAGGGGCTGGCCTGACTCTCTGTGGGGCCTCTACCATCCTGTGACCTAGGCCTGGAACATCATAGGGGTTTAAGCCAACTGATCTCCTGCAACAGGCTCTGAAATTTTGGCGTTTTGGCCCCTTTCTTTCTAGCTTGAAGCAACAAGGGTGAGCTTTGAGTCTGGCCTTGATGTACCAGTGGGGTTTCCTCAACTCATTAAGGGTGTCTGGCAAGCTTGATACTCCCTCCTTCCTAGCCTGCCTTCAAGCCTGCAGCAGTGTTCCTGCCTTGTTCTGTTTTGTATGCCTTTGCTAACCCAAGATATGTTTTTTTTTCGTGGGGAGGAAGGGCATGCCTCTAACAGATCAGCACAAAGTAGAACCAGTTCAGGCTGTAAAGCACAGGAAGGGCTGAGAGAAAGCTGCAGAGCTCCCACAAGTTGGTCTGCCTTGCAGTTTCGATCCTTGGGCATACTTCCTCAGACCTACTCAGACCTAGGTACTGAGGTGGCAATAACAATTTTGTTTTGAATGTCCTTGGGGGAGGAAGGCATGATGGGATGACCTACCTATCATGGTTGCATTTTCTCTGGCTAGCCAGGCTGTTCCCTGAGTACTCTTGATGTAATCCTTGTCTAAAATACTTTTGCCTCTCTGTGGCACAAGAAGCTCCTACTTGTTATAGCCCGAGGAGAGAGCTCTCCACTTGGCTGCCCTCACCTCTGCCTTGCTGCTGGGGAGGCAGCAGGGGTTGTTGTTGGGGCTCCTGCTTTCTTCTCAGCTAAGGAGGGAAGTTGTTGGGTAGGGGAGAGAAAAGAGTAGCCAGCACTCCTCGGCAAGGAGAGAGAACTCAGCCTCCCCGGCCTGTTTGTTTTCTGTCTTCCCTTCTGCTTGCTTTTACTCCAGGTTTTAGAGAACAGAATGAAATTTGCCTGAACTGACCTTTTGCTGGTGGGAGGGAGCAGGCTTTCACAGCTGCAAGAGGAGCAGAGAGGAGGTGCGTAGGGCCAGGAACTGTAGCAGTGAGAAGCTGGGAGAGGTAAGTTGGGGACTCTGCTTAGGAGCATGGGACTGCACACCAGAACAGTACCTGGGACACTCCCTGCGGCAAGGTCCAAATTACCTCAGCCCTGCAGTTTGAGGACAGTGGGTATTGTTGTAATATTCTTATATATTATAATAGCAAAAGGGAGATTAAAGCATTTAAATCCAGGCAAGTAACCACAAAAAGTTTTGGGTTTTTTTTTTTTTTCCTAATCTGTTTTCAAATGTAAGGTCAGGATTGTCAGTACTTGCAACAAGCTCAGTAGACTGTATTCCAGCAGTTCCCAGCATCTCGAGTATCAGGCCATCAGGTCACAACGTAGACAAGCTGTGAAGTTGCTGCATTGACCCATTAGATGTGTGTAGGAAGTGTGAAAGTGTTGTGATTTCCAGTTTCACAAGGACTGGCTTTGTCCCAGTCTTCTGAAGATCCCATCTTGAGTTTTTACCTAATCATGAGAAAATCCTTGAGAGTAGGCACAATGGCTAATAGAGGGAAGGCAGTAGTTGAAGAAGATTGCGGCAAGTGGATCGAGCTCCTAAAAATTTGTGGAAATAGGTGCAAAGTAAATCACTCGACCCTTGCACTTTCTGATGCTAGGAAAGAGATCACAATCAGAAAGCAGGATAAGGCATGAAGCTCCTGTTCTCATGGCTTCAAAAACTTTGGGTTCTCAAAGCGTTGTCAGATAAAAGCCAGTTCCTGTGACAGCTGGGAGTGTGACACCTCTTTGCTTGCTGAAATCACACCAACTGCATGAAAAAGGGTTAGAAGTTTCTCCTTCCACAAACAAATAGATTTGCTTTTGTTCCCATCAGCACTGTAGTTTTAAGTCTGGAAGATAGTGAGAGAAGAACTGGAAGTGTGAGATGTTTTCATGTTTGTGGTATGGTAGATATCTAGGCATGCTTTTTTGACCTCTGCTTTTTTGACCTGTGTGTTACATGAGGTGGGAGAAATAAGAAGCAAGTAAATGTTGGATTTTTTTTTGTTTTTTTTTTTAAATGGATGTACAAGTGGTCATGCTAATCAAATAAGCAACTGCTAGGTTAAGATACCTCACACTGTTAAAAAACCTGCTTTGTTACAGCTGCTGGCACTGCTAGTGCACTGTCCTGGGACTTCGCCTTCCGATGATTGTGTTAAAAATGAGTCAGTTTGATACACGTGCAGTGAGAAGTTCATTGTGTTATTAATACTTTGTGTATTCCTGGAAAGGTATGTATTTGATAAGATCCAGCACTTGCCTAACAAACAAGTCGGGAAGAAGTGGGGGCATGGGCAGAGCTAGGCGTGTGGGGGCTGGGGAGGACATTTGAGGAAGGGTGTTATAAAACACAAACAGGTTGTGTCAAGGCAAAGAGAAGAATGCTGAGAAAGGAAAAATGAGGAAGATAGGTTAAAAGCAGAGAAGGAGAAAAAAGCATTGAGAGAGCAAGACCAAAGATGGAGGCTGCAGTGGAGGAAGAGCTTTGTCTGAGTAGGAAGAAAAAGAAAACTACTTATGGAAGAAAAAAGTGTAACATCTGAGTACGGAGCTTATGAAAAAGACAGGATCAGTACTTGCAAAGGATCTCAGAGAGACATAGGAGATGAATTAAACATGGCCCCAAAGGGATGAGACCCTGAACAGTGTAGAAAAATGAGTCTGTGAAGGAATTCCCAAGCTCGGAGTGAAAGTGGTGGTGAGATTCTAAGTCCCCCTGTGCAGGTGTCTTGGCTTTGCATTTGTATGTAAAGTGGTCTGGACAGCTGTGCGACTGCCTTACGAATGAACTGGGCAGAGAAAAGCAAAAAGTAGGGAAGTAGGGGGTAAAAGATACACATAAACAAGAGAAAAAAAATGTATTTCTCTTTTCAAAGGGCAGAATTGGAAGACACCAGTGTGTTGTTATCAGACTAACTGGGTTTTTTTTCTGGATCTGCCACAACCTGGCATTGTGACCCCGTGGAATTCCCTTCACCTCTCTGACACTGGTGGTTCTTTCTGGTTTTTGTTTTTTTTTTTTTTAATTTATTTGTGCCGTGGGATGATGATAAAAACATGCTCCAAGCACGGGTGAGGAGGTTAAATATTCACAGCCTTCTTCACCCATCAAGTTGCTGTTATCATCAGCAGTAGCTTTTACAGGTGAGATAGTGACAAGTCCCTGCCTGCAGAGCAGAAGATGAGCAGGGAAGAGACTGCACTCTGAGCCTCTTCTCACTCCTTTCTTGCCATTAGACCTGAGGGTCTCAGCACCCTGATACTGCCTGGAGGGCAGTGGTGCTGAGGGTGAGGAAGCGTGTAGCCCACCAAAGCTGTCTGCCAGGCCTCCTTACTCAGCTAAAGCTGCTGACAGCTATACTGCTATTTATTTATTTTGCTGCTGAGGACAGAAACAGCAGGAGATAATCATAAGAAAATCATAAAAAGAGGGAAAACCAGCAGATAATATTCTGCAGAGGGATTTAACAGGGTGAAAAATTGTCTCTTGCCGAAGTGTCTATGACACTAAACACTGTCTCCGAGATCTTCACTCTTCCTCCTCAACAGAGGCTTAAGGAAAGCGACAGGCAAGGCTCTGAGACAGTGTCTAGGGGTTTTGAAAATATGACAGGCAGGAGCCTGGGTTCTTCTCATCAGCATCTTTCAGTGGCATGGATGCAATCAGTCATTCTGACTGTTTCTCTCTGAACAGGACCATCCCCTCCTCCTGCCATGAGTTGAGGGGAGGACGCTTGGGAAACGCCACTCCACTTCCTATGCCCCGGTCTTTCAATTGAGATGAATTTTTCCCTGTGCTGTGGGAGCTTGGTCAAATAGCTGGAAAGACTGCAGGCAGCTTGCTGCTGCTTTAGGAAGCAGGAGTTTCAGAACTAATCCTAAGCTTGCTGTGCCAATACAGCATCGGCAAGGTGGGACCTGCTTGAACAGAGGAGGTGGCTGAGGTTTAATTTGAATTGGGCAGAACCCTCCTGCTGAGGCCATCTTTATCAGATGCCCTCTGCCATGCAGAAAGCTCGCTCTGGCCGGCAGAAGAGTTGAGGTTTGGGAAGTGCTCCTGTGCTGCTGTACTATGATGTGAACTTTATGGTTTTGTGAGGTGTGAGGATGGGGTAGGGCAGCTGTCTGGGGCTGGCTAAGATGGGAAAGGTCCAATTCATTCTCTAGGGTTGGTTTTGGAGACAGAATCACGTGAGACAGAGCGCTGCTTTAAGAAGAAAGAAAAAAACCTACAACTTTCTGTTCTACTTTCCAGTACAGGAAACTGAATGGGAAAAGGTCGTTAGGCTGTCAGACTTGGAAAATCTGTGTTTGATTTTCATCTCTGCTAGAGGCTATGAGTTTGAGGAAGTCATTGAATCTTGTTTCCCTCTTTCAAATGGTCACAGTCTTTCTGCCTTGCCTCCCAGGAAGGCTAGTGAGTGGAAATTCACATGCAAGGTGCTCAGATAGGGTATTGCTGATGGAGGTCTTGTACATGCCTGGTTAGAGTTCCTGGGGAACAATCACAGATAGAAAAGCTCTCCAAGCTCCCATCTGACTGCTCCTTTTCCTTACAAGGTTGTTTCCTACATGCTATTACTCCCCTGTATATGTCCCAAACAGTGAAATTTCTCTTAGTAGCCTTAATGAGTGTTGCTGGAGTAGAGGAGAAGATCACATATTAGACTGAGAGTTGTGCCTCAGTCCTGAGCCAATTTGCCATCTGTCTTATATTCTAGTTCTTACCCATATGAGTTTCTCCAAGGAAAAACCCGGCGTGAGTGCAAAGCAGCTGGCGGGCTCTGTAAGGCAGTCAAGCTGTGAGGGGAAGATGTTCTTCCAGTGTGTAGGGGAGGCAGTATCTTCATGGGACAAACTCCAAAGACATTCCAGAAAGCTGGTGGAGGTTGAATCTCGTTTAAACCCTGAATGCAAAAAAACCTCCTTTCTGGGAAGGTGTTCACCTGGGAGTAAACTGGCATAGTCACCACTGTTAAGCTGGTTTGATGGGCGTATCTGTTCCTTAGCACAGTATTCTTGTGTAACATCGGTGCAGGTTCCTTTGTCTGTGTGGAAGAGCTGAAGTTTAATTTAAACAAAGATCTACTTTTACCACAAAGAGTTCAAGACCTCCACTGAGGTCTCTGCCTCTAAAGTAGCACTTTAATCAGCAAAACATGAGTGTGAAGGCTCTTTTAACTATGTAAATCACAGTCACTTGGTGTTAAGCACTTGTTTTGGACAAGGAGATGCAGGAAGATGTAGCAGTACAGCAGCTCCTGACTTTCTGATGCTTGTGAATAGGGACAAGAAGCCACCTGTAGAATTTCCAAGGGTTTAATGAATACAAAAATGGCTTAAAGACATCCTGTGTTCCTCATAGTCTGGCCCAAAGTTGTCATCAAGCTCTGTCCTCCCACCTTGGACAAGGCAGTTCACTAGGCTGCAGGCAAAAAAGCCTGGTAGCACAGACTGAAAACACCCTCTTGAAGTATATTTGTAGTCCAGGGTCTTGATCTTCCAGCCTTTAGGTTGGACCCATTCGTGTGGCAATAAGAACGTGGATAAAGCTGTGTATTTGCAAAATGAAGGCAGTTTACAATTCTCCACTAGAGCACATGAAGTCTGTTGAATGTCCATCCCACCCAAAAATGCTGAGCTGTTTGCAGTGCATATCTTTTTGTAGTGATGGAAATGGTGATAATTGCTCTATAAAAGAACTAAATAGGATATAACTGAGAGAAAACCTTTCTTCTCACGCCTATGGCAACTCAGTTCATTTTGGTATCTTTGATCAAGCAATTCAGTGACAAAGCTATTCAGCAAAATGACGTCCTTTCACTGAGATATTTTGCATGTACTGTGCAACATCTCCAAGCCCGGTATGTGCCAGCACTCGAACAAGCAATTCTCAGCTTCCTCCCAGCCTCCAGACACTTTAGGGGGAAGCACAGAAGAATCCTTTCTGCTCAAAAGTCCTTGAGTGTTGACCAGCAGGAGGTCTGCTGCTGATAGACTCTCTTGGCAATGAAGAAGATCATAAATTACCCCAAATGACCTGCATTTCAGAAACATTATTTGTGGTATTAAAAAAGAGAGGGCAGATCAGGACAATAAGATCCCAGGAAGTCCTCAAGGAAACTGAGAAAAGCTGCTGCCAAACTCCCTCAGAGTTGCCAGTGTGACCCGTTGTTGCTGGGAAGCCTTTTTATGACCACTCTTTGTACCCTGGACATGCTCTGGCATTGCTATTTACAGAGACAGAGAAAGACAGGGGGACGCAGCAGGCTTGGGAACACTACTAGCTATTTACGTGGAAACAGCGATTAGGAAGTAGAGGGCCACAGTACAGCTGCTTTCCCAATAGCCTGCTCTGACACTAAGTGCCTCTGCACTGCCCTTGCCTCCCAGTTCCAGCATCTCAGGTGTGCTGGCAGAATGGTTTTTAAGATATTGAATTGTGATGACAGTGTCACTATACTGTCGGTGTCAGCTTTTGTGGCAGGGCCAGCCTATCCCCATCGGGTTGGGTTGTGCTGGTTTTTCCAGCCCTGCTGAGCCCGTTGCTCTTCAAGGGCATCGCTGCTCCATTCGCTCATGTGATGCATTGGTGTGAGGAAGGCACACAGAGCTTGTTGTGAAGTTGCCTCAACTTCACCAGCCCACTAGACATCTTTTTGTTCCTATTACCCATGTTTTTTTCCCAGTACTCACTAGCCTGCCCCTGGCGCCCAGCTGCTGGGAGCCTGTGAGCTCCTTGGGCAGGGCGGCTGCTTGGTGTGACACCTTGCAGCGGACCACGGGGTGGGCATTGGGAGCGGCTCAGGTCTACAGATCAGCCACAACAAAAGCGATGGCAGCAAGCTATGACAGTAATTGGAAAGGCTTATTGCTTTCCACTTTATTTCCACGTGGGAGGGTAAATATCAGCTGCTGCTGACAGGGCTTCCAGTTTGATTTTAACCAAATGAAAATGAATACTTTTTAATGGAGAATTTTCTTGACCGGGTTAACAATCTCCTCCTACTTCTCTGCTCTCAGCACCAAACAGTCACCCACTAGTCCCTTCATCTCTGTCCCACCCCCATCATCAGTGTGACCCACGTTATCAAACAACTGTTGCAAGGGTCTGGTTCACAGTCACTCGAAGTCCAAGGGGGCTGAGCATCCACAGCTTCTGCCATGTCAGGGTTTCTAACTGTCACTTCCATCTCCCAAAACTTAGCATCAGTGCAAGGCACCAAGAGCTGCAAACCCCTTCAGAAAACTGCATTCACAGTGATTCATCCATGTTTACACAGAGATCCTCTGACAGCACTAGCAAAAAAAATACAGATCTCCTGGCTCGCCATTGCATGGATTTGTTTTTTGCCTATAATACCATCTGGCTTTTTATCTGAAACACATATACAGCAAGTTTGACATTGATAGTCAAGAGGACAAAGATTTCCTCATTAAGGACTAGAAGGCAGAAAGGAGACGGGATCCAACACGCCTGTGAATTTTCAGAGCCATTGAGCCCGTTTTGGGATGGAGGAGCAGCGGGTTTGAGTTTGTCAGAGCAAGGCTGTAGCAGTGATTGGAACCTGCCCTTTGTGGCCTGTCACCGGTGACTGATTCTTGCTTTCTCTCACCTGTGTCCCAAACTTCATCTCTCACGGCCGATGCCTTCCCCTCTCTATATTCCCTTCACACGCCAGCACTCAGCCGGCAAGCGGAGAGGCAAAGAGCGAGCGTGAGAGCTGGCAGGGAGTCAATATATTTCAGTGTTTTATTACTACGGAGCTGAAGTAGCATTTAGTTGGTTAGGCTTCGTGCAGAGTGAGCAGTCTAAAGTGACTCAGATATCGGGGCCAACAATTAAAGGCACAACAAAAAATCCATGGATTAATTAGCAGGTCAATGGTGGTTGAGTAGTTATTGCTAAATTACAAGGTTTGCATGCAAGAGACGGAATTGATCACTGGCGTCTACCGGCTCCTCCAGCTGCGTGTTTAGAGATGTGGGTCAGTGGAGGTGGGTTCCCATGGATGGGGTGACTGCAAAGGGGGTCGAGAAAGGTAGGGGAGGGGGCTGCACGGGGTTTATCACCCCCCTTGTGCAAGGACGCACATTTTGCTTGTTGAATGGAGGTTCAAAATTAATTGGTGCCATCTGCCAGGCAGCTGTGCTCCTGCTGCAGCTCTGTGAAGCACTGGGGAGCTGACAAGGGGGTGAGAGTGGTGGGGAGGACCCAGGGAGTGGATGGATGACATGGAGGGCATTGCTAGAGGTGTCCTCTCTCAGCACCAGGGGAAAAGCGTATGGGGTGAAAGTATGTCATGTCCGAAGACAGCGTTTTGAACAAAGACTGAAAGGACATCGAGACACACATGCACACACAGCCTCTGTTGTGAAATAGTGGAACATTTTGTAGAAGGTATATGTACACACAGACCGCCATTTCCACGGTAGAACACGAAGGACTGGAAGACAGAGAAACGCAAGCAGCGCTTTTCCAGTAAGGAGCATTTTGGGAAACAATCTCTTCCCTTCTGAGGTGCCAGAAAGGTTTGGGGAAGAGGCACACAGACAGTTTTTCCTGATGTGGGGCTGAAGGGAAAATACCGTTTGCCCACCACCTCTATCCTTAGCAGTTCTGCAGTGATGACATCTGGGATTGATCAGAAAAAAAACTTACCTGTGAGTTCTCCAACAGAAATGCAAAGCAGGTAGTGATGGGAGGGAAGAAGAGAAAAGGAGAGGGATGTGGCTTGATGATACTGGGGGACTCGGTGCTGCCCGTGTTGGGAGCTCACCAGATTGCACTCATGTGCATAATAATCAAGCTGTCAGAGCCGTCGCTCCAGCTCTGCTCGGAGGCAGGCAGCTCCGAGAATGTTTTATCTCATTTCCAAATGACTTTTTGTGCCCAGTAAAATGCTGTTTTCATATCAATTAATAATTCAGCTAATAACACAATTAAGGAATCCGCCTTTTGCTGGGAGCCATTTGGAGGAGACAGCAGGGGAGGGGCAGGCACGGCGCTAGGGAGGCTTCGGGCTGATGCTGCGCTGCTCTTGTGGGTCGCTGTTCCTGCACAGAGATACCCAGTAATTAAATGTGTACATTGGGGAAGCCCCGAGTTACAGGTCCTGTGTCTCTCGGTATGACGGAAGCACTATGAATCTGTTGGCAAATCACTTAACCTCTCTTTGAGCTTAAGTTTTCCTCAGAAAAGTGAGATTTACACCACTTTTGTAGTGTTCTGCAAAGGCAGCGGATCGCTGAACGTTACAGTGCTGCTGTCGCACGGACCGGGTCTTACTTATGCAAAGATGTGTGCCATGCTTGGGCTTCGCAGAAACAAAATACCAAGGCTTAGTGGGTCTGCTGGGATTTACTGTCTCCTGCGTACCAGCAGAAATCTTGGTGCATTCAGAACCAGCTATTTTTATCCTGATTATGAGAGTCCGAGGATGAGGCCTACTCTCTAGATCATGTATTGGTTGAGAGTATGATTATGATTAATTTGAAAGTGATACAATTATACAGGTGCAGATCTCACTATGAGCAAAGCAATCTCTTTGCAAATGTGCTGTGAATGTGTATTAATCTATTTCTTTCTTTCCCCGTAGTGTGAGAGCCTGGCTGTATCTCCTCTAGGGGATTCTGTGATAGTAGATATATTCCATTACAGTTCAAATAATGCAGCCCGTGGTGGTAGACAAGGCTCGTGTGGGATGCTAAGTGCCGCTTTGTGCTGCCCTGGACTGGTAGAACTGAGCCGGAGTAAATGTGACGCACAGTTTCTGAACATGAAAATGCTGATTTGACTTTGTTCAAAACTG
The DNA here is from genome assembly GCA_020746105.1 of Trogon surrucura. Classification (NCBI taxonomy): domain Eukaryota; kingdom Metazoa; phylum Chordata; class Aves; order Trogoniformes; family Trogonidae; genus Trogon; species Trogon surrucura. The sequence continues at coordinate 129,782,324 of CM036617.1, read as the reverse complement.
AGCTGGAGGGAAGCTCTTAGTTTCTCGGGACCTGATCTTTAGTATAGTCAGTCGCTTTCCCCCCTTCTCTGAAAATTTGAACTACCTCTCAATGGCTGGTTAACACTTGAGAATAAATAAGCAATCTTCATTGCTTGCAAGGATTGATAGCTAGTCCTGGCTCCAGAGCTATAAATCAGAATTCAAGGGAGTAGCACCTCCTACCCACACTTCGAATGAGCAGGAACTGGTTCGAAAGAAAGGCCTAGTACTACTTCAGACCTGCTTAACTTCCTCTCATTCTAACGGGCCCCTTTTATGTTCTCCCTCTGGCACATTCAGGTTTTAGCTCTTTGTAAGACTGCCACATCTTTTTTTTTTTTGTGTCCACGTTGTGTTGCATGGGAAGGTGCCCTATCTTTGTGAAAATCTTGAAGTACAGGGATGGCACCAACCTCATTTCCTTCCATGGCAGAGCCTGCTTTACCCAAACCAGGAGTATCAAGGCCTTTTATTGCAGCCATAGTTCAGATAATACATACCAGAATTGTGAGGCAGCATGACTCAATCCATCCTTCACTTAACAAGGAGATCCTTTCCTTTCCTGTCGCCGTTTCTTTCGGTAGACTTCAAGAACTTCTGCGCCCTGCTGTTCACAGTCAGAATAATTTGTGCCCTTCTGTGTGGTTAATGTTGTTGTGGAGCCTCTCTCTGTCTCTTTTTTTTTTTTTAAATAGAACAAGATGTTGATGAAAACACCTGCTCAGTTTTGCTTTTCTTAATGAATAATCTGTTTAACATTAAATGGTACCACAGACCAACTGCAGCAGGGGAGACAGTGGCCATGTGCTACGAGAGCTATCATAGATCACTCCTGTTCTTGAACATGTCAGGAATCTTCTAACAAGGTGCCAGGATGTGGGAATCACAAAGATATGTGATTATCACAAAGATAAGCAACACGTTTCGGGAAAGTTCACTAACCTATTTTCTCTCTCTCCCTCTCTCTCTCTCTCTCTCTGTTTTTCTAGGTAAGTGAAGCTTTGTTTTTCCTATGCATAAAGCACCAGTTGGCTGGGCTGTGATTAGCTGAGAAGGTGATATGTTCTTTGTCTCAAAGGCCTCAACGAGAGGTGTCCAACCTCAGGTGTTCATGGCTCTCCTGTTTGTTCGTAAGTCTTTGCTAGAAAAGCTTGTTGGAAAAACAGATGTCTTGTGACTGTGTGATCCAGCCATCGGGATGATTAGCCTGCATTGCTTTATACCCTGTCAGTAAGTCATTACCTGTGTTGGGGTGCTTCTAGCATATATATGTGTATTGTTGCCCTGGGCTATTGGAATGTCATCTGCGATCAGAAGCGTGTATAATCTTTTTTTGTCACCTCTCCCCTCCTCTCGGCTGGTTTATAATGAGGTCATTGAGCGCTACCACTGCATCCTCTCTTCACTTTGAGTGCCAATGCGGCCATGCCTTGGAACAGGCACTTGTAGTTTCCATCTTGTGGTGACTATAGTATCCCTGATTCGCTGTACAACCACAGAGCAAGTTCCATGGAAACAGAAAACTGAGGCAAATGTGTTCATATCTGCCAAGCTCATTCGCCTTTCAGACCCCATGTTCTTGTGGTGCATGACCTGAGTCTGACAAAGTAGTTTCGAAAGTATTTTTATGTCACTCTTGTTGCCACTTGGCACTGAAGTCCTGGTGGCCTCATGTGAAATCAAGATTTATGTCTGTAAGGATTTAGCATGCAGCAAGTTGTAGTTCATCCTTCCACTTTTCAAGTGCCTTATGATTGTATCTATACTGTAGATGTTGTTACGTACCAAGCCCATACAGCTGTCTGGGGAATAGCTTTGGGTTTGTGCATTTGGCTTCTGGGGTCATACAAATACTGTATGATTCAGAGTTGCCCCTCCTCTTTTTAAATCCACAGACATTCTGTGGTAGACCACATAGCGCTGGTCTGGGAGACCAGCAAACAACTTGCTTGGAAATCCAAGTATGAGTGAACCACAGACTTTATGTATAGAGGTCTAGTCATACAGAAACAGCAGAATGACTTCATATATTAGTTAAATTTTCTTCTGTCAAATTTTCACAGTAGGAGACAATATTGAACAACTGATATTAATATAGGGTTTGTGTATGTGCTTCTGCTTACAATTGCAGTGTTGTGGTCCTGGTTATTTAGAGAAGTTCTCCAGATTGTGTGCACTATCTTAGTGGGTTTAGCAGGGAAAAGAAGATCTGCTGTTTGATCTGGATCTGTCCAAAACAGGAGGTATATGACAATGGGGCATTTCTCAAGCATGGTCATCATTGCTTGGCATTCCTGCTGGGATATTCTTCATGTCTCTGCAGAGGAATTTTGTTGGATAACTGAGGTTCTGTTTCAAAACAAGAAAATAAATGCAAAAACATTTTTCTGTGGAGGCTAGGTGGTATAATACAGGTTTGAGAAGCTGTGTGGAGACTAAGTGAGTTTTTGATACAGACTTGTGCCACTCAACTAAGTCAAAGGGAAAGAGTAAGGAGCACAAGAGAAGAATGAGTAGGGTTCATATTTTGGACTACCCCGAGTCCACTATCCATCCTGAGTCCACTAGTTTTGCAGCTTTAATGTGGCTGTTGTGTGCTTCAAAGATGTTTTTTTTTGCTGTTGTATTATTGGGGGCAGATATTAACTGAGAGGCAGATTCTGAAGCTTATGTGTATTCCCTATGTCCTACAGGCTATGTGGGGGAGGGAAGCATCTTTCTATGACACCTGTGTTACTGGCCTGTGTGTGCCAAGTTTTTGAACATGTCTGTATCAAGAATTTTCACCTGGCCACCTTATCTGAAGCCATCATCTGTAGGAGAGTTTGTGATCCTGGCTAGTCCCTGTGGATTGAATTTACTACAAAGAACGTTATTTCTGGTATAAAGCTTAAATTTCCCTCTGATGAGCTTCAGGATGTACATCACATGAACAAATGTGAAAAATGAAAAGCGGATAGTGTTGTATTTTAGCTGAGCTCAGTCGGGTTTTCAGCGCAGAATCTGACAGACCAAAACCTAGCATCCCCACCTCCCTGACACTTTAATGCATTCAGATCCCGATTGCACATTGTAGCCATGACAGATGATTCCAGACCAGAGACACCCAGTGCAGAGACGTCGCCAAAAAGCTGTGTAATTAGTTCAGAAGCTACAGAGCCAGAGAGAATCATCCTCTGTCCGTGTCCAGATGCTGAGTTCAGTGAAGAAATGCTTTTGCATTTGTTGCAGCCAAGTCCTATTGCATAACTGAAGCCTTAACATCTCAGCTGAGGGTAATGATTTTTGCTTTCCCTCTGGCCTAAAAAAAAAAAAAAAAAAAAAGGAACCTCATGTTTGCTCCACAGCTGGAGGGGCCAGAACGGAGTTTGATGGGCTCTTAACACATGGGCCCTGGGAACCCAGATCTTTCCTCTGAGTCTCTTCACCCTATCCAACATCCATTTTCTCAGTAACCAGAGGAGCTTAGACCGTGTTTTCTCTGCTGTCTCAGCTGTCCCAGCATTTCTGCCTGCAGGTCTGCACTGTTGAGCACATCCAAAACTTTTCTGTAGTAAATCCCCCTCTGTGTGCTCTTCTGCTTTGGTGCTCTTCAGCCAGATCAGTTCTCTCATGTGATTCATAGCATAGTCTCACAAAGATCTGCTGTCACATCCTGGATGTAATTTGCAGAGTGGTGATGGTAAGTGAAGGGGAGAAAGGCTGTGATAGGATTGGGAAATCTTATGTCAGAGACAACTTTAGTTACTGTTTGGGGTTGGGTTTTGTTTTTTTTCTTTCATAGCTGCTCCTGTCCTTGGATATAATAGTATCGTTAGTCCCAAAAGACTAAAACATCACAAGGTTTTAAAAACGTAAGTAGATGAGGGATTCCTTTTATTTAGTATCCTGTTCTCCAAAATCTCGGTGGTTAGGAATTTATCTTGAAAGGCTTGACTGAGTTTCTTTCTCAGTAACATGGCTCAAAGAGCTGGCACTTTTAAAGAACCCATAAAGCTATGGTGAAATTAAATAAATCAGTCGAGCTGCCATTTGTTCAAAGAGCATCCTTTTATGGACACTGGGGAGTAAGGAAGAAGTCTTTGCCCAAACAGGATTACAAAAGAAATTGTCATATCATTTATGGCAGCTTCCTTATCATTATCATTAGAGCTAATGCCTTCATCATTTTCCCCAGTGAAAGCGGGGCCTCTGGGGCCTCTCTGCTTCCTGACAGTGGAGACACTCGTGTGCATATTAATATACAGTTCTGCTTATGCTAATGGCAGCTATTTGTAACATTAATATTTTCTTCCACCATAAAAAATAACAATAATAATAATAATGCTTTGTCTTGAGGATTTGAGCTCTAATGTGCTTTGCAGGAGAGGAAGGGGAAGAGAAAAACCTCTGACCTAATTTTTGTATCCTTGAGGGGAAGACCAAATTTGCAGATGACCTAGCTGCTGAAATGCTTGTCCTCCTCAAAAGCAGAGTGAAGGTCAGGCAGGGAAACTTGGTCTACCTCAGGAGGCAGCAGCATTTGCTGTGATTGCTCCAGACTCGTGGTGGAAGGCCCTCTTTGGACTGCATCAGCAGATGCGCTGTGCTCCTCACGGACCTCAGCCCTCTCACCTGGTCTGGCACTGCTGAGCAACTCTCAGGGAGATGGAAAGCTGGGGGAGCAACCGCTTGTGTCTAGGTTTGTCTCTGTTGGATTTTGAGTGGTCCTGGGTGTTTTCAAAATTGGTGTGTCGCACCTTGCAGTTAGCAAGCCTAAAAGTATGTCTCTGGGCATACCCTCTGCATCTGGATGTCGTGGTGTGGTGTGACATTTGGCGTGGATCTAGGTGGCTTCCCTTTGCTCTAAAGAGCAGATCCATGAAGAACAACGTAGAAGTCTTGTTACTGCCCTGTCTGCACAATAAACCATCATCTTTTTTTTTTTCTTCTTCTCTACAGTATACCATATAGAAGGAAAAGTTCACCTTCAAGCTCTTCTGGGTGTTATTTAGACTAATCACCCTAGCAGGCAGGTATAGCACCCACCCAACCTGATCCTGCTACGTGAGGTGCTGTGCAGGTGCAGATCAAGGATGCTGGGATTTTCTCAAAGGGCTTGCAGTTTTCTAAGTTCCTCAAGTTTTTGGTTGCTGAGAGTACCTGTTTTATTTCCAGCCTCCAGTGTTTTCTGTGGCCTTTGCCCAAACTTTCAAGTGATGCAAACAGAAACATAAAGTGCAGAAGGCAGAGTGAAAACAAAGAAAGTAATTTAGACTTTTCCAGACTTGCTTCCCGGATCCCAGATGCCAGAGGGCTGCTGGCATCAGGGGCAGTGGGGTAGTGCCTGCTTGTTCTGCAGGACAGGTGCTGAATAGCAGGTTGTTACCATTTGGTTCTTTGATGCAAGTAAATAAATTTAAAAAAATAGAGATTTTTGCAGAGTGGGACAGTCAGAACCATAAAAAATGTCTGTAATTAGTTACTCTGGGAGCATATGATGATATTTAATAGGCCCCTCAGTGATAGTCTTAGTAGCCTTTCCTGATGCCTGACAAATACTGAACATGTCATACTTAATGTTATTTTAATTAACAACTCTTTAAAGAAAATGTCAGTGATGTTGCAGTAGCCTGAGGTTTATTTGGGAGTAAGGTGGAAACTGTTTCTTCTTGTCAGAAGAAAGACGAGGAGTTGCCATTTTTCTCTGTGGAAATGTATGACTTGGATGAGGACCTGTCTTTTCTTACGTATTATTTATTTTAAAGTGTCTGAAGCACCCTTTCTCTCTCCTACTGCAATGGTTTATTTCTGCATTAAGTGCTTACAGTGGTATTTACTATTTTACTTTTTGACTTAAGGGAGAGAGGGAGGAAGAGATCACACCATCTGTTGAATCCATTTATTACAAGATTTGGTGAGTGGAGAAGAAAACTACAAGGAAAATAAAATAGAAAGCCCTGAGATTACTTTCCTTTCAAAACTGGTGTTCAGAGATGTCCCTTCTCAGTATCAGGTGTCTGGATGCACCAAAACATGAGACTGGTTTCCAGATCGCCATGTACCCCAGAAATTACCAACCCTGTCCTCCACAGTATACACCCCCCAGGAGGAATTCCCAAATACCTGCACTTGATATTACTTGCCTGTAAGTTCAAGACATTTGGGTCAAGCCAAAGGTTACCATTTCATGCTTTTCCATATAACCCCTCCAGGGTTTAATAATGTTCTTTAAAAGAAAGCTGAAATTCTCCTAAAGCCTCACGGGAGCTGAACCTTTAATCAAGTATCACAAATTGAAAGACTTGAGTCCAAATCATGCAGTATAGGAGTACCTTTGAAACAACGGAATTATACTTAAAGCTTAACATAAACTAAAAATTAAACCCTGGTGCAAATAATGCTAAGCTTAAAAATTCCTGTAACTCTTCTATTCGGATGTTTGCAGTCCTCTCGTATCAAAGCCTCTACCACAAGAAACCCCCTGCGTGAACCTTACGGGAGGTGGAAGATGCATTTGACTTTTTTAATTCCTAGTGCATTAATTTGGGAACTATAACACTAAGCCCGTTGGAGCTTTGTTGTTCTTAAGAAGGAAACAAGTTGACTGCCATAGTGCAGGTGAATCCCAAAAGTAAACAAAGACTGTAACTAAAGAATGAACTGAGGTGTTAACAGTCTTTCAGGAACAATTAGTTGAACGTGTCACTGGCAACATAGGAAGCAAGGGTTTCGTAGGCTACTTTTGCAAAAGAAGGTGGCTTCAGCGTTCCTCTAAAAAGATGGTTCTGCAGTAAATCCTACTGTTCAGCATCCTTACATAAATTTACTATTGCTGCGTTGACTCTAACGGAGTTACTCCAGTTTTAAACTTTATGGTATAATAAGTGGAGTCATCTCCCAAGGTTCTCAGATGGATAGTTCCCCTTTAGAGGAAGGTCGATTTTGGCTGTAGTAGAAATGCACTGAGAATTATTTGAGGGTTGTTTCAAGTAGCCTCTGAGGTGCACTGATCTTAATGAAAGGATAATGTGTCCTCTCACGGCAAGGAACATGGGGCTGAATCTGCGATATGTGGGCAGCTCCATGGCCAGCCTCGGTTAGCAAAATCTCTTCATTTTGCTGCACAGCTCTGTCTTGAATAGATGGAGATGTTAGGTCCGCTTTTGTGTTCTCTATGCCTGCATTGGTAGCATTTCCTAAATACCTGTGGAGGGGCACAAGGCATTTGTCAAGTGCAGTGGCATAAAAGAGATGTCGTGGAAAATGATAGCGCTGGTGGTTCAAGGCTGAGGAAGACAAGGAGCCTTTATGAATTCTCTAGTACTTGTGAGTAACACATGTAGGATTTCTTCTCTAGGCTACTGGGTGCCTTAAGGATGCGAAGAAAAATGGTACAAAAGGAAATATCTGGGTTCCCTGGGAAGAATCACAACTGACTGCACTGAACTTATTCAAAAACTCACAGGCAGTGCAGCATTGTTGCATCTTCTGCCAGAAGATGGTGCATGAAGAAATTGGCCCAAAATGCATGTGAGATGGGGCAATACAGTTATAGGGGCACCAGTGGCAGAGAGAAAGTGTGAGGTTAGGGGAGGGGTTAATCACCTGCGTGTATTCATCCTTATGACTGCCCCTATTTATTACCCAGGACGTGATATCCATGTACTGTTTATTTGCTCCATAAGCTTTGCAGGGTCTCAGCTGGGTGAAGCACCTGCCCTTAGTTCTAGAAGGGGGTCCCTTCGGAGAGCCGGCCAAGTTAACGATCATCACACCAATATGGCTACAGATCGTCCTCTCTTTATTGCTCCGGACAGCTCAATATATACAGTTCAGCAGTGTCCCCGCGCCTGCCCCTTAACAGAGTTGGTCAGTTACAGGTTCACACACGCCAGCGTTTTATTGGGTAGTGCCATTCAGCTATGCAGGCGGCTCTCACCCCCCCTTCTCCCCCCGGGGCCAGCACCTCCAGCCAAGCATCTCGCAAAGCTCTCACAAAACAGATAAAACCTCCTCCTCCCCGTGTTCCAAGGCAGCTTCAAGGACAGAGCCTTTGTTTAGGCCTAAGCTGGGTTGTCCACGTTTTTAAAGTTACACCGTGCCTCTGCTCCACAAGAAATTCCTCTACATATCCCCCTTTTTCTTTTTGGACAACCCAGGCTTCATCCGCTAGCTTGCTTATAATTTTCTTGATTATACTTATCAAACAACTAAACATAAGTAAGCCTATAACAATTAAAACTGCAATAACCAAAAATGCCTTAACTAAACTCTTAATTCATCCTGTCAAAGTTCTCACACCCATCACCCTAAATCATACTTTGATCCTTAATCACACACTTCTAACAAAGCAAAAGGCAGCTGGTTTCCCTGCCTTGCTTTTAGCTAAAGAAAGATCACTCTGCTGGTTAGTACATAAACCTTAACACCTACTATGTGGCTTTGATTACACAACCAATATAAGCTTCATTGTTAGTCACACAAAGAGGACACATATTAATACAACAGGTAACATTGAGAACAGTCACATTTTCCCATAATTGCTCTGCCATCAGCTGTAAGCATCTTCTGCCAGTCCAATCCATGTCGTCGCTGGTAATCGGTACCTCAGGGTCCCATCACGTCACTGGGCGAAACAAGGGGTTCAACAGGCAGTCCCAGTGCACAGTCGTGTTGCTGCTGCGCTGCTGAAGTGACAGGATGCTGCACAGCCGCATCATGCAGGATCATGCGGTTCCCAGGCCCCTTGTCCCTTATTAATAATAACAGGACACTCAATCGAACTGGCTGCTTCCCAATCTCCCTCTATTATAGCGTCTCTGATGACACCGCTCCATCGCTGTTGCAAAGGATCCTTTATGGTTCAAGCTTGAAAATCAGGCTTGAGTGAGGGAGCTGATGGTAATGGGGGAGCTGAACTGGTTTAAGGGTTTCTTCTATTTCTTGCTGTCTAGTTGATAATTCAGCGAGTTTGTTCAGCATCTCTTTCAGGGGTTCATCCTGATCTTCCTTCTCCCCCCCCCCCCCTTTTTTTTTTTTTTTTTTTTTTTTATTAGCTCAAGTATTACTTCAATCACACTGTTATCACACAGGGAGAGCAGAATTTCCCAGGTCTATTTTGATCATACTCTCCCGTTCACTCCCATGCACATCTGGTGTACAAGAAGCGTCTTATCTTCATTCTCACGGTCAAGCTCTCAACATGAGCTGTACCTGGCTGGTCAGCGTCTCTTTTCATAATTAACAAGCAAGAGTTATGCACTTGTTTAGAAAAGAGCTCAGCTCAAGGACGAAAGTCTTAATTCTGCAACGCAGTGCAGTTTCTCCTTTTTTTTTTTTTTTTTTTTTCTTTTTCTTCCACCCAGTCGGGACGAGCAGGGAGTTTCTTCCTTTGCCTTTTTCCTTTCCTGCCCTCCCCCCAACGCTTCGATCGCTGCCGCAGCAACTTTCTTTTCTGCCTGCATGATTTCTAGAGTGCGTATTACGGTTTTCCAAACCGTTCCTAGTTCTTTCACTTCCTTTCCTTCTGTTCCTCCCTCTAAAGTACAGTCCCACAAAAAGTCTCCTACTTCACGCCATTCCGTGGAACTAAAGATTAATGGTGGGTCGTTCATTTTCTCCCGTTTCCGAGCCCATGGGGCTAATACATCTCGCTCCTTTACTTTTTCTCCTCTCTTAGAGAGTATACTAAGGAGGCGAGTTGCCGCGTCCGTTTCCATCGCGGTCTTACCTTGGCAGGGGCTTGACTGGTCGCTCAAGCTCTGGTCTCCGGTGCCCTTTTGGTCACACCCGGAACTCTCCTGCCTCCAGCTCTCCGGCTCCCAAATCGGCTCACGTCCGATGCTTCGGAGTCTTTCCACATTTAAGCAATTCTGCATTTAAGCGTCCATAGAGGGTCCCTGTTCGGGCGCCAGATCTAGAAGGGGGTCCCTTCGGAGAGCCGGCCAAGTTAACGATCATCACACCAATATGGCTACAGATCGTCCTCTCTTTATTGCTCCGGACAGCTCAATATATACAGTTCAGCAGTGTCCCCGCGCCTGCCCCTTAACAGAGTTGGTCAGTTACAGGTTCACACACGCCAGCGTTTTATTGGGTAGTGCCATTCAGCTATGCAGGCGGCTCTCACCCCCCCTTCTCCCCCCGGGGCCAGCACCTCCAGCCAAGCATCTCGCAAAGCTCTCACAAAACAGATAAAACCTCCTCCTCCCCGTGTTCCAAGGCAGCTTCAAGGACAGAGCCTTTGTTTAGGCCTAAGCTGGGTTGTCCACGTTTTTAAAGTTACACCGTGCCTCTGCTCCACAAGAAATTCCTCTACACTTAGTCACAGCCTAGGCCCTTGCATAATAAAGATGTAATCAACTAAGTCATAATGATGAAGTCATTTGTAGAAACTGATACATCTTATCACATGTGATATGCTCACAGGTGTATATGAGCACAAGGTGCATCCTTTCTCAAGAAGCCCCAAAGAAGTTTTTACCTCCAGGTTACTTCTCCCTGTTGATTACTTCCTGGCTTGGCACAACAAATACATGATACATAACTCAGCAGAGACTGTTTGCTTTTGTTTGAGCATCAGAGACAGCTAGGTTAGGTGAGTTGCCCAGGGTAGATCTCTTGGTTCAAAGGAATGCAAGGTTTAGCTCTCTATCCCTTAACCATGCACGTCAGCTCTGCCAGCATCTGTTGCCCCCTCGTGACATGAACTCCCAGACTGGAGCTCATCTGACTTTAAGGTTAATTTTCTTTAGCCACTGGCAGGCTGATTTAAGTGTCAGCTCATTACGATGGCATTCTAATTAAAGCCCCACGATAGCCTTTGACCCTGCAAAATGACTTGGGAGAGAAGCAGCAAATAGGGTGATAAGCTTAGATGCTGGCACACAGAAGGAAATATATCCTGCCTGACACTTGTGGGTGTCAACTTCAGTGTTATCAGATTGTCCTCTGGGAAGGATTGGTTATTAGTATTTATCTCCCTAAGACAAATTCAGCACCACTGACTTCTCTTGCTTCACAGGTAGCCGCACCTTCTTCTTGCCAGGGATGGATTTAGTCCTCCACTTTCATGTTCAAGGTGTATTTTGTGTAGCTTCTCTTTCAGAAGAGTTGATCACTTCCTTTGTTGTATGGAAGATCAAGTTGTCTCTGGGATGTAGGAATTTTTCCAGGCCTGTCTAGGTACAAGAGCTGTTTGCCTATTTTTTTTCCTTAGGGTATAGAAATGGGAAAGCCTCAGGTAAATGGCAAAGCCTCAGGTAAAATAGGCTTTTCTATAGTACGTGTGTGTCTGCAATCTACGTTCTAGGATAATTTTTTCTTTTGTGCCCCACGTGACACAGCCTTTGAAAAAAAAAAACGGTTAGCCATCTTGTGTCTAAACATATAACACTCCTGCACAGCACTAGCATTATCCAAAGCAGATCGTCTCAGCAAAGCTATTAGGAAAATGCACAAACAGAACAAATCCTAGCTAGGAATACTGTCTGCCAAATCACTTTTGCCAGTTCTCCTTGGGCACTCTGAATTGTGCCATTCCCTTCACACCTTATAAGGGACTCCTAGCTTTCTATCTCTCCTGTCCTTTAACACCTTCTGTTTGCATTTTTCCCACATCCCTGTAGGATGGGGAAGTACTAGGGCTGCAATAACAGAGTAAAGAAATCCCAGTGTTTTATTGACGGTAGAGAAGCCTGGAGAACGTGATCTTCTTGAACTGAAAGCGGTGGCAATCAAATCCTGTACTGACCATACCCGATATACTTGAGAATGTCCCTGGGTATGCTCAGTCTATGGCTGGAACTCTGGAAACTATTGTATGAAATCTCATGGGGTTTCTTGTTGAGCAGGGAGGTCCTCTATGGAAAAGGTGGGGAAACAAAACAGAGAGCAGCAGCTTCTGCAAGGCATGATAGTGAGTTGATGGCAGAGTGTACTAGAACGTAACTATATGAGGTTGTATTTCAGGCTTGATGCAAGGTTCAATGAAATCATTTTACCGTTGCTCTAAGGGTCGGATCTGGTTAATACTTTTGTGTGTGGGCAAAGTTGTTGTCCTTAGAAAATATCATTTAACTGAAACAGCAACCTGGGGTGAAATTATCCTCATTTCAGCAAGGTTTCACCGGGAGGAGTTTCACATTCCCAGGTTTAAGTGCCAAGCCAAGCCAGAGAGGCTGTACCCAAGTAGCCGTGAATCTGGGAGCCAAGTTACTCAGCTGGGACTGGAGACATGGCAAAGGAGCTCTACAGGGCAGTTGTCCTCATGAATCAGATTGATTCAGAATAGATTTCCAGAGTCTAGAAATGATGCTCCAGAGGAGCAAAGCTAATCGAGGGTGGTGCCTTGTCTTTGTAACTGGAGAAGAATGAGGAGCAGGGAAGGTCATTATTCCAGTGTGGTCTTGGCTCAATCTGGATGTGAAATGGGAATGATTTCTTAAGAAGTGATGCAGGATGGAGGAGTAATTTTTTGCCTACCCCTTCTGAGGACAGGCATACGAGAAAGCCATATAGGGTAGGACAGATTTTCAGAAGGAACAGATGGAAAAGTAACTTCTTGTAATAAGGAAGTACTTCAGGACTCTTCCCAGCTAGCATGTAATCTTATAATTATTGGCTTTTGTGTGTGTACAGTATCCTGTCTTTCTTCCCCTCCTCTATATGCATGCAGGCACGCACTCATTCCTATCTCCATCATCTTTAACTAAATTAGAGTAAAATACTTCATTACAGAGACTTTCAGCCAGGAGCGCGAGCTCCAGGGAGTTTATTTTCATACAAATGTATTATGCACAAGGTTGATCCGATCACAGACAATTTGAACTATCTTCGCACCCCCAGGAAAATTTCCTTTCATAAATGTAAATGATGTGACACTCCAAAGAACAGAAAACAAGACAGAAAGGGAGAAGAAAAGAAAGAAAGAAAGAGTCTGTGCACTGATGGAGAGGAGATTGTGGGCAGCTGCAGAGATGCTGGGTGTTGAGCGCGGGACGTGAGCTGTCAGGGCTCTTTTGCCTGCCCTCTCCCTCCTCTCGCGGCGAAGCCTTCCCAGGGAACGGCAAGCTGTTGCAAGGTGCTGGAGGGAGGGAAGAGTGATGCATTAAGTATGTTTGAGATTATAATAACTGTTTCTATGGCAACAGGAAAATGCCCTCCATGGCTTTTGTTTGTGTTTTGAGCAAGGAGGCGTGGAGTGAAGGCTTGTGAACAGAAAGGAGTGGGAAGGGATGCAAACAGGCAGTTTTTGGGCACCCTGCCCACGACACTGACCCACCTGAGGCATGTGTGGCTTTTTCTGGTGTGTTGGGCTTGTGACAGCGGTCAGTTGCAACTTTGCTTTTGGACTTTTCCTGGGACATGAGAGAAATGAAGAGTGCAAAAGTGTGTGCTTTTCCAGGCTCTTCATGACTGAGTTGCTCGTAAGTTGGCACCTTAGGACCGAGTAATGCACCCTTTTGCAAGGTGGTGTGGGAGTGAGCTCAGCATGCTTCTCCATGGGATTCCCCTGAATGGCACCATGAGGTGGAGCTCAGTCCTGACCCTGCGGGGGTCTCCCTGGTAGAAGTAGTAAGTGTGGAGGGTGAGTTAATCCCCACTTTCATAGAATATTAATTCTCCACTCACAAAAATTCAGTGGGCAGAAAGATGCAATGTAACTGAAACCACTTTGGCTTTCCCTCTCTAGCACTGCACAAGGAGACCCATCTATTATTAAAACCCCCTGTTAGTCGTGGTAAGATTGTACCCCTTCCTCTCACTGTAGCTGCTGAGCGTTATCTAATTGTTTGTTATTACTACGCCATCCCTGCGAGTATGTGGAGCTCCAGTGTGCACGTACTAAGACATTTGCATTCCCTTATCCTTGTTGGGGATGCTTTTAGACTGTTTAATTTCTTTTCAGGAGTATTAAAAAAAGAAGCTGAGAGAGGAGAAAACTAAAAGAGATGTTTCCCATGCTGGAGAGGGTGTGGAGGATGGAGACAACAAGGGGCAGGACCAAGGTGGCTCAGTTTAATTGGTCTCTCCAGCAGTTGTCCTGTTGGACATCTGGCCTCTCTAATCTCTCTAGCAGGCAGTTCTTCCAGTTGTTTCATTCCCAAAAAGAGACACACTCACTGGGCTCCTAAGCCATTTGAGGACTACCTCAAGCTAGTCCAGCTCCTTAGTACTTACAGAGCAGAATCCTCTTACCTAGGAAAATAGTGAGAAGTGGAGTTTAAGGAGAGGGCAGGGCAGACTGTACCCATCAAATACAGACAAGTGCACTGACAGCAACCTCTTGACACAGAACTGGTCCCTTCTCTGACTTTATCCCTCCATTTTACCCTACTTTTTCCTCCACAAACCACCTTCCTCTTCCTTTGGTCTTTCCCCAAAACATCCCTTAAGTCCTGCATGATCTCCAAATGATCTCTAGACAGTAACCTAGGAAAACTATGCTGTCCTGTGCCACCCACATCTCCAGCCACTGGGTCTCTCTTGTTGCCCTGTACGCTGCTGTTGTCAGTGTTTGCTCAGGTCCATCTGGATGTGTGAGGCTTGAACGGAGAGATGAACTAGCTCTGAGACTAACAATATTTGGATAACAGGGTACTATGTGGATTCAAAGGTTTTTCAGCGCTGGGAGCTGTCGTGATGTGGCTGTTGAGATTTCCAAGTCCTCCCAAGCAGCTAAGCGTCTTTCTCATTTTGAAAGGAGTGGATGGTAGCGAACTGAGTCTGGTGAGGCATTTCTGGGAAAGAAAAGAAAAAGAAAAGAAAAAGAAAATCTTCCTGTCCCTTTAATCTCCTAAGTACTTTTACACATTTTGGGCCTGGAGTCCTTAGCAATTGGTAAAGACTTTTTGTGAAGCATGATGTGACTGTGTTTTGCATGGGAAAGTGTAGCAGTTGGGTATGCCTGCTCTGCATGGCCATTAAACAAGCTGTAAAGCCACGTCACCGCTTGCTCTATACAAGCTGGGACATCCTGATTTTTGTGGTCACTGATCAAGTGAAATTGTTTGTTATGGACGGGTTGGTATGTTAGTTCATTCATTTCAGAGGCATTGCTGCTGCGGACCGAGCAGAAGTGATTTAGCTCGGGCTTCTAGTTGTTCAAGCAGGGCAGCTTAAACTCTGTGTTTTGGTAGTTTTACAGAGTTGAGGAATGGGCACTCAGACATTAGTGAGAGCAAAAAGAATGTTTTTCAGGGATTAATGCCCAGAGGGTCATTCAGGGGCTCCCCACACACCCTCTGAAAAGGCTCTGTCCTGCCTGCTTTGTGTGGGCTCGTAGGGCATGCTCACACCAGGAATTCTGGCTGGTTGCCTCCGTCGCTTTTTATCCCACCCCTTCATGCAGTCTCCTGCTGAGTGTTACTGGGTAAACAGGTCTCTTCTTTTCCTGTCTGGAAGGGACTGTTTCAGCCTGCTCCGCTCAGCTTGTCAGCATTTCACTTCAGCGCACAGAGGGTGTTATTCTACCAGTGGTGCCTGTTGTGCTAATGGGATCCGTTTAAAGCGAACTCCACTGTAATTTCATTTTCCTTAGGGAGCGGGGGGAGAAGTAGTTTCTCCTCGGAGTTACATCCCTGCTACTTGCTTTATGTCTCTTTCGCAGAGTCTGCAGCACGTTAATTTCTCTCCCAGATCGCTGGAAAATGCCAGGAGCTGGGGGTGGGGGGGAGAGTGTGTCCCCGGAGAAGCCCATACAGATGCACTGTTGGTCTGCCCCCCCTCCAACACAGGCTAAGCCCCATCTCCTCTTCCTGGGATGGCCTCAGCCAAGGCTCTCCCTGCTGTCCCTTAGGTGATCTGTGGCAGCTGGATCATGCAACCTACAGCAGGATACACTTTGCATTCACCTGGAAACTGCCCAGCACAGAAGCTCGTGGCTCATTTCTTTACTGAGAGCGTGTTGCCCAGCACGTCACACTGAAGCACTGGCATTTGGCTTGAGTTTTCTAGTCTCTGGCCCCAGAGGTGGCATTTACTGCCCCAAACCACTTGGGAGCCTCCCACACTGGCGAGAGATTCCTTCCCTGCATAATGTTGCTGCAGTTGCAGCAGCTGAGATGGAGGGTGGCTCTCAGGGCAGAAAAGAGAGGGAGATGCTGGCCAGGCTTTTTCTCAAGGGTCCCATAGCCCTATAATTCGGTTCCCCCTTGGCCTGAAACTCCTCTGCGATTTGACCTTCAGAGTATGCAGAACTTGTCTGCTTGCTGGGGCATCCAGACCTGGCTGAGATGGGTGGGCAGCCAGGGGAGGTAGTTGTTGTTTTTCCTCTCTGAACAGTTGATGATTTTCTCTTGTGTGGGTTGGGATATGTTGCTGGATTTGCTTTTGGTTTGCTATATTATTGTTTGTTGAATGGCTCGAGGGTTTGTATATAACATGGAAATGGTTGGAGCCTGCAAGGAGTGCTTTTTTTTTCCTTGGCATTTAAAAAGAAATCAAAACAGATGAGATATTTTTCTCGTAATTAAAGATCACACCTCAATCAAATGCTTTAGACCTTAGTTTCCTCCTATTCCCCCACTTCCCACTGCTCTCCCCTGCCTACGCACGTACAAAGTTCAGCTGTTTGAGAATGCAGCTGAGAATTTCCTACTGTCTAGTAAGCATGAACTAAATCTCTTTTCCTCCCGCTTTTTGAAAAAACAACCCACGATGTGAAGTGTATTTGTGGTTCTTGCCTCTGTTCTGTAGCTGGCACTCCTCTCTAACTACAGCGTAGGTTATTTCTGCATTACCCTAACTAGACAGTTCCCTCGCTCAGAGGTCAAGGTCGGTGCAGTGATCACCGAGTCCCTTTTTTGCAGTTCTCCGTGGGGAGTGATATTAGCCTGCACGTCTCTCCTGCTCCTACTCCCTACAGCCTGTTATTAAACAAGGACAAGTGGGTAGCTTGTCTGTGTCTGTGTGTGAGAGCGCGACTCTGTCACCTGATGCATACAGATGGCTTATTAACCAATTAATTCATAGGACTAAATTGGTTAAATCAAACTAAATGACACCCAATTGCTGTACAAGGGTAGAAATGGATTGGAATAAGTGTTTCTTAAATGCCAGCCTCGTTGAGCAAAGGAATGAGTAGTGGAGGGAGGAGGGGGGCTCCTGGAGGAGTGGGGAGGACAGCAGATGCTGGCAGGCAGCGAGAGCAGAGCCGCCCCGGGCATCACGTCCTAGGGAAGGAAGTGGCTCATGAGCCCGTGGCAATTTGTGCTGCCAAGAAATTGGATCGCTCTTTTTGCTGATGACACTTTGGTGCTGGGAATGCCTCTGGAGAGGGAGTCCCAGCCACTGCCTCACTCCGTGTCCCGAGCAGGAGGCGGCAGCTTCTTGGGTCCCAGGCTGTGGTTGGAGCATGAATTATTATTTGAACTACTGTTATTTGGTTGGAGCGAGAACTGTTATTGTTCATTTGTCTTAGGAGTGGGGATGTGGATTTTCAGAAGCGCCATCTACCTCCTTCTCTGTCTGAAGTCCCTGGGAGCAGTCGATGTTCATCATCCTGGAAACAGGTTCTTAGTCCTTTCTGTAACCAGACCCCAAGGACTGGAAAGAAAAGCTGTGTACAGCTGTAGTGCTACATCACCCGCAACAGTATCACCAGTTACTTAGAGATGCTTCTCTCTGTGTTTTCTCTTGGCGGCATTACCTGTTTGGGGTGGGGTGGACTGACCTTGGCGGGCTGCCACATGCCCACCAAGGCACTTCTTCCTCCTCAGCAGGACAGGGTAAGATCACTTACCAGTTATTGTCATGGGCAAAACAGACTAGACTTGGGAAAACTAATTTAATTTATTGCCAATTAATAACAGTAAGATAATGAGAAATAAGCACAAAAACTAAAACCACCTTCTGCCACTTTTCTTCTCAGGTTTAGCTTGACTCCCAGCTCTTCTACCTCCCCATCCAAGCAGTTCAGGGGGGCAAGGAACGAGAGTTACAGTCAGTCCTTAACACTTTGTCTCTGCTGCTCCTTCCTTCTCGTGCTCTTGCCCTGCTGCAGCGTGGAGTCTCTTCCGCTGGAGACAGTCCTGCAGGAACTGCTTTGATGTGGGTCCTTTCTATGGGGTACAGTCCTTCAGGAATGGACTGCTCCACCATGTTTCTTCCATGGGCTGCAGCTTCTGCCAGAAAACTTGCTCCTGTGTGGGCTCCACTCCATGGCAGCAGATCCTGCTGGGAGCCTGCTCCAGCACGGACTTTCCGAGGGCTGTAACTTTCTTCAGGGCACATCTGCCTGCTGTGTTGTAGGGTCCTCCATGGGCTGCAGGGGGACAACCTCTAACACTGTGGTCTTCTCCACAGGCTTTAGAGGAAACTGCCTGGGAGCCTCGAGAATCTCTTCCCTCCCTCTTCACTGACCTTGGTGTCTACAGGGCTCTTCTTCTCACATTTTCTCCTCTCAACTGCTGCACAATGGTTTTGTTTTCCTCTTTCTGACATATTTTATCATAGAAGATCTACCAGTGTCACTGATGGGCTCAGCTTTGGCCAGTGGCAGGTCCATCTTGGACCCAGCTGAACCTGACTCTGTGGGACAAGGATGCCACTCCTGCTTTCTTCTCACAGAGGGCACCTGTGCAGCCCCCCAACCTTGCCATGTAGACTCAACAGTGTGTTACAGGAGGCTTTGTTATTCTGTGTAGGAGAGGACCCCTTATCTTTTTTTTCACACCAAATGCTGGCCTTTTGCTCTCTGTTGTGATGTAGATGATGGACTTGATAGGATTGACTGGATGACTGGGAGTAGGGGGTATTTCCCCTGATCCCAGTTCAATTTAACAACTACTGTGATATTTAAGTCGTAACTTGACCAGGAGTAATGGAAGGAGCACAAAAGAAAGAATACAAAAGACAGAGTTTAACGTCAGAAACTACTCTGATATTTCATGCTGCTGTTTCAATGTTTTGCCTGCCTCAAGGCTAGACCTCATATCAAAGCTTAGGTTGCTTGTGCCACTGTTTTACCAGAGCTGGTAATCTGAGGGAGCTCTCCTGGCTGCTTCCCTTGGCAGGAGTTTCATCTTGCTAGTTATGACCACAGGGAAAGGTCTGTGACATCCGTTAAGGTGTAGCAGAGAACTGGACCACGTGGGAATTCCAGAGATGCCGAGGTACAAGTCCTTCCATGAGATAGAAGCATCTAGTGTAGCTTGTGAACACCTTATGGCAGTTTCCTGCTAAGAGCATCTTTGTTCAGCATGGCTCAGGGTGGAACCTTATGTTGATTTTCCACCTTGTTGTCCCCTTTCTCAGTGCTGGCTCCCTCAGGCGGCTCTGGGAAACTCTACCCATGTGTCCGAGGGCATGATGTGCAGCAGCTCTGGGCTTAACCTCAGCAGATGGGCAGGGGCCACTGCCTGTGAAGGTTCAGGGAAAGGCTTGTTTCTCAGACTGGGACACCTGCTTTCTCCTGCTGGGCAGCAGGGGCAGTTTTTCCATGGTGGAGAACACTCTGCCACATAAAATGGCAACTCTGACAGTGGTTGTAGCAGAAGAAAGGGATGAACCCTTTAGTGTGGAGCGGGAGCGGGTGTTTTAGTGGTTACTGCCAGGGTCAACTGGAGAAAAGAATGAGGGCGTACCTTAGCAAACCCTGCAAATTCACACGCCCTCGTAGCACACAACCTACCTCCAGTACACAGCGAGAACCAAAACCTCTCAGTCCAGAGCACGTGCAAAGACATGCATGCATGCAGAGCGCACGCACGCAGAGGGCACGCCAAAAGCATGTGCACGGGTCTGGTGCCTCTGTTTTTAACAACACTAACAAATTTTACATAGACATAGCCTGAAATGTACGCATTTGTGGAGTACAGCCTGTTAAAAGTGAAACCTGTGCATATGCAAAACCGCCAAGAACGTATTCACCAGCACCCTAATGCTAACTGTGGATAACCACTGAACAAACACATGCCTGACTATTATGTCAGTGTTAAAATTGCTCTTCTTCAGTTGCTGCAGCAAGATAAAGTCTCCAAAGCCCGTCATGCTGCGGCATCTTTTTCAAGGCTGCGGTATATAGAGTGTGTATAAAATATTGAATCATTTAGCGGCTTTTCATCTTTTCTTTTTTTTTTAGGAAAGAAAAATAGGATTTACACTTTGTCCAGTGCCAGAGCAAATGCTTTATGTGCTGGAGCCATGACCGGTGCTCTAGAGCATTTGATGCATATATTCTGTGGCCTTTTTTTTTTTTCCTTTTTTCCTTCTTATTATCATGCTACTGAAAAGGGTCAAATCAACCATTTGGAAGGGTAATTTTTTACTCTTAGAGCAGAGTGTACTCCAAAAGCTGTAAAACAAACTTTACCACCCTCTCATTAACAGTTGTCCTGGAAACCTCCTTCTCTTTCCCTTGACCCTAATAGCCCTTGGTGTTCCTGCAAAAGCAGCCTTGAGGAAGGGAATGCTTTCACTAATTCAAGTGCTTAAGAAGGTTGTATGTGGTTCCTGCCCAATGAGAAGTGGACTGGGACCAAATCCAGCGGTGCACCCACAGATGAGCTGGACCTCTGCAGTTTTCTGCTTTGGATTGCACTTTTCCTCCCTTCAGCCCTCTGCTCCGTGTACCTCTTTCCTGGAGGCTCCAATTGTGCATGCTGGCCAGTTGGCTAAAAATAATTGCTTCACAGGCTGTGTGTTAAGCTGGTCTGCTTTAGCTGGCAACAACTTTTTACGGTTTCATAGTGTCCCTGTTAGGGGAGGGAGATGACCTGTGGCAAAGGACAGGTTGTCGGCTCAGGCTCTGCGTTATGCCGTGGTCAGGCTGTGCATGGATCACATCCCCTTCCCGTGCTTCAATTTCCTCCTTCCTTCTGGAGCAATAACAGTACTGATTCATCTCAGAAGGAGCTAGAAAGGTTCATTCATTAGTATTAGAAACTGCTTTGAGGTCTCTGGTAGGCCACTGCTATCCTCTGAGCTGTTTTCCCCTCTCTTCCCCATTTATAATGATCTGAACTGTCTTGAAGTCTGAAACAGAAGCAAGTTGATCTCAGCTCAGTTTTTGTTTTTACCTTTTATTATTGCAGTGCTGACAGTTCAGAGTCCTTACATGGACATGGAGAGCATACTCTTTTATTGTTTCTGTGATCTGGAACAGAATTGCTCTAAACACAAAGCAGCAGCCCAAGGTAATAAGAGAATACAAAAATTTAATTAAGAAGAAAGAGAAGAATTCTCCTTTATTGCAAAGTAGAGGGGCTGAGGAGCCTGTTGATGTTTGTCAGTGTAGGTAGGTAGGTCTGCTATTGCCAGTCTGAGAGAAACCTCAGAAGATTTTTAAGTTCATTCAAGCAACCGAAAGCTCTTAAGATTCTGTAAATCATAAGGTAATTCCAGGGTTTTTTGGCCTGTGCTGCTTCTGTCACATTCAGAAGTGCAGTAATGAGTGTAAAGGTTGGAGATGGCTTTGCCATTGGGATGTGTCATGTAGTTCCTCTTACGTCTCCTTGCTTGCAGGTTGAGTGTCACCAGAAGGATTGACAAGAGCCCAAGCAAGTGTGAGGAGATGTACCATGTGAAATTCTGTGGACATCTTGATAATCTCCTGTCTTCCTTCGTCCCAAGGAGGGGGGGAAATCTTTTGGGGAAGCAGTGTTAGAGTTCAGCTCTTGGAGGAAGTATTGTTCCTGCAGCTTCCCAACATCTCCCTGGGAAGCTAGGAAGGAAAAGGAAGGAAATGGAAAACTGAAGGGTTGAAGCATAGAGAAAATCAAGGTCCAGTGAGTCCTGAGACCAGTCTCCTTCTGTTGATCTCCTCTGAATGCTCAGCATTCCTACAAGTGAGTCCCCCGTGATGCCAAGGAGTGTGAAAAGTGCCTTGGTGAGATCACATCTCTTGGACTGGGAGCATCCTTTGATACTTGAATGTTGTGGTGCAAAAAGAGGAAACACATCTCTCCTACTGGCTTTTCTATCCTTGTTTTTGAAAGATGTACCAGGACTTTTTGCACTTGGGAAAAAATAACCCCATGTGCCAATATAGGTTGGGGACTGCCCTGCTGGAGAGCAGCGCAGGGGAAAGGGACCTGGGGGTTCTAGTGGACAGCAGGATGACCATGAGCCAGCAGTGTGTCCTCGTGGCCAAGAAGGCCAATGGCATCCTGGGGTGTATTAGAAGGGGAGTAGCAAGTAGGTTGACAGAGGGCCTCCTGCCCCTCTACTCTGCCCTGGTGAAGCCACATCTGGAATATTGTGTCCAGTTCTGGGCCCCTCAGCTCAAGAAGGACAGGGAGCTGCTTGAGAGAGTCCAGCACAGGGCAACTAGGATGATTAAGGGAGTGGAGCATCTCCCTTGTGAGGAAAGGCTGAAGGAGCTGGATCTCTTTAGCTTGAAGAAGAGGAGGCTGAGGGGTGACCTCATTAATGTTTATAAATATGTCAAGGGGGAATGTCAGGAAGATGGAGCCAGGCTCTTTTCAGCGGCGTCCACTGACAAGACAAGGGGCAATGGGTGGAAGCTGGAACACAGGAGGTTCCAGAAAAATATGAGGAAAAACTTTTTTACTGTGAGGGTGACCGAGCACTGGAACAGGCTGCCCAGGGAGGTTGTGGAATCTCCTTCTCTGGAGACATTCAAAACCCGCCTGGACGCGTTCCTGTGCGCTCTAGTGTAGGTGGTCCTGCTCTGGCAGGGGGGTTGGACTAGATGATCTTTAAGGTCCCTTCCAACCTCTAACATTCTGTGATTCTGTGATTCTGTGACTCAGGTGTATAATTATGTCCAGACATGAGGTATATTCAGAGAGAATGTGTGTCCAAGTGTTCTTTCCCTTACTTCGAGTATTTGTTTAGTTGTTTTTCATGTCACTTTTCTATGACCTTTAGCAAGCTGGGTGTTTTGGCATTAAACACAAAAGTTTGCCGTAAAATGGTCGGGGGTGGGGGATGGAGGGAGCCATCTTTTTATGCTAACCAACCTATTTTCATCTGAAAATGTCTTTCAACTGAATTTCACATCTGTGAGGAGAGTATTTAAGAGATAAAAAAGATTTAAGCATGTATCATTTTTTTATCAAGTCAGAGATAGGGAAATGTTGACTTTCAATTTTATTAGGAATTGCTTATTAGTGCCGACTTGCTTTGGAGCACATTGTATTTTCTCAAAACCGTGGATGACTCCAGGAATGGATACAAAATTTCAGTCGCAAGGAAGAGGAGAGAGACTGCTGTGCGTCTGAGATGCCAGAAGTCTAGATACTGCTCTCTGCAAGTGCCAAGCACTTGTTCTGTGACCTTGAGGAAGGTGCATGGCATTTCTGCGGTTGGATTTCCCTATTTGTTAGCTGGAGACACCACAACTAATGTATTAGTGATGTTGTGGGGATAAATCCGGTTAATTCTGTGTAATCCTGCAGTGAGGTGGTCATCAGGGCTGTAGGCAGGGCTGAGCTGAGGTTTTGAGAAACTGCTGTGACAGATTCGTTCTGTCTTTTGGAGGCTAGGTGATCTGTATTTTCAGTCTTCTCTAAGGCAAATCAAAGAGTCTTATAGCTCCTAACTGAGGCTGGAAACGCGATTATCCTCATTGCACTCCTGGGAAACTGAGTCATGGCAGGGCTGTGCAAGGTGACAAGTCTGGGAGGAGACACTGGGATGAAACATGAGAAACAAATGACTCTTGCCTTGCTTTCAGATGGCTACAGCATACTAGCAATAGCTGTTCCTGATCTCATCTCAGCAGTGGACCAGGAGACGAGTGTGTAACAAACTCAGGTGTGCATTGCAGCAGTGGCACTTTTGTTAAGGCTTAGTGCGTAAAGTACCTGTTCTGCAGCAGCTGGGGGTAACTGCAGTTTTGGAAGGGGGTCCTGGTGTGCTGGTCCCACACGCGTCGCTGAGCTTCCCGACGTAGATAGTTTACTTGGACTCACTGGCAGCATCATTCCCACTAGAGACGTTTTATATACTGCTTGTCTTGGGCAACACCAGGCAGTGTTTAACGAAGAATGAAAGAAGCAAGGTCTTTCATATTGTGCTTTTTTTGGGAAAAAATGCCCCCGTGGGAGTGCTGAGTAGCAGCAGCAGTAGATATGGGTGCCAACCTACTGGTCCCAGTAAGCTAGCCGTCCCAGTGCTCAGCTTTTGACTGTGCAGAATGAAGGAGGATAAGAAACAACATCCCATCACTGCAGTGCAAAGACTGTGTGAGGAAGGAGAGGGGGGTCACAGCTCCCCATTGTGTGGCTACGACTGGTAGGGGAGATGTAGTAACGAGCCATGCAATGAATACAGAATCAAAGCACGCAGGGACTATTTCAAATGCAGTTGAGGGGTTTGTTTGCAGTCTGTACTTCTTCCTAAAGGCCACAATGCTGCCCCTTCACAGTCCTTCATCCCAACCTGCCCCTCTCCCTCTTCCCGGCAGAGCAAACACTGGAGCACAGTGAGGCAGCTGGCAGGGCGCTCTGCCTTTCTCCCTTCCCTCTTCCTCTCCCTGCCAGGTTTGTCCTTCCTCACACACTGCCGATGAGTTCTTTGGGGTCTTTCTTTCACTTAGCATGCCTACCCAGCACAGCACAGCGAGGGCCTGCCCCCTATTTGGATCTGAGTGGATAATAATGGCTTCTGCTTCCACCTCTGCCGAGTCTGCAGGCTGTGGTGGTGTTTCGTCAGCTGCACACAGACGCACCATTGCCCACAGCTAGCGCTGTCACCCGCAGTCCTCACCTGGAGCTGGGCTGATCTGCTGTGGATTTTTTTGTTTGTTTGTTTGTGCCGATAATGGAAATGTCTTAGTACCTGCCAATTATAGAAAAAAAAGAGGCAGCAGTAATCTCCTCAATCTTTCTTTTTTTTTTCTCTCTCTCTCCATTTTTTCTTCTCTCCACTGGGACAGAAGTAAATAAAATGCTTGATAAAATTTAGGCTTTATGTGTGTGAGAGAGATACTTATTGTGGTGAGCTGGGTTGAAGAAATGAGATTTGCATAGATATGGATGGATAAAAAGAAGAGGAGATTGGGAGAAAAATGCTTGAATACTGAATAACTGAAGATGTATGGAGCCAAATGTATGCCTGAGAGAACACTCTGGACTTCAGTGGAATTGTATTCACTTGCACCAACTCTGTGCTTAGCTCTTTGTTTTGCTTTCAAATCATATTGCTTATTTTGCCTAATTCTCCAAGTGTTTAATCTGAGGATGTTCTTTCTCACTAGGGTGTGAGGAAATTAGTGTTCACTGTCCTGTAAGTATTTCCCTACTGCAGAGATCCCATGGTGCTTAGCAGGGTGATGGCAGGGCAATACTCTTCTAGAGGCTTTGGACAAGGAAAACACCCGCTGCCCGTGACAATTGGAATTTGAGGAAGCCCTGGGAAGCACCTGTGTCACCATGAAATTTCTTGGCCTGTAGACCAATGGTGGGGCATCCCCAGGGCCCTCAATTTTGATATTGTCCTTGTCTCTGGAGGGAGTGAGCCACAGGCCTGGATCAAAGATTCAAGCTGGGCCATGTAGCTTACTTTTCATGACAGTACCTAAGTTTCTGAATCTTGTTTAGGAGTGTCATGACAGACTTTGCTAGAAGCTGAAAAGATCTTGAGAACCTTTTTCTTCAGGGCATTTCGCTTCTTCCACGTTGCAACTGGTACTGCATAGGCTCTTATGATGGATGGTAGTGGATGTATCAGGGAAGAGAAGCATGGTGGCACATTTGGATAATCTGACCCCATGCTAAGTCTCATCCCTAACCATGAAAGTGAGGAGCTAGTTCACTTTCTGAAGCTTTAATGTGTCTCCTAAAACATTGCTGTCATTTATTGTCATATTTCTGGATGTTGTGATGTGTCTTCATCCTGCCCCTTCTGGAATACTGTGAGAGTCTTCCTTTCAATTATTTCTCTTAGGTTCCAGTTCCACAGCCTAATAATATAACATGGGGAGGGGAAAAATGCAGAAAAAAAGGAAATCCAGCACCTTTGAATTCAGCTTTTCATTTGGCTGAATGCCTTCTTGGTTCTTTTTTCCCAAGCTTGGATAAAAGCTGAAGCTGATGAAGAAAGGTGGCTACCTACTTTTCATGTGCATAAGTGCTTTGGAGAGTCAGTGGAAAGTGTATCTGTGATCTCTTCAAGATAGTCTGAAACCTGAGAATTGAACGCTTTGGGACATTTCTTCCACCTGGCTGTCAGTTCTTTATGGCTGCATCTTTGGTGTCTGTACCCAAGCACAAAGCAGGTTTGTTCCAGCTCAGCCTGTATCTGGGCTGCCCAGTTTGCAATCTTTCCACATGATAAACGGGCTAATTAATTTACAGGGCAGAAAGAGAAGTGGGAAAAAAAAAGAAAAAAAAAAGAGGGGGATGGGAGGAAAGGAGGGGGACTGGATCAATTGACAAATTGAAATGTTATTTCCCAGTCTGCAGCTGGACCCTGCTGCCTCTCCTCTCTCTCCCTTTCCCTCTTTTTTTCTTCTCAGCCTTTTGTTTTTTGATTTGGTTATAAAAGCCAGGACGTAATTGAAACTGGCGTCGGAATCAAACAGCATGACCTTGCCAGGTTTCTTCCAGTCCCGCCACGCCATCCGCGCCGGCTGAGGGAAATAAAAGAGGACGGAGGGAGGAGCGAGGGAGGACACGAGCACAGGGAGTCCCCTGACAACTCGGCTGCTTGCATGCCTGTCTTTGAAGGGTTTCTCTTCTGTGCATCTCTTATTTATTTAATTTTTATCCAAGGCAGCTGAATTACTTTGGAGACCTAGGAGGGTGACAGCAGAGCATACCGGCAGCTTTTTCTTACAACTCAGCCTGTAAATCTGCTGTGGGAACCGAGTGATATAGTCTGCCAGTTTGTGAGAGTGGTGCCAGCTTGAAGGAGCTGGGAAAACAAGGGCCTTGATGCCTTGACCTTCTTGGCCTGGCTGGAGCTAGAAGGAGCAGACTCTCATTACCAGCCTCGGGATGCGTGGCTCTGCCCGTGGTCCTCACTTCTTCCCTGTAGCAGCTTCCCTTCCAGATGACTGAACCAAGAAAGCTCGTTTCATGTGTAAACTGGGCATTTGCTGGAGCTCAGGTCTCCTCAGAAGGAACTTTGATGCATTGGCAATCTGTGGTTTGTCGGCACCAAAGTAGGTCTTGTGCCTAACAGAACTGGTTCCTCGCTGCGTACCCCTGGCTGGGTGCTCATTGAGATTTTCAGGAGGGGCCTGCGTGTGTGCCTTTCCCCACTGGCTCTTTTCTCTGGCAAGAACTCTGGCAGGCAGGGGGGTGTGGTGTGTTTCCAAGGGTCTCCAGATTCTGGAGGGGAAGCGGTGCAGGGTGGCTGGGTGCAGTGAGAAGCTCCCCTGTGCTGCAGCCTGGGATGCAGCGCCTGCGCCCCTCAGGTCGGGCTAAGGAGCACCCCATGTTTGAAAACGTGAGGATCTCTTTATGAGGGGCGGTTAAAGTCTGAGCTCAAGGCACGTAAAACGGCAAGGAATAAATCTCCACTAAATCTGTCCTGTCTTTGGTGCCCTCACATCCAGCCAGATCTGCAGCGTTAGCTTTTACAAACTGGAGCAGCGAGTGAGAACGGATGCAAGACAGCTGTGGAAGGATGGCGTAAAGAAAAGAGTTGGAGGGGAAGTCAGTGAGGCTGCAAAGAGCACTGAGGGAGTGGGGTTGTCACACTGCAAAATTTGTGTCGGGGATCAAGGCCCTAGGCTTTTTACCCCATTGCTGATCCCCTAGGCGCTCCACCTCTGCTTCTTCAAGCTGACTGGTGATGCTGGCTGGTTTACCCAGCTCCTCGGCTGCCCAGCAGCCACAGCTCGTTTGCTATGTTTCGCTGCTGCAGGGCTGAGGGGGGAGAAAACAGCAATCTTATTTACAGACCCTTGAGAAGCTGGGTTTGGAGCAAATAATGTTGGGTGGGATCGGTATAGTCTCTATAATGATATCCCCATGTCCCTCATCCATTCTGTTTGTACACTGCATGCTCATTAGATCACTCTAGGTTTACACAGAAGCTGCTGAGGTAAAAATAAATATATATATTTTTAATAAGCCCATATTTCTTTGTTCTGATATGAATGAAACATAGAAAACGTGAGCAAATGGAGCTCCCACAGGAGAATGGGTGGAGAAGCTTGAGTCAGCAGAAGCAGAGCAGGAGGATGGCAGAGGTTTATGCAGACCTTGATACTGCCTCGTTGAAGACAGTGATTTGTGAGCTTGTGGAGGTGAATAATACACTTTGATTCCATTGCCTTGTTGCAGGTTTAAGCCAGATTGCAACATGATTTTTGAGATACGTTCGGTACCTGATGTGATAGTGTTTTCTTTTGGGAATAATTCAAACAAACATGATTCTGTGTTCATTCACAGCAGTAGTGAAGTTTTTGTGAATTTTAGATGGGTCAGAATCCAGACCTTTAAAGAACAAAATAATCTTTGAGCTCTTAGGTAACTTTCCCTGCTAATGCTGCTTCGTTGTGGTTCTCCTTTTTTTGCAGTTAACATAGATTCTTCAGTTTCCCTTTTCTTTCTCTTCTGTTTTGAGACAGCTCTCCCTTTCAGATGCTCAGGTCCTAGGGTGTTGCTGCAGGTTTTTACTGTGCACCCAGGGCTCTCCTCTAGAAACACTTGCAGAATTGAGTCTTATTCCCCTGAAAGAGCTCTCTGAAGTCAAAGAACACCCTCCTGCCACTAATATCAATGCAATTAGTGAGATTTCACCCTGTGCAAAATGTTACCTGCTCTCCTCCTGCATGAAACATTTGCTGGTAAATAATGCAAACTGTATTTTTATTAACATTAGATCAAATTTGTCAGTAAATATGCTTTGGCTGCACTTAATGCCATTTTAATGGTTTTTTTTTTATGGCCAAAAAAAGGAAAAAAAATGAAATTCAACACTGTCGAAATATTTATAGAAATTCAGTTTTAGAAATTCACTGAGAATATTCAACTTGAAAGGATTTCTACGTTTGTCCAACCTTAGCAATTGTCAGAGAGAATCAGTCTTGAATTCTCTTGATCCCTGATTTGACCTATCAGAATAAGTAGCATCAGGTATTTTGTCCGAAGGTAAGGGAACCACTGTAGTTGAAAGATAATTTTACATATTCATCAATAATAATGATTAGTTTTTTCCCCAAGACATGAGGTAGTATAGTCCATGTCATCAGCACTTGGCACTTTATATTTGGATGTTCTGGTTCCCCATGTAAACATGTAATTCCCTGCTTCATTTTCCTAAGCTCTAGGCTTTAATGTACTGTAGCAGTGAGTACCCTTGCCTAAGTTTAGTGTTTTGTTAAAAAAAAAAAGTAATTTCTTCAGTAAATTTGTAATCACCACCTTTCAGCTTCATTAACTGCTCATTTTTTCTTGCATTATAAAAAAAAAGGAGAAAACAGTAGCTCTTCACCTCCATTCTCTGTGTTATTCACTATTTTATAGACTGTTATCACACCTCTGCTTATTTGTCTTCTCTTTGATACAAACTGTTCCCCCCACCTCTTTCATTCCTGCTTCATGTATGCATTTTTCCACTCCTGTTATCATTCTTGCCACCTTTCAAAAGAGGAAGCTGAAACAATACATCGTGACTTATCTGGCCACTAGTCAAACCATCTGGAATTACAGACTTCACCTTAGAAGGGGGGAAAAAATTGGGGGGGAAAATCCATCAAATAAATTGGAAAAACAAATACATTTATTGAACTCACCATCTGGTAGTGCATATTCCACCAGCAGAACAAAAAAAACACCCACCAAGCTAAATTCAACAAATCAATTATTCATTGTGAATTATTCACTAGCTTCTATTCCAAACACTGCCAAGATGCGTTTGTTTATTTTTGTTTGGAGTTTAAAAAAATCCATGGCAACATTGCTGTTTGTCTTAGTGTTCAAGCACAAAGTGCAGACCTGCACTTCTATTCTGGATGCCTTCATTTAATCAAAGAAAAGCAGCAGAACAAGAAAGAAGAAAAGCTAAGTTCTCAGAAGAGAAAATAGCGCGTCTGTAAAGTACCGTTTCACCGTGTCTTATAAAATGGTAGGTGTTCCAGGTGACTAGACTATTTTAGAAATACAAACACGAAAAATGCAGAAAGGGAGACTGTATCTGTTCTACCTGTGTTATGATAGCACTTGGCACAGAAGGATTTTGCACCATAGCTGAAGGAAACACATTCTTCTGGGATACCCGTGTGCCTGTAGCTGGCGTTTTGTGGGAACGAAACCCAAATGGATTGATTTTTACTGCAAAGGAGCTTAATAAACTGAGGCGACTGCAGCTAAGGGTTTAGTTGCGCTGTGAAGCTGTGGGGGAGAGGATGGGAGAAGAGAGAGTTTGAGCAGGAGCTGTGGGAGTAGGAGGGTCAGGAGCATC